>CM057225.1:26557235-27842235 GCA_029891385.1 Erythroxylum novogranatense | reverse complement strand
AAACCCTGTGGTAGAATGTACACTCCGATTATATGCAAATTCAATAAATGGTAAACATTCACCCCAAGTTTTCAAATTCTTACCTACTATAGCACGCAACATAAAACCCAAGGTCCTATTAACTACCTCGGTCTGTCTATCTGTCTGTGGATGACAAGTAGTAGAATAGAGCAATTTTGTACCCAACTTGCCCCACAATACCCTCCAAAAATGGCTCAAAAACTTAACATCCCTGTCAGACACAATAGATCTAGGAATGCCATGGAATCTAACTACTTCTGTGAAAAATAAGTCAGCAACATGCACAGCATCATCAGTCTTATGGCATGCAATAAAATGCATCATCTTACTAAATCGATCAACCATAACAAATATGCTATCAAAACCTCTCTTGGCCCTAGGCAAGCCCAAAACAAAGTCCATAGAAACATCAACCCACGGGTTAGTAGGCACAGGTAAAGGGGTATACAATCCATGAGGTTTGATAGTGGATTTTGCCTGTCTACATGCAATACACTTGGTACATACACGTTCAACAACCCTATGCATTCCAGGCCAATAAAAATGTTCATACAAAATATCCAAAGTCTTAGCAACCTCAAAATGACCCATTAATCCACCACTATGGGCCTCATGCATAATTAAAGCATGCATAGAACAATTAGGCACACGCAATTGATTACCTTGAAACAAATAACCCTCATGTCTATAGAATTTCTGGAATGCAGCATGCTCACAAGCAGAATAAACAGTAGTAAAGTCAACATCTGAAGTATACAATTCCTTAAGCTGCTCAAAACCCAAAAGTTTAGAACTAAGAGCAGAAAGTAAAGTGTACCTCCTAGACAATGCATCAGCTACCACATTATCTTTTCCTTGCTTATAGCGAAGCACGTATGAGAAAGTCTCCAGAAACTCCACCCAAGTAGCATGTCTCTTACTCAACTTGCCTTGTCCTTTCAAGTGCTTTAAGGACTCATGATTCGTCTGAATGACAAACTCTCTAGGCTGAAGGTAATGTCGCCACACCTCCAATGCTCTCACCACAACATACAGTTCCTTGTCATAAGTCGGATAATTGAGTTATACACTGTAACACCCCACTCCTGCATGAACCCGACATCGACGGTGATATCCGAGTCCGTGCCCTGTGAGGGTGGCATGCTACATCACTCAGTCAAAACTCAGTATAATTTTTTTTTGAAACATACACATACTTTATATATATTATGCGGAAAACAATTTACATAGATAATCATCGGTGAGTTCAATGACCACGGGGGCCCTTTTGTAAATACAATTTCATTCAGTTTGTTGACTTTACAACACGACCTAATTAATAATACAAAAAATCAGAAAAATACATCTCTATCAGATACTAATGCAGACGCGAACTGATCCCGACCTCTCTTCTCACTCACACGCGGTTGCCTCACGGGGTATTCTTCTGGGTCCTGAAAAATGATTGCAAATTTTGGGTGAGTTTTGCGAACTCAGTGAGGAACCATCATCGATGGTTTACTCAATTCATGCAACACATCGTTTCACATAACATATATTCACATTGTTGCATATTTAATCACATTGCACAATTTCCCGTGAACATAGACAACTTGATACATTTCATTTTGTTTATCATCCGTAACCAATTGAATTCATAAAACACCCATGTATAAGCCAATTGTTTCATAAATCACATTCAGAAGTACCACATGATTGGTACCACAGAAGTATAAGGTAATTAGCCTTTCACTTAATTAAAGAGATTGCAATTAGATGCAAATGACATGCGCATGTGCCACATTTTCATTTTATTTCGGTATTGTGACCGAGCACCTGACCTGTCCCAAAATGGGCGCATTAATCGTTGAGCCTGAGGCTCTGAAACTGTCACAATAAGGGCACATTAATCGTTGAGTCATAGGCTCTGAATCACTGTGGGCTCGAGGCCTAAATATAAACGTTGAGCTTGTGGCTCTCGGTGGCTGCTCCAGCCACAACTATCATTAACTGATAATGCATTCATGCATATGTCGCAATTGAGCAATATCACATTACAATCAACCAAATTATCGCATTCAAATAATTAGTTCACAATTATTCACATTAAAATCACAGTCACAATTTATCACATTGAAAACACGAAGATCTCACATTCTCAGACAAATAACACTTCTATGTCATAATCTCCTAATTTATCGGACACCTTCAGTCCAGAATCCAGTCATAAACAACGCACAAGCCCACCATTATTCTCCACAGTTTTATAAATGCAAACTTATAAACAATAAATAATTGAGAAACCATCTAGGTTACTCACCTTTGCTTCCAAAGCTAATGCCTGGAAGTCTCAGCAACGTCTGTAGGTTGACGTTCCAAATACGCCACTAAACCAGTCAAAATATTCAAACATTACCAAATGTACACTCATAAATAGTTAATAATACACATGTATGCATGTTCGTGACATTCCCGGCATTATACTAAAATTTTCCGTTACAAAATTTTCCTCTAATTTTAGAAACTCATTGATACCAAAATCACTCAATTCAGACCTCTATAGGTCCAATTATTAAAAAAAATACGGACCAGAAAAATAAATATCCGGTCCTCTCACTTCGACCTAGTCAATCCCCGTCAATTTCATCTCTAAAAATTTCCAATATCACATATAAATGGAATTAAATATTATACGAATCCGATGCCTCGAGAACCAGGTCAATCGGATGTCAGGTGCAAAAGTTATTGACGAAAGAAATAACATTTAGTAATTCAAACTAATTAGTAATCAAATAAAAATAAAACAAATAAAATAATTAAAAAATGATATGGGTCTCGCCCTCGGTAGATGCGAGGTTCCGAATTTTAAATTTTTCATTTTTCATTTTTTTTATAAAACCAATTTTTCTTTTTTCCTTTTTCCACTAAAACACCCTTTCTCATTTCCAAAATCCTATCTTTTCACCCAAGTATCCAAAAATCACAATTAAGGTCTCGTTGGAAAGATCTTAGAAAATCCTACAAGTTCCATGAAGGACTTACAAACCAATTTCACCCCTAAGGGTGTCAAAAATGTACTCAAATACACTGCCTAATCACACATTTACTACAAGAGTACAACATTTTTGCAAAAATCATAACTTTCCATTCCTTTTGCCAAAAATTCCAAAATTTATATCAATCAAAAGAGAAAAACAAATGCTACAACTTTCATGAACAACTTGGAAGCCAGCTCTAGCTCTAACTAAATCAAATTCTCAATCAAAACTTCTACCTACCCAAATTATTCTCAACAATAACCCAATCTTTCAAAATTCTTAACTTCCTATCCCATTTTCGAAAAATTTCAAGCTTGGTATCACTGAAAAGAGCAGAACACAAGCTACAATTCTCAGGAAGGACTTAGAACCAAATTCCATCTCTAATTAGGTCAAATCCTCCCATTAATGTGGCTGTCCTGTTAAGGAGGGTTGAAACAACACATGACCTAACCATAGCCAAAACTTTACAAATTTGTATCTTACAATCCTTACATCCAAAATTCGCATATAATACCTCATTAGAAAGCTACAACAATCCCTACAACTTTCCAGAAGATCACTTGAGTCAATTTCACGCTAAACAATCCAAAATTAATATCAGAACACAAAGAGCACAAAACCTCTGCACTTAGAGTCACTTGCACACAAAACACATTTTGGGCTGAATTACCACTTGACCTTTTACAGACCATAATTTTCAATCTACACATAAAAAAAATTCATACTTAGTGACGTTGGAAAGCTAACAAGTAAATCTTCAAATTTCATGCAGAACAAATTTGCAAATTCAATCCAAAGCAACCTAAAAACAATTATCAAAGTTTCAGGTCATAAGGTTCGGATTAATGTTCATACAACACCTAACAACTCACTTTCCAAGCAAAATTTAAAACCCTTAAAGTCAGAATTGGACAAAACTTCATTCATATGAAATCTAGCTATACTTTTTAAGTTTAATTTAAGCCAAACCTTAACTCAATAGCACAACCATAACAAAAATTATGACCAAAAATCTTAAACCTATACAAAAGAAATTTTCCAGATTTTAATCCTAACACAACTCTTTTCATTCTAACGCCAATCCTACATCAATAAGCATCCAATTTAGTCTCTAATTCAGCTACAAGTTCATCTAGACACTCACTTGAATAAAAACCCACAAAATTTCCAGCAAACATGCTCCATCATTTCCTTTTAAGAATCAATCATCTAACATCATTAAAACCATTTCAAAACACACAATTCACACATTACACATGTTAAACATCATCCTCAATCAACTATAAATTCACCAAGCAAATAATCTACCCATTTACACTAACCACAAGTTCAAGGAATTAATGTACAATTCATCATAATGAAAGCTTCTAGCTACCATAAAACACAAAGCTTACCTATTAAAGCTTCAATCTTCCAATCTTCGTAATTTCCCCCAACCACTCCAACTTTCCCCATCATATACGACCATCAACTCTCAAAGCTTAGCTTAGGATTTTTCTTTGTGAACAAAGGAAGAGGAAGCACATACCATAGGAGGGGTTCTTGTGTGAATGGAGGTGAGTAGCAATTAAGCTAAAAAGAGGGAGAAAAATTCGATGAAGGAGAAGAGGAAGCACCATCGGATGAGAGAGGAGAGAAAACAAATCACTTTAAAAGCCCTTTTTCCCTTTCCAAAATGGAAGTATCGTGAAGCCTACACAAATGGGTTAATTTGATAACCTTTAATAATAAGACTAAGTAGGCAAGTGACACCACTTGTCTTATTTATAAGCCCTCATTAATTCATTTCCCAAAAAAAATCAATTTCTACTACAATTTCTCTCCAAATTCTAATGGCTCAAAGTAAAAATTCCTAAAATTATGTATCTAATTTTCCAGTGCCATTGGACAGTCATTTTCGGTACCGGAAACCAAATCAGCCTGTCACATGTAAATTTTTCGGTTCGAAAAGGTATCCCGAAAAATTTCCAGAAAAATTTCTAAAATTCCACAAAAATGAAAAACACACAAAAATCCACTCCAATTTGATTTTCAAGCACTAATTCATATGTTTCTCACAATAATACATATGCTGGGAAATGTCATGAATGCATGTACAATCATGTGCATATACAAAAATTACAATTTAAGCATATATGGAGGCCATATTAGGCATGACCATGCCGAGATATGTTCACACACTCATATCCCATTCCAAATTACCATTTTACCCTTCCCATCGGAGATGGGATGTTACATACACCACTAAGCTTTTCACTGAAATATGCAATTGGTTTGTTTTCCTGCAAAAGCACAGCACCTATAACAATCCCAGAAGCATCACACTCAACCTCAAAAGCTTTCTCAAAGTTAGGTAAACAAAGAATAGGAGCAAAACATAACTTATCTTTTAACTTTAAAAATGCATGTTCCTGTTCCTTACTGTTGGGACCCGATCTCGGAACCAGACCCCAATCGGAAAACGAAACGAAAGTGGCCGAAAACAAAGCGAATTCAAATAGGATAAATCGAATCCGAAGGCGAATCGAATAACAAAATGCGGAAACAAAGTACAAAGCGGATCAAAAGGCAAAACCAAATTGCAAAAGCGAAATCGAATAATAAAGCGAAAGAAACCGAATCATAAACATAAGGCGGAAACAATCAAAAGCGAAGCGAACATGAATCGAATTATCGAATTGGCTCGGAAACAAAACAACCAATCGATGCACTCGAACTGAAACACAAGTGCCGACATCCAATAACATACACTTTAGAAAAGCGATCGCGTTGGAAACCTAGACTAAACCTATCCGAAACTGGTATATTTTTTTTTTCTCTCTCTCTTTCTTTTCTTTCTTATTCATTCCTTTCATCTGTTATTCCATCTCATTCAAAATCAAAACAATAAATTTCCACTTTTGGAAATTCTTCCTCATGCAAAACTCAATACATTCATATATATCCCAAAATTCATTTTTATACCAATTCTTATATTATTCTATCTTTTCCATACAACTAATTTTATAAAAATTGGGCAAAGATAATTTGCATTCTAACTAACCAAAACACGCAAAGTGTTTAAAACGTACTTCTATATTTCTCAAACAATAACCAGTAATCATTGGACTCCTCCCGTCCGGAAACTCAGCACAAACAAACACAATCCTATTTCTAAAACACTTCAATAAGTCTCAATCCCCAATCAGAATCATATCTCAAATTAATACACAAATTCATAATTCAGTCCAAACACAACTCAAACAGAATCATAATCAATTCCGTAACTCAACTTAATATACATATCTCATAATTCAAATACATCGGAAAACAGACGCTTATAATACACCGATGGCGTTCCAAGCCATATACCAAAATCCCAATTCATAGAACATAAAACAAACGAAATCGAACATAGACCTTGACCTTCTTTCATCCAATCTCCTGCTCGATACTTGGAGATGGGGATGAAAGGGGGGTGAGCTTGTTTTTTTCATTTTTTTCAAAACTTTTTTTTTCATTTTATAAGATTTTCATAGATGAAACATCATCAACTGTTTAGTTCTCAAAATTTCTCAATTTCCTTTCAAAACATCTATAAACATATCACAAACATGTCACGATTTAAAATCTCAATGGCTTATTTTTCAAATTCTCAATCAAGATTTTCACTTTTCAAACTTCAAGAACCACTTCGGAAATCGTGTAGATCTCAATTTATTTCAAATTTCATGAGCAATGTTCAAATTATGCAATGCATCACACTTAGAAACAAAACAAAAGCATATAGCACATCAGAATGGTTTGGTTCGGTCCAAAACAGAACGTACTACACTTTCCCGCATAGCGGTCCTGTGCAGCCATGAATGGAATGTACTACAACTTCCCGCATAGCGGTCCGGTGTAGCCATGAACTTATGGGAGTCCGAAATCGGAACTCCAGTGCCACTAGTGAGCAGGCGGGAGAAGCCTTTAAAAATAGACAAGTACGCACTTGTCCCACTTATGGGACCTGACCAAACCCACATAACACATAATCATACTAAAAAATTCAGATTTCCCAAAGGCATATTTCAAAATCTTGATCTTTCATATAGTGTCATGCTCGACACAAACACATTCACAATTCACATAAATTCATATTGCAATTTACATGCAATCTCAATTCATCACAAAGAATGCATCAATATCTTTAAATCATAATTTAAACACACAATGCACATTTTTCATCCAAAAATTCATGTAGCAATTTCATCTTTTATTTAAAACAATAAAATCCATCAGTTATTTCAATTTAATAAATCAATAGCTATATAATTTAATTATTCGAATAAATTCAAAATAATGAATTTCATAAATCTTGCAATTTCTTAAAATCATTCCTAAAGCAAGGAATTTAGTCCTTCAAAAATCATGATTTTCAAACGTTATCATAAACATAATTTATAAAAGTTTTGCTTCTATATTTTTCAAAAATCCATACTTAGCTTAAAATTAAAAAAATAAACATACTACCCACCTCGAAACGATGCTAGAAGCTTGTCCCATTCATCAATTTGTCCATTGCTTCTTTTCTTCTTCCAATTTAAAATTACCTAAACCAATTCACCCAAATTCAACATCATTAAAAGCATAATTACTCAAATTGAGCTTAGAAAACATAAAACCCTCATATATTCAAGCTATCTAAATCAAAAACTTCCAAAATTCCCAAATCACAAAAATTGGGCATAAACCCTAATTCACAATTATCCAAAATTAAACCAATAATATTAAGCAATCACCAAAATTGACTTCATAATCCATAAACCCATATCATTTCCATGCTATCTCACCCAAAAAATTTTGAAAAACTCAAAGCTTAAAAATTTCTCTTATCTTTATCTTCCACCATTTTCGAATTTTCTTAGGTTCCAAAGGAAGCTTTCACCCTCTTCCACATTTTTCCTCTAGAATCCATGCAAAAATCATGGTAGAAGTCCCAAAATTCGAAATCTAGCTTCTCCTTCTTCCTTCTTTTTCACCTAGTCGAAGGCACCACTCTTCTTTCTTCTTCTTTTATTTCTCTTATTTTCTTCCCAAGGGTCGTGCTTCCTCTCCTCTTAAACGACCCCAATCATGCCATGTCATTAAATGAATTAAAATTGACCAAATTATCCTTACTCATAAGCCTAAAACCTTAACTCTTTAAGTGATGTTCCAAAATTACCCCTGAACTTTATTTCAAGTCATGCTTACTTTAGGACATTTTTCTCACCCTCCAATTGAAGGAATTTGCCAAAACGTCCTTCTATAGAATTGTTCCTTATTATCTTAATTTCATAATGCCACCAAAATCATTTAATTTGCTGGGCTACACTAAAAGTTATACCCCAAACAGTTTGGACATGTCTTATGCTAAATCATTTTCCAGCACGTCATTTCCATCCAAAATTTGACATTCTTAAGGACAAAATTGAAACTCAATTCCTTCAGAACATTTGTATTCCGATTTCTATAGTTTAATCCAAATCAATAATCACCTCATTTGGATGACTAGAGCAAAAGTTATGGCCAAAATACTTTCAGCTCTTACTAATTCAAGACTGCATACTAAACCCGACTTCAATTGAGAAATTAAAAGTCTTAGGGGCTAAATTGAAGTTAAATTCCTTCATATGAATTGTAGCCCCATGTCTCTATTTTATTGTACCTCAATAATCAATTTAATAGGATCTCCACAGATCAAGAATTTCTAAAATACTGAACCATGTTCAGAAAATTATCTTACTTTGAGTAAATCAATCTTCCTCAATTTAATCTCATAAATTTATAAATTTTTCATGAGGATGTAGATAATTGTCTTAAAAATCCAACGCTTCAAAAACCAAGTCAATTGGATGTCGGACGGAAAAGATGTAAGCAAAAGATTGGACAAGGTCGGATGAGGAAGGACAATCGCAAAATTAGAAGGAATCAAAACGGCGTCGCATCGGCTGGGCATGCGTCAAAATGGCGTCGCACGGGGAGAATTAGACATGCGCAGAGGAGAAGAAATGCAAAACTTCTTCTCCTCTACATGCACTAGGCCCCATTTGCGGAGCCCAACTTCGGAAGTCTTATACCTTGTGCTTAAAACCTATAGGTCATTTGCCAACATTCCATAATAGTGTGGAGCGCACACTAATCAAAAACTAAAATCACATCTTGACTTTTTCATAGAAATCATAGCTCTAAACATCTATTTTGTTTAGAAGCAAGAATCACCTCAATCGGAGCTCTATAGCTCAAGATATGCTTAAAATTCCAAAGTGAGTTTATACCTCAATCATGCTCTCTAAACTGACCTCTCACTTTCTTACAATCAAAATTTTTTACTCTAAACCAAAAACAACCAAATTTCATGGAGAGATAAATTCATGTCTTAAAAATCTATCTCCTTAAGAATCACTTCATTTGGAGACCAAATGAGGGAGTTATGCCCAAAAAATTAACTCATGTTTACACCCGAAATCAATTTAAACCTCTATTGGAGCGATTGTCATAACTTTCACTAACAAAGTCTGATTACTTTCGTTCTTAGACCATTGGAAAGTAGACTTCTACAACTTTTATTAAGATCACAAAGTCATATTCTGCCTCTAAAATGGTCAAAAATTGTCATTTACTCAAGCTGACCCGTGGCTGTTCGTTAAACGGACATGTATGTCCATTAACAGACACATATGGGCTAAAAACCCAAATTTCATCTGAGAATGTCCGTTTAATGGACATACATTGGGTTGAGGGTCCTTTTCGCATCCATGTCCATTTAACGGATATGCGTGACCCAAACCCTCTCCAATGCTTTCTACCTCCAATCTAACATCATATTCAATCAATATCTTCTTAAATAAACTCTTCTAGTGCAAAATTCACTTCATAACAGCACAAACACCAAATTTATCTCATCAAACTCTCAATTCTTGATCCATTTGGTCCATCAAGACCACAACTTCTCATCAATTTGCATTGCTATCACATACACAAATCCTATGCAACATCATAACTTGTATCAATCATATTTCTTAACTCCGACATCCAAGAATTACAAACTTTATAGCGTCGGAAAGCTAAAAGGATCATCTACAATTTCTATGTAGACAACTTTGACCAATTCTAATTCAATTATTTCAGAATTTCTCTTGAATCAGCATACACATTTTTATCCTCATGCAAAACTTAACATTTATCCTAACTTCACTTCTATGACAGCCTCATTCAAACAATTCAATTTGCCATTGGAATTTATTCAAAACTCAACCACAATTCATATGATTTATTACATTCAATAGTATCTTGTCATTCACCAAATTCCTCTCTTGCTTTTCCATAATGTCTTACATATATAACCATGGTTCATGCTTAAGGTTTCTCACTCATCATCCATACATAATTCACATTCCAATATCATAATCATCCATATACCAGATTATAATTCAAAGCCATACACAAACCCATATTTCATTAAGGCACAATAACATCTAGAACACAATTTATATACAAAATAATCATTTTATTTCATTTTAATATTTCTAATTTCTACTTAAAGATTGGGGTCCAACACTTACCCCATGTAAATCCTTTCTCCTTCTTGACTATTTCAGTCAACGAAGCAGCAATAGTAGAAAAGTCCTTCACAAACCTCCTGTAAAAACTGGCAAATCCATGAAAACTCCTTACCTCACTAACACTCTTAGGTGTTGGCCACTCTTGAATAGCCTTCACCTTCTCACTATCAACCTCTACTCCCTGAACACTGACTACAAACCCTAAGAATATAAGTCTATCAATGCAAAATGTACACTTCTTAAGGTTCGCATATAGTTTCTCCTGTCTCAATACATCCAAGACATACCTCACATGCATGACATGCTTATCAAGATTAATGCTATAAATCAAGATGTCATCAAAGTAAACAACCACAAATTTACCAAGAAATGCATGCAAGACATGATTCATCAACCTCATAAAAGTGTTGGGTGCATTAGTTAGACCAAATGGCATGACTAACCACTTATACAACCCATATTTAGTTTTAAACGCAGTTTTCCATTCATCTCCTGGTTTCATTCTAATCTGGTGGTATCCACTTTTCAAATCAATCTTTGTAAAGATACAGGCACCATGCAATTCATCAAGCATATCATCTAACCTAGGAATAGGATGACGATACTTTACAGTGATTTTATTCACAGCTCTGCAGTCCACACACATCCTCCAGGTTCTATCTTTCTTTAGCACCAGCAATATAGGTACAACATATGGACTCAAACTCTCCCTCACATGTCCTTTCTCCAATAGCTCATCCACTTGCTTTTGAAGCTCCTTTGTCTCCTCATGATTGCTTCTATAAGCTGGGCGATTAGGAATATGAGCTCCGGGCACAAAATCTATCTGGTGCTCTGTGCCTCTCAAAAGTGGCAATCCCTTGGGCATCTCCTCAGGGAAGACATCTAAATAATCCTGCAAAAGAGATGAAAACACACTAGGCAAAGAGTCAAGAAAGTTAGTGTCAAAAACTAAACACTCTCTATACCTAACTATCACAAGTGCTTTCTTCTCTCTAGTTGCTCTCCTCATATCTTTTCCTCTAGCATACAAACTCACTCTTTTCTCTTTCTCTTCACTCTTTTTTTCTCTCCCTGAACTGTTCTCTCCTGCACATCCCACTTTCTTTTCCTCACCTGTGCAGTCATTCCCCATTGGGCCAATCTCTTTTTTCTTTTGGGCCTCTTTTCTCTCATCATTTTTCTTCATCTCACTATCCAAACCCTCCTCTCTTTGCAAAGATTTAACCTAGTCCAGGTAGATCTCATGAGGCGATAAGGGTAACAAAGTGAAGTTCTTGCCCTTGAATTTGAATGAGTACTTGTTTGTGTACCCATCATGTGACACTCGCCTATCGAACTGCCAAGGCCTCCCCAATAGCAAATGTCCTACCTCCATGGGTATCACATCGCACAACACCTCATCCTCATATGTCCCTACAGAAAATGGTACCAGTACCTGTCTAATCACCCTCACATCCGCACTATCATTAAACCACTGTAACTTATATGGCTCTCGATGTTTCCTACATATCAAGCCCAATTTCTCCACCATAGTTCGACTAGCCCCATTAGTACAATTACCTCCATCTATGATCAAGTTACACACCTTTCCACCCACCAAACACCTTGAATGGAATATGTTCTCCCTCTGATCCAGAATCTCATCTCTAACCCTAGCACTTAACACTTTTCTAACTACTAGTGCTTCTCCTATGACAGCTCTTTCCTCATATTCAGCATCATCATCACAAACACTATCACATGACAAATCATCAACATCACTATCCTCAGAATCAATAACCCAATTATTCTTCATATACACCACCTTTCTATTAGGGCATTAAGAAGCAACATGGCCATTACCCAAACATTTAAAACATTTTACAGATGAATGTTTACTAGAAGTACCTTTTTGTTCAGATCCCCCAATTGATTTCCTTCCTTGAAGTCCACCCCTTTATCCTTGTACTTCTCTTCCTTTCTAGGCCATTTTGAGTTCCATGAATAACTAGAACTTACTCCACTCCTTGCGGCCACTCTAGCTTTGATTTGTTGTTCCACCTTCATGGCCATATTCACCTTGTCCTCAATTTCCAAGTAATGTTGTAACTCCACCACATTCGCTATCTCCCTATTCAATTCACTCAAGAACCTTGCCATGGTAGTCTTGGGATCCTCCACTATATTAGCACGGATCATCGCAATCTCCATTTCCTTCTGGTAGTCCTCTACTGACTTAGAACCTTGTGTGAGTGATTGGAGCTTTTGATGCATCTCCCTATAATGGTAAGAGGGCACAAATCTCTTCCTCATACACGCCTTCATTGCTGCCCAAGTATTGATGGGTCTTTCTCCATTCCTCCTCTTAGAGGTCATAAGCTGATCCCACCATATTAGTGCATAATCTGTAAATTCAACCTTCCTTTCCCACTCCTCCGAGAAGTTATGAAACTCGAAGATCATATCAACCTTCCTTTCCCACTCCAAGTACGCCTCAGCATCATTCCTTCCCTTGAATGCTGGGATTTATATCTTGATAGATTTGAGGTCTCCATCTCGTCTATCGAGGGGTTCTCCTCTCCGAGCTCTCCTAGGCATGCGCTCTTCATAGTCCTCCTCCTCCTCCTCCTCAGGCTCATACCGTGGTGGTTGCCAATGAGGTGGTGGTTGTCGCTGGCGTACATCTGCACGCCTGCCCTGAGGTTCTTCGTGTCTCCCTTATCTGAGCTCTTCCATTTGTCCCCTAATCTCATTTAAGGCTAGATTGAACCTCTCAAATTGTTGCTGCATAGCTCTCAAAGTGAAAACGATGTTTGCATCTCCCCCTTAGTTGTCATCATTACTACCTCCCTGTGATATTTTAAATAAAATTGATATACCTGCAAAACAAAGTTAGCGATAAACAACCTCACACACTCCCTCACGTGTGTCACTCAGGAATTTGCTACTCTCCTCGTGTTTAAGTCACGGCAATGACTCCCTCAAATAAGCTCACACACTCTTGCCTTTTACCACTCAAAATTCTCTGAAATCCAAGTTACAGTCAAAACTACAGCTTCAACAAATCAATGCTCCCAATGTAGCTCAAATAACAAGTAACAAACAACCCAAACCAACAACCAATAACAAGCTAACAAAATCTGAAACTTTTGATTTTTTTTCCAGATTTTTTCCAGATTTTTTTTGTCTTTCTTTTTTACTTTTTTAGCTTTGTTTTGGCTTTTTTTTTCTGTCGGATTTTTTCTATTCTTTTTTTTTTCCGACTCTTTTTTTCAGCCAAATTTTTTTCGGATTTTTTTCGTTTTTTTCAGACTTTTTTTCAGGCATTTTCTCTTTTTTTCGTTTTTTTTTTCAAACTTTTTTTCCGAACCTTTTTTTTTTCGATATAGGCTAAAAGTTTTCAACAAATAATTGAAAACCCTAACTAAAATAAAAGCAATTAGAAAATTGAAATCCTAGGCCTAAAGTTAATTCACACCTGAATGAAAGATCCGACGATAATTGGATGGCGATGGGCGGTGATTTCCTAAATTTTGATGGAGTTGAATAAGAATTCTCCTCCAATCCGGCTCTGATACCAAATAACGCGCACCGCCAAAAGATCGACGACAATTTGATGGAATAAAGATACGCAGGGTTTGATTTCTACGGCACCTCTTGAAAACTTGTTCCAAACAATCCCGATGATCAAAATAAAACCCAAATAAACGAACAATCAACACGCCATAATTGAGAAAATAATTGATAAGTGAAAAAATGGTTCGAAAAGTAACAAGAACAAGAGAATAATGTTTCTCTCTATCAAAGCCGCCTACGACTTTTTTCACAATTTCGATCTAAAAGTCCTTTCAAAAATTCTAGAACATAAGTATTTATACTTAGGTCAAATAATAAAAGGGTTGGGTTAAAAGACATGGAAGCGCAAAATAAAACGAAGTCTACAAATTAAATAAATAGGTCTAGTACACTATTGGGCTTAAGTGATGAAACATTGAAATAGCCCAAATTTTCGTTTCTTCAAACTCCAAGTATATCCGGTCCAACGATTTGAGTTAGATGGATTAATTTGAGCTCGATTCTATTAAACTCTCCTCCAATAGGTTTGGAGCTTGTCATCTTCTCAAGATAAAAGCTCACATGCGTCCAAAGAGCCTCTTTAAATCTCTTGATCCTAGCTTTGGTCATGGGCCATTCTGATATGGCTAGTTCTCTGCCTGGCCTTACTCGATTGTTCAAGGTCTCGCTTACATAAGATATTTATTCTGAAAGTACTCCAAAACTTATAAAAGGATTTACTTAACCAGTAAAAAAGGTGAAAAGAGAGGGACTGACCAGATTAGGAGTCTAGCTTGAACCGGTAATGATGAGTTAGTGATGATCAAGGTACAAGCTCTTCGGAAGATAGTTTATGGTGTTGGAATTTACGTGCAAGACAGTACAGCCGGACAATCAGTTCCACTTTGGACCATCCAAGCTAAGGTAGTGCCTTTTGGCTACTAATTATAATTGCTTTTTAAAAAGAAACCACTATTATAATCCTTGGCAAACCAGTGGGATCAATGATTTTTATTTTGCCTAACTTCACTGGATAATTAGATGCCAATAATTATGTTCTGATAGGAAGTTCCCATCCATGTAAGTACAGTCAGCTCGATATTTTCTTCAAGTGTGAAAGAACATGAGGACAAGAGAAAAGTTTTTAGGCTTCAGTCTGTGACTATCATTAAAGCTAAAAAACTCGTAATCTAGAAGCCCTAATAACCTACCGTTCACGCCATCTTTGTAAGTCTCCTGAAGAGGACGAGGTGGGCGATCTTCTTTATTCGTTTGATAGGCCACCGCCACCATAACATTAATTTTAATCCACCAATGTAACCTCACATTAGGATTTAGGATTGCAGAATATGGAATCACGAAGATTGTGTGAATCTTTCGTTTCACTTTTTATTCCTTTCAAAAGCAAGAACAAAAATAAGAAAAAAAAATTGTGACAAATTGAGAGAGTCTAAAGTGGAAGACTCTCTCCACATTTCATGTTTGAGACTAGGAAGAAAAGGAAAAAGAAAAGAAAAAGGTGACAGGGATTTATTCAGATCCAAATTTTGAAGTACTCTTTTTTTCTAATATTGAAGTCGAAATGGATTTATTAAAATTCCAAGTATAAATAAAAAAGATAATTTTGAGAAACATAGACTTGTTAGGACAATTTGTAACTTTTTTATTGTACACCAAAAGCAGTAAATATATATAAACCGAATTGAGTTCATGAATTGAGTTAATATATTAAGTAAGTTTGGTTATGGATCAATAAAAAAAAAATATCTTCGAAATTCAGAAATTTTTTTTATAAAAGTTAGTGTATGAGAAATCAAATCATACATAAATAACAATTAACACATTTATTACGATTTAATATATAGCAAACAAAGAGAAGTTATTACATATGTCACCCAGCTTAATTGTCTCGTTGTGTTTGAAAACTCTAAATGCCCTTTTTGTAGGCAATTCTCTGAATGCCCCACGCATTGAGATAATATAAACTTGCCAACAAAAATCTTGAAAAAGAAAGGAGAAGGATAACCTGATTAGAGATTAGGTGGAGATGGAGGTGGAGGTGGAGGTGGTGGTGATGATGGTTGGTGGTGGGGGCAGAGAAACTTGAGAAATGGTTGGGGTAATGGGAATGAGTGGGTTTAGCACTAAATAGGCATGATTTGTGGACCATGTCTTGATTGATTGCCAAACATGACTTTTCACGTTCATACGACAAAGAAAAGAAGAAGATAGAAAAAACAATTACGGCCATCTTGGTGCAGCGTCTGGTTTTCCCTTCTTAACTGCCGAAGTCTTTTGGCTCTTTCTCTACTTCTCGCCTGCAACATTTGCTTTCTGTTTTGGGACAAGGTGACCTAGGCTAATGATCACATCTTTCTTTCTTATTTTAAAGCGAGTTTAAGAATTGAAGCTTCAAATCTAAACCTTCAACGTAACTGTTGACATTTGCTCTCCACATTTGGCTTTTTAATATCTATAAAACTCTTGAATATCATAAACACATTAATCTTATCTTTATAATTTGCCATAAAAACTAAAATTTCTTAAAATAGGTTTTTTCTTTAATCATAGACAAAGAAGTAGTTCCACGATGTTATTAACCATTGTAAATGATGAAAAGGGTTAACAATATTTTGTAGTTTCAGATTAAGATCATCACGTTCTACAATAAAATTCCAAATTTAATTATTAAATAACTAATAGAACATATTATTTTACTCACCAATAAAATACTTGTGTGCATTGGAGACGAGGTCGACCAATTATAAAGATAAGATTAATTTTATAGATATTAAAATATAAAGATATTTTAATACAATTTTATCTCCAATATCATAAGGCAACAATAAAGACGAGGTCGACCAATTTCGCCAAGGTATGTTCTCAGTCGCTTCTCTGTCAGGTTAACTCAAAAGTTGATTAGTTTCATTAATTTGTTTATGACAGTTTGCTCAGTCGGCAAATCCTGTCCTTTTTTATCAACACTTAGTATCCTTTTCCTTTATTAATTTATAATAACTTTCATTTATTACGAGAACAACGAAATCCGGATTTACAACAAGAATAAAAGATTTAAGAATATTCCACAAACTACAATTTATGAGTATCATCCCTACTTTCTTTAATTTAGTCCTAGATATGACATTTAGATCTCAAGTGTAAATCAATTTATGGATCGAATGATTTGTGTGCGTACCCGTATTCATGATTATTTATCGTGATGTTGATTTGCTTGAATGAATTTTATTTCCCCTCTACTTCTTCCTTTAGTGATTTCCTCAATGATTCAGAAACTTTATGATTCTATATATAAGTTGTTTATGATTCTATATATAAGTTGTTTCAACTTATATATCATCACCAACGGACATGTCCTTTGGTAAGTGAAAGAGAGAGGAAAAGGATCCGTGACCCATTTGAGACCCATTTTATAATACCCAATAATCATTATCTTGGGTGCGTTTCATAGGACTCAAATTGATAAGTGACATGGGACATTTAAATAGTATAACAATCTCCCACTTGGCCCATGTTACGAATTAATGATCCAATAACTTTAAGTGCACACAATACATGGAATCAATCAAGTCATCCGTAATTGAATTAAGATGATGGGATCATGGCGGTCACAAGTTATATAACATGATTCCTTCCATGTATCACAAAATCAACTCAACTCAACAAACTTTAAGTGGGTAATTCGGTAATTGTTATCTCATAAATAATAATTATTGTATACAACATAATATGAATAACCAATAAGTGAGCAAAAACATATAACTGTAATTGAATTCACAAGTGTCATAATAATTCGATCAATACAATGATATGTATATATACATATTAGACTTCTATGCTAACAAGGACTTATCCATAAGGCCCATCCATTCAACATGTCCAATAAATGTTTTGGGCGGTAAGCCTTTCGTTAACGGATCCGGTATCATGAGATCAGTACTAATATGTTCAATTGACACTTTATGTTTTTGAACTTCTTCTTTCACAGACAAATACTTCAAGTTCATGTGTTTCGCACTCTTTGAATATTTTTCATTCTTAGAGAAGAATACAGCTGCGGAATTATCACAATAAATTCTTAACGGTCTGGCAATACTGTCGACAAAACCAAGACCTAAGATAAAGTTCCGCATCTACAATCCATGAACTGTGGCCTCAAAGCACGTCACAAATCAGCCTCTATAGTGGAAGAAGCAATGACGGACTGCTTTCCACTTTTTCATGAAACGGCTCCTCCAGCTAATAGGAACATGTAGCCGAATGTAGATTTTTGTGAGTCTATACAACCGACATAGTCTGAATCCGAATAACCTATCACTTCGAGATGGGTTGATTTTCTATATGTAAGCATATAGTCCTTGGTGCCTTGTAAGTACCTAAGGAATTTCTTTGCAGCTTTCCAGTGGTCCAGTCCAGTCCAGGATTACTTTGATATCATTCCAACATTCCAACAGTAAAACTGATATCTGGCCTTGTACATGTTTGAGCATACATTAAGCTCCCAACTATTGACGCATAAGGAATAGACTCCATGTCCTTATGTTCCAAATCACTTCGTGGACATTGCATTAGACTAAATTTGTCCCCTTTCTGAATTGGAACTATCCCTGCGAAGCATTTTTCTATTTGAAATCTTTCTAATTTCTTGATATAACCTTTCTGAGACAATCCTAACAATCCCTGTGATCTATCCTGGAATATTTTTATTCCTATCACATATGATGCCTCACTCATATCTTTCATTTCGAAATTATTAAAAAGAAAATTATTTACATCATGTAACAAAACAACATTATTTGCAGCAAGAAGAATATCGTCAACATATAGAACTAATATTATGAACTTGTTTCCACTAACCTTCATATAGATACACCGATCAACGGTGTTTTCTATAAAACCATAAGACACAATGATATCATTAAACTTAAGATACCATTGTCGGGAAGCTTGCTTCAGTCCATATATTGACTTCTTTAATTTACACACTAATCGTTTCTTTCCTGTGGTCACGAAACCTTCCGATTGATCCATATATACTTCTTCTTCCAAGTCACCATTTAGAAATGTGGTCTTTATGTCCATTTGCTGAAGCGCTAAATCATAATGAGCCACTAGTGCCATAACAATTCTTAAAGAGTCCTTCTTTGAAACTGGAGATAAGGTCTCTTTATAGTCAATAACATCCTTTTGAGTATAATCTATGGTAACAAGTCTGGCTTTATACCTTTCAATGTTACCTTGTGAGTCACGTTTGGTCTTAAAGACTCATTTACAATCCACTTGCTTTGCACCTTCCGACAACTTAACTAATTCCTAGACATTATTGTCATCCATTGATTTTAACTCTTCTTTCATAACATTGAACCATCTTTCAGAATTGTTACATTCCATGGCTTGTTTGAACGAGTCTGGATCTTTATCAATGCTCAAGTCATATTCATGTTTAAGTGAGTAAATTTCATAGTCACTTGAGATAGCTGGTCTTCTTTGCCTTACAGACCTTCATAATGCTACGTCTTGTGACATTATTTGATCATTTGTAACTTGATCATTATTAGCTGGTTCGTCATTAATATGTTCAATTTGTGGAATTGGAACATTAATTTGTTGTTTCGGTATGTTGCGTATCCATGATGCAACAAGAGGAATAACAACCGGTGGAATCACGTTTGATGTAGTAGATTCTACTCGACTTTGAGTAGTTTCTATTCGATTCTCATGAATATCCACTTTTCGTGGTTCTCCACTCCCACTGATTTGACCATTCTCAATGAACCGAGCGTTTCTAGACTCAACTATTCTCGTACTATGATTAGAACAATAAAATCTATACTCCTTTGACTTTTCAGGATAGCCGATGAAATAACCACTAACGGTTCTCGCATCAAGCTTCTTTTTATGTGGATTATACAACCTTACTTCTACCGGACAACCCCAAACGTGAAAGTGTCGTAAACTAGGTTTCCTTCCTGTCCACAGTTCATAAGGTGTCTTAAGAACTGTCTTACTAGGAATCCTATTTAGCAAATACGCAGCGGTCTTTAATGCATGCATCCACAATGATAAAGGTATAGTACTATTACTTATCATACTCCTAACCATTTTCATAAGAGTTCGATTTCGTCTTTCAGTTACACCATTTTGTTGTGGTGTACCAGACATTGTGTATTGCGCACATATGCCTCGACTAGCAAGAAACTTTGCAAATGGACCTGGACATTGTCCACTTTCATCAAATTTTCCGTAATATTCACCACCTCTATCATACCTCACTATCTTTACTTTTCTATCTAACTGTCTTTCTATCTCATTAATGAACACCTCTAGGATGTCCACTGACTGAGACTTCTCATGTAGCAGATAAACATATCCATATCGTGAGAAGTCATCAATAAAGGTAATGAAATATTTTTCGCCACCCAAAGAAGGAACGTCGAAAGGACCACAGATGTCAGTGTGTATTAATTCAAGTAATGTGTTACTTCTTTTGGCTGGATGTTTTGATATATGTTTGGTTTGCTTACCTTTAATGCAATCCACACATATATCCCAGTCAACAAAATCCAATGGAGGTAAGATTTCATTTTTCACTAACCTCTGTACCATTTCTTTGGATATATGACCTAATCTTTTATGCCACAAAAAAGCAGAACATTCATTATGTGCACCACGTTTATTTCCTATAATATGATCAACATGAAATAGAGATTCAACAAAATCAACGTCAAGATTGAAACGTTATAAACAATCAATTAATGTACCAGAACCATAATAGTACTTATGTTTATACAATGAAAAAACATTGTTTCCAATCTTAAATTGAAATCCTTCATCATCCAATTTTGCAATAGAAAATAAATTTCTAACACATTCAGGAACATAAAGACACTTTTCTAGATCTAGGTAACACCCAATGTCCAAGATCAATCTGTATGTCCTAATGCCCTCTATGCGTGCCTTCATTTTGTTTCCCATATACATGAACTTTTCAGTTCTGTTTATGGTTTGGATTGAAAGGAATCCCTATTTAACATGTGACACATGAGTAGTTGCACCAGAATCTAACCACTAGGTATTTTTAGGCACGTCAATAAGATTTGATTCAAAACATACTGAGACATAGTATGTACCTTTCTTTTCGAACCAAGCCTTTCTTTTCAAAAAATCTTTCTGAAAGTGACCAGGCTTCTTACAGAAGTGGCACCTTTTATCTTTCTTGATTCTACCCTCATTAACTTTGCTGAGAGCTTTGTCCTTATCTTTGCCTTTCTGTCGTGGTTTATTCTTGCTGCTACTAGCACCTTGATAAAATGTGAGATGAATGGAGTGTTCCTTTATTTTCTTCAATCTCCCTTCCTCTTGAACCAACATGGCCTTAATTTCTTGAAGGTTCCATTTTTCTTTAATGGTGTTATAATTCACCTGGAACTGGCCAAATTCTAAAGGAAGGGAATTGATAATGAACTGTACTAGAAAGTACTCACTCACATCCATACCCATCGATTTCAGCTTTACAGCTAGGTTGACATATGAGTTACGTAATCGTGAATGGGTTGTGACTAGTTAAACTTTTTGGTCGTCAACTCACTCATTAAAGTCCCTACTATAGACTTGTCAGCTATATCTGATTGGGAGTATTCTTTAAGCTTCAACATAAACTCCTTTGCATTGTCCATTTTAGGCATTGATGGCTTGACATTTTCTGCGATCGTCATTCGCATTAAATTCAAGCTCAGCCTATTAGACCGTTCCCAAGTCTCATAATAAGACTTGTCAGCTTCAGAACTAGTCTCAATTATGGCTACAAGCCTTACGTCTGAAACTATGGCCAAGTCCAAATCCATTACACCCAGTTGGAACTGAATTTATTCGGACCAATCCCCATAGTTCAGACCATTGAACTTGATCAAGCCATTGCCTAAGGTGAACAAATTGGTAGATGTTGTACATACAACATATAGTCCACGCATTAATGCTTTGAGTAAACCTAAATAGATTCAAACTAACTAATAAGTTTAATTATGCATTTAAATTCTCCTTTGGGTAAAATTTAAATAAATAATCGTAACCTATTATGATGCATATATATTGTTCACTATAATAGACAATCAATCATATACTAGTTAACATGTATGTTATCTTTGGATATACAAGCATATTAACTAAATATGTTGATAAAGTCCCTTTAATGTCATTAATTATAAGCAATGGTCCACCTTTGGGTGACATCCTAGCGTTATAATTAATAAACTCAATTATTCAATTCAACCTTTATGTCATTTTAGCATCCTATCATAATGAACAATTGAACAAATCACAATTAAATGCTTAAAAAGTTTTCAAGTTAGGCCACTTTAGTGACTAACAAGCTTTCCATGCAATAAACATTTAATTGGCAATTATCATACATGAAAAAATTTAATTTAACTAGTTTGGTCACTTTGATGACAAACAAACTATTAAAAATATCCATAATGTCATGTATTATATTCTACATATACTAGTAAAATTTAATTCTAACTATTACATAATATAAAATATTCAAAGTATCAAAGAAATATATAATATTGTACTAATTTTCAAAATTATATTATGTATAAATCAATTATGAATTAAATAATCCTTTATAATTGGGCTATAAATATCTATTAACTTAATATAACCCTTAATGGCCCAAAACTCATCAAAAAATCAGTCCAGAAGCTCATTATTGGGCCTGAAGCCCGTCTAGCCAGCGCCTTGAAGGGTGGGGCTGCGTCTGGCGCGTGCAGTGCACGCACCAGCGCCTCCTCCAGCCAGCAGCGTCTGGTGCGTGTACAGCACGCGCCAGACGTTGGTCATCGTCTTCCTTCGCCGATTCTGGTTTTTTAAAAAAAACTTTCATGGGTTTATTTCAAACCACAAGCCATCTCAACGTCGTTCTTTCATGGGTTTTGTCCATACTACAGAAACATGTCTTTAAAATTGGGTCAAGATAAATCACTTTAATAACCAAAATTTGTTTTTAGTTTCAAGAACCAATTTTTTCGTTTCAAGAAACAAACTTTTTGGTTCCTTTTCAACACTCCTAATCATCAGGAGATGATGGCATCATTCCAATTTAAAACATTCATCAACACAAATAAAACGCAACAAATATTCTCATAATTAAACATGAAGCAACAAATTCGGTTCTTTCTCTGGTGTATGTTTCTTACTCTAACCCATACACGTCAAATATCAACACTGAACATTCATTATGGTTTCTGGAATTTCACATTATGGTTGATAACGCACTTCACATGAAGTTCAATTTAATATCCGAAAACCAATTTCGAACATGTATGGGAATATAAGAACAATGATTCATCTAACACCATAAATCTTCTCAGTATATAAGAACAAACAAAACATAAGTATGCAGCACAGATGTCGTATACGAAGAAAACATGGTCATTATAATACAAAAAACAATCATTACGACAGACAACAAACAATACATCACCGTGCTCTGTATCAAAAACATATACGGTAGAAAATATCGTAGAAAACAAATCATGAAACATTATCGTCACAAATAGCATAAACAACCACTGTGAATGGCAGACAACAATAATGCAATAACCTGGCTCTGATACCAATTGTAAATCAATTTATGGATCGAATGATTTGTGTGCGTACCTTTATTCATGATTGTTTGTCGTGATGTTGATTTGCTTGAATGAATTTTATTTCCCCTCTACTTATTCCTTTAGTGATTTCCTCAATGATTCAGAAACTTTATGATTCTATAAGTTGTTTCAACTTATATATCATCACCAACGGACATGTCCTTTGGTAAGTGGAAGAGAGAGAAAAAAGGGTCTGTGACCCATTTGAGACCCATTCTATAATACCCAATAACCATTATCTTCAGTGCATTTCATAGGACTCAAATTGATAAGTGACATGGGACATTTAAATAGTATAACATCAAGTTCATGAGATAGATTGAGTTTAGTAGGCAAAACACAAAATAATATAAACCCTTCGATCCATTCATTGCATATCTTTTTTTCTGTCCTCTACATTAGACTACCCATTTGGAATAAAAAAGAGGAGACATTTTGAATCTAACATCAAATTACTGAAGAAGTGACTTCGTCTCCATTAAGTTACAAGCATGTTTGTTTCATTAGTAGATTCCTTCTCTACTCTTTTAACTGACGTGCACGTCCTATTGGATCTTTTGGCAGGGGAGGTCTAGTTTCAAATCAAGCATATACGAAACTCTTACTTTCTGCAGTCATTTGTGAAATATATGGACACAATAATAGGCATCTTTTGTATTATAATTTTGATAAGTGTTCAATTTGCCTTAGATATGATTTTTCAAAAGAAAATTTTACAGGAAAGAGAAAACAAGAAAATTTACAAAGAAGGCTTATTCAACATTCAAACTTTAATACAAGAAATTAGATTAATCAAAATTTGTAAGTGATATAAAGGGTAATATTTTAGATTTATAAAATTGCATGATCATCGAATACACACACACACATATATATAGACACGCACACACAATGAGATAAGTATTAGTTTATACCCTATAGCCAATTAATTGATTGTAGTTTCTCGATATAAGCATTCATTATCTTATACATATTTTGATGTATATGGTAAACTTTATGGGGATAAATATACATTACAAATGAAATTATGATGAGATCTTAATTATGAGATTTATATTGCATTTATATATTATCTATAATTGTTCATAGTCATTGTTTTCTTGAGAGTGGACATTAATAGAGCATTAAAAAAACTAACATATGTTATATTGTTTCTTATTAAAGAAATAGTTGATTTCATAGACTAAAGGATGAAGATAGTTAAACAAACGTGTGAATGCCTGTTAAAGAACAAGTTCACTGAAGTGATCCCACATGAAAATTTCACTTGGAACATTACTTGTACGTCTATGAAAATTCCCATTACACTACAAGAAATAGGGTGTTTAGCAACGGAAATTACTGACGGAAAACGTTTGCATACCGTGTGTAATATAAAATAGCGAAAGAAATTACCGACGGCCCACGACGTCATTAAAACGGTTGTAGGTAAACTTATCGACAGATCTAAATATTCCGTCAGTAAATTTATCGACGGATTATCGATCATTTTTTTGACGAAAAATAAAATTCTGTCGGTAAATAAAATTAATTTTTTTAAAAAAGTCCCCATCATCGTTGATAAGGTGTTCTTTAAGACTCTTTCTTTTATCTTCAGCAGAACTAGCCATAAATTTCTCAACCTCTTTGAGCACAACTGTAGCATCCTATTACCCGTGTTAAGGCGAGAATAGTGAATTATGAGAAATTAGAAAATATATATCATGCTTTGCATATTTTTGCACATACATGAGAATTTTGATTATTGCACATGAATATAATTATACATGCATTCATTGATATTTTTCAGATATAATTGATTTATAAATGTGATTATATTGAGAGTTGTGGTTTAAAGGTGTTAAAAAAAACTGATTTGGTGTTGCTACTTGTGTTTCGGAAATTTTGGTGAATTTTAGAAAATTTCAAAAATTTGGAGTACATTTGGACTAGAACAAATGCTAAGTGGTAGGATAAATTGATGCATGAAAAATTTGAATGATTTATCCTATAATTAAGTGACATTTGGCATAATTAAATTGGTGATAAATGGACTAGTAATGAATTGACAAATAGACCAATCATTGTGTGACAAATGGGCTAGTAAGTTGATAACCAATGGCATATTTGATTAATGGACAAGTGACTTAGTTAATTGGAGACATTTGCCAACACCTATGCTTGATAAGTGCTGAACATGCCATAAGACATATGGCCATTCCTTTAGTTAACACCTAACACCTTAGGTGTAAGTTTCAGCAGGAGCAACTCCAACTATGGTCATTTCTCTTCTTGCTTCCTCTCACACACCACCGAAACACTCTTCCTTGCATCTCCCTATATTTGTTTATGATTATGTCTGATTGTTACACCAAAATTCGTGTTTCACCCTCACAAAGTTAAGTAGATAATTAGAATATAGTTGCCTTATCCTAGTTGAAATCTTTCAAGTTTCCACCTTGAATGTGTGATGATTTTGCATGTTTGGAGTACTGATTGAGAGTGACTTTTGAGCTGGGATTTGAACTAATCAATGGAGCAAATTGAACGACAGCATCCAGACATTGCCGGGACATCAAGGCAATAACTATTTGGAGCATACTGTGAGTAACCTAAGATGGTCTCACCATATTATTTAGTACATTATTGAACTGTATTGCGATCTTATTGGATTGTACTGAGTTGTGTTGATTGTGTACTGAATTCTAGACAATATTTGTCCCAGGCATTTTGATGCATGAGAATGATATTGGAAGCACTACTTGAATGTGAATGCATCTGTCTAAATGATTTTCTGATTCTCAACTGAAAGATTGAATGCCGGACTTGGTCCGATGACTACTGCTACTGTGACCATTACTGTAATTGATATTGTGACTGATATATTGTTATATTATATGCAAATGAAAGTGATTGAATTGATGACTGAATTGTGGCATGCACTTCATTCCAATGCATGTAATATAAAGGAGTTGTGACTGATGTGGCTACTGATACTGTTACTGATATGAGCTTCAAGCTCCCGCATATATGGTTCAAACCTATAGCCCGTTATGATCAATGAGTCACTGACTAACTGACTAAGCTCGATAATTCAAGATACTGTAAAAGCACATGGTCACAACAAAATAAAAAAGAATGTGAGTCTCATACATGTCGCATCCGCATATAATTTGAATTCATTGAATGATTTGCAAAGTTGTGTGAACTTTGTTATATGATTGAACTGTGTATCTGAGAAATGATTTATTTGTGATAATATTTGATACTTGTTAAGTGGAGTTGAGCTGTATGATTACATGCTATAATTGATCTCGTTTTATAACATGAGTGAACCATCCAGGATGGTTACTCTACTGAGTTCGCAAAACTCATCAAAATTGCACCGTTGCTTTTCAGGTTCAAGAGTGAGACGACCTAGCTTCTAAGACTTCGTAGAAGCATATTTTGTGCAACTGTTACAGTCAGATTTTGTTTAGAGGTCGATCAACTGAGATTGAGGACTTAGCTATTTTTCATGTTTATTGTATTTGGTGTGTACTGAGTTGTTTAAGATCATAGGATAATGTTGTAAGCCTTGGATGGTATTGTGTTGTATGAAACGATGTAAATTATGGATTTTGATTAATGTGATAACATTTTGAGTTTAGAAAATGTGTGATTGATGATTTAGTGTATGATGCCATGTTATTTACAGTGAAGGTGAGATAGTTAACATGTCATTTCTGACAGGCATGTATACGTGCATCCGATAGACACACGTGCATATGTCAGTTGGGAATGTGGTGTTACAATAACTAACCATCTTTTCAACAACATTTCTCTCTCAGAGCCTCTACAAGAGACCACAGCCTCCTTTGATCTGTTCATTGTTTGTTTAACGCTTCTATAGCTCCGATTCCCCTGAAACGCAATTGAAACTAAAGCCGCCAAACAGAAAATACCTAATGATTATACTTCCCTCAAAACAAATCTTCTATAGCTTTAATAAACTTACAAGAAATATATAAGAAGCAAAATTCCATATCAAAGAAATGCCTATAAATTACTAACACAGACATGAGGAGAGCTGAAAGAAAGATTGAAGACGTGAACTAACCAGGATTTAGTAAAGTATTGAGAGAGCTTCCCTTTACTGGATCTTATGGGCTTTCTTCAACAATCCTCGTTTCTTCTTCAACAATAAAAAGAAACTGGAGCAAAAAAAAGTAGGAAAGAAACAAACTTTAGTTCTAGAGGAACTCACCATACGGTAGAGGAAGTCACTAGAGGAGGAAGAAGACTGAAGAGCGCCAAAGAAGAAACGAAAAAGATGAACCAGAGAGGGGGGGGGGGAAGGGATGGTCGGGTGTTTTAAACGTGATTTACTGACGGAATTTTCCGTCTCTAAATTCCATAAAAAAATTTTAAATTTTATTATACTGCCTTTAATTCATGTTTTATTTACTGACGAAAACGTTTACCGTTTGTCACTAATTTTAGTCAAAAATTTTAAAATTTATTATACCACATTTAATTCCAGCTTTATTTATCGACGAAAACTTTTACCGTCCCTAAAGTCCGTTGCTAATTTTGTTAGGACAGTTTCCTATCATTTTTAGTGACAAAAATTAGAACCATTGCTAAACGAATTTTTTTCACGTCGATGTTAGTGACGGAAAACCTTTTTCCGTCGCTAATTTCAGTGTAATTACCGACAAAAACTTTTACCGTCCCTAAAGTTCATCGCTAAATTTGTCGGGACGGTTTCCCTTCATTTTTAGAGACAAAAATTAGAACCGTCGCTAAAAAAAAAATTTCACGTCGAAGTTAGCGACGGAAATAGGTTTTTCGTCGCTAATTTGTTATACTTTATTTTCTGTCGTTAATTTTCCATCGCTAATTCCTACTTTTCTTGTAGTGTTATGATGAATTTATTAAGTGATCATTTGACTTGAGATCATCAAAGATATCTCATGTACGGATTGATGTATTTTGATATTACTTATGACTTATTATAGTTAAGAGTAGCTCAATCAGTAGTTATTGAATATAACATAAATTATATAGAGGTAGTTAAGTGATCAATATAAGATTCATCACCCTAAAGTGATTAGGGAGAATGTTTTATTATTTTTTGATTAATATTGACTCGAAAAATCATTGGCCAAGGTGGAATGATTCTTTGAAAATAATTTTCAAATATCATTAATTGAATTATTTGATGAAGAGCTAATATAATTTGATTCAAATAGAGTAGACATTAATTTTATGCTCTATATTTAATAAGAATATTATATGATGAAATTATTGAAATATACAAAAAACATGCATACAAAGGTTAATTAAAACCATATTAACACTCCTAATAAGTTACACATAAAGAACATATTGAAGAGAGAAATTAGTCAAGTTAGAATTGATAAGTTTGAGAAATTTTATGATTAAATATGAGATATTTAATAAATAAAGATCAATGTGAGATATTAGATCTTATTTGAACATAATTGGTATTTTAGTAGAATTATTTGTAATTCTAACTAATATTTAATTAAAATTAGAATTTAATTTCAATCAAATTATTAAAATATTAAAAACCTATTATAAATAGGCTTACGCTTTAAAGGAGCTACACTCCTTGCCTAACCCTCTCTACAATTATTGCATAATTCTCTTAACAAGTTCTATTGATACCTTTAAAGGACAGACATTTGTGTAGCTATAATGGTTGAGATGAGCCAATTTTAGAAAAGGTTTGAGAAAAATCACAAAAAAAAGAATCAAATTTTGGAATAAGACACTAATTAAGATTCATGATTTATTATGATTTTTTGTTAATTATTTTATAGAATTTTAGTGATTTTGGTTTTCAAGAAATAAAAAATTGTAATTATCCTAGTGCACTCCTTGCCTAACCCTCTTTGCATTACAGAGTTCTCTCAACTTGTTATATGGATACTATTAAATGCTAGACACTTATGCAACTATTATAGTTGAGATGAGTTAGTTTTGGAAATGGTTCGAGGGATATGACAAGAAAAAGATCAAGTTTGGGAACAAAATATGAATTATGATTCACGCTTTATTATGATTCACATATTAATCATTTTATAGATTTAAAGTGATCTTGATTTTTGTAAACTATAATATGAGAAGTTTTGTAAATGTTTTGCTATGCAAGGGATTAAAGTCCACCACGATTTTTCAATAGTGATATTAGAGTCGACTTTAATACTATAATGTGATTAAATTGGTTTATTGTTACTCATCTTGAATTTTGGAATTGAATTTACAAAGTCTAAGCCATGAAATTATAATACGATTGTAATTTGAGAAACCTAAAATCCTAGTTCTAAAATATGAAAAAGTTTATATTTAGAAACAATTTAAACTCATAATTAATTTGGATTTTAACACAGTAGAACCTCTTTAAATTGATATTCGATAAATTAATAAACTCTAAGATAATTTTTTTTTCGGTCCCGACTTGGGCCATTTGAAAATTTAACAAATTTCGATAAGATAATAAAATAATATATTTTCAAACTACCCCTATGTAAATGTAGGGTCCCATTAATATCATAAATTAATAATTATATAAACTTTAACAAATATAACTAAGACAATTTAGTGAAATATAATTCTAGTACTTAATTATTAATGATTCTAGTAAAAATACAATGAATAATACTTAATTATTAAGAAACAATGAACATTATTTATTAGTTTTCATTAATATTATGTACAATGAATCTATATTTTAGATTCATTCAATTAAATGAAAATGAATTTTCTAAGATACAATGCTTTTGATGTAATCAAAATTTAACTTCAATCAATTACAGAAATCTTTTGAATTAATAAATATTAAGTTATCGGTTAATTAATATTTCTATAAAATAATAAATATCATGATCCCAACAATATTAATTTATAGAGGTTTTGCTATATTGTTAGAGTTGTGGTTTTATAAAAATTCAATAGTTCATTAATTGATTTGGCTTTTTAGAAACCCATATATTAGTTCAACCCGCATCCACTCCATCTATTGTCGAGGTTGTTAGATCTTAAATATTTGTAACTATTGATGTTAGAATTTTTAGTTGCCAGCAATTGAGGAGTATTGGTGATTATTGTGTTGCTTATTGTGTGTTGGTATGATTGCTAGAGAAAATGGCTTTTTCTAGTGGTGGTGAGGCAACTATGGCTTTATTTGGAGGCGTGAGGAGGAAAATGCCACTACGATGTCTGGTTGGCATGAAGATGCAGTTGGCAAGGCTAGAAAAGATGATGTTGCAGCCTACACATCAGTGCTGGGATGATAATGGATTGTTGGTGGGGTAAGTGAGCAGCGACTAGAACGCTTACGGTATGTTTGGTTGACTGGAGTAACTATTTTATTACTGATGTATTCCTAATAAATAATTATCCCTTTGTTTGGTTAAAAAATAACATACAAAATATCTAATAACAGGTTTTGTTACTCCTACATTTTCAAGAATTGCTAAAGATAACTCCCCCCTGTCTTTACCGTGTTTAAAGACAATCTTTTTCCCTATTTTTCTTCTTCTTCTTCTTCTTATTCTTCTTATCATCATCTTTATTATTATTCTTATTGTTGTTGTTGTTGTTGTTATTATTATTATTATTATTATTCTTCTTCTTCTTTTCTTATTGTTATTATAATAAGAATTAATAATAATAACAAAAATTAATAATAATAATAATAATAGAGACTATAATGGATATTTTGATCTTTTTGTTAGTTATTCCTTTGTCATCTCAAATTTATGTTTTCAAACCAAACATTAGCATACATCTTCATTAGAAATTCTTAGGAATAAACCAAATTAAGTAATACATATTTCATTCTATTTCTCATCTATTCTATTCCTAAAAATAACCATTTCATTCCTTATCTATTCTAGCAAGTGAACCAAACACCTTGTTAGAGTAGCGACAACAGACACGACTAGGCGATGGTGTAAGCTGACAGTTGTATAGGATGTTGGCAACAATTTTTTTGAAAATTAAAGAAAAATTGTATTAGCTATAGTGGGAACTATTACAATACTACTATGTTTACAAATTCAATCCTTAGACGTTGCATCTAAAGCACATTACAAAAGATAGAGGAAAGATAAGAAAGAACAATTAAAATGTAAGCCAATTAAAAAATGCCATGCGATGCCTGGGGTAAGCTGGTGATCCATGCTTTTGTCAATGAACGTTGCTCCAATCCAATTTATAAAGCAATCCATAATGAGATGTTTCTCTTCACCAACCCCCCTTATATAGTTGTTTTTGGCAATAATTGTTTCTTGGTAGGAAACTAGGGTTTATGAAATTATGGTTTCCTAACTAAAAGATGAGGGAGTTTAGAAGCATGGATAAGGTTATTTCAAAGATGGAATAATCAGTGTTCGTGTATAAGGATAAAACTATCTTAAGTTAAAATAGGATTGATTGACAACTAAGTATATCTTATGATTAGAGCAAAGCTTATTTAGGTACAAGAATATACTTATTCTAGTATTTGAATAAGGCTTGTTTGATTATTGAATTAAAGTAATCCAATCCTTAGTTAGAAAAGGAGTATTCCAAAATATATTTTTCAAACATAAATTTAAATTATTTTAAAATTAAAGTAATTATGTTTCTTAATTTGATTAGGATTAATAGTTGTATTGATTCTTAATTAATTTTAGAAAATTAGTTTCTAAAATTAGAATTAATTAGTTTAATTATATTGACATTAATTAATTAGACTCTTTAAAATTAAGAATTGTTTTCATAAGTAATTAAGGAAGAAAATTCTTGATTAAATTTATTTATTGCAATTTGATTGAGATAATTAAATTTATGATTTTATTTGCTTAGAGAATTTATTACTCAATTTATTTAAAAGTTTTTATTTTTATGAATAATAAGTTTTTGATTCATTAGAAAAGATATTTTCTTGACTAAATTTTGAAAAGTAATTTCATTTATTAATTGATAAAATTGAGCTTTATTTAATATTTTGAAATTTGTTTTCTAATTTATTAAATAAATATTTTCCAATTAATTGGGAAATAAATCTCTCAAAAATAATATAAATAAATTTCTTAATTAAATAAGAAGTGTTTTATTTAATTAAGAAAGTAGTTTCTTTAAATATTAAAAAGCGGTTTAATAATTAAGGAAAATAATTTCTAATTAGATTAGAAACAATTTTAATAGGATTAGAATTTCTTGCTTGTTGAATTTTGAAAAGGAGTTTTTAAAATTATAATAAGTACAAAGTATAATTTATTGAAAATTGTTTTCAATTAATTTTGTTAAAGCAATTAAGATAACTAGAAATAGTTTCTGTTGAATTTAAAATAGTTTTCAAATCAAATTAGAATAGGAATTTAATTCAATTCAGAATCAATAGGTTTTATTCAATTTATTTTTTTCCAAAAGTTAGAAATATTATTTTAGAATGTGAAGATCAATAACTACAATCAAATGAAGATTGGTATTTTTGCATATAATTTGATTATGACTGCATAAGTTGCATACTTTACTTATATGGACAATATGTATTTTAGATGATTGTTAAAATTACATGTTTTATATATGTGATATTATTACATGTAATTTTGTGTTTAATGAGACAAACAAAACTAAAACCCTTGTTAAAAATATTAAGTACATGTTTTAAGCATAATTTTTCCTTCCATTGTTATTAGAATAAACTAGACTTCTATCTATTATTAGGCTTATTGAGCAAACTCAAAACCGCTTTAACCCAAATATGTTTACTCTTATGACAGTGGATCCTACATAACTAAATTTTTGTGATTTGTATAAATAAACTTAAGATCACATGAATTAAGAAGTAGGGTTAGGAAAAACATATAAGAGTGTTGTCACCTAATAGATTTAAGAGTCATATGAGACATGATTGATAAAGTCATCATCTACCTAATTTAAGTGTAGTTAGTTTATTAAGTAAATTCAAGATTAACTAAATTTGAATGAGATCCTAGCCCACTAGAAAGATTAATCTTTCCGAATAGTAATGAGAGTTATTATTTCAAATAAAATAGTGGAAGTAACAAAATAAATGATTGAATTCCTAATCTTATTGGTAATCATGACATATAATCAATTACTTGCTTTTCTTACGTTTAAATTTTGTTATGAGTAGAATTTACCTTGTTTAGTACAGTTGATACTAAGTGAAATTAATTTCTTGGACATAAGTTAAAATTGAGAATAGTTCTCAAAGTTCGATAGAAAAGTTGTATGTCTATTATGCAATGTTGCTATTAATCCCAACCGAGGATTTAGTGTTAGAGTTTTAGAGATATGTCAATATCATATAAATGACAAAATGTGATAATATTTTGAGTTAACTGATGTCTCATAAACTTTGATGGCATCATGTAAGATGTAAGTTAACTCCATGATAGCAAGATATAAGAGGTTGCATGAAGTCTGAAAGGTATAGTACCCTAATGAAATTGTACTCAATTTAGCCAACTAAAAGCATAAATATTAGAACTTGATATAGTTCATTGCATTGTTCAAGTAATAATGTTCTGTAGAATATTAGAGTCATTCGGCATGTAAAAGGAGCTAAGGTCTTATTAAAGATCTAAAGATGTATTTAGGCAATTTTTCTTAATTATGATGATAATTAAGATGAAAGTTGTAAGATTTAAGCAAGTTCTTGGTGTAAAGAATCTAGTAGAATTATCTCATTAAGCCAATGTCCCAGTAGTAACATGACCGTCATATGATGATGTAGTAGAAGATACTTAAACGATTGACTTAGTGCAAATGAGGATTGTTGGTTTATGCCTTATAGCCAATCGATTTGTTGTAGCTTAGTGACAATTATTTGAAGGTATTCTTTATCTTATATATACTTAGATGTATGTGATAAAGTCTATGAGATAAAGATACATTACAAATAAAATTATAATTAGATTACAATTATGAGATTTATATTATGTTTATTTATTATCCCTAAATTGTTCTAGTAATTGTTTTATCGAGATTGTACATTAAAAGGGTGTAAAAAGATTAACACACATTATGCTTTTTCTTATGAAAGAAGCAGTTAATTACATAGACTAAAGTATATAGATACTTAAACAAACGTAAGAGTGTTTGGTAGAGAACAAGTTGTATGAGTGTTCGGTAGAGAACAAGTTCACTAAAGTAACCACATATGAGAAATGCATTTGGAACACTGCTTGTATGTCTATAGAAATTCTCATTATGATGATTGTATAAGTGATCATCTGATTTGAGATCTCTAAAGTTATCTTATATAGGGATTGTTATGTTTTGATATTATTTATGACCTATCCTAACCATGAGTACTTTAGTTGGTAGTTATTAAATGTAACATGAACTATATGAAGGTAGTTGAGTGATCAGTATAAGTTAATCACCCTAATATAAATAGGGAGAATGTTCTATTATTCTCGATTAATATTGATTCAAAAAATCCTTAGTAAGGTCGAATGACGTTTTGTAAATAATTTATAAATTTCATTAATTGAATCAATTGCTAATGATAGAGAACTAATATAATTAGACTCAAAATAGAGTATACATTAATTTCATATTCTATGAATAATCAAAACATTTTAAGATAAAAGATTGAATTATATAAGAAATCATGCACGTAAAATATTACTTAAAAGGACTTTAACATTCCTACATATTTGAGTAGCCATGATGTGTTGCTAGATATCAATCTTGAGCTATAGATATAAATTGTTTAATTAGATAATTAAAATAAATTAAAGGAGTTTAATTTATTTAATCTTAAATATGATTTAGAGTTATAATTTATATCCATTGTTAATATAATTGAGAACCTAATGAGTCACACATAAAGAACGTGTTGCTAATATACTTGGGCATACCTAGTAATTAGTTAGAATTATTTGATATTCAAATTAAAGTTTAATTAAAACTAGAATTTAATTTTAATCAAATTATTAAAATGTCTAAAACTTATTATAAATAGGTTTAAGTTCTAAGAAAGCTAGCACTCTTTGTTTAACCTTCTCTGCAATAGTTAGAGAGTTCGCTTAATTCATTTTGTGGATAACATTATAGGCCGTATACTTGTGCAACTAAGGTAGTTAAGCTAAGTCAGTTCATAAATGATCCGAGAGATATGAAAAAAAATGATAAAGCTTCGAAACAAGGTCTAAATTAAGATTCATGCTTTATTATTACTAACATATTAATTATTTTAATTATTGAAAAATTAAAATATAAAAAAAATAATTATTTCGATATATATGAAATTGGATCTCTACCTGAATTTTCAACATGTTTATGTTTTAGAAATAGAATAATGTTTTGAATAGTTCAATTTTACAAAGGAAAGATCTTTACGAAACAAGAATATAACTTCCGAAAACAATCTTAAAAAATAACATTCTCGTTAGAACCATAGGCCTTTTCCTCCATATGACACCAAACCAATCAATTTCATATGATTTCGGTCTTGAAAAGGGCAGAATAACAAAACTCATTTGACCACGAAAATACGGATGAAGACGGTGTCATCACAGAGCACACGTTATCACTGGCTAACCAAAAGTTGCCGAATGAACATGGTCTAATTTTTGTTTTTGAAAATTTAAACATGATGAAGTGATTGACGGGTGTTGCTGTTGGTTTATGCCCTTGCAGCTAATTTTGGTTGTAATTTTAATTGTATAAAAAAAATTTATTCAATAAAAGGCATTATTTATCTTTGTGCATTTTAATTATTTAATTATTAATCATAAAGATAAAATCCCTGGAATAATTGTTATGCAATTAGAAATTATAATGTGATTATAATTATGAGATTCAAATTGCAATTTTTTATTATTCCTAAAATGTTCCTAGTCATAGTTTCATCAAGATGGGGTATTGATGAAATGATTAGACTAGCACATATTTGTTTCTTTCTTATGAAGAAAGTAATCGATCTCATAGATTAAAGTATGGAGATACTTAAACAAACTTGTGGGTGCTTATTAGAGAATAAGTTCACTGAACAGACCCAATTATGAGAACCCCAAATGGAACATTACTTGTGTGTCTGTGGATTATCTCATTATGATGGTTGTATAATTGATCCTTAGACTTGAGATTACCAAAGTTATCTCATGTAGGAATTACTATGTTTTGATGCTACTTATGTTCTATTCTTGGAATAGTTCAATTCGATAGTTATTGGATATAGTATGAACTATATGGAGATAGTTGAGTAAATCAATAAAGGATTCGTCATCCTAAAGTAATTAGGAAGAATGTTCTACTGTTCTCGATTAATAATGATTTTGGGAATCTCTGGCCAAAGTGAATTGAAATTTGAAAAGTTGTTTTTAAATATCAATTATAAATCATTGACTAATTAGCAAGAACAAATATGATTGGATTATTTAGAGTAGACACGGATTCCATACTCTAATTCCAATTAGAACATTAGATGACGAAAGGATTAATTTATACAAGATAACCATGCATTGACAGGTTAAGTCAAACCACTTTGACATTCCTAATATTTGGGTGGTCATGACATGTTGCTAGACGTCAATCATGATCTATGATTATAAATTGTTTAATTAGGGAATTAAAGATAAATTAAAAGGAGTTTTAATTTATCTGATTCTAATTATGAATTAGAATTATAATTTATAATTATTGCCAACATATTAGGAACCTAATGAGTCACACATAAAAAGTCTATTAAGGAGAAAATGAAATTAGAATTAAGTTGGACTTAATTGAGAAGTTTTAGAAACTTTAGGATCAATATGTGATATTTGATCTTATAAGGATTTATTAATAATTATAATTAAAGTTTGACTTTAATTGTAATTTTAATAAAATTCAAGGATATGAAAATAAGATTTTCATATAAAAGGAAAAATTAGAAAACAAATGGGGCTAGCACTTCTAACAAGTTTTTTCTCTCAAATTTGATTTGAGATTTTCTCCGAAAAGATCCGTAGATACCGTTAGAGGCCGGACGATTGAACGACTCGTGGGATTGACGATTTTGAAGCAGCAAGATTTTGTATCGAAAATCAGGAAAAAGGTTAGTTTAACTTTATCAATTTCTTGTTTTATGTTTCGAATTTAAATCTGTTAAAGTTGATTCTGTGGAAAATTTTAAATTGATTCCGCTGCGTCAGATTTGATCTTGCGTATATTTTCCAACAGTTGCATCACCAGCGTGTGGCGGTGACCGACGGACTGCACGACTCACCGACAACGACTGTTTGGTGTGGCTATTGGCTAAACTTTTTTTTTTTGAAAAAGAGCTTGTGGTTAACTTTGAATGCATATGGCGGCTACTTTTTTATTTTCGAGTTGCAATTAATTGTTCAAAAGGTGTAAGGCAACCTTGTCTAAATCTAAAATAACTTTTGTTTGACTACAAGAATAACTTATTCTAATCTTAGAATAAGTCTCTCTTAGTTACAAGGTTAACTTAAATCTAAAACAATAAGAAGTATTTGACTACTTTAATGATATATCCTATAGTTGGATTTGATTTATGCAAAATTTGGATTAGGGAAAATCTAAATTTGAAACAAACCTGCAATTAGGATTTTTTTTTAATCTTTTGATAATACCTTGGCCAAATTTAAGTTTAAAATACTATTGATTTATAAATTGTATTAACAAATTTTAATTAGAATAAGGTTAATAATTATAAACCATTTCTAGTTAAAAATTAATTATCATTAATTTGATTTGTTTGATAAAAAATTTATTAAAAATAAGTAAATGAATATAATTTTATATGTTAATGTTTATGAACAAGAGTTATTGTGCTTTCTAAGTCATCATCATTATAATCAACATTCAGTTGAAGTCCTGTTGAGGCGTAGGATCTTGAGAGGTTCGATAATACGCAACCCTAGCCCTACCTTGTAGAGAGGTTGCTTCATTGTGCTTAAAACTTTTATTTTTGCATATTTAATTTTAAGAAAATACCCTTTATTGGGTTGACACTTGGACTTTTACACATTAATATATAATTAAGACAAGTCATTGTTAAGTTAGGGCATCAAATACAATTGTTTTCAGGAGAATCTTTGATATAACATGTTATTTATTATAATAACATAATCCAAGAATTATATTTTGAAGGTTATTAGGATTTTAAAAATGTTAAACTAAAGAATATGACCTTACTTTCAACATTACCACAACTAAAAGTTAAATTAACTTATTAAACATAATCTGAAATTAGAAATCACCTATTCCAAAATCGTATGGATGATTGCGATGTTCATGCTAGAAAATAAAAGAAGGGAATTGATCAAGACTTTATACCCTGTATGCTTCCTTATCGAGATAATTAAATCTATTGTATATTATATTTCAAGAGCTCTTATTACATGCATTAATTAACTCTATTCCATGTAGGATTTGTTATATTTAGGTCAAGTATGTCTAAGTTGGATTCATCTAAAGATTATTTAAGTTATATCATGTTTGTATAGATGTTATATATGTTAAATTGAACTATATGTTAATTATTTGATCATTTTTAATGTTCATGCATGTATAAACAAACTTGTTTTCTCATCACAATATAGTTGTGTTATATATGTTGTACAAATTAAACTTAAATATTATAATTAGTATGAAAATATTATATGAATGATGATTGAATACTTTATGATCATTTGATTTCACAAACAATTGAAAATATATTAATCATACTATATATTTACATAATACGACATTAACGTGTATGTAAGATATTTTCTTTTTATGTAAAAATCTAGTGTTTCAAATATCATTTTACATAAAAGAATATTATTTATAACCTAAACAAAGATATAAAATTAAACGGTAACAATCATGAAATTTGAGCATGACAATCCAATATGTGCTAAAAGAGTGTAGGGCTTTAAAAACAATAAACATAGCCATGAATATTCCTAAACAAGGTAATATGGCTTAACATAAAAGGGATTGTGATGCTTATGAGATATGAAAAAGGAAAATTTCATTAGCTTGCATTATGTTGCTGAGCAATATGGAAAATGACATTATGTGTGAGTTTTGAAAGCATAAGATTGTTAAGGACATGTGGTCTGTTTTAACTGCTTGATTTGGTGGCACCTAAATGACTAAATTCAAGCCACTCATTAAATATAAGAAACAACCTAACAAGTCAACATAAAAACATTTAAGCGATATATCAAACATGAAAAATAAGCTTAGATATATTGATCATGAGTTATCTAGTGAACATTAAGTGTAAGTATCCATTGGTTCTCTACCTCAGAGTTAAAAGTATATAAATAAGCATCTAATTCATAATAGGAGCATCAAGACGATGGAGGATATTATGATACATCTTGTCTTAAAAGAAGAATGTCTTTGTACTTTTATTATGACTTCTAAGGCATACATAATTGGTTACATCTCTCATAGAACTATTAATAGGAAGCGTAAGTATCATGAAGGGTCTAAGTTAAAAGAGAAAAGAAAATTTCCAAAATGCTTATAACTCTAAAAAGCCAAAAATGGAACCAACATGAGAAAGGACAATAGTCTTTCAAAAAGAAAAATATGAAAATATTCAAGTGCTATAATTATGGAAACAAAGATCATTTGCTCAGTAGTGAGCCTAAAAATGTACAATCTTTTAATGTAGGTTTTTTTTAATGTATGTCTCTTCATTTTTATAATTGAATCCTGTCCATTGTAGATCATATATTTGGAAGAAATAAATTATATAGCAAAGGATAGGGATTCCTTTGTAGATCATAAAATTCTATATTGAATAAGATGGATTTATATATGTGATAATAATTGTTGTATAAGAGATTGGTGCATGTAATTTAGACATTTGTGGTCAATCCTTAGTCCTATATAAATTGTTGTTTTCTTTGAAGATTCTATGAAATCGTATTTTGTATTGGTTTTAATTAAACTTAGATTTAATGTAAACTTTCGTAATGGTGGAATAGATTCATAGCCTAGAACTATTTATTATAGTTAATATCGTTAAGTGGTTTTATTGTATTATATGTTATTTATCAAAGTACTAATAGAAGTTATTCTTCATTTTCATCATCTAGTAATTTATATCACAATACAATTGATATGACATGCTAAATTATGTGACATTGGTCAAATTGAGTAAGCCAATAAATTTAGTTGATTCAAATAAGTAGATCTATCTATTTATTAACATTACCTACTGTTAAAATAGAAAAATAAAGTCAATTGTAAAGTAAATACAAGTTTTCCATCCATTTCATTTAATTTATTTGGATATCTATGGTTTAATGAATGCGAGGGTAAGAGATGGGGTTGTATATCATCATTTTTATTAAAAAAATATACTTGGAATGGTCAAATCTATTTGATTTCTCAAAAATCAAAAGAATTAAAATAGTTCACAGAAAGACAATTAACTATTTCTTGAGTCTTACAACAAAATAACATTTTAGAAAGACGAAACATAACACTTTTAGAAATTATCAAGTCCATAATGACATAGCAAATTTACTTTTCACAATTAAGGCGAGGCATTGCTTGTAGCCACTAATATTCTTAATCCCATGCCTGTAGCGCCCCCTTACCATAGAGTACCCACCGGAACGCCTGTAGGTCATTCCGGTACATATCCTACGATAAGAGACCACTACTGACAACTACCACTAAACTCCTCATGGCATCACAATCATAAAGCAGTACGAAAAAATTGACAACTTTTTAAAACCAAACTGAATTTCATTTCATTTACTCAAAATTCAGAAATTTACAAACTGTCAGTATTTTCAGTCTGCACATGTTCCAAAACACCGTACACTACGTACCATACAGTAATGTACAAAGAACAGATCTAACTATAAGTCTCCAAAAGAAAGCCCAATCGACCGACCTTTGAGCCATCGCTCTCTCGCCAATCAACAAGACACGGCTCTACGGTCTGAGGAGTTATCCGTCTGCGTTTAAGCCCGAAAAATAGATTGCAATTTTGGATGAGTTTGCGAACTCAATGAGAAACCATCATCGATGGTTCTCCCAATTCATGCATCACATAAGCATGATACAAGATGCATCCAAGAATCATACAATTACAATGCTAATACAATCACAAGAATCGGCATACAACACGATCACGGTAAATGTAACACAATTACAACAGACATAAGATACATACGATCGGTACCATGTCAAATATTCATTCCAGTATGCAATGCACATGTGACTCTTTTCCAGTTTATTACAGTATTGTGACCGAGTGCTTTAGCGGTGTTGATGAGTCGAGACGCGCTCAGGAGAATTATCTCCTTCGAGCTCTAGGCTCGCGATGTCGATCGATGAGCGACTCGGTTCACATTTATTCTTTATCAGTTTATGCATCTGTGCATGAGTGCACATGTTTAATTGGACAGTTACATAACATTCTAGAATTCCCAATGAGCAGTAATTTACAGTCAATATCACGTAATCCAAGAAATTCCCGTAAGGCAAATAAGTCACAGTAAACACGTAGATTGAGGTAACCACTTAGGCTACTCACCTATTACTTCCGAGCTAATGCTGGGAAGTTTTCGCCCCGTCGGTCGAACGACGCTCCACTTGGGCCTCTATAAGAATCAGAGAAAGAACGAGTCACTAAATATGCAATTTGTGCACATGTAGGTGAAATATGCATGTTCATGAATTCCCTGCCCTAATCCTATTTTTTTCATCATAAAAATCCGTCTAAAAATTAGAAACCTATTGGCGCTGACGGTGCGCAATTCGGACCTCTATAGGTCCCCAATTAAATAAAGCAGTGATTAAACCGACCTTTACCCGGACCCACGTCAATTTTTCGTCCAAAAAAATCCCGAATCTCTCCGAAAATGAAATTCAATATTCTATGAATCCGATGCCTCAAGAATCAGGTCAATCGGACGTCGGACGGAAAAGTTATTCACGAAAGAAACCAAAATTCAACTATTAATATATATATATATAGCCCTTATTTCCTTCTCTTTTTCCTGTTTTCCAACCGAAATTCAATCTATCATATCTCTTTCTACACATTTCAGAAAAATGCAAACTATACCTTGTTGGAAAGATAATGAAACCCTCTACAAGTTTCATGAAGCTTCCAACAAGCAAGTTTACCCATAAGGGTGTCAAAAATTCCATGGAAGCTACTGCCCACACACTCACCTCTTAAAACAGAACAGTAATTGGAAATTCACTAACTTCCATTCTATGAAGTCAGAAATTATATAATAAATATTCTCATCAAGCTCACAATGTTATCTAAAACTTTCATGTACAACCAAAATTTCAATTCTCTTGCTAACTAGGTCAAATAATTCATTCAATGCTGCTGTCCCTGAAATCACTCAATCTGAGCAGTAAATTTCTATCAAGCATAACTCTCTGTACACAAGTCAAAAAAATCACTACTTTATATCCCTGAAAATATAAAACCTCAAACTTCAATTCTTCATGAAATAAACAGACTCCAATGCAACTTCTAACAATTTCAAATCTGTTGTGCAAGTTTCTGACCTGATCAGCAATTAACATCCTAATGCAGGTTCAGAACTTGAAAATCCATAACTCCCACATATGATCTCCAAATATTACATTCCATATAACATTTTCAACATCAATGTGTCATCTATAACTCTTCAGTAGATCCCTAGAACCAATTCAAGTCACAAAAATTACTAAAATTCCTCCAAATCAGAAAGCACAGCAAATCCGCCAATCCAGCTAGGTTTCATTCAATGCATGAAAACAGTCAATAGTCATCAGTCCATAACTCCTACTATACATATCGAAAAATTGTAAAATCAGTGGCATTGGAAAGATAACTTAATAGGCTTCAACTTTCATTTAGTCCAGTTGTTCTAAGTTCTTCTCAATTAATTTAGAAAAATTTGCAAAACTCTAAGGTATGATTTCGGGTACTGTTCATTCCAGTCAATAGCAGTAACCTTCCATGCAAAAATTCACCATCTTAAAGCTAATATTGGACAACACCTATTTCACACAAAAATGTAGCTAACATCCCAAAGTTTAAGTGGTCACAAACCTCACCTCATTTGCATTCCGACACAATTATTTATGCTAACAATAGTACAATTGGTTAAAACCCTAAATTTCCAGCTTTGGTTCAACCTTAGTTTCTATCATTTCCTATGCCATTAACACATCATTAAGCATCTAAATGAACACAAATCAGTTCTTATAACATTCATACATTCACTAGGACTAATACTTAAAATTTTGCAGCACGTAAATTACTCAATTCAGATGCACAATTCATCATCAAAATGCCATTTCACTCAAGCTACAACCACTTCTATCATACTACTTTCAATTCATAACTAACCCTAACCTTATACCCATTAATTCAAGCCATTATAGTCATCAATTTAAGGCATCAATAATCATAATAAACATACCATAACTCCCATTCGATGTTTCTACCTACCATGATTCATAAATTCATACTTAAGCATCATTGAAAACTTAATTAAACTAACTTACCTAATTAGTTTTTCCACTTCAAGGCACACCAATTTCTCACTTTCTCTACTTTCTTCTAACATCAAACATGTATATCATCATCATGGGAAGAACATAACTTGATGGCATGAAGAAGCTCTTATGTTTGGAGGAAGGTTTGATGAAAAAAGAAGAAAATCGATGGATATGGAGAATAGGAGTAGTTTTCGGATGAGATGAGCTTTTAAGCAATTAAGGAGTTCTTTCCATTCTTTTTATAGGCAACATCACCGAAATTAAAAGGTAAGAAAGCATTAAATGGAGGCAAGGTGACATTATAGGATTAGTTAAACAAATGGTGAGGAAAAGTCAATATATTAATACTTTAATCAATTAAACCTAGTCCAAAATTAACCCAATCAATTCCAATGACCCTAATTTCAATCCCAAAATAATATATCCAATAAGACAGTGCCATTGGATAGAAATTTTTGTTACCGAAAATCGACCGGTTCGCCAATTGACGATTTTTTCGGTCCGGGAATTTTCTCCGGAAAAATCCAGAAAAATTCCTAAAAATTCCTTAAAATAGAAAACAATTTATGGCGTACTCAGAATAATTTTCCAAACCCAAAAATCACGCTAATCCCAATAAAGTTGTCTTAGGCACAAAAACCGGGAATGTCATGTATGCATGTACAGTAAGTTCATGTGCACAATTGTGACTATGTAGCAATCCTATTATGCATGAGCAGTCCTTTGAAATCCCAATCTAGCACATCCTATGCCAATTTACTATTTTACCATTCCAATTGAGGGTGGGATGTTACAATTCCCCCCTCCTAATAAAAATTTCGTCCGCGAAATTCTTACCTGATTGAGCGAACAGGTGAGGATACTGTCTCCTCATATGCTCCTCGGTCTCCCAGGTAGCCTCCTCAGTCGAATGGTTCCTCCAGATAACTTTCACCAGTGGAATACTCTTGCTCCTCAATTGCTTCACCTGTGACCCGACAATCTGTATCGGTTCCTCTACATAACTCATATTACTAGAGACCTCAATCTCCTGAGCCGGTATCACATGTGTCGGATCTGACCGATATCTACGGAGCATACTCACATGGAAGACGTCATGCAACTGAGACATCTCACTCGGTAAAGCTAGCTCAGAGGCCAAAGGTCCTATCCTCTCAGTGATCTCATATGGACCAATGTACCTAGGGCTTAACTTACCCTTTTTCCCAAATCTCAGTACACCACGCCACGGTGACACCCGTAAGAACACTCTGTCGCCCACATTGTACTCAATGTCCCTCCTATGTTGATCCACATAGCTCTTCTGCATGTCTTGAGCCGCTTTAATTCGGCTCCGAATCAGTTTCACCTTATCCACAGTGTCCTGAATCAACTCTGGACCCTCAATCATCCTGACACCCTCTTCATCCCAATACAACGGTGATCTACACAGTCGCCCATACAATGCCTCATAAGGTGCCATCTCGATACTACTGTGATAATGGTTGTTATATGCAAACTCAATCAGAGCTATATACTGATCCCATGCTCCTCTAAACTCCAATACACAAGCTCGAAGCATATCCTCCACAGTCTTAATCGTCCTCTCACTCTGCCCATCTGTCTGAGGATGAAATGTTGTACTGAAATTTAACCTAGTACCCATAGCAGACTGCAAACTCTGCCAAAACCTCGAAGTAAATTTGGGATCCCTGTCTGACACTATCGACACTGGGACCCCGTGCAGTCTCACTATCTCAGCCACATACTTCTGGGCCAACTGATCCATAGTATTATTCTCTCTCACTGGCAAGAAATGGGCCGATTTAGTCAACCGATCCACTATGACCCAGATAGCATCATGCTGCCTCGGCGTCCTAGGCAATCCCATAATGAAATCCATGGTAATTCGTTCCCATTTCCACTCCGGAATAGGCAATGAATGAAGCTTCCCTACTGGAGCCTGGTGCTCAGCCTTAACCTGCTGGCACGTCAAACATCTAGATACATACTCAGCTACCTGCTTCTTCATGCCAAGCCACCAGAAATGTGGTTTAAGAGTGTTATACATCTTGGTAGTACCAGGATGCATAGCATATACGGCCATATGAGCCTCCTCCAATATCTCTCGCCTCAAGTCACCACATCAGGCACACAAAGCCTCTGTCTCAACCACAAAGTCTCATCTCTCAAGTCAAACTCAGAACTCGAATCAACTTTTACTTTCTCAATCAGTCTCACCATAACAGGATCCTTGCCCTGAACTCTCTTGATCCTGTCCAGTAGCATCGGTCTCAGTTTCAAAGTAGCCAATAACACTCCATCCTGCTCCAGATTCAACTGTACATTTAAGGCTCTCAACTAGATCAAATTAGGCAACCTCATTGTCTGCATCTGAGCAGTACTCGTATGCGACCTCCGACTCAGAGCATCTGCCACTACATTGGCTTTCCCAGGGTGATATTCAATAGTGCAATCATAGTCCTTCAGTAACTCAAGTCATCTCCTCTATCTCAAATTCAACTCTCTCTGGCTCAGTAAATACCTCAGACTCTTATGATTAGTAAAGATCTGGAATGTCTCACCATACAGATAATGTCTCCAAATCTTGAGGGCAAAACCACTGCAGCCTAACTCCAAATCATGCCTTTGGATAGTTTACCTCATGAGCTCTCAACTGCCTCAAGCATATGCAATCACTCTCCCATGCCGCATCGTAACACACCCCAATCCTCGATGTGATGCATCATCAGTAAACCTCAAATCCTCCCGTCCCGGATGGAATAGCTAACACCGTGCGAGAGTCAACCGATGTTTGAGCTCCTCAAAGCTCTTCCGACACTCCTCGGTCCATCGAACGGTACATTTTTCCTCAAAAGCTTTGTCGAGGGGTGAGATCAATGAAAATCCTCGACAAACCTCCGTAGTAACCCCTAATCCTAGGAAACTCCAATCTCGACACATTCCTAGGAGCCTCCCATCGCGAGATCGCTGAATCTTACTATGATCAACTCAGATACCCTCTCCAGTCACTATGTGCCCCAAAAAGATCACTTGATCCAGCCAAAATTTACACTTACTGAATTTGGCATACAGCTGTCTCTCTCTCATAGTCTGTAAGATAATCCTCAAGTGTTCAGCATGATCCTGTCTAGTCCTCGAGTACACCAAAATGTCATCAATGAATACAATAACGAACTGATCCAGGTAGGGCTGAAATACCTTATTCATCAAGGCCATGAAGGCTGTCGGGGCATTAGTCAACCCAAACGGCATCACTAGGAACTCGAAATGCCCATACCTGCTCCTGAATGCACTCTTAGGCACATCAGTCTCTGCTATCTTCAGCTGATAGTACCCTGATCTCAAATCCAGTTTAGTGAATACCTAAGCTCCCTGCAACTGATCAAATAAGTCATCGATCCTAGGCAGTGGATACTTATTCTTCACTGTCACCCGATTCAGCTGCCTGTAATCAATGCACAGCCTCAAAGTCCCATCCTTTTTCTTCACAAATAATACTGGAGCTCCCCATGGTGAAACACTAGGCCTGATAAAACCCTTCTCCAATAATTCCTGCAGCTGATCCTTAAGCTACCTCAGTTCCACCGGTGCCATCCTATATGGAGGTATAGATATAGGAACAGTACCTGGAACGAGGTCAATGGTGAACTCATCTCCGATCCCGCGGCAAACCCAGAACTCATCAGAAACACATCTGGAAATTTCCTAACCACGGGAATATCCTGAAGCCTCTGCTCAACTCTGGTGTCAACCACATGAGCCAGATATGCCTCACAGCCTCCCTGCATCAACCTCAGGGCACTCAAAAAAGAGATCATCCGAGCTAGCACTGCCTGGCTAACTCCTTTGAACACTGCTCTAGGCTGACCAGGAGACTCTAATACAACCTCCTTGGTGTAGCAGTCCATGATAGCCCTGTGGGCAGTAAGCCAGTCCATCTCCAAAATCACATCAATCTCTCTCAGAGGCAACAATATAAGATCTGCCCTCAATACTGCTTGATCAATCTGGATCGAGCATCCCCTGCAGACCTCTCCCAATGCAGTAGTAGTACCTAGAGGTGTACTCACCTCTAGCCCATACTGTAACAACTCCCTATCTCCATGCAATCTACATGTCATATGAGGTGCAATAAAAGAATGCGTGGATCCAGGATCCAACAATGCAAACGCCTCAATATCATAAATAAGGAGCATACCAGCTACAACATCAGGGAAATCCTGGGCCTCCTGTCTCGTCATGGCATAGACTCTGGCCTGGGACTGTGGTCGGCTGCCCCGACCCTCAGTCCTCACAAAGGATCCTCGGCTCACCTCGGCCTCTACCTCGCCCCTCCGTCCGGATCCACCCACTACTTTCTGTCAGATAGTAGTGGAACTCCCAGCTGGCCCACTACCAAAGAGATCAACGCCCATGTGGTGGGCAATCCCAACTGGTGCTCCGTCGAGCAAGATCTCAAGCAGGCTCCAAGAAGCCACCAACACTCCCCACTGTGTCTCCTATCACAATGCGGGCACACTGGAGGGGTCTACCCTGAACCTCTGCCACTACTACTGCCAGTCTGCCCAAATCTCCCCCTATGCCCATAAACAAAATGTCTCGAACCTCCCGAAGACCTGAAAGTCCTGCCCTGGCGCTTACTAAAGCTCCTGCCAGAGTCGCCTGATCATCACTTGGCCGCTTACCCCGGGACCCAATCTCACTGTCATTGCCTCAACAAATGCTCCACTCTCACAAAGAGCGCTCTCAACTCAATAAAGGTACCCATGTCAGACCGAGCTAATAGGGTACGAATCTCGGTATTGAGGCCGTTCTCGAACCTCCGGCACTTATCAGCCTCAGTCGAGATCATGACAGTGGAATAGTCCATCAGCTCATTGAACCTCATCTCATACTCTGTCACCGACATCCTACCTTGCTTCAGCTCTAGAAACTTCTGCATCTTCATGTCAAGATAGTCCTTGGGCATGTATTTGTCCTGAGGGAGCTATCTGTCTGTACTTAAGCCTGAAAAATAGATTGCAATTTTGGATGAGTTTGCGAACTCAATGAGAAACCATCATCGATGGTTCTCCCAATTCATGCATCACATAAGCATGATACAAGATGCATCCAAGAATCATACAATTACAATGCTAATACAATCACAAGAATCGCATACAACACGATCACGGAAAGCGAACACAATTACATTCAGACATAAAGATACATACAGTCAAGTACCATGTCAAATATTCATTCCAGTATGCAATGCACATGTGACTCTTTTCCAGTTTATTACAGTATTGTGACCGAGTGCTTTAGCAGTGTTCAGTAGTCAGTAGACGCGTCTAGGGAGAATTATCTCCCTTCGAGCTCTAGGCTCGCAGTATTAGTATCAGTAGCGACTCGGTTCATATTTATTCTTTATCAGTTTATGCATCAGTACATGAATGCACATGTTTAATTGGACAGTTACATAACAGTCTAGAATTCCCAATGAGCAGTAATTTACAGTCAATATCACGTAATACAAGAAATCCCCGTAGGGCAAATAAGTCACAGTAAACACGTAGATTGAGGTAACCACCTAGGTTACTCACCTATTACATCCGAGCTAATGCTGAGAAGTTTCCGCCCCGTCGGTCGAACGATGCTCCACTTGGGCCTCTATAAGAATCAGAGAAAGAATGAGTCACTAAATATACAATTTGTGCACATGTAGGTGAAATATGCATGTTCATGAATTCCCGGCCCTAATCCCATTTTTTTTATCATAAAAATCCGTCTAAAAATTAGAAACCTATTGGCGCTGACGGTGCGCAATTCGGACCTCTATAGGTCCCCAATTAAACAAAACAGTGATTAAACCGACCTTTACCCGGACCCACGTCAATTTTCCGTCCAAAAAAAATCCCGAATCTCTCCGAAAATGAAATTCAGTATTCTATGAATCCGATGCCTCAAGAATCAGGTCAATCGGACGTCGGACGGAAAAGTTATTAACAAAAAAAACCAAAATTCAACAATTAATATATATATATATATAGCCCTTATTTCCTTCTCTTTTTCCTGTTTTCCAACCGAAATTCAATCTATCATATCTCTTTCTACACATTTCAGAAAAATGCAAACTATATCTTGTTGGAAAGATAATGAAACCCTCTACAAGTTTCATGAAGCCCCCAACAAGCAATTTTACCCATAAGGGTGTCAAAAATTCCATCGAAGCTACTGCCCACACACTCACCTCTTAAAACAGAACAGTAATTGGAAATTCACTAACTTCCATTCTATGAAGTCAGAAATTATACAATAAATATGCTCATCAAGCTCACAATGTTATCTAAAACTTTCATGTACAACCAAAATTTCAATTCTCTTGCTAACTAGGTCAAATAATTCATTCAATGCTGCTGTCCCTGAAATCACTCAATCTGAGCAGTAAATTTCTATCAAGCATAACTCTCTGTACACAAGTCAAAATAATCACTACTTTATATCCCTGAAAATATAAAACCTCAAACTTCAATTCTTCATGAAATAAAAAGACTCCAATTCAACTTCTAAAAATTTCAAATCTGTTGTGCAAGTTTCTGACCTGATCAGCAATTAACATCCTAATGCAGGTTCAGAACTTGAAAATCCATAACTCCCACATATGATCTCCAAATATTACATGCCATATACCATTTTCAATATCAATGTGTCATCTATAACGCTTCAGTAGATCCCTAGAACCAATTCAAGTCACAAAAATTACTAAAATTCCTCCAAATCAGAATGCACAGAAAATACGCCAATCCAGCTAGGTTTCATTCAATGCATGAAAATAGTCAATAGTCATCAGTCCATAACTCCTACTATACATATCGAACAATTGTAAAATCAGTGGCATTGGAAAGATAACTCAATAGGCTTCAACTTTCATTTAGTCCAGTTGTTCTAAGTCCTTCTCAATTAATTTAGAAAAATTTGCAAAACTCTAAGGTATGATTTCGGGTACTGTTCATTCCAGTCAATAGTAGTAACCTTCCATGCAAAAATTCACCATCTTAAAGCTAATATTGGACAGCACCTATTTCACACAAAAATGTAGCTAACATCCCAAAGTTTAAGTGGTCACAAACCTCACCTCATTTGCATTCCGACACAATTATTTATGCTAAAAACAGTACAATTGGCTAAAACCCTAAATTTCCAGCTTTGATTCAACCTTAGTTTCTATCATTTCCTATGCCATTAACACATCATTAAGCATCTAAATGAACACAAATCAGTTCTTATAACATTCATACATTCACTAGGACTAATACTTAAAATTTTGCAGCACGTAAATTACTCAATTCAGATGCACAATTCATCATCAAAATGCCATTTCACTCAAGCTACAACCACTTCTATCATACTACTTTCAATTCATAACTAACCCTAACCTTATACCCATTAATTCAAGCCATTATAGTCATCAATTTAAGGCATCAATAATCATAATAAACATACCATAACTCCCATTCGATGTTTCTACCTACCATGATTCATAAATTCATACTTAAGCATCATTGAAAACTTAATTAAACTAACTTACCTAATTAGTTTTTCCACTTCAAGGCACACCAATTTCTCACTTTCTCTACTTTCTTCTAACATCAAACATGTATATCATCATCATGGGAAGAACATAACTTGATGGCATGAAGAAGCTCTTATGTTTGGAGGAAGGTTTGATGAAAGAAGAAGAAAATCGATGGATATGGAGAATAGGAGTAGTTTTCGGATGAGATGAGCTTTTAAGCAATTAAGGAGTTCTTTCCATTCTTTTTATAGGCAACATCACCGAAATTAAAAGGTAAGAAAGCATTAAATGGAGGCAAGGTGGCATTATAGGATTAGTTAAACAAATGGTGAGGAAAAGTCAACATATTAATACTTTAATCAATTAAACCTAGTCCAAAATTAACCCAATTAGTTCCAATGACCCTAATTTCAATCCCAAAATAATATACCCAATAAGACAGTGCCATTGGGTAGCAATTTTTGCTACCGAAAATCGACCGGTTCTCCAATTGGCGATTTTTCCGGTCCTGGAATTTTCTCCGAAAAAATCCAGAAAATTTCTAAAAATCCCTTAAAATAGAAAACAATTTATGGCACACTCAGAATAATTTTCCAAACCCAAAAATCACGCTAATTCCAATAAAATTTTCTTAGGCACGAAAACCGGGAATGTCATGTATGCATGTACAGTAAGTTCATGTGCACAATTGTGACTATGTAGCAATCCTATTATGCATGAGCAGTCCTATGAAATCCCAATCTAGCATATCCTATGCTAATTTACTATTCTACCATTCCAATTGAGGGTGGGATGTTACAATGCCTATAAAATTAGTTTAAAATAATTCACATGAGTTATAGACAAGTAAAAAACCTAAGATGACAAAATTGACACTACAAAGTGTGTTGCCTACGTTCATGATCTCTCTTACAAATATAAGAAACTAAGCCTAATATGGCAAAAAATATCTTTATTATATATTTTGAACACTCAAAATAATATGTATTTATAGGTGACCGATGTAATGAAGGAGTAAATTAAATTGAATCAGGAGATGTCATAAAATGAATTTCTAAAGTAAGTTGAAATAGGGCAACACTTATTATTATATTAGACTCTTGATCAAAATGATTGTGCTACATGAAATCATGAAAAGAGACTCTATCTGTAACATCCCAGATCACCCGCTTATAGATATTGTCTACTTTGGGCCTTGGCCCAACCAAGCCCTCATAATTTTGCTTTTCCCGAGGCCTTTCCAAGAGGTCACCCATCATAGAACTACTCTCCCCCGAACATATTTAACCTCGAAGTTCTGATGGGATCCAGTCCGTTAGGCCATGAAAAATGCGTCTGTAAGGGAGGCCTAGCCTCCTGTCGGTCCAACTGACCTGAGTACTGGCTCTGATACCACTAATCGGCCAAACTAATGTGCACACCCATCGATTATTGATGTTGGCTCGACTTTCATCTGTTGTGAGTCTAGAATACAGTCGATAAGAATATCATGACCTTATGTAATTACCTCGTCAGTGTCCAGACCTTAGGTGTGGAATCACCCGCGAGTCCCGTAGAAAAGTGTCGATATGGCGACTCGACTTTAATGTACCAACATCAAAGGTACGGGGGTCGTTTAATCAGTTGTGCCCAGCACACGATTAGCCAATTGCAGGACCTCGGCCTCTCGAGCCTCGCGTCCATAGGGCCTCGACCTCTCGAGCCTTGTGCCCACCAGCTTACAGATATTGTCCGCTTTGAGCCTCGGCCTCTAGGGCCTCACGCCCTCACAGTTTTTTTTCAGGACTTCCCAGGAGGTTACCCATCCTGGTACTGCTCTTGTCCTAACACGTTTAACTTCGAAGTTCTGATGGGATCCGGTGCGTTAAGGCATGAAAAATATGTCTACAAAGGAGAGGTTTTCACATCCTTATAAGGCATGCTTTGTTCTCCTCTCCAGCTAATATGAGATACCCCTAAGTATCCAACCCCCTCAGGAGGCCCAGCGTCTGCGCTGACATGTCGCTTGGGTACTGGCTCTGATATTTGTTTTCTAGTGAGATTTTGATTTATACATTTGATGTTTTTATGCATTTGTATACTGGAACTAGAACCTGTTAGAGTAGTGCCCTAAAGGCAATCACCTTTAGCACATTTTGTACAAAGTTGTGTACATACTTTATGAATAAATAAAGAAAGGCATATTTCATTAATTTGATGTTCATTATTTATGAATGGATATTGATCTATAAACAAATTAATGAAGTCCTTGATATATGACATAGTATGAAGGAAATTATGATGTGATCATACTACTGAGATTCCTATCATGTGCAATTATGTCAGTATCTAAATTATCCCTAGTCATAGGATTATTGAGACTGGACATCGATAATCTGAAAAGACTAGCACATCTCAAGCTCCTTGATTTGGTCAAGCAGTGGATCTCAGAAACTGTAAATATGAGATATTTAGGGTTGAGATATGGATGCTTACTAGAGGTAGTAAGTACATTGGATGACCTACTATAAGATCATCACATGGATATCCTATTCTAATGTCAGTGATAATCTCATCATAGCAATGGTGCAAGTATCCTTAGACTTGAGGTACTCAAGGATATCTTGATCTCGATTACGTGCTTTGACTCCATTCCTTGTTGCCTTATAAAGGTCGCTCGTAGGGTGGTGCTTGGGTACAGTTTGAGGTATTCGAAGGTAATTGAGTAGCCAATAGAGGATTCACCACTTCTGTGATAGCAGAAGATGATACCCATGGCCTCTTGTCAGGGTCATTACTTGGAAATCTCTTATCAGAGTACATATGTTATGAAGAGTGTCTTCATTGACATATTAAGTAATGAGTCCCAGGACAAGAATTGAAATCACTTGGACTAGATTTGACGTAGTCAGTCTAATAAGAGTTGACACTTTGCCCATACTCATAACCAAGTGGGGTATAGCATGGTGAAAGGACGAATTGTACGGTAATTGTCTATGGAAAGGTTCGTGATATGGTTCATGACGAATATATGTTCATTCATCAAACCAATTACTTTCCGGTCAATTGGGGGTTATGATGTGTTGCTAGATACCACTCATGACTTGCTTGGATTAAGTGTTGATCTAAGTGGCCAACATAACCGGGAACCTAATGGGTCACACGCATAAGAGTGACTCGGAGACTTCGTAAAATAGTTTTAGACAGAGTTCCAATATATGGAGAGCAATCGGATTAAATGGATCCTGATAAGATCGAGATATGTCCCGATGAGATCGCGACATCGATATTGCTGAAAAAGGTTTTCGGTGGTTTTTCCATACCGGGGTCCGGTAGGACCGACCTCAGTGTGACTGGACCACCTCAGCATTAATATACATATATATATCGTATTAATTAATTAAAGAATTAATATATATATATATATATATGTCATTTACGTGGATGAAGGAGGAGAAGACATGGCTTTATTATATATATATATATATAATGGCTAACGTGGATGGCAAAAGGAAGCTTCTTCTTTTGCCTTGTCATGTTTACATTAAATGACTAAAGACAAAATGAAGATGAAGAAATAGGATGATGGTCGTTGCTTTTGGAAGGAAGGCTAATTGAAAAGTGTTTTTCAAGTTTCCTTTCAAAGCATCAACGATTTCCACTCTTCTCTCCAAGCATCTTCTCCTCTTCATCGTTTTTCCATAGCTCTCCAAAGACAAAGGTAAGAGCTATCACTCTTTAATTTGTTCTAGCTATTCCCGGGTTAAAGGGTTTGTCCCGGTTAGATTCTCCGATCTTTGCGTGGATACCGTTAGAGACGGTCTCCTTTGGTCGTTTTGGTTTGACTTTGTTATATAGTCACATGGATCTTGGCTTTCGGGAAGGTCCCGGAACAAAAATTTTTGTTTTCCGCACCGTGGGCATGTGATGCTCACACCGGGATTTTCCTACAGTGGTATCAGAGACACTTGTGTCGTATATAACGAAGAAATCATGACTAGGTCGAAGTTACCTATTGCTTGTGATGATGATGCATGTTGTAAATGTCAAATTCGAAATCAGTATAGCGATATTGTTTTTCGAAATTTTCTTGCCCAGATATGTTCACAAGATGTTTTTGCATATGTCTGTGGAAGCTCGGAATTTATCAATGTGATTTGATATGGTTTTGCTAATTTATTCCCTAATGTTTTGATTGCTGTGTTTGTGCACATTCAATGAACAGACATGCTTGTAAATTCGAGAATAAATTGTAGAAATTTTGTTTTTCAGATTTTCTTTCACTGACATGTCTCTAAGATGTTTATGAATGTCTATGAGGATGGAAAAATGTTTTCGAGGTGATTTACTATTTATTTGAGAATTTATTGTGTGCTGCTGGGAATAACTGTGTTGAGGAACACAGATTCTACATTGGCTTTGTTGCTGAGGTTGGTTGAGTTTTTGATGGAAATAAATCCTGAAAATATTCATGGAGCATGTTGTGAACATTTTGTAAGCTCTGTAATTTTCTCAGAATATATTGAAATTGTTTCAATGAGTTTTTCAAGCAAAACACAGAGCTTGGCAGTTTTGAGAAAGTTGCTGGAGCTGTTTTGTTTGGAATGATTAATTGTGTAGTTTTCAGTTCCAATGACTTGGATCATTTTTAATCTGATTAAAAATATGTTACATTGATGTTTTATGCTTTCCAAACTGATTTTCTTGAAATTGGGTTTCCAAACAATTTTCGGATGTCAAATGTGTCTCATTAGCGTCTCGTTAGTATATTCCCTTATCTTGATTGTTTTGGCCGTCACAAATTTTGTGACCAGTGTCGAAGTAGTCTTGATAAAGTGTAGACTACCTAGAGATACTTAGGGTGATAGTTTGATATTCGCAAAATTATTTGGAAATCTAAGTGAATAATAGTGTATTCATCGATTTCAAGTTTTTCATGTATAGTTTGACTATATATGGTAAGCAACAATGAAAGTGTTTCATTCGTACATCAAGGTAAAGTGTATTACACTTGGTATTGTGAATTTGAACCGCACGGATTGATAAATTAGCCGATTAGAAAGCAATTCCACGTATATAAGTCGACTTACATATGCATAAGTCGACTTGTATTCTCAGATAAGTCGACTTACACATGCATAAGTCGACTTGTCCGTGCACATAAGTCGACTTGCACAATGGTATAAGTCGACTTGTACGTGCACAGTATCATAAGTCGACTTGCACAATGGTATAAGTCGACTTGTACATTCACAGTAGCATAAGTCGACTTGTATACAAGTCGACTTACAACATGCTTAGGTGGGATGATGGATGATTTTAGGTATAGAATCAATGTGATTGATGAAATACCCTAAATCATTCCATATAGTCATGGTGACTATAATCCTATAGCTTGGAAAAGAAGATGATGAGACCAGAGCTTGATAACCCTCAAATAATATGAAAACTAACGCCTTCCTTTAATATGGGGAGAACCAGAGTTCTTATAGAGTTGGGTTGTTGGGTAAACCCAAGCTCACTCTATACGGATATGTTCGAACCATGAAAATAAGATTTTTGAATTAATGGGTCGATTTTCACTAGAAGCGTTAATTTGTTGAGTAAACTCAAGGTTAACGTGGACAGAGGCAAAATTGGGTAGTGCACATCAGATGTATGCGCATCAAGAGTTGATAACCCAATGTGTGTGCATACATCACGAGTTGATAGCACTAGTCGATAATTGCACCTGTGATGTAACTGGTATGACCGATACCTGCCGATTGATCTAAGGTGGCTTGTTGGGTAAACCCAAGGTCATTTTAGTAATGTCGGATATCTATGATGCAATTGGTATGACTGATACCTACCGATTGACCTAAGGTGGCTTGTTGGGTAAACCCAAGGTCATTTTAGTAATGTCGGATATCGACTCACTAGGACATTTTGTCATAATGTTTCTTGGATTCGTACTGAGGGTTATGGATTCTTTCAAACTAGTAGGAGCCATATGCATGTCATGCAAGTCCTTATGATCATGCATGTAATTCTATTATAACATTCTTTCTCTCTTTCTCTTTAGGTTGATTGAAGATGACTTCCAGTGTGAACTTGCGCTCACTTATGGACTCGAACAAATTAACTGGACCAAATTTTCTAGATTGGATGAGAAATCTGAGAATGATCTGAGGAACTGGGCTATGTCCTAGATGTTCCACTTCCTGATCCACCTGCTTTTGATGCTTCTGATGAGGATCAGAAAGCATATCGTAAACAACTTAAAGACAGTGACATGGCTACCTGTATTATGCTTGCCTCGATGTCACCAGAGCTGCAGAAGCAGTATGAGTCTATGTATGCTCATACAATAGTGTATCATCTTATAGAGCTTTTTGATGAGCAAGTTCGGTCTGAAAGGTTCGAGACCTCGAGGCTACTCTTCACTACTAAGATGACTCCAGGTTCATCTGCAGTGCAGTATGCACTGAATATGAATGGGTATATTGAGAGGTTGGTCGTCTTAGGTTTTGTAATGGATTATGAATTAAGTGTTGACTTAATTCTAGTTGGATTGTCTGATAGTTATTCACAGTTTGTGTTAAACTATCGGATGAACCAAATATCCACGACAATCCCTGAGTTGATCAATTTGCTCAAGACAGCAGAGCAAGCTATCAAGAAGGATAGTAAGGCAGTGCTTGTGGTGGACTCTTCTTCTGGTTCCAAGAAAAAAAAAACTGAAGAAGAAAAGGTCCAAGAAACCGAAAGGAAGTGTAGCCAAAAAGAAAACCAAAGAAACTGCACCAAAAGGAACTTGCTTTCATTGTGGCAAGATTGGCCACTGGAAGCGTAACTGTAAAGTCTATCTGGAAGAATTGAAGCAAAAGAAGGCATCAGATGCCTCGATTTCTTCAGGTATGTTTGTCATTGAGGTTAATACTGTTTCTGACCATAACATATAAGTATTAGATACCGGTTGTGGCTCACATATATGCAATGATATACAGGGCCTTAGGGACAGTAGACAACTCATGAAGGGAGAACTAGACCTGCGTGTGGGAAATGGAGCAAGAGTTGCTGCATTAGCCGTAGGCACTTAGTTTTTGTCACTCCCCACTGGGCTTGTAATTAAATTGGATGAATGTTATTTTGTACTGTATTAACAAAGAACATATTATTCATTTCTTGTTTAAATAGATTTGGTTTTCATTTGACTTTTAGTAACAATGGTTGTTCTATTAGTTTGAATGGAATGCTTTATGGTACTGGTACATTATGTAATGGAATTTACATATTAGATATGTCACATCCAATTATGAATGTCAATGACACGAAAAGACATAAACGAGATAATTTAAAATCAACTTACTTATGGCATTGTCGCTTGGCCATATAAATGAGAGACGATAGCTAAGCTCCATAAGAGTGGAAGTTTAGGTCATTTGATTATGAATCATATGAAACATGCGAATCTTGTTTATTAGGCAAGATGACTAAGTTACCCTTTAAGGAAAGGGTGAACGAGCGATGGAGTATTAGACCTAATACATTCGGATGTATGTGGTCCGATGTCCATCCATGCTAGAAGTGGTTGTCTTTACTTCATTACCTTTATCGATGATTATTCTCGATATGGGTACTGATGTCGATGAGATACAAATCAAGCATTTGAAAAGTTCAAACAATTCAGAAATGAAGTAGAAAACCAACTTGGGAAAAGTATCAAGACATTACGATCCGATCGTGGTGGGGAATACTTAGACCAACAGTTTTTGGATTATCTTAGAGATAATGGGATTTTATCTCAATGGAATCCTCCTTACACACCACAACATAATGGTGTGGCTGAAAGGAGAAATCGAATCATGTTAGACATGGTACGATCGATGATGGGTTTTGCAAAGTTACCAAAATCCTTTTGGGGGTATGCACTCGAGATAACTGTTTACTTGTTAAACAGAGTTCCATCAAAGACAATTGATGTTACTCCATATGAGATGTGGACTAACAAAAGACCCTATCTTACTCATTTGAAAGTTTGGGGTTGTCCTGCTTATGTGAAGCGGATACAGTCAGATAAACTTGATGCAAAGTCTGACAGATGTTTGTTCGTAGGATATCCTAAAGAAACAATGGGATATCAATTCTACCATGCTGAGGAACAAAAGGTGTTTGTTTCGAAGCATGATGTCTTTAGAGAAAGAGTTTCTTTTACAAGAAGGCGGTGGGAGTAAATTGAACTTGAAGAAGTTCAAGATGCTCGAATGACGCAGATCAACCGCTCGAACTCAAAGCGTGGCTCATATCGATGAAGTAACAGTTCAACCTTCTACAACACACGAAATTCGTAGGTCACGTAGGATACGTTCTGTTCCTGAGAGATATAGATTTCTCGTGAATGAACAGAATGACGTATTGCTCATAGAAGATAATGAGCCTACCACCTACGAAGAGGTTCTGAAGAGTTCAGAGTCTGAGAAATGGCTTCAAGCCATGAAGTCTGAAATGGATTCCATGTATGAAAACCAAGTATGGACTTTGGTTGAGGCACCCGAAGGAATAAAACCCATAGGGTGTAAATGGGTTTTCAAAAAGAAAACCGACATGGATGGTAATGTAATTACCTATAAAGCAAGGATTGTGGCTAAAGGTTTTCGTCAAAGACAAGGAGTTGACTACGACGAGACCTTCAGCCCAGTAGCAATGCTTAAATCCATTAGGATACTCCTAGCTATTGCCACTCATTATGATTATGAGATATGACGAATGGATGTGAAGACAGCTTTCCTAAATGAAAATCTAACTGAGGATGTGAATATGACACAACCTGAGGGCTTCATCTCCTATGATGGCGAAATGGTATGCAAGCTTCATAAATCCATCTATGGATTGAAGCAAGCATCCAGGAGTTGGAATATCCGTTTTGATGAAGTAATCAAAGAGTTTGGTTTCTCACAAAATCCGGATGAATACTGTGTGTATAAAAAGGTTAGTGGGACTGCAATCGTATTCCTTGTGCTATATGTAGATGACATATTATTACTAGGAAACGATGTCTCTATGCTACAATCAGTGAAGATTTGGTTGTCCAAATAATTTGCCATGAAAGACCTTGGTGAAGCAACTTATATCCTTGGGATAAGAATCTATAGAGATAGATCAAAAAGATTGCTTGGTCTTTCACAATCAACGTACATAGACAAGATGCTGAAGAGGTTTAGCATAAAGCAATCCAAGAGAGGTTACCTTCCCATGACTCATGGGATAACACTCTCAAAATCTGTGTGTCCTAAGACACAAGATGAGAGGATGCGCATGAATATGATCCCGTATGCATCTGCAGTAGGATCTATCATGTATGCTATGCTATGTACGAGACCCGATGTATCATATGCTACAAGTGTTATGAGAAGATACCAGTCGGATCCTGGTGAGGGTCACTGGGTGGCTGTCAAGAATATCCTCAAGTACTTGCGAAGGACTAAGGATGTTTTCTTGATATATGGAGATGGAGATCTCAAAGTGAGCGGGTATACAGATGCCAATTTTCAATTTGATAAGGATGATTCTAAATCCCAATCAGGTTATGTATTCACACTGAACGGCGGGGCAGTCAGTTGGAAGAGTTCCAAACAAGAGACAACTGCCGATTCAACAACCGAGGCAGAATATATTGCCGCTTCAGACGCAGCAAAGGAAGCAGTTTGGATCAGAAAGTTCATTACTGAACTTGGTGTGGTTCCTAGCAGTGATGGGCCCATACAGTTGTATTGTGACAACAATGGGTCTATTGCACAGGCGAAGGAACCAAGGTCTCATCAACGATCCAAACACGTACTCCGCAGATATCATCTGATCAGGGAGATCATTGAACGAGGTGATGTCCAGATAGAGAGAATTCCCACAGAGCAGAATATTGATGATCCGTTGACAAAGCCATTGTCACATAAGAACTTTGATTCTCATGTACTCGCCTATGGTATTAGATATTAAGGCGAATGGCTTTAGGTCAAGTGGGAGATTGTTAGAGTAGTGCCCTAAAGGCAATCGCCTTTAGCGCATTTTGTACAAAGTTGTGTACATACTTTATGAATAAATAAATAAAGACATATTTCATTAATTTGATGTTCATTATTTATGAATGGATATTGATCTATAAGCAAATTAATGAAGTCCTTGATATATGACATAGCATGAAGGAAATTATGATGTGATCATACTACTGAGATTCCTATCATGTACAATTATGTCAGTATCTAAATTGTCCCTAGTCATAGGATTACTGAGACTGGACATCGGTAATCCAGAAATACTAGCACATCTCAAGCTCCTTGATTTGGTCAAGCAGTGGATCTCAGAAACTATAAATATGAGATATTTAGGGTTGAGATGTGGATGCTTACTAGAGGTAGTAAGTACATTGGATGACCTGCTATGAGATCATCACATGGATGTCCTATTCTAATGTCAGTGATAATCTCATCATAGCAATGGTGCAAGTATCCTTAGACTTGAGGCACTCAAGGATATCTTGGATACTGATTCTGTGCTTTGACTCCATTCCTTGTTGCCTTATAAAGGTCGCTCGTAGGGTGGTGCTTGGGTACAGTTTGAGGTATTCGAAGGTAATTGAGTAGCCAATAGAGGATTCACCACTTCTGTGATAGCAGAAGATGATACCCATGGCCTCTTGTCAGGTTCATTACTTGGAAATCTCTGATCAGAGTACATATGTTATGAAGAGTGTTTTCATTGACATATTAAGTAATGAGTCCTAGGACAAGAATTGAAATCACTTGGACTAGATTTGACGTAATCAGTCTAGTAAGAGTTGACACTTTGCCCATACTCATAACCAAGTGGGGTATAGCATGGTGAAAGGACGAATTGCACGGTAATTGTCTATGGAAAGGTTCGTGATATGGTTCATGACGAATATATGTTCATTCGTCAAACCAATTACTTTCCGATCAATTGGAGGTCATGATGTGTTGCTAGATACCGCTCATGACTTGCTTGGATTAAGTGTTGATCTAAGTGGCCAACATAACTGGGAATCTAATGAGTCACACGCATAAGAGTTACTCGGAAAATTCGTAAAATAGTTTTGGACAGAGTTCTAATATATGGAGAGTAATCGGATTAAATAGATTCCGATAAGATCGAGATATGTCCCGATGAGATCGCGACATCGATATTGCTGAAAAAGGTTTTCGGTGGTTTTTCCATACCGGGGCCCGGTAGGACCGACCCCAGTGTGACTGGACCACCTCAGCATTAATATACATATATATATCATATTAATTAATATATATATATATGTCATTTACGTGGATGAAGGAGGAGAAGACATGGCTTTATTTTATATATATATATATATATATATATATATATATATAATGGCTAACGTGGATGGCAAAAGGAAGCTTCTTCTTTACCTTGTCATGTTTACATTAAATGACTAAAGACAAAATGAAGATGAAGAAATAGGATGATGGTCGTTGCTTTTGGAAGGAAGGCTAATTGAAAAGTGTTTTTCAAGTTTCTTTTCAAAGCATCAACGATTTCCACTCTTCTCTCCAAGGATCTTCTCCTCTTCATCGTTTTTCCATAGCTCTCCAAGGACAAAGGTAAGAGCTAGCACTCTTTAATTTGTTCTAGCTATTCCCGGGTCAAAGGATTTGTCCCGGTTAGGTTCTCCGATCTCTGCGTGGATACCATTAGAGACGGTCTCCTTTGGTCGTTTTGGTTTGACTTTGTTATATAGTCACATGGATCCTGACTTTCGGGAAGGTCCCGGAACAAAAATTTTTGTTTTCCGCACCGTGGACATGTGATGCTCACACCGGGATTTTCCTACAGAACCTATATCCACCGAATGGGTGATTAATAGGTTGGGCCTATGTAGTTCCTAATCAGTATATGATGAGGCATAGGCTAGGCCTACATGCTTTTATGTCATGTATATTCCTTTCATAGGTTATCTGCATCGTCTTAATATGATTGAATTCTATCTGTGGTATATGTTTTTTCAGCTTACTAAGTACCTAGTGTACTCACCCTCCTCTGCTTTCCAACTATGTGGGTTAATTTAGTGAGTTTAAAGCTCTGAGTGGATCGTGGGATCTTTTGACATTTTCAGGATATTACCACACGTTAGTAGTTTCTTAGTTTTTACTTTTTTTGTCTAGCGACTCATGAACTGTGTTATGTAGTTATGCCTTACGACTTTGTAAGTTAACTTTTAACTGTTTGGCATTTATAAATGATTTTATGTACTAATTTTCAACACTGCTGTTGAGATTGCCTTGAGTGGACTAGAGAGTCCTGAAGTTATGGATGGATAATAATATAGAAGTATGTTTGAAATTGTTTGCAAGTTTTGGAATTTTTAAAATACACTCGTTGTGTTGCCCAAATTTTTTCAAAAAATAAAAACAGAATATTCAGTTAGCCTTACATAGTCGGATTAAGGATATTGCGAGTGTCCTTAGCCTGAGTATGCGGCAGTTTTCATGGGCTCGATGTGGTACCGAGTCGTGACACTATCTAATTGGGAGAAATTTAGAAAATGAAGAATTGACTAAAGATCAATTTAGATTGCAACCCATTGAGAGTTTACCTGTTGTATCTCTTTTAAGTGGGAGTAACTGAGGTATTGATGAACTTGTACCTCATGAATTTCACTTACATAAAAGTAAATATGGAATAATTACCTAATTTTTTTTAAAAAAGAAGAAATTTTCATATGATTATCTCACAAAAGGAGGATGAGCCAAGGAATATAAATGTGACTATTTGTAAGTGATCTAGAAGGGGGGGTTGAATAGATCTTAAAAATTCTTTGAAAATTTCTACAAGAAAATCAGAAGTTAAAACACACAAAAACAATTTAGATAAACTTAATTGAAAAGTGTAGGGAAGAAGATCAAACACTTGTTTTTATAGAGGTTCGGTGCTAAGACCTACGTCCTCTGCCTAAGCTCCCACTTAGGATTTTGCCAACCACTTTATTCAAGACTTTGTAGTTGAGTGTGAACTTTTACAACGCCACTTGAATTAGGCTCAAGTAACCTTTTACACTCGATTTGTCTTCCCAAGACAAATCCTACCTCACGTGACCTTTTCCACTCGTCACTCAAATTGTAACAAAACAATACAAAGATTGAAGAACAAATGCTCAATACAATTTGTAACAAAATAAGAGCAATAGTGAGCAATTTGAAGAAATATAAGAGTATTTAAACTTGTAGAACTTGTATGAACTCTTCTTCCATCATCCTCTATTTATACTTGAAGAAATATAGCTGTTGGAGCTCTTCTAGCCATTGCTTAATTGGATATAGCCGTTCCTTGATAATCTCCATTCCATTTTTAGCAAATTGGACCGTTGGAGCTGAATCTGTGCATCCATAAGTCGACTTGTCGAATGAATAAGTCGACTTGTTTCAACCATTTACGTAAAAATTGTAACTCCGCTCTCCAATAAGTCGACTTGTGCTGTATAATTCGACTTGTTGTCTTCGATAAGTCGACTTGTGTGTTATAAGGCGACTTGTCTTAATACATCTTCATATATAAGTCGACTTGTACTGCTCTAGTTAACTTGTTATATTCAGACCTTGATGTAAGTCGACTTGTATTACCAAATCCTTTATAATCCTTAAGCTTTGTGCCATTTTTACTTAGAAGATAACTCCCAACTTGATTCCTCATTGATTAGACACTTGCTCATCTTGATTTGCTCAATCCTTTCATTGAATAATACCTGAAATAATTTCTTAACTATTGCTAGATATTTTATTATTATCAAAACATAAAGGGATTTAATTTGTCAACCACCATTGGTCCAACAATCTCCCCCTTTTTTATAATAACAAAATATTTAGAAATTGACAAGAAAATTGAAAGACATAAAATTTGATCAAGGTTTCCCTTGTCTTGATTGGTTAGGTTAACTCCCCCTTAATTCATAAATCAATGATTAGAATAGAATTCAATAAAATTGCAAATCAATGAAATTTTCACTCCCCCTTAATCAAATATCAATTTCAATCTTACTCCCCCTTTTTGTCATAATCAAAAAATCAATAGAGAAAATAGACTCAAATTTAACCAAAAGAATTCAAATCACACATGCCTAATCTTAATTTAATGTTCACAAACACATCTTCCTTAAGAGGTTTAGTAAAAATGTCAGCCAATTGATCACTAGTTGATACATGCTTCAAGCAAATGTCACCTTTTAAACAATGATCACGGATAAAATGATGTCTAATTTCTATATGCTTTGTTCTACTATGCAATATAGGATTTTTACTCAAACAAATTGCACCGGTATTATCACAATAAATAGGAATATTTTTAACCACAATACCATAATCAAGCAATTGATGTTTAATCCAAAGAACTTGGGCACAAGCACTCCCAGCTGCTACATATTCAGATTCAGCAGTGGAAATGGCTACACTAACTTGCTTTTTACTAGCCCAAGATATCAAAGATGATCCTAAGAAATGGCACAAGCCACTAGTGCTTTTCCTATCAATTTTACAGCCACCATGATCAGCATCACTAAAAGCATACAAATCAAATGAATCACAACTAGGATACCATAAACCATGATTAATAGTTCTACTCAAATATCTAAAAATTCTTTTACAAGCACTCAAATGAGAAATCTTAGGACAAGATTGAAATCTAGCACAAAGACATGTGGCAAACATTATATCAGGTCTAGAAGCAGTTAAATACAAAAGAGAGCCGATCATACCTCTATAGAGTTTTTGATCAACGTCTTCTTCATTTTCATGTTTTTCCAAGACCAGATTTGTCGCCATTGGTGTTGCTGCCACTTTGCATCCATCCATTTTAAACTTCTTAAGAAGTTCCTTGGTATACTTCGATTGGTGGATGAAAATGCCATTTTTGTGTTGCTTGATTTGCAATCCAAGAAAGAACTTGAGTTCTCCCATCATACTCATTTCAAACTCACCTTGCATTAAATCACTAAATTCTTTGCACAAAAATTCATTAGTGGCACCAAACACAATGTCATCAACATAAATTTGACAAATAAGCATATCATTACCAACATGTTTAATAAACAACGTATTATCTATCTTACCACGAACATATCCATGTTGAGTTAGAAAAGTACTTAACCTCTCATACCATACTCTAGGTGCTTGCTTTAGTTCATAAAGTGCCTTCTTGAGTTTGTAGACGTAATTCGGATGCTCATGATCTTCAAATCCCGGCGGTTGTTTGATATGGACTTCCTCTTGAATATACCCATTTAGAAATGCGCTCTTGACGTCCATTTGATTTGATTTGATCCTTTTATGAGACGCGAATGCACATAGTAGCCTAATTTCCTCCAAACGAGCCACAGGAGCATATGTCTCATTGTAATCAAGGCCTTCTTCTTGATAAAATCCTTGAGCCACTAGCCTTGATTTATTTTTAACCGCTTCACCATTCTCATCATACTTTATCCGATTTACCCATTTGACTCCAATGATGGTCTTGTTCTCTGGCGGAGCTACCAAATCCCAAACATCATTTCGCTTGAACTGATTAAGCTCCTCTTGCATAGCTAAAAGCCAGTTTTCATCTTTAAGTGCTTCTTCTATATTCTTGGGTTCTACCAACGAAATGAAAGCTGAATTACTCATATTCTCATAGATATTTCTCCTAGTTCTTACACCAACATTTAAATCTCCAATGACTTGCTTCATAGGATGATTCTTTGCTTTTGCCCATGATTTAATGTCGGGTACATGTTTTTCTTCGTCTAGCTTCAATTCCTCAATCTTGGATTCAATTTCTTCAACTTTATTACCTGAACTTCCTGCATCATCATCAAAACAAACCTTTCTCGGGGGTGAAATTATTTCATCAAATTTGACATGAATACTTTCTTCAACACATTTAGTCCTATTATTATAAACTCTAAAAGCCTTACTAGTTTGAGAATAACCAATAAACACACCAATATCGGATTTAGAGTCGAATTTTCCTAAATTGCTCTTTCCATTATTATGAATAAAAACTTTACAACCAAAAGGATGAAAATAAGAGATATTAGGTTTCTTACCTTTCCATAGCTCGTAAGGTGTCTTATTTTTGTCTCTTCGTAAGTGCACCCGGTTGATGACGTAGCAAGCGGTGTTGACTGCCTCTGCCCAAAATGATTTAGGAAGATTGTACTCATTTAGCATAGTCCTGCTCATTTCTTCAAGTGAGCGATTTTTCCTTTCTACTACACCATTTTGTTGCGGAGTCCTTGGTGTCGAGAAATTATGTTCCATTCCGTATTTGTCGCAAAGACTTTCGAAAGGTTCACATTTAAATTCTCCTCCATGATCGGTTCTAATTGCAACGATAGACAAAATTTTCTCATTTTGAACCAATCTACACCACTTGGTAAATTCATTAACGACATCATTTTTATTCGCAAGAAATCTTACCCAAGTAAATCTAGAGAAATCATCTACAATCACAAGTACATATAATTTTCCACTAAGACTAGCATGCCTAGAAGGTCCAATCAAATCCATATGCACAAGTTCAAGAATTCTAGATGTGCAAATTTCTTTCTTTGGTTTGAAAGATTCTCTAACATGTTTGCCTTTCAAACAAGACTCACACAAATGATCTTTAACAAATTTAATCTTAGGCAAACCTCTTACAATGTTATTCTTTGAGAGCTTAGAAATTAAAGGCAATGGTGCATGTCCTAATTTTCTATGCCATAAAAATGCATTTTCTTCTAGTGTCACCAGGCATTTTTCATTGAATGAACTATCATCATGCAAATCAACAATGTATGTGTTCCCATGTCTCAAACCAATAAAGGCAACATGGTCATCCTTCTTAACTAGGCAATGTGATGATTCAAATGATACAATATAATTCATATCACAAAGTTGAGACACACTTAGCAGGTTATGTTTCAACCCATCAACTAGCAAAACATTGTCAATGGTTGGCAAAGGTTCCTTACCCACTTTACCAATTCTAATGACCTTACCTTTGTTGTTGTCTCCGAAGGTGACATAACCTTGATTTTTTTGTTTGATTTCGGCAAAAATGTTCTTGTCCCCACTCATGTGTCTCGAACATCCGCTGTCGATGTACCATGTGCTTGACGGCCTTTCATCCCTTGCTTGTACTTACAATATCAACGTTCTTTCTTCTTATAGGTACCCAAGCCATTTTGGGTCCATATTGGTTAGCCATATAAACCACATTAGGTGGTGTTGTGCCTTTAATAACCCAAAATTTCTTAATCTTAACACATCTTCTAGTACTCTTGCAGGCAATTTCTATGTGACCATCTTTCAAACTTCTAGCACATTGAGCGATTTTTCCATCCTTAGTAAATTTGAAAATTAAAGAGCAATCTCTATCAAAAGGATCATAACCTAATCCATGTTTAGAAATGGAATATCTTTGTAGCGATAGCAATTTTTCAAACTGTTCGTTTCCATTTGCGAATTTTCCAACCACATATGAAAATTCTTTTCTAAGTCTATTAAGCTCACAAATAAGATTTTCTTTTTCAGTAAGACATGCAGAATGATCTTCTTTCGGACTATCTAAATCATCAATCGTTTCATGTAAGGCACTATTTTCAGCAACCAATTCACGTATTTTCTTTCTTAATTTTTTGTTAATCTCAATGGCTTCTTCAAAATCAGCTTGCAAAGCATCAAAAGAATCTCTTAAATCTTGGTCATTGAAATTTACCTCATTTTCATCATCACTTTTTGCCATAAGTGCCAGGTTGTTTTCATCATCACTTTGATATGTATCCTCTTCATCACTCCAAGTTGCCACCAGGCTAGTTTTCCTTTTACCTTTGTCGTATTTGTCATTTTTCTGAAAGTTTGATGTTGATGATGAGCTTTTGCATTCTGTTGCGAGATGTCCCCGTTTTTCACATCTCCAACATTCTTCGTTGCCTTTCTTTTCGTCATAGCCTTTTGATTTTCTTTCCGCGCCAAACCTCTTCCTTTCTACCTGTTTTCTTCCATTTAATTCTTTCCTTTGATTTTTGAGAAGTCCCTTGAACTTCCTTAAATTTCTAGCGTACATAGCAATTTCTTCGTCTTCCTCGTCTTCTTCTAATTCCTCATCACTTTCATCAACAAAAGAAGTGTTAGCTTTAAAAGCAATAGATTTTTTAGGCTTACCTCTACCTCCTCTGGATTTGAGAATAATCTCATAGTTGATGAGTGATCCCACTAAAGCGTTGAATTCCAGATGGTTGAGATCCTTTGACTCCATAATTGCGGTGACTTGAGAATCCCATTCCTTCGACAGTGAACGAAGAATCTTCTTCACTTTCTCGTTATCCGTCATGTACTTTCCCAGGTTGCCTAATTCATTTATGATTTCTGCAAAACGGTCAAGCATTGTAGAAATTGACTCATCTTCCTTCATGATGAACATCTCGTAGTCGTGAAGAAGCATGTTGATTTTTGTCTCCCTGACTTGATTTGTCCCTTCATGAGTAACTCGAAGTCTCTCTCACATTTCCTTGACAGTGGTGCAAGAATTTATTCGGTTTCTTTCCTCAACCGTTAATGCACAATATATCAGCTTCATAGCTTTGGTGTTGATGTACGCTTGCCTCCAATCGTTATCATCATACTCCAGCTCTGTTTTCAACTCACCATTTTCTTTTAGAGGGGCTTGAAGTCCGAAGATAATGATCTTCCAGTATTCAACTCCCTCGCTTATAATATGATACTTCATAGGAATTTTCCATGATGAATAGTTAGAGCCATTAAACAAGGGAGGACGGTTATTAGTGTTACCTTCTTCCGCTAGGTTGTTGTGTGTCATCCCAGATACATCTGCTCTGATACCAATTGTAAGTGATCTAGAAGGGGGGTTGAATAGATCTTAAAAATTCTTTGAAAATTTCTACAAGAAAATCAGAAGTTAAAACACACAAAAACAATTTAGATAAACTTAATTGAAAAGTGTAGGGAAGAAGATCAAACACTTGTTTTTATAGAGGTTCGGTGCTAAGACCTACGTCCTCTGCCTAAGCTCCCACTTAGGATTTTGCCAACCACTTTATTGCACACTTTGTAGTTGAGTGTGAACTTTTTACAACGCCACTTGAATTCCGGCTCAAGTAACCTTTTACACTCGATTTGTCTTCCGGCACAAATCCTACCTCACGTGACCTTTTCCACTCGTCACTCAAATTGTAACAAAACAATACAAAGATTGAAGAACAAATGCTCAATACAATTTGTAACAAAATAAGAGCAATAGTGAGCAATTTGAAGCAATATAAGAGTATTTAGACTTGTAGAACTTGTATGAACTCTTCTTCCATCATCCTCTATTTATACTTGAAGAAATATAGCTGTTGGAGCTCTTCTAGCCGTTGCTTAATTGGATATAGCCGTTCCTTGATAATTTCCATTCCATTTTTAGCAAATTGGACCGTTGGAGCTGAATCTGTGCATCCATAAGTCGACTTGTCGAATGAATAAGTCGACTTGTTTCAACCATTTACGTAAAAATTGTAACTCCGCTCTCCAATAAGTCGACTTGTGCTGTATAATTCGACTTGTTGTCTTCGATAAGTCGACTTGTGTGTTATAAGGCGACTTGTCTTAATGCATCTTCATATATAAGTCGACTTGTACTGCTCTAGTTAACTTGTTATATTCAGACCTTGATGTAAGTCGACTTGTATTACCAAATCCTTTATAATCCTTAAGCTTTATGCCATTTTTACTTAGAAGATAACTCCCAACTTGATTCCTCATTGATTAGACACTTGCTCATCTTGATTTGCTCAATCCTTTCATTGAATAATACCTGAAATAATTTCTTAACTATTTCTAGATATTTTATTATTATCAAAACATAAAGGGATTTAATTTGTCAACCACCATTGGTCCAACACTATTAACCTTTCTTCTAAAGAAGAATGGATGAAAGTAATAAATGAAAAAAGGAATTTTTAAACTTTAAACAAATATAGTACTTAATTGATCTCCCTAATACTCAAAAGCTATTGAGAATTAATGGGTTCTCAAAACAAAGTGAAAGGATGATGGCAGTATCAAAATATACAAGGTACGCCTTATTGCAAAATAATATGCATAATAAAAGGGAAATAATTATAAGAAACCTTTTCTAATAGTTATTAGGTTTACTTCAATTTGATTAATCCTGGATAATGTAGATAGTTTGGATCTTGAATTAAATGAAATGAATGCAAAGATTACTTTTCTTAATGGAGAACTAGAAGAAGAAAGCTATACGAAACAACTTGTTAGTTTTATTAAAATGTGTCAAAAACGTAAAGTGTCTCAAATTTATTAAAATCAATTTATGACATTAAACAATCCTTAAGCCATTTTTATATTTATTTTTAATGTGATTATTTTGTATGATTTTCATACGATTAATAAAGACCATTATGTATACATTGAAGGATATAAAGATAAATTTATAATTATAATTATAATTATAATTATATATATATAGATATAGATTACTTTTAATGACTTGAGTTTGTTAAACAAATCAAAACTAGTTGCCATCTGAGTTTGAAATAAAAGACATGGGTGAAGCTACATCAATTCTTAGGTAAAGATTTCAAAATATCATTGCCTCTTACATAAGTGACTTATAAAACTTTATAGATGCTTACATGAACAAGATACTAAGCCAATTAATCTTATCATTTAAATCTAGGTCAAGCAAATTGGAGATCAACAAAGAGAATATTAAGGTACTTAAAAAGTACTAATGATTACATATTGCGTTATCAAGGTAATGAACTACATACATAAGGTTATGCTGATTGGGGAGGAAAAATAACAAACAATCATGTATTGATTTATCCATAATAAAAATGAATTTATAGCATTTTCAACTGCACTATAAGAAGTATATACCTCTATGTGATATGATGGCAGACCCAATATCAAAAAATTTGAAAAGATATATGTATTAGGCAAGTGAAGTTAATAAGATTACATAGATATTGATAAATTATCGATTACAATTTCTAAATCTACGACCCTTCATTGTAAATGCAAAATACGTGTTGATATTATTTATTATGTCGTAAACATTATGTAATACCCAATTCTAAAGTATGTTTTATCTGTGTGAAATATTTTGAATGTGAATCAAAGAACATATCAAACAGATAAGAAATCTATCCACCCAAAAGAGTAACCATCTTTTGTATTTGTAATAAATATATATGAGACTTGTTTATAATTTGTTGTTTGGATGATAAGTGAGGTAGGAAGCTTACTATAAATATTGCCTTATATAATAAAACAAAAGACAATTGGTTTGGAATGATTAAATGCTTGCTATATCTTTCTTAAGTTGTCATATGTGAGTTCTTAAAAGATGATTTTAAAGTGGACTAGTAAACTCATGATAAACATTAAGTATACTTGAACTAATATATGTATGATATTTCATAAACAAAAGATATCTCCTATAAATGAAAATGGAATTAAAATCATAATACACAACTCTTACTATGTGTGTAAAATTGACCATGAAAAGAAATTAATTTAAGTCATAAGATCTAACTTACAGTGTGTGTTGAATCTCATAATATGCCCTTATGAATTTTGTCTAAATTGTTAAGAATTATAATTAAGATTTCTACTTTAGAATTTTACCAAGAGGGCATGCATGAAGTGATCTTATATGATTATTTTAGGAAGTGAATTAAATTCAATTGTAAAAAATTTAGAACATAGGAAGATCATTTTGATTGGTGACACATAAAAAACTATAAAGATGTTTTTCTTAATGATTTGGTACTTTAGTTCAAGTCGTCCCTTTGAAACAACTATGAACTTTTATGTGGCTAATGCGAAAATTCAAATTTCTTTAGAAGTACTAAGGATAGTTCTTGCAGATACTTGAAGGAATACTACGAATGCAGTCTTTTTTTTGCTCTTCTTTTATTTCTTTCCCACTAAAGGGGATTAAATATTAAATATCCAAGTATTTAGTATAAAATTATTCGCTTGGTACAAAAATAAAGGATTGTTTCATGTACCATTGCACTAGTATCATTGACTAAAAAGAAAGCTTAGTTCGACAGGAATCATATCAACATACACGTGGTTCTTTACTCTAGTTAGATTTCCAAGAATTAATTGAGTTTAAATGAATCAATCCACAACATGAATGAAGCAGAAAAGGAAAAAAATAAAAAACCAAACTGGAATATTGCTAATCCTAAATGCATATATTCAAATTAATTTGCTTTTATCTTCTTTTGTTTTCACCAATTAGCTAGGGATACAAGTTTTGGTGGTACACTACAATAAAACCACATTTGACTATGAAAAAATTGTCACTAAATGTTCAAAGATTGTCACTAAAAGTCATTAGTGATGACTTCTATTCATCGAAAAAAATGTCACCTTTTTTGCCTTTTTGCTAAATAAGAAGTAAGTACCTTCATCTTTACCTTCTACTAAGTGGAATTATTTGATCCATTGAATTTTTAATTTTAAATTTATAGAGAGACATCTTGATAGTAAGCCCTAGATTTGCAAAGAAACTCTATGCTTTGACACCGATTTCACATAAATAGAAGATATAGGAAAAGATAAATTCACTAACGCGATCAATATTACCTATATCTATAAATTGAGATATATATATTATTGTGAAAGAACGATTAAAATAGAGTGATATATTTCACTAAATATATAATAACATCCAAGAATTAGGGTTAGATTATAAACCCGATCGGACCACAATAAAATTTAATACAATATCTCATACATTAGTATGTTGTTAATATGCGTTTGGTTAATAGGACAATTATATTAGGTAATGACATTTTGTTTTAACATTGAAGCAGAAGCATGTATCCTATTTTATTTTCTAAAAAAAGAAATATACATCCTATTTTACAAAAGTTGTATAGAAGTAAAACATTAATTTTGTTTTCATATATTTTGTCTTTTTCTGTGCTATGATTGTCATCACACTCGGTCTAAAATTTGTAATAAAGCAGGGTGGAGAGACTATTCTACGGTAACTTCACGTAATGATTATTTAAAAACATTAACTGCAAGTTTTTCTTATGTCTCCTCGACAAGACCACCCTGACCATCGACGGAACGTATATTTTGATAGTAAACTGAAACAAAAAGGGGAAGGACCTAACCTAACACATGGCAGCTCACCTTTCGGCATTAAGGTTTGAAAATTTTGAGCTTTCACAGAATCTTTAATTTTTGTTTATATTTGGAATATTGTACTGTTATTTTCCCACCTCATAATCAGTAGGCGTGAGAATGTGTTGAAGAACGACTCGGTTGACTGAAAAGGTTGGCAATGCAGGCAAGGTCAGCATCAGTTGTTGACGATCAGAATATAGAATATATCTGCCGCACCCTTCAAAATCATCAGGAAGAAGAAAGTTCCTAAAACCCACCTCGATACCACGGAAAATAAAAGATGTTTCGAGCAAGAATGAACTATGTGCTGTGCGGAATATGAGGATTGAGGTCCTTTGGCCTTTAGAGCACGCAAAAGAAGGCAACGTACCTGGCCACCAAATTCCATCAGCATGCAAACTTTTCTAGGACATACTACTCGTGTTTTATTGACATTGACCAACCTGCCTAATTGGATGTACAGGTTGAAGGACAAGGAGATCCTATTCCGATCAAAGAAGCTTAAGAGGCTTAACCTTCAATTTTAATATCTTAATCATAATCTCGGGTATTATTGGAATGAATAGACTTCAAAGAATTTTATTTTTCACATTTTTAAGTTTTAGTGACGAGTATCATTTTTTTGGATTAAAATTTGTGTAAATTGTTCTTAGAAAGATTTTTAATTAAAATAAATCATAGCATTTTCTTCAACCACATGATTCCCACCTTGAATTCTGGAAACACTACAGATTCTTCAAAATGATTGTTTCTTGGCCAACCCAAGAGGTTGGCGTAGGTGACACATACCTTCGTCACTTAATCAAGCGGTCGAGGGTTCGACTCTTAAGAATGCAGCAAATTCCTGGACCAGCGGTAGCCCTTCTTGATTTGATATGTTTCCGCCGTGGAAGGAAAGGAGAAAACTATTGGCCTATGGCTACACGCTATAAAACCAGTTCACGCCTAAAGTGAAGGTCAGAATGGAAGTCACTGTTAAGATAGTCATCCTCTCAAACAGAATATAATGTAATGTTTTTGTATTAAATCAATGGAAGAAGGTTACTGATACGAGAGATATATTCGTTAAATTGATGTTATGGTGATGACCTTTACACATTCTTAAAAGCAAAGTTATTCCCTTTTTATTCAGTCCTTAGCTCGCCTAACTCTGCCTTTTGATTAACTCGCCTAACTCTCCCTTTTGACAATATATCGTAATGAAAGCTAAACTTTCAGGTCCAGACCTAACCTCTCTGACACATGTGATGGGGATGCTTTCTAAAGCATATTTTTTGACTATTTCTGTTATATGCAAGACCGAGTAGTAGTGATGAAATGAACTGGCGTCATTTAATGGTTTCAAAAGATGAGTTAAACATTCTTCAATTATCTACCTTTTTCATAATTTTTGTAATGATGTCTGCTAGCTCTTGATTTCTCATTCAGGATCTATCTCATGATATATATGGGGACTTCAGGCAGTCGGTATTTATATTATTAATAGCTTTTCAAATTTCAACATAAAAAATAACCAATGCTGAACGAAAGTCCCCCACATTTCCATATCTGATAATGGTCTTTTAAGTAGTTTTCATTATAATATGTTTTAAATTTATTCGTTTCATTAATAAAAGAAATAAGCTAACTAATCATAGCCACATAAAAGTATGTCCTGAAAAAGGAGGAGGTTTAGCTGAGGGAACTACTGTATTGCATACATTTGCCCTATTAATTGTACTCCATCCGATTTATAATAAAAGTCGTTTTAGATACATTTTAATAATTCAAAATAAGTGTCATTCTTGACTTTGTATGCATGTTTATAACTTTTCTTCTAAAATTAACCTTTAATTTCTCTCTGATCTTAATTGTACAGATCACAATTTTAAGACAATTTCTCTCACAATTTCATTTAAGATGCTGATTACTGAGGTAATTTTATGGGAGTATTAATAAGAGTATATCTATAATTTTATTAGCTTTCTTAATAAGCGTGTATTTTTCTAAAACGACTCTTATTATGAATCGGAGGGAGTACTAAATAATAAAGAGTATCACTGTAAATTATCTAAGCACAAAAGATGAGAAATAAGCTCTAAATCCGTAACCATGCATGAACCATTTTTTTAAGGTAACTAATAGACTGTTCAAGAGCTTGCCTTAAAAATAAAAATAATTTTCATTGTTCAAAATAAATATTAAGTATACGCTAATACCTCGAAGCTTCAACCATATGTCTTTGTCGCTAATGCCCAACAACTAGTTAATTATACCTTAAGAAGAAAGTAAGAACGCTCCATTACTCCAACAAAAAGTGGAAACTTTCAATCATGAAAAGAACTTCGCTTAACCTTTTCTAAGTAGATGCTTATTAAATTCGATTGTGTCAACCTCGTGGCTCGTATGATCTTCACCTAACTATTTCTATATTTTTCTTCCCCCTCTTCCCTTATTTTATCACTAATAGTTTAGAAACTGCGCTTGCCCGGGTCACTGCTTACAAAATGGATCATGAGAGATTTATTAATTAACACAATATTTGTGATGTTGAAATCCATATTTTATTTAATGTTAGTAAATTAAAAAAATTCAACAATTACGGTTTTGAACAATATTTTAAAAATCGAACAGGAGTAATTAAACAAGTAAGACAAGGGGTTTAAGCTAGGTTTAAAAGATTTAGACAATATTAAACCGATATAAAATGACTAAAGATTAAATAAAATTAAAAATTTGAAATCTGATTGAAAGATAGTTTCCTTAACGTTCGGAAAATTTGAAATTTGATTGAAAAATATATTATTAAATGAAAATTAATTGATTTATTTTAGTTTATAAGAACTTATAATTTAAGAAAATTGACTAAGTAATAATAAATTAATCGGTTTTAATAATAAGAGTTATTAAAGTAAATCAAATTAAACTAGAAAGTTAAAAATTGAACCAAAAGTTAAATAGTTCAAGATTTTGATAGTTGAATAAGCTGAACATTCTGCTATAACTCCAAGGTGAAAAATAAGTTACTAAAATTTGCATCCTTCAAAAACAATAATTAAAAAATCAGTGAAAATAAGTTACTAAAATTTGCATCCTTCAAAACCAATAATTAAAAAATCAGTGAAAATTAAGTTACTGAAATTTGCATCCTTCAAAATCAATGATTTTGGTTTTTTCATTATTGACTTTGAAGGATGCAAATGTCAGTCACTTATTTTTCATCGTGGAGTAACAGTATAATTATAATAGAATTCAGAATCTAAACTAACCCTAATTGCTTGCGGACTATGGGGAGATGGAAAAACTGTACGTGCCATGCAGAACTGGCCGAGCTAGTAGTACGTAACAAAGACAGACAGAGCTTTGCTCCATATCAAGATTACAGGACAAAACCAGAAGACGCCGCGCAAAGTTAGGCTATGGCGCTGCTAGTTTCACAATCCTTTTCAGAAGGCGGTTTGAACCTTCACCTAATTTTGTTCGATTCTTTTCTTGCCGCCCGACAATTGTATTAATCCAAAAATTGTTCCAGCAGGTCAATCTTACCAAAGAATAGTTGGTAGCGGACATGCACAGAACAAAATGTAATAATCGAATTAATGTTTTCTCAGTCGAAAGGAAAACAAATGCTTAGGGAAATGGAAAGGAAATACTTACCTAATAATGGGATCTATTAGATAATTTTATACATTTATCTAATTTTATTGTCGTTAACAACATAGAATTTTATTATACAAACACTAACAACTGACGAAATCTTTTAACTGTACCCTGATTTACACAAATTACTATTGTCAACAATAGCTATTTACACTACATAAATTTAATATGAGGAATGGAGAGTAGTCATTTTCAATATTAAAACTGGAGATGAGCCAGAATTGTAACCATCCAATGTAGAGCGTAACTTTTTTGAACGTATGCACCGAATTGACTAGTGAAAGAAGAATAAAAAAAAGACCATTTCCTTCATATCTAAAGGTCCACATGGAATTTCTCTTTCAAGGAAACTTCCATGTATTATTCCTACGCATTTTGGTTGGTTATGGTATTTCAATTTCGCCTATGTAAGTATTACGTGCAGCATGCGATCAGAAAGTGGTCCCTCTCTCCTCTTTTCCAATAATTTTTGGTGTCCTTACTAGCCAAATATATAAAGGGTGTGCTTGACGGCAATAGAAATTATAATAAATAAGGTAAAGAATGGGAGTAGATGTAACTTCTATTTTTTGCTATATTAGAGGTACGAATTATTGTTTCTATCAAAATATTATCCATCTAATTATAATATATTACTAATTGTCTTTTTTCTTTTCCATACCAACAAACTAAACATTCCCTAAGTATGGCATGTGGCCAGGTGGAGGTGCTTATTTTCCCAACTTACTTGTAAAATGTTTTGTTAATCGTAAAACTCCTCAAAAATTCATTTTCACTTGTAAAAAATCTTTCATATTTTCTAGTTCAGATTATTACGCTTCTATTTTTCTTATATTAGTATTTTTGGTTATGGATATAGTTTTAGAGTTATTCAAGTTGAAATAAACTAATTAAATTTAAAATAAAATTATTCTATACATTATGTCTTACTGATATAATACATTTCAGTCTTATATTTTTAGAATTATAGTTAATTTATTTCTATTTCCATATTTTCTTATTTCAACAGTTCAATTCCCTTATAACTTGGGTGATGCTACCCATAGTCCCTCTTTTAAATGATTATGATACTTCATATTAAAAATAATGTGACCATTTATGAACTTGTTGTAAGGAGTCAATTATTAACTAATACGTAAAGTTTTAATTATAATAACAAAACATAACAAATTTGACTGAATAATATTGGCATTTTATATTAAGTTGTTTAAAATTACAGATATTTATAATTTCATATATGAAGTAATCAAATATTACCGATATGATAACTCAGCTTAATTCCTAAACTTGATATAAATTGGTATTGAATTAATAATTTAAAATAATTATAATAAATTATTACTTTATGTCAAAATTAATTAGTTCGATTCAAGTTTAAGAATATAATTATATCATTATCTAAGAAACATTTCATTACGTGTGTTTCGTTGGTAAAGTATAATAAGTTTTCGAGAATTTAAAAATTAAGATTTTTCCAAAATTTTCTAAAATTAAAGAGTAACACTGTGTCTTTTACCTATTATAATATTATTAGGATACAAAATTAAAATGTTATGGTGATTTTTGTTCTAGAGAATTAAGAATCAGAATAGTCATATTTAGAAATATAACTATTTAGAAGCCTCAATATTCATAAGATTATTCAAATGGTAACAAGTCATCAAACAATGGTCAAAAGGAGAATAGAGGCATGACAAAGTCGTTACTCTTGTTTTGACTCGGTGTGCCGTGAGAACAAGTCTATAAATTCCAAGCGACCGAGTTGCATTTGTGTTCAGTGCGTGTGTGGCTTCACTTTTTTGAGACCTTTATTTACCTACACCTCCCAAGACCAAAACAACACTTCTTTCTTTCCCCTGTTTTTTCTTCTCCAGTTCTGCTCTCTCTCCTCTTCTCTCATTTCCATAAAATCCTGCATAATCTTCTCAAAACTTCAGGTGAGTTCTTCCCTAAGCTCTCCGCAGTTCCAAATTCAGTTTTACTTTATGCGTCGTTAACCTTTATGTGAATCTATGCAGAGGTTTCGAACTTCGAAGGGGAAAATGACTAACCAAAATGTGGTTGTACGTGATGCCAAGTCCGGGATTGATCATTTTACGACTAGAGTAGTCTTGTCCAAGTCTTTGTTTTCACCTGTGGCCCCATCTCCAAGAGGGAGAAATTGCATCACTGTAACTAGGCCGACGTTTCCTGGAAAGATAGATAATGAAGAAGGTGGTGGTGGAACCAAAGTAAGTTCTTGGGTTGATTCAATGAGAGATTCTTCACCTACCCGAGTCAAAGCAGCTTGTTTAACTGAATCCGAAGAGAAAAGAACATGGATTGTGAGTGAACTTTTATAAAAATTGTTGAATACTTATTTAATTATTTACAGTCGATACGGATCACTGATGTTTCTTTCTGAACTTTCACTAAAACCAGATTAATTATCCGTCGGCTTTAAGCATGTTTGAACAAATAGTCAGCACTTCTAAAGGAAAGCAGATTGTGATGTTTCTTGACTACGATGGCACGCTCTCGCCAATCGTGGAAGATCCGGACAGAGCATTCATGACTAATGAGGTTAGCTATTTCTGCTATGTTTATTTCAAATTAAACTTTTTATTGAGTAATCCTTAGACGTCACTAACATTGTGTTTCTCTTTTCTATTAGATGAGAGAAGTTGTCAGGGATGTTTCCAGATACTTCCCTACAGCTATTGTCACTGGAAGATGTAGAAACAAGGTAAGCATTGTCGAAATGAACTTTCTCTGAAATTTAACACTTATTTCGTTGATATGTCCACTTTGTCATACTAACAGATGCAAGATATTGTAGGTCTACAGTTTTGTAAGATTGGCAGGGCTTTACTATGCGGGTAGCCATGGCATGGACATTAAGGGACCATCCAACAACCCCAAGTACAAAAAAGTGAGCTTTTCTCACGTAACTTGTAATTACACGACTAGTTTTCTTTCCTTTTCTCTTTTCTTTTTTTTTGCACTTTCCTTAACGACAATACAAGCTCGTTGAACTTAATTGTTCGTTTATTTTTTAGGGTCGTCGAGGAGTCCTTTTTCAACCTGCTAGCGAGTATTTACCCATGATTGATAAGGTACTTGATTCCCTTTATTACTAAAAGAAATAAGTAAAAGCTACATTCCTGGAAAAGAAGTTAACTTTTTTTTTTTAAAAAAAAATCAAATTTCAGGTATATAACATTCTGTTGGAGCGCACGAGAATTGTTCCAGGAGTTAGAGTAGAAAACAATAAATTTTGTCTGTCCGTACACTTCCGATGTGTTGAAGAAAAGGTATTAAATGAAATCTAGCTATTCATGTACTTGACTTGGTTACCCTAATTATGTACTACTTTTTAACTTTTACTGTAACTGGGTGTAAATAAGAGTCATTACTTACTAATCATCTCAACTTTGTTGTGACAGATGTGGGCTGTACTGGTAGAAAAAGTTACAGAAGTGCTCAGTGACTATCCAAAACTCAAGTTATCTCAAGGAAGGAAGGTACATGGAAAATCTTGTTACTTACAGCCGAAACATAGTGACATTAATTGAACAGATTTTGTAATATTTTGATGGTTATTATAATTTTGTTCTTAACTAGGTTCTAGAAATCCGACCAACTATTAAATGGGACAAAGGCAAAGCTTTGGAGTTCCTGTTAGAATCGCTAGGTGAGTATTTTCTCAACATGTGTAAATGAAATTTATTTCAATGTACATACGGGTCCTTTCGGTTCATGCTTGACTAGCTCCTTGGAATGAAAGATCTTGAAGACTCCTGTTAATTATGTATCATTTTGTTTCAGGATATGCCAATTCTAGTGATGTTTTGCCAGTGTACATTGGAGATGATCGTACGGATGAGGATGCTTTCAAGGTATTATATGTTCCTTAGCGGATCTCCCTTTTTTCTTAGCTAGTGCAACTTCTAGATTTCCTCTGATAATATTAAAAACCTAGCTTTACACGTTATACTAACTTTTGAACAATTATTGGTATACGATACTCAGGTTTTACGCAATAGGGGACAAGGACTTGGGATCCTTGTTTCTAAAGTTCCTAAGGAAACAAGTGCTTCATATTCGCTACAAGCGCCAACAGAGGCAAGTTTCTAATCTGTTTTTTTCCCCCTTTGATAATTTTTTTTCAAGGTTCTTAATTTTATTTTGGGGTTTCTACTTTTGATGTGGCATACTAAATAAAATAATATCGATGCAGGTTAGGGAATTTTTACAAAGACTGGTAGAGTGGAAGCGACAAGCACGATCCATGGTGTAAAGACTTTCTACATTTTAGATTTGTTTAGGGTCGATTGGAATATGTAATTTTTCTTGTCCAAATATTCATAAGTGGAAAAAAGATTCGGGATCTCTATTCTCTGGTATATTCATCGCAACTGTGAGGTGTTATGTGATGCTACTAGGGAACATAGCCTTCTACAAGTGTCCTTAACTTACTATATAATAATGGAAACTAACCCCAAGTTCTAGATGATTTAAATAATCTCCAGATAAATACATACTGAAAATGTAGAAAGAAGGAGGCATTAGAAATTCAATCTAGATATAAAATGACAGTTCTTTATAGGCATATCCAACGAAAACTATACTACAGAATAGAGTTCCTTCTCCTCCTCCGTGTTATGTACCGAGGCAAGGAAATGGCTCTGGGAACGTATATACAATCAAAATAACGATCTTGGTCTTCTTGGAGAAATTTATCACGGCAGCCACTTAACTGAATAAAACTGGTCTTACAATTGGATTAGCAGTCCATTGGTCGTAAAATCCGTTCTTTAAAATATAACAAAGTTTGTCCTAATTTTGTAATAAAGGAACCATGCGTATGCTATTGAATCCGAATTATATCATGTGACATTCGTAATGTTTTCTCTTCTATGAACCGAATAGTCTACACCTTTCATTTCAGGATCAAATCGTACATCTTCAACACTAATTTAATGCAGGCCTAACATGCACATCTTATAAAAACATTTATTGATCATGCAGAGCGCTATGCAGCTCGTTCCATTGGAGTTCTTCACACACATGCATGGTCTCTCTCAATTGGTAAGAACTCATATCCCTCGAACCTCGGAGTTTTAGCGTTAAGCAGCTGTTATGCATTGTTCGAGACCATATTATTCCAAAGTAAAGAGAGTTCATTGGTCGATAGGATGAGTTGAGGCTTTCCTGTGAAAGAATTTGTTTTGTTCACCCACTTGACGTCATTGATTGCGGGATGCTTGCCGCGTGCTCTATTACTTTGCCTTAATAAGTGTGCAGTAAGGTCCCTCTAGTAACTATGGAATGGATAAAATTGTTGCAATCGATCCATTTTTGGTAGAGACCCTAAAACCTTGGCAACTGGAATTGCGCTCAATAGTCAAACAGAAATGTGAATTTCTTGAACTTAGTGTCTCACCACCCTGGTGACCACACCCAGTTAGCACTACAATTTTGAAGACTCAATAATGGAGGTCCATGTGATATTATCAACAGTTGTAAAGATACCAATAGAGAGTGAGAATCAAGGCTGTACTTAATGGAAATTATTAAAGCTCGTGATTACTTGAAATGATAAGTTTTGCATGCCTAATCTTTGTTGCTGCGGACTGCGGATATATTTAGTAAGACACTCTACGAAGTTTAGACCCACAGCATCATAGCTTCTATAGGCATTACAGGACTTTACGATATCCAAATAGGGTTAAATGATTGTAGTCCGCTTACGTCCTTTATGATTATGACAAGATCAAATCTTTGTTTCCATCGGTTTTTGAATTATGATTTGATTTGATTACATTTTAAATTGCATGGACCATGATCATAATATTGCTCGATAACGGTTCAGATTTATTATTGTTATGATTTATTGCAATTTCAGTTTTGATCTTTCACAATTACAGATGTTGCAATCATCCGTAATTGCAGTGTAACCCATAATATGTAATTACTTTTTAACGGTGGATTTGTATACATAAATGTTTTATCTAATATTAATATACCTACCAAATTTCAGATTATGATACAAAGGAATTATTAATTCGTTTAGGTCCCCCTTCTAAATAAAAGGGTGTATAAATGAAGACAGTAAAATGTAAACGCAATTACGCACAGACGTCAGAATATCTGCAAGTATTAAGACAGCTTGCATTCAAAACAGCTACGTTTGGCATGAATCAAAGCAATTACATACACGCATGTTAACGTGAACATATGTCCATCAGTTGCAATCAACAGCAAAGCTTGCTTCTTTCCCTCCGACTTGATAACCAAAGATTTGTTACCAGACTTTTGATTATAAAATTAATACTAATAGCTACTGTACGCATCATTGACCGTAAGATAAGATTGTAAAAGCCAACAACTGGCAATGAAGGGGGGGGAAAAAAAAACCCAATTAGAAAGGAAACTTTCTTGAAACTAATGACGGCTTCTAATAGAAATTGGTCAATAATTAATTAATCATCCATTCAAGGAATTGAAAAGCCGCCGACATTCTTAAGTAATTTTTAAAGCAACTAAAGCATGCGAGATAAAATTAGTAAACATCTTATCCTCAACCCTTTGTTAGCAAATGAAAATACATTGCAAGTGCTATGTACTTTGAAGTTGAATCGTTCTTAGGGGATAATCTTATCTTATTGCACTCGTTTAACCTACATACATGATCTTTTCATCCCAGTCTGAGACAAGAAAAATATTAAATGAAGGCAAAAAAAGCACTTACCAAATAAAGAAGAGAGACAAAAGTGACAAAACTTTAGTGTGATAAGCTTGAGTGGTAATAAGAAAAAAAAAAAGATAAGGAGCAGATCGAGCTGGGACACACTATATAAGAACATCTGTTTACAAGGACAACTAAATTGCAAAGAGTGAAACCTTTTGTTCTATGTTTGATGTATTGTGTATACATATATTTTATTCAATCTTTTTTAGTTGTAATCCTCAAACAAAGACAACAGAGATGAGTGCAAGTTCAACATATATATTAGACCCTATGAATCTAGTGGAAAACAAGGCAATTGCTTAGGAACAGAAATATAGACTGAAACCATTGGACACCTAGATTTGAGAGAGCCCACAATTAAATCAAAGGAATCTAAATTTAGTTTTTTTCTAATGGATGGAATTTTTATTTAATGGTTATTTTCAAGGGGTTAGGTGTTGAAAAGGATATCCACTATAATAGGGTGAAGGGAAGCCATGGTTGAAGAGGAGTTGGAATCCACTGAAAGTGCTCAATTTGATGATGACATATTTATTATTTTATGATAGGGGGGCACACCCAACATGCTTCCAAAACATTGAAAATACGTCTCGCTTTGCCAGTATCAAACGTGTAAAGAAAAGGTTTCCACTAGATTGAACTCTTAGAATAATTATGTAATAGAAGCTCCAATTATTGGTGGAAAAGAGGGCACTTCCTGGCTAATAATATTATACTTCATTCAACTGACTCACATCTAACAGAATCCATCCAAATCATTCACAACTTATGGGCCTCAAGATTAAACCAATTAGATTTCCCAATAAAGTAGGTTTGCAATCCTTCCAACAGCCACCAACATACCATGTTTATTGATTAAATTTAGCATTATTCCAAAGTTACAGCCTAACCCCAATGTGCACACCAATTGGACAACTAGACATACCATTTGATTTTGAATTAGTTAACTAGTACTATAATCTTAACTTAAACTGTAAGCATCCAGACCAGTAGCTAGTATTTAAATTCACTGGTTTTGATGTTCTACAATAACTCTTCGAGATGCCAGATTGGTCCAAGTAGCGACGTTGCCACAGGGATTCTCAAAGATGTATAGATCTCAGGAGACGTGTCCAGCCCTTCTACGATAAATTGGTCCCCGCTTAGAGGGTAGAGCATCTGCTAGCTTTAACACAGGGGTTGTCCAAGATACATAGATCACCAGGAGACGTGTCCTACTAAATATTGGTCTTTTGAAAATATTTTTTTTCGTGTGAAGATATTCGAGTATTTTCCCTATATGTCCCTCACTGTCAAAAAACAAGTACATGTTCCTTTTCAATTAAAAACATCCCTACACACACAGACATACATACATATATATACATTATCCTTACTTACATATGGATTTGATCAATAAGTACAATACGCAAATTGTTTCAAGGATGGAACTTAATTTTACTCTCGGGCCCTGTTTGGTTGGCATGGATTGTTGTAGGAGAAAGTAATCTTTTTTTTAAATTTAAATTATTACGTTTGGTTCGTTTTTTGGGTAGTTAGGAAAGTAAAAACTTTCCTAATTTAGGGAAAGTAGTGACACTTTCTTTGGAATTTAAATCCCAACACCTCCCACTACAAGAAAAATATAGATTAGCGACGGAAATTTGTAACGAAAAAATTTTCGTCGGCAATTAGTGACGATACTAATATTCGTCGCTAAATATGGAAAAAATTTATCCCTACAAAATTTGAAACGGACATTAGCGACGGAACAATATAGCCATCAGTAATAAATTTTCGACGGCAAATTTACCATTGGAAATTAGTGACGGAAAGCATATTTTCGTCACTATAATTGAGTAATTTAGCGACGGTACTAATACTCGACGCTAAATTTGGAGGGAATTTGTCGCGGCAAAATTAGCGACGGAATTTAGCGACAGTATATGTTCCGTCGCTAAAAATGGAGGAAATTTTTGGCTGAAGATTTTTTTTTAGTTTACCTACGGAAAATTCCGTAGGTAAATTCTTTTGGTAAATGAATTTAGCGACGAAATTTTTCTTTCCGTCGGTAAAAAGGCGGGAATTATTGGGGGTAAAATTTTTTTTTGAATTTACCAACGGAAATTTTCATCGGTAATTCCGTCGGTAAATTCTTTTTAAATATAAACTCACCCGACATCTCCCTCCCACTTCTATCTTCTTTTTCCTTTCTTCTTCTTCCTTCTTCCTACATCTTCTCTTCGGTTTTCTTGGAGTCCATTTCTCTGTTGTGGACTCATTTTCTGCTCGACGATGTTGTCTTCTCCGGCTATTGTCATTGTGTCCTTCGGTAGAGGTATTTTTGCAACTACTGTCATTTGTTTTTTCATATATTAGATGAAAGTTAATTTGAGTATTTATTACTTTAGTTTATTTGTGTATTTTATTATTGAAAAATAACTCTAAGGTATAAATGTTAGTGATAGAAGGGACAAGACGTGATTTTAGTTGTGATGTTAAAATAAATTTCTGATGCATGTAAAATGTTTGATGAAATGTTTGTTATTTGAAAAAATGATTTCAGTTCTTTATTTTCAGTTCTGTTTTAGTATGAATTTTAATATTTTAATTCTTTTACTTGAAATAATGAAGTTCTCTCCATGGTGGCTTCTAGAGAAACTAAACAGTTTCCAGGTAAATTTTAAAAAATAGTTTTCAGCAAATTTACCAACGGAAAAAAATTCCGTTGGTAAATATATTGGATTTTACCGACGGAAACAATTTCGTCGCTAATTACCGACAGAATTACAAAATCCGTTAGTAATTTTCTGACAGAAGAATTTATTGACCGAACAAAAATCCGTCGGTAAATTTACCGACGAAAATTTTTACCGTCGGTAAATTTACCTACGTAAAATTTCCGTCGTTAAATTTAGTAACGATCATATTTCCGACGCCTTTTTCCGAATTCCGTCGCTAAATAAGCTTACCTACGGAATATGTACAAATTCTATCGGTAAATTTCGTCGTTAAACTCTATTTTTCTTGTAGTGTTCCTTGGTATTTAGATTCCTTTCCTAAAAAATTTAATCTAAAAATATACTAGACAATTTAACCATTCCTTCTCTCTCAACTCTACGACTTTAAAATATATAAATTTTAAATAAATTTTAATTTAATAATTAAAATATATAAAATAAATATTATTTTATAAATAATAATTTTAATTATTTATTTTTTAAATAAAATATTTTATTAATACTTTGTTAATAAATATTATATAAAATATTAAAATAAATTTAAATAAAACATTTTGTAAATTTTATTTTATTTATAATTATTATTAGTAATAAAATATTTATTATTATTTTAAAACAAAATTAAAATTCACAATAATAATAAAATTGAAATAAATAAAATAACTAATTAAAAATTTTGGAAAAAGGGGAAGGAGAGATAAGAGGAAGGAGGAAATTTTAAATTTTTTGAAAATTTTGCAAAAATCCTCCTATTTTTAAATTTTCAGTATTTAGATTTTAAATATTTTTGCTCAAAAGTTTCAATCGACAATCTTGAGTTTATATTTTTCTTATTTAAAGATTTCAATTTTCATTCAGTTTGTAGGGATATAATTGAAAACACAAGCCAAAATTAAGTTACATTCTATAAAATACTGTTACATACCAAACATTATAATAAGAATCCATCCAACTTTTCTATTAGAATTCTTATAAGTATTCAAATATGTGAATATCTTTACTTTCTATATATTTATTTTCCAAGGAATCATATTCCAAATTTACTTTACTATCCCGCCAACCAAACGGAGCCTTGGTGATATGTGGGTTCAGATGGGTGGGAATCTGTGGACTCTCTACTGAATAAATACTTTGGATCCTCTATCTTCTTTGTTAAAAAATAAAAAACTTAAAAGCAATGAGGTTTAAAAAATTATTTAAAATTTTGAATCTTCATTTCTTTTTTAGTCAAATCAACCACAAGTTGTCTTATTGAGTTTCGAAATGTAATTTGTATGACCTAATGAACTTCTCAACATTAGTTAAGTTTATAATTTTTATTACTAAGGACAATAATTTAATTTCCACGACTTACAAGAAAAGGAAACTAATAATGGAAGAAATAGTAGTACACACATCACTTTGTTCCAACTATTAGCTTGACTACTACTGTTAGCCTTTTAGCACATGAAGGCACTTTATTGCCAATTGGAAATGAGCCTTAAATAAAAGGTCGGTTGGATGACACACATGATGGTGACATGCAAAATCTCCAAGGTATCTTAGCAAGTTAGATCAAGTATGGTGTCAGTTTTTTTAGAGTTTCGGACCTTATATGGACTAACTTGGCTAAGGCTAGGTTCTTAATAGACTAAAGACTTAGTATATGCTCAAATGAATGGACTTGATATGAGTAAGTATTGAGTTAGACTAGTATGTAATAAAAGGCTTTGGGCTTATTACTCATCATCAACGGATAAAGATTGTGGGGAAATCTCAGATGACGTGGTAGATAAGATCATAACAGATAGATATCAGCTCTAAAAGATAAAGACCATGTAGGAGGATCATCTAAAGATAGTGGAAATCTTTGTAGATATGTATGTATCATTCTTAGATAAATGTAACCTCTTATCTTGCTAGTTGTGATGTAGGTAAATCCTATTAGATAAAGTCCTATTTGGATGAGGGTGTCATCTTACTGGTTAGTATGATGTAATCTGATTAGGATAAGAAGTGATATAGTTAGTTGAGTTTAGTTAGGATTCTGAATTGTAACTTGGACATCAAGCCATAGGTGTTAATAAATAGCTCATTTGAGTCTTGCTCCTTATAACATAGATTTAAAAAACATTCCTTTGTATACTTTGAGGTAAGTAATAAAGGTTAATATTTGTTGTATCTCTTTCATGCTTCTATTGTTTCCTTTGTTAGGTTAGTGCTTTCTAAATAATCTTTGTAAGAGTGTGAGAGTTAAACACTGCAAGGTTCGTGAGGTTTTAGAGAATAAGTTAGTTTGTAGACTATCATATGGGAAAAGACTGAGTCTTTCTTAAACAGACCTAAATGAAATTTTCATGCAAAGAAGTAAGTGCACTTGTGATATAAGTTTGGTACTTAAAAAGCCTTTGTAAAAACTAGTATCAGAGCCACTCTTCGATATGACGAGCGACAACAATTTAACGGTGTATGCCAACAAAATGGGGGCATTCGTAAGGTCTGTTCTTTAAGGAAAGGAAGAGTTCACATCCTATAATACTCAGTTTGAGATATTGGAGGGGTAAAACTTCGAACCTTTTCTTTTAGTGAATATAAATTTTTATTTTTGGTGAATAGTGCTTTCGAATGAATAGTAAATTTGGGTTAATAGTATTTTTTAGGGAACCCAACCTTGAAATATTGAAAAATATCTGGAATAAGTACTAGAGTTTAATAATGCTGAAACGGATAGAAAAAAAGTTCAATTGGATGGATTCTGAGAGTTTTGAAAGTTTAGGACTAAAATGCCCTTTTTGGAAAATAATGGGATTGATGATTTTAAACCCAATTGAAATTTTTTAAAAGCATCCAATCAATAAATATTGACTCTAGTTAGAGTATTTCATGGTCAATTTGATAATAAGATGATTACGAAATATTTTCTGAACTTAATTTGGTTAGTTTGTGAATTTAATTCATTAAAGGAATATTTGGTCTTTTTACAAGAAGTTTGTGGATTGATGGTCATTAGAAGAGCACCAATTAGAGAGTAACATGTGTCTCATTAATGGGGAGTATAAAAACCAAAACTTAAGACAGTTTCCTCATTCTTTAACACAACCGTGAGAGATCAAAAAACAAAAGAGAAAGAAGAGAAGCAAGGGTGACTTATGGACAAGGAGAAGAGGAAGAAGAGGGCTGCCATTTTTGATGAGTTTTGATGAAGATCTGAAGAGATTATGATCAAGCAAAGGTTCTCAACAATTATCTAAAAGACTAAAGGAAAAGTAGTAAGTTTTTCTAGTTTTAATTTATAGTTTTGTGGGTTCTTGTGTGAGATGGATGTATTTAAGATAAATGATGATTTTTTATTTTCCATGGAATAGATAATAAGTTTAGAAGCATTTAAGCGTTGAAAACAAGAAAGTAAATCAATAAGTCAAGAATGACAGGATCGACCATGGCTAGGGATTTTGGTGTGATTTGATCCAAAAATTTTATTTTGATGTTTCATGATGTTCATAACAAGGTTTCGAAGCTAAGAAGTAAAGAAATGAAAAATAATTGAATTGGAAAAATTTGATGTAAAATATGTTAAGTTTAGCCTTAAGGGCATTTTTGGTATAAAAGTATGGATATGATGTAATGACCATGTGAATGTGATTATGGATGGTCATTAAGTATATTTGTGACATTGGAATTATTCAATGAATTATCATGATATTATTCGGAAAATTTTGTATATGAAGTGTATGTGGCAAGTGATGAAGTTGAAATGGTTTATGATGTGTTTGGATGATGCTTGGCATGGATTGATTGAGCCCAAGTTTAATATATAATTGGCTACACTTTCATGGTTGTTAATGCACTTTTTGACTCTTAATTCATGATTTTTGTGTTTAAATTAGTCTCTTACGGTGAGCTTATGTTTTATGCAATTTGCTAGTAAAATTGTACAAATTGACATTAATTGTGTTGGATCTCGATTCTGGAACCCAACTTCTTACACTTAACACTCATAACCACTTTTGAAGCGGAAAAGAAAATCAATGAATCGGATCATATAGCGAAGCAAACACATGAATCTAAAATGAAAGGCGGATGACAGAAAATCGAAACACATGTGACATGTGGGTCGAAAACTGATTTGAAACAAATGAAAAAGAAACAAATGAGTTAAACCAAAAACGGATCGAATCCCAATGGCAATCGAATATCAAATAAGTCGAATCAAATACAAATGCGAAACAATTAGATCAATTGAAACTGAAGCTAATATAACCGAATCCAAATGAAAATCAATGAACTCTTGACAAACTTGTGAAATGGAAACGGATTGGATTCAAACTTGGAATCAAAACATACATATGAAGTCAAATCGGATAGCATGACAAGTGTCCGACGTCCAGGAATAGTTTATCTTAAAGAAACGTTGCGTTGGAATACCTTAGACTAGACTTGTCCCAAATGGTATGAATTTTTTTTTCTTGCTTTCTTTTTCTTTCTTGCTTTCTTGAGCATGCTTTACATCTATCATACTTGGACTTAGCCTTAAACTTATATTAATCGCAAGTTGCTTTATCCTTCTTATTCATCGTATTCGCGTTCCTTATCATAACTATCTCATACTTATGTCAATAAATCCATAAATCCATATACATCTTCACTTATCCCTATAAATCATATAAAAAATCCGGCAGCATAACGACTGCACAAAAACAAAACCCAAACCTGCAAATAGTAAAACTCACTTCTATAAATTCCAGCCAATTTCACATACATCATAATTCACCGGACCCTCCGTCCGGGATCTCAGCATGACGCAATCCTATTTCTAATCCTTTTTCCAGTCAATTGTCATACCCAATTGCATTCATCAATCATCACATTCATCTATATCCATATAAATGTTTCTCAATTACATTCATTACTCAAACACTTTAAACATGGTCTTCTTAATTATGCGATAACTCAATTTCTTTATAAACGACACATGATCTTATCCTTTTTCTCATTTATTGCCATAACAAATATCACACTCATGCCAATAAACCCATAAATTTATACATTAATACACTTATTCATATGCTACCCTATAAAAACCGGGCAGCATAACAGCTGTATTTTAACCTATCCAAAAGCCTGCAATTAGAAAACTCACTTCTTTAAATTCCAGCCAATTTCACATACATCATAATTCACTGGACCCTCCGTCCGGGATCTCAGCATAACGCAATCCTATTTCTAATCCTTTTTCCAATCAATTGTCATACCCAATTGCATTAATCAATCATCATATTCATCTATATCCATATAAATATTTCTCAATTACATTCATTACTTAAACACTTTATATACAACACCAATTTGCACAATCTTAAACCAATAACACAAAGTACAAAACATATACAAATGCTGATATCTTGATGTCTTTCATCCAATCTCCTGCTCGAATACCTGGAGAAGGGGATGAAAGGGGGGTGAGCTCGGAAGCTCGTGGATAACATGTTTATTAAACAAATGATAAGCAAAAGTATTTTCAAACCTTAGTTTCAGTTGATCGAAAATAGCGAAGGCTTATTTCTCAAAAGCTTCTCAATTCTCAACATCTTTCATAAACAATTACAAACCGTTTTTCAAAATTCCCATAGTTGAAAATCCCAATTTCTCATTTGTCGAAATTTCAAACCATTAACAACATGAAATGCAACATGTATAAATGCAACACATTCCAAACAAAGCAAAACACTTAACACATCAATTGGTTTGGGTTGGTCCATAAAACAGGACGTACTGCACATTCCCGCAGAGCGGTCTTGTGCAGCCGTGAAACACATGGGGAGTCCGAAAACGGAGCTCCTATGCCGCTAGCGGGCAGCCGGGAGAAGGCTTTAAAAACGAGACCAGTGCATTGACTCCACATGAAGGACCTAACCAAACCCATGTAACATGTATTCATGCTTGAAAACTCATATTGCCCGAAAGCACATTCCGAAAATTCAACTTTTCATGTCATCACAAATTCAAAATACAATATCCATCATATGACACTATCACCAGTTCACATAATCAAATTATCAATCAATTTAACACAATGAACTCAAATAATATGTCATCTTTGTCAATTTACTTTAAAAAAATCCATTTAATAGACAATTCAAGTCATTTACGGAGAATCGTCCGAACCATTGCGGAAATTTTCGTAAATCTTTTTGAAACAATGACTTTCATATTTTATAAACCTTTTCAAATGCAATTGATTCAATCATTTGTAAAACAATATCTTATAAAACCAACAATTAGAATTAGCTCATAATTTGAAAAATAAACATATCACCCACCTCATAACCATGCCATAAGCTTGTCCAAAGCGTCGATTTGTTCTTTTCTTCTATCTCTCTTCCCATATAAAGTTACCTAAACCATTACCATCCAATTACAATATCATAAACATCATACTTCTCAAATTAACTATAGGAAAATTTGAACTCATCATATTTCAACCTTTCCAAAACAAGAATTTCTACAATCTCAATTTCTCAAACTTTACCCAAACCTTAACTCACATAAATCCAACAATAAATCAATTCATCATGAAATCTTTCAAAACTAATCAAGGAAATCACAAACCCATCACCTTTTCCATATTTCTAAACTAGTAAATCACTAAAAACTCAAACTTGAAGATTCTCTTACCTCTTTCTCTTTCTATTTTTGAAATTCTTTTTGGCTTGGAGGGTAGATCTCTTCTCCTTCCCTCTTTTCCTTCATGAATCCATGGAAAGATCAAGCTTGAAAGTTCAGAACCCCTACCTTTTCTTCCTCCTTCTCCTTCTCCTTCTCCTCCACGATTTCTCCTCTTCTCTCTTCCTTCTTCTTCTTTCTTCTTTCTTCTTCTAGAAATTTCGTGGGTCTTCTAAAAAAAACGACACTCCCCCTCTTCTTATATGCTAAGTCATTTAAATTAGAGTGTAAAAGACCCTTTTGCCCTTTTCTTATAAGCCTTATACTCAAATCTTTAAGTTAACTTCCTAATTTGCCCCTGAATATTTCTTCAAGTTATGCTCACTTTTGGACAATTATTCTCACATCTAAATGAAGGAATTTTGCAACACCTCACTCCCGCGTGACCCGAACCCGATATCGTTGGCAATATCCGAGTCCGTGCCCCGCGAGGGTGGCGTACTACATCAGTCGGTCAAAACTCAATATACAATTGTTTTTTTTTATTCACACGGAAAAGACAACAATAATCTGAGCCCACAATCAGAAATACACAGTTTCAGTTTCAGCAGTAAACATTTTCAGTTATTACAATCATTCAGCAATAAGTTACAAACATTTAATGTATAAAGAGCCATAACTAAATTGGGCTCATTACAGATACAAGCATCCTTGACAGAAAGTTCAGAATTGATCCCGACCTCTATCATTCACTTGTCTACAGTAGACATACTCCCGTGCCAACCGGGGTATTCTTCAAGACCTGAAAAATAGATGCAATTTTTGGGTGATTTTTGCGAACTCAGTGAGAAACCATCATTGATGGTTCACTCAACTCATGCATATTCACACAATTCACAGCATATCACAAATTTATCCCTTTCAGAAATATCACATGCACTGGCATTTCAGCATTATAGGCATTTTGCTTTTAACACCATTCACATTTAATCATTCATATATGCAATGCATATGTGACACTTTCCATTTCCATTTTATTGTTGTGACCGTGCGCCTGAACTGTCCCAGTGACGGGCACATTGCGTTGAGCCTGTGGCTCTGAATACGTTAGGCGTGATATGCCACGATACGGTGAGCCGCTGGCTCAGAATGTCGTTGGGCTTGAAGCCACGATGCGTTGAGCTTAAAGCCACGAAATCGTTGGCTGCTCGGTCACAATCGCCATTATCTGATCATGCCTTTATGCATGAATGCACATGTCCCAATTTACAATTTACAGTTAGTTTACATTTCAGTGACCCATTTCCCATTACTTCAGACCTTTAGTCCGGTATTCAGTCATAAACATTTTCACAATAATTTCATTGAAGCATTTACAAACAGTACACACAAATAGCACTTCGATATCACATTTCAATAATTCGGACACCTGTGGTCCGAAATCAATCAAATCAAACATGTAAACCCTCCATTATCTCTGTTAAGTCAAACCAGACTTCACGTATTAAATAATTTTGATGACAAACAAAGATAAATATACAAATGAAAAGTAGATGGACGCATGAGAAGTAAAAAAAATAGATGAAGGAGAAAAATCAGCCGAAGTAAGAATCAGCTGAAGGAGAAAAATCAGCCGAAGTAAGAATCAGCTGAAGCGAAAAGCAGACGAAAGCTTTACAAGAGAAAAGCAGATGAAAGCTTTACAAGAGAAAAGCAGACGAAAGCTTTACAAGAGAAAAGCAGACGAAAGCTTTACAAGAGAAAAGTAGACGAAAAGCTTTACAAGAGAAAAGCAGACGAAAGCTTTACAAGAGAAAAGCAGCCGATACAAAATATCAGACGGAAGAAAGAAACATCAGTTTGAGTTAGTTACGGAGTCAAACTGAATAACCGTTTCTTTCAAGATTCAAGAAGCAGATATTCAAGAAACAGTTGAAGAACCCGACTATAAATAAGAGTCGAGATTGAAGAAGACACAACTTCATGAAACCTTGAATATTCAACTTTTGATTTTCAGATTATCTGAGAGAAAAATTGTGAACGATATTTCGAGTGAACAGTGTTAAGAGCATTTCTATTGTAACAAGCTCTTTACTAGTCTTTCAATTAGAAAGTGTTACGAGATAGCTGAAGAGGCTAAGAGTAAAAGAATACTTCTTGTAAAGAGACACGGAGAGGCTCGATCGAAAGAATACTTATAAGCAGTTCGAGAGATAGTGAAATCTCGAAGGATATCGAGGATGGGCGTAGCCCACGGTTTGGGGTGAACCAGGATAAATTGCTGTGTTTTTTTATTTCTACTCTCATATTACTTATATCGTAGTTTTCAAAATTAACAAAGTTTTTTTAAAAAACTAGTTACGAATTGATTTACGATAAGTTTTTTAAAGAACAAGTAATTTCTAAAGGGATTAACGAAAAGTTTATCACAATTCAACCCCCCCTTCTTGTGTATCTTGATCATATTATTGTTCAATATATTAACGTGTGATTCACTTCAATTGGTATCAGAGCCTGGTGTTCAAGAATCACTTTAATAAAGTGTGAATTAAAGAAAATGGTGGAATCACACATGTATATTGCCGAAGGAGCTTCAGTCACTAGACCTCCAGCATTCAATGGTGAAGACTACCACTATTGGAAGGACCAGATGAGATTATTTATCGAATCTACTCACATTGACCTTTGGGACATCATCGATAACAGACCATACACACCTGAAGATGATGATAAAAATCCAATTCCACGAGAAAGATGGACAGTTGAGCAGAAAGCAAGATTTCAACTAAACTCAAGCGAAATTTTTCTTGAGGCATGCATTGAAAGCGTAAACGAGTATGACAAAGTTCATGGATGCGACCTTGCCAAAGAAATGTGGGATACATTATCAATTGCACATGAAGGAACAAATCAAGTCGAGGAGTCCAAGATAAGCATTACGGTGCATCGAGACGAGTTGTTCAAAATGAAAGAAGAAGAGACCATTGATCAAATGTTTGGAAGATTTCAAACAATTGTTAATGGGCTAAAAGCTCTTGGAAGAGCGTACAGCAGTCAAGACCATGTTGAAAGATTTTGAGAGTCTGTCAAAAGATGGAGACCCAAAGTAAGCTAGCTGATAAGAAGCCAAAGACTTAAGCGTACTAAAGCTTGATGAATTGCTTGGATCATTGAAGATACATGAAGTAGAGCTTGATGCAGAAGATAAGCCCAAGAAAGAGAAGTCCATAGCGCTCAAAGCAGGTCAAAAGAATCACAAAATCCAGAAGAAAAAGACAAAGAGGAATACATCAAAGGCATTAAAGATTGAAGAATCAAAGGATGATGATTCCAGCAAGTCAGAATCTGAATCAAGTGATGAAGACGATGAGCTATCTTTCATTTCAAGAAAGATAAGAAGAATGTGGAAAAAGAAGTCCAAAGGAAATTCAACATTCAGAAGGAACAGCGGCAAAGACGATGGAAAAATTGAGAAAGCATCTATTACATGTTATGAATGCAATAAGCTGGGACATTACAAGTCCGAGTGTCCAATGTTGAAAAGACAACCCAAAAAGAGTAGGGATAACAAGAAAAGCATGATGGCAACGTGGGAGGATCTGGATTCATCAGAATCAGATACAAGCTCAGAAGCGTCAGAACATGCTAACATATGTCTGGTAGCTGAAGAAGAAAGTGATGAAGAGGTAACTTCTAGCTATAATAATATACAAGATGCATACTCAGAATTGTTAGAGGATACTCATGCTATTCTGAAACAGTACAAGCTGTTGAAGAAGAAATATGTAGAAAACCTCAAACATACTCATGAGATAGAGAGTGAGAATATAAGTCTGAGAAAGCAAGTTGAGGAACTGAATAACAACAAAGTTATAGATAGATCCGAAGAGATTAAATAGTTGAAACTGAGAATCAATAATCTCTTGATTGATCTAGCTAAATTTGAGATAGTACAAAAAGATGAATGAAATGCTAGGAAAATGCGGACATCCAAGTGATAAAAGCTGGATTAGGGTTTACTAAAATAAGTCCCAAACATTACGTGAAATCTATTGTTCAAAAGATAAGAAAAGATATCAATCAGGTTTTCAAAAGGTCATCAACATTTTCATTCTACTTCTTATTATCATTCATTACACCATACTAACCTAAAGGACCCAAGAGAATGGGTACCTAAAAACAAGATAATATCTCTACGAAATCCTTCTTTGGAAGAGCCAGCAAGCACCATTGGTATTTGGACGGTGGATGCTCGCGTCACATATGAGAAAAAGGTCTATGTTCCTAGATCTTGATCAAGAAAGGAGGTTCGGTAACTTTTGGAGACAACAAGCAGGGCAAGATAATCGGGATTGGTAAGATTGGTAAGAATTCCCATGCATGCATTAACAACGTACTGCTAGTTGATGGTCTAAAGCATAACTTGATAAGTATTAGTCAATTATGTGATTTTGGTTTTGAAGTTACATTCAACCAAAAATTTTGTGAAGTCAGAAACAAAGATGGTTCTATCTTCTTTTCGGCCGAAAGACGAAACAATCTTTACAAAATTGATTTAGACGATTTTCAGTCTCAAAATATTTCATGTTTTTTATCTACTGAAGAAGAAAGACGATCGGCATAAAAACTAGGTCATGTCAGTTTTAAACATATTTTAAAACTTTTGAAACATGATTTGGTAAAAGGTTTGCCACAAATTTGTTTTGACAAAGATTTCTTTTGTGAAAGTTGTCAGAAAGGGAAACAAGTTAAAACCTCTTTCTCTTCAAAACATTTCGTAACTTCATCTAGACCACTAGATTTGTTACATATGGATTTATTTGGTCCAACAAGGACAATAAGTCTTGGTGGAAAGAAGTATGGACTTGTCATTGTTGATGATTTTACAAGGTTTTGTTGGATACTTTTTCTGGCACATAAAGATGAGTCTTTCAAGTGCTTTAGAAACCTTTCCATGAGGTTACAGAATGAAAAAGGAGTGTCTATAGCCAGTATAAGGAGTGATCATGGTGGAGAATTCGAGAATGAGAAATTTAGAGTATTTTGCGAAAAAAATGGAATTTTCTATAACTTCTCTGCCCCAAGGACTCCACAGCAGAATGGAGTTGTTGAAAGGAAGAATAGGATGATTCAAGAGATGGCAAGAACAATCTTTGTCGAGAAGAATCTTCCTAAATATTTCAAGGAAGCATCAATCTGATGCTGCTATATCGAGAATAGAGTGTTCTGCGACCAATATTGAAGAAAACTCCTATGAGTTGGGGAATGGAAGGAAACCAAACATTTCTTATTTCCATCCTTTCGGTTGCAAGTGCACTATTCTGAACACAAAGGAAGTTCTGGACAAGTTTGATGCAAAGACACTTTCAGGAATATTTCTAGGTTATTCTCTCACCTCAAAGGCATTTAGAGTCTACAACCTCACCTCAAAGACTGTTGAAGAAACTATTCATGTCAAGTTCGATGATAGCTCTCAACCCAATAAGGAAGAGGAATCAGATAATGATCTTTATTCATGGTGCCTTTGACGGAGTACAAAGAAGTATCTTCATCAGAAACACTATATGACGAAAAGAAAGACATTTCGAAGAATTTGGAGTTAAAGAAAGATTGGAGATACAAAAGTTCTCATCCTAAAGAGTCAATTATTGGAGAAACCTCAGAAGGTGTTCGAACAAGGTCCAAGTTCAGAAGAGAAGCCAACGTGGCATTTATATCGAAGTAGAACCTAAGAAGATTGATGAAGCTCTAAAAGATGAAGCATGGATACTAGCTATGCAAGAGGAGTTGAATCAATTTCAGCAGAAATAAAGTTTGGTCCTTAGTTCCTAAACACGAAAAGAAATCCATTATTGGTACTAGATGGGTATTCAAGAATAAACTAGGCGAATCAGGAAAAGTAAGTGCAACAAGGCAAGATTAGTAGCACAAGGCTATAATCAGCAAGAAGGAATAGACTACAATGAGACATATGCTCCAAGAGCAAGACTTGAAGCAATAAGGATCTTGCTTGCATATGCGGTTTTCCATGACATAAAGCTTTTAGATGGATGTAAAAGTGCATTTCTGAATGGTTTTATAGATGAAGAAGTCTATGTTAAGCAACCTCCGGTTGAGGACATAAAGTATCCAGATCATGTCTACAGACTTCATAAAGCCTTATATGGATTGAAAGCAGGCCCTAGAGCATGGTATGATCGTCTGAGTTCATTTCTTATAGAAAATGGATTTACTAGAGGTAAAGTAGACAAAACTCTTTTAGGAAGAACTTGAGTAATGATTTCATTATTGTGCAAATTTATGTTGATGATATTATTTTGGTGCAACGTCAAGAAGGTTATCATGAGTTTTGAAAATCGATGAAAATGAATTTGAGATGAGTATGATGGGTGAGTTAAAATTCTTTCTTGGATTGCAAGTAAAAGCAACCGAGGATAAGATTTTATCCATCAACAAAAATATCTTAAAGAATTGTTGTCTAAGTTTGATATATGCGGTGTTAAATATATGTCTACCCGATGCATCCTTCAAACTTGTTGTCAAAAGACGAAAGTGGTAAGAAGGTGGATCAAACCCTATTTAGAAGGATGATTGGTTCTTTGCTTTATCTTACTGCAAGTAGACGACATTCTATTCAGATGTATGCTTGTTTGCAAGGTTTCAGGCCGATCTAGAGAATCTCATTATATTCTTTGTAAAGCGAATTTTGAGATATCTCGCAGTACTACCGATCTTTGCTTAATGTATAAGAAAGGTAAAAATTTCAGGTTGAATGGATATTGCGATGCGGACTATGCGGTGATAGGATCGAAAGGAAGAGCACAGTGGTGGCTGTCACTTTCTTGGACCAAACACGGTGTCATGGTCAAGCAAGAGACAAAGCTCGATTGCATTATCAAGCGCGAAGTTGAATATATGTCTGCCGCAAGTTGTTGTTCACAAATATTGTGGATCAAGTATCAATTAGAGGACTACTCAATACAAGAGGAAGAGATTCCAATATATTGCGACAACACCAGCGCCATCAGCTTGTCAAAGAATCCAATTCAACATTCAAGGGTAAAGCACATAGAAGTCAGACACCATTTCTTGAGAGATTACGTTCAGAAGAAAGTCGTCAGTCTACAATTCGTAGAAACGAAATATCAGTGGGCAGATATCTTCACAAAACCACTAAGTGAAGATCGCCTTAAAGAAATCAGACACAACCTCAATATGGTGATGGTTACGGACCATTCATCCGGTTTTCATAAAGACAAGGCAGCATGATGGAGGAGTTAACGGACCATTCATCCGGTTTTCATAAAGACAAGACAGACGAGACGGAGGAGTTAACGGACCATTCATCGGTTTTTATAAAGACAAGACAGTGGAACGGTGGAGTTAACGGCGTTAGACGGTTTCAGATATAAAACTTCTTTCACAAGAAAAAGTTTTAGAGGGAAAAAGCTGTCAGATCATCGAGAAGTACAATAGTTCTAGAATTCGCTATAAATTCCCTAAAACTGACTTTTGGGATTTCTACCGAATTCAAAAATTGCTAGTTCTCTTAAATCTCTTTGAAATTTCTTCAAGCAAGTTCCTACTCAATCAAAATCAGCAAGATGAATGTCAAGCCCATTTTGCGAGTTGATCGAGATCGGTGGGAAGATTGGTAAACTTGAAGAACTAAGAAAAGAACGAGATGGATATAGAGTCGGAGATAATAGCGGCAGGTTGGAGAAACTTCTTTCAAGTGCGAGATGAAGTCTATCTCCAAGAAGTTTATGAGTTACGGAAGAATACTAAGTCGATGAGCGATACAATCGTGTCGTATGTAGACACACACTCTGTTATAATAACGAAGGAGTTCTTGGAGAAAGTCCTTGAATGTCCGATGGATGGAGTTCAACTCACTAATATGGCGAAATGGATGACTAAGCTTAAGATGAGCGAAGATGAAGTTAGTCGTCAACTTTATGGACAAAATAACCCAATTGAAAGGAGAGCTTCTTGGCTGGTACCAAAGCAAGGGTATTGTTAGCGGTTCTATGTGATTGTGTTTTACCGAGAATAGGTTCACGACATCGAGTCACTACCTGGATGAACAATGTATTCTTCATCTTCGAATCATCACCCAATAGATTTACCATATTTGATTTATCGAGACATGGTAAAATCAATAAAGGATACAAACACTTGTCCTTATGGGATGTTGTTGACAAGAGTGTTCGAGAGAATCGGCATCGAGTTGGATTGGGGAATTAGACGAAGATATCTGTTAAAAGCTATATAGATTCAACATCTATTGCTAAAATGGGTGCGAGATTTTCAGACGAGAAAAGGAGCAGAATCGCCAGGAAAGCAACAATTGGGGGGCGTACATCAAGAAGTCTCTATGAAGGAAACAAGATCACATTCTCGTGAATCAAAGTCGAGAAGTGTTCAATTTTTGAATCGGTGACTTGAAGCGTAAAAGGAACCCTTCTTGAGTGACATTCAAAGCAAGCAAGAAGGTTACCCAGAGCGAAAAGCGTGCAAGCGAGAAAGAAGCCAGTCAATCCAGAGAATTAAGTCAATCAAAGCATTCTGAACTGCAAAGATCAAAAGCTACAAAGTCGTTGACATCGATCCTTAAAAAAGATTCAGAAACTCAGTCTCAAGGAAGTGGAGGAAAAAGGAAAGAAGAACCTGAAAAGAAAAAGCGCAACCTAAAAAGTCACCAAGGGAAAGAAAATGAGTGCGACAAAGAAGGAAGTCCAACAATGAAACAAAGTCTAAGAAGGTAAGGCGAAAAAGATTGTTGATACTACAGAAAAGTCTGTTGTTGATACGGTTGATATTGCTGAAGTAAATATGGAAGCTGTTACTGGTAATCTTAAGGATACTCACAATGTCCTTGATAATCCAATTTTTGAAGAAGTAGTTTCTACTACTTTTCAGTCTTCACTTATTCGCAAGCAAATTGCTACACATGTTATGGGAAAAAAGGTTACTCAAAAAGTCTTGAGTGTGATGACTAATGTTCCATCCAAATATTTAACTTTTCAAAGAGAAAGGTGGGAACACAGATTGGTTGTCACAGAGGAGAAGAAGACCAAATCTGTCATCATCCGAGACAAACCAAAGAGATTTGTGAAAGCCTTCTTCAAATCAGTTAAATTTGATAACAACATTCTACATCTGTTGGATAGGGGTTACAAAAATTTCTATGATCAAGCAAGAGAGTTGGAAGAGAACCATATCCACGAGCCATTTGGAGAGCGTCTTACTTTTATCCACTCTTGGGCGAACGATAATCAAGGTGGTACCTGATTTACAACCACCAAATTTTGTTGAACGCAAGTGTGAAGAGAAACTGAAGCTGAAAGTTCAACCAGAACCAGTTTTGGATGACATGACTTCTGATCAGATTGCAGAAGCAGTGCAATTGATTGATGAAGCATGTGAAGAGAAAAAAGTGGAAGTTCTATCTCGCATTTATCAAGATCCGAGAACAAGCCAAACTAAGGCTACAACAGATGATCCACGAGGAGGCACTTATCGAGAAAGGGTCGATGTCGTTCTTTTTCGATTGGCAACTTAAAATGTTCTTATAGTATTTACTGAACATTCGCAAAATCGACCTCTGTGGGAGATCAACTCGATTCAGAAGCTATGCCTTGGCTTGGAAGCACATTTCAACGTATACTTGATTCCTATGATCTTGATATTCCTGATCAAGCTGTATATGTTCCTCCGCCTCTCCTACAAATTATTGAACCACATGTCTCAAATGTGGAAGCTTATACAACAACGATTCTTTGTTGTTGATGAACATGTTGTTGAGGCAGAATCCTCACCGCAATTTGAATCATTGACTTTAAAGAAACAAGTTCAGAAACTTGATAAGGATATGAAGAAGATTAAGAAGATGCTGAAAAAGTTGGTGAAACAGTTTGGGAAATATTTTTTTTTGATTAATAACAAATAGGGGGAGAAGGAAGAATGAGAAGGGAGAATCAGCTGAAAGGAAAAGGTAGAAGAAATTTTGAAAGCAGAAGTTATTTTTGATTTATTCATACTTCTGTATATTTGATACCTTTCATATTTCTCTATTTCACAATATTTGTTATCATCAAAAAGGGGGAGAATGTTAAGTCAAACCAGACTTTACGTATTAAATAATTTTGATGACAAACAAAGAGAAATATACAAATGAAAAGTAAATGGATGCATGAGAAGTAAAAAAAACAGATGAAGGAGAAAAATCAGCCGAAGTAAGAATCAGCTGAAGGAGAAAAATCAGCCGAAGTAAGAATCAGCTGAAGCAAAAAGCAGACGAAAGCTTTACAAGAGAAAGCGAGCGAAAGCTTTACAAGAGAAAAGCGAAAGCTTTACAAGAGAAAAAGGCATTTAAAGCTTTACAAGAGAAAAGCGAAAGCTTTACAAGAGAAAAGCAGACGAAAGCTTTACAAGAGAAAAGCAGCCGATACAAAATATCAGACGGAAGAAAGAAACATCAGTTTGAGTTAGTTACGGAGTCAAACTGAATAACCGTTTCTTTCAAGATTCAAGCAGATATTCAAAAACAGTTGAAGAACCCGACTATAAATAAGAGTCGAGATTGAAGAAGACACAACTTCATGAAACCTTGAATATTCAACTTTTGATTTTCAGATTATCTGAGAGAAAAATTGTGAACGATATTTCGAGTGAACAGTGTTAAGAGCATTTCTATCATAACAAGCTCTTTACTAGTCTTTCAATTAGAAAGTGTTACAGATAGCTGAAGAGGCTAAGAGTAAAGAATACTTCTTTGTAAAGAGACACGGAGAGGCTCAGTCGAAAGAATACTTGTAAACAGTTCAGAGATAGTGAAATCTCAGAAGGATATCTGAGGACTGGACGTAGCCCACGGTTTGGGGTGAACCAGGATAAATTGCTGTGTTTTTTCTTTCTACTCTCATATTACTTATATCGTAGTTTTCAAAATTAACAAAGTTTTTTAAACTAGTTACGAATTGATTTACGATAAGTTTTTGAAAGAACAAGTAATTTCTAAAGGGATTAATGAAAAGTTTATCACAATTCAACCCCCCCTTCTTGTGTATCTTGATCATATTATTGTTCAATATATTAACGTGTGATTCACTTCAATCTCCATATGGAATAAGCGTGTAATATTAACACATAAAGGTTGAACCAACTAGGTTACTCACCTGTACTTCTGAGCCAAAATCTGGAAGTCTCAGTGACGTCGGTGGACCGACGCTCCAAATGTGACTCTATAACAGTGACAATATATGAACATTATCAATTGTTCAATTAGAACTATTTCAGAATGCACATGTAACACTTAGAAGGTGCACAATGCATGTTCATGATATTCCCGGCCCTAATCCCTTTTTTTCAATCAAAAAAATCCGTCTAAAAATTAGAAATCTAATGGCGTTGACGGTGCGCAATTCGGACCTCTATAGGTCCCCAATTAAATAAAACAGTGACCAGAAAACAATAAACCGGGCCCAAGTAAATTTTCTGTCCCAAAAATTCCTAATTTCCCATGAAATAAAATTCAATGTTTCACGAATCCGATGCCTCAAGAATCAGGTCAATCGGATGTCAGACGGAAAAGTTATGAGCAAAAGAAGGAAAAATACCAATCCTAGTCGACTAGTCAGAGGTTATAGTCGACTAGTGCAGGAAAATACATGTCCTAGTCGACCAGTGCAGGTTGTAGTCGACTGGTCTAAGAATCCTAGTCGACTAGTGCATGTTGTAGTCGACTAGTCTTATTAAAATGACAAATCTGAAACCCTTTCCTCCGACATGCCAACTTACACAGGGCATAACTCCCTACTCCAAATTCCAAATTAGACAAACTTGAGGTCTATGTCATAGAGAAAAGAGAGATCTACAAGTTTTATGAAGGGCACAAAAGCCAATTTCACCTCTAAGGGTGTCAAAAATGCAAATCAAAGTTACTGCCCAGTCAATGGGTTCTAAAACAGTACAGTATCTTGTAAATTCAATAACTTCTCATCTACTTTGTCAAAAATTACACAGTAGATATGCTCAGAAATATCCCAATGTTATAAACAACTTTCATGAACAACCCAAAATCAAATTCAATTGTTAACTAGGTCAAATAATTCAATCAATGATGCTGCCCCAGAAATCACCCAATCTGGACAGTATGTTCTATCAAGCATAACTCCCTGTACACAAGTAAAAAAAAATCACTACCTTATATCATTGGAAATATAAAACCACATACTTCAAGTTTCATGAAGAGCTTAAGAGCCAATTCCATCTCTAACCAATTCAAAACTGTTATGCAAGTTTCTGCCATGATCAGCAGTTAGCACCTTTATGCAGGTTCAAGTTTTGAAAACTCATAACTCCCAAATCTGATCTCCAAAAATTACATGCTATATACCATTTTCAAGATAATATTTTCCTCTACAACTCTTCACAAGATCACTCAAGCCAATTCAATTCACAGAAATTGATAAAATTTCTTCTAATCAGAAAGTGCACCAAATCCACTCTTAGTCTAGGTTTCGCCAAATTGTTCAAAATCAGTCAATATTCCACAGTGTATATCTCCCAATATACAGATCTAAAAATTGCAAAATCAGTGGGAATGGAAAGATAACTTGATAAGCTTCAACTTTCATTTAGACCATTTTCCCTAATTCCTTCTCAATTAATTTAGAAAAATCAGCAAAATTAGTAGATCATTGGTTCGGTTACTGTTCACAGTAACCTTAACAGTAACTTTCCATGCCAAATTTCAAACTCTTAATGCTAAAATTAGACAACACCTATTTCACACAAAATTGTAGTCAACAAGCCAAAGTTTAAATGGGCACAAACCTCGACTCATTTACATAACCACACAATTAGTTATGCTCAAATCAGTACAGTAGGTGAAAAATCTATTTTCCAGCTTTTATCTTCAACTAAAATCCTATCACTTCTAATACCAATTCCACATGCCTAAGCATCCTAATCACACAAGAATTGAGCCAATATATCATCATAAATCATGATTAATGACCAATACACACCCATCAATGCATCTAACAACTAAGGCATAAATTCATAATCAAAGCATCATTAAAGCTTAATTGAAAACTCACCTACTTAAAGCTTCCACTCTTCACTTCTTTCTTTGCTATTCTCTCTAACAACCTCTTCTAACCCCATGCAAGGGTAAGTTCTCCATGGCAAGAAAGTAACTTGTTTACAAGAAGAAGCTCTTTAGGTGGGAGGAAGTAACTTAAAGAAGTAGAGAAAAAAATCGATGGAGATAGAAGAAATGAAGATTTTCGGATGGGGAAGGAATAAATGGGTAAGAACTCTTCTTTTTATCCCCTTTCATGTAAAGCCACCGAAATGACAAGGATAGGAAGAAGACAAAAACATGACAACTCTTTAGGACACTTGGCAAATGGGAGGAAAAAGAAAAAAATAGAAATAAAACAAAATGATGGATAGGATTTAGAAATCCTACTACAATTTGACCCATTATAGTCCAATGACCCTAATTTCAATTCCAGAATAATATACCCAATATGAAAGTGCCATTGGGTAGCAATTTTCGCTACCGAAAATCGACCAGTTTGCCACTTGGCGATTTTTTTCGGTCCGGAAAATTTCTCCTGAAAATTCTAGAAAAATTCCTGAAAATCCCTTAAAATATAAAACACTTAATGGCGCACTCAGAATAATTTTTCAAACCCAATAACCACGTTAATCACAATAGAATTACATTAGGCACGAAAACCAGGAATGACATGTATGCATGTATAGTACTTTCATGTGCACAAATGATACTGTGTACCAATCCTATTATGCATAAATAGTCCTAAGTCATCCGATCCATCTCATCCTATGCCAAATTTACTATTTTACCATTCCCTTCGGGGGTGGGATGTTACAAATTTGCTAAAACTTTCTTCTAGAGAATTGTTCCTCTATGTCTTAATTTTATAAAGCCTCAAGAATCATCCAATTCGGAGCACTACATCAAAAGTTATAGTCCAAACATGTCGGACACATCATTTGCTTACACATTTTCTAATAATTCACTTCCTTCCACAAATAGACATCCTTAAAGGCTAAAATGAAATTTGGTTCCTTCATAGCAATTGTAGCCCCATGTCTTAAATTTATTATTTCTCAAACATCGCTTCAATCGGATCTCTACAGATCCCAAAATTCGCGAAGTACTAAACTATGTTCAGAAACTTTCCTGTCTCACTTTGATTCAAATAATCTTACTCAATTAAATCTCTAAAATTCATAATTTTCACATAATCATGAACTTCATTGTCTTAGGAATCCAACGCTTCAAGAATCGAGTCATTCGGATATCGGACGGAAAAGATATAAGCAAATGATTAGACAAGGTCGAATGAGGAAGGAAAAATAGCAAGATCAAAATGAAACAAAACATTCTGATTATCATATGATTAAATCAAACTTTTTCAATTCAATTCCAATTGATACAAAATTTTATGGAGAGAAAGATACATGTGTTAGGAATTCAATGCTTCAAGAATCGCCTCAATCCAAGGTCGGATGAGTGAGTTATGATCAAAAAATTAACCCATGCTTAAACTCTAAATCCATTTGAAACTCTTTTGGCACAAACGCCATAACTTTCTCAAAAAATATCCAAATGCCTTCTTTCTTATTCCATTTGAAAGATGACATCGAGATCTACAACTCGTATTAGAGCCTCCAAAGTCAAATTCGGCCCCTAAAATGATCCAAATCACGTTTTTCTCAAGGTGACCCGTAGCTGTCCGTTAAACGGACATGCATGTCCGTTTAACGGACACATACGGCCAAAACTGTGCCAATTCGTCCGATAATGTCCGTTAAACGGACATCCATGTCCGCATGCCGTTAAACGGACTCCCATGTCCGTTTAACGGACATGCAATTTTCAAAAAACTCTTCAACCCTTTTCCAATGTTTCTCTCATCCAAACTACCATCACATACACTTATAATCTTCACATATTTACTCATTCATAGGCCTAAACACTTCATAATAATGCAAGCAACAAAATCAATTCATGAACTTCTCAAATCTCAACTAAATTGGTTCATCAAAACTTCATATTTCAAACATTCATCAAAGCTGTCACTTACATCAATCTTATATAACATCATAACTTGTATCAACTATAACTCTTAACTCCGATCTCCAAATCTTGCATACTTAGTCTCGTTGGAAAGATAAAAGATCAAGCTACAACTTCAAAGAATGCTACTTTGGCCAATTCTATTTCAATCATTCCTTAATTTCCCTTAAATCAGCATATACATTTAACATTCATCCTAACTTTACTTTATTAATTACACATCATTTATAACAATGCAACTATCATTTGGAATTCGTCCAAATCTCAGCCTCAAATCATATGATTTCTTACATTCCATAGCATCTTGTCATTTATAATCTCTTACTTTTGCATAAGATCTCACATATATAACCATAATTCATACTTAAGATTTCCCAACTCATATCTTTACATAATTCACATTTCCTCATCTATAACACAAATTATATACACAACACTCATATACTTTCATTTTCATATTTCTAATTTTCGCTTCAAGGTTCGGGGTCCAACAAATTGCATTATAATTTTTCTAATAACAATTGATACTGTAAATTTTTATTTTATATTGCAGGAGAAAAGGAGTCAAAAAGGATCAGAAGAGTCAACACGGCATGAAGTCCTTGAGGCACGTCACGGTGTAAACTAATCACCATCGCCGCGGCGAAATGTAATTCCCACGTCGCGGCGCATCAACACACGATCGTACGTTGCGACGTCAACAATTCACACGTCGCCACGTGCAGACGGGTATTCGGAATTTAAATGGAAAGATCACTCACTGTACCGACCCGGCTCGTGAACCACCCTTTAAATATTGCCGAATTAGGTTAGAACGAGATCTTCTGGGCAATCAACACTCAGAGAGAGAGAGGAGACCGACGAGCTAGGAGAGAAGCACCAGGAGCATTCGCGACACCCCCTTCCCCAGGGTTCCCTGGGGACAACTTCTGCATTAGTTTTTATCTTTTATTTTTACCGTAGCCGTCCACCATGGATATCTTGAAGTTGTTGCGAGTTGTGGGGCTTCCGGTTGCTATGCGTGGCTTGGCATTTCTTTCCTGTTGAAGATGCAGTGATGGCTGGAGTTTACCGAGCTTTCAAGGGGAGTAGATTAATCTGTAGTTTAGCTATGATTTATAAATGCCTAGGTCTAGGGTTTGTAATTTGTAGTGAAGCTACTTGATTATAGTTAAATGTTGGACATTTAATGTGTTGTTTGGATTGGTAGTTTACATTGTCACATTTAACTACATTGTTATGAACAGCCGAGTTGGGGTTTATTGCTTTGTAGTTAGATTTGCTTAATTAGAGTTTAATTAAGCGTTGAACAATGTAAGGTGTTGTGGGTTTGTTTATGTAGAATTCTGTGCTTAAATATATGAAGTCTCATTTATGTCAGCTTGTGATCTTGTTGATTCTCTTTTATCTGCCTAGTTGTGTTTGATATTGAGTTGATGCTAGATTTCATTTAACCCATTGCATTGGAAAATCCACCACACACACTAAGATTCTTTTAACAAGGTTTTGAGCAATGGAATTCATTTATTAAAACCTTGGACTTAAAGGTTCCTTTAAGGTTCTAAGGCTCAAGAGCACCTAATGAGGTCTTGAGTGTTAGCCCCAAATTTTTTTTTTTAAATTTAAGCATGATTAGATTAATTGAGTAAGTTAAGTTAGCGTAAATTGAATTGAGATTTAATTAACATGTGATAGCATTAATGAGTTGGGTGAAGAATTAATGGAATTAAATGAGTTAGTTAGGTTTTAATGAGGTAGGAAAGAAAAGAAAGATAAAATGGGCTTAAAGATAATTGGGCCTAAGTAAGTTGTAGGACAAAGAGGAAATAAAGAGGAAGAAGAAGAAGGGAGTTAGACTTGGGCCTTTGGGCTTGGGTTAAATGAAGAAGGAGTATAAAAGGAGAAAGAAAGAAGTAAGTTAGGAGGGAAAGGAAGAGGAAAAACGAAAATAGAAGAGGAAGAGGAAGAGAACATAGTAAAGAGGAAAGAAGAAGGAGAAAAGAAAGCCTTGGCTAGGGTTTTGATTTTTTCAAGAGATTTAGCAAGTGTTTGAAGAAAGTTCAAAGAGAAAGAAGATAGAGGAGGAGCTAAGCTTCACTTTGAACCAAGAAACCACTTGTTTGGTTAAGGAATCAAGGTAAGTTATATTTTCAAGGTTAAGTTTTGTTGGTTTTATAGTTTAAAAAGCTTAGAAAGAAGATGGGTTTAGTGATTCTAGGGTTAATTTCATGATTTAAGTTCATGGGGTTTTCAATTTTAGAAACCCTAAATGATATGAGGTTCTTTTCTTGTTATGGTTGAAGTGGGACAAGAAAGAAGAGAAGAGCAAGAGGAGGAACTCCATTAGCAAAGATTTAACAAGTCTAAAAGGTGGGTTTCATATTTATCTTTATGTATATAAGCTACAAATGCAAATTAATGCATGACATTAATGAGTTTCACCTACTTGAAAGTTATATTAAATATGTGTGATTTAATGATTGCGATAAATGCTTGATGAATGAATATGATGAAAGGCATGAATGATGTATGAAAAGATGATTTCAAAGAAGCGATGAATTGGACAAGAACAGTCAATTTTATGATTTTGCATGATGGTTATGTTATGTGGGTAAGGTATAGTCCTAAGAACAAATCACGTGCACGTCGACCATGAAGCCTTCGCCATTTGCGCCTGATTGTGGCATAGGATGATCCAACATTTTGGACTCCTCAAGATTTGCCCATATAGACACATAAAATGAGACTATATGGTTGCAAGAATAAGGACTTACCGAGCCATTTGATGTGTTGTTTATGTGAATTACATGAAAATGCAAGAATTATGAATGTTTGAATTGTGAAAAAATCATGTTTGAATATTGATGAACTTTGCATGATGCATGTATTATAATTTAATGAATGAATGCAAAAGTATGAATAACTAAATAGACTTGCTTGATAGATAAATATAAATGTGTTACCCACGGGTGAAAGCTCACCCCTCGACTCTACAGAAATGAGAAGGATCCCGAGGAGCAAGCTTAAAAGCGATTACTCCAAGATTTTCTTTTGGTTTTGTATTTGAAATGATTTTGGTAAAAACAATGCTTTAGTAGCATTTTAACAATGATACTGTATTTTGAAACTTCATTGTAATTGGGCTTAAAATGCCCACTAAAGCATTGTATGAATATGACATGAGTTGATGATGATGGAATGAATGCAAATGAAATGCAAGTATGCTAAGTTCAAATGTATTTTGAGAAATTCGTGCATGTTTAAGAAAATTGCATCATTATTATAGTTTGGATTTGATTAGATGATTAAGAGTGTGGCTGTTGCTTAGAATGGCATTTGAAGATACCTTAGGGTTTAAACATATTATATGAGGTTGTATGATGAGTTTTTTGCAGGTGGAAGTATTAGGATTGATAAATTGGTTAGTTGTATTTTCAAGGAAGTGCTGCCAAATTTTCCTAAAACTTGACAGAACTTCGCCCCAGTTTTTGACCTTTGTAGGACTTGAATTAGATAAATGAGCCTTCATGAATATTGTAGTAGAAGATTAGAGCTTTCAAGGGTATATCGTTTGCTAAATTTGGATATCGGAGTCAAAAGATATGATCTATATAAGTAGACATGTGCTGGATAGAAAAACCAGCTGATAGAAAAACCAGCTGATAGAAAAAACCAGCTGAAGCAAAAGCAGACGATATGGACTTGATATCGATATATTTAGACAAAATTTCCTTCTTAAAAGTTGTAGATCTCTCTTTTCTCTATGAGATAGATACCAAGTTTGTCCAATTTCGATATCAGAGTCAAAAGATATGATCTATATAAGTAGACATGTGCTGATCGAAAAACCAGCTGATAGGAAAACCAGATGATAGGAAAACCAGATGATAGCAAAAACAGCTGATAGAAAAAAACCAGCTGATAGAAAAATCAGCTGATAGAAAAAAACCAGATGATAGCAAAACCAGCTGATAGGAAAAACCAGATGATAGCAAAACCAGCTGATAGAAAACCAGATGATAGAAACCAGACGATAGAAAACCAGATGATAGAAAAGTGGACGCTACAGAATGTAAGAGATAGAATCAGCCTTTGTAGTCTTCACGAGAGTTGTAGATCTAGATGTCTACTTTCATATGGTGAAAGAATGAACAGATTTAGACCTCTAGATTAAAAATTATAGAAATCGCGCCAAAAGAGTTTCACTTCGATTTTGGAAGTGAGCAAGGTCCATTGTTTTGGGCATAATTTTCTCATACGACCTCCAAAAGAGGCGAGGCTTGAACCGTTAGTTTTCTAAGACGTGTATCTGTCCCCATATTAGAATTTATATCATTTGGAGTTAAATTGAGAAAGTTTGTATTAAAAGAAGTGGGAGGTCAGTTAAGAGAGCATGTTTCGGGTATGAACTTCTTTAGTTTTTGTTGATATCTTGAGTTATAGAACTCGGATTGAAGAAATTCTTTTCTTAATTTAAACAAGAGTCATAAGAGTATGATGTACAAGGAGATCAATATGCAATTAGGGTTAAGTTAAATGAACCCTACAAGACAAATGATCAAGTATCATGTTCTTTGGTTCAAGATTTGGATTCGATAGCAGGATCCAACGATTGAGGATTCGGTCCACGGGTGGGTCCTAACATTGTGGTATCGAGCGAAACCGGGTTTAGGGTTTCCTAGGAACCTTAGTGGGATTATCTAAGGGTCAAGTCATCATGCATTTCCTACATGAATTATATGAAGTATGTGCCTTTATTTTAAATGCATAACATGCAACATTGTTTTCAAATGAGTGAATTGAATTTATTTTATGTGAACTAAAGATTTTCACTGATTTTTAAATTGAAGGAGTAATGCCGCCTCGAAAGAGAACTCGAGGAGCTCAATCTCGGCCCAGCTCTCAGGGCGGAAATGCGGATGAGTCGTATGTTCCGCAGGATCGAGGACCATCCTGTTTGAGACTCGATGCACCAGTGTGCAACATGAGGCGCCTCGCCTCCTCCTCCAAGTGAACCCCATGGATCCCAGTTCTTCGGGCCTTCGCCTGGCTTTTACTTATGCCATGGGTCAAGGAAGGCAGCTCAAGTGCCACTCAGAGAGAGGAGGCGGCCAAGATGATAAGCTCGAAAGTATGGGCGATTGACTTCAGTGGGACCACTAATCCAGGAAGTGAAGCATGGCTGAAGAGGACCGAGAGGTCCTAAACCAGATGAAGTGCAATGATGAAGAGAAGCTCGATTATGCAGTTAGCTTACTGCAAGGGGATGCACTGCACTGGTGGGAGTCAGTGCCCCGCAGCCAGGAAGTACCTCCGGTACTGACATGGAGGGAGTTCCTAGAGGCCTTCCGGAGGAAATATTTTTCGATGGTCTACATGCAGGATAAGGCAAGGAATTTTGAATCTCGCTCGAGAGGGAGTTGAGTGTGGCGAGTATGAATTGAAGTTTACTCGGTTATCACGGTATCACCAATATCGTGGCAACTGAGGAAGACAAATGCCGGAAGTTCGAGGGTGGATTGCACCTAGGGATCAAGGAAAAGGTGATAATTCACAACTTCCGTGATTATCAGCAGCTGGTTGATGCTGCTCTTCAAGCAGAGAAGTTAGAGAACATCAGGGCTGAAGTGACTAAGAAGAGGAAGAACAGAGAGCAGTTCTCTAAGAAGGGCATGAGTGCTCCAGCACCTGCAAGGAGCACTAGAACTCATTATACCCAGAGTGAGGTGGGTAGCAGTGGCCCCACTAAGAGTAAGCAGCCTAGGGTCGCTTCAGTGCAAGCTTCTAGTGTGGCAAGTCCAGGATGGTCAGGCAGAGGAAATCCCCAGTGTGACCACTGTGGGAGATTTCATAAAGGGGAATGTCTGCTGAAGATAGGAGCATGTTTTGGCTGTGGCCAAAGGGGGCACCGAATCAAGGATTGTCCCCAGGCGGTTAGGCAGGAAGGGTCTCAGTCTCAGGCCCCAAGAAGGGCAGAAACAGTGGCATCTCGGCCAGTGCATAATGTGGGCAGTTCAGGAACTGCAAGAAAGACATATCCGGCAGGGAGACCTAGAGGCCAGAGTCAGGCACCAGCTCGAGTCTTTGCCATGACCGGGGAAGAAGCTGCGGCCGCTCGAAGTTGTGGTGGTATGGCTCGGTTATTTGACTCTCTGTTTATGTGTTGATTGATCTGGCTCCACCCATTCATTTGTATCTGCAAGTATGAATATGCATGTTGTGTGTCTGAGATTTTGGACAATTTTCGGTTGTTAGTACTCCTTTAGGGGTAAGGTGGTGATTAGTATGATTTATAAAATTGTGAGCTCGATGTCGACGGTGCTAGATTGGTAGTAGACTTACTACCTCTAGACCTTCAAGGATTGGATGTTATATTGGGGATGGATGTCATGAAGAGGTACAAGGCGAAGCTAGACTATAGTTTGAAAGAAGTAGAATTTGATCTGGGAAATGATCAGAAAGTGGTCTTCGGGGACAGAAACCGCCGGTCTGAGGATCATTTCGGCTCTGTTGGTGACGGTATGATGAGCCAGGTGTGAGGCCTTCTTGGCGCATATAGTGGATCGAAGTGAATGTGGGCAAATTAGAAGATTATCGGGTTGTGAGGAGTTTCTGATGTATTTCGGAAGAATTATCGGGGTTGCCGCGGTGAGGAAATTGAGTTGAAATTGACTTGATTCCGGAACGCGCCAATCTCCATGCCACCTTATAGAATGGCTCCAATTGAATTGAGAGAGCTCGAGGAGCAATTGCAGGAATTGTTGGAGAAGCAATTCATCGGGCCGAGTTCTTCACCTTGGGGAGCTCCGGTCTATTTGTTAAGAAGAAGGATGGAACTGGCGGATGTGTATAGACTACGGTGAAGCTTAACAAGATGACGATTGGAGCAAGTATCCGTTGCCACGGATAGATGATTTATTTGATCATTCTGAGGAGCAAGGGTCTTTTGAAGATTGACTTAAGATCGGGATATCATCAACTCCGAATCGAAGAGTCGATGTAAACAAGACAGACTTCGGGACCCGTTCACGGGCACTATGAATTGAGGTTATGCCCTCGGATTGACCAATGCTCCATTGCCTTTATGGATCGATGAATAGGGTGTTTAATGAATTCTTAGATCAGTTTGTCATTGTGTTTATTGATGACATTCTCGTCTATTCTAAGGATGAAGGAGAGCATGAACAACATCTCGGGATAGTATTGCAGAGATTGAGAGAGCGGGAGCTATATGCCAAATTCAAGAAGTGAATTTTGGCTACATGAAGTGGTTTTCCTTGGACATATAATTTCCAGCAAAGGATTCATGTTGATCAGGAAAATATAGCGATAGTGAATTGGCAAGAGCCAAAGGCGGTGAAAGAGGTAAGAAGCTTCCTAGGTTTGGCGAGGTTATTATAGGAGATTCGTGGAGGATTCTCAATAATAGCTGCCCTATGACTAAGTCATAAGAAAGAATCGGCGATTCATATGGAGTGAGGAATGTCGGAAGAGCTTTGAGGAGCTCAAGAGCAGTTGACGAGTGCTCCGGTATTGATTTTGCCCAATGGAGACAGGGGTATCGATGTCTGATGATGCTTGAGGAAGGGTTTAGGATGTGTCGATGCGAGGATGGCAGGCGATAGCCTATGCTTCACTGGCGATTGAAGCCATATGAGTTGAATTATCCGACTCATGACTTGGAGTTAGCAATGTAATTTTGCCTTAAAGATTTGGAACACTACTTGTATGGGGTTGGACAAGGGTCTTCACGGACCACAAAAGTCTTAAGTACATTATGAGTCGAAAGAGTTGAACTTAAGGCGAGGCGATGGTTGGAGTTGCTCGAGGACTATGACACGATGATAGAGTATCATCCGAGGCAAGGCGAATGTAGTGGCGGATGCTTTGGCGGAAGTCATCCATAGCTTATGTAATCGGTTTACTTGCCTCTGTTGGAGCAGATGGCCAAGTTGAAGATCGATTTAAAGCGTAATGAATCGGATGGTGTTATTGCTCAATTGAGTGAGACCTATCCTTAGGGAGAAGGTCGAGGAGTTCTGAGGAGTAGGATCTAATTAAGTAAGTGAGAGATGAAATTGACGGGGTAGCGATCGAAGTGCAAGTAAGGGATGATGGGCTAATGATAGTCGGAAGCAGGTTGTGTATTAGAATGATAAAGCGATTAAGGATGAAATCATGGATGAGGCACACAATGCGCCTTATTCCATGCACCCAGGCAGCACCAGAATGTACAGAGATTTGAAGGAACACTTCTGGTGGAAAGGCATGAAGAGGGATGTAGCTGAATATGTGAGCAGATGTCTAGTGTGTCAGCAAGTCAAGGCTGAACACCAGGCACCTTCAGGCATGCTAAGGCCATTGTCCATTCCTGAATGGAAGTGGCAAAGGATCACGATGGATTTTCTGATGGGTTTGCCGAGGACCAGCAAGAGGCATGATGCCATTTGGGTTATAGTTGATCGGTTGACCAAGTCAGCCCATTTTCTGGCAATCAAACAAACAGATTCATTGCAAGTCTTAGCCCGGAAGTATATCGATGAAGTGGTAAGGTTGCATGGAATTCCGGATTCCATAGTATCCGACAGGGATCCGCGATTCACATCGAGATTTTGGAGAAGTTTGCAGGAAGCATTAGGAACTAAGCTGAATTTCAGTAGGTACGGCGTTTCATCCCCAGACGGATGGTCAGTCTGAGAGGACAATTCAGACACTAGAGGGGATGCTTAGAGCATGTGTCATGGACTTCAGAGGAGCATGGGATGATCATTTGCCGTTGGTCGAATTTGCCTATAACAATTCGTACCATTCGAGCATCTGATGGCTCCTTATGAAGCCCTATATGGCGGAGATGCGGGACTCCCATATCTTTGGGATGAAGAAGGTGAAAGGAAGCTAGTGGGACCGAATTGGTCGGATGACGATGGATAAGATTGATCGATTAAAGCGACTTAAGGCAGCCCAGGATAGAATGAAAAGCCATCGATGCTCATCGGAAAGAAATGGAATATCGATGGGTGACAAGGTGTTCCTTAAGACGTCTCCATGGAAGGAGTTATGAGATTGATGAAGAAGGGAAGTTAAGTCCTCGCTATGTGGGTCCGTATGAAGTATTGGAGAGGATTGGGCGTTGGCCTCTGGACCGCATTACGCCAAAATTATCCTGATTCATGATGTATTCCATGTTTCGATCTTTGAGAAGGTACAGATCGGACCCTTCTCACATCATCCAGCCTCGAAGTTCGGTTGAGTGATGATCGAGTTATGAAGAAATGCTGTGGCAATTCGGATAAGGATAAGATCCTCGAGAACAAGAAAATCAAGCTAGTCAAAGTCCCGTGGAGAAATCATGCAGTTGAAGAGGCGTGGGAGCCTCAGGAGGCAATGCAGGAGCAATACCCACACCTCTTCAGTGAACCAGGTAAGAATTTCGAGGACGAAATTTCTTAAGGGGGGGAGAAATGTTAGCCCCAAATTTTTTTTTAAATTTAAGCATGATTAGATTAATTGAGTAAGTTAAGTTAGCGTAAATTGAATTGAGATTTAATTAACATGTGATAGCATTAATGAGTTGGGTGAAGAATTAATGGAATTAAATGAGTTAGTTAGGTTTTAATGAGGTAGGAAAGAAAAGAAAGATAAAATGGGCTTAAAGATAATTGGGCCTAAGTAAGTTGTAGGACAAAGAGGAAATAAAGAGGAAGAAGAAGAAGGGAGTTAGACTTGGGCCTTTGGGCTTGGGTTAAATGAAGAAGGAGTATAAAAGGAGAAAGAAAGAAGTAAGTTAGGAGGGAAAGGAAGAGGAAAAACGAAAATAGAAGAGGAAGAGGAAGAGAACATAGTAAAGAGGAAAGAAGAAGGAGAAAAGAAAGCCTTGGCTAGGGTTTTGATTTTCAAGAGATTTAGCAAGTGTTTGAAGAAAGTTCAAAGAGAAAGAAGATAGAGGAGGAGCTAAGCTTCACTTTGAACCAAGAAACCACTTGTTTGGTTAAGGAATCAAGGTAAGATATATTTTCAAGGTTAAGTTTTGTTGGTTTTATAGTTTAAAAGCTTAGAAAGAAGATGGGTTTAGTGATTCTAGGGTTAATTTCATGATTTAAGTTCATGGGGTTTTCAATTTTAGAAACCCTAAATGATATGAGGTTCTTTTCTTGTTATGGTTGAAGTGGGACAAGAAAGAAGAGAAGAGCAAGAGGAGGAACTCCATTAGCAAAGATTTAACAAGTCTAAAAGGTGGGTTTCATATTTATCTTTATGTATATAAGCTACAAATGCAAATTAATGCATGACATTAATGAGTTTCACCTACTTGAAAGTTATATTAAATATGTGTGATTTAATGATTGCGATAAATGCTTGATGAATGAATATGATGAAAGGCATGAATGATGTATGAAAAGATGATTTCAAAGAAGCGATGAATTGGACAAGAACAGTCCAATTTTATGATTTTGCATGATGGTTATGTTATGTGGGTAAGGTATAGTCCTAGCAAATCACGTGCACGTCGACCATGAAGCCTTTCGCCTACCGCCTGATTGTGGCATAGGATGATCCAACATTTTGGACTCCTCAAGATTTGCCCATATAGACACATAAAATGAGACTATATGGTTGCCAAGAATAAGGACTTACCGAGCCATTTGATGTGTTGTTTATGTGAATTACATGAAAATGCAAGAATTATGAATGTTTGAATTGTGAAAAAATCATGTTTGAATATTGATGAACTTTGCATGATGCATGTATTATAATTTAATGAATGAATGCAAAAGTATGAATAACTAAATAGACTTGCTTGATAGATAAATATAAATGTGTTACCCACGAGTGAAAGCTCACCCCTCAACTCTACAGAAATGAGAAGGATCCCCAGGAGCAAGCTTAAAAGCGATTACTCCAAGATTTTCTTTTGGTTTTGTATTTGAAATGATTTTGGTAAAACAATGCTTTAGTAACATTTTAAGAATGATACTGTATTTTGAAACTTCATTGTAATTGGGCTTAAAATGCCCACTAAAGCATTATATGAATATGACATGAGTTGATGATGATGGAATGAATGCAAATGAAATGCAAGTATGCTAAGTTCAAATGTATTTTGAGAAATTCGTGCATGTTTAAGAAAATTGCATCATTATTATAGTTTGGATTTGATTAGATGATTAAGAGTGTGGCTGTTGCTTAGAATGGCATTTGAAGATACCTTAGGGTTTAAACATATTATATGAGGTTGTATGATGAGTTTTTTGCAGGTGGAAGTATTAGGATTGATAAATTGGTTAGTTGTATTTTCAAGGAAGTGTTGCCAAATTTTCCTAAAACTTGACAGAACTTCGCCCCAGTTTTTGACCTTTGTAGGACTTGAATTAGATAAATGAGCCTTCATGAATATTGTAGTAGAAGATTAGAGCTTTCAAGGGTATATCGTTTGCTAAATTTGGATATCGGAGTCAAAAGATATGATCTATATAAGTAGACATGTCTGGATAGAAAAACCAGGTGATAGAAAAACCAGCTGATAGAAAAAACCAGCTGAAGCAAAAGCAGACGATATGGACTTGATATCGATATATTTAGACAAAATTTCCTTCTTAAAAGTTGTAGATCTCTCTTTTCTATGAGATAGATACCAAGTTTGTCAATTTCGATATCGAGTCAAAAGATATGATCTATATAAGTAGACATGTCTTGATCGAAAAACCAGGTGATAGGAAAACCGGATGATAGGAAAACCAGATGATAGCAAAACAGCTGATAGAAAAAACCAGCTGATAGAAAAATCAGCTGATAGAAAAAACCAGATGATAGCAAAACCAGCTGATAGGAAAAACCGGATGATAGCAAAACCGGTGATAGAAAACCGGATGATAGAAACCAGACGATGAAAACCGGATGATAGAAAAGTGGACGCTACAGAATGTAAGAGATAGAATCAGCCTTTGTAGTCTTCACGAGAGTTGTAGATCTAGATGTCTACTTTCATATGGTGAAAGAATGAACAGATTTAGACCTCTAGATTAAAAATTATAGAAATCGCGCCAAAAGAGTTTCACTTGATTTTGGAAGTGAGCAAGGTCCATTGTTTTGGGCATAATTTTCTCATACGACCTCCAAAAGAGGCGAGGCTTGAACCGTTAGTTTTCTAATACGTGTATCTGTCCCCATATTAGAATTTATATCATTTGGAGTTAAATTGAGAAAGTTTTTATTAAAAGAAGTGGGAGGTCAGTTAAGAGAGCATGTTTCGGGTATGAACTTCTTTAGTTTTTGTTGATATCTTGAGTTATAGAACTCGGATTGAAGAAATTCTTTTCTTAATTTAAACAAGAGTCATAAGAGTATGATGTACAAGGGAGATCAATATGCAATTAGGGTTAAGTTAAATGAACCCTACAAGACAAATGATCAAGTATCATGTTCTTTGGTTCAAGATTTGGATTCCGGTAACGGGATCCAACAGTTGGGGTTCGGTCTACGGGTCGGGTCCTAACATTGAGAATTGGAGTAGTGACAGGAGTCCTTTAATCAAGACCCTGGACTTAAAGAGAGTTCTTTAAGGTTTACCATTCAAACTTAGTGATTTCTAATCCCATCCGCACACACTAAGATGTTTTTAACAAGGTTTCAAGCAATGGAGTTCATTGATTAAAACCTTGGACTTAAAGGTTCCTTTAAGGTTCTAGGGCTCAAGAGCACCTAATGGGGTCTTGAGAAATGGAGTCGAGAGTGACAGGAGTCCATTAATCAAGACCCTGGGCTTAACGATAGTCCTTTAAGGTTTACCATTCAAACTTAGTGATTTCTAATCCCATCCGCACACACTAAGATGCTTTTAACAAGGTTTCAAGCAATGGAGTTCATTGATTAAAACCTTGGACTTAAAGGTTCCTTTAAGGTTATAGGGCTCAAGAGCACCTAATGGGGTCTTGAGAAATGGAGTCGAGAGTGACAGGAGTCCATTAATCAAGACCCTGGACTTAAAGAGAGTTCTTTAAGGTTTACCATTCACACTTAATTTTTAACTGTGATAGCCAAAGCTCATTTTCAAGAGGATTTTATCACTTGTTTTAGTATTTTCTTTTTTCTATTTTAAAAAATCCAAAAATACTTTTTACATGCTTTTCAGTTCATTAGTGTTCTCAAAATCAAAACCCCCATTTTCTTACTAATTTCGCTAGCATTTTATGACATATAGCCTAGCTTAGGTCCATTTCATTAGGTTCCAATCAAGAGAGACGACCCGAGGTTGCATCCTATACTGCAATCCTTGGCATAAATTATTTTTGACCAGTTTCCAAGGATCGATCCTAGATTGAACGACGAGCCGCGATCAAATTGGCGCCGTTGTCGGGGAACAGCGAATTGGTTCTCTAAGTTAGCTTTTGTCATTTTGTTACTGAGTGAAGTTAGGAGTCGTTTCTTTTAGGTTGCATTTTCATTTATAGCTTTCCTTCATTTTTAATAGTTAGCATTTTACAGATTACACCTTCTGTGAAAGTTCGCTGAGCCTAACTCTTACTATTTCTACGACAAACATTTCAGATGAATCTGGCTTAGTGGAGGCCGACACGGACATGGAAATGGATGAAGTTGTTTCACCACAACATGGCCATCTGTCGAAGGTTTATCGAAAGTATCAAGAACCTTCATAACTCCCAGGTTGTCTCTTTCCTTCACTTGTTTACTTACTTAAGCCTCGTGATTACTTGTGATATATATTGGTGCATTAGTTTGTTAAGTAAGTGTCGGGAGAAACAACCTCAGAGGAAAATAGTTTAGCTTTTAGTTTAGTAAGTAGCCTTTCCATTCAATAATTTCCCCCTTTTGAGTTCTATCTCTTGCCCTCCTGTTGTTGTGTTGAATTGTCCTTTGTTCTTCCTTCCCTTATGCCTTATCTTTTCTTGTTTACCATTGAGGACAATGTGTGATTTCAGTGTGGGGGAGCTGTTTCCCTATCTATCTTTTGTATTGCCGACCTGTTGATGTTTTGTTAATACATGTGTTAGCCAATCTTGCCTTCTGTTGGTAAAAACTTGGTAAATTTAAAATTTGTTGTCATTCTGCTGTTCCTCGCCGCAGCGACAGGTTACACGCTGGCGAGGCTGACCATTTTGCACGCACGTCGCGACGTGCACGCAGCTTCACGTCGCGACATCCGCACGTCGCGACGTCCCACTTTTTCACAGAAATGACATTTTTTTTTGCTTAACTGTTATACTAAATTCAACCTTTCCCCACACTAGCCTTTAGTAACTACTATTTGCAAAGATTTTATAAGTTTCAAAATGGTGCTTGAGTTTATGAAAATACCTTCCATTCTTTTAACGACAGTCGGAGTTGGCAGAATTTTACTTTCAATATTTTCAATACATAGTTAATGGAGGCATGCTAATAAAGTGGCACTTTAAGTTTTTGAGACTTGAGATTGTTCATTGAGATAATACCCTTGTTGGAAGGATATTTGGGCCTAATTTCTTTTCTTCAATCTTTGTATGCATCTGCTTATTTCATACTTCTCTAGAACTTGTTTCAATTCTTACTCGAAGCTTGATGGACTAGATTTTTGTTGATGTGATAAAGGCGTTCCTTCTTCAACCCCTTTTCCCAAACACAGTCCCTTAAACACTTATCCCTTGCTAGCCTATTGAGCCTTATTATGTATGAGCACTTGCAAACATTTCATATGATGTCATTAGTTTAATTTGCATTTCCTTTTCCAAAACAAAAAGAAAAAAAGAGACAAAAAAAAGAAAAAAGAAAGAAAGAAAGAGCAACAGAAAAAGTGTGTTCCAAAAAAAAAAGAGAAAGAAAAAAAAGAGTCATTATTAGTTCAAATGTTGACATCCATTCATAATTTTAGTGCATGTGTTCATATCTTTTCTTTCGTTCATTCCATCCATTCATCTAGCCCTCCACACATTACAACCCTGAAAAGTTCTTTTGATCTTCAAAATCATAGTTCTTGTAGTGGAGAAATAGAGTTGATACAAGCTTATGGTAGAGTATGGATTAAGCAGATTGAGAGTGACAATATCCCTAAACACAAGTGAGGTGAGAGCAAACACTTTATCTTGAGTGACATCTCTTTTGTCCAATCTCTTGGATTAAATTCTTTTAGTGGTTGTTTTATTAACACTCTTTCAATCTGCTTTGATTGAATTCTGAGAAAGTGTTTTTTGTCAATTTCCTATTATTGTTTTGAGCATGGGTGGATTTTTCTTTTACACTTGTATCTTTTTGACTCTTATAAACTTTTTCCAGGAGTACAAAGGTTTAAGTGTGGGGGAAATCTTCGGTAAATTGTATTGAAAAATGGAAAGAAAATGAAATGATAATATAAATATATATGTAGTGAACAATTTGGCCTAAAGAGGCAATGCAATTGATGGTGTGAGTTGTTGAAGTTTGAATATGGTTATGGTAAATTAATTGGGTGTGATAGTTTTTTGAACAAATTGATAAGTTAGAATGGGTAAAAGATGGTATTTAAGTCATTTCCGAAGTTATAATTCAAAATGGAGAATAATAGGTTAGTTTAAGAAAGTAAGCAGAAACACAATTAACGTACGTGTTACACAATTAATTACTAATCTTGTTGGCCCCCATATTTTTTCTTTAGTTAAGCATGATTTAAATGAATTATGAGGCTTTGATGGACTTAATTTTTGGAGTACTTAATTTTTGGAGTTATTATTATGTTAATGTTATCAAGATTATATGACATAGGTTAATTGAATTAATAAGTTAAGGTAGTAAGATTGCATGAAGGACATTTTTGGAAGACCACTCAAGGTTAAAAGAACCTAAGCTTATAAGGAAGGGAAAAACGGATAATTTAGAATCATTAATGGCAAAATTGAAATAAGAAGTGTTGACTTGCTTTCAAGGAAGAGGCAAAAACGTGATTTGAGGATAGAAAGAAGAAGAGAACACTGAAAATAAGAAAAGAGAGTTAAGTGTTTAGGTTTGTGCAAGGAAGGAAGGAAGTAGACTTAGGATTCTTCATTTATTAGTGTTCAAGAGAAAATTTGAAGTTGTTTAAGAAGAGAAAAAGGTAAAGGAGGATTAGAGCTTCCATTAGAGCCAACAATCTCACTATTTGGTCAAGATTCAAGGTAAGATTGTTTTTAATCTTTTGGATTTTCGAAAGGGTTTTGGTTCATAAAGTTTAAGAAATGTATGAGTTTAAGAATTCTAGGATCAATTTTAGTGAATATGTCTTGTGGGTTCTCCAATTTGAATCCCTACTGAATGAAAATTTTGTCTTTGATAAAAGGAAATTAAAGGAGGCAAGAGGAGCAAGAGTAGAGGCATTTTTTAGCAAAGTCTTAACCAAGGAAATAAAGGAGGGTTATGGTTTTATAATTAAGTAATAAGCCATTAATGTTTTCTTTTAAATGATGGAAATAAATGTTTTCAACTATTTCATGAACTTACTTTATGACTCTTTGAATACTTTGTGAATGTGTTATGTGTTTGGTTTGAACATATTACGTTGATGAATTACGAAAAGATTGTGCAAATGATTTTTTTAAAAAAGATACTATGTTTGAGAAATCATGTGTCCAGAAATAGTTTTTGAAATATCTCATGTTCATGAAAAATCAAGTTTTGAAAATGTGTCATTTTGGGCAATAAGTTTACAAGTTATGAAATACATGTTATGTGGGTTTGATTTGGTCCCTTAAGTATGTCAAATGCACTTTGACTAAATGCTTCTCCCGCCTGCTTGCTAGTGGCATGGAGCTCCTTTATGGAGTCTCATAAGTTCATGGCTACGCAAAATCATTTTGTGGGATTGCGATAGTACGTTCTATTCACTGCTACATTGGACCTTTATAGGAAATGTATAGTATATTCTGTTTTGGACCTTCCAAACCATTTTGATGTGTTTATGTGCTCATGATATGGTGACAAGATGGATGCATATCTGATTTGCATTATTGAGAATTTGGTTGAAAATTTGAGAAATATGTACTTTGTGATTCAATGTGAATTTTTGTTACAATGGAAATAAGTATTTAAATAGTTTTGTTTGTTACTGGTTATAAAATTGTTACCCATGAGCTTTTAAGCTCACCCATTTTTTTGTCCCATCTTCAAGTGAAGAGAATGAGGTCGAGTAACCAAGATTTGAGGCATCATTCTACGTTTGCAATGTTTCTGTATATTAAGTTAGATTTTGTAAAAGCAAGACTTTAGATGCATTTCGAGAATTATTGGGTTTGGTATCTTTTGTAATTTGGATTTTGATACCAATGATGTAATGTGGCTTGGAACGCCATTAAAAATTTGTAAACTCCTATTTGCTGTTAATGAATTATGAATTGTGTATGGATAATGTTGAGTTGGAATTTGATATATTTTGAAGAAGTTATCAACTTCAGATGATGACTTTTGAACATAAATTGTGGATATGTATATACATATAAGTGAGATATTATGGAAGAAGGAAAGATAGGATTTTTATTAATGATGTGAATTAGTTTTAAAGGATGAGTCAAATGAGTAGAGATTAGGGAGTTTAATGAAGTAAGGTTGGTAGTTGAATGGTTATGCTTATGACTTTCCAAGTTGTACATTGCAAATTTCAAGTTTTTCATAAGGGTCAAATTGGGTTTCTGATTTCAACGGAAAAATCTGAATTTATTTGTGTTGAATTAGACAAAGTTGACTTCTTGAAATTTGTAACTTATCTTTCTAGCTTTCCATTGATATAAAGTATGAAATGTTTGGACAATGGAGTTGGTAGATATGATCATTAGAAGTTTGTGATGCTGTTTAGGATGAACTTTTTGGATGGCTACATTGATATGAAATTTTGACACTTATAGAGGTAGAAATTGTTTTTAAATTCTTCACAGAAGTTGTAGATCTGCTAAGAATGAGTTTAATTCGATATTTGTAGTAAAAGTTATACTTATTTTACCAAGACAGATCGGAGGAAAAAAAGAAAAAAGAGGAAGTCGCGATTGCGACAAGTAGCAATCACGACTTTGTGGAAAGTTCGCGCAAGTCGCGATCGTCGATTGCGACGTGATATTGCGGACGCGCGCCAAAGCATGATCACGACCTATAGGTCCTTCCCCCTACCTAAACATCTTTTACTCTTTTAATCGTAACTTTGTCATCCGACCTCCAAATGACCTGATTTTTGAAGCATTGGATTTGTAAAACTTTTCCCTATCTCTCTATAAAAATATATAGCTTTTAGCATTGATTCAAAATTTTTTGATTGAATCAAAGTATGGGTATCAGTTGAAAGAGTATGAATTGGATATTTCACTGAACATACTTTAGTATTTTGATGATATCTTGATCTATAGAGCTCCAATTGAGATGATTCTTATTTCTAAATAAACTAAATACATATAGCTGCAACTATTCTGAATAGATTAAATTTTAATTGGAACTCTAAGACTTTCAATTTCTGGATAGAAATTGAGTATAGTTTACTGTGTCAGTTTAAGAATAGTCCAAAAATTTTTGGGTTATAACCTTCAAATTTTTGAACCAAATTGAATGATTTTAGTGTCATTAGAAACTTGAGACAATGGGGAACACATGTTCTGAAGAAGCCAAATTGAAATTGTAGTTGGAAGTTTCCCAAAATTTATTATAAAATAGAAGAATGAGTTTGCTCTCGTTTTGTGACTTCGAAGGTTGGGCTCCGAAAATGGGGTCCAATAGTTATGGTGTCAAAGCCTAGAATTAGGATCTTACATGGGCATTTTGGAAATACGTATTAAGTTACATGCATTTTCTTTGACCAGTCTCAGCATGCAGCAGCGACTGATCCCTAGTTTGAGTCACATGCGTATGAGTTGCATGCAAGAGAAAATATTAAGAGTTTGAGTTAATAGAATTAGTGAGAAGAATGATGTCTTTTTAGAATTTAAGAAAATTAAAAGTTGTGGGGAGTTAGAAATGGGAAATAGTTCATGGTTAAATATGACAGATAATGAGTCAACTTATTTGTATTAGTGGAATTGAATATGACACCAATATTGTACTGTGTTGTATATCCTCCGATGTCATAAAGATGTGAATGTATTATCATGGATTGTTTGAGGAAAATAGGGAGACAAGTAGAAATGATGAGATTAAAGTGTACAAGTAGAATATAATGAGAATAGAAATTGTTATGGCCTTAAGAAGATGAAATTAGAACGGAAGTGGTTGTTTGATTAATGTGACAAGAGTTACGATCCACCATAAGAATGTGTTAGTGGAATTGAGATCAAAATTTTATGATGATTATACATCTATAATTTTGAATCTATGGCGAATACACGTCTGTAAGATGTAATGAAGGATAACTGGAAGATGAGATGAATGATAGCGACATATACAAGTTCGAAAGGTTAAGTCGAAATGTTGTTGTGAGTACCTATCTAATAATGGAATCATCATCACAAGTGAGAATATTGAGCGCATATGTAATATATGTGTGGAGATGATATAGGAAGCAATCTATGACTTATTGGATATTTGTTAGTCAGAGTTCCCATAGTTTAAAGTCTAAGAGGAACCAGAGAAACACATGAAAGTGCTTATAATGATCAATCGAGGATAGATTGAGATTGTTGATGATGTTACAATGAGTAATGAATTCGAAGATAAAGAGAAGAATATCATCTAGGATTAATGGAGATCAAAGTATCAATGGTGTAAGATATAGATTTGTGAATTATTGGAGATAAATATGTGGACAAAATGGGATGATTTGATGATACACACTTAAGCATATGCGACAGTAATTATGTTTACTATTTCATTGAGTTTTGGTAATTAGAATGTTATGACCTTGTAAGAATGATAGAAATGGGTCTTCTTGAGGTATTAAGGATGGCTGATAATATGGTGATGATAACAGTTGATTGATAAAAATTACATGGATAATATAAAGGATAGTAGCAAGAAATCTTGTTTCGAAGAAGAATTCCATTGAATTGGGTTAAGCAGATTCAACAGTTTTTATTAAATGAAAGAACAAATAGGAAATGAATACGTAATGATTCAAAAGTAAATATTGGAATCATATCTCTAGTGGAGACTTAAGCAAAAGAGGTAGAATATACTACTAAGAATGTATTTATTTTTGTTTGATGTAAAGTTTCCAACTATATGAGTGGATTTTTGAATTTGAGGAGACATAAATTACTAATATGAGGCGTATATTGATCCACGTTATCTTTTGTGTAAGTATGTTCAGGAGACACAAATAAGATCTGATGAATGTGTTACCAACATAGGAAATCCAGATTGAAAATAAATTGAAATGTGTAGAGAAATTAGTATGAATGAGCAGACAGTAGAATAATTCAGTGTGAAATCAGAGGAAATCAAATGAATTGAGAAAATTATTCAAGGAAGGAAGTCGATAGGGAAATTAAAAATAACATGATAAATGAGGAATTAGTTATTTAAGGAATTATGAGAACTAATTATGGGCATATGGAGCTTTGAAAACAATTGTTCAAGTTAACAAATGCCCCGACAGTATTATGGTATTGAAAATTGAAGTGATCCAAGCATAATAGATCAATTCGTGATTATGATCATAGAGGATATTTTGAGTGTATTTGAAAAGTTAAGAGAAATATTTTGAACATTGAAATTAATATTACATATCATGATGTAAAAACAATTTTGAGGAATTATAACACTGATATTAATTATATCGTCTGTATTTGGAGATTTTATAGTATACAATGATGTTGTATAAGAGATTTGGATAAAATCCAATGCAGCATAATAATGTGATTTCATATGTATAGAGACAACTAAAGTCCTAAGGGTTGTTTATTCGATACATGATTTAGAACAGCTATAGTAGTGAATTGTTTTGAAAGTTTGGGAACAATATATGTATAGGAACATCTTGGATATATATATATTCATATACAGATCATTAAAGTTTGAGATAATTATTGAATTGAGAGAATTGAACACGAGATTGAGACAATGGATAGAATTACTGAAAGATTATGATGGTACAAATGAGTATTTTCCAGTAAAGTTAGTTTCGTCTCTTATACATTAAGCAAAAATCCCAATAGTAATGAAGCATGAATTCAAATATCGAGATTATTAGATCTAGTACAAAAAGAAGCATATAATGTGGAGTTGAATTTTGGGCAAATCAAAGTACTATTTGCTAAGGAATTGAAGATCGGTTTCATATGAAAGGATTTACCAAAACCAAATTAAGGATCCAGAAATTGTGAATCTTACTAAAAAATCAAAAGTGAATACGAATTTTAAGTTTGAATAGGAGAAATGATGCTTTGTGATTGAAATAAGAAGTATGTGAACTGATAAAGATGATTGAGCAAAGAGATTGTTAGATAAGCATAAATAACAACCCATGATTTACATTCCAATAGGAATACGCCGGAATATCATTTAGCGGCTAAGAATGTAGAAACAAGTGACTAAATGTTTGAATTGCCGACGGTCTTAACTATCAGAGATATGTTTAAGGCTTGCAGTTTGGAGCCCATAAGAACATAAGATCAATGCATAGTTCGATTTGACTTTATGCATCACAATCATTATTATGGTGATTTCGTTGGAATACTGTATGAAGAGTTAGATAACAAAAAGAGTCATTCGCCTCTTTATTTGGATGAATAGGGCAAAAGATGGTCAAAACTAGAATTGATTGGTGATGTTACTAATAAGTGAAATTGATATGTGTTGGGGATTAAGTGATGTAAGAAAAAAATGAATGAAATTGGTGGATCAACACTAAATACAGTGAGATAAACATAAGAGTTAACTGTACTAACACTATAGAGATGTGAACTATGAAAAGAACGATAAATTTTATCTAAGAGTATCACATTCCCAAAGTGTGCTCAGATTGAGTGTAAGATGTGCTCAGGTTAGGGAAAGAAGCAACTAAGCTTGTATTGTATTGGCCTATATAAAGTTATTAAGAACCAGACCATTAACTTATGAGTTAGTATTACTAATAAGGATGTCTCTTATTCATAATATGTTATATGCAAGTATATTAAGAAATATCGATATGATATGATATTGGTGTTATTGACGCAGAAAGTGGAAAAATTGTGAGTAATCTGAAATATATTGAGGAAACAGTTAAGATAGTGTGATATCTGAATAAGTCATGGAAGGATTGATCAAATCCATTAACTAGGGCCATTTGAAAGAAATTATTCGAGTGAAGAAGTCACTTGGAAGATTGAGGAAAACATAAGACAACATTACCTTCATTTGTTTGATTAGTCAGGTAAGAATTTCGAAGACGAAATTCTTTTAAGAGAGGGAGAAATGTTGGCCCCTATATTGTTTTCTTTAGTTAAGCATGATTTAAATGATTATGAGGTTTTGATGGAATTAATTTTTAGAGTTATTATTATGTTAATGTTAGCAAGATTATATGACATAGGTTAATTGGATTAATATGTTAAGGTAGTAAGATTGCATGAAAGGCATTTTTGGAAGACCACTTAAGGTTAAAAGAACCTAAGCTTATAAGGAAGGGAAAATGGACAATTTAGAATCATTAATGGAAAAATTGAAATAAGAAGTGTTGGCTTGCTTTTAAGGAAGAGGCAAAAATGTGATTTGAGGATAGAAAGAAGAAGAGAAATTGAAAATGAGAAAAGAGAGTTAAGTGTTTCGATTTTTGCAAGGAAGGAAGGAAGTAGACTTAGGGTTCTTTACTTCTTAGTGTTCAAGAGAAAATTTGAAGTTGTTCAAGAAGAGAAAAAGGTAGAGGAGGATTAGAGGTTCCATTAGAGCCAATAATCTCACTATTTGGTGAAGATTCAATGTAAGATTGTTTTTGATCTTTTGGATTTTTGAAAGGGTTTTAGTTCATAAAGCTTAAGAAATGTATGGGTTTAAGAATTCTAGGATCAATTTTAGTGAATACATCTTGTGGGTTCTCCAATTTGAATCCCTATTGAATGGAAATTTTGTCTTTGATAAAAGGAAATCAAAGAAGGCAACAGGAGTAAGAGTAGAGGCATTTTTTAGCAAAGTCTCAAGCAAGGAAATCAATGTGGGTTATGGTTTTATAATTAAGTAATAAGCCATTAATGTTTTCTTTTAAATGATGGAAATAAATGATTTCAACTACTTCATGAACGTACTTTATGACTCTTTGAATACTTTGTGAATGTGTTATGTGTTTGGTTTGAGCATATTGCGTTGATGAATTATGAAAAGATCGTGCAAATGATTTTTTTTTGAAAAGATACTATGTTTGATAAATCATGTGTCTGGAAAGAGTTTTTGAAATATCTCATGTTCATGAAAAATCAAGTTTCAAAAATGTGTCATTTTGGGCAACAAGTTTTCAAGTTATGAAATACATGTTATGTAGGTTTGGTTTGGTCCCTTAAATATGTCAAGTGCACTTTGACTAAAGGCTTCTCCCACCTACTCACTAGTGGAATGGAGCTCCTTTATGGACTCCTATAAGTTCACAACTATGCAAAATCATTTTGTGAGATTGCGATAGTACGTTCTGTTCACGGCTACACAGGACCCTTATGGGAAATGTGTAGTACATTCTATTTTGGACCTTCTAACCCATTTTGGTATGCTTATGTGCTCATGATATGTTGACAAGATGGATGCATATCTGATTTGCATTATTGAGAATTTAGTTGGGAAATTGAGAAATATGTGCTTTGTGATTCAATGTTAGTTTTTGTTACAATGGCAATAAGTATTTAAATGGTTTGCTTGTTACTGGTTATAAAATTGTTACCCATGAGCTTTTAAGCTCACCTCCTTTTCGTCCCATCTTCAGGTGAAGAGAATGAGGTCGAGTAACCAATATTTGAGGCATCATTATACTTTTGCAATGTTTCTGTATATTAAGTTAGATTTTGTAAAAGCAAGACTTTAGATGCATTTTGAGAATTATTGGGTTTGGTATCTTTTGTAATTTGGATTTTGATACGAATGATGTAATGTGGCTTGTAATGCCATTAAAGCTTTGTAAACTACTATTTGCTATTAATGAATTATGAATTGTGTATGTATAATGTTGAGTTGGACTTTGATATATTTTAAAAAAGTTATCAACTTGAGATGATGACTTTTGAACATAAATTGTGGATATGTATATACATATAAGTGAGATATTATGGAAGATGGAAAGATAGGAGTTTTATGAATGATGTGAATTAGTTGTAAGGGATGAGTCAAATGAGAAGAGATTAGGGACTTTAATGAAGTAAGGTTGGTAGTTCAATGGTTATGCTCATGACTTTCCAAGTTGTACATTGCAAATTTGAAGTTTTTCATAAGGTTTAAATTGGGTTTCTAATTTCAGTGAAAAAATCTGGATTGATTTAGGCTGAATTAAACAAATTTGTCTTGCTAAAAGTTTTAGCTTATCGTTCTAGCTTTCTATTGATGTAAAGTATGAAATTTTTGGACAATGGAGTTGGGAGATATGATCATTAGAAATTTGTGATGCTGTTTAGGATGGACTTTCAGGACAGATACATTGATATGAAATTTTGTTATAGAGGCAGAAATTGTTTTAAAGTTCTTCATGGAAGTTGTAGATCTAGAAGGCTTCTTTAAAACGGTCTATGAATGAGCTTAATCTAATATTTTTAGTAAAAGTTATACTCCTTTTACCAAGATAGGTCGGAGGAAGAAAAGAGATCCTTCCATCGTAAATTTTATAGACAAAATATAGGACACCGTATTAAGCCGAAACACAACTTGTATACTCAATAGAAGCAATAGTTAAGCGCTGGTTAAACCAGAATCACCTAAACCATGCTCTAACACCAAAAAGATGTAACACCCACTTATACCCCTTGGGAGGATATTGCGAGTGCCACGCACACAGAATACAATGAACATGAAGCATTTCGAAATATAGAAAACACTTTATACATGCATTACCAGAGTCTCAACAAACATATATTGCATATCATAATTTCGGAAAGCAACCTTAATTAAGGTTATTACAACCCATCAAAATAAAATTTCAGGAGTTATAGACATCAGATACAAGTCTAAAAATAATCTCAAAATACATATGAACAAAACAAAAATCAAACTCCTTTGGGCATCGCGGTTGTCTTGTCCAGTTCCTACGTTCCTCTATCAGACCTACACAGGACAAATCCACCGTGCTAAGCATATAGCTTAGTAAGTAATAACTAAACTATAAGTCAATAATAGATATAAAAATTCAGAACAAAATAGAGTTTTATAAAGAACAGAATTGTTCAACACAAGAGGGTATAAACCCTTCAGAAATAGAATACAATTTAGCTTATGCCAAAATCAAACTGATATTAGAGTACAAAATCATAAGACTGCTAAATCCATTTATAGAAGTAGGTAACGGGACTTATACAGAAGATTCCACAATTGTTAACATATCACAAAAGAGACTTACGTCTCAATAATAGAAGACACCGAAGTGTCAGATACCAAAGTGTCAATAATAGAAGACACCGAAATGTCATAAAAGTAACTGCAGACCTTTCTAGGCATGCCTATTTACCCACAACAAGTAGTCAATCATATTCACATGCAAGTAGCACTTCCAATGATATAAACAAGCATCAAACGCCTTAGACAATCATTGTCCAGAATTCAGAACACAATCAGCATAAATCAAATTCAACAAGCAGAACAAAGTAAGATAAGTAGCACTTCAATATCACATTCATCAATCAATACCTCAGACCTTCATATCCAGAATTAGTATATATTCATCAATATAAAATTCAATTCAGTAATAAACAAAACAAATCAAGGTGAGACTATCTTAGGTTACTCATAGAAGCTCCTTGTTTGTTTATTGCCTCGAAGTCCTGGCAATATCTAGAATCGGTCGCTCTAAGGGTTCCTCTACAATATTCAATACAAACATATATTACTATTGTGCAAAATTATCAATTCAATTATGCACATTCATGTATACTGAATATGTATGATGCATGTTCATGTCAAAAATCCAGGTTTCTTATCCTTAATCTTATTACATTATCGATTATGTGAAATCATACTCAATCCCTCAACGCAGATTTATTTCACAATCCACCTTCGGGTCCACTTTGCTTAATTATTCTCATTAGGAAGGTGACGTAATTAGGTAATACTTCCTTCTAGAAAATTTTCCCTCTTTGTCTTAAGTTTCCAATGATACCAAGTACATCCAATTTGGCTTAATATTCAAAGAGTTATGCTTAAAATACCATAGACTATGTACATTTGAAAATTTGGTTAATGCATGACCATGCCTCCAAGTTGTACACCTCATAACTCTCAATTCCAATATCCAAAAATTTCAAACTTTATACCAATTTAAAGCTAAGAGAATAAGCTACAATTTGGTGAAGACAAGTCAGTATAATTTAGCATAAATCAATACAATTTATTCAATAACCACAGGACCTGATTTCTATCCCTTGTAGTTCTACAACCTAAGACAAGACTCAATTCCATGCCACTTTTGATAGTCTTAGAGACAGAATCAAAATTTAATTTCTTAAATAAAGTTGTATACCTATGCCTTTGGTTTAATCTGAATTAATAATTAACTCATTTGGAAATCTAAAGATCAAAATATAAGCAAACTACAGAAGCATGTTCAATAAAAACAATAACCTTTTAATAGCCTCTAGGCTTTCATCCGAAACTCACTTCTATTTTTATACCAAATTCATTAAACACATCACCATTATATACTCATTAAACCAATTTGTTTTTCATAAATCATCAAACTCTAATCAATTTTATTAACCTCTTTATTTTTATAAAATCAATCATAAACCTATCAATTTTCCAGATTTTTATCTTAAGTAGATTTCGGGTCAGATTTGTATGACCATTTTGACCTAGACAATGGGATATTTAGGCAACATCTTCTACTAATAAAATGTTACCCATTGTTTTTAAAGTCTAATGACACCAATATCATGAATTTTGGTTCAATATCTTGGAAGTTATAATAAAAAATCCACATACTGTTTTCATTCCTTGACAAAACACCAATTTCAACTTCAAGCCAAATTTCCAGACTCTTAAGAGCATATTTTGAATTCGATTCTTGGATGAAAAATGTATTTATATGTCTCTAGTTTACTATAAATTAAACTCCATCTATTTTGGATATTGTCAGATCAAGTTATGCCATAAATACAAATGTATGTTCAGTAAAATACTGCATATATCATATTCCAATGACTTTAATCCTTCATCTTGTTAATCAATAGCCGTATTTGCTTCTTATTTCACCACCCACTCATGCATCAACACAATTTACATATGCAGCACTCCCCAAGCAGGAAAATATACACCATTCATGCATGCATTCAGTTACAAACATTAAAACCTCAACAGAAATCATTTACACTATCATAAAACTTAAAGCATTACTTGGCTTATACTTCAGAACAATTCGAGCAATGGGGAGAACAAATAAAAAGGAAGTTGGTGTAAGTGAAACCAAAGGGAAAAAGCTACAAGAACATATTTCATTTTATTTTTTTAATGCCTAGGTGTTTCATTAGTGCTTTAACACATGTCTCCATTGCATGTCTTCCACTTGTCCACTAGATAAGCTACCATTTGTCTCATAGCTATAGGTCCACTTGTCACACATGATTTTATCCACTTGTCACTCCATAATTTGTCCATTTTTCAATTAATTTCTAATACAATTGTCACACTTCTATTTGTCTCTTATTTTAATATTTTCTTAGTCTAAAATACCTCAATTTTTTTATAATTTTCCTAAAATTCACCAAAATTTGAAATAATAACTATTATCACCAAATAAAATTTGCAACACAATTAATCCAAAATTCACACGTTAATCACATTAAAAATCATTTATATCTAGAATTATCAATGAATGCATGTACAATTATTTGTATATGTCAAAATTCATATGCACATATCAACGAATACTCAATTATGCAAAGCAAATGATGTATTGGAATTCCTTAATTTTCTAACCCCTAACATGGGGTGTTACAATAATTCCCAATTGTCATAAGGATATCCAACAACTAAATATCCAAATATTTACCCATACTAGCTCTAAAATGTTATTACACAAAAAAACAACTATTATAATAATGACATTCATTAGCTATATTGGTCACCCATTATTTTAGCCAATATGATACAATCTCATAGCACACATTTTTACTAGCTATCAAGTGACATTGGTAGACCACAATCAAACATTGGTCGATTATTGTGCTTAAAGATAGTATAGTAGTTGATGAACTCATATTTTCTTATTTTTTTATATTTTTACACTTAGTTTTTATTCTCATTTGAAGTCCAAATCACGTGACTTACATTAATTTTATCATTTCAGGTGTTTTATGTCTCAAGTGAAGAAAATCATGCTAAGGAGGGAGATTTAGGACTTTTGGATGTCATTTTCAGAGTGAGGAGGTCGAAATACCCTAAGGTGACCAAAGTTGTAGAAATCCTAATCCTATAAGGAATACTATTTCAACTAGGATTTCTAAATTTCAGAAGATTCTTGTTCGCCACTGCAAGAAATGGATCCAGGAACAATCCAAACGGTCAGGGGATATGTAGATTGGGAGAAATGAAGATTCCTAATTTTTAGGAAAAAAGTCCTACCCTTTTAAAGATCCTAATTTGACAAGGAAAGAAAAAAATCTACTTCTATTTGGAAAAGAAATCATATCCTTGTAAAGATCCTAATTCTACAAGGAAAGAAAAACTTACTTCTACTTAGAAAAGAAATCATCTCCTCGTAAAGATCCTAATTCTACAAGGAAAGAAAGACCTACTTCTACTTGGAAAAGAAATCCTCTCCTACAAAACCTCCTCCAATATAAATAGGGTGCTTTAGCATTAGTTTAAGTGTGTATTCATGTTTTCTTTCTTCTTTGGACATGAATCTCTTTTCTGCTATTTCTTTCTCCTACGTTTTCAGTTTCTCTCTGGGTAGAACCCTAGTTTTATTTTCTTCTCTACTTCTTCTTGTTATACACGAATTCTACACTATGTTTTCAATGATGATTTTTAACTTTTTTTTACTTAGAATTATGAGCTAAATTCTCTTTTCCAATTATTGAGGCTATTAGCTAAATTTATGGTTGTTTTTATGAGAAGCAGGTGCATATAATTGATGAATCTATGATTGGAAATGTGTGCTCTTGGTCTGGACATGATTGCCGAATTATGCATGTGGATTTGAAGTCATGAATTTGAATTTTGCATGAATAATTTGTATGCTATCTGATTATTTTAATTGTTAGACAATAAATTGATTAGGTTAGGTAGCAACAACTAATTAAAATTGAAGTTTGTATGTAGGTTTTAATTAGTTGGATCAAGACATAGGTTAATTTTATGCATGCTAGCTTTCTTGAAAATTAACTTAGGTTTGGCTGACTTGATTTTGATCTTAATGCTCTTGTTATTATGTTGTTCATGCTAGTTTTGGATTAATGCATTAATAAGAAGTTGTTGTATGTCATGCTTGTTTTGAATGCATCTATCTTTGCTTGATGAACCCTAATTTTCCAATCTTAGACATAATTCGTTTTCAATGATTAAAAACAACCTAAGGAGTTAGTGAAAACCTTTGCAATTGGTCTTTGATTAATCTAAACTTTTTACTAAAATTTTCCTAGCAATTTCTCTCTTGAAAACTTTCGACTTTGTTTTAATTTTCTAAAATTAAATCACGTCTTCTTCTTTCTTTTCTTGTTCATTCTTAACGCAAGCAAAACAACCCCCAATCTGGTCCTATATCTTGCATTCAACTTCTATTTTCCCCTTTGACATTCACGCATACTTTGCTTGAAAGTAAAAAAGTCTTCCTTGTGTTTTGGTCTCTGTGGGACAATACCCTTACTTCACTATACTATAAATCAACTTAAGTAGGGGAATAAATTTGTAGGCTAACGACAACCTATAAAATTTTTGGTGCCATTGTTGGGGATCAATGTGTTGATTTTTATCTTTCTTTTATAGTTTGCGTGTTATTTTCCTTTCTTTTTGTGATTTGGTGCATTTAACCTTTTGTTTTGAAGGTTGTATGTCCCAATCATCTAGAGAGCAACTCTAAGATCAAGAACAAGCCGTCTTATAACAATTCTACACAGATTTATTGATCAACTCCACATGAACACCAGCCCATACACTGTTGCACGGCCCCATTATCCTTGAGCAACGCCATTCATTTAATCCACTCTTCCAACCAAACTTTGAGAATTAGTTATCTTTCACACGTGCACAGCCTACTGACTCATCACCATCCAACAACTACGTTGATCCTGTTCTTGACATCGCTTACACTTCCCCTTACCAAGAAGACAAGGCAGTTGCATAACAAAAGACTTTGAAGGAACTTATTGTTCCTGACTTGGAGAACCATCCTCTTTGTATTTATCCATTTGCTTCTTTATTTTAACTGTCTTGCAGGTGAAGATCCACATGCTCATCTTAAGAAGTTCCATATGATTTGCAATGGAATGAAGCCGAATGGTGTGGAGGAGGAGCAAGTCAAGTTGAAAGCTTTTCCTTTCTTTTTGAAGGGGGCGACTGAGGAGTGGTTGTTTTCAATCCCATCTGGTTCCATAAGGACATGGAATGACCTTAAGAGAATTTTCTTAGAAAAGTACTTCCCAGCCTCAAGAGCTGCCAACATTAGGAAGGAGATATGTGGGATAAGACAAGCTCATGGTGAATCATTATCTGAGTATTGGGAGAGGTTCGAGAAACTCTGCAATCAATGTCTCCACCACCAAATTTCTGACCAACTTCTCATTCAATACTTCTATAAGGGGTTAACTCCCCAAGATAGGAGTATTATTGATGTAGCTAGTGGTGGAGCTTTGATGAACAAAACACCAGAGGCGGCAAGGAATTTAATCTCTGATATGGTTGCAAATTCCAAGCAATTTAGCACCCGGGCTGATCATAGACACGTGAATAAGGTAAATGTCTCTAACTTAGAGAACAAGGTTAATGAGCTTACTTTTATTATGCGATCCTTCATGAGAGGTGATATGCAAGCTATTGTCTGTTCTATTTGTTCCATGCATGGACATAATGCTAATACATGTCCTACTATGCAAGATGATTCTACTGACCATGTGAATGCAGTTAGTGGTGTTTTTAATGCTAACTCACAGAGAAAATATGATCCCTACCTTTAGACCTACAATTCAGGATAGAGAGATCACCCAACCTTCGTTATGGGAATCCTCAACAACCACCTATGCATAATGGAGCAAGAGCACCCAACCCCCTGGATTTCAACCATAGCTGAACATTTCCAGACTTATGCTGCCGCCTTCTAACCCTTCTTCTTCTTTTAATCCTTCTTTGAATGAGATTATGGATATGATGAAAACTATGGCATCTAACACCTTTTCCATGCAGCAAATTTTCATATCTTTTCAACAAGACTATAAATCTTTTCAGCAAGAGATAAGGTCAGGAATCCAAAACCTTGAGGGGCAAATGGGATAGTTGGCATCTAACCATGGAAGAATGGAGGTCCAAAATTTTGGAAAATTGCCATCCCAAAGGCTGCAAGGCAAGGAAAGTGCTTTTACACTTAAGCTAAGGAGTGATAAGGAGATTAGAGACAAAGTAATTATTTTGGATAAGCAGGATGACTTGGAGATCAAAAATAACAACCCAAAACCAGCAACACCACCCTTTGACCTGAAGGGTGCCGAACCTTCTTCTCAACCCAAACAACCATCTCATGCTTCTAAGGTATCTCCTAACCTTGTGGATTCCTCTTATAAGCTAACTCCACCTTTCCCTTTGAATTCTAACAGACAAAAGAAGGAGGATAAGGAGAAAGAAATATTGGAGTTATTTAAAAAGGTGGAAATCAACATTCCTTTGCTGGAGGGAATAAGACATGTGCTCAAGTATGCCAAATTTCTTAAGGAGATGTGTATAACCAAGAGAGCCAACAAGGTCAGAAATGGTGACATAGTTGGCTTAGGAGAGCATGTAAGTGCTATTCTCCAAAAGAAATTACCTATTAAGCATGGAGACGCAAGTGCGTTTTCTATCCCTTATGTGATTGGTAATATGTGTTTTGATAAGGCCATATGTGAATTAGGAGCTTCAATTAGTGTGATGTCGAAATCCATCTTTGATTCTCTTAATGTTGGTTCTTTGAAAAGCACTTCTATTATCATTCAACTTGCTGATAGTTCATTTGTCTATCCTTTAGGTTTGTTGGAAGATGTGTTAGTGAAATTTGGTAGCTTGGTTTTCCCTTGTGATTTCTATATCATAGAGACATGTGATGATCACCCTCACACACATTCACCTCTTCTACTTGGGAGACCATTTTTTAGGACTGCTAAGACTGTGATTAATTGTTATGATTGTACTTTTTCTATTAGGATTGATGATTAACAAGTCTTGTTTAATTTTAATGAGGTAATGAAATATAATGATGATGTGCATGAATTACATAACTTGGATATCACTGATCTGTTCGTAGATGAATTTTGTGCTTATGGTAGTAACGATGGCGTTAATATTGCTCTTATTCGTTCCTTCTTCTCATCTTTTGATGTTAATGCCAATGGTGCTATGATATTTGAACCTTATGAGATTGATGCTATTATGGCATTACAATGTTCTTATATGGTGCCAAAATTGGACGTGTTTGCTGATTTACCTCTTTCCCATGAGAAAGTCTTACCTTCTATGTTGCATGCCCCTGAGTTAGAATTGAAACCTTTGCCTGATCATTTGAGGTGTGCTTTTCTTGGATCTAATGATAATCTTCCAGTGATTATTGCAAAGAATCTAACAGCTATGCAGGAAGAAAGATTGTTGCGTGTCTTAAAGGACCACAAGATTGCCATTGGATGGACTATAGCTGACATCAAAGGGATTAGTCCTTCTATGTGTATACATCGCATACTCTTAAAGGATAATTCCAAACCTTCGAGGGAGATGTAGAGACGGATCAATCCCCCCATGATGGAGGTGGTGAAGGCTGAAAATTTGAAGCTCTTGGATGCAGGTGTCATATACCCTATCTCTGATAGCAAGTGGATAAGTCCTATCCATGTGGTTCCTAAAAAGAAGGGCATTACTGTGGTGAAGAATGATGAGAATGAATTAGTGCCCACACGTGTGCAAAGTGGTTAGCTAATGTGTATTGATTATAGGAAGTTGAACTTGACAACAAAAAAGGACAATTATCCTTTTCCGTTCATGGACCAAATGCTTGAGTGCCTGGCTGGTAAGTCTTTCTATTGTTTCCTTGATGGCTATAGTGGATATAATCAAATTGTTATTGCCCCTGAGGATCTAGAAAAGACTACCTTTACCTGTCCATTTGGTACAAATGCTTATAGGAGAATGCCCTTTGGTTTATGCAATGCACCTGTTACTTTTCAGAGATGCATGATGAGCATATTTTTTGATTATGTTGAGAGGATCATAGAAGTTTTTATGGATGATTTTAGTGTCTATGGTGATTCCTTTGATCATTGTTTAGGAAACTTGTCTCTTATCTTGAAAAGATGCATGGATACTAACCTTCTTTTGAACTATGAAAAATGTCATTTTATGGTAGAACAAGGGATATTTTTAGGGCATGTGGTTTCTGAACGTGGCTTAGAGGTTGATAAAGCTAAGATAGATATTTTCTTGTCCTTTCCTTACCCCTCCTCTGTGAGGGATGTTCGATCTTTTCTTGGACATGCAAGTTTCTATCACATGTTTATTAAGGATTTTAGTAAAGTAGCCGTGCCTTTATGCAAGTTGCTAGCCAAGGATGCCAAGTACATCTTCTCCTGAGAGTGCAAGGATGCGTTTGACTTGTTGAGAAATAAGTTGACAACGACACCCATCATCCAACCACCTAATTGGGAGCTTCCTTTTGAGATTATATGTGATGCTAATGACTATGCAATTGGAGCTGTTCTTAGGCAGCGTATAGGGAAGTCTTTGCATGTGATTGTTTATGCTTCTAGGATATTGGATGAAACTCAGTGCAATTACCATGCAACTGAGAAGGAATTGTTTGTTGTTGTTTTAGCTCTTAAAAAGTTTCGGTCATACTTATTTGGCACAAAAGTTGTTATTTTCACTGATCATGCAGCTCTTAGGTATCTTTTGAAGAAAAAGGAGTCCAAGCTGTGCCTTATCAGATGGGTTTTGCTCTTACAAGAGTTTGACCTTGAGATTAAGGACAAGAAGGGAGCTGAGAATATTGTTGCTGATCACTTGAGCAGAATTAATGCTAAGGGAGATGATGTCATTCCTGTTAAGGAGACCTTTCCTGATGAACAGTTGTATACTGTCCTCTATGCTACTCCTCGACCATGGTATGCTAATTTAGTTAACTTTTTGATTATTAATAAGTTACCCTCAGGTATGTCTAAATCCCAAAGAGATAAATTCCGTGCTGATGCTACGTATTATTATTGGAACAATCCATATTTATGAAAGTTCTATGCTGATCAAGTTATTAGGTGATGTGTGCCACAAGATGAGTTTAATTCCATACTTGCTTTTTGTCATACTTATTTTTATGGTGGTCCTTTTGGTACTAAGTGCACAACTCATAAGGTGCTGGAATGTGGTTTCTTTTGGCCTTCATTGTTTAAAGATGCATTCCACTTCTGTAAATCATGTGAAAGATGTCAAAGAACTGGTAACATAACTTAGAGAGATTAGATGTCGTAAACTAATTTGATTTTTAGTGAAATATTTGATATTTAGGGTATTGATTTCATGGGTTTTTTTCCCTCTACTTATAGCTATCTTTTTATCTTGCTTGCTGTGGATTATGTATCTAAATGGATTGAGGCTATTCCTACTAGAACTAATGATGCTAAGGTTGTTGTTGGATTTGTTAAGGCTAACATCTTTAACAGGTTTGGCATTCCCAAAGAAATAATCAGTGAAAAGGAGACCCACTTTTGCAACCGATCCTTTGAGGCCATGTTGAAGAAGTATCAAGTTTTTCACAAAACTAGCACGACATACCATCCTCAAACAAGTGGCCAAGCTGAAGTTTCTAACTGTGAGATCAAGTCTATCTTGGAGAAGATAGTGCAACCTAATCGAAAGGATTGGAGTCTCATATTGGGAGATGCACTGTGGGCTTATAGAACAGCTTACAAGAGCCCCTTAGGAATGTCACCCTTTAGGATGGGTTATGGGAAAGCTTGTCACCTTCCAGTAGAACTTGATCACAAAGTGTAGCACCCCACTCTCATAAGAACCGGACCCGACATCGATGGTGATATCCAGATCCATGCCCTGCGAGGATGGGATGATACCACACTCAATCAAAACACAGTCCTAAAATTTTGTTTTGAAGCAAACATACACTTACATATATATGTATGTTTCGGAAAACAATTTACATAACAAAACTGGTAGGTACAATGACCACGAGGGTCCTCTTGTAAAATACACAATAACATATAAGCAAAGTCTTCACTCTAATGCAGACACAACTGATCCCGCCCTCTAGTACCGCTCTGCGATCACTATACACCCATTACCTAACGGGGTATTCTTCTGAGTCCTGCAAAACAATTGCAGATTTGGATGAGTTTTTGCAAACTCAATGAGTGACCATCATCGATGGTCCGCTCACTCAAGTACAGAATCAACTAATAACTTATGTTCTCATTCTTCCTCTCTGATCTCATTTACAATTCCTAAAGCTCTATCTCTATCTCTTAATACATTTTCTCAAGGAAAAATTCCCATTTACACATTTACAAAAATCTATATTCATAGGTCCCATTTTTCGATACATAAGTATTTCACTCGCTTACTATTCAATTATCATTTGGCTGTGACCTAGTGCCTAAACGGTCCCATTAAAGGGCTCATTAAATCTGTCCCTTATCCAGTGTTGGATACAGGGATCATCCAACGTTGAGCTTGAGGCTCTAAATCACTCATGAGCTTGAAGCTCATTTGTGTACGTTGAGCTAACAGCTCTGATCGGTGGCGAGTCTAGTCGACAGCCATAAAATCTCACACAACGCTAGACACGTAACAATATGTCATACATTTTTCAGTTAATTGTACCTCATGATCATTATTATATCAGTATATGGCATTTTGCCTGTCATTCAATCAGTATATCAAATCAGAATCAGTATATGGCATTTTTCCTGTCATTCAATCAGTATATCAAATCAAAATCAGTATATGGCATTTTTCCTGTCATTCAATCAGTATATCAAATCAAAATTAGTATATGGCATTTTGCTTGTCATTCAATCAAACATATCAGAATAAATGCAGTCTGTAACTTGTAACCTATTATCAATTTATATCAGTGTTGTGACCAAGCATCTATACTGTCCCTATAGGGGCACATTAATCGTTGAGCCATAGGCTCTGGAACTGTCCCATCAAGGGCTCGTTAATCGTTGATCGCGTCTTAGGGGTAGGAGAGCCCTTTGGGTATGCACTACTTCCCACGCGTCTTAGAGGTAGGAGAGCCCTCTGGGTATGCACTAACTCATCAATCGTTGAGCTTTTCGTTCTGAAACTGTCCTTTCAAGGGCTCATTAATAATTCAGCGCGTTTTAGGGGTAGGAGAGCCCTCTGGGTATGCACTACTTCCCACGCGTCTTAGGGATAGAAGAGCCCTCTGGGTATGCACTATTCCCTTTCGAGCTCGAGGCTCTTTTTCAGTAGTCGAGCTTGTAGCTCTGATTCTAATCTATTTCAGTAGTCGAGATCACAGTCATTTCTAATCTATTTCAAATTTCCACATCACAAACACAATTACACTTTCACATTCTCATAACATTTCTGTATACTATCACTTCAATACTCCGAACCTTCCATCCGGAGTTCACATTCAATATTATCTCATCATTTTACTTCAGAGAATTTAAATCACTGAATTATAACATTTAATACTTTGAGAACTGTCTACGTCACTCACCTGGCTTCCGCACTAAAGTCTGGAAGTCTCTAAAATGTTTGAGGCTGACTTTCCAAAAGTGCCTCTATCATAAATCAGAACACATATTTTTAGCACATAGTACATTTCAACAATAAAGCACATGTAGCAATCTAATGATAAATACTATGCACTTTCGTGACATTCCCGGCACTGACCATAAAACAATTCCCGTTAAACCTTTCCTAAAAGGAAACAGAACTCAATTGACTATCAAATTATACAATTTGTTTCAAAAATCTGAAAATCATTGCCCAACATAGACGGACTATCTTTATGCCGAAACCATACTTTACACTAAACTTCCATCCAAATTTGAGGACTTTAACAGACTGCTTCAACACTCCCCCTTTCTACATAGACGAACTATCTTTATGTCGAAACCATACTTTACACTAAACTTCCATCCAAATTTGAGGACTTTAACAGACTGCTTCAACACTCCCCCTTTCTATAAGCATATAAACCCTTGTCTCTAGTTCATAACAAATCCAACATTATCTCATTTCAAAGATGGTAGAAAAGTTATCGCTTAAAAACCAAAATATGACTTTCTGGGAACAGTAGCTCGCCGCGACGTGAAGAAGCTCGCCGCGGAAAAATCCAAACACTCGCCCTCGTCGCGATGTGCACAAATTCGTGTGCCGCGACATGCACATGAACACGTTGCGACGTACGAGCCCGATCGCGCCTCCCGAATCCATCTTTCAGCCATTTTAATCCATTTTTGTCCAATTTATTCAACACACAACTCATCTATCTTCCAAATTAACACTCATACATCATTTTCCAACTCAAAACCAACCCATATCATTTACAAATCATCAGAAATATATCCCATGTTCGGAAACCCTAAACCAACATATACATAAGCCAATCTTTACCCAAATCACTCAAAACATAAATCAATCAACAAATCAAGAGGAAGGATACTTAAACTTACTTGATTTAGCTCACAAATTCCTTAAAACTCTTCATAACTCCATCGAAAATTCCTTTCTTCTTCTCCTCCTCTTCTTCTGCATGGCATCTTCATTTCTTTCCTCATTTTCAAAACCAAATTTCCTTTTTATACCATTTCTAATTATGAAATGTCCCTTTTGCCCTCTTCATTTAACCTTAACCCTTATTCTAATAAGTGTCATACCCAAATTACCCATATAACAATTTTTTATAACTTCGCGACTTCTATTTAGAAAAATCCCACTCTTAGGGACTGAATTGAAATTCAATTCTTTCAAAAAATCATTCACTTTCATGCCTGTCAAATTCCCAATTCAATCAATTCATTTACTAGACTTTCATAAATCTTTCTAAAATTCAATAACGAGAATTCTTAAATCACATCTGTAGTTGGAGTGTCAATGATATAGTCATTGTACCGAAAATCTCATCGGTACCTATTTTACAATTTCTGGAGAATTCCCACAAAGCACTCATATTCAATTTCACAATTACACAATTTCACATTTTCACAAAAATACCAAAATCGAGAATTGTCACAAATGCATGCACAATTTTGTGTATAGAAACACAACCCAATCCAAATTTACTATTTATCCTTCCCATCGGTGACGGGATGTTACAATTCTCCCCTCCTAATAAAAATTTCGTCCCCGAAATTCATTCTGACATAGAATACGATAGGGGTACTATGTTCTCAAGCATTCTTTCTTTTCGTATGACGCCATTTTATTTGATGTTTCCTTTATACTATCATCATTGAGGTCATCCATTGATTCTTACATTAATCAAGTTCACAATCGTTCTTATCTTTGTGATCGAGTGCCTTTCACATAAACAAAATACTGGCCCGTAGGCTCAGTCAAATCAGAATATTGGCCCGTAGGCCCAGTCAAATCAGAATATTGGCCCGTAGGCCCAGTCAAATCAGAATTAAATCATAGAACATAGCTCTATGTAGAAATGCTACAAATAGGCGACTCAATCACAACTCCTTCATATTTCATGCATTCTTGGGATAGAATGCATCACTTACAATGCCGGAACTTATTTGAACATATTCACTCAAGTCCACATTCTTGGCTACCCATTTGCTCTTTTGGGGTCCTCTTACTAGGACCTTTCTTTTAACGGTAATACACATGTATCGATGTCATCAACATCCCCCAAATCCACAAATTTGGGCTTTCCCTATTTCCTTGGCTCCACTTAACTTGTCATAATACCCTCTGTATTACACTAGTCTTAGTAACCCAGTATCCATAAATATGGCACTTTACTATACAATGTTCTATCCGACACTATTTACTGGAACATAGGTTCCTCAGCCCAATCCTTTTAATCTTTTCAATTTCTAGTTATACCTTAATCTCTACTAATTTGTCTAGTCATTGTATAACTCATATGATTCTGTCCACATCATGATTCTACGCTTTCAATCCAATTAATGTTGCAGAAGTTTCTAATTCATGTGTCTAAATTTGGCTCAAGCAGTTATTCATCTTTAACAACACCAAAATCATGTTACAAATTTCAACCAATTTCCTCATAATCATAAATTCATCCTCACTAAGATCATAGTCACTAATTGATATTCTTATGCTTAGATCCCATTAACCTTTTATAACAATATGAAATCTGAGCATAATTAACACTAATAGGTATAACCTCTTATTTTTAGCTCATGAAATTCCTTGAGTAACAACTTCCTCTGACACATGTTATCCTCAATTTCTCGTTAAACTTCCTATTTCTCAACAGATTTCCCAATTCTTTCAAATTCCTACAGATTCCTCATTAACTCATTTAAATATTTGTTCATTCATATCTGTTGCTCCACATATTTCAATCGGTCTAAAATCATAACTTCCTGTGTTGGAACCCCTTAACATTATGGAGGATCTGTGGTTCCCAAACACACATTTATACCCTAAGATGCAGACCCAAATTCTCCTCACATAAACAAAAGTGTTTCCTTGAAATACCCGAGTCCCCTAACACTTAGATATTTCACATTCTCAACTCCAAATTTCCTGCTCTACAGCAATCAGTTCCCTCATGAACAAACCCGGTTGTATCAGGTAAGGGACTTTCGACCTTTAGACAAATGAAAGAATTTCCAAATTCTATTGTTGAATTTAGAGATCAGCTTATGATCTCAGCTATTTGTCATGGAAAGCCTACCATCACAGATCAAAATTCACGCTGACAACCCTCGATATAATCACTCACCTATTTTCCATCTGTACTTATAAGTCCTTTTTGAAACTTCAAGAGAACCCATTTCCACTTTTCCTCCTATCCTTTTAGGGTCAATCCGTATCGCCCACTCTGGTCAATGCATCCTCGCTACTAAGGCCCAATGAACTATAAAGTAATCTCTTATACTATACAACCCAGTAAATTTCATCTAACTCTTACTATCTCATCTAGAGATGTATTTATCTCACAGTTCAATCATTCACAATCACTAATGATACCAACATTTCCATATACTATAAAAATCATTTCTATTCTTGTTCCTGCCCATAAGTAGGGTTCACCTTATGACTTGGTGACCCGCATGTGCTCTGCACTCGTTCCTCATACTAATACACATACTAACAGAAATTATTTTCGGCTTTCCATTATCTAACTCCCTTTTGTAAACAACAACTCGTCATAAACATTTTTGAGTGCTTTTACTCTTCTCCTTTAAGTTATCATAATTTCCAAAAATGTATACATTAAACAATTCAAATCGAAGCACATACCTAATTGTCCCCATGGTAACATATCATGAATCACGTTCCAACATTTGTAACATCATAACCCTATAATTTTATCGTCCATGCGCATATTCCCAATCCACTTAGAATTATAAATACAGAAGCATCAAGAAATGCAATCCCAGTATTCAGGCTATTGTCACATTTCAAAACCACTTTTACTTAAATCATTTCCTTTTTAACCAAGCTTATACACTTTAATCACATTCTACTTCTTTTTGTCAATAACTTTACTTCTCTATTTCCTTCGAAGGCAAAGCATTTCGGTCCCATATTAATACCCTTTTACACACCAATACGAATACAGTGAATCTATATTTACCCACGCATATCACATGCTTTCTCACTTCCAAAAATTCCCACTTTTTTGAACAGACAAGTCAAATCATAATACCTGATCGCCCTGACCTTTTTATCTCGCATCGATATATCCTTCGACAAATTCATACACTGGTCATTTTAACCGATATTCCCCTCATGTCTACATTTGACCCAATCCAACTATGACACATTTCATTTTCTTTTACTCAATTTATTCATTTACGCTATAATACAGTCCATCATACCCATATAGTAACACAAATACAGTAAATCCATTTCTGTCTTTTTCTCATTTCACACATCCTAATTTATCAAACAACTCATCAGAATCACAATTACCTAGTCCTCATTGAGCTTTTGATTAACCATAAGCATATTTTTACACTCAATCGTACCCCTGATCACTCTTTACCGATATCTTTTTCATATCGAAATCTAATCTTTCCAGACTATCGCAATTTCATTTTCTTACAACCCAATTTATGCACTTTAAGTCTCATTACTCAATCGATATCACTTATTTCCAAAATCAACCCATACCACTATCTTCACATTCCTATCGCATTCAAGGGTTTATGATTACAGTACAGTGTGAATATCATTTACAATGTGTAGGAACTCGGCCTCTCGGGCCTCGCGTCCTTAAAAAGGGCCTTGGCCTCACGGGCCTCGCGCCCTCACAGTTTCACTTTTCCCATTCCCAATTGCCCATAATCCACATTGACTCATACGCTGATGTTTCATTTCTCTTTTCACACTAAGACACTTAACACATGAGCTTAACACTTTTTCATGCGCAAGACTCATTCTCATGGGACTCAGATTAGGGATCAGTCGCCAGTGTCTGCTATAACATGTCTTTACTGTATATGATTTGACTTATGTTCAGAAACGCCCATGTAAGTTCGTACTTCTGGGCTTTGATACCACTAAATGTAGCACCCCACTCCCGTAAGACCCGGACCCGACATCGATGGTGATATCTAGATCCATGCCCTGCGAGGATGGGATGATACCACACTCAGTCAAAACACAGTGCTAAAATTTTGTTTTGAAGCAAACATACACTTACATATATATGTATGTTTCGGAAAACAATTTACATAACAAAACTGGTAGGTACAATGACCACGAGGGTCCTCTTGCAAAATACACAATAACATATAAGCAAAGTCTTCACTCTAATGCAGATGCAACTAATCCCGCCCTCTAGTACCGCTCTGCGATCACTACACACCCATTACCTAATGGGATATTCTTTTGAATCCTGCAAAACAATTGTAGATTTGGATGAGTTTTTGCAAACTCAATGAGTGACCATCATCGATGGTCCACTCAATCAAGTACAGAATCAACTAATAACTTATGTTCTCATTCTTTCTCTCTGATCTCATTTACAATTCCCATAGATCTATCTCTATCTCGTAATACATTTTCTCAAGGAAAAATTCCCATTTACACATTTACAGAAATCTATATTCATAGGTCCCATTTTTCGATACATAAGCATTTCACTCGCTTACTATTCAATTATCATTTGGCTGTGACCTAGTGCCTAAACGGTCCCATTAAAGGGCTCATTAAATCTGTCCCTTATCCAGTGCTGGATACAGGGCTCATCCAACATTGAGCCTGAGGCTCTAAATCACTCATGAGCTTGAAGCTCATTTACATACGTTGAGCTAACAGCTTTGATGTAACATCCCATCTCCGATGGGAAGGATATTTTAGTAAATTGGGTCGGGTCAGGAGTATTAAATTATATCTCGGCATGCACATACAGCATATAGCCTCTATGATTGATGGTTTGTTGCACTTGCACATGGTAAACATGCATTCATGACATTTTTCGGCTTAGGTTTCAACTTGAGATTCTTTGTGAAATTTATGGGATAATTGTATGTGAAAAAATTATTTGGAGTGCGCCATAAATTGTTTTCCATTTTATGGGATTTTCAGGAATTTTTCTGGAATTGTTTTCCCGGACCGGCAAAATCGCCGGTAAATGGCCTAAATGTGTTTTTGTTGTGGAAAATGTGGTTTTCGTGTTTGAACAATTATTGGGAGTGGACTGCCATATGTTTTACCATTTTGGGCAATTTAGGTAACTTTCAAAAAAATGATTCGGGAAAATTCCCGGAAATTTCCGGACTGGGAAAAATCGCCAATTGGTGAATCAGTCGATTTTCGGTAGCGAAAATTGCTACCCAATGGCACTATATTATGGGGTATATTATTTTGGGATTGTAATTAGGGCCATTAGAATTGAATAGGTCAAATTAAGGAAATCCTATTAAATATTTTGTCTTATCCTTATTTTATTGTTTTTTTTAGATAAGTGCCAAATGTCCAACGAATTTATTGCATTTGTCTTTTCCTAGCTATTGTTTTTCGGTTATTTAAAGGGAAAGAAGGGAAAAACCTCATTGTTATTGCTTATATCCTTCCTCCACTGAAACTTCACCTTCCCTTCTTCTCCATTTGTTGTTCTTTAGGTTTCTTAGTGTTTAGCTCTCCCTTCCTCTTTGTTCCTTCTAGAAAGGGCCAAGCATACACTCTTTTCTTTTTGGCATGATGATATACATGTTTGATGTTAGAAGAAAGTAGAGAAAATGAGTAATTAGTGAGTTGTCCTGCATCTACCTCTCGATTTGATGGAGCGATTTTGATGGCATTTGCTTTCCTGGATTTTATTAAAAGGATGTTCTGATTTTATGAATTGAGGCATAATTGATCCTTATGGGATATTATGAGTTATAGCTAAAATTGATATTTCTTAGGGCATGGTGAATGGCTGTCAAGAATGTGATGACGTGGGATGATTAGAAAGTTCATAAGTGGTATCGATGCTAGTAGCATGAGGTCAAATCGATCCGATGATACAATTGAAAGATTTATTGATTAAAGGACAAATCTAAGCTAAATCTGAAATGAATTAAAAGCTATTGTAGGGAGTCCTGATCCTAGCGGAGATTCAAGTGTAAAAGATAAAATCTGTTACTGAGAAGATATGCGCTAGGTGAGTGTAAAGAATCTGACCGTGTTATAGGACTATTGATCATTGAGGAGGCATTAGTTGTAAATTTGAAAAGAATATTGATTCGCAAATATTTGTGTAAAAATGTTCGGAAAGTACGAGTGAATTTGACGATTGTATTATCAACTCAGTTTGTAAGGATAGAAATAAAATAAAATATATGGAGAAACTAGTGTAAAGGAACTTGTGTTAGAATATGTTACAATGAATTTGAGGAAATATAAGAGAATTGCTCCTTATTTGAGGAATTTTGATTTTTAAAGAATTAGGAAAATTAATCAAGGGTATAAGGAGTTTATTATGCTATTGAAGAGTAAAGTGTTTCAACAGTATTCAGATTTGAAAGTGACTGATCATTAATGATGTATCAAACATATTTGAAAAGTGAGGAAGGATAGTTGACATATTTGAAGAAATTCCATATCAGGAAAAGTTTCATAAAAAGTGGATCTTGATTTGATCAAATTATTTGTGGATGAATTAGTATTCGAGCATGGTATTGAGAGACTTAGTGATGATAAAATGTAAAATTGTAAGGGACATATGTATATGGGATTTGGAGTTATGCAGAACTACCTGTATGTGGGATTCATCCCGAAATTATTAGTGAATTTTTGGTCTTAGTTATTTGGTAAAAATGTTTAAGGAAAAAGCGTATGAATCGTATAACTGATAACTTTATAAAAAGGGACAATTGGAGAAATTTACAACTCGAGTACTGATCGTTATACATGTCCCAGTAAAGGATGTGATGCAATCTATTGAAATAGTGTAAAGTGGTTTTATGAACATAGGGATAAGTATAACCTCATGCGCTGCATTATGATTAATGGCTAGAATTTACTGTATTGGATATTGTTTTGAAAGTTGGAGATTCCATTCGTACAGGAATAGTTTGGAGATGTCTATGAATATGCAAATCGATAACGATTGAGTTATTTCGTGCAGTTGAATGATTTGAAAAGGATTCAGCGGCTGGTTACTACAAATTAAGTTAATGGTGAAATTCAATGGATTAAAAAAAAAATTAATTGCAGAAAATCAAAGGTTGGGCAATAAAGTTATCAAATCTAGTGTATTATTGAGTATTAATAGTCGAACTGACAAATAGGGGCAAAAGAAAGAATTAAGTGCTGCCAATTTTTGTGTGTTAGCCCTAGTACATTTATAAATGGTATAAGAACTGATTTGTGTTCATGTGGATGTTTAATGATTTGTAAATGGCATTGGAAATGATAGAATTAAGGTTAACACCAAATCTGGAAAATTAAGGTTTTCACTGATTGTATTGTTGTTAGCATAACTAATTGTGTAGGAATGCAAATGAGGTGCGGTTTGTGGCCACTTAAACTTTGGGATGTTGGCTTCAACTTTGTGTGAAATAGGTGATGTTAAATTGTAATGTTAGAAGGGTGAATCTTTGCATGGAAAGTTTCTGTTTGTAGGGTCTGTGAACAGTACCCGCATATATGACCTGATTATTTTTCTGATTTTTCTAAATTAATTGAGATGGAATTTGGGAAAATGGTCTTCATGGAAGTTGAAGAATATTGAGTTAGCTTTCCATTTCCACGGATCTTGCTAATTTTCGAGTTGTATATTGGGAGATATGAACTGATTACTATTGACTGGTTTTGAGCATTTTGATGAAACCTAGCCTAAGTGTTGAGTTTGTGAGCTTGCGGGTTGGAAGCAATTTTAGCAAATTATGTGAACTGAATTAATGTGAGTGATCTTCTGAAAAGTTTCAGAGTAAGGAATTATCTTGAAAATGATATATGGTGTGTAATTTTTAGAGGTCATATTTGGGAGTTATGATTTTTCAAATATTGAACCTGCATTAGGTTATGAATTGCTGATCATGGCAGTAACTTGCATGACAGTTTTGAAATTGTTAGAAATTGAATTGGATTTTGAGTTCTTCATGAAAATTGAAGTTCAAGATCTTATCTTTTCAGGGATATAAGGTATTGAATTTTGTGACATTTTTTCTAAGAGTTATACTGTTTGGAAAATTACTGTCCAGATTGGTTGATTTCAGTAGACAGATTCTTTGTGGAATTGTTTGACCTAGTTAGCAAGTGAATTTGATTTTGAGTTGTTCATGAAAGTTGTAGATAACATTGTGAAATTTCTGAGCATATTTATTGTGTTATTTGTGACTGAGGAAATGAGTAGTTACTGAATTTGCAATGTACTGCCCTGTTTTGATAAGTTTTGAGTGGGCAGTAGGTTTGGATGGATTTTTGACACCCTTAGGGGTGAAATTGATTTTTATGGTCTTCTTGAGAATTGTAGAGGGTTTCATGATCTTTCCAACAAGGTATGAATTGTATTTTTCTGAATTGTGTGCCAAGAGCTATGAGTGTTGGAAGTTGGATTAGAAATCAGGAAAAAAGGGAATGGGAATGTGGAATCATGCCCGGTCACTAGGGCGACGCCTCGCCCTAGTGACGAGGCTCGGATGGACGGCATCGCTAGGGCGACGCCTCGCCCTAGCGATGAGGCCGGATAAGTCGGCCTCGCGAGGGCGACGTCTCGCCCCCGCGAGGCTGGTTTTTCTTATTTATTATTATTTGATTATTTGGTATTTGGTGATTCTTTTGTCAATTTCTTTTCCGTCCGTCGTCCGATTGACCTGATTCTTGAGGCATCGGATTTGTATCATATTGAATTTCATTTTGTGATAAATTGGAAATTTTTAGACGGAAAATTGACGTGGCCCCGGGTAATGGACCGTTAATCACTGTTTTATTTAATTGGGGACCTATAGAGGTCCGAATTGAGCACCGTCAGCGCCAATAGGTTTCTAATTTTTAGACGGATTTTATTATGGGAAAATTTTGGATTAGGGTCGGGAATGCCATGAACATGCATTATACACGTTTTACTTATTCCATATGCATTGTTTGATATTTCTAATTATACAGTTGGTAATGTGTACTCATTTTCATTGTTATAGAGGCTCAGTTGGAACGTCGTTCTACGGACGTTGCAGAGACTTCCCGGCAATAGCTCGGAAGTAATAGGTGAGTAACCTAGTTGGTTTCTCAATCTATGTGTGTTTAATATGACGCATTGATGCCATGTGGAGATAATGGAGGGTTTATGTGTGTTTGATTTTGATTGATTTCGGACCATGGGTGTCCAAAATATTGGAAATGTGATATTGAAGTGCTATTATGTGTAAATGATTATGATGCATCAATGCAATAAATTGAAAATGATATGATTGACATACCGGACCAAAGGTCCGAAGGAATAGGAAATGGCATAAAATGTAAATGGAAATTGGAACATATGCATTCATGCGATATTGGTATGATCGAGATAAAAGCGGTTGTGACCGGGCGACCACCGTATCAGGGCATATCACGCCCAACGTATATGAGAGCTTTCAGCTCAACGCACAGGACCTCAGGTCCAACGTATTCAGAGCCTCAGGCTCAATGTATCAGGGCTTCAAGCCCAACGAAATTTCAGAGCCACTGGCTCACCGTTATTGAGCTCAGGCGCACGGTCACAACAACGTAATGAAAATGGAAAGGGTCTTGTGCATTGCATATATGGTATGATTAAATATGGACTGTATGAAAGGCGATACGCCTTACATTTGTGGTATCAGAGCCCAGAAGTACAATCTTACATGGGCTTTCTGAAGAAAAAGAAATCATAATGAGTTTTTTTCACTGCATTGACTGCTCTAGCATACCACCCTCGCGGGTCGCGGACTCGGATATCACCGTCGATGTCAGGTTCGGGTCTCGCGGGAGTGGGGTGCTACATTTGATCGGTGGCGAGTCTAGTTGACAGCCATAAAATGTCACACAACGCTAGACACTTAACAATATGTCATACATTTTTTAGTTAATTGTACCTCATGATCGTTATTATATCAGTATATGGAATTTTGCCTGTCATTCAATCAGTATATCAAATCAGAATTAGTATATGGCATTTTGCCTGTCATTCAATCAGTATATCAAATCAAAATCAGTATATGGCATTTTGCCTTTCCTTCAATCAGTATATCAAATCAAAATCAGTATATGACATTTTGCTGTCATTCAATCAAACATATCAGAATAAATGCAGTCTGTAAGTTGTAACCCATTATCAATTTATATCAGTGTTGTGACCAAGCATCTATACTGTACCTATAGGGGCACATTAATCGTTGAGCCATAGGCTCTGGAACTGTCCCATCAAGGGCTCGTTAATCGTTGATCGCGTCTTAGGGGTAGGAGAGCCCTCTGGGTATGCATTACTTCCCACGCGTCTTAGAGGTTGGAGAGCCCTCTGGGTGTGCACTAACTCATCAATCGTTGAGCTTTTCGCTCTGAAACTGTCCCGTCAAGGGTCATTAATCATTGAGCACATCTTAGGGGTAGGAAAGCCCTCTGGGTATGCACTACTTCCCACGCTTCTTAGGGATTGGAGAGCCCACTGGGTATAAACTATTCCCTTTCGAGCTCGAGGCTCTTTTTCAGTAGTCGAGCTTGTAGCTGTGATCATCGAGCTTGTAGCTGTGATCAGTATATCACAATCATTTCTAATTTATTTCAGATTTCCACATCACAAACACAATTACACTTTCACATTCTCATAACATTTCCGTATACTATCACTTCAATACTCCGGACCTTCCATCCGGAGTTCACATTCAATATTATCTCATCATTTTACTTCAGAGAATTTAAATCACTGAATTATAACATTTAATACTTTGAGAACCGTCTAGGTCACTCACCTGGCTTCCGCGCTAACGTCTGGAAGTCTCTAAAATGTTTGAGGCTGACTTTCCAAAAGTGCCTCTATGATAAATCAGAACACATATTTTTAGCACATAGTACATTTCATCAATAAAGCACATGTAGCAATCTAATGATAAATATTATGCACTTTCGTGACATTCCCGGCACTGACCATAAAACAATTCCCGTTAAACCTTTCCTGAAAAGAAACAGAACTCAATTGACTCTCAAATTATACAATTTGTTTCAGAAATCTGAAAATCATTGCCCAACATAGACGGACTATCTTTATGCCGAAACCATACTTTGCACTAAACTTCCATCCAAATTTGAGGACTTTAACAGACTGCTTCAACACTCCCCCTTTCTATAAGCGTATAAACCCTTGTCTCTCGTTCATAACAAATCCAACATTATCTCATTTGAAAGACGGTAGAAAAGTTATAGCTTAAAAACCAAAATATGACTTTCTGGGAACAGTAGCTCACCGCGACGTGAAGAAGCACGCTGCGGAAAAATCCAAACACTCGCCCTTGTCATGACGTGCACGTTCGCCATCGCCGCGACGTGTTTCTCGCCCTTGTCGCGATGTGTTTCTCGCCCTCTTCGCGACGTGCTTCTCGCCCTCGCCGTGACGTGCGCATGAACACATCGCGACGTGCGAGCCCGATTGTGCCTCCCGAATCCGTGTTTCAGCCATTTCAATCCATTTTTGTCCAATTTATTCAACACACAACTCATCTATGTACCAAATTAACACTCATACATCATTTTCCAACTCAAAACCAACCCATATCATTTACAAATCATCATAAATATATCCCATGTTCGGAAACCCTAAACCAACATATACATAACCCAATCTTTACCCAAATCACTCAAAACATAAATCAATCAACAAATCAAGAGGAAGGATACTTAAACTTACTTGATTTAGCTCAAAAATTCCTTAAAACTCTTCATAACTCCATCAAAAATTCCTTTCTTCTTCTCCTCCTCTCTTCTGCACGGCATCTTCATTTCTTTCCTCATTTTCAAAACGAAATTTCCTTTTTATACCATTTTTAATTATGAAATGTCCCTTTTTCCCTGTTAATTTAACCTTAACCCTTATTCTAATAAGTGTCATACCCAAATTACCCATATAATAATTTTTTTTAAAACTTCGCGACTTCTATTTAGAAAAGTCCCACTCTTAGGGACTGAATTGAAATTCAATTCTTTCAAAAAATCATTCACTTTCATGCCTGTCAAATTCCTAATTCAATCAATTCATTTACTAGACTTTCATAAATCTTTCTAAAATTCAATAACGAGAATTCCTAAATCACATCTGTAGTTGGAGTGTCAATGATACAGTCATTGTACCGGAATTCTCATCGATACCCATTTTACAATTTCTGGAGAATTCCCACAAAGCACTCCAATTCAATTTCTCAATTACACAATTTCACATTTTCACAAAAATACCAAAACCGGGAATTGTCACAAATGCATGCACAATTTTGTGTACAGAAACACAACCCAATCCAAATTTACTATTTATCCTTCCCATCAGTGACGGGATGTTACACAAAGCGTTTTGGGCCATTAAGCAATGTAATCTGAACTATGATGAGGCTGGAAATTTTAGAAGTTACAATTGCAAGAGTTGGAGGAGCTAAGGAATGATGCCTACGAGAACATGAAGATTTATAAGGAGAAGTCAAAGGCAGTCCATGACAAGATGATTAGTAGGAAGGAGTTTCATGTGTGTCAGAAAGTTCTTCTTTACCAATCCCACCTTCGCCTCTTCCCAGTTGAGGTTGAGAGCATGGATACAAGCAAGAGGTTCATAGTTAATGGCCATAGGTTGAAGCCTTTCCTAGAAGGTTTCCAATCTAACTTGGAGGAGATGCACTTGGTCAAGCCTGTTCATGGGGAGTGAGTAGCATTAACATGATGTCGAGCCAACGACATTAAACAAAAGCGTTGAATGGGAGGCAACTCATCATACAAAAAACCAGATTTGATTTCTCTTCCCTTTTTTTTCTTTACGTTTTTCATCATTATCATCTTCTTCTTCTCATAATTTCTTTCTTTTTGTTGTGTTTTTGGTGTGTTTTTATCTCCTCTTCTTGCTTTGATTTCAACATTGAGAACAATGTTGCGTTTAAGTGTGTGCGTGTGTGTGGGGGGGAGGAGTTAAGTTAGTTTTTACATTAAATTTTAAGGTTTTAGCTGGTTATTGGTTCGGATATTTTCTTTATTTTCGTACTTTAATTTACCACACCTTTGCTCTTGTTTGAACTTGAAGGTTTTCGCTTATAATTGCATGCTTTAAAAAAATCCATAAACATTGAAATAATAATTCAAAAATCTAAACAGATTTTCTATTTTTGCATGTTTTGCACCTGAAGTGTTTGGTTTTGTTTTTTTTACCTCCCAATGATTGATAAGAATATGAATGTTATAGATGAAAATTAATCTGTGATTTTTGAATCATAAATTTGATGAATGATTTTTTAATGTAAGTTCTGAGCATGATGGTATTTGGATTGACCTTGAAATTACACTTGTTGACTTAATAGATGATTGTCCCATGTGAGCTTTTGAACCTTCAACAGGAGTGATTTCATTCAATGCTTTGTATCTCTAGAACTAGCTTCATATCTTGTTGAGACTACATTTGTGCATGCATTACATAAACATGATAAAGGCCCCTAGGATTTTAAACATTTAACAAAAAAAAAAGGGCATCCCAAAACATGTTGACCACTAGTTAGCCCACTTGAGCTTATTATCTGTTCTTTGCTTTACCCATGTTTAACTTAGCCTATTCTTATTTGATTTACCTTTCTAACCCCTATCAAGGGGGAGTATTTGGAAACAAAAAACAAAAAAACAAAAAAACAAGAAAAAAGCAAAAACAAAAAAAAGAAGAAAAAACAAAAAAGATTGAGGCCTAGAGTAAAAATAAAAGAAATGAATTCCCCCACGTGAATTTCTTGTTCAATATTATTCGAATTGAAAGTTCAAATGAAAAGTTGAGTTGTGCTTGATTATTTGATATTATGCATTGTGCGCGACATGTATGTCATTGATTATTTTTATGCTTTGCTTTCTTTGATACCTAACATTTTTCTTTACCCTGCTTTTACCTCACCCTTAACCCAGCCATGTTACATCCCTGTTAAGACCTTTTGATTTGTGATGTGCAAGTATGATTAGTAGTATATTCGAGATTGAAGAGCAAGCATATGGTAGAGCATTGCATTGTTTGAATTAATGAGAGTTAAACACCTATGAGCCTTAAACACTTTGAATGTTGGAGAGTATAACAATGAGAAGACCGATTATTTTTACATGGAGTAGATTTCCTCTAGGTCTTATATGTGATCTTGCTTGGTTCTTACATTTGAAGTAAGTTCATTAATTTTATGGATTTAGTGTCACAGGTTCCTTTTCTCTATGATGCTTGTGCTTCTTTGATGTTGTTGGGGGGTTAGGAGAAAAGCTATAATACTTAAGAAAAGTTTCCTTGCATTTGCATACACATTTTCCTTTACTTTTGCATCCATTCTAGTTTTTTGCATGTCACAACTTTTCCTTAGTTTATTTTTTTGTCTTTCTTTATTTTTCCTTACTCGAGGAAAAGAAAGAGTTAAATGTGGGGGAATTTGATGCACTCATATATATATATTTTATATATACTTTTACATTTAGTTTTTATTCTCATTTGATGTCTAAATCACGTGACTTACATTGATTTTATCATTTTAGGTGTTTTATGTGTCAAGTGAAGAAAATCATGCTAAGGAGGGAGATTTAGGACTTTTGGATGTCATTTTCAGAGTGAGGAGGTCGAAATACCCTAAGTTGACCAAAGTTGCAGAAATCCTAATCCTATAAGGAATCCTATTTCAACAAGGATTTCTAAATTTCAGAAGATTCTTGTTCGCCACTGCAAGAAATAGATCCAAGAACAATCTAGATGGTAAGGGGATATGTAGATTGAGAGAAATGAAGATTCATAAATTTTAGGAAAAAAAGTCCTACCCTTGTAAAGATCCTAATTTGACAAGGAAAGAAAAAAATATACTTCTACTTGGAAAAGAAATCATATCCTTGTAAAGTTCCTAATTCTATAAGGAAAGAAAGATCTATTTTTACTTGGAAAAGAAATCCTCTCCTACAAGACCTCCTCCAATATAAATAGGGTCCTTTAGCATTAGTTTAAGTGTGTATTCATGTTTTCTATCTTCTTTGGACGTGAATCTCTCTTCTGCTCTTTCTTTCTCATATGTTTTCACTTTCTCTCTGGGTAGAACCCTAGTTTTATTTTCTTCTCTACTTCTTCTTGTTATACACGAATTCTACACTATGTTTTTAATGATGATTTTTAACTTTATTTTATTTAGAATTATGAGCTAAATTCTCTTTTCCAATTGTTGAGGCTATTAGCTAAATTCATGGTTGTTTTTATGAGAAGCGGGTGCATATAATTGATGAATCTATGATTGGAAATGTGTGCTCTTGGTCTGGACATGATTGCCGAATTATGCATGTGGATTTAAAGTCATGAATTTGAATTTCGCATGAATAATTTGCATGCTATCTTATTATTTTAATTGCTGGACAATAAATTGATTAGGTTAGGTAGTAACAACTAATTAAAATTGAAGCTTGTATGTCGGTTTTAATTAGTTGGATCAAGACATAGGTTAATTTTATGCATGCTAGCCTTCTTGAAAATTAACTTAGGTTTGGCAGACTTGATTTTGATCTTAATGCCCTTGTTATTGTGTTGTTCATGCTAGTTTTGGATTAATGCATTAACAAGAAGTTGCTGCATGTCATGCTTGTTTTGAATGCATCTATCTTTGCTTGATAAACCCTAATTTTCCAATCTTAGAAATAATTTGTTTTCAATGATTAAAAACAACCTAAGGATTTAGTGAAAACCTTTGCAATTGGTATTTGATTAATCTGAAATTTCCTAAAAATTTATCTCTTGAAAACTTTCGACTTTGTTTTAATTTTCTAAACTTAAATCATGTCTTCTTCTTTCTTTTCTTGTTCACTTTTAATGCAAGCAAAACAACCCCCAATCTATCTTGCATTTAACTTCTATTTTCCCCTTTGACATTTACGCATACTTTGCTTGAAAGTAAAAAATTCTTCCTTGTGTTTTGATCTCTGTGGGATGATACCCTTACTTCATTATACTATAAATCAACTTAAGCAGGGGATTAAATTTGTAGGCTAACAACAACCTATCAGTAGTCGACCACTAGCCTAGATTGTTTGACCAATGTACCTAGAAACATGTTCCTAAAGATTTTAAAGTTCTTTTAAAGATTAATCCATATTCCTTTAATAAAAATTAATACAAAATCATTTTAAAATTTCATAAAAAACTTATTTAAAGATCAAGAGGGCCTTTGAAATCAAAACCTTAATTTCTTTTTAAAATTGATAAGATTTATACAATAAGTTCAAAATATGGTATGGTTATACAAGGAATTCCTTAAAGTATTAAAATCACTAAGTATGGTTATACATGGAATTCCTTAAAGCATTAAAATCACTAAGTAGGATATATAAAAAATGAATTTTTTGTTGAAAATATAAATTGAATTAAGCTATAAAAGGCATCAGTAAGAAGACTGCAATCTTATCATTCTAGGATGAGAACTCTAAAATCAAGAATTAAGGATAGGAAACTATATTAATTAATAACACAAAGTATAACTTTTATTTTTGCAAGCTATCTACTAGCACCATATATTAATACAAACAGAGTTTAACTGATGTTAATCATAGAGAAATTTTATGTGTAATCTTATGGAAGTCAGCAGCTCTCTTGAAAACACCTATAAGCTTCTTTCTTTGTTGAAATACTTACATTTTTCTCATCCCATATGGCTAGCACTAGATAAGAGAGAAATGCAGAAACACCATCTCATATCTCTTTTTATGTGCATTAAATTTAAACACCAAATAATTATTTGTTTTCAATCATTAGGAGGATTAGCAATAGCACATTTGTGTGATATCAATGTATAAGAGACATTAATGAAGCTACATCTAAAAAAAATGTTTTGCATTTTCTATTCGAAATTTACATAAAATTCACCAATCGGTCATGAGTGAAAAATTAGTCAACCTCTCAGTAATGGATAACATATTATTAATAGTTCTTTATAAGGTTGTTGCAACTATAGGCAGTGTGAACTTACACCAAACAACATCATATCATGGAGCACATTTATTATTCTCTTGAAAAGGTCCTTTGCAAGATAAATTATTGAAGTTTCCTTTAGTGGAAGGAAGTCATAAGTTTTTATCCTCCATGTCATCATGTAAAACTAGGTTGTTCATCTCATTTTCCAAACTGATGTGAAAAAATCTAGATATAGTAGCATTCTTATGCACAAGAGCGTTTACAATATTTTAATTTTCATAGATGATGTTTCTTAAAAATTACAAATAAGCTTGTAAACTTGTTGTGCCTTAATTTTCTTTGATTTTAGTCTTATCCTTTGCTTGAAAAGATTTAAAGTTTATGAACTTCACTTTATGTTTTTATAAGGTGTTTTTTACTTAATTTCATAGTGATTTATTTTATGACATCATAAAAATAAATCATTAGTATTAACTATGCTATTTTATCATCAAAACATGGATTGAAATATCACTTGAAATTATATATTTCGTCAAAAAGCCTTTAAATTAATATTAAAACATTGATTGTATACGAATTAAAAAAAATCAATCCTAAGAAAATTTAAGCTCCAAGGAAAATCCTAATGAAATGGAGTTCCCATGATCCACACCCAGTTATCTTATAATTGTGAAAAATATTTCCTCACTTATTTATTACTGAATATATCGACCAATTGATGTAGTGTATCAATAAATCTTAGTTCAATATCCATATTTTCCATATGATCTTTAATGAAGTGATCGTTAATTTCTATGTGCTTGGTCTTTAAGTATTAAATAGAGTACTTTATGAAGCAAATGACATTTGTGTTATCATACCTAATAGGTATCTTTATAAAATTCCTTTCATTGTCTATAAGTTATTGCTAATCTAATGAATTTATGTACAACACTACTAATTTCCACATATTCAACCTGCACAGTTAATAAGGCTATCAAAATTTATTTCTTACTAAACTATAAAACTAATTCATTGACTCAAAATTGACAAGTATTGAATGCGTTTTTTTAATCCAAAAGACCATCAACAAGATTCGCATTTGAATAGCCAATCGAACTAAATAATGTATCCTTAAGATATCAAAGTCCTAATGATATGGTATCACACAAGTATTTAAGTATGGGATTAATTATTAAAAGAAAAGAAACCCTAAGGCTTGATTCAAATATGACATACAATAATACATTAAATATAACGTCAGGCTTACTTATGTTAAGGTAGATTTAAATTCCAATCATACCTCGATAGAACTTTACATCAAACAATTTGTCATCTTCATCCTTGTTCAACTTAGTTATAATACTTATGTTTGTCCTTAATGCTTGTCATGATCCACCCTAAAGAATTTAAGTAGTTTCTCGGTATACTCGCTTGATTAATGAAGACTCCCTTGATCATAAGCTTAATTTAAAATCTAAGAATGAAGTTAAGGTTTCTTAGTATGCTTGTCTCAAATTTTCTAATTACACTTGACAAAATTTCTACATAAGCTTTCATTAGTTGCTCCAAAAATAATATCATCAATATATATTTGATTAATTAAAATGTTATGCTTATTTTTTTTTAATAGAAGGAGTTGTGTCAACCTTACCTTTTGTAAAATCATCTTTCAAAAGTAACGCACTTAACCTATCATACTAAGTTCTAAGGTCATATTTCAAAGCATATAAATTTTTGGAGAGTTTTTAAACATGGTTAGGTGCATCATAAATTTCAAAATTAGGAGGTTTATCAATATATTCTTTTAATAAAACCAATTAAATTTCACTTTTAACATCATTAAAATTTTGTTTGATGTAAAGATAAGCTTCAATCTAACTTTTAATCTAGATATCAATACAAAATTTTCCTCAAAATATATGGCCTCCTCTTAATTATCAATAAAAATCATTAATAATTCTAGTACCTAGACCTATGATTTGGTGGTGCATAAGTACTAAAGTGCACACATTAATTCTTCCATATTGGTTCAGCTCTTCGTTTATAGTAAGAAACCAAATCTTATTGCTAAGAGCTTCTTTCATAGTCATAGCTTCAATTTTACTAAATAAAATCAAGGTGAAATATATCTCTAAGATGTAATCTAGTAATTTCCCATTGTTGAACATCACCTATGATTTCTTCTGAAGGATTATTCTTCTTGAATTTGCAATCTGTTGGAAGATCCCTATCCTTCTTATCTTCCTTACATGGTTGAAAAATATACTCACTTGACTTATATGAGATTTCTTGGTAATCATTCTTGTTCTCTTCAAGGGACAATTTCTTTTAATCCTTAGACATTTATATATTATCATATTAAACAATTTTCTTAAGAGTAATGTGTTAAATTCAACTAAAACATTATTTATATTTTTTACATAACAAGATTCTCCTTATTAAAAACTCTATATCCTTTACTAGTTAAGGAACAAGTAAAAAAAATTCATTCATCCACTTTAGAATCAAACTTTTTGAAGTTACCCTTAGTGTTTGAAATATAGAACTTACATTTATGCTTTTTATTTTCTCACTTCCTTGCTGAATTTGATCAAAAAATCCACGAGAGAATTGAAATCCTTTTTCAATGTCCCATTCTCATGCCTTAATGCATATAGATTATGATTATCAAGAACGGAAACACTCTTAGATACTTTGATGTCATATAATTCACTCTTAATCTTTTCACTTTCACTCACACTTATACTTAAATGCATTTTGGACTCCTTGAGTTTGGAAGATAGTTTCTCCCTTTTCACAGTCATTATCTCAAGACTTTTAACTAGCTTATCATATAAAAACTCAATATCACCTACATGATTTAAAGTTAGGGAGTACCTTATCATCTTCATTATCCGTGAAGCATATATGAGCTACTTCTCCTTTTGAATTCTTACTTTCGAAATCACTTGTATCATCCTAAGTTGAGAATTTAAGTTCATTTTATTTTTGTTCCTCTTCTTTCTATTTCTTTCATACTTATCATTACCTTGAAGGAGATGATATTGGACTTTGTGTGATCAGGTTTCCCACATTCAAAGTCAATGATATTAGTTTATTTGTGTTTAGTATCTACTTTACTGTACTTGAAATTCCTACTTTATTGTACTTGAAATTCTTTCTCCTTCAAAATTTCTTAAACCTTCCAGTGATAAGAGCAATGCCTTCCTCGTCACTTTTACTAAAAGATGCATCGCCCTCTTCACTTGGCTCCTCTTTTCCCTTCAATGCTAAGTTGTTCCATTTAAGAGTCATTTTTTTTCTTATTGTGCTTCCTTAAGTCTCATTTTGTAAGTGAGAAGAGAACTAAAGAGTTCCTCCATTGATAATGCATTTATGTGCTTTGTTTCTTGAATTATTGTCAAAAGAGCAATTTTCTCGCTATTTCAACATTAGTATTATGTCTAACCTAGGAATTTAAGAACATTGATAATGTGAATAAATATCATATATATGTTAGAACTGCTTTCGTCATATTTCCTTTGAAATAATTCATAATGAGGAGTTAGCATTCTCATTTTCTTCTCATTGAATTGATTTGTGCTCTCATGTGTAACTTTTAATATATAACAATTTTCAATATTTGTTTTAGGAATTGAAATTTTTAAATTTATTTCTTCCTAATGCATAAAATAAAATATAAATAGCCTTATTACTCAAAGAAATTACTTTTTTTAAAAGGATCTCATGCTGTCTTTAGTTTGGGAACTCTTTTATCTCATTCTTCCTTTTATTTGGGTTTCTATCATTTATGAATTCAATGGGAATGAATGGACTAAGAGAAACAATTTCCCATATGTTAACATTTTTAATATCAAAAAGAATTTTGCTTTAGTTTTCCAATAATCATTTTCCTGAAAAAGAGGATTCCTACTAATATTTTGACCCTCTTGAATAAGAGAAGATATAGTTACACCTAAATATCCCATGAAGATCTTTTCCATTTGAAATAAAATTAAAAGAGGAATACTCGGATGCTAATTATTGGTCCTTAATGGAAATCAAGAAGGGGTGAATTGGGTGTTAGTGAATTAAAAATCTTTTAAAACATAAAAATGGAGCTTGACTAATTTCAAATTGAATGGTGATATGAAATGGAAGTTTAATTAATCTCAACCAAACACCACTAAGTATAATATGAAGAGTTTAGTGCAGAGAAAATTGCAAACTGATTTTATAGTGGTTCAAAAAACAATCCTTGCCTACATCCACTCCTTATTCTTTGTTCAAGTAAAGAGAAACCCTTGTATCTTTGAAGTGGAAGAGCAACCTTAATTCTCCCTTAAATGAACAAATACAAAATAAATGGCCCCCAATGATCTTTACAGTTTAAATAAACCTTGTTTGTTCAATTTAATGTTCAAAAGTTCACAATCACTTCATAATTAAATGAAAGAATTCTTCTAAATGTTTAAAAACTCTTGCAAATGTGTTATTAAAACTCTTAAATTTCATAAATATGTCTGAAAACTAAATACTCAAGTCTTTATACCCATACTAGCTTTAAAATTATTGGTTAACCAATATACCAATTCGGTTTAGCATTGTATCAATCAATATGACATACAACCTCATGTTACATATGTTTCTAACTCTCAAATGACATTGGTTGACCATACTAAAATATTAGTTAACCAATTTGCCCAAGCATAGTGAACTAGTTAATCACTAGTTTAGATTAGTCAACCAATATACCTAGAAACTATGTTTGTAAAAATTTTTCAATTTCTTTCAAAGATCAAATTATAGTCTTTTGATAAAAATTTATTTAGAATTATTTCAAAAGTTCCTAAAATTTTAATAATACCTTTGAAATAATACCTTAATTCCTTTTAAAAATAAAATATTTATGTATTAAGATCAAAATATGATATGTTAATTTATGAATAGCCCAGTAAAACATTAAATAACCAAGTAGGAGATAAAAAAGATTACGAATGATTTTGTTATACCTTGATCTTCCTTAGTTTGGTCTTATCATTGACTTCAATAGATTTAAATTTAATGAACTTTGTCTATAGTCTTTATAAGGTGTTTTTGAAACTTTATTTCATATTTCTTTCCTTTATGAGATTATAAAATAAATCATTAGAAGTAATTATTCATTGCTATCAATCCATTAGATTGGAACCTACCTTAGTTTATAATCACTAATTATATAAAATATATTGCCATATTTTTCTCAATATACCACCACATTACTATAAACATACCACTATAGGAAAGGTCAACAACGTGAAATAAAATCAAAACTGTTAAATCGATTGTAAAAAGCTATAGCAATAACAACTTGCAACCTCACATAAACCTTTGAATTGGCTTTAACACCTTTTAACATGTGTAGAACATTGAAATATAGAAAACATGAACACAACATGCTTAGTTTTGTGATCAATTGCTTGTAACATCTTTTCAAATGAATAAACTTTAATTCAATTATAAACATCTTTAATATCATGAACAATCATATAACAATCTTTAGTATCAAGAATTGGATTCAAAAGATTGGAATCTTTATCACCTAAGGACTGCAAAAGCTAGGAAATAATACCAATGGAAAGATTAGTAAGCTAGAGAAGTCTAACTAAGAGACTATCATTGCTTATACTAGCTTAAACCTTAAATTATTTAGAAAGAGAATGAATTATAAAAGAATGCAAAATAGTGCAGAGGTTCAAATAAACTATGTCAGTAAAACAAGAAATCCTTAGATTTTAACATTCATCCATCTAATTATGTTATTAAACTATTATTCTAATAAAAATTCTCTTAAAGATTAGTTGGTATACCATTAATTGTATCATATTACGTACAAGTCAAGTGTATCATCTATGAAATTATTTTGACATGAAACTTATCATTTTTTCTATATTCTTCTTAGATTAAATTTTATATAACATGTCATAGTATGAATTAAATAAGCAACATCCTTTCCTATACCCATCCTTCTTTGTTCACTTGCACAAATTTTGTACACCTAGTTGAAAATAGACAAGGTTATAACATCATTCAATACAAATTATTTCATTTCTTATTCCATCATTTTATTCATTAACAACATCCAATTTAAGAGCATAAGTTCAAGAGTTAAAATATTCTAGTTAATTAAATTTGGCACTTGAAATTATAGCTTATAACATTGATAGTTACAGTGACAATTAAAACTAAGAGGCTTAATCAAGTATAAGTTCAAGGCGAACTTATAATCATATTGTTCTTAGAAAAAAAAAGCATATATGTAAATGAGTCCCCATGAAACTATGTAACATCCCATTTCCATACAAAGGGTTTGAACCCTATAAATTGATACATGTGAGAAAAAAACACATCTCATGCTCATGCATTATATAAGGTGTACATGCACATGAATAGTAAATTTTGCATAGGAAAATGACTGTATATGCATTCATGACATTTCCCGGTATAAGTGTTAATAAATGTGATTGTTATAAAATGTGGTTTGTGGATATGAAAAATTGAGTTGGAGAGGGTCTTTGTGGGTCTTGAATTTTTAGAGAATTTTAGAAAAAAAATTTCTGAAATTTCGAGGCCTTTTCCGAACTAGAAAAAATGTCAAGGGGCAGAATGATGGTTTACTGGTAGTAGAAATTACTGTCCAATGACACTGAAAATTTAGATAAATGATTTCGGATTTATTGACAAGTGCCATTGAAAATTGGAAGACAATTAGTGTAGAAGTTGGACTTAGGTTTTATGAATTGCACATGTGGAGCCAAACATGGCCTTAAGTCCACTACCTATGTTTAATTAAAAGCCTTTTCCCCTTCTTGGTTTTCATTCACGAAGCTTCTCACAAAAGGGGGTTATTGGTGTTTAATTTGGAGCTCTCCACCATTTTCGTAGCTCCTCTTCTCTTCCTCTTTTCTTCTTGATTTTTTTTCAATCATCTTTCATGCTACTCTTTCATCTTGCTCTCTCTTCCCTTCTCACCAAAAACCCCAACCTTTCAAGCAAGATGATGAAGATCGTGAGATGGTGAAGAAGTTAGGGATTTTTGAGTTCTTGAAGATTTTGAAGGTTTGGAAGCTTATTTAGGTAAGAAATATGTTCTCTATTATGGTTTTGTAGTAAATTAGATCAATTGTGATGTTTGTAGAATCAATTGCATGAGAATTGTGTTTGGAGAATATTGGTGTGTGTGTGTGTGAATTTCTTACTTATGTGAATGATGAAGGATATAGAATGTGATAAGTATAATTTAGAGGTGGTTTAGATGTTTTGGAAATGACTTGGTATTGTAGGTGAGTGTAGAAAATGATGGATGATGAAGTGTATGTTGCTACCATTTTGTGGGTTCATGTTCAAGCGGAGGTTTTGGCTTAGTTATGGTTAATATATGGAGTCAATTGAGTGGTTATTAGTGTAGAAATGGTATGGAAGAGATAGGAAAGGTGTTAGGAAGAAAATCTGGAAATTTTGAATTGAATATGTTTACATGATTTGGCCATAATTTCTTCTATGATTGTCCAACTGAGATGATGTTTGGTTTGAATTAATCTAGAGGTGATTGACTATATTTCTTGTGAAGAAAGTTATGACCAATTTTGGCTTGAAGAGTTCCAAATTTTGACTTGAATGTGGCATTGTGTGTAGGGATGAATAGTAATTCGAGAATGGCATATTTGTGATCTGAAACTTTGGAAATTTTTCTGGGTTAATTTAGGCTTATTTTGCTAGATTGGTCTTCATGAAAGATGTAGCGTTTCTTGTTAGCTTTCTATCGCCACTAAGTATGACATTTTTCGATATTGAGATTGAAAGTTATGATATGTTGACTTTAGGATGTTAATCCAAAGATTTATGTGCTTTGTTTGTGAAAATGTCTCTAAGTGTAGGTTTTGTAGATACTGTGCTTTGAGGCCAATTCTGGACTGTTATGGCTTGAATTGGCTCAAGTGGCCTTATTGAAAGTTGTAGAGGAATGTTATAGCTTTTTAATGATGTATAATATGCCATCTTTGGATGTAGGAAGTGAAAGTTGTGAATGTTTGAAATATGGATATGGTTGAGGTGATATTTTATTTAACAATCTTTAACAGGGCAGCCAATCATGTGAGAATTTGACTTAGTTAGAGGTAGAATTTGCTTCTAAGTTCTTCATGAGTATTGTAGAATGTGTTCTGATCTTTTCAGTGATATAAAGCTTGGAATTTTTAGCCAATGGAATAGGAAGTTATGAATTTTAGAAAGTTGTGTTACTGTTTGGGATGACACTTATTGGGCAGAAACTTTGATTGCGATTATGACCCTTTTAGAGGTTGATTTTGTTTCCAAGTTTTTTTATTGATATAAAGCTTTGATTGCGATTATGAAAGTTATAGATTGTGTTATGATCTTTTTATTGATATAAAGCTTAGAAATTTTGGACAATGGCATGGGAAGTTATGATTTTTAGAAAATGTGTTACTGTTTGGGATGAAATTTACAGGATAGATATTTTGAAGTGATTTTTAACAACCTTAGAAGTATAATTGGTTTTTAAGCCCTTCATGAAACCTGTAGATCTTTTTATGATCTTTCCATTGATACCTAATTTGTCAATTTTGGACACTTGTGTGAAAAGTTATGCATTAAGGAAGGAGAGAGAGAAAATAGGTGGAAAAAGAAAAAAAGGAAAAGGAAATAAATGAAAAAGGGTATCAACGTCGCGAGTGTGATGCCGCGTTGCGATCACGACTAGCTCGCAGCCTGGGTGACCCGACCTGACCCGATCGGGCCTGGCCCTGCCCGGCCCAACCCGACCCCCTTTTCCACTATCTTGCTTATAACTTTTTCATCTGACCTCCGATTGACCTGATTTTCGAGGCGTCGAATTCGTAAAATATTTATTTACCTCTCCAAGAGAATTTGTGAATTTTGGAGATGAAATTGAATATGATGGATTAAATCAAAGGGAGAGGACCTATTGATTTATTTATTTTTTCTGGACAGTGTTTTAGCAATATTCTGACCTATAGAGATCCGAATTGAGTAATTTTAGTGTCTATGGATTCCGAAGACATAGGGGAATATTTTTTTTAAAGAGAGGTTGCCTAGGTTATCTGATGTTGATGGTCTCATTGATCGGGAACAGTAGACCCGAAAGTGTGTGTTTTAGAAAAATTGACATAAGCATAAATTGCAAGGTTAATGAATTTAGTGAGACTTAAACCTAGGAATAAGTGAGTTTGGATATGGGAATGGGTTTTTGATGATATTTATGGAATAATACCAGGATTATCATGAACATGCATCGTACATATATGTGCATGAATGAATGCTTATAATTGTGCAAAATTATTAATGTGCGTGCAACGTATTGTATTAATGGGTTGTGCAGGTTAAAAGTTTGCAGTTAGGCGTTTCGAAAATTTTGAAGCAATTGCTAATCTGGAGCGTACTGTGAGTAGACCGAGATGGTCTAATTTTATTCTTTATTCTGTTTTGTTTCATTTTGTATAAATTGATTACTGAATGTGATTGATTATTGGGTTCCGGACAGGAGGTCCGATGATTGTGATACTGAGTTGTGATATTGAAGTGCTACTTGAATGTGATTTGGATGACCTATATGTATTTAATGTGATTGACAAATGTGTTTTGAATGTGTTTTATATGTGATAAGTGTCGGACCACGATCCGATGACAAATGGGTTTTGAATGTGAAATTGCATATGTATGAGATATGTTTCTCAACTCTACTGTTGAGTGCCGGACTACGGTCCGATGACATGTGAAAGTGAGTATATGGGATTGATGCATTTCATTGCATAAGTAGTGTATGAAATGTAATGGCTGTTGTGACTAGAGTAGCCACCGATAAGATATTTAAGCTCAACGAGTAAAAATGAGCTTCGAGCTCATAAGTGATTCAGAGCCTCAGGCTCAACGTTTAACGAGCCCTGTATCTTCCAAATGGATAAGGGACAGTTATTAATGAGCCCTACATGGGACAGTTTAGGCACTCGGTCACAACAAGATAACAAATGAAAAGTGAGTCTCATGTGCATTGCATAAGCATAGTATGAATGATTAAGTATATCGAATGTGAATAATGTGAATGTGAATGTGGAATGTGTGAGTTATGTGTTATGTGACTGGGTGAGCCATTGATGATAGTCACTCACTGAGTTCACAAAATTCACCCAAAATTTGCAATTATTTTTTCAGGATTTGAAGAATAGTCCGTTAGGTAAACGGAAGTATAATTTCTGCATACAAGGGAAAGCTAGAAGTTGGGATCAGTTTGCGTCTGCCTTGTGTCTTTTTCTTTTCGCACTGAATTGTATTTTCCGCAAAGTATTGTATTTAGTGCATTGGAATATATTTGGTGTGTATAACTTACCGATTGAAAAAAAGTTTGCAAAAGAGATTGATCACAGTGTAATGTGATTTGTTTTTGGAATGTGCAAATCGAAATTCTAGTTTTTGAAAACAAAAATTTGGCAACTCTTGTAAATGAAAATGTTTTTGAATAAAAGTGGGCCCAAAGTTGCGATTCTTGATTTGTGTGTTTTCTTAAAAAATTTATACTGAGTTTTTGACTAAGTAATGTAGCACGCCACTCTCGTGAGGCACAGACTCGGATATCATCATCGATGTCGGATTCGGGTCATGTGGGAGTGAGGTGTTACAAACTAGGTCAAAAGGAATATAAAACCATAAAAAGACATTAACTAAGATCATGTTTTTATCCCTTAGCCTCGTTCTATTCCTCTAAAGACCATTTATTTCTATTTATGTTTTTATTTTTGTTTTAGTTTTCAAATTCAATAAACAAATTTATTGTTTAAGTTTTATAACTTATGTAAATTATAAACAAGTGATTTTTTCTAATTTGATTTATTTTCAACTAAATATATATTATTTAATTATTTAATATTAATTATTAATAAGAATTTACGAAAATATTATATATTTAATTATTTCAATTAATTACTAATAATAATTGTGAATAATTTAATTTAATTTTATAAGTAATTTAAATATTAATTTTAAAATAATTCAAATACTATAATAGAGTTTTAATTATTAAACTATTTATTTTAATAAAATAAAATAATTTTCATTGATAATGTATCAATTGAATATTATATAAGAGATTAAATTAAATTTATTTATAAAATAATTTATCTTTAAATTTTATCTAATATGTAATTATTAAACATTAATTAAATATATTTTGTTTTTATGTGAAAACATAAACTGTAAACAAGAAAAAAATAAAATGCAACAAAAATAAAAGTGAAATCAAATAGTCCCCTAAATAAATGTCGTTGTACAATAACAATTTTCTTTTCTCTTACAATTAACTATGTAAAAGATAATAATTAAAAGTTGTGTCATTTGCCAATAACAACATATCTTAGGAATAAGTTAGATTTTTGGAAACTAATTAAATATACAAGAGATGAACTTAAAATTGGTAGAAAGAGAAACAATTAAAATGTATTAGATTGAAAACGATCAAGGAACGGAGGAAACGAAGCTTCTCAATAAAGGTTTATTCTCACTTATAAAATTATTCTTTCATTTTTAAAATAAAAATTATATAGTTATATTTATAATATATTTTAATATAAAAATCATATATGACCACGTAATATAAACTCATATGATCCACAGTACTACTACAATGGCAACATGAGGCTCATCGAAAGGAAAAGAATAATAGTTAGAAGAACACCTCCTTGCTAAAGTTTTTTTGAGACGATTTCAACTATTTGCTAACAACTTTTACCTAGTGTACAAGGCTTCCCATTTGAGGGTCATAATGTATGATGCATCCTTTTGACTTTTCACAAAGAGGCTATTTCTATAACTTAAACTTGTGATCTTATAATCACAAATGAGCAACTTTACCAATTGCTCCAAAGCTCATTCTCTAATTATTTGCTAACAACTATCGGGTATATACTAATACGAAGGAAAAACCCAGTAAACACATGAAACCAAGAGGGTACAAACATTACGTTCTTAACATTGACTTGACTGCATTATCATGTAGGTTAAAGTGTCATTTTTTACTATAACATTTACATCCTCCAACAAATTTAACCCTAACATTTTAGATAGAACAAATTAATCCTTAACATTTATAAAGTGTTTAAATATAATTGTAAAATAATGGAAAAATTGATGGTTATATGGCGTTGTCAATTTTATATTATTGTATTTTGTAGGTGGGAAAATCATATATTTTATTAATATTTTTACCTGTGGGACTAACTATAATTAATTAACCCTAACAAATTAACTTAATTTAAATAAGTAACCTATTAACTTAACTAATAAGTAAAGTAATTAATTAACCTAACAAAATGAGTTCCCTTACTTTTTCGTCGATTAAAACCCCTAACTTCTCAATCACCCTCTGGAATCCCTCATTCATTGGTTTATCTTTGTGTGTGGAATCCCTTAGTTGTTGGACCCTGATTTTGGAGCCCAACATCAGAAACATAAAAACGTGTGCTTGTGCTTGCTACTATGCATGGTTATTCCAATTAACCCTCATTAGTCCTCCAGGGTTCATCTTCATGCTCTGATACTACAATTGTTGGACCTCGCTTCCATAGCCTAACATTTGGAATCATAAAATGTGAGCAAACACATTTCTTCAATTTCAGAACAGATTTTGGGAAACCTCGAACTGGAATCATAATTTGATTTTTTCAGAATATTTGTTTCCTGTTGTCTTTAGTTTCTAATGAATACCTAGCTTTCACATAAAATTTTAACATCTTAGAGGCTGAATCAGAATTCTATTTCTTCATATAATTTGTAAACCTATGTCTCTAGTTTACTCCATATTAAAAATCATCTCAATTGGAACTGTACAAATCCAAACATATTCAAAATGTCGAAGTAAGTTCAGTAAAATAACACCAGTTCACACTATTCCAACAAATTCCCCCACTTTCCTTCAATAAAATTTTTTCCAATCAATTAGAAATGTTGCCAATTTTTGTGTGGATAGATAGCATAATGTGTTAGAAATCTATTGGCTCAAGGATCACTTTATTTGGAGGTCGGATAACAAAGTTATGGCCAAAAGAATCAAACAAGGTTTTGTCCTCAATCATATTGAACCTATTTCGGGACAATTGGCATAATTTTCTCCATATGTGTCAAATTAAGGTCATCTTAAGATGGCTTCAAAGAGGACATCGAGATATAAAACTTTTGTGAAGACCTTGAAGGTAGATTCTGTCATCTAGATGGTCAAACTTAGACTAGAATAGATAATATGAACAGTACTTAGAAGAAGTTTATGAACATTACACATAAGATGTTTTACAATTTGCATAACTTTCTATAGAGATACCTGATCAAGGTCATTCTTAGATGGTTTGAAAGAACAATTCAATATCTACAACTTTTATGAAGACATTGAAGTGAAATTTTTTCATCTAAAGGGTCAAAATTAGACCAGACGATATAAGATGAACAGTGACCAGAAGAAGTTTCAGTCTAAGACCTATTTGGAATAATTGGCATAACTTTCTCTAGAGAAATCGGATTAAGGTCTTCTTTAGATGATTTAAAAGAAGACTTCAAGATCTACAATTTTCATGAAGACTTGAAGACAGATTCTATCATCTACAGGGCCAAAATTGGATCAGAATGTGTAAGATGAATAGTGCATAAAAGATACGTGGCATCACCAAACGACACATCATCACCAAATGATACATCATCACTAGATGACACATCATCACCGGACGAGACGTCATCACTAGACGACACATCATTACTAGATGATACGTCATCACTAGATGACATGTCATCACTAGAAGATACATTCTATACTCCTGAGCATCTTCCCTTATAAGGACCATAACTTTCGACTTCAATGTCCAAAAATTTTATACTATATACTGTTGGAAAGCTAGAAGGTAACCTACAAATTTCTAGAAGAAAACTTTGTCTAATTCAATCTAGATTAATCCAAATTTTGCCTTGAAGTCAGAACACAAATTTTTTCCTTATGGAAGACTTGAAATTTTGAATTGTGCTGACTTGGAATGTACTGAGCATAACCATTCAGCTACCAAAACTGACTTCATTAAAGTCTCAAATCTCAACTCATTTGTCTCATCACCTTCAACTACATCTGATCAATCATAATTCCTATCTTCCTTTCCATAACATCTCACTTATATATATATATATATATATATATATATATAGATATCAACAATTCATGTCACAAAATCATCAACTTAAGTTGATAACTTCTTCACGTATATCTAATTTCAACTCACATCATCCATGCATGATTTACATTTCATTAACATAAAAAAAATAAAGTTTTACAAATCTTTAATGACATTCCAAGCCACATTACATCATCGTCTCAAAATCTTAAGTTACAAAAGGTTCTTGAATAAACAAGCTTGAAATGTGACTAAAACATTGTACTTTCCCAAAACCAACTCAAAATACTAAATAAGCAAATTTGGAGAAATTCCCTTAGACCCTTGATCACTTGATCTGTTTGCTATCACTTAAAGATGGGATGAAAAAGGGAGTGAGCTTGACAACTTGTGGATAACAAGTTTATAACGGAGAATAAACAAAACCATTAAAATGTTCATTTTTCATATAAAAATCATAATGAACTTATAAAACGCTTTGTTATCAAATTCTTAGTCAAATTCACAATCCTTGCTTGAAACTCATAGTTAAAAATATCATAACATCACATAACATATACATTCACCCACAATGCAGAACACTTAAATTATGTAGCATACTTGACAATTCAAAGATGCAATTCACAAACAATTGGCTCGAGGGTTCTATGGAAATAGAATGGACAAACCGAAGTTTACCCCATGAACAGAATGAGTCCATTTTTCAAAACTCATATATCACAAGCGAGCAGTCGAGAAAAGGCTCTTGTTAACGTCCACGTGACGAACAAAATGGTTCCACTATCACCTAAACAAAAAAACATAATTATGCTCATACTTTCACGCTTTCACATCCTTTCATTCATACAAAATGCCATGACATGTTTCAAGGCATAACATAAATATTTCAAAACCATTTTCCACTTTATAATCAAAATGTTTACACCAACATGTAGAAATTTCTCAAATCACTCAAAAGCATCAAAAGCAACATTTATGAAGTAATTGAAATCATTTTATTTTTTGATTTGAAAAACCATTAGTGGCTCATAACTCTATTATAACATGTAACCCACCTTTTCCTTACTTATAGACTTGCTAAAAATGTATCTACTCTTGCTACTCTTGCCTTTCTTGATTTCCTTCTACAATAACAAAAATCCCACTCAATGGGATTTTCAATTGAAAATCCCACAAAGCACGAACAATAAAATTAGTGCTAGAATACTTAAACCCATGCATTTTCTAAACTCCATAAACTAAAATCCTTCCAAAAATCCAAAAGATTCAAAACGATCTTACCTTGATTCTTCACCAAATGAAGAGATCTTTGGCTCATATGGAAGCTCTTCTCTTCCTCTACCTTTTTCTCTTCTTGAACAACTTCAAAATCTCTCTCAAAAGCTAAGAAATGAAGAAACCCTAACTCAACTCTCTTCTTTTCTCTCAACCACTGAAATTCTCTTCTCTTTCTTTCTTTTTTTTCTCTTCTTCTCTGCTAATTCATGTTTTCCCCTTCTTAAAATTACAAGCCAACATTTCTTCTTCCATTTCTACCCTTAATGAATCAAAAAATTCCATTTTACCCTTCCTTATAGACTTATGTTCTTTTAACCTTAAGTGTCTTGGCAAAATTACTTAATACTTTAATTCCACTTACTCATTTAATAAATCCTACTAACTTTGACATAATTAAATAATTATAAAATGATTAGTCTATCAAAACCTCAAAGTTCATTTAAATCATACTCATTCATCAAGAAAAATTTTGGTGGCCAACATTTCTCCCCCTCTTAAAAAATTTTCATCCTCGAAATTCTCATCTGACTGATTTAGGGGCAGGGGTATGTCTCCTCCTCTTATGCTCCTTCGTTTTCCATTTAACTTCATCACTTAAATAATTTCTGTCATATGACCCTAGTGAACAAATTCAATCAGTCCCTCCATGACTTATTCAGATATCACGCTATCTTATTTGTTCGTCCATATATTTCAGATTACTCACAATTTTTTTTTCACTTTCTGTGTCGATAACACCAATACCATATCATATCAATATTCTTAACATACTCGCATATATCACATTATGAATCTAAGACATCTTTCATCAGTAGCACTTTTCAAAACTATTTCATACAGACCTATTCATGTTGGGCTTAGCTAATCCTTTTTCCCAATCCTGAGCACACCTTGGCATGGTTCTTTCACTTAAAATTTGGCATCACTATGGTGTCAGTATCCTTAACTCTTATGTTTATCTTGCTATATTCCATACCCTTGATGTTGATCCACTTAATTCATTTATCTTTCTTAAATCACTTCATTTCTAATACAGATCAATTTCACTTATCATTAACATCTCCAATTAATTTTGGCCTTCAACTCTTTTAGGCCTTGATCATTACAGTACAGAAGCAAATGACTCTTTCTATCTTCTAACTTCTCATATAGTGTTATAAGGAAATCATTATGATAATGATTGTGATGCTTAAAGTCAAATAGAGCTATACATTGATCTCATATTCCCATGAACTCCAAAATATGAGCTTGAGCATATCTCTGATCGTTAAGGCCATCGGCAATTCAAACATCCAGTTACTTGATTCTACATTCTTAGCCACTAAATGATGTCTCGACATATTCCTACTGGGATGTATAACTTACACTATCATTTGTACTTTTCTAACAATCTCTTTGATCTATCACCTTTATCGATTACACATACTTCTTATTTGAATCACAAAGTATCTTTTTTCCTATTTGAACTCAAAATTTGTATACACTTTCGATTTTTTAGTAAGACTCACAATTTCTAAATCCTCAATTTGGGCTTGGTTAATCCTTTCAGGTGAAATTGATCTTCAATTCCATAGCAATTAGTACTTTGATTTGCCCAAAATTCAACTCCACATTCTATGCTCCTCTTTACACTAGATCTGATAGCCTCAGTATCTGAATTTGTGCTTCACTACTATTGGGATTTTAGCTTAATGCAATAAATACAACACTAATTTTACTGGGAAATACTCATTTTGACAATCATAGTCTTTCAATACTTATATCAATTGTCTTAGTCCCAGATTCAATTCTCTCAACTCAATAATTACCTCAAACTTTAATGATCTGAGCAAGTATACATATATATATTATCCAAGATATTCCTATACATATACTGTCTCCAATTTTTCAAAGCAATCACTACTATAGCAGCTCTAAATCATGTATCGAATGTTCAACTCATAGGACTTTAGTTTTCTCTATATATATGAAATTACTTTATCATGCTGCATTGGATTTTGTCCAAATCTCTTATATAACCTCATTGTATACTATAGAATCTCCAAATCCATACGATATAATTAATATCAGTATAATTCCTCAAAATTCTCTTTACTTTCATTACTCATATTCTTTACATGTTTTTCTTCATATATTCAAACTATTCTTCTAAACTTTTCGACTACCTTTAATACAAGATCAAATTTTGCTTGAATCACTTTAATCTTCAATACCATAGTACTATTAGGGCAATTGCTAACTCAAACTATTATTATCAAACTCCATATGCCCCCTGATTACTTCTCGTAATTCCTTAAATAACTAATTCCTCAATGAGGTAACATTGTCTCACGTTATTTTCAATTTCCTAGTTGGCTTCCTTTCTTGAATGATTTTTTCAATTCATTCGATTTCCTCATACCTCACTTTGACTTATTCTAATGTTTGCTCATTCATACTAGTTTTGCCACACATTTCAATATATTTGCAACTTAACTTCCTGTGTGGGTAGCACATTCATCAAAACCTAATTTATATCTCCTGTGCATTCTCGCATAAATTATAATGTGGATCTAAGTTCTCCTCACATTAATAATAGTGTTACCAAAAATCCCCTCATGTAGTTGGATACTTTACATCAAACTAAATACATATATTCTTAGTAGCATACTCTACCTCCTATGCTTAAGTTTCCACTAGGGATATGACTCCAATATTCTTTTTTGATTCATTACAGATTCATTTCTGTTTGGTTTTTTCATTAATCATCCTTAATATAAACTATCTAATATGCTTAATCTAATTCAGTGAAACTCTTCTTAAAAGGAAGATTTCTTGCTACTATCATCTATACTATTCATGCAATCTTTATATCAATCATCTGTTATCATCATCACATTATCAGCTATCCTTAATACCTCAAGAGGACCGATTTCTATCGTTCTTACAAGGTCATAATGATTTAATCACCAAAACTCAATAAGGTAATGAACATAATTACTGCCGCATATACTTGGGTGGGTATCATCAAATTCATCCCATTTTGTCCATATATTTATCTCCAACAATTCACCAATTTATATCTTACATAATTGATACTTTGATCTCCATTGATCCTAGACGATATTTTTCTCTTTATCTTTGAATTCATTACTCATTGTAACATCATTAACAATCTCAATTCCACTAAGATCTTGTACCAAATCATAACTCTTATCACTACAATTAAACAATCATTCTAACTTCCAAGTTTAGTCTTTCAATTCCACTTTGCTTGTACACCTTAAATCTGGTCATTTCTACCTATGTCTCTATTTTTCTCAGTCAATTCGTGAAAATATTTTCACATCAATATCAATTCAAGTATATATCTACAACAAAATTTCATCACCATGTTCACTAACATAATCACAAATACTGAATCTATGTCTAACATATCGGACTACATAATATTTCTTATTTCTAAATATCTACAAACTTTCGTTTTCTCACATTCTGCAAGATCATCCTTCTCTTCTTACTATTTCTATCAACTCAAACTCTTAACAAATGCTCATAAGTGTGATTCATACACATGTGACTTAGACTAAGGATCAAATACTACTGTCTGCTATGACATGACTAAAATGTATGTAACTTGACATGTCTTTCAAAAATGCCCATGTAAGATGCCAATTTTAGGTTCTGATACCACAACTGTTAGACCCCGATTTTGGAGCCTAACATCGAAAACATAAAAACATGTGCTTGTGCTTGCTACCATGCATGGTTATTCCAATTAACCCTCATTAGTCCTCCACGGTTCATCTTAACGCTCTGATACCACAACTATTGGACCCTATTTTTAGAGCCCAACATTCGGAATCATAAAACGTGAGCAAACACATTTCTTCGACTTTAAAATTTTTTTTGGAAAACCTCAAATTGGAATCACAATTTGATTTCTTTAGAACATTTGTTTCCCATTGTCTGAAATTTCTAATGAATACCTAATTTTCATACATAATTTGAGCATCTTAGAGGCTGAATCAGAATTCTACTTCTTCATATAATTTGTAAACCTATGTCTCTAGTTTACTCTGCGTTAAAAATCATCTCAATTAGAACCTTACAGATCCAGATATATTCAAAATGTCGAAGTATGTTCAGTAAAATAACTCCAGTTCATACTATTCCAACAGATTCCCTCACTTTCCTTCAATCAAAATTTTTCCAATCAATTCGGAATGCTACCAATTTTTTTATAGAGTGATAGCATAATGTGTTAGGAATATATTGGCTCAAGGATCACTTCATTTGGAGGTCGGATAACAAAGTTATGGCAGGAAGAATTAACCAAGGTTTTGTCCTCAATCATATTGAACCTATTTCGGGACAATTAGCATAATTTTCTCCATAGGTGTCGAATTAAGGTCATCTTAAGATGGCTTCAAAGAGGACTTGAAGAAATACAACTTTTTTGAAGACCTTAAAGGTAAATTCTGTTGGGTCCGGGATTTGGTACCGGGATTTGGTACCGATGGCGGACCCACCGCGTACCCCCGCGGCCCACATAATTGGTACTGTCCTCTTTGGTCAGGGGAATCCCTCTCCAGGATTCGAACACAAGACTTCAAGGTTTAATAGCTTCCACATGCTCGCCTCTTACCATTTGGCTAACCTTTTATGTTGGGTCCGGGATTTGGTACCGGGATTTGGTACCGATGGCGGACCCATCACAGACTTCAAGATACCCAGCGGTGGGTCCGCCATCGGTACCAAATCCCGGTACCAAATCCCGGACCCAACATGTGGTCTGCTATTATGGCCTAAAGGCCCCATTGAGGATTTTATAGAGTGATCATAATCCTAGCCAAATATTTTATAGATGTCCTAATTATCTAGTGAGAATTTATTGTTATTTGATTAAAAACTTGTGTTTAAGGTTTATTTAATGAAATTGAATGATTTAGGTTGGGAGATATAACTTTTTCAAATGGTATGATGAAGAATTTATTGAAAAATTCATTCAAATGATTCAAAAATTAAGGAATGAATTATCGGTGTTAAAGAAGGAGGTTGAAATAAGCATAACTAAGGAGTTTGAAAAACAAATGAACCATTTAAAGGAGTACATAAATTTATTGAGAAAAGAGAAAAAGAAATTAAGTTTATGTTAATGAACATTATAATAGGTTTTATTATGCTTCTAATAGCTTTTATTTGTACTTATGTTATGGGGATATTGCATTGAATTTCAGCAATGTAATGGTTAATATTAATTTCAACTATATTATGAAAATTAGTTTTGAAATTTATCTATGAATTATTTATTGAAGCAAAAAGAACACTACTATATAAAACCAATAGATAATTAATAATTATCTCCTTGTATATCTTGTCAAATGTTGACCTATCTTCACTAGCATAATCTTCCAATCTCCGTATCTTCTTTGGCTTCTCCCTAAGGTTGTGATAGCTAAAACAAATAAACATAGACATATTCAACTAAGACAATTTTTCTTGCTTTCTGAGCTAGCCATCTCCCAAAAACAAGATCTAGATGTACAAAAAAGCAAGCTAAAATATATATAGAGAGAGAGAGGTTGAAGTGAATGTGTAGCAACTTATATTGATATTACCCAAAAAAAAAATACAAGATTTACATTGTATTTATACAACACAAACATTTGTCACCATTATCAATAACATATACATCTAAAAACTAATGGGACAAATATTAAAATATAAAAAAATTTATATTACATTGTGTTAATATACTGTAAACATTTGCCACCATTATCAATAATACATATATGTAAAATTCAATGGGACAAATATCAAACTATCAAAAAGTTTAAGGCATCGCTAATCAATGTTTGCCTGATTTGTAGTTGACTGAGAAAGTTCAAGTTGTGATGATTGTGTTAATGACATTCTCCTTCTGATTACTTCAGCTTATAATTGTTGTGAAGTAATACTAGAACGTCCTCTAAACCATATACCCCTTGGCTCAAATGCTAATTAGAATGTGTACCAGCCTAGAAAATTGAATATAAAATATTAAAAACACACTTTGCAACTATTTCAACTTAGAATAATTGATTAAAAAAACACACATTCCTTACAATATTGCTTTGTTAATTTGTTATAGCATTATCATCAATCAAATTCGCGTCGCTTGACTATAGTTGTATTGAAAACAACTTTATTAGTCATTAAAGCCAATAATAACATAATGATTAACATTAGTTAATGCACGCTAATAAAACTGTATTCATATGATTGAAATAATGTGTACACATTCATGAAGAAGCCTCAGAATGTTGAGTTGAGGTGTCTTTGTTGCATTTTCTAGAGTTATGACTAGAATTATCTCATTGTTGGCATTTCTACACTTTCCCTTTTTGACACAATTTGTTTGGATTTTTATTTTCTTTGGCTCATTTTGGTTTTTCCTTCTTACAATTTTAGTTATACTGGGTATAACTCTTTTAGGTGGAGGCATCACTTAACAACCAAAAAATTTCATCTCTAATTGGTTGTAACAATTGTTCATACGAACTCATGAACCGACACTTTTTATAAAACTAATCTACAAATGTCTCAACCTTTTCTCTTGGGTAATGGATTGCAATAATCGCATTTTTGCATGGGCATATATATAGGTCACATGCTTGATAATTACATGTTTGTTGCCTACCAATCCTCATAGTATGTTTCCCATCACCCTTTCAAACTTCATAAGCACCATCTCCATTCGATACAATTCTCTATTGCATTGCTTCTTTTTTGCTCCTCTCCAACTTCTTCATTATATTTGGAGCAATATCTAACTTCCACCCAACTTTAAAACATCTCATATCTTTGTGCCTCTTTATCACCATTAATATTAATTTTAGAAACTATTTTAAAAATTAATTAGAAATCAATATAATTATTATTTTAATCAAATTAAAAATTTCCTTAATTTTGGAATTGAATTTTGATTTTAAAAATTTAAAATATATGTCTTGGAATACTTTATCCCAAACTAAAAATTGGATTACTTTAATTTAATAGTCAAACAAGCTTTATTCTAGAATTAGTATATTCTTATCCTTGTACCAAACACTACTTATTCTAGTCTTAGAATACATGATCCTTATCGCTAAATAGCGATTATTTTAGTACGATAATATTCTTAACTCCATTTCGAAACATTAACTATTATGAACTTAGAGTAGTTATATCCTTGCATCCAAACACCTTGCCTCTTCTTTAAACAAGCCTTAAAATTTTAAGGATGAAACCCCATTTGTTTAAAGAAGTTGTTGTCACTACCACTGTCATCACTAGGAGCTCCTTTAGCCATCTCTAACCCACTTTGACCACTTCAGTTGAGCAAGTTTTACCTAATATAAAACTCTCAATATCCGCAAGTATGTGGATCGTAAACTTGTAGTAACTGAGGTATCGATCCCATGAGAAATTAGCTAAAGTTAAATGAACCTAACTTTGTCTAAGATTTTAAAATGTGATTTGAATGAAAAGAAATAATCAAAAATTAAATTAATCAAACAAAATAGAGCTGTTGGACCCCGATCTTTGAGTGAAATTTGAATTATGAAAATGAAATTTAAGGAGTGCTTGGTGAATGTATTGTATAATAGATGGCTTAAAATTTAAAGAATATTGAGAAAAAAAAGAAATGATTTGATTTTGATATCTTTGGGGTTTTGAGTGGATTGGTATGGTTTATGAAATTAAGTAGATGAGTTGATTGAAATTAAGTTGAAAATCATGACTGAAAAGAGAAAGTGTCAAAATAAAAAAAATTAAAAAAAAAGTTTGACTTTTTGGCCTTTGAGGGTTGACTTTTGATTTAGGCAAAATTTGATAAAATGGTCTTCTGGAAACTTGTAAATTATGTCAAGAGCTTTCTGTAGCCACAAAGTTTGATATTTTTCGATATCGGGAGTGAAAGTTATGATCAGTCAAAGTTAAGTATGAAATTTGCTTGAAGTTTGACTTTTGGGGTTGACAGTTGACTTTTGATCTAGGTAAAATTTGAGAAAATGATCTACATGAAATTTGTAGTGTTTATCGAGAGCTTTTCGTGGACATAAAGTTTGCTATTTTTCGATGTCGGGATTGGGAGATATGATTTTCAGAAGATATGCTTTGTTTTGAAAATGTTATTAAGTATAGATTTGTGTATTCTATGCTTCGTGGCTACTCGTCGTATAGATTTAGTCTGAATTGAAATAAGTGGTCTTAATGAAAGTTGTAGCTTGTATTTCGATCTTTCCGACTCCATAAAGTATGTAATTTTTCGATATCGGGGTTAGGAGTTATGATCGACTGGAAATTTGGAAGTTATGTAGGAAAGTTGATTCGAACAGAATCTTTGCTTGAGTTTTTGACTCCTTTCGAGACCTAATTTGATTTTGAGTTCTTCTAGGACGTTGTAGAGCTTCCTTTTATCTTTCCACAGATACTAAATTCGTCAAATTCTGAGTTTGGAATTAAGAGATATGATTTTTGGAAAATTTAGTTATAAGTGGGTATTTAAGGTTTTGTAAATTTTGCTTGAACTCCGACCCTTTTGCAATCTTTTGTTATAAATCTTTCGTTCGACATCCGATTGACTCGATTCTCAAAGCGTTGGATTCCTAAGATAATTACGTTCATTTTTATAAAGAATTATGATTTTTAGAAGATTAAATGGAAAGAGATTGATTGAACCAAAGTAGGAGATTTGGTTATAGGTTATAAGTTGGATAATTTTCTGAATATGGTTCAGTATTTTACGATTTTCGGGAGCTGTAGAACTCTGATTGAGTTGATTCTTGAGGGAAAATAAATTTAAAATATAGAGCTACAACTCTTGTGAAGGGATCGAAATTTAATTTCATCCCTAAGATTGTTAATTTTTGGAACTAAATTCGCGTAATGTTCAGTCTCGGATTTTGTGAAGGTCTGATAGTATTTCGGCTATAACTTCTTCTTTTCTGATCCGAATTGAGCGTGGTCGGTGGCGTTGGATTCGTATAATCTAGAGGAACAATTTTTAAGAAGAAAGTTTGTCCAAATTATTTCGTTTGGCTGCTCAAATTCTGGACGCAAAATGACAGTTTTTTAGACACATTGAAGGGCAATTTTGGAAATAGGCTAAAAGGAAGGGGCATAAGAGTCTTTAGCCTATCATTTTTAATGACATGGCAATCAGATTAAGAAGTGGATGTTGTTTGTTCTGGGGAATTCACGATGGTTCTAGAAATAATAAGGAAGAAAGGAAGCCCAAGGCTAGGGTCCATTTGAGTTACAATTTAAGGATGATATTAGCTTAGGTTTTATTTAGTTTAAGGCATTAGAATGAAAGAAGCCTTTGGGCTAGAGCCCATTTGCATTGAAAGTAAGTGAGTTAGATAGTTAAATAAAAGGAGAAAAGAATAGGGGTTTAAATGAGACATTTGGGCTTGAGTCCATGAAGTGGAAATAAAAAGGAAAAGAATGGGAACAAAATGAAGAAGGAAGGAATTGGGCTTGAGTATTAGTAGGTTAAAGAATAAGTTAGCTAAGTAAATAAAATGAAGGGGGGATGGTTGGGAATTAAGAGGAGAAGCCCACGAATTTTGTTGGCTTAGGTTATTAGACTTGTAAAGGAAGCTTAAAAGGAGAACAAATCAAATTAAAATAGAAGTTAGAAGTGAAGCATGAAGAGTCACGAAAATTCTGGAAAGTGGAAGAGCATGAAGAGTCGTATAGGTAGATGAGGTGGCACTTAAATGAGAATAAAAATGAAACAAAATGAGAGAAAAATAAGGAAGTGTCGTTGGCTTAGGTTATTTGGAAGAGAACACTCACGAACTTGCTAGAAGAGAAGAAAGAAGAGGCCATCGATTTTTCTAAGAAGAGAAAAGAGATGAAGGTGTTTCGGCCAAGACAAAAGAAGAAAATAAGAAGAAGATGTCGTGGGTCATCCATAAGGTTAGGGATTTCGAATTTTTGTTGATTTTATTGTTAGGATTTGTGTCTTCCTTGCTTAATCATGGTAGATTGAAGAGTTAATTATGAAAGAACAAGAAAAAGAAAAGAAGAAGAGTGATGGGAGTTTCCAAAATCTGATTTTCGTGGGAGGGGTTTCTAAGATTAGGAATTTTGAATTTTGTTGCTTATTTAGCTAAGTTTTGATGCTAATGATTTAATTACAGTATGGGTAAGATGATATGAAATTAATGTCATGTTTTCGTTTCTTAAAGTTTATGAATTTTTGTTATCTCTTGTAAGATGGGATTTTTCTTTCATGTTTCAAATGGTGGGTGAAGAGTGTTGTATGAAGTGAATTGAGTAGGAAAGAAAGGAAAGAAGAAGAATACTTGAAGCTTGGAAAAAAAAATCACCTTGGGTTAGTGTCTTTAAAGTGAGATTGTGACTAAAAAATTGACTAGGTTTGAGAGAGGTGATGATAGATATAGGTTAGGAATAATATCGGCAAAGTTAGGAAAGTTTCAATTGAAGTTTTGTCATTCTTGGGAAAATTTCAGCATTGTGACTTTATGTTCATTAGGATTTTTATACCTTGATTTTGGTTAAATAAAGCATTTGGGGGTTTAAGAAAAATCAGATTTGTGTTGGTCTTTTTAAGGCATGAGATTGTTGAAAATTTTGATTCAATTGGATAGGTGTTGATGCTATTGGTTTAGTTAAAGTATAGGTGAGATTATTTGGTTGAAAGTCAAAGTTTTCCCATTCTTTAAAATTTTCAGCATTGAGTTCTCTTGGTAAATTGGGGATTTTTGTGTTTGATGAAGGTGAATTGAGGCAATTAAGGAAGAGCCAAGGTATTGACCAATTCTAGAGTTAAAAGAAAGGTCTTTGGTCCGAGAAGAAAAGCTTAAGGAAATTCAGGTGGGTAGTATATTTACTTATTGAATTGTAAGCTAAGAATGTGAATTTGAAAAATTAAGAAGCAAAGTTTTGATAAATGATTTTATGAAAATTATTTTGAGAAAATACAAGATTTATGAAATTCATGAGTTTCAAATTATTCGATTTATGATTTAAATGATTTAAAGAAATTAGTGCATGTTTGGTCATGAATGTGATTATTATGTGATTAATTTGGTGATGTGCATTGCATTAGATTGATTATGTGAATTCATGTAAATATATGCTTGTGTCATTTTTGACACAATTTGATGTTATGAGATGAAAAATGTGAAAAGCAAGATGTTTGAAAAGTGCCTTCGGGCCATCTGAAATTATGTTTTGCTTATATGCTATATGGGTTTGGTAAGGTCCTTTGTGAGTCAGCGTTGTCTCTACTTGTTATAGCCTTCTCCTGGTTGCCCTCTAGTGGCATAGGAGTTCTGATCTCGGACTCCCCTCTGTTCACGACTGCACAGAACCGCTAGGCGGGAATGTGCAGTACGTCCTGTTTTTGACCGAACCAAACCAAACCATTTGATGTGTTATGTGATTTGTGTTGGATGTCGTGGTATAACCCGCAAACACACGCCGCAGTATAACCTGCAAACACCTACAGGTGGGGTGTGGGGTCCAACACTAAACCACTTGACGTGTTATATGATTTTGTTTTGTTTATGTTGTGATGTATTATGACATGATGCATTCATATTTGAAATTGTACATGAGAAATGAGAAAGTAAATGTTTATAAATATTTTGGAACAAATGAAGATTTGGAAATTTTAGAAAATGTTGATGAAGGTTTATGAATGTTTTGAAAGGTTTTAAAATGAATGTTTGGATAAATTTCCGAATGGGAAATGTTTGAAAAGTTTTAAAGGACACTTTTCGCTTATTGTTCAATTTATAAATATGTTATCCACGAGCTTAGTGCCCACCCCCCTTTCATCCCCAATCTCCAGGTTTTTAAGCAGGAGAACAGATGAAAGACGAGCAATGTTTGTAATTATGTGTAAAGTTCGATGTTCATATTGGATTTTATGGATGGTTAGAAAACCAGAAAAAGTGTATTTAGTCCGAATGTAGAGAATGTGTTATGAATTCTGGATGTATGTATTTGAGTTAGGTTGTGGAATTGAATATATGTATGATTATGGATTTATTTACCAAATTGCATTTGCGTATGGATTTGGATATGAATGGGATTGATTGAGATGTTGTATGATAAATTGAGAACTTATGAAGTGTTAGACATATGATTGCATTTCTGCTGGTGTTTGGGTTCCGAACGGGAGGTCCAATGATTCTGCATTGTGTTTGGACATTTTAAAAGTGTTTTTGATTCTTTGCAATTTTTGGGCTGTCAAAATACAGCCGTTATGTTGCCGAAATTTCAGTAAAAAGGGTTTAAAAAGTGAGTTTGACTATGGATATGGATGTATAAGAAGATGATTAATAAGAACTAAGTAAATTGAGAATTGCATGAGGAATAGTTTCCTAAAAAGGGAAATCGATATGGTTTTGATTAGTATGAGAATGGTTTTAAGATAAATAAGATGAGAAAAAGAAAAAGAAAAAAAAATTATACCGGTTTTGGAATGTCTTAGTCTAGATTTCCAACGCGTCTAACATAGTTGTTTCATAATTGTGTTCGGATGTCGGATCTGTGGTTGCTTTATGTTTTTGTTTCAGAATTTGAATTCCGTGTCCGATACTTCGAATTCGTTAAGAACTCTGTTCTTTCCGATTTTGTTTTCTGCTTTTCCGGTTGGGATCCGGTTCCCGGATCGGGTCCTAACAAGAGCACTTAACTACTGAACAAATAAGCTGCCAAAATAAAATAAAAATGATCAAATATGAAAGTCTAGGATCCGTTCTATAATTATTTTATTCCTTTAACCACTTTTGATTCAACTTAGTGTCGATCCTAGATTTCCAAAAGGTTGATTATTCTTTATCAAATCATTTAACCCCAAATAATAATCCCTAATTGATAACAAAATTCTATATTTGCAATCTCTCGATTAACAAAAACAAGTAACGTTTTCAACTAGTTCTTAATCAATTTATTGGGCAACCGAGTTCTCATATAAGAACTCCCTTCATGTGATTATCAATTAGATATTTGCGTGAATTATTAGGTCATTGAATCTCATTATCCAACCTAATCAGCTTACTTTCAACGCACTCTCTCGATTTATTGTCGAAGTATAAGAAAACACAAATATCACAACACCCAAAACATTGTATTGAAATCAAAAGTGTTCAAGTCACAAAATAAATCAAAAACAAATCCTAGTATGAAATTAAAATATCATCAACATGTATAACATCTTCCAATTTAGTTTGCACATCAACTTAAATGAAAATGAAAAAAGGAAAGAAGGAAAAACTTGATTTGGAGCCAAATTTACAAATCTAGAAAATGCTGGACAGATGATGCTCCCCTTGATCTTCCTCAGATTAATCTCAATTTGGTAAGATTGCAGCTACTCTTTTTGTAATGTTTTATTTTCTTAATTAATTCTTGATGCTTCTAAGGTTCTTTTTAGGGTTTACCTACTTAAATTGGTTCGAAAAATAGTCCTAAAATGTTAAAAATACAAACAAGAGTTGCCTGCCAGAAAAGCTAAAATTCACTGGAATTGCTCTCTGTCACGATCATAATAAGCAAATCTTGATCATGACCGAATTTGATACTTCCAATTCTTTTATTTTCTTCAATTTCCTATTTTCATACACTTAAACACACATCACACACCTCTTGAAACATAAATTAAGATTCAAATTATGCTCAAAACTACACAAACACTTAAAATATAAACAAACACTAATAATAACATAATTCTAAGCCTATATACATGATAATCATCTAAGAAATACTCAAAAGCATACTTAAACATCTATCAAAACATAGTATAATTTACACCTATCAACATCCTCATACTTATACTTTTGCTTGTTCTAAAAAAATAAAAATAAAACATAAACTCAAATAAACCAAACAATAACACATACATTCATGCAACATGCACTAATGGTATAATGGCATCTAAGTTGACGAACACAATTTAACCTCAAACAACAATCGTTCAAGTTCTTCCAATATATTAACCTATGCAATTTATGGCTAAGCACTTTGGATTGAAAATACATACTAATCAAGACATTAACATCATATTCATTCACCCAAAGCACTTGTATACATACTTGATAATTACTAATTAACCAAAATTGCAACTATCACTATATATCCCTTCATGAAAATTTTTGCTATTTTCAAATATCAGTAGGATTTAGTTATCAAAACACATTTTATTTTCTTTAATGTTAACCTAGTCTTTTGACGTGAAGGCAAACACTTTGTCATGAATGTCCCCATCTTACTCAACTAGGCCATGTTTTATTAATTAGCTTGGTTGAAATGTCATTCTAGCCTTTTTACAAGAAGACAAACATTTTATTGTGAATGCCCCCAGTTACTCAGCTATATCACATTCTTAACTAGCTTCTAGCTCTATTCATCACTCAATATTTGTTTTAAAAGGGCCAACGAAATAGTTATTCATTTAATAAACATACAATTTCTTTTTCATTTTCATATAACCTACCTTATTTCTTTTAGTCAGTCATCCTCATGAAAGACTACTAATGATACTAACATATTCAATTGAATTATAATTATAAATGAATGTAACAAATTTCTTAAGATAAACAAACTGACGTCATATCCTAATTAACATGCATATTTAACGAAAGATACTTAAAATATAACAAGCCAATATGCCTTTACAAATTCAATGACTATGTTTAAAGCTAGACTACTTCCTTCAAGTTATTTCCATTAACACATTCACACAATTCACACATGTGGTCACACTATGTTAACCTAATCAAAAACTAAGACAACACATTGTCCTCAATGTAAGAAAAATAAACAACAAATAAAGGGAAATTAAAAAAAGACAAGAAGAACAAAAAAAAAAGGTTAAAGTAAAAAAAACTTATGATGTTTCAGTGGTGATGATGCTGGATTTGGAACCTGGAGATACTATTGGTCATGAAATTCTATCAATATACTCCCTAAAAGATAAAAATAAAAATAGAAATAAAATAATACTAATAAAATAAAAAATAAAATAAAAATTATTTTAATTATCGGGTTGCCTCCCAACTAGAGCTTAGTTAACCTCATTAGCTTGTCATATTTTTCCTTCTATGCTCAACCTAAGTCAATTATGAGTGGTTTGCATCCACTTATGTTGCCCAATTTTAGTTTATAGCCTGTAAATAAGCTACACATTGCAAGATAATAATAAGGACATAGATAATCAAAATAAGAAAACCAAGTAAGTTCAATAATGTCCTTTTCAGTAACAAATTGTCAACAAAATAGGGAATAATGAAACTCCCTAAATAGTCCATCAAATTCAACAATTTCTAAAAAGGTGAGCTATTCTCTTTCTTCCTCAATCACCTTTGTCTCCTCTTCTTCTTCCACTTTGGGAACAAAGATGTTTGTATCTTCTTCAACCTCTATCTCTCCTATCATTTGTTTGTCAATCTCTTCTTGAATAGAGACTTGCTTATATTCTTTAAACCTAATCTTTGTTGTCATCTATTTTTCTTCCTCTAAAGATTCGAATTTATTAACTCTTATGAATAAGCTACCTTCTTTCTAATTCTTTAATACCTTATTCATGTTGAATTTCATTTGTTCATCTCCAATTCGAAGGATTAGGTTGTCTTCATGGACATCTACTAAAGCTTTTTTGGTGTTCAAAAATGATATACAAAGAACTAGTGAACAATTTTGATCCTCTTCAAAGTATAGTATGACAAAACCCAAAAGAATTATAAACTTTTCCACTTTTATAGGCACATCTTCCACCAAACCTAACAGTTTCTTTATCGATTGGTTCACTAAATGAATACGCATAGATGTTGGCTTTATATCTCTTAGTCACGGTTTCCTAAAAATTGATAACGGTATAAGGTTTATACTTAGGCCTAAGTTGCATAAACATTTCAGAATCTCTAAATTAACAACTACATAGGATATCGTGAAGCTTCTTGGATCTTTCAACTTTGAGGGAATATGATTGGTAATTAAGGAGCTACAAGTTTCTGTCATAGCTACCATCTGTCATCTTTCCAAGTCCTCTTGTCAAACAATATGCCTTTAAGAAACTTCACATGCTTGGGCCTAGGTTTCAACACTTCCATAAAAGATAAGAAAAATTGCCAATTGTTTAACTTTTCTATAAACTTTTCAAACGGTACATCCAATTTGTTCTTATGAAGTCTTTATGGGAATGGTATTTTTGGTGAGTAATGTGGAGGAGGAATATAAGGCTCATTTTTTCTTCATCCTTTTTCTTATTCTCTTGGTCTTTTACAAGATGGATTTCAGTTTTTCTTTTTGCTAGTTCTTCTAGCTCTTCCATACTCCTAAGTGTGATAGCCTTTAATTGTTGTCTTGTATTTACTTCCATATTGCTCGAAAGGCTCCCTATATTTAGTGTAGACAATGCATTGTGTAATTGACCCAATTGAATTTCTAAGTTGTGATTAGAAGAAACATGATTTTTTGCTACTTGATCAAATCGTCGTTCCATCCTCTTATGACCCTCTTCCATATTCGTGAGCTTGTTCATAATCTTATCCAATTTAGAATCCTATGAACTAGCCTCATCTTGCTGAAAGTCTATTAGGTCTTTTCCCATTTGAGTTCTTACATTATTAGACCAAAAGAAATTTTCGTGCTTTTTTTTTATAAATCAGAAAGGCTTTTATAAACTGAAAAATATATGTACAGATAAAAGGAATCAATCCCTAACTCTCTTAATCCATAAGGGCTTAAGGAAGCTCCCACTTCCTAAACCCTAAAGCAAAACAAAGATAAACCGCACCATCTCTAATAGTTTCCGCCCAAAAGAACAAAAACCCAAAAAATCTGACAAATAACACAAATATCACCCAATTCCATAAACACTCTCAAACAACAATATAGGAGTATGAAATTTGTAACTCTCGATTTGGCAAGACGATCTTGAGCTCCTAAGATGAACCGGGAACGACACCTGAGAAAAGTACACAACTGGCCTTCATGATTAGGACAACCCAGACTGGATGCCCTATGCGAACTGAACCGTCACCTGGCCGCATCACTTTCAGATAAAACATTAGAGAAAATTAAATTCAACACACTCATATTTCCTTCTCTCAACGTTTAGGTTGAGGTGCTCCATAACTTGAAAGATCACACACATAGAGAGATTCCGTTCATCCATGGATTCTTCTATAAAGGTCCGCCTATTCCTTTCCGCCCACAGGTTATAGACAGTAACATAAAGAATGATGAGGAAAGAGTTTATGTCACAGGTTCTGGTGGAGGCTGACTGGGAAAACCATAATAATATAGATTGAAAGTTTGTAAGAGAAGGAATGGAAATTTGAAAACGGCTAAGGCTTTGAAACCAAATTGTTTTAGAAAAAGGGAACTCAAAGAAAAAACGATCGATAGTTTCAAGGTCAGCTACACACAAGGAACATCGGTTAGGTGTATGAAGATACTACAAATTATCCCTTGTTGGCAACTTATACAAAAATGCTAACCATAAAATGAAGGAGTATCTCGGACTATTTTTGTTATGCCAAACAAGGTTATACCAGGGAACTGTAGGAACTGGGGGCCTTAAATAGGTATAAGCAGATGTATTTGTATACTGTTTTGTAGCACATGCTAACCATTCTAAGGTATCCTCTCTTGCAGCATCAGGGGGGTAGGTAAGAGGAACCAAATGACTGAGGCCCACCGGTAACTCCTGCCAACACCAACCAATGTCTCGTATTACTACCGAAACTCTAGCACTCAAAGGAAGTCCCAACCCATTGATCAACCTAGGAGTAGAGTTTTCCAATAAGAAGCCACTTGGATGCCAAGGATCTAGCCACAAAGAAGTAGAAATTCCATTTCCAATTCTAAACCGGAATTGATTCCCAATTTGATCCCTCGCAGACAAAAGCTTACGCCAACTCCAGGAACTATTGTTAGTAGGAGAGGTATGCCAAAAAAATTTTCGTTTGAGTATTATAGTGTGAACCCACCTCACCCAAAGAGCTTCCTTATCATGAAACAGAAACCATATCCGCTTCCTAAGTAAAACAGTATTCCAAGTAGACAAGTGCTTTATCCCTAGACCACCCTCTTTTTTTGTACGACATATATCATTCCATTTAACCTTAGGTTGACCTCTTGAGTCAACCTTTCCAGACCATAAAAAATTCCTAAGTTTCATCTCAATTTCCTTAGTAATGGAAGAGGGCAGGATGAAGAGGCTAGACCAATAGACCTGAAACGAAGTAAGGACCGAAATGACTAATTGCACTCTCCCTACATAAGACAGAAACTTGTGAGTCCATCTGTTTATTCTAGAGTCAATTTTATCCAGAAGCGGGATACACTCCCTCCTTGATAACCTACCTGTCAGAAGAGGAACTCCTAGGTAGCGAATGGGAAGTTGCCCTCTAGACAACCTAGACAAGTGAGCTATTTGTTGGGTTAGAGGCTCCATCTCTGGAGACACAAAGAATTGGCTCTTAGAGAGGTTTATACCCATGCCAGAAAAATTAGAGAAGTTATGCAGACAATCAAATAAAGTCTGGATCGAATCTAAATCACCATGACAAGACATAAGGAGATCATCATAAAAAAGAAGATGAGTAAGTTTGAGGGCTCTACATCTCCAATGACAAGCAAAAGAGCTACTTTCACCTATATAAACAGTGAGACTCCTAGAGAAAGCTTCCATACAAAGAATAAACAGAAGAGGGGATAAAGGATCCCCTTTTCTAAGGCCGAATTTCCCTGGGAAAAAAGCTAGAGCGGACCCATTGATCAAGACTGCATAGGCAGGGGAGGTAATACATTCTCTAATCCATCCTATGAACTGTGGAGGACAACCAATGGCTAATAGAATACTAAGTAAGAAATCCCAATGGATCGAGTCGTACGTTTTTTGTAAGTCCACCTTAAAAGCACTCCTCCTATGATTATTAGCTAGGTGATAATTTTTGAAAACCTCTTGCGCCAATAAGATATTATCCCCTATACGACGATTCCTAAGGAAGGCACTTTGGTTGGGGCTGATGACTGAAGGAAGGAGATCTCTAAGCCTATTCGTTATGATTTTCGCAATCATCTTATAGATAAGATTATAGCAAGCTATAGGCCGATAATCGCTGACTGTGGAAGGATTTGCTACCTTAGGGACGAGAGTGAGAAACGTAAAATTGAGTTCTTTAAGGAGACGCCCATATTGAAAGAAGTCTTGAATAGCCCTAGAGACATCCCGCCCCACTATATGCCAAGTATGTTTAAAGAACACACCATTGAAACCATCGGGACCAGGAGATTTATTGGGATTAAAAGAATTGAGAACCTCTGTTATCTCCTGGGTTGAGACATCAGCAATAAGTTTAGTAAGGAGATGTGTTGGAATCCTATTAGGAAAACACTTGTCCATAAAAGCTTGTGAAGAAGGGAGAACCTTTCTGGCCCCTATAGTGCTTCTAAAAAAATCCAAGAAAAGATTTTGAATCTCATCCACTTCGGTAATTCGACTGCCATTCAGACCCATGAGTGAGTGAATGTTGTTTCTATTTCTATTTGCCAGAAGAGAGTTATGAAAAAAGGTCGTATTTCGATCCCCTTCTTTGAGCCAATTAATCCGGGAAGCTTGTTTGAGAAGGGATTCCTGATCTGCTAGAGCACTAATCAAGTTTTGAATGGCTTCAGTTTCCCTCTCAACCATGAGAGGGCAACTAGGTTGAATTCTCTTTTGATCTTGAATTTGGTTAAGGGACGTTTGACATTGCTCAACTCTGGCATGAACATCACCTACCTTTCTTGAATTAAGCCCTTTGAGAGCTCGCCTTACCAGTTTAAACTTTGACACTACACAAAATATAGGAGTGCCTGAGATTGGGCTATTCCAAGCTTCTTCTACAACCTGAAGGAAAGTGGGTTGCGACATAAGAAAGTTGGAAAACCTAAAAGGTGTATGGCGCTTTGGATGAATCGAAGGAGACCTAATCACAATGGGAGAATGATCAGAGATGTTTGGATTAAGAATAACCCCATGAGAGCTAGGAAACCTAGCAGTCCAAGCAGCATTGACAAGCACTCTATCTAACCTCCTAGCAACATAATAGTCACCAATTTGTTTGTTAGACCAAGTGAACTTAGGCCCACTAGAGTTAAGATCAAACAGGGAGCAAGCTGCAAGACACTACCTAAAATCACACATACCCAGAGGAGGAGAATAGCTAAAAGGATAAGTCTCATGAGAGGACAAAACAGCATTAAAATCGCCAGCTACAATTTAAGGGAGATTTCCTACTGAATTGTGCAATCTATCCAAATCAGACCACATAAGTTCCCTATAGTTAGGGCTATTTGACCTATACACACAGGTAACAAAGAAAACTAAAGAGCTATTAATTGGAGACACCTCCAAGTGAACCAGCTGATCACTAGAGAATCTAGGCTACACAAAGAAAACATTGATTCAAGCAACTACTAACATAGCATTTGCACTAGCATCTAGATTATCAAAGGAATGCCAACGAGGGAACAAATTTGCACACACTTTATTTAGCATAAAGTGAGACTTAATACGGGTCTCATTCAAAAACACAAAAGAAGCAGACATACTCCTAAGCAAAGCACTATCTGCTAATTGCTTCCTAGAATTATCGAGATCTCTAACATTCCAAAAAACTAAATCCATGGCAGCTAAAACACAACAAATCCTCTACTTTTGTTTCCTCCTAGTTTTCCTAGTAGTTCTCACAGAGTAATGCCCCTCTGCCCCCTCTGTATTCCCTGGACTCTGATCAGGAATCAATTTTGAGTTAGAAGGATACGGAAGGTTTTCTACTTGACTTGTTTCCTGGATCTCAACAACGCCTTGACTACTAACTGGAGTTTCTAGCTTCTGGAGCTGACAATGTGTCTCTAAATCCCTTGAAGAGCTACTCTCCTGTTCATTAGTCGACACCCTTTCAGTGACAGATCCCTGCTGTGATGCCCCGTGATTCTCCTCTTGTTCAAGTTGGGCGCCAGAGTTGTGTATCTCCAGAGGCAAATGCTGGTCCTGAACATCAACATTGACCTTCTCATTATTTTGCTGAATTGGCTCCTCTACCAGCTGAGGGTCCTTCCCCTTTACCAGTTCCTGATGTAAACCCGATTCAAAAATCCTCCCAGTAGGAACCCAATCCCTTTTCTGTTGCGACAAATCTGGCTTCCACTCATATTCAACCACAATGTCCTTAAAAGACTGAGTCCCCTTTTCATCATAGGTAGCTAATTGAAAAGAAGTAGGCCAATGTTTTCCCAACTCCATCTCCATGCACATCCTGGCAAAAAAAATCCGAGACATGTTTGTTGTTGGGGTATCCATTAACAGAGGCTTGCGCACTGCACTGGCTATGCGGCCTAGACCCTCAGTTGTCCAATATTTGACTGGAATATGGAAGAATTTAATCCAGACAGGGGCGACACTAACGGCTTCCTGTTCCCCGCCATTGAGACTCCATCTACGTAGAAAAAGAGGTTTGCCCTGAATATGCCAAGGCCCCTTTTCCATCACCGCATTCATCCCTGCTTCAGATTCAAACTTGAAGAGGAAATTATTCCCCCCAGTAAGAAGCAGATCAGTCAAGCCAAAAGCTTCCCAAGATTTTGATAACGCCCGTTAAACCACTGGGAAGGCAGGGCGTTTGCCGAGGAAGAAGCCAAACAGGGCATACCGCAACTTAGCTGCTCCCTGCTATGCAAGTACATGTTTAAATAAGGATGATTACTTCCCTGAATAAATTATACTTCATTGAAGTTCAATTGCTCCACATTTTTCTTTTTCACTAGGAAATAATAAGCTATAATATGACTCTCTCATTCATATAGTTCTCACTCTTAATGAATTGTTTTGAATAGAGAGAATAAGGAAATTGTCAGGTTGTTCAATTCCTTAGTGAGGTTGTAAATTTTAGCCCGCAATGTTGTCATTGAGTCTACCACAATCATTCCTTCTGGATCTGGAAAGGTTGACTGCTTTTTACTTTGTTCCAATGTCTAAAGATAACTATTGTTCACCATCTCTTCAAACAAATTGTGTGTTGCTTCCATTAGTGACATGTGATAATTGATTATATAATTATTTCATAACATTGTGCGACATATGCTTAATTGATTATATAATTATTCCATAGCATTTAGTAATTAATGACATGAAATTGCTTAAGATACTTACTTTAACTTATGTATGGTTTTAGGTACGATTCGAAATCAAAGAAATTAAAGTGAGTTAAAAGCACCACATTTGGGTCATTTTTGAAGATTCGCATCCACTTGTCTTCATGGAAAAAGAATAAGGAAGAATTATAGCAAAGAAGAGAAGAGTTGGAGAAGGATGGAGGAAGAACCCAATGCCACAATCATCACTTGATAGAGTGCCATGATCATGGCATGATTGGCCACAATCGTGAAATAAGCTTGTCACACAAGCCACAACATGGAGTGCCACAATCATGGAATCACTAGCCATGATCGTTACAGAAGCTTGTCACACAGGTCACAATCATGGCCTGTGCGACGACAACTCGAGGACTGCTTCTGAACTCAACTTATCGAGGTTTAGTTTGGACATTTTGGTCTAGGTAAAACCTAGATTTTACCCTAATTGGAATGAACTATAAAAGGAAAAGAATGAAACCCTGAAAAGGGCCTCAATTCTTTCTATATTTGGGAGAAAATCCAAACAGACAACATGAGTTAGGGTTTTTTGCTGAAGGAGTGTGGGAACTTCGGGAGCTTCAGGAGAGCACGAAGAGGGAAGCAAGCTCTCCACTATAAGGAGACCCATGGAGGGGTAGCTTTCCCAACACCGATTTAGAGCTGCAATCAATGTTAACGACATGGTTAAGCATATCTTTCCTTACTTGTTATTCTTTCTTTTATGGATTGATTATTTTTATGTAAGAACCCATTGTTAGAATCAAATACAATATGTAATTGTTGTTAATTCGATTCATTTGTAGCAACTAAAGGTTCGTAATTATAGGGATAACATAACCTAGGATAAATAATCCGAGCTTGTATGATTATTGCTTAGATTGGTCTATTTTTCTCACTTATAAGGCAGATCTCTGGTTAAACTTAGCAGGCGTCTCCTAGGTTATCCAATAGCTAGGATTAATTTATGGGCTTTACCTAATTAACTAGGACTTAAGGAAATTTTGGGATTAACAGACTTGTTATTAATCTACGAACAATAGTTCAAGGAGAGGTAAAAGAATAACAAATCAATGAATAATTAAGGTTTAAGCCGAGATTAAAGCAATGAACCGAGTCCCTAATTCATCACTTTTCATCATTTTTACATGTTTTCTTTAATTTGCTTTTGTTAGTTTAACTTCATTTTATTTTCTTGTTTTATAAACCAACTAAGCCCTCATAACCTAAACACCATTTAATTTCATTTCAAAAGCTTTGCACACATTCTCTGTAGGATCGACCTAGACTCACTACTGCTACAATAGTAGGGCTAGTTTATTTTGACTAGCGTTACGACGCGTTGTCAACTAATAGTCATGAAATTCCTTGATGATAGGCATTAAACCCTGGACTTATAAAGTCCATAAGGGTCCTTTAATCTCCATGATGTATTTCCTACCATCAGTTTTTTCTATCTCTTTTTGGCATTTGACTTTTGGGGGTCTTTATTGTTGCCTTGTAATGTCTAAATTAATGTGTCTTTTACTTTGCACCTAAACTTCTTTTTTTAGTTTTTTAATTTCTTGCGATTGGGTACCACAATCATAAGAATGGGTAATAATTCCTTTAAACAAAGGAGTTCAAAAAGTCTTAAATTAATTTCCGAGAAATGAAGCTAAAAACTTGCCAGGCAAGTTTTACCTATTATAAAACTCTCAATATCCACAAGTATACGAATCGTAAACTTGTAGTAATTGGGGTATCGATCCTATAAGGAATTAACTAAAATTAAATAAACCTAACTTTGTCTAAGGTTTTAAAATGTGATTTGAATGAAAAGAAATAATTAGAATTAAAGAAATCAAACAAAATAGAGCACTTAGTCACTTAACAAATGAGCTACCATAATAAATTAAGAATGATCTAATATGAAAGTCTAGGATTCATTCTATCCTTATTTTGTTCCTTCAACCACTTTGATTTAATTTAGTGTCGATCATAGATTACTGAAGGGCTTATTATTCTCTCTCAAGACCTAATTATTTAAACCCAATTAAAAACTGATTAACAACAAAATTCTATATTTGCAATCTCTCGATTATAAAAAACAACTTAATGTTTTTAACTAGTTCCTAAGTGATCTATCGGATAATCAAGTTCTTATACAAGATCTTTCTTTGTATGAATATCAATTAGATATTTGTATGACTTATTAGGTCGTTAACTCTCATTATACAACCTAATCAACTTACTTTATGTAGCGCGCCCTCACCGTAGGGTACACATCGGGAAACTCGAAGGTCGCTCCGATACGTATCCCACGATAAAGGTGCACCACCAGAACATTTCCTTTACTAATCCACATGGCATCGCAATAATTTAAAACCATAACACAACACGATATCAGAAACCAATAAATTTTAAAATCATAATATCAATCACATACAGTCATCCAATAATAGAATAGACAAGTCTATCAGTCCCCTGAACAAAACCAAAAAGGAAACTGATACAAGCATCTATCCTAAGTCATCCTCAAAATCCAACCCAGTTGACCGACCTGTGTGCCATCGCTGCTCCTGCCAGCACGCTCGCACGGTAGGAAAAGGCTATCTCCGGAGCTAGGGGTCTACTCTATCGATCCTGAAAAATTAGATGCAATTTTGGGTGAGTTTGCGAACTCAGTGAGAAACCATCATCGATGGTTCACTCAAATCATGCATTACGCAAATTGCGTATAGCACGACATAGTAATATTCAATTAACAGTATTATATAACAATTTACAGTAGTCTATAACAGTTTACAGTATCAGTAACAATTTATAATAGCATAGAACAGTTCACATCACAATTTACAGTAAATCATGGCATCACGCAGTTCAGTAATCATCACACAATTGGCAATTCAATTAGTCATGTATATAATGCATATGAGACTCTTTCCAGTTATTCAGTATTGTGCCCAAGTGCTCAGTCAGTGTTCAGTAGGGGATGCGTCAGCGATTTCTCCCCTCGGGCTCGTGGCCCGGTCAATACAGTGTTCGAGCTCGAGGCTCTTTTCAGTGATAATAGTAACTTGGGTCACATTCCATTATCTGATCATGCATTTATGCATGCAATGCAGTGTTCAGTAATTCGGTATTCAGTGATTCAGTGTATGGCTATAAAAGCCCAGTATTGTATTTCTCAGTAACATCTGATAATTCATCCAAAGATAATCAATCCAATCAAGTACAGTAGAAAGTGATCATGCAATTTCACAGTCTAATACAGTAGAGACATACCATCCAATCATGTATATTTAAGTAATCATACAGTTTCACACTTGGCAAGTAATTCACGTTGAGCATTTGAACAGTCAGGAATTTGATAAACCAACTAGGTTACTCACCTGTAACTTCCAAGCTACTGCCTGGAAGTTCCAGCAATGTCCGTGGAATGATGATCCAACGGCGCCTCTATAACAGTAAAATACAGTCCCATTACTAGATGCTCAATTAAATAGTTCAGTAATGCATATGTCTCAGTGAAATTATGTACAACGCATGTTCACGATTTTCCCGGCGCTAAAACCCAATTTGAACTCTTATGTCCCATTCTAACTCTTTGCTCAATTGATAGACAATAATTGATCCAATCCTAAAATTCAGTTCAATTTCCTCAATTCAATATTTCCTATAACAGTTCCCTATAGCAATTCCATAACCATTAGGTCAAAACCTCTATTAAAAATCCCAGTTAAAACTCCAATTGTCTCAATTCAATATTCAGGTCACACTATGAACCATAATTGACCTTAATCTCGATAAATCAATACTAATTAAATTAAATTCTAACTCTCATAATTATCCTCAATTGTAGACCTCTTTCTCTAAATCATAAGGAATCGAGAATCACCCCAATCGGAGGTCTATACCATAAGTTATGCCCAATAAACAAAAATCAATCCAATCAGAAATGCCCTTCGTCGTGGCCAAGAAACCCTCGCCGCGGCATAAAATGGTCGCTCGCCGCGGCGAACAACACATTTTGGGCGCGCCGCGAGACGAACGAGGCTCGTCGCGGCGTCAACTAATTGACGCTCGCCGCGACGTCCTGTTCTCCCTCGCCGCGGCGAACGAATGAAAATTTTTCGCGGCGATGCCTGCGCACAGGTCGCGGCGTGGGACGAATTCTTCGTCTTCTCCGATCGATTTTCCGCAATTAATGCTATTTAAAACCTCCATTAACACTCTAACTACTCAATCCATCCCAATAAATGCCATAACTGCTAGAAACAACTACTAATAACAACAATAAAGCCTTAACAACTTACCAATCGAAGATCAACTCTCAAAATCACCATAAACCCTAAACCTTTCAAACTCCACGATAACCCACTCCCAAGCTTTCCAACCTTAATCAATCACGATAAATCAGTTAGCCTAGCACAATAGGAAGAAAACCATAAAGGAAAGATCGAAGAATCCTTATCTATGGAGGAAATCGAAATCACCGTGGAGAAGGGAGAAGAAGAAATGCGATTTTGGCTTAGGGTAAAATCCCCAAATTCAACCCTAGCCTATTTATAGACTTAAGTCTCCAATTCAGTCCAAATTTCAGTCTCTAAATTTCAATGGCTCAACATGTTAATTTCCTATCAGTATAACTCTAATATTTCCTTTGTCATTGGACAATTCTTTCAGTACTATACAATCAATCAGTCTGTCACTCCACAAGTTCCAGTTAGGGCATTTTCTCCTGAATTTCTCGAAAATTTCCTATCAGTCACTATCAATTATCAATCACTCTTAGACTATTCTAAATCAGTCATTCAAGCTCGCTTATTCCTAATTTCTCAATCAATTACAATCCAGTCAGTCCAGTCAGTTCACAACCCAGTCAATCCATACTCACAATTACAATGCCGGAAAATCATGAATGCATGTATCTATGAATAAATGCATATGCAATAAACCAGTTCCTCTATAATTAGAGGCCAGTAGCATGCTCAGTCGGTGAATGCAGTGAAACCTACCAGTGTAACCCAGAATTACTATAATACCCTTGCTAACAGTAACGGGATGTTACAATTCACACCTCCTAATAAAAATTTCGACCTCGAAATTTAATACCTGTCCGATCGAATAAATGAGGATACTGACTCCTCATATGCTCCTCAGTCTCCCATGTAGCTTCCTCAGAAGAGTGGTTTTTCCAAAGGACTTTCACCAATGGAATCACCCTATTCCTCAGCTGCTTGACCCGTGATCCTATAATCCGTACCGGCTCCTCAACATAGGTCAAATCACTGGCTACCTCAATATCCTGAGCCGGAATCACATGCGTCGGGTCAAAACGGTATCGTCGGAGCATACTAACATGAAACACGTCATGCATCTGGGACATCTCACTCGGTAATGCCAGTCTATAAGCCAATGGTCCTATCCTCTCAAGGATCTCATACGGACCAATATACCGAGGGATCAACTTACCCTTATGGCCAAACCTCAATACTCCTTTCCAAGGAGACACCCGGAGAAACACTCTGTCCCCTACACTGTACTCCATCTCTCGCCGATGCTGATCCACATAGCTCTTCTGTCTATCCTGAGCCGCCTTGATGCGACTCCGGATCAATCTGCACCTTATCTCGTGTCTGAATCAGCTCGGGACCCTCTATCGATCTCATACCCTCTTCATCCCAATACAGTGGCGATCGACACGGCCTCCCATACAAGGCCTCATACGGTGCCATCCCAATACTACTCTGATACTGGTTATTATATGCAAACTCTATCAGTGCTAAATACTGATCCCATGATCCTCTGAACTCCAATACACATGCCCGAAGCATGTCCTCAACAGTCTTAATCGTCCTCTCGCTCTGTCCATCATGCGAGGATGAAATGCGAAGATCAAGTTCAACCTCGTACCCATAGCAGTCTGTAGGCTCTTCCAGAACCTCGAGGTGAACCTGGGATCCCTGTCTGAGACTATCGACAAAGGAACCCCATGCAACCATACAATCTCTGCCACATACTTCTGGGCTAACTGATCGAGAGTATTGCTCTCCCTCACTGGCAAGAAGTGAGCCGATTTGGTCAATCGGTCCACTATGACCCAGATAGCATCATGCTGCCTCGGTGTCCTAGGTAATCCCGTCACAAAATCCATGGTAATTCGTTCCCATTTCCACTCCGGAATGGGCAACGAATGCAATTTCCCCACTGGAGCCTGATGCTCTGCCTTAACCTGTTGACACGTCAGACACCTGGACACATACTCTGCCACTTGCCTCTTCATACCAGGCCACCAGAAATGTTGTCTCAGAGTAAGATACATCTTGGTCGTACCAGGATGCATAGAATAGGCAGCTACATGTGCCTCCTCTAGGATCTCCCGTCTCAATTCATCAATATCCGGCACACATAGCCTCTGTCCCATCCATAAAGTCCCATCTCTCAACTCAAACTCTGAATCAGTACCAGTCTGGACTCTCTCAATCAGTCTCACTAACACTGGGTCTTGATCCTGAACTCTCCGGATCCTATCATGCAACATCGGCCTCAGCCTCAGAGTAGCAATCAGAGCTCCATCCTGACCCATATCCATCTGTACATTAAGAGCTCTCAACCAATCGAGACCTGTAATCTCGAAACCTGAACCTGAGCTGCACTACCATGCGATCTCCTACTTAATGCATCGGCCACCACATTGGTCTTTCCTGGATGATACTCAATCGTGCAGTCATAGTCCTTCAGTAACTCTATCCATCTCCTCTGTCTCAGATTGAGCTCTCTCTGACTCAACGAGATATCGAGACTCTTATGATCGATGAAGATCCGAACGTCTCCCATCGATAATGTCTCCGGATCTTCGAGCAAACACTACTGCTGCCAACTCCAAATCATGCACTGGATAATTCACCTCGTGAGACCTCAACTGTCTCGAGGCATACGCTATAACTCTCCCATGCTGCATCAATACACATCCCAGTCCCTGATGCGAGGCATCACTGAAAACCACAAAGCCTCCAGTACCAGAAGGAATGCTCAACACCGGTGCAGTAGTCAACCGATGTTTCAGCTCCTCAAAGCTCTTCTGGCACTCCTCAGACCATCTAAACGGCACATTCTTCCTCAATAGCTTCGTCAAAGGGGCGGAGATCAACGAAAATCCCTCGACGAACCTCCGGTAATATCCGGCCAATCCTAGGAAACTCCACAACTCTAGGACACTCCTCGGAATCTCCCAACTCATAACTGCCTCTATCTTGTGAGGATCCATCTGGATACCCTCATCGGACACTACGTGCCCTAGAAATACAATCTCATCTAGCCAAAATTCACACTTAGTGAATTTAGCGAACAGCTGTCTCTCTCTCATAACCTGTAGAACAATCCTCAGGTGCTTAGCGTGCTCCTGCCTACTCCTCGAATAAATCAGTATATCATCAATAAATACGATCACGAACTGGTCCAGGTAGGGCTGAAAAACTCTATTCATCAAAGCCATGAAGGCTGCCGGGGCATTAGTCAACCCAAACGGCATCACTAAGAACTCGAAATGCCCGTACCTGCTCCTGAAGGCACTCTTAGGCACATCGGCCTCTGCTATCCTCAATTGATAATAGCCTGATCTCAGGTCCAACTTGGTGAACACTTGAGCTCCCTGCAACTGATCAAATAGATCATCAATCCTAGGCAGTGGATACTTATTCTTTACTGTTACCCGATTCAACTGTCTATAATCGATACACAGTCTCAATGTCCCGTCCTTCTTCTTCACAAACAGTACCGGAGCTCCCCAAGGCGAAACACTCGGTCTAATGAACCCCTTATCCAGTAACTCCTGCAATTGAGCCTTAAGCTCTCTCAGTTCCACCGGTGCCATCCTATACGGAGGAATCGATATAGGGGCTGTACCGGGAACAAGATCAATCTCAAACTCGGTCTCCCGCTCTGGCGGCAATCCCGATAACTCCTCGAGAAACACATCCAGAAATTCCCTAACTACGGGAACATCCTGCAATCTCATCTCTACTCTGGAATCCACTACGTGAGCCAGATAGGCCTCACAACCTCCCTGCATCAATCTCAGGGCACTCAAGAAGGATATCATCCTCGCTGGCACTGCCTGACTAACTCCTCGGAACACAGCTCTGGGCTGACCAGGAGATTCCAATACAACCTCCTTGGTATAACAGTCCATGATAGCCCTATGAGCAGTCAACCAATCCATCCCCAATATCACATCAATCTCCCTCAGAGTCAGAACGATCGATCGGCTTTTCAATCGCCGATCGATCTGAACCTGACATCCCATACAGACCTCTCCCAATACAGTCGTACTACCTAGAGGTGTACTCACCTCTAACCCATACTGTAACCTCTGCCTATCCCCATGCAGTCTACATGCTAAATGCGGTGCAATGAAGGAATGAGTGGATCCAGGATCCAACAATGCATATGCTTCAAAACCAGAAATAAGAAGCATACCCGCAACAACATCCGGGGAATCCTGGGCCTCCTGCCGAGTCATGGCATAGACCCTAGCCTGCGACTGCTGTCTGCTCGGTCCCTCTGACCTCACTGCGGACCCCTCTGCTTGGCCTCGGCCTCTCCATCCCGATCCACCTCCACGGCTCTGCTGCACCGGGGTATTGCTGCCTGATCTTCCAGTCCTAGCAGACTGGGCTCCCAAAGTCTCTGGGCAGTTCCTCACTAAGTGGTCCATCGAACCACACCTCAAGCAGGCTTTAGATAGCCATCGACACTCTCCACTGTGTCTCTTGCCACAATGCTCACATAAAGGAGCAGACTGCCCTGAAACTTTGGCACTGCCGCCACCACTAACAGTCTGTACAAATCTGCCCCTCTGCCCATGACCAGTCTGTCTAGCCCCTCCTGCAGATCTGAAGGGCCTCTATGCCGCGCTTTATATCCTCTGCTAAGACCGCCTGGCACATCCATGAATCTCTTAATCCTGGTCCCCGACTGTCTCGATCCACGATTGTCTCAAGAATGCTCTATCCTCCTTCTTTGACCCTCAACTCAATAAAACTGCCCATATCATATCTAGCCAATAGGGTACGGATCTCCAGATTGAGTCCGCCCTCAAAACGCCGACATTTGTCAGCCTCAGAAGCCACCAGTGAAGAAGCATATACCACTAACTCGTTGAACCGCACCTCATAGTCGGCCACGGTCAACCGCCCCTGTCTCAGCTCTAAGAACTCCTGTAACTTCATCTCTAGATAAATCTTGGGCATGAAATTGTCCTTGAACACCCTCAGAAAATCATCCCATGTCGATTAATGCGGCCGGTGGTCTTGCCGGAGCGATCTTCCACCACTGATATGCATAACCCTGTAGCAGAGAAACCGCGTAATCGAAACGCTCATCCGGGTCACAGTCCATCTTATCGAGGACTCTCTCTATCCTCTCTAGCCATCCCTCAGCCTCCGCAGGGTCGGTGCTACCATAGAAGTCAACCGCCCCCTGCTTACGCAGTAGATCATATCTCCGTTCCCGTCTCAAAGGAACTCGAGGAGGCAACTCCTCTGAACGAGGCATAGGAGACTCCCTACTAGCTCCTACCGATTCCAGGTCAGCTGGTTGTTCAACTCGACCTCCAAGAACGGATGACCTAAAACAGACAAGAAATTCCGATCCGTTCTGCTATGCTTACAGTGATTCAAGCCTAACAATACACTATGCTCAAAAGATGCCAAACCATGCTCTGATACCACTTAATGTAGCGCCCCCTCACCGTAGGGTACACATCGGAAAACCCGAAGGTCGCTCCGATACGTATCCCACGATAAAGATGCACCACCAGAACATTTCCCTTACTAATCCACTTGGCATCGCAATAATTTAAAACCATAACACAACACGATATCAGAAACCACTAAATTTTAAAATCATAATATCAATCACATACAGTCATCCAATAACAGAATAGACAAGTCTATCAGTCCCCTGAACAAAACCAAAAAGGAAACTGATACAAGCATCTATCCTAAGTCATCCTCAAAATCCAACCCGGTGACCGACCATGTGCCATCGCCGCTGCCCGCCAACACGCCGCATCGGTAGGAAAAGGCTATCTCCTAACTAGGGTCTACTCTATCGATCCCGAAAAATTAGATGCAATTTTGGGTGAGTTTGCGAACTCGGTGAGAAACCATCATCGATGGTTCACTCAAATCATGCATTACACAAATTGCGACAAAGACGCGCACAAGTAATATTCAATTAATGTATTATATAACAATTTACGATGATACTATAACGATTTACGATGTCGGTAACAATTTACAATAGCATAGTAACATTCACATCACAATTTACAAGAAATCATGGCATCACGCATTCAAGAATCGTCACACAATTGGCAATTCAATCATCATGTATATAATGCATATGAGACTCTTTCCGCTTATTCAAGATTGTGCCCAAGTACTCGATCGGTGTTCGATGGGGGACGCGCGTCAGGATTTCTCCCTCAGGCTCGTGGCCCGATCAATACAGTGTTCGAGCTCTAGGCTCTTTTCAGTGATAATAGCAACTTGGGTCACATTCCATTATCTGATCATGCATTTATGCATGCAATGCAGTGTTCAGTAATTCCGTATTCAGTGATTCAGTGTATGGCTATAAAGCCCAAGATTGTATTTCTCAAGAATATCTGATAATTCATCCAAAGATCTGAGAATCCAATCAAGTACAGTAGAAAGTGATCATGCAATTTCACAGTCTAATACAGTAAAGACATACCATCCAATCATGTATATTTCAGTAATCATACAGTTTCACACTTGGCAAGTAATTCACGTTGAGCATTTGAACAGTCAGGAATTTGAGAAACCAACTAGGTTACTCACATGTAACTTCCGAGCTACTGCCTGGAAGTTCCAGCAATGTCCGTGGAATGATGATCCAACGGCGCCTCTATAACAGTAAAATACAGTCCCATTACTAGATACTCAATTAAATAGTTCAGTAATGCATATCTCTCAGTGAAATTATGTACAACTCATGTTCACGATTTTTCCGGCGCTAAAACCCAATTTGAACTCTTATGTCCCATTCTAACTCTTCGCTCAATTGATAGACAATAATTGATCCAATCCTAAAATTCAGTTCAATTTCCTCAATTCAATATTTCCTATAACAGTTCCCTATAGCAATTCCATAACCATTAGGTCAAAACCTCTATTGAAAATCTCAGTTAAAACTCCAATTGTCTCAATTCAATATTCAGGTCGCACTATGAACCATAATTGACCTTAATCTCGATAAATCAATACCAATTAAATTAAATTCTAACTCTCATAATTATCCTCAATTGTAGACCTCTTTCTTTAAATCATAAGGAATCGAGAATCACCCCAATCGGAGGTCTATACCATAAGTTATGCCCAATAATCAAAAATCAATCCAATCAGAAATGCCCTTCGCAGCGGCCAAGAAACCCTCGTCGCGGCATAAATGGTCGTCTCGCCATGGGCGGAAGGCTGCTTAGCATGCGCAATAACAACACATTTAGGCGGCCATGAGAAACGAACGAGGCTCGTCGCGGCGTCAACTAATTGACGCTCGCCGCGACGTCCTCTTCTCCCTCGCCTCGGCGAACGAATGAAAATTTGCCGCGGCGATGCCTGCGCACAGGTCGCGACGTGCGACGAATTATTCGTCTTCTCCGATCGATTTTCCGCCATTAATTCTATTTAAAACCTCCATTAACACTCTAACTACTCAATCCATCCCAATAAATGCCATAACTGCTAGAAACAACTACTAATAACAACAATAAAGCCTTAACAACTTACCAATCGAAGATCAACTCTCAAAATCACCGTAAACCCTAAACCTTTCAAACTCCACGATAACCTACTCCCAAGCTTTCAAACCTTAATCAATCACGATAAATCAGTTAGCCTAGCACAATAGGAAGAAAACCATAGAGGAAAGATCGAAGAATCCTTACCTATGGAGGAAATCGAAATCACCGTGGAGAAGGGAGAAGAAGAAATGCAATTTTGGCTTAGGGTAAAATCCCCAAATTCAACCCTAGCCTATTTATAGACTTAAGTCTCCAATTCAGTCCAAATTTCAGTCTCTAAATTTCAATGGCTCAACATGTTAATTTCCTATCAGTATAACTCTAATATTTCCTTTGTCATTGGACAATTCTTTCAAGACTATCTGATCAATCATCTGTCACTCCATGAAGTTCCGTCCGGGCATTTTCTTAGAATTTCTAAAATTTCCTATCACCACTATCAATTATCAATCACTCTTAGACTATTCTAAATCAGTCATTCAAGCTCGCTTATTCCTAATTTCTCAATCAATTACAATCCAGTCAGTCCAGTCAGTTCACAACCCAGTCAATCCATACTCACAATTAAAATGCCGAAAAATCATGAATGCATGTATCTATGAATAAATGCATATGCAATAAACCAGTTCCTCTATAATTAGAGGTCAGTAGCATGCTCAGTCGGTGAATGCAGTGAAACCTACCAGTGTAACCCAGAATTACTATAATACCCTTGCTAACAGTAACGGGATGTTACACTTTAGACTCACTTTCTCGATTTATTGTCGAAGTATAAGAAAACACAAATATCACAATACCCAAAACATTGTATTGAAATCAAAAGTGTTCGAGTCACAAAATAAATCAAGAAAAAACCTAATATGAAATTAAAACTTAATGAATGTGTATAACATATTCCAATTCAGTTTACACATCAAGTTTAAAAACAACGAAAGAAAAAAAGAAGAAACTTGATTTAGAGTTAAGTCTACAAATTTGGAAAATGTTGGACAACTGATGCTCCTCTTGATCTTTCTTGGATTAATCTCAATTTGCTCTTAGTGTTTTATGTTCTTAAATAGTTCTTGAGACTTCTAAGGTTCTTTCTAAGATTTACTCACTTAATTTGGTTCCAAAAATTGCCCCAAAATGTTAAAATTACAAAAACAATCGCATACTGCAAAAGCTGAAATTTGTTGGAAATGCTCTCTAGGCTTTCTGTCACAATCGTGACAAGTAAGTCACGTGACCTATTTTCATACTTATTATTTTTCTCTTTTCTTCAATTTTTTATTTTCATACACTTAAATACACATCACAGTCCTTTTAAAACATAAAATTAAGATCCAAATCATGGTCAAAACTATACAAAACTTAGAATATAAACAAACACTAATAATAATATAACTCTAAGCCTATACAAATGATAATCATCTAAAAAAATATTCAAAAGTATACTTAGACATTTATCAAAAGATAGTATAATTTACATATGAGATGCATAACTTCTCCTTGTGCTGCCAGCATGACCGTCAACACCTGCAGCTTTCACTGTCATCACATCTCCTCTTCAATCGTTGTTATAGGCCAAATTTCTCCAACAACGCCCAACATCGCCAATCCCTCCAACAACTGCTACTAACTAGTCCAAATGTTGTAGCAATGTGTAGTTCCAGAATAAAGTTTTTTTTTATAAAAGGAAATTAGTATAAATAAGGAAGAAAATTACAAGGTCAACAAACGAAAAAAACCCATTATATACAATACAAAAAGAGAGCTAGCAATAAAGAAATCAGCTATCAGCAAAAAGAGCCTAATCAGAGCCACTATTGATCAACTATAGTCGTAAGGCATGACAAACATTAGAGCTACAAGGAATTTTTTTTGTCAAAACTATGGCTTGAACGTCAGACACAATTAAGCAAATCAAAGTCTCCTTCGTAGAAGAAGTACTCTGGAAGTGTCGAGAGTTTCGTTCTCGCCAAAGCGAATATAAACAGACCCCCAAAACAATAGGGTGGACAGATTTATTGGAACCTATAGGAGAAGACATATAACTAGTGATAGCCATAATTTTGGACCCAGGATCTGTCCAGCAGCATAAGTTACAAACAGCTCTCCAAATAGAATAGTTAAATGGGCATTCGAAAAAAAGATGAGAACAAGATTCCATTTGAAGGGAACACATTGGGCAAGAAGGATCCATGTGCACATAAGGAATACGGTCAGCAGTGGAAAGTTTATTCTGAATAGCTAACCAGAAAATGAAGGAGATTCGGGGTAGGAAAAGATTGCTCCAAACTGTGGTAGCCCAAGGAACAGGGGGTCGGCAATGACGTAAATTGTTGCAAATGAAGCGATTAGTCAGCTTATGCAGTGAAGTCCCCTTCCAAAAGAAAGTGTCAGATTCTTGAGGAGATGGAGAATAGCTAAGTTGAAGGTGACGCAGGATTCTTGGGAATTTCCACGAGTTCCCATCAATAAATGAAATCATACGTGTTTTGAGAGTGAACAATGGAGAAGTTCTGGAAGGAGTTACCTGAGAAATTAAGGGATCTCGACGATCCCAGTTGTCATACCAAAGAGAGACGCGACGTCCATCTTTGATAACACAAGAAGTCTCTAAGCGAAGTTCGTCTCTTAACTTCAAGAGCTGGTTGAGACTTCCAGAATAAAGTTGCAGCCTCTATGTCGCTGCCTCTCTGGTTGCTTCCTTTTCTAAGCGACAAGCCACTACTTCTAGGCCCCGTTTGGTTGACACGGATTCTTGCATGGAAAAATAATCTTTTTCCTAAAATTTAAATTATTATATTTGGTTCGTTTTTTTGAGTGGTTAGAAAAGTAAAAACTTTCCTAATTTAGGGAAAATAGTGGTACTTTCCTTGGATTCTAAATCCTAACACCCCCTTGGTATTTAGATTACTTTCCCCAGGAATTTAATCTAAAAAATACATTGGACAATTTAACCCTTCCTTCTCTCTCAACTCTGCGACTTTAAAATATATAAATTTTAAATAAATTTTGATTTAATAATTAAAATATATAAAATAAATATTAGTTTATAAATAATAATTTTAAATTATTTATTTTTAAAATAAATATTTTATTAATACTTTATTAATAAATATTATATAAAATATTAAAATAAATTTAAATAAAATATTTTTGTAAGTTTTATTTAATTTATAATTATTATTAGTAATAAAATATTTATTATTATTTTAAAACAAAATTAAAAATTTACAATAATTATAAAAGTTGAAATAAATAAAATAACTAATTAAAATTTTTGAAAAAGGGGAAGGAGAGATAAGAGGAGGAGGAAATTTTAAAATTTTTTGAAAATTTTGCAAAAAAATCTCCCCTATTTTAAAAATTTTCCAGTATCGACTGGTATTTAGATTTTGAATATTTATGCTTAAAAGTTTCAATCGACAATCTTCAGGTTCATATTTTTCTTATATAATGATTTAAAATTTTATTATATTTTTAGGGATATAATTGGAAACATAAGTTAAAATTAAATTACATTTTATAAAATACTGTTACATACCAAACACTATAATAAGAATCTACCCAACTTTCCTATTAGAATTTTTATAAGTATCCAAATATGTGAATATCTTTACTTTCTATAAATTTATTTTCCAAAGAATCATATTCCAAAAGTCAACTTTCCTGCCAACCAAACAGAGCCCTAGAGTCAACCGCTCGTTCTAAAAGCTTCTCTAATGTTCACCATCATCACGCCTACGCTCAACATATTCTAGCCACTGCCAGACTTCAGCATAGCCCCGTAAAAAACCCATGCCACTGGTGGCTCACAACTAATACTGAACGTAAAAACTCAACAACAATTCAAGTTAACTATACAAATCCAAATCGAAACTGTGGTTTCTTTTCACTTTTATTAATACTAGCTTTTTCTGATGGGTTTCCAGAACCCAAAAGTTATAGAGACGTCAATTGTGTTATGCGATTGATTTTCTATATTTTCTTATTTTGGGCTTCTACACTGTATGTATGAGTCAAGCTCAATAATTCTTATTCATATATTATTTAACAATTAAACGATTTAATTCAATTCCAAATTAAATTATAAGGTTTTAAGATTTCTAATATGGACTTTTCATATTTCTAGGTTTGTAATATAAAATTTTCATATTTTTTTATTCAATATCAAAATTGTAAGATTAATAATAATCAAATAATTTAATCAAATTACATAATTAAAGCCTACTATGATATCACTATTGAAAATCAAGATGATATCTGGCTTGATCATAGTAGAATAATTATGAAACTTTTATACATTTTGATTTTCAAAATTCAAGATTAGTTTAATTCTATAAAATGATTAACAAATAAATGATAATAGAGTGTGAATCTTCATTCGTACCTATTCCATCATATCCTTATCGTATCCCTCGAATCATTTCTAAAACTGATTCATCTCAAGCACTGTAGCCACGCAAATGTCTGACCTCTTACGAAATTCATCGATCATATTGAGAGAACTCTATAATTTTTACAAAGAGTGTTAAACCAAAAGTACTAGCTCTATTGGAGCTTAAAACTATATATAGTAAGTTTAGGAAATTTTAGTAATTTAATTGAAATTAAATTCTAATTATAATTAAACTTTAATTAAAATTGTAAATAATTTTAGTAAAATACGAACTAAGGCCAATTAAGATCCAATATTCCATAGTGATCGTTATTTATTAAATATATAATATTTAATAATAAAGTTTCTCAAACTTTACAATCAAATCCAACTTTATTAAAAATTTTTGCTCTATTAAACTTATTCTTTATATGAGACTCATTAGAATTCCAAACATGTTAGCAATGATTATTATTATAATTATAATTCATAATTAGAATTAGTTTATCTTTGGTTCTTCAATTAAACAATTTATAATCATACATCAAGATTGACGTCTAGCAATACATCATGACTATCCAAATATTTAGGAATGTCAAAGTGGTTTTAACTAACCTTTATGTGCATGATTTTTCATATAATTTAATTATTTCATCATACAATGTTCGATTAGACAATGAGCTTGGAATTAATGTCATCTGTATTTTAAGTCCAATCATATTAGTTCTCCATCATTAGCTATTGATTAAATTAATAACATTTGTAAACTATTTACAAAACATCATTCCACTTTGACTAGAGATTTTTCAAATTAATACTAATCGAGAATAATAGAACATTCTCTCTAATTACTTTAAGGTGATAAATTCTATCTTGATCACTCAACTACTTTCATATACTTCATCTTACATCTAATGACTACCAGTTGATCAACCTATGATTAAATTAGGTCATAAGTAGTATCAAGACATATCAATGCCTATACAAAATAACTTTGAATACCTTAAGTCAAAGGATCAATTATGCAATCACCATAATGAGAACTTGTTCTCTAACAAGTATTTACATGTTTGTTCAACTATATTTATACTTTAACCTATGAGATCGATTACTTTATTCATAAAGAAAATATATAATGTGTTAGTCTTTTTATGTTCTACTAATGTCTGTCTTAATAAAACAATGATTAGGAATAGTTTAGGGTAATACATAAATGCAATATGAACATGTAGAAGATATATCTAAATTTGCAATGTATAATTATCCCATGGACTTTATCATATACATCTAAATATGTAGAAGATAAAAATGCACTTAAATTTTTTATCACTAAAATACAACCAATCAATTGCTTGTAGGTTATAAACTAACGTAATGGTCATATTCTATATATATAATATCACAAATAATATAATGGGAGAGTTTTATTTGGTTTATATTTCTTGTTTAATAGTGGAATGGATCTCAATCATTTAATCTAGTCACTTGATGGACTTACCATATTAAAAGAAATAGATATATAAATTGGTCCTCTCTCTACTAATTAAGGTAACAACTTGTTTTCCATCAAGTTTCTGTAACTGTAAGATATTCAAGAGAGATAAACCAATTTTAACCAAGAACACGGTGAAGTTTCTCGATCTCTATTTAATAATGACATCTTCTGCATTAGGTACCCAATATTACACTCTTATGATTTATAACTCAAGATCCTATGAATTTCAATTTTGATTTATGTAATAAAGGTCATTTTTACATGTGGTACCATAGCATTTGTTTTGAATAAACAATTTGTTCATCTATATTACTATGATTATTTGATGATGATTGTCAAATACTTTAATGTTTGAAGAGTTTTGTGATTACTCACTATTAATGGTTTGTAGATAATAATAAAAAATCTAAAGAATATTATGGTGATGGAATTTTAAAGGTCGCAAACTAAAACAATGCATCAAGAATATCAACGTTAAATATCATGCATGTAAGACCTTTGTTTTTTCTTAATTATTTAATTGTACAAGAAGCATGATATGTTCTTAATTGATTATGCATTTACCCCATTACACTTAGTAATTAATGATATGAAATTTCTTAAGATTATCACTTTAGTTCATATGCGATTTTAGGCACAATTCAAAAGCGATGGAGCTTCATTTTATTTTCTTGTTTGATAAACCAACCAACCACCCATAACCTAAACACCGTTTAATTTCATTTTGAAAGTTTTACACACACTCTTTGTGAGATCGACCTAAACTCATCACTGCTACAATAGTAGGTCTAATTTATTTTATGTAGTGTTATGACTCGCTACCAAAGTATGCCTCTAGAATTATACTACAAGTATGACTTGACTTTAGTAATGTCCAGTAGTATGACTCTACTTTAGATAATATCTAGTTTACATAATGTTAAATAAATATTATGAGGAAAATAAGCATAACCACTAAACAACAAGGAAGAACACTAATTATTGTTTTTCTTTAAGATTCTAATTCAAGTAGAATTAGTATGACTTTAGAACTGTACTAGAAGTATGACTCTACTCTAGATAATGTCTAGTTTAGATAATGCTAGATAAATATTAGAAGGAAAATAAGCATAACCACTAGACAAAAGGAAGAACATTTGCTACTTTTTAATTTAAGATTCTAATTCAAGTAGAATTTTAAAGAAGAAAAATAAGCATAATTACCTTGTTGAGAATTAAACACAGGTCTCTTGGGTGAAACCCAAGCATCCTAACCACTAGATAATAACAGATTATCAATGCATATTTCACTATAACTATTATCAACATTCGAAGTTCATATCGACATCTTTAGTTAAGTTATTTTATATTTTTCTATTTCTAGAATTTAATGAATTTTTAATCTTATTATGATGTTATGTATTCTACTAATTTTATTAATGATTTCATGTTAATTTTATGCATATTATTAATGAAATTTTAAAGTATATGTAATGTATTAAATTTATACATGAAATTATAAAAGAATAATTTGTTAGTCACCAAAGTGACCAAATTAATTAATGTTTATAATGTATAAATAATCATTTATTCATAAAATATTAATGCCTATTATTGAAGTAATTTATATATATAATTATTTTTATAGTTGATAGAATTTAGAATTTAACCAAAGGTAAATTAATACGCATATAACTAATAAATATAATAAAGGAAAATCAATATTCACTTGTCAAATCATTATATATCCAAATATATTGATTATATTTGTTGAGTTTTTGCTTGAATACCTAGTAAAGCTTGTGTGGCATTAAACTTATGATAATATATTGTTGACTTCAATTTAAGTGTTTTAGATCTTGATTTATCATTATTGGAAGAAAAGCCTATTGTTATTATGAATACGAGCAGCGAGCATAAGAAGGCAAACTATAAAGCATAGGAAAGGTCTAACATATTATGTCTTAATTTCAGGTTAATGATTATTGTCAACAACATTATGACCAATATTTTACAAGTTGAAAGTGGTAAATAATACCTTAAATTTGTGGAATTCTTATGGATGATTTATATAAATTGAAATTGATGTTAATTTTTTGAATCCCTATTTCCTGTTTATCATACCATTAGAACTAAGCATAACAGAATGAATAATAATTCAACTTACTTATAATATAAACATTTGGGTCATATATCCAAAGAAAGATTAGAAGGATTGATAAAAAATTAAATTCTTCCAAATTTAGATTTTTTTAATTCTCGATATATGTATCAATTGCATCAAGGAAAGGCAAACCAAACACTATAACAAAGGAGCCACAAAAAATACTTAGTTCTTTGAAATTATACACATCGATATATGTGGACCATTTAACACCCAATCTTTAAATGGAGAAAATTATTTTTCCCTTTTATTGATTATGTTTTGCATTACAAATGTCTTTTTTCTTAATAAAAAATCTTAAGTTCTAAACGCCCTTGAGGTGTTTGTAAAGGAGGTTGAAAGGCAATTAGATTAAAAAAAGTGAAATTTGTAAGATCTGATAGATGTGATGAATATTATGAAAAATATGATGAATCAGGACAATATCTAGGTTTAGTTTCAAAGTTTCTAGAGAAATATGGCATATATGCCCTGTATACTATGCCAAGCACACCTTAATAAAATGGTGTTACATAAAGACATAATAGTACATTAATAGATATGGTTAAGAGTATGATGAGTAATTCTTCATTACCCTAAACCTTGTGGATATATGCACTTAAAACTGCTGTGTATTTACTAAATAGGATTCCTAGTGAAGCAGTACCTAAAACTCCTTTTAAGTTATAGACTAGAAGGAAATCTAGTATGAAGCAGCTACATGTTTGGGGTTGTCTAATAAAAGCATGAGTTTATAATCCACAAAAAAATAAATTAGATTTTCAAACAATTAGTAGTTACTTTATTGATTACCCAAAGAAATCTGAAGGGTATAGATTTTACTATCTAAATCATAGTCCAAGAATTACTGAAGAAACTAATTCCAACCTCATTGAAAATGGTGAAGTTTGTGGGAGTGCTGAGAAACATGCTATAAATATTAGTAAAATAAGGGTTAATGTTCTATTACCCATAATGTTCCAATATCCATATCTATAATTAATATTGTCCTAATGTTAGAATAACAAAATAATTCTAGACAAGATTTTGATGAAACAACACCTCATGAAGAAACTAACTTACAACTAATTAATTTAAATGAACTATATGGAACAGTTTTGAGTAAACTTGTAATAATAAGGAGATCAATTATTTTTTATGACTATATAGTTTATTTGCAAGAGTCAAATTTTGACATTAATAATGATCCTTGTCATTTAAGTCTAATAAATGGATTGAAGTCATAAAAGATGAGTTAAATTCAGTAGCATAAATCAATAACTGGGACCTCGTTAATTTTCTCGAAGGATTTAAGCGAGTTAAATGCAAATGGTTCTTTAAGACCAATTATAACTTGAATGGCAATATTAAATGATATAACACTAGACTTGTTGCCAAAGATTATACTAAAAAGCATGGCATTGATTTTAAAGAGACGTTTTTAGCTGTCTTATAGAAAGATTGAATGAGAATAGTCATGGCATTAATGGCTCAATTTGATTTAGAGCTACATTAAATGAATGTGAAAACTGACTTTCTAAATGGTAATCTTAAGGAGGAAGTTTATATGGATCAACCTGAAGATTTTTTCATAAAAGGAAAAGGTCACATGGTATGTAAACTTAAGAAATCAATTATGGACTTAAACAAGCTTTCCAAAAATGCTATATTAAGTTTAATGATACCATGACATCTTTTAGTTTAAAAAAAAAATTATTGATCATTGTATCTACTAAAAGATCGGTGGGAGTAAGTTTATACTTCTAGTTCTATATGTTGATGATATTTTACTTGCTAATAATGATTTTTACATATTGTATAAGGCAAAAGATTTTCTTTAAAAAAAATTTGAAATGAAAGATATGTGAAAAAAATCCTATGCGATCACTACAAAAAAATTATGCAATCTGCGATGTTTTATTAATAAAACGTCACAGATTGTAAATATTTTTTATGACGTTTAAAAAACGTCACAAAAAGTTTCAATTTTTTGCGACCTTTTATTAAAACATCACAAATTTATAACATTATTTACGACGTTTTTCTATTAAAACGTCACTAAATAACTTTAGCGACGTTTTGTTGAATAAAACGTCCCTAAAGCCTTTGACAACAAATTAATTAAAACGATTGCTTTGGTCCCATTTTGAAATATTTTTGGTTTACGAGCGCATTCTCACCGCTACTTTCTCTCTTTCCCCGTTTCTCTCTTTCCCTGTTTCTTCAACAACTTCAAATCTCCCTCTCAAATTCACCCCTAGTCCTCTGCGCTCGCGGTTCTAGAGCTACGCTCTAATGCCCACTGCTCTGCTTTCATTTGCTAGGTTCGAACCTTTCTTTGGTTATTTGTTTCATGCAATTTCCTGGAAAATGTTTCTAAATACAAAACACAAATCGGCTTTTTTTAAGAAAAATATTGCAATCATTTTGCGCTACACGAAAGCACAAGACAAAAGCAAAAAACCGTCTCTCTCTCTCTCGAGGTCAAAACATCACCAAACACAGCCTGTTTCTCAACTTCTAATTGGAAACCTCCCCTTTTTCTCAACGAAAACCACCTAATTCTTCATGTCTTCGGCGATCGTAGGTGGTCGATACTCGTAAAGTTTCTCCGGGAACTCCTCCGGCGACCCATTGTTTGATTCTATTTTTAGGCTGTTCTTTTTTATTTATTATGAAGAATAATGGCAAAGTGAATTTATTAAATATGGTTTCAAAAGCATATTTGAAAATGTATTAAATAGATTTTTATTGTTCTCGAAATTTGCGGGTGGAATTGTAGATCTTGGGCAAATGCACTGTGAACACCCATTTGTCACATTCACCCTTTTGTACTCTCATGGAAACGCCGCCGATGTTGGGCAAATGCACGAACTCTTCATTGAGCTTAGGGCTCATTTGAGAGTCAATATCATGAGGTATGGCCTCGGTGCTTAAGCTTTTTGTTCATTTTTTTTTCTGTCACTTTCATTTCTGGCCCTATTTTGTCTTTTTCTTAGGATTGTTGTTGCAATCCATGGATGCTTTGGTTATTGCTTCAACATTTTCTGGTTAAAGATTGTTGCTTTTCTTCTTCAAATGTTCGACCTTTACTCCTTTTCTGTTTTTTTTTTAAGTTTCCAAAAGATACTACTCCTTTTGAGTTAGTAGCTGGTTTTAAGTTTAGTACTATTATCTTCAAGCTTTCGATTTGGCTGAATAAGAATATCGCAGCATAAAAATAAAATTAGGGCTTTATATCTCCTCTTTCTTTGTGGGTCAACCATGGTTGATTTCTCTTCATGTTAATATCTAATCAGTAAATTTCTCTAGTTTCTGTTATGATTGATTAACCGGGGATGTCTCATTATATAATATTGCTTTCATTCTCATAAATGATATTCGTAGTCTTATTTCATTGCTTTATCTGCTCTTCTTATTTCACGATTTTAGTGATTGAATTAGAGTTATTTTGTTGAATATAACTCATATGGAACTGTTGAATCAATAATTATCCTATCTTTGCTGGAAATGAACATTTCTTTTCCTTTTATGGCAGTGAGATCAGTGGCTGCTCTAGTGGAAGATGTTTCTGGATTTGATGATATGGTTTCTGGGACACAAAGTAAGTATTATGTGCTATTGGAGGGGACCGACTTCAACTAGATTTATGTGGTGTGGCCGGTCATTTCTTGATTTCTAATATCCCACTTCTCTTTTATTTTTCTATAGTTACATTGTGGAAAGTTTTCTTTCCAACAACAATTCTTTTGGGTTTTATGAGAGTGCATCTCGCAATGGGCGCAAATTTGTCCACAAGTGGCTACTATATCACTAGTGGAATGTTACTACGTTAAAAAGATGTCGATGACTTGAATCTTAATATTTTAATCTCATAGTTATTGTTGTTATCTCGACAATCTTTATTATGTTTTAGGTTGCATATTGAACATAGCATTATAATGATAACAACAGTAGAAGTAGCAGCTACATGTTTGTGTAATCTTCGATGATCTGAAACTTAAAAAGACTATAAAACAACAGGTAGATCCTACCTTAGTGGCGTCATTCTTTGGACGTTTGTCTAAGATGGATTGCCCATGTATGCCATTGGCCAATACCTCCAACTGTGTTATAAACTTCAAGGCAAATCAGTGAAAGTAAATACGAAAGTTATGTTCTGAAATAATAGGAGATTATTTTATGCCAAAAAGCTCATATAACACTTTGCTATACTTAAATTTTTTTAAATATTATGTCCAGATAGTTTTTATGTTTTCTGGAGCTCTGATTCGTTATTTTTTCCTCAGCAATTTTGTTGAGAGTTTTCCCAGCAATTTTATCTGTATATGGACAGAGCATATGCTAATCAGCTGAATTTACAATGTTCAATTTCCAAAATGCAGCTGAGCTCAGCTATATTAAGGAGTCTGAGGAGATACGCCTTGCCATGCGACCTATGGAATTGATAAAAAGAGTATGCCATTAGCTTTTAGTGTTCTCTTTTGTTGCTATATAATTAAGTAACTCCCACAGAACCACTTTAATGTCTGTGTATAAGGATTGCTGTTTCTTTACACAGGGCACTCCACATCCATCCCAAATTCAAGTTTTATGGTGAATCAGCAGGTGATATTCACAAAAGAACCAAGAATACAATACATATTGGTAGAAATTTGTTTCGACATACATCCTACACTGCTTTGAATTTTTTCGAAATTTGTTATGGTGAATCTTAAAGGTAAGCGAGTGGTTTATTTTTATGTTGTTATCAGTAGGATAATAGTTGAGCTGCTTTGTGAATTCTTAGAAGTGAGCTATATTTCCCTAACCCACTCAATTCACTCAATGTCTATACAGGTATGTTTTTACATTAGAAGTTGAATCTCTATGTTAGTGCAATTTATGTTTTTGAAAGGAATAGCTAAGAAGTCTTTTACTTTTCATGAATTAATGCTGTTAAGGTATAACATGTATGTATAAAGTAACAAGCCTTTGCTTCTTTCAGGATGCAGACAAAATAACAGAGGCATCAAAGAAGGAAAAGGAAGATATTTTAGCTAAGCTTACACAAACTGAAAGGACACTTGCAAATTCAAGAAATAGAGTAAATAAGCTAGAGGAAGACAATTCAAAACTTCGCATGACAAGACTTAATAGAATTTCTGTGGACTCCGATTATCTGGTGGACTTAATAGATACAAGAATGTTTATGTTCTTATATTAGTATCTTGATCAATGACTCGATATTTGGGCTGCTTTAATTTGGTCTATGTAGGAGATATGATAAACAATATGATGATTTTTGTGGATTTATTGCCAGTTCATTGCAAATGCAAATATTAAAGAAGCTTTAATTATATCTCCCTCCCACTATTATTTTCCAGAATCTCAAATGTTTCATCCCTTAGTTTTGATATTAATCAGTGTATTATGTTATGTTTGTGAATTGTAATTAAATAATACATGAATAATTATTAAAATTAATGATATATTAAAAAATTGAAGAATTATTAAATAAAATTTATAAATAATATTGAATAGTTATTAAACAAATAAGATTTAAAAAAATTGTTATTTTAAAAAATTATAAAAATTGAAAATTATTAAATTTAAATTATTTTCAAATAATAGAAAAATTAATAATTGAAATAAAATAACTCTAAAAACGTCGCGAAAGACATTCCGCGACGTTTCCAAAAAAATGTCGCGAATTTCTTCACATTCTGTGACGTTTTAAAAACGTCGCGGAATGTTAGATAACAGAATGTACAAACTTTTAGTGACGTTTTTTTAAACGTCGCGAAATGTGCAAACTTTTAGTGACGTTTTACATAAAACGTCGCAGAAGGCTTTTTCCTACGCCACATTCCGCGACTTTTTTTGTGACGTTTTTTAAAACGTCGCAGAATACATTCTGCGACGTTTTTAGACATTCTGTGACGTTTTAAAAACGTCGCAGAATGCTTGTTTTCTTGTAGTGGATAGGAATTTCAAAACAAATCACAAGGATTAGTAGGGTTGTCTCAGAAAGACTATATTGAAATAATTCTTAAAAGATTTAATGTGAACGAATTTTAATAGGTATTGTCTTTTTATAAAAAAGGAGATAAATTTAGTCTTATGCGATATCCAAAGAATAATGTGGAACATAGACAAATGAAATATATTCCATATGCTTTTATTGTTGGCAGTTTAATGTATTTTCAAATATGTACAAGACTCGATATCAACTTTGTGGTTGGAATGTTAGGCAAATATCAAAGTAATCATAGTATAGATCATTGGAAAGCTACAAAGAAAATATTAAGGTATCTTTAAGGAACAAAAGAATAAATGCTTATATATAGAAGATCAAATCCATTAGAAGTAAATGGATATTCGGATTCAAATTTTACTAAAAGCATTGATAGTAGAAAGTCAACATTTGGCTATTTGTTTCTACTAACAAGAGGAGCAATTTTGTAGAAAAATGTTAAACAATATGACATTGCTTCATCCATTATAGAAGTAGAATTTGTAGCTTATTTTGAGGCCACAATTCATGCCTTATGGCTACAACAATTCATTTCAAGGTTTGGGGTTATCAACATCATTACTAAGTCGCTTAAAATTTATTGTCATAATTATGTAGTAATTTTCTTCTTTAAGAATGACTAGTAATTTAGGGGTGCTAAACATATAGAATAAAATATTTTGCAGTAAAGGAGGAATTTTAGAAACAAATAGCCTATGTTAAACATATTAAGATGGAACTTATGATAACAAATCTTTGAACTAAAGGCCTTCCACCAAAGATATTTAGGGAACATGTTCAAAAAAAGGGACATGATTGTATTGATGATTGTTTTATGACTTTTCACAATCTTGAGATTAATAAAATTCTAATTGACAATTTTCTTATTTATTATAAATGTGCACATATAATTTTTATTAAATAACAAATAACGATATTGTCTTGAGACATTAATGTGGAACTTTAAGATATTTATATATCACTTATGTTACTTGATAAATTACTAGTATTGTAATATGTAAAAGGAAGTATGCGATGTTGAACTGTATGATTTGCATTATGTGGTTTATTATGTTGAGGTAAATTGTGAAGATATTACGATATTTATTTATGCACTCCTAATGTTTACACTATCAAAATAAAGTTTGAAGTATTGAGTCAAGTTGGAGAATGTTTGAATATGGCCTGATTGGCCATATTCAAAATATATTAATATCACTATTAATATAATAGAAGAGTTCTATTTGGTCTATATTTTCCATTTAATGGTGGAATAGATCTCAATCATTTATTCTGGTTACTTGATGGATGTACCAAATTAAAAGATGTTCCTTTCTCTACTAATTAAGGGAAATTGCAAGAGTCAAGAGAGAGAAACCGATTTTAACAAAAAACGAGGGAAAGTTTCTTGATCTCTTTTCAATCAAGTAGACAATATTACACTCTTACGATTTGCAATAATTATTTATTTTAAGATCCTAAGTTATGAAAGTTAATTTTGATTTATATCATAAAGATCATATTTTTACAATAACTTTAAATTTTTGAGTAACAATTTGAACTAACATCTACATAACCATCGAAACAAGGACTGAAAAAAAGAAAAGGCGAAAAGTCCTAAAAGGCGCATCAGAAAATGAGCATCAGAGAACAAATGATATTACAGGTATCTCTCTGCTACAATATTATCTTTTATGGTTCTATTCTAGGATCCGGATAGTACTTTCTTCAATGAACTTCTTGCAAACACGAAAGAGATTAAAAAGATTATGGTAGCTCTTTATAAAAATAAAAGTGTCACTAGCGATGGGTTTGACATTCCTGAGAAAGAATGCGAGTGCTTTTTGACAATGTGTCAACTGTAAAGTTACACTTGACAAGAACCTTCGCGTTCCCGGTTCCAAAACTGCTGGTTTTCATTCTCGCAGTGACGTTGATCTCCAAAGAAAACGAGACGTTCACTTTAGATTTTGAACTTCTCATGCTGCTTTCGATATCTTTGGGTAACTTACTGTTGGAACTCTCAAGGGCTGTGTTGATATCCCTTGAGCTTTTGTTCTTCTGATGAAAACTTGGAAATTTTCCAGTTGCAATATTTTGTTGTTTAAACAAGAGCGAAATTACACCCTGCTGGTATGAAATGTCTGATCTCCCATTTGGATTATGAACCTGTAACGTGATGTCATATTCAGGACGGGAATGACTTTTTCCTGAAAGCTGGTTCTTGACAACAAGCTTCTGCACTTGAAACCTGGGATTTTGTGGCTTAAGGAGAGCGAAACATAGGGCTAGCACAACCGCAACGATTATAATCAGAATTGCAATGCTGAAAAAGCAGCACAATGAACAAGAACAACAAAAAGATTCTTTTTTTTTTCCTTCATTTCGATGTTCTTCAATGATCAAAGCATTTTCCGGCGGAGGAACTCGATAAATTTGATCTTTAGGGACTTGTATGACGTATGTTCCAGACTCGAATATGGGATGGACCGGTGCAGCAACAGAATATGGATGATCATGGACTTCAAGGATTGATTCACACGATGAAACTGGGACCCGCTCCGCCATGGAAATATGGCGAGCGGTGCTTAGAGGTGGTGACGGGAGTTTGTAAATATTGGAGGCGGGATGGGATTGGATGATTGTGGCTTGTGTCAATCGATTGACTCTGTCAGGCTACTGTGGTTTGGATAAAATTTTGATCAAGCTAATATTAGAATTTGTTTACTGGTTCAATTGAACAATGCGGTGGCGATTGGAGAATCAGTTGTGCATAAAAGGTTGTCTTCCAGTTACGAGAAACACCAATCATGCTTTGAAGACCACTCAACAATCACAACTTAATTTGTATGCCTAATTCGTTGGCATTTCCAGTTATTTAGTTGGCAGGAAAGTAAAATGAATTTAAAATCTGATTTTTGAAAATAAATCTATAAAAAGTAAAGATATTCACATGTTTGGATATTTATAATAATTTTAATGAAAAAGTTAAGTAGATTCTTATTATAGTATTTGGTATACAACAGTATTTCATGAAATGTAATTTAATTTTGACTTATGTTTCTAATTATATCCTTACAAATCGAATAAAATTGAAATCATTAAATAATGTTAATTTGTAATATAAGTTATATTATTAAATGTTAATATTTTTCATTTATGATATTCTAATCATATAATATTGTTATATCATAAATATAGTATTGAAAATACTAAAAACTCAACCGAGTATAAAGATAAATCTTAAAATTAATTACTCTTTAAATCGCCTTAGATATTCTTCTTTGTCAGCATCTTGAAGAGTGAAAAAATAGTCCATATGATTTGGATTATTTACAAGGTTTATTCTAGCTCTAATACGTTCAACTTATGTTAAGAATTTCAGTTTGCCAAGTTCTTCATCTAATTTTCGCTCAGATTCCTTCTGATTTGGCTCTACAATAGATTATGCAACTTTAGCCATTTACTCATTAGATTTCTCCAAACCTTCAGTAAGCTTTTTAGTGATACGTTCCAAACATGAAACTAAACTATTAGTACTCCTCTTCCTTTTGCGTTGTGTTTTCTTTAAAGTGAATCACACGTTAATATAATGCTTATAAAACGATATAGAATGCACGAGAAGGGGGGGTCGAATTGTGTATTCCCCTTTTTTGAAATTCTTTCAAAAACGATTTGTTAGAAATAATATTCTTTTACAGAACTTCCGATAGATTCCAAATAATCAAAAACTTTGAATACTTTGTATACAAATTAAGTAATGATACAACTTGAATCTAAAAGAGATATCGAGTAAGAGTAGTTAACACAGTGATTTATCCTGGTTCACCCCAAACCGTGAGCTACGTCCAGTCCTCAGAATTCTTTATGAGATTTCACTATCTCTTCAACTTTTACAAGTATTCTTTACGAGCCTCTTCAGGTCTCTACAATCAGTATTCTTTCACACTTAGCCTCTGCAGGCTATCTGTATCACTTTCTCATAGATAAGTGTTTGAATACTTGTTACAATAAAAATAGCTCTCAACTATTTTGCACAGAATACTTTTTACGATCACGTAGATGTAAATTTGCTAATTTGCAATTTTTCAACTAACTTTGTAATCTTTGACTTCGACTTGTATTTATAGCCTTCGTCTTCAACTGCTTCTTGATTCTTGTTTCTTGAATCTTGTTTCTTTAACAGAAACGGTTAATCAGTTGAGTTCTGTAACTAACCCGAACTGACTCTTGCGTCTCCTTCTCAATTCGCATCTTCGTCTTTTTTACTACTGTGTCTCCGTCTGCGTCTGTATTTCTCTTTTGCATCTACGTTGCTTCGTCTGTGTTGCTTCGTCTGTGTTTATTTTGTGTCTATGTCTGTTTATTTCTTCTGCGTTCTTCGTCTACGTCTTATTGTGCGTCTAAATGCGTGTTTATGTTTCTTAATCATATTACTTAAATCGCTTTGCTTCTTACAGTATTGCTTGTGTTCTGCGTCATGCTTTCAATTAGCGTCGTATGCATGTCTTTGTCGCTCGCCCGTGCGCTTTTGTTTTTCTTTTATTTTGCTCTTTCTTATACATCAAAATTATATCTAAGTAAAGTCATTTTGACTTAATAATCTCTCCCTTTTTGATGATAACAAATTATATACAATCAAGAAAACAAAATACAATGTATGAAAAGGAAAAAAAAGCTTATCTTCAACAAAAATCTTTTTCTTCTTCCTTCTTCTTCAGCTCCTTCAATCACACCCTTAAAATGACGTTTTCCATTCCTCTTCTGCTCATTCTCTACTCCCCTATTTGTTATAATAAAAAATGATTAATGACGATGACTCTTCAACAGTTCTGTCATCATTTTCTTCAGATCATTCATCGTCTCCTTTATCTCGTTTACTTCTCCACGTAATTGACTTATTTCTGCTTGAGAGGCAAACGTTGATGAGGATTGATCATTATGTTCGGAGAGTGAAGTGAACGCAATTGTTGTAGCATATGCGTCCGAGGATGGAACATAGTCTTCATTAATCACAAATGTGGGTGGATGAATTGTAGGAAAATCCCGGTGTGAGCATCACATGCCCACACCGGGATTTTCCTACAGTGGTATCAGAGCCACTTGTGTTGTATATAACGAAGAAACCATGACTAGGTCGGAGTTGCCTATTGCTTGTGACGATGATGCATGTTGATTGTGTGAATTTCGAATTTAGTGTAGAAATATTGTTTTCGAAATTTTCTTTCCCAGATATGTTCACAAGATGTTGTTGCATATGTCTGTGGAAGCTCGGAATTTATCAATGTGATTTGATATGGTTTTGCTAATTTATTCCCCAATGTTCTGGTTGCTGTCTTTGTGCATATTCAATGAACAAGCATGCTTATAAATTCTAGAATAAATTGTAGAAAATTTTTTTTTCGGATTTGCTTTCACCAACATGTCTCTAAAATGTTTATGAATGTCTATGAGAATGGAAAAATGTTTTCGAGGTGATTTACTATTTATTTGAGAATTTATTGTGTGCTTCTGGGAATAACTGTGTTGAGGAACACAGATTCTACATTGGCTTTGTTGCTGAGGTTGGTTGAGTTTTTGTTGGAAATAAATCCTGTAACAATTCATGGAACATGTTGTGAACATTTTGTAACCTCTGTAATTTTCTCATAATTTATTGAAATTTTTTCAATGAGTTGTTCAAGCAAAACACAGAGCTTAGCAGTTTTGAGAAAGTTGCTGGAGCTGTTTTGTTTGGAATGATAAATTGTGTATTTCTCAATTCCAATGCCTTGGATCAATTTTAATGTGATTAAAAATGTGTTATATTGATGTTGTATGCTTTCCAAATTGAATTTCTTGAAATTGGGTTTCCAAATATTTTTTGGATGTCAAATGTGTCACATTAGCGTCTCGTTAGTGCATTTCGTTGTCTTGATTATTTTGGCCATCACAAATTTTGTGACTAGTGCCGAAGTAATCTTGATAAAGTTTAGACTACCTAGAGATACTTAGGGTGATAGTTTGATATTCTTAAATTATTTGGAGATCTGAATGAATAAGAGTGTATTCATCAATTTCAAGTTTTTCATGTATAGTTTGACTATATATGGTAAGCATGGAACAATGAAAGTGTTTTATTGGTACATCATAATAAAGGATATTACACTTGGTATTGTGAATTGGAACTGCACGGATTGAGAAATTAGTCGATTAGATAGCAATTCCACATGAATAAGTCGACTAATAAAGAGACAAGTCGACTTGTCCGTGCACTGTAGACGCATAAGTCGATTTGCACAATGGTACAAGTCGACTTGTTAGTCTGCATGATTGCATAAGTCGACTTACACATGCATAAGTCGACTTACACACTAGCATAAGTCGACTTATACATACACAAGTCGACTTACAACATGCAAAGGTGGGATGATGGATGATTTTAGGTATAGACTCAATGTGATTGATGAAATACCCTAAATCATTCCATATAGTCATGGTGACTATAATCCTACGGCTTGAAGGAGAAGAAGATGAGACCTGAAAACCCTCACATATAATATGAAAAACTAACGCCTTCCATTAATATGGGGAGAACCAGAGTTCTTATAGAGTTGGGTTGTTGGGTAAACCCAAGCTCACTCTATACGGATATGTTCGAACCATGAAAATAAGATTTTCATATTAATGGGTCGGTTTTCACTAGAAGCGTTGATTTGTTGAGTAAACTCAAGGTCAACGTGGACAGAGGCGAAATTGGGTAGTGTGCATCAGATGTACGCGTATCAAGAGTTGATAACCCAATGTGTGTGCATACATCACGAGTTGATAGCACTAGTCGATAGTTGCATCTATGAAGCAAATGGTATGACCGATACCTGCCGATAAACCTAAGGTGGCTTGTTGGGTAAACCCAAGGTCATTTTAGTAATGTCGGATATCTATGATGCAATTGGTATGACCGATACCTACCGATTGACCTAAGGTAACTTGTTGGGTAAACCCAAGGTCATTTTAGTAATGTCAGATATCGACCCACTAGGACATTATGTCATAATGTTTCTTGGATTTGTACTGAGGGTTATGGATTCTTTGAAACTAGTGGGAGTCATATGCATGTCATTCAATTCCTTATGATCATGCATGTAATTCTATTCTAACATTCTTTCTCTCTTTCTCTATAGGTTATTGAAGATGACTTCCAGTGTGAACTTGGGCTCACTTATGGACTCCAACAAATTAACTGGACCAAATTTTTTAGATTGGGTGAGAAATCTGAAAATTGTTCTCAGGTCTGAGGAACTGGGATATGTCCTAGATGTTCCACTTCCTGATCTACCTGCTGCTGATGCTTCTGATGAGGATCAGAAAGCATATCGTAAGCATCTTAAAGACAGTGACATGGCTACCTGCATTATGCTTGCCTCGATGTCACCAGAGCTGCAGAAGCAGCACGAGTCTATGGATGCTCATACCATAGTGTTTCATCTTAGAGAGCTGTTTGATGTGCAAGCTCGGTTTGAAAGGTTCGAGACCTCGAGGCTACTCTTCACTACTAAGATGACTCCAGGTTCATCTGCAGTGCAGTATGCACTGAAGATGAATGGGTATATTGAGAGGTTGGCCGTCTTAGGTTTTGTTATGGATTATGAATTAAGTGTTGACTTAATTCTGGTTCGATTGTCTGATAGTTATTCACAGTTTGTGTTAAACTATCGGATGAACCAAATATCCACGACAATCCCTGAGTTGATCAATCTGCTTTCGAGCAATGAGCAAGCTATCAAGAAGGATAGCAAGCAAGTGCTTATGGTGGCATCCTCTTCTTCTGGTTCAAAGAAAAAGAATCTAAAGAAGAAAAGGTCTAAGAAAACGAAAGGAAGTGCGGCCAAGAAGAAAACCAAAGAAACTGCACCAAAAGGAACTTGCTTCCATTGTGGTAAGACTGGCCACTAGAAGTGAAATTGTAAAGTCTATCTGGATGAATTGAAGCAGAAGAAGGCATCAGATGCCTCGACTTCTTCAGGTATGTTTTTCATTGAGGTTAATCTGTTTCGACCATAACATATGGGTATTAGATACGGTTGTGGCTCACACATATGCAATGATATCACGAGCCTCGGGGACGATGAGCGACTTATGAAGGGAGAACTAGACCTGCGTGTAGGAAATGGAGCAAGAGTTGCTGCATTAGCCGTAGGTACTTACTTTTTGTCACTCCCCATTGGGCTTGTAATTAAATTGGATGAATGTTATTTTGTACCTGTATTAACAAAGAACATATTATGCATTTCTTGTTTAAATAGAATTTGGTTTCCATTTGACTTTTAATAACAATGGTTGTTCTATTAGTTTGAATGGAATGCTTTATGGTACTGGTACATTATGCAATGGAATTTACATATTAGATATGTCACATCCAATTATGAATGTCAATGACACGAAAAGACATAAACGAGATAATTTAAAATCAACTTACTTATGGCATTGTCGCTTGGCCATATAAATGAGAGACGTAGCTAAGCTCCATAAAAGTGAAAGTTTAGGGTCATTTGATTATGAATCATATGACACATGCGAATCTTGTTTATTAGGCAAGATGACTAAATTACCCTTTAAGGAAAGGGTGAGCGAGCGACTAGAGTATTAGACCTAATACATTCGGATGTATGTGGTCGATGTCCATCCATGCGAAGTGGTTGTCTTTACTTCATTACCTTTATCGATGATTATTCTCGATATGGGTACCAGATGTCGATGAGATACAAATCTAAAGCATTTGAAAAGTTCAAACAATTCAGAAATGAAGTAGAAAACCAACTTGGGAAAAGTATCAAGACATTACGATCAGATCGTGGTGGGGAATACTTAGACCAACAATTTTTGGATTATCTCAGAGATAATGGGATTTTATCTCAATGAACTCCTCCTTACACACCACAGCATAATGGTGTGACAGAAAGGAGAAATCGAACCTTGTTAGACATGGTACGATCAATAATGGGCTTTGCAAAGTTGCCAAAATCCTTTTGGAGGTATGCAATCGAGACAGCTGTTTACTTGTTAAACAGAGTTCCATCAAAGACAGTTGATGTTACTCCATATGAGATGTGGACTAACAAAAACCCTATCTTACTCATTTGAAAGTTTAGGATTGTCACCTTATGTGAAGCGGACACGGTCGAGATAAACTTGATGCAAAGTCGACAAGTGTCATTTGTAGGATATCCTAAAGAAACAATGGGATATCAATTCTACCATCTTTGAGGAACAAAGGTGTTTGTTTGAAGCATGCTATCTTTAGAGAAGAGTTTCTTTTACAAGAAGGCGGTGGGAGCAAAATTAAGCTTGAAGAAGTTCAAGATGCTCGAGCAGAGCCGCAGATCAATTGCTCGAACTCAAGCTGTGACTCATCGAGATGAAGTAACAGATTCAACCTTCTACACACACGAAGTTCGTAGGTCACGAGGATACGCTCTGTTCGAGAGATATGGATTTTTCGTAAATGAACAGGATGACGTATTGCTCATAGAAGATGATGAGCCTACTACCTATGAAGAGGTTACGAAGAGTTGAGTCGAGAAATGGCTTCATGCCATGAAGTGCGAAATGGATTCCATGTATGAAAACCAAGTATGGACTTTGGTTGAGGCACCGAAGAATCAAACCCATAGGGTGCAAATGGGTTTTCAAAAGAAAACCGACATGGATGGTAATGTAATTACCTATAAAGCAAGGCTTGTGGCTAAAGGTTTTCGTCAAAGACAAGGAGTTGACTACGACGAGACCTTGACCCGATGAGCAATGCTTAAATCCATTAGAATACTCTAGCCATTGCCACTCATTATGATTATGAGATATGGCAAATGGATGTGAAGACGACTTTCTAAATGGAAATCTAGGCGAGGATGTGTATATGACACAACCCGAGGGCTTCACCTCCTATGATGGCGAAAAGGTTTGCAAGCTTCAGAAATCCATCTATGGATTGAAACAAGCATCCAGGAGTTGGAATATCCGTTTTGATGAGGTAATCAAAGAGTTTGGTTTCTCACAAAATCCGGATGAACACTGTGTGTATAAGAAGGTTAATGGGACTGCAATCGTATTCCTTGTGTTGTATGTAGATGACATATTATTGCTAGGAAACGATGTCTCTATGCTACAATCTGTCAAAATTTGGTTGTCCAAACAATTTGCCATGAAAGACCTTGGTGAAGCAACTTATATCCTTGGGATAAGGATCTATAGAGATAGATCAAAAAGGTTGCTTGGTCTTTCACAATCGACGATACATAGACAAGATGCTAAAAGATTTAGCATGGAGCAATCAAGAGAGGTACCTTCCGTGACTCATGGGATAACACTCTCAAAATCTATGTGTCCTAAGACACAAGATGAGAGGATGCGCATGAATATGATCCCGTATGCATCTGCGGTAGGATCTATCATGTATGCAATGCTATGTATAAGACTCGATGTATCATATGCTCTAAGTGTTACGAGCAGATACCAATCGGATCCTGGTGAGGGTCACTGGGTGGCTGTCAAGAATATTCTCAAGTACTTGCGAAGGACTAAGGATGTTTTCTTGATATATGGAGATGGAGATCTCAAAGTGAGTGGGTATACAGATGCCAGTTTTCAATCTGATAAGGATGATTCCAAATCCCAATCAGTTACGCATTCACTCTGAATGGCGAGGCGATCGGTTGGAAGAGTTCCAAACAAGAGACGCATTGCCGATTCAACGACCGAGGCGAGTACATCGCTTGAGCGTATAAAGAAAGGAAGGTTTGGATCGAAGTTCATTCTTGAACTTGGTGTGGTTCCTAGCGATGATGGGCCCATGCGGTTGTATTGTGACAACAATGGCGCTATTATTGTGAGCGAAAGAACCAAGGTCTTATCAACGATCCAAACACGTACGCAGATATCATCGATCGGGGAGATCATAGGACAAGGTGATGTCGGATCGAGAGAATTCCACCGAAAGCGAATATTGCGATCCGTTGACAAAGCCATTATCACAAAAGAGTTTTGATTCTCATGTACTCGCTTTATGGTATTAGATATCAAGGCGATTGGGTTTAGGTCAGTGGGAGATTGTTAGAGTAGTGCCCTGAAGGCAATCGCCTTTAGCCCATTTTGTACAAAGTTGTGTACATACTTTATTTCATTAATTATGAATGGATATTGATCTATAAGCAAATTAATGAAGTCCATGATATATGACATAGCATGAAGGAAATTGTGATTTGATCATACTCTGAGATTCCTATCATGTGCAATTATGTCGATATCTAAATTATCCTAGTCATAGGATTATTGAGGCCGGACATCGGTAATCCGAGAGACTAGTACATCTCAAGCTCCTTGATTTGATCAGCGGTGGATCTCGGAAGTCGTAAATATGAGATATTTAGGGTTGAGATGTGGATGCTTACTAGAGGTAGTAAGTACATTGGATGACCTGTTATGAGATCATAATATGGATGTCCTATTCTAATGTCAGTGATAATCTCATCATAGCAATGGTGCAAGTATCCTTAGACTTAAGGTGCTTAAGGATATCTTGGATACTGATTCTGTGCTTTGACTCCATTCCTTGTTGCCTTACAGAGGTCACTCATAGGGTGGTGATTGGGTACAGCTTGAGGTATTCGAAGGTAATTGAGTAGCCAATAGAGGATTCACCACTACGTGATAGCGAAGATGATACCCATGGCCTCTTGTCAGGGTCATTACTTGGAAGTCTCTGGCCGGAGCATATATGTCATGAAGAATGTCTTCATTGACATATAAAGTAATGAGTCCCAAGACAAGAACTGAAATCACTTGGACTAAATTTGACTTAGTCAGTCTAGTAAAGAGTTGACACTTTGCCCATACTCATAACCAAGTGGGGTATAGCATGGTGAAAGGACGAATTGCACGGTAATTATCTATGGAAAGGTTCGTGATATGGTTCATGATGAATACATGTTCATTCGTCAAACCAATTACTTTCCGGTCAATTGGGGGTCATGATGTGTTGCTAGATACCGCTCATGACTTGCTCAGATTAAGTGTTGATCTAAGTGGCCAATATAACCGGGAACCTAATGGGTCACACACATAAGAGTGTCTCGAAGAATTCGTTAAATAGTTTTGGACAGAGTTTCAATATATGGAGAGCAAAAGGATTAAATGGATCCCGATGAGATTGAGATATGTCCCTATGAGATCGCGACATCGATATTGCTGAAAAATGTTTTCGGGGATTTTTCCTATACCGGAACCCGGTAGGCCGATAGGACCGACCCCAGTGTGACTGGACCACTTCAGCATTTATATATATATAGAATTAATTAATTAATTAATTAATTAATATATGAGAAACGTGGAAGGAGAGGAAGGAAGCTTTATCTTTTAACTTTATATATATAAATATATATATAAAGTGGCTAACGTGGATGGGAAGAAGAAGCTTCTCTTTGTTGCTTAGTCATTAATGCATTTAATGACAAAAAGGTAAAAAAGTGAAAGATGAATTAGAATGGTCGTGGGTTTTGAGAAAACCTAAGGTTAAAAGAAATTTGTAATTTTCTCTAACCATCTTCATCTTTCATCAAGCCATCCTCTCCAAGTTTTCTTCATCGTTGATCATAGCTCTCCAAGAACAAGGTAAGATCTAGCAGTCTTCATATTCCCGGGTCAAAGAGTTTGTCTCGGTTAGGTTCTCCGATCTCTGCGTGGATACCGTTAGAGACGGTCTCCTTTGGCCGTTATGGTTTGAGTTTGTTGTATAGACACATGGATCCTGGCTTTCGGGAAGGTCCCGAAACAAAAATTTTTTGTTTTCCGCACCGTGGGCATATGATGCTCACACCGGGATTTTCCTACATGAATGAATACTCTTGACTCTGGAATATCCAAGTCATAGGAGCAGTAGCATCGTAGAATGTCTTCCTTGCAAGGTATGCCTTGACTTCAATAAGCGATGTATTAGATAAGGGTCTGTCTACGCAGAACTATCTGTACTGAGAATTCAATGAAGGTCCACGTGATTAATCTTCCCTTCTTCGACGGTCTTCTTTCTTATCGATATAGCTACAACTTGCTCCTCCATTAGTCTCTTTAGAAGCGCATGCCTGATTAATTTTTCGCACTTCTTCTTCAATCTGATCTGCGGACAGATCATCACAAACTTCTTCAAGAAAAAGTTTCGATTTCCCCTTATTCAAATCCAAGGGATATCGTGGCTGAATGTTTGGTACAACCTTTATTATCGACTGTTCTGTGACTGGATCATTAGTGCACGGTCGAGAAGACATTTTCGTAGGATATGGCCTTGTAGCAGCATACCTTAAGGTATCATAGAAGTTCCTTTCGTCTTCATTCAATATGTGCAATGTCTCACTATTTATCAGAATAGGTTGTAAGAGAGCCTTTATTTGCCTTGTAGGTTGACTGCAGATAGCAATTGCAGTACTCCTCCTTGTCACCACTTCAACCAGTCTGACTTCAAACTTATCCTTTCTTAAAAATTCGGAATAGTTATGAACGACCAGACTAGGTTCATCAAATTTCTTCAATGGTACCTGCACTGAACTCAGATCTGCTGTGACTTCTTGTTGATTATCGGCAGGTAAAGGTGAACCGAGTTAAGCTCATTTGGTTCCTCCGGTTGCTCAACAATGGGAGTATTCTTCTCTTGATTAGCTTCCACAGGAGTAGACAAACTCCTCCTTCGACTAACCACTTTAGTTTTTATTCTTGGAGTTTTCTTCATTTGAGACTTATGTGTCTCAGACTCCAGTTTTCTCTTCTTCTCAGTCTCCTTGCTCTGTTTGGCTGATTCTTCCTCCAAAATTGAGATGAGAGATCTTGTTACCTTTGCCCTTTGTGCATTGGATCCAGAGGCTTCTTCTTGTTTCTGCTCTCTGGTTCTTCTCTCTTCTTGCTGCCTTAGGGTTCGAATCCTAGGTGATCTCCTTGATTTCTTAGTAATTTCACCCAAGAGATTCTCTCCTTTTCTTTTTGTCGCACCATCGTCTGTCCTCCAAGCAACATCATACTCTTCTCTAGGACATGCCTGTTTCAACAAGGGCCTTTTATGAAGTCTTCTCCTTTCTTCTATTGGCATACTCACACTTCCATGAGATCTAGAACATGTTGCTGGAGAATTCTTTAACAATCGCTCCCCCTCAGTTCTAGTTCTCCTTGAAGAGTCTGCTTCTACTTGACTCACTGTCCTCAGACCCATTCGTCGTATCATGACTGAGTCAATTTTACTCTTCACAGGTACAATCCTTCTATTTCCTCTGTGTAGAAGGATTCCGGATTCCTTAAAAATCCTTGTAAGAAGCATGCCATAAGGATAGCTGTTTGTATCCTTCATCCCCTTAATCATATAATGTAAGATTAAGAAGGGTAAGTCAATAGGACTGCGATTCAATAGGTAGAACAAACATTGTTCATCCAGAGTGGTTACCAAATGCCTTAAACCTACTCTGGGTAAAATGCAATTAAACAAAATTGCATGAAGAACCCTAGCTTTTGGGACCAAACTCGAAGTCTTCCTCTCTGAAGGGTCATTCACTCTATACAATTGTCTGCTAACATCTTCTTCCCTCATTTTGACCATTCTCATCTACTTAGCCTTTGTTGACAGAGTCTCACCAATCGATGGACAATCAGTCACCATCCTTATCAGCTCCTTAGTCACAACAACAGATATACCGTCTACTAAGGATACAATGGTGTTGTCTACAAGTTGAGCATTCTTCCGAAACTCATACACCTCGTCAGTATAGACTGGTTCCCGTACCTGGAAGAAATTCCTCCAACCAGCTCTTTCAATTTCAGGTTCTATGTCCATACCATCCTTCCTTAGCGACTCGAAATACACATGCCTTTCGAATATCATAGCTGCCTCCATTGTTTCAGAACGAAAACTGTTTCTGGTAAGCTTTTCTTCTAGGGTAGGATGATTGAGAGAATTTGGAAAACAAGATGAACCGTCTAGAGATGAGAGTAACTGCAATGATTTCCACTTTAGCCTACTTGAAGAGTCTTATCTCGTGTGCCCTAGAATCATTGGGATTCTAAAGATCGTGAAGCGTTTCCCTCCAAAACTTTCTTGTCAGAGAAGTTACCAACTATAATTCACTGTTTTTGACACCATTAATTTCGACGTCCCTTTAGTCTGACTGTTCGCTTAACATAACCATGTTAAGGTTGTATCTAATCTTTTGGAATCGTTCTTCACTCAGTGGTTTAGTGAAGATGTCTGCCCACTGTTGCTCTGTTTCAATGAACTGGAGTTTAACCACCTTCCTCTAAACATAGTCTCTCAAGAAGTGATGTCTGACTTCGATGTGTTTCACTCTCGAATGCTGAATCGGATTCTTTGACAGATTGATTGCACTAGTGTTTTCGCAATAGATTGGAATCTCCTCTTCTTGAACTGAATAGTCTTCAAGTTGATATTTGATCCACAACGTTTGTGAACAACAGCTTGCGACATACATATACTCTGCTTCGACAGTTGATAGTGCAATTGAGCTTTGTCTTTTGCTTGACCATGAAACTAAGTTTGAGCCAAGAAAGTGACATCCTCCACTTGTGCTCTTTCTTTCGATTCTATCTCCGGCATAATCCGCGTCGCAATATCCAATTAACCTGAAATCTTTACATTTCTCGAACATTAAGCAAAGATCAGTAGTACCTGCGAGATATCTCATAATCCTCTTAACAGCAATATAATGAGACTATCAGGATCGGCCTGAAACCTTGCACACAAGCATACACTGAATAATATATCAGGTCTACTTGCTGTAAGATATAGTAAAGAACCGATTATCCCTCTATACAGGGTTTGATCCACCTTCTTACCAAGTTCATCTTTCGACAAAAGGTTTGAATGATGCATTGGAGTAGTCATTGACTTCACATTTTGCATATCAAACTTATTCAACAATTCTTTCACATATTTTTGTTGATGGATAAAGATTTTCCCTTCGGTTTGCTTAACTTGCAACCCAAGAAAGAACTTTAACTCACCCATCATGCTCATTTCAAATTCATTTTTCATTAGACTCTCAAACTTTATGCATAAATTCTTTGAAGTAGCACCAAAAATAATATCATCAACAAAGATCTGTACAATTATAAATTCATTTTCATAATTCTTCCTAAAGAGCGTCTTATCAACTTGACCTCTACTAAAATCATTCTCCAAGAGAAAAGTACTCAGACGATCATACCAAGCTCTAGGAGCTTGCTTCAGGCCGTATAAGACTTTATGAAGTCTATAGACATGGTCTGGATTTTTAACATCCTTGAAACCAGGTGGTTGCTTAACATAAACCTCTTCGTCTATAAAACCATTCAGAAAGGCACTCTTCACATCCATCTGAAACAGTTTTATATTATGACAGACTACATATGCCAGCAATATCTTAATGGCTTAAAGTCTTGCTACTGGAGCATATGTCTCATTGTAGTCTATTCCTTCTTGCTGATTATAGCCTTGTGCTACTAATCTAGCCTTATTTCGACTTACTCTTCCTGATTCGTCTAACTTATTCTTAAAGACCCATCTCGTTCCTATAATGGATTTCTTAGGAGGTTTCGGAACTAAAGACCACACATTGTTTCTAGTAAATTGATTCAGCTCCTCTTGCATGGCTAACACCCAAGCTTCGTCTCGAAAGGCTTCCTCAACCTTCTTAGGCTCTATTTAAGAGATAAAAGCCACATTAGCTTCTCTTCTAAATCTGGACCTTGTCCTTACTCTTTCTGAGGTCTCTCCGATAATAAACTCTTTTGGATGAGAACTTTTATATTTCCAGTCTCTTTTCAGTCTAATAGTTTCTGGAATATCTTCAATTTTGTCTTCTTGAGTACCTGGTGCTGGAGTGTTTGTTGTGTCGTCTAAGTTCTTTGAAGGACCTTCACTCTCCATGTCATCTTCCTTATGGGGTTGGGAACTATCATCAAACTTGACATAGATGGTCTCCTCAACTGTCTTTAAAATAAGGTTGTACACCCGGAATTATTTAGACGATGATGAGTAGCCAAGAAAGATTCCTGGATAGGTCTTTGAATCGAATTTATCCAACAGCTCCTTTGTATTCAGAATAGAGCACTTGCACCCGAATGGATGAAAGTAAGATATGTTTGGTCTTCTTCCATTCCATAACTCATAAGGAGTCTTCTTGATATGGGTGCATGAATTCTATTACGAATATAGCATGTTGTATTCACCGCTTACGCTTGATAGTACTTAGGAAGATTCATCTCACAAAGCATAGTCCTAGCCATTTCTTGAATCATCCTGTTCTTCCTTTCAACAACTCCATTTTGTTGTGGAGTCCTGGGAGAAAAAAAATTGTGAAAAATTCCATTCTTCTCACAGAATAATCTAAACTTCTCGTTCTCAAACTCTCCACCATGGTCACTCCTGATACTAGCTATAGACATTTTTTCATTACGTAACTTTACGGATAAGGTCCTAAAACACTTAAAAGATTCATCTTTGTGTGATAAAAACAATATCCAACAAAATCGAGTAAAGTCATCAACAATAACAAGTCCATATTTCTTTCCGCCAAGACTTATTGTCCTTGTAGGACCAAATAAGTCCATATGTAACAACTCTAAAGGTCTAGATGATGTTACAAAATTTTTAGAAGAAAAAGAAGTTTTAATCTATTTTCCTTTCAAACAATTTTCACCGAAAAACTCTTTGTCAAAACTTATTTTTGGTAATCCTCTTACCAAATCATGTTTTGCCAATTTTGAAATGTGTTTAAAAGAAACATGATATAGCTTTTTATGCCAGATTAGTCTTTCTTCTTCAAAAGACAGAAAACATGAAACATTTTGACTTTCAAAATCTTCTAAATCAATTTTATAAAGATTATTTCTTCTCTTGGCAGAAAAAAGTATAGACCCATCTTTGTTTCTGACTTTACAAAGATTTTGATTGAATGTGACTATGAAACCAGAATCACACAATTGACTGAAACTGATCAAATTATGTTTCAGACCATCAACAAGCAGTACATTATTTATGCATGCAAAGGAATCTTTACCTATTTTACCTATTCCAATGATCTTGCCCTACTAGTTGTCTCCGAAAGTTACCGATCCTCCCTTCTTATACTAAAGCTCTAGGAACATAGACCTTCTTCCCATCATATGTCGCGAGCATCCACTGTCTAAATACCAATGGTGCTTGCCGCATCTTCCAATGAAGGATATTTGCAGGAGAAACTATTTTATTTTTTGGTACCCATATTTTCTTGGGTCCTTTAGGGTTAGTAACATGCACATAATGAGTCTTTTGATGCATATTACTAGTACGTTGATTAACACGAGTTTTAATGTAGTTTCTCTTTTGAAAGAAAGGGTTCTTATGAGGATGAGACTTATTGCCTGCAAACCCTAATCCGGTTTTATCACTCGGATGTCTACATTTTCCAAGCATCTCGTTCATTTTCTTTGTGCTCTCGGTGAAAGTAGCTAAATCAGTTGACAGATTCTTAATTCTCAGTTTCAGTTGATTGATATCTTTTGATCTGTGTATGACTTTCTTTTTCTCCTCTAATTGCTTCTTTAGACAGATATTTTCTCTCTCTATTACTTCTGTATGTCTAATGTTTTCTACATACTTTTTCTTTAACAGTTTGTACTGTTTCAGAAAAGCATGAGAATCTTCTAACAATTCTGAGTAGGCATCATACAAGTTATCGTAATCAGATTTTACCTCCTCATCACTATCTTCCTCGACTACCAGGCAGATGTTTACATGTTCAGATGACTCGGAACCTGTATCTGATTCTGATGAATCTAGATCCTCCCATGTTGCCATCATGCTTTACTTGCCTTCTCTACTCTTCTTTGATTTCTTCTTTAGAGTAGGACATTCGGACTTGTAGTGTCCAGGCTGATTGCACTCGTAGCAAATGACAGATGACTTCTCTGGTTTAGCTTCATCTTTGACATTCTTTTTGAAAGTCTGGTTTGCTCTGGACTTCTTCTTCCACATGCATCTTATCTTTCTAGATATGAAAGATAATTCGTCGTCTTCATCACTTGACTCTTGTTTTGATTGGCTGGAGTTGTCATTCCTTGATTCTTCAATCTTTAACGCTTTTAATGACTTCCTCCTTCTTTGAGTCTTGTGATTCTTTTGTCCGGCCTTCAGTGTTATCGTCTTGTCCCTTTTGGGCTTATCTTCAGCATCGAGTTCAACTTCATGAATCTTCAAGGATCTAAGCAGCTCGTCAAGCTTTAGCACGCTCAAATCTTTGGCTTCTTGCACCACAGTAACTTTAGGTCTCCACCTCTTTGGAAGACTTCTTAAGATCTTTCGAACATGATCTTGATTGTTTTACGTTCTTCCAAGAGCTTTCAATCCATTGACAATTGTTTGAAATCTTCCAAACATTTGATCAATAGATTCTTCATCTTTCATCCTGAAAAGTACGTACTGGTGCACAAGAATACTTATCTTGGATTCTTTAACTTGGCTTGTGCCTTCGTGAGCAATGGACAATGTGTCCCACATTTCCTTCGCAGTGTCGAATCCGTGGACTTTGTCATACTCGCTCCTGCTTAGGGCACAGGTTAAGAAGAACTTCGCCTTTGAGTTCAGCTGTATTCTTGCCTTTTGATCAGCCGTCCATCTGATTCGTGGAATAGAATTGCCATCTTCATCTACTGGTGTGTAAGGTCCGTTCTCTATCATGTCCCAAAGGTTGACATAAGTAGATTCTATGAATAGCCGCATCCTATCTCTCCAGTAATGATAATCTTCTCCATTGAATGTTGGAGCTCTAGTGACTGAGGCTCCTTCTGCAATGTATACATGTGATTCCGCCATTATCTTTGATCCATACTTTTCTAAAGTGATCCTTGGATACCTTGCTTTGATACCAATTGAAGTGAATCACACGTTAATATAATGCTTATAAAACGATATAGAATGCACGAGAAGAGGGGGGGGGTTGAATTGTGTATTCCCCTTTTTTGAAATTCTTTCAAAAATGATTTGTTAGAAATAATATTCTTTTCTGAACTTCGATAGATTCTAAATAATCAAAACTTTGAATACTTTGTATACTAATTAAGTAATGATACAACTTGAATCTAAAAGAGATATAGAGTAAGAGTAGTTGACACAGTGATTTATCCTGGTTCACCCCAAATTGTGGATTCGTCCGATCCTCGAATTCTTTACGAGATTTCACTATCTCTTGACTTTTACAAGTATTCTTCTGAGCCTCTTGAGTCTCTACAATCAGTATTCTTTCACACTTAGCCTCTGCAGGCTATCTGTACCACTTTCTCACAGATAAGTGTTTGAACACTTGTTACAGTAAAAATAATTGTCAACTATTTTGCACAGAATACTTTTTACAATCACGTAGATGTAAATCTACTAATTTGCAAATTTTCAACTAACTTTGCAATCTTCGACTTTGACTTGTATTTATATCCTTCGTCTCCAACTTCTTCTTGATTCTTGTTTCTTGAATCTTGTTTCTTTAACAGAAACGGTTAATCAGTCTATAACTAACCCGAACTGACTCTTGCGTCTCCTTCTCAATTCGCATTTTCGTCTGTTTTACTACTGTGTCTCCGTCTGCGTCTGCATTTCTCTTTTGCATCTACGTTACTTCTTCTGTGTTGCTTCGTCTGTGTTTGTTTTGTGTCTGCGTGTGTTTATTTCTTCTGCGTTCTTCGTCTACGTCTTACTGTGCGTCTGCGTTTGTGTTTGTGTTTCTTAAATGCATATTACTTAAATGCCTTTGCTTCTTACGTATTGCTTGCGTCTGCGTCTGTTCTTTCAATTAGCGTACGTATGCGCAACTTTGTCGCTTAAATGCTCGCTTTTGTTTTCTTTTATTTTGCTCTTTGTTATACATCAAAATTATATCTAAGTAAAGTCATTTTGACTTAACATTCTTTAAGCTTCCTTCACCTTGAGAATTGCCCTTAATTGGTTGATCTCTTTAATGCTCAACATCCTCCTCCTCACAAGATTCTTCATTCTGTTCATCCAAGTTCTCTTCTTTATTTATATTTTCTAACATAATTGCGGGTGCTTCAACATGTTTTCCTGTAGCTCGATCTTGTCCCTAAATAATAGCTAGTTTATCATAGTAGGAAAATGACTTATTCCTCATAAATGAATTATCCGGATGACTCTACAGCAATCACAATATCAATTATTATACAAATATTAATAAAATATTAATTCAAAAATAGTGTTAAAAAATTATAACATCAATCATTATATAAATCATGTAAAACATATTTTTTTTAAAAATAAGTAATCTAATTTGTACTCACCTTTAGATATCCACTCCACACGTCAACGCCTATAGTAACATATTTTTTTCATCATGCCAACCAAAATCACTTGTTTCTCCACTATTTCTCGCATCATAAATAGCATGATATTGTTTTTTCAATAATTTACAATAAGATTCACTATGTGGTTTTTCTTTTAAACCATGCCTAGGTAATTTTTAATCTAATATCCTTTCCAGTTCTTTCTGATATCCTTTCCTTAATCCACTGCCATTTTCACCATCAAATTTTCCACTTTCTTTCAATTCAAGCATGATCTCCACTAACTTTTCATCCTCAACAGTAGTCCAGACATGGTTACTACCTTTGCCTCTGCGAGATCCAATATTACATTCCATACCTGAAAAAAGTAAATTGATTTTGATATAATCAATGTTAAATGCAATAAAAATTATATGCATTTAATTCATAAAATAATTATATATAAGATAATAAGTTCTATACATATTAATTAACATTAAGAAAATGAAAAATAATCTAATAAATTTAAACAATGCATGTCTTTAACAAAAATATTAAACTACCTAAAGCTACTAAGAATAAAGGCCTTAAAAATATGAAAGCCTATATTTTTATCCATTATTTCTATTTTGCCTCCATTCATCAAACATTTGATTGGCTAAAGTTTGTCTACAATTTGTCCATTCCTCAGATGGTTCGATTGAAGTGATCGACTCTCTATCTAACTCAACTCCACCTTCATTTTCTTCTTACTCTTCTGCATCTAAATAAGCTTCTGCTGGATCAATAGGCATATTTCTTCTTATATGATTATGAAGAAGACAACAAGCCATTATAATCTTACTTTGGAATTTAATAAGATACCAATTTGAGTTCCTAATGATATGCCAACGAACTTTTAACAACCCAAAACATCTTTCAATAACATTTATAGCTGAAGAATGTTTCATATTAAACAATTCTTCGGGGGTATTTGGTTGATATCCTAGAGTCCATTCATTGAGGTGATATCTTTGACCTCGAAATGGTGCAAGAATTCCTTTGCCGTTTGTCAATCCCTCATCTACTAGATAGTAATAACCTAAAATATTGAGAACATTATAATAAATTAGAAAATTTTAAGTAATATATATATATATATATATATATATTATTTAACTTTTATTTTAACTTACCTAATTCTTAACATGTCTAATCATTTCTTTTGTTTATCCATTAATAAATAAAACAATTTCTTCTTTGCAGCCAAATCCATTCCAGACATTCTTTATCACCTATCAACTAATCAACAATTTTTTAAAAAAATTTTAAATTTTACTAAATAGAATAAAAAAACACTACAAATAAGATACTACAAATACACATGAAGATCAAGATTTGCAACATAAAAAATTAATTATACTCGAGGAAACTGCCGCAATACGAAGATGGAAACAACAAATGCTAAGTCCTAACATTATCAAGACTATCATATGTAGAAGTATATCTATAATGAGAGAGAGGGAAAACCAATAGATAATATTTTAATTGATTGATAAAAAACTATGAAAGTTACATAGGTCATGATTGATCTAAAATTATTTGGTGAGAACTTGGGAATTTAGGATTAGAAATAATCTGACAAAGACGAAGACGACAGAAAAATTATCATGGGAGAAAGACTAAATCTTTGTTTAAAATTATGTTATAAGTAACGAAGATTAAAGACATTTTTTTTACTAAAAGTAAACTAAATAATTAGGACCATTTTATTAAGTTTAGTGTGCATTAGAGAAAAAGGAGATAAAAAAGAACGAAAAGTTTCAGGGATCAAGACTGCAAATAAGATTTTTAAAAAAGGGGGTTGTTTGAGGGAAATGAGGTAAAGCGATCTATGTGGACAAAATAAGCATCTTGTCCTGGTGATGGTAAAGCGTATAAAGGCATTTATTTATTGCTTTCCATAGAACATGACTAATCCTAGCCCTAACTGAGTTATCACTAAGATAACTATGCCCTTACTTAGTTATATGAGACTAAAAATTTGTGTTCTTGCAGCAAAAGAAGAGCAAACTAAACCATCACAATCATAAAGGCGTTAGCTTCTTTACACAATTGTCATATATCACTAAGATCATCTAAAGTCCTTTGCTTTCTCAACAAATTGACACTTGAAAACCCAGACTCCAAATTGGCCTAAATAAGCGTATGCACACACACAGCGCGTAAGCATTTTTGACATGGCCACATTATGAAAGAATGTTCAAAGGAGCAACCTTTTTAACTAGACAGAGACGCAAAACTAAATATCAATTTATAAAATAGGAAAATTATCCAAAAACAATTTTTAAATATAGTAAGCACTTAACTGCATAAATTTCTCTTTAACAAGGTCAAAAATCTACAAATGCATAAGCATAAACTTTATATTATAATACCAAATAACAAGCTGCAGCAAAGAAGATGATCAAATGACTAATGACAAAGAGCTTTTCTGTTGGACCTTGATTCCGAAGCCTAACTTTCGGAGTTCGAAAACGTGTGCTTGTGCTTGTTACCATGTATGGTTATTCCAATTAACCCTCATTAGTCATACTCGATTCATCTTCATTCTCTGATATCGTAAGTGTTGGGCCCTATTTTTCGAATTATTCTTATACTGAAACAAATATTCTATGCTCAAATTCCATCCCGATATTGTCTTAGAGGCTAAATCAAAATTCAACCTCTTCATATAATTTGTAAACCTATGCCTCTAGTTTACTCCATATTGAAAATCATCTTAGTTGGAACCCTACAGATCCAGATATATTCAAAATGTCGAAGCATGTTCAGTAAAATAACACCAATTCATACTATACCAACAGATTCCTTCACTTTCCTTCAATCAAAACTTTTTTCCAATCAATTCAGAATACTGCCAATTTTTGTGGAGAGATAGCACAATGTGTGAGGAATCTATTGTCTCAAGGATCACTTCGTTTAGAGGTTGGATAGTAAGGATTGGGCTAAAGGAATCAAACAAGATTCCGTCCTCCATCATATTGAACCTGTTCGGGACAAATGGCATAACTTACTCTAGAGATATAGGATCAAGGTCATTCTTACATGGTTTCAAAGAGGACTTCAATATATACAACTTTAATGAAGACATTGAAGTGAGATTTTGTCATCTAAAGTGTCAGAATTGGACCAGACGATACATTATGAATAGTGACCAAAAGAAGGTTATGAATAGTACACAGAAGATATCTTGCAATTGACACAAATTTCTCTAGAGATATCAAATTAAGTAGTTCTTTAAATGATTCCAAATGGGACTTCAAGATCTACAACCTTCATGAAGACCTTGAAGACAAATTCTATCATCTGTAGGGTCAAAAGTGGGACTAGACGATAGGATCAGATGAACCCAGATGAAGGGTTAGACGAATTGAAAAAAAGTTCATAACTTTCCCTAAAGAACTTAGATTGAGGTGTTCTTTGGAAGTTTGAAAGAAAACTTCAAGATTTACAACTTTTATGAAGACCTTGAAGACAAATTCGATTGTCTACAGGGTCAAAAATCGGACCAAATGATAGAATCAAATGAATAGTGCACTAGACAATATGACGTCATCACCAGACGAGATGACGTCACCAGACGAAGTGTCTTCACCAGATGATACGTCCTCACCAGACGAAGTTCCCTCACTAGACGATACTTCCTTACAAGACGAAGCTTCCTCACCAGACAATACGTTATCACCAGATGATACATCCTATACTCATGAGTATCTCCATTTATAAGGACCATAACTTTTGACTCCGTTATCCAAAAACTTCATACTTTATAGCGTTGGAAAGCTAGAAAGACAAACTACAACTTCCATGACTACAGCTTTGTCAAATTCAACCTAGATTAATCCAGATTTTTACCCTAAAGTCAAAACACGAATTTTTCCCTTATGGAAGACTTGAAATTTTCCACTGTGCAGACTTGAAATGTCCTGACCATAACCATTCAGCTACCAAAATGATTTCATTAAACTCTCAAATCTCAACTCATTTGTCTCATCACCTTCAACTACATCTGATCAATCATAATTTCTATCTTCCTTTCCGTAACGTCTCACTTGTGCATACATAAATATATATATCAACAATTTATATTCCAAAATCATCAACTCAAGTTGATTTCTTCTTAACATATATCTAATTTCAACTCACATCATCCATGCACCATTCACATTTCATTAACATCAAAAGAATAAAGTTTTACAAATCTTTAATGGCATTTCAAACCATATTACATCATCATCATCTCAAAATCTCAAATTACAAAAGGTCTTTGAACAAAAAAACTTCTTGTTTTCCCAAAATCAACTCAAACTACAAAATAAACAAATTTGGAGAAATGCCCTTAAGCTCTTGATCACTTGGTCTCTTAGCTATCACCTGAAGATAGGATAAAAGGAGGGTGAGCTTGAAAGCTCGTGGGTAACAGTTTATAACGAAAAAATAAGAAAAACCTTTGAAAACAATTACTTGTCATAGAAAAACACATGTTTCTCAAATTCTTATCATATAGTCAAATTCTTAAACTACAAAACATGAATGCATCAAACTTGTTCACATATCATAAGCACATAAGCACATCATAATGGTTTGGGTAAATCCATGAACATGATGAATTACACATTTCCATATAATGGTCTTGTAGTCATAAACTTAAGGCACTATCGCAATCCCACATAGTGGTTTTGCGTAGGTGTAAATTTGAGGGAGTCCATGAAGGAGCTTCGTTCCACTAGCGGGCAGACAGGAGAAGCCTTTAACTTGGCCAACATGCACGTGACATTCTTGAATGAATTACACCAAATCCATATAACATGTAATTCATGAATTGAAAACCGTTTTCCCAAATGGCACATTCTCGGAAACTTGTTTTTCATATATTTGTAAACATATTGCCCAAAATGGCACTTTTCTGAATCTTGATTTTTTATAGGCATGAGATATTTCGAAAACATTTCCAAAAACATGATTCCATAAACATGTATCTTTTCACAAAAATTCATTTTCAAAATCTGTTCACATATCAACACAATTCATATATCAAACATATAGCAGATTTTCAATTCATTCAAGAAGCAATAGATGCAACACTTATGATGCAATTGAAATCATTAAACTTTCTTGATTCAAAGAAAACATGTAATGGCTTATTTACTCTATTATAAACATGTATCCACCTTGATTTCCTTGCTTATAGACCTGCTCAAAATGTCTCTACTCTTATTTCTCTTGTCTTTCTTGATTTCCTTGATTCTTTACCAAATGAAGAGATCTTTGGCTCAAATGGAAGCTCTTCTCTTCCTCTACCTTTTTCCCTTCTTGAACAACCTCAAAATCTCTCTTGAAGGCCAAGAAAATTGAAACCCTAGCTTGTTTTCTCTTCTTTTCTCTCAACCGCCGAAATCTCTCTTCTTTCTCTTTTTTATTTCTCTTCTTCTGTCCCAATTCACGTTTTCTCCTTCTCTTAAATGCAAGACCACATTTTCCTCTTCCAATCCTACCCTTGATGAGTGTGCAATGTCCATTTTACCCTTCCTTATATGCCTTATGTTCTTTATCCTTAAATGTCTTGCCAAAAATACCCTTAAACGTTCTTATATCCTTAACAGTTTAATTCCACTTACCCATTCAATAAATCCTACTAACTTTAACATAATAATTAAATAAAAAAATTTGATCTATTAAAACCTCAAAAATCATTTAAATCATGCTTATTCATCAAGTAAAAACAATTCGGGGGCCAACATTTTCCTTCATCAATTTTCCTTCTTTTTTCTATTTTTGACTAATATTTCTTCTCTATAAGCTCGTAGTTGTGTCCAAAGAAAGATGGCAGACAGGATTTGGTAAAAGAATCCAAGACCACATATCAAAATATCCAGAAACCACAAAATCACAGACTATACAAACTCGAAACCTTTTGTTTATCAAAAATGACCTTTGCTCAACAAAGCTCTGATTTGGATGAGTTATGAAACGACCATGCAGAGAAGAATTGGATGAGACCAGGAATTGAATTGAAGGGAGAGAGCATCAGTAAAGAATCGAGCAAACGGTGAACACCAAAAGGTCAAGGGTTGAAGCACGAGGAGTAAGGACAGAAGTGGTTAGGAAAGCGAAAGTGGATGGGTGATCGCGGCTCTGTCGATTCGATCTTAAGATCGATCCTTGGAAATCGGTAAAAAATAATAAATTCCAAGATTGCAGTATAGGTTGCAACCTCGGGTCGTCTCACTTAATCAGAACCTAATGAAATGGACCTAAGCTAGTCTATATGTCATAAAGTACAGGCGAAGTTAGTAAGGAAAGGGGGTTTTTTTTTTAATGAAAACATTAACTACACTAAAATGCATTGTGAAAAGTATTTTTTTGGTTTTTGAAAAAAAATTTGAAAAGATTAAAACAAGTGATAAAATCCCCTTGAAAATGAGCTTTGGCTATCACCGTTCAAAACTAATTTGATGGGATTAGAAATCACTAAGTTTGAATGGTAAACCTTAAAGGGCTCTCTTTAAGTCCAGGTTCTTGATTAATGAACTCCAATTCTCAAGTCCCCATTAAGCGCTCTTAAGCCTTAGAACCTCAAAGGACTCTTTAAGTCCAGGATCTTGATCAATGAACTCCATTGCTCAAGATCCCATTAAGCGCATCTTAGTGTGTGCGGTGGATTAAAAATCACTAAGTTTGAAATGATAAACCTTAAAGGACTCTCTTTAAGTCCAGGATCTTGATCAATGAACTCCATTTCTCAAGATCCCATTGAGTGCTTTTGAGCTTCAGAACCTTAAAGGATTCTTTAAGTCCAAGGCTTTAATTATTGAAATCCATTGCTTAAAACTTTGCTAAAAGCATCTTAGTGTGTGCGGTGGACTTGCCAATGCAATAGGTCAAATGAAATCTAGCATCAACTCAATATCAAACACAACTAGGCAGATAAAAGAGAATCAAAAGGATCACAAGTGAACATAGCAAACACTCAGTTTGAAATGATAAACATTAAAGAACTCTCTTTAAGTCCAGGATCTTGATTAATGAACTCCATTTCTCAAGATCCCATTAAGTGCTCTTGAGCATTAAAACCTTAAAGGGACTCTTTAAGTCCAAGGTTTTAATCAATGAACTCCATTTCTTAAAATCTTGTTAAGCGCATCTTTGTGTGTGCGGTGGAATGTCAATGTAAAGGGCCAAATGAAATCTAGCATCGACTTCATATCAAACACAACTAAGCAGATAAAAGAGAATCAACAGGATCACAAGTGGACATATATGAGACTTCATATATTTAAGCTCAAAGTTCTGCATAAGCAAATCCATATACATTACATTATTCAACACTTGATTAAACTCTAATCAAGCAAATCTAACTACAAAGCAGTAAACCCCAACTCGGCTGTTCATAACAAAGTAGTTAAACCTAACAATGTAAACTACTAATCCAAACAACAAATTAAATGTCTAACATTTAATTAAGCTATAATCGAGTAGCTTCACTACAAGTTACAAATCCTAGACCTAGGCATTCATAAATCGTAGCTAAACTACGGATTAAGCTACTCCCCTTTGAAGCTCGATGAACTCCAACCATCACTGCATCTTCAGGAGAAAATGAATGCCTAACCATGCATTGTAACCGGAAACTTCACAACTCGTGACAACTCCAAGCTACCCATGATGGAGTCGGCGGTGAAAATGAAAAACAAAACCTATGTGAAATTGTCCGAAGGGAACCTTGGGTGGTAGACGTGAGTGCTTCCTCCTCTTCTCTTTTCGCTCATCGGTCTCCTTTTTCTCCCCGAATGAATGTCGATCACCTCCAAGATTATTGTTCTAACCTAATTCGGCAAGATTTAAAGGATGGGTCACGGGCCGGGTCGGGTTAGTGAGAGAAATTTCTATTTGGAGTTCGGGTATCCGTCTGCTCGCCACGGGGAGATGTTTCCTTGACGTCGCGGCGTGCCTTCCTGGATTTCTCGTCGAGACGTGTTACTTGCTTTGCGTAGCGGCGTGCTCCTCTTGATCCTCGCCGCGGCGAGATGCTTTGTAGGCGCTGCGGCGTGCACTTTTTGGATCCTTGCCGAGGCGTGACATAATGAACAGCACGTCGCGGTGTGCAGACTTTTTCATGCACCGCGACGTGTTGACTCTTCTCAACCTTTTGACTCTCTTTGTCTCCTACAATATGAAACAACAATTTGCAGTATCAATTGTCCTTGGAAAATTATGATGAAATTAATGTCAATTCGTGACAATTTTGCTATCAAATTATATAAAGTGAAAGCTCACTGTAAGGGACTAATTAAAGCAAAAAATCACAAATTAAGAGTCAAAAAGTACATTAAGAACTATGAAAATGTAGCCCATTAATAAGATAAACTTGGGCTCAATCAAATTCCCCCACACTTAGACCTTTGTACTCCTGAACAAAGTTTATAAGAGTAAAAAAGATACAAGTGTAAAAGAAAATTTGTCCATGCTCAAAATAATAATAGGAAATCACTTCCTCAGAATTCGATCAAAGCAAATTGAAAGAGTGCTAATAAAACAAACACTAAAGAATTCAATCCAAAAGATTGGACAAAAGAGATGTCACTCAAGATAAAGTGTTTGCTCTTATCTCACTTGTGTTTAGGGATATTTTCACTCTCAATCTGCTTAATCCATACTCTACCATAAGCTTGTAACAGTTCTATTTCTCCACTACAAGAACTATAATTTTGAAGATCAAGAGGACTTTTGAAGGTTGTAATGTACGGAGGGCTAGATGGATGGATGGAATAAAAGAAAGAAAAAGTATGAACACATGCACTAAAATTATGAAATAGATGTCAACAGTTGGACCCCGAATTATTATTTTTATGATGTCATTAAGCATGAATTGTGATAATTGTGTGGTTATGTCTTAGTTTGATTAAATTGGGAGTACTAGTGGATAATTGAGCTTTAATTGAGTTTAGTGTGATTTAAATGAGCATGAAAGGGTAAAATATGAGGGCATTTTGGGAAGATTACTTGAATTGAAGTGGTTTAGGCTTTGCTAAGAGGGGTACTATGGTCTTTGTCCCTTCCCATTAGACTTAAGAAAGAGTTAGAAGAATTAGAAGGAAAGGAAAAGAAGGAGAAGCCGTAGGTGGAGGAAGAAGAGAAGAGAAATAGGGATTTTAGACCTTAGAGATTTTCGATAGATTCGGGTCATTTCTGGGTAAGTTTCGCTTTGTTTAATCTTGTTTCGGTTAGATTAAACCTAAAGATAGGTTGGATGTGTGAGAATCGGTGGTTTAGGGATTTTAGGGCAAAAATGGTTAGAATCTTTGGGTTGTTGATTTTGTGCATGTTTTTAAGTTATTAATGGGTTAGAAATGTAGTATAAGACTTGAATCAAGGTTTAGATATGTTGTATGTGATTCAGAGAAGGATTGAAGTTGGAAAATGCTGGAAAATTCGGGTTCGGAGTCGTTCTCCAGGCCCGCACGTCACGACGTGCGTATGAACACGCCGCGACGTGCGAGTTCGTCGTGATGTACGAATTTATATTCATCGTGACGTGCGAGAAAACTATGCACGCTGCGACGTGCGAAGGGGTGTTCGCCGCGGTGAGCGTTCCTTCACCGCAGCGAGCCCCTGTTTCCAGCAAAGATATATTTTGGTATTTTGGGCATATCTTTTGTGGTGGATGTCCAAATGAGGTGATTTTGGATTCGTTGTGAACTAGATATAAAGGACTACAAGTTGTATGGAGAAGGGAAATTTAGAATTAGCCTCTAAGGGTTTGGAAATTTAGATAGAAGTCGAGTATAGATTGTTAGTGATAGCATTTTCTATTTTCGAAGCTTTTGATTATTTCCTTTGAATATTGTTTGAATGGAAACTTGGTTTGTTTTAGGAAACCAAGCCGACCTGACCCAATCGCAAGAGGAAGGAAAACATTGAGTTAGATTCTCGAGCGATATTAGGTGGGTAATATATTTATGGTTGTTGTGTGTATGGGCAACATGTTATGCTTGCTTGCATGCGTATGTGATATTGCTTGTTTGAATTATGGAAATCATTGTGAAACATTGTGATTAGGACTATGTGTTGCCTTGAATGATATCTTGACAATTTGTAAGAATGAAAAGTATGAAAGCTTTGATAAAATGCTTTGAGCATGAAACGAATTGTTATGTGCTTTGTTTGGGTGAGAGAGTAACGGATGGATAGTCACGTGCACGTCGACGTATAGCCTTCTCCCGACTGCCCGCTTGAGGCCACGAGATCCTTGAGAAATCGGACTCGTTTTGTTTACGGTATAAACTTCGGTTTATCCGGATCGTTTTAAGGAACTCTCGAGCCAATTGTTTGTGCATACATGATTGATTTGTTGAGCATGACACATGTTAAATTGTTAAATTGTGTAATCATATGACATCTTCTACGATGATTGTAAAGTGATGGATTGATGACTTGCTCTATGCTTGTATGTGTACATGTATATGCTTGAATGTGTGGCTCGTTGCCAATGGCTATAAATGTATATGCCACTGAGCTTCGCAGCTCACCCCATTATCTCCCCTCCTCAGGTGCAGAACGAGACGATCATTGACCTTACAAGGCATCGGAAACTTCAAGATAGTTAGGAGCTTTGTATTAAGTTAGTATTTTGATTAGCCCGCCAAGCATATCATCATGGAGCATATTCACGTATTTTGGATTTAAACTTTATTTTGCATTATGTTATTTTGAGAATACTTGTTGAATTTCCTTCGGATTGTAATGGCATGAAGCCCTTGGTTTATGGGGTGTTTAATTCATAGTTGTATGTTATTATAGCGTGTGCGAAAATGCATGTGTGAATCGGGTTATGTATGGATGTTGGGATCGGGTCTGTTATGTTTGGGAGCTCGTCGCTGGCGCAGCTCGAGGGGCCACCTCGGGATAGGAGATCCAGGACTCGGGCCCAACTACACCTTTTCTGTTCCTCTTTTTTTTAACACACTCTTTTCTGGTTTTATTTTATTTATTATTTTTTTTGAAAAGGAAATGCAAATTAAACTAATGACATCATATGAAATGCGTGCAAGTGCTCATACATAATAAGGCTCAATGGGCTAGCAAGGGATAAGTGTTTATGGGACTGTGCTTGGGGAAAAGGGGTTGAAGAAAGAATGCCTCTATCACATTAACAAAATTCTAGTCCATAAAGCTTTGATTAAGAATTGAAAAAAATTCTAGAGAGATATGAAATAAGTAGATGCACACAATATTGAAGAAAAAATTAGGCTCAAATATCCTTCCAACAAAGTTAATTTAGCCAAGACCAACTATCGTTAAAAGAATGGAGGGTATTTTCATAAATTCAAGCACCACTTTGAAACTTATAAAATCTTTGCAAACAACAATTACAAGAGACTAGTGTGGAGAAAGTTTGAATTGAGTAAAAGAGTTTAGCATAAATGTCATTTTTGTAAAAAAAGAAAGGGACATCGCGACGTGCAGCATTGTGTGCCGCGACCTGTGGACGTCGTGAAGCTGCGTTGATGTCGCAATGTGTGTGCTAAAATGACTAGCCTCGCCGCGGTGAGGAACAGCAGAATGACACAAAAAATTTACCAAGTTTGAAAACATAATGCAAGATTCGCTAACACGTTCATAAATAAGATGTCAAACAGGCATGCAACAAGAAAGATAGATGGGGAAATAGCTCCCCCACACTTAAACAATACATTGTCCTCAATGTTGAACAAGCAAAGGATAAGCATAAGGGAAGAAAACACAAAGGACAATTCAACACAACAGCAGGAAGGCTGGAGACAGAACCAAATGGGGATTTTAATGAATTGAAAGGTTACTGATTAAACTAAAAGCTAATCTATTTTCCTACTGGGGTTGTTTCTCCCTGACACTCACTTAACAAACTAATGCACTAATATGTGTCACGAGCAATCACGACGCATAGGTAAGTAAACAAGTGAAGGAGAGAAACAACCTAGGAGTTATGGAGGTTTGTTTATTCTCCCGGTTAGCCTTCGACAAATGTCTATGGCGTGGTGAAATAACTTCATCCATTCCCATGCCCATGTCAGCCTCCACTATGCCAGATTCACTTGAAATGATTGTCGCAGAAAAATAAGAGTTAGCCCCAGCGAACTTCCACGGAAGGTGTAATCGGTAAAATGCCAGCTATCAAAAATAAAGGAAAACTATCAATGAGGATGAAACTAAACTATCTAGAATGCAATCTAAAAGAAAAGACTCCTAACTTCACTTAGCAACAAAATGACAAAAACTAAACTAAAGAACCAATTCTTGGTTCCCCAGCAATAGCGCCATTTTGATCGCGACTCTATCGATTTGACCTTAAGATCGATCCTTGGAAACCGGTCAAAAATAATAAATTCCAAGATTACAATATAGGTTGCAACCTCAGGTCATCTCACTTAATCGGAACCTAATGAAATGGACCTAAGCTAGTCTATATGTCATAAAGTACAAGCGAAGTTAGTAAGGAAAGGGGGGTTTTGCTTATTTTTATGAAAACATTAACTACACTAAAATGCATTGTGAAAAAGTATTTTTTTTGTTTTTGGAAAAGAAAATGAAAAGATTACAACAAGTGATAAAATTCCCTTGAAAATGAGCTTTGGCTATCACCGTTCAAAACTAATTTGATGGGATTAGAAATCACTAAGTTTGAATGGTAAACCTTAAAGGGCTCTCTTTAAGTCCAGGTCCTTGATTAATGAACTCCATTTCTCAAGTTCCCATTAAGTGCTCTTAAGCCTTAGAACCTTAAAGGACTCTTTAAGTCCAGGATCTTGATCAATGAACTCCATTTCTCAAGATCCCGTTAAGCGCATCTTAGTGTGTGCGGTGGATTAAAAATCACTAAGTTTAAAATGATAAACCTTAAAGGACTCTCTTTAAGTACAGGATCTTGATCAATGAACTCCATTTCTCAAGATCCCATTGAGTGCTCTTGAGCCTCAGAACCTTAAAGGATTCTTTAAGTCCAAGGCTTTAATCAATGAACTCCATTGCTTAAAACCTTGTTAAAAGCATCTTAGTGTGTGCGGTGGATTTACCAATGCAATGGGTCAAATGAAATCTAGTATCAACTCAATATCAAACACAACTAGGCAGATAAAAGAGAATCAACAAGATCACAAGTGAACATAGCAAACACTCAGTTTGAAATGATAAACATTAAAGAACTCTCTTTAAGTCCAAGATCTTGATTAATGAACTCCATTTCTCAAGATCCCATTAAGTTCTCTTAAGCCTTAGAACCTTAAAGGGACTCTTTAAGTCCAAGGTTTTAATCAATGAACTCCATTTCTTAAAACCTTGTTAAGCGTGTCTTCGTGTGTGCGGTGGAATGCCAATGCAAAGGGTCAAATGAAATCTAGCATCGACTCTATATCAAACACAACTAGGCAGATAAAAGAGAATCAACAGGATCACAAGTGGACATATATGAGACTTCATATATTTAAACTCAAAGTTCTACATAAGCAAATCCATACACATTACATTATTCAACACTTGATTAAACTCTAATCAAGCTAATCTAACTACAAAGCAGTAAACCCCAACTCGGCTGTTCATAAAAAAGTAGTTAAATGTAGCACCCCCTTACCATAGGATATGTATCGGGACGCCCGTAGGTCATTCCGATACTCACCCGACGATAAGGGTGCGCTACGAACAACTAACACTCCACATGGCATCCAAGTATCATAATGCATTAATATGAAATTCACTAAGTTTTGGAACCATAAAATTTTCATTTCATAACCTCAAGCAATAAATAATACAACTGGTAGTTTCTGTACATGTCTCCAAAAGAAAATCAAACAAAAAGCTAGCTAGGTCATCCTTCCAACAAGTGTCAGCTGACCAACCTGTGTGCCATAACTTCTCTTGCCAACTCAATCTACACGGCAGGAAAAGTCTCTCCGGAGCTATGAGTCTACTATCTCGATCCTGAAAAATAATTTGCAATTTTGGGTGAGTTTGCGAACTCAGTGAGGAACCATCATCGATGGTTCACCCAATTCATGCATATACACAGTATAATGCAGATTCACATAGTTATATCATTAAAACACATTCAGAAGTACCACATGATTATCACGATATCAGTCAAAAGAAACCAATTCAAATGCACATGAAATACGTATGTGACGCTTTTCCAATTTATTACGTTATTGTGACCGAGCGTCTGAAACTGTCCCTTAAAGGGCGCATTAATCGGTGAGCCATAGGTTCTAAATCATTGTGGACTCAAGGCCCAATCACGTTGAGCTTAAAGCTCTCGTTGGCTTCTGGTCTGTTGCGCAATTCTTGATCATGCAATTATGTATGAATGCAAATGTCGAATAGCCAAATCTACACCATAAGCGATTCCCATTTAACATATTCACATATGTCAACTCCAAGTAATCACATGAAAATCAATTATAGCACTTCGATATCTCATTCCAAATATTTCAGAAACCCATGGTCCGAAATCAATCAAAATCAAATACACATATTCCCATCCATTATCTCCACAGTTGTATAAGTGCGAAATATAACCAAATAATAATTGAGGAACCATCTAGGTTACTCACCTAATAACTTCCGAGCTAATGCTGGGAAGTCTCTGCGATGTCCGTAGATCTACGGTCCAACTGAGCCTCTATAGCAAATACAATAGGTTCACATTACTAACTGTATAGTCAACCCGAACGGCATCACTAGAAACTCGAAATGTCCATACCTGCTTCTGAAGGCACTCTTAGGCACATCGGCCTCTGTAATCTTCAACTGATAGTAACCAGATCGCAGATCTAACTTGGTGAATACCTGAGCCCCCTGCAACTGATCAAATAAGTCATCGATCCTAGGCAGTGGATACTTATTCTTCTTGTCACCTATTCAACTGCACTGTAATCGATGCACTGACCTCAAAGTCCCATCCTTTTCTTCACAAACAAAAGCTGGAGCTCCCATGGTGAAACACTAGGTCGATAAACCCTTCTCCAAAGAACTCCTGAATCGAAGTCTTAAGCTCCCTCGGTTCACAAAGGTGCCATCCTATATGGAGGTATAGATATAGGGCGGTACTGAGGCGAGGTCAATAGAAAACTCTATCTCCGATCCGTGAGTAAACCGGTAACTCATCAGAAACACATCCGAAATTCCCTAACCACGGAATATCCTGAAGCCTCTGCTTTCAACTCGGTGTCAACCACATGAGCGAGATATGCCTCACTGACCTCCTGCATCGGTCTCGTGGCACTAAGGAAAGAGATCATCCGGCTGGTCTTGCTGACTAACTCCTCACGAACTTTGCTCTGGGGTGACCAGAGACTCTAATACAACCTCCTTGGTATAGCAGTCCATAATAGCCCTATGGGCGTCACCGATCCATCCGAGAATGACATCGATCTCTAAGAGGCAATACTATAAGGTGCGCCTCAACTTCGCTTGATCAATCGGATCGAGCATCTCCTGCAGACCTCTCCCAATGCGATAGTAATACCTAGAGGTGTACTCACCTCAGCCCATACCGTAACATCTCCCTATCCCATGCAATCTATATGCCATATGAGGTGCAATAAAGAATCGTGGATCCGAGGATCCAAAGAATGCAAATGCCTCAATATCAGAGATGAGAAGCATACCAGCTACAACATCAGGAGAATCCTGGGCCTCCTGCCTCGTCATGGCATATACTCTGGCCTGGGATTGTGGTCGGCTGCCCCGACCCTCAGTCCGCCCAAAGGATCCCTCAGCTCTACCTCGGCCTCCACCTCGGCCCCTCTGTACTGATCCACGCCCGGGTCCACCCACTCTACTCTTTGTCATTGTAGTCTACTTACTCCGGCTCGGCTACCCAGATGAGCTCCCAAAGTAGCTGGGCAATCCCGAATCTGGTGATCCATGGAGCCGCATTTAAAGCAAGCTCCGATCAATCGCCAACACTCTCCAAAGTGCCTCTTCTCACAGTGCTCACAGAATGGAGGAATCTGCCCAAAACCTCTGCCACTGCTGCTGCCACTGCCAGTCTGTACAAATCTCCCTCTCTGTCCAAAACCTGACTGTCTGGATCCTCCTGAAGATCTAAAGGTCCTGCTCTGGCGCTTGCTAAAACTCCTACCAGAGCTGCCCTGACTGTCACTAACTCTCTTCCCTCTGGACCCCTGACCCATCTCCGACTGTCTCTGTCTCACTATCTGCTCTACTCTCACAGCAGCAGCTCTCAACTCTATAAAAGAGCCCATATCAGAACGGGCCAGTCCGGCACGAATCTCCAAATTCAGCCCCATCTCAAACCTCCGGCACCTGTCTGTCTCAGTAGAAACCACAGTAGCAGCATACCCCATCAACTCATTAAACCTCACCTCGTACTCTGCTACTGTCATCCTACCCTGTCTCAGCTCCAAAAACTCCTGCATCTTCATTTCCAGATACACCTTGGGCATATAATTGTCTTTAAAGTCCTCGAAAGTGCGCCCATGTCGAGAAGCAAGGCACAGTGGTGCTTGCCGGAGCAGTCTTCCACCATGTATAAGCGGGGCCTGCAGAAGAGATCTTGCATAATCGAACCTCTCATCAGTTCATGATCCATCTGATCGAGAACTCTCTCGGTCCTCTCCAACCAACTCTCGGCCTCGGTAAGTGCATCTTGCCATAAATTCTGACCCCACGCACGCGACAAATCATATCTCCTCTCCCGTCTAACGGGAACTCTAGGAGGCAACTCCTCAGATCGAGGCACCAAGGACTCTCTACTAGCTCCAACAGATCCCTGGTCAGCTGGTTGATCTATCTGATCACCAAATACGGATGACCTATAAAAAAAACAGGAACTCTGATCAGTTTCTGTATTTCTCACAATAATTCAAGCCTAATTATGTCCTAATCCCAACAGATGCCAAACCATGCTCTGATACCACCTAATGTAGCACCCCCTTACCATAGGATATGTATCGGGACGCCCGTAGGTCATTCCGATACTCACCCGACGATAAGGGTGCGCTACGAACAACTAACACTCCACATGGCATCCAAGTATCATAATGCATTAATATGAAATTCACTAAGCTTTGGAACCATAAAATTTTCATTTCATAACCTCAAGCAATAAATAATACAACTGGTAGTTTCTGTACATGTCTCCAAAAGAAAATCAAACAAAAAGCTAGCTAGGTCATCCTTCCAAAAAGTGTCAGCTGACCAACCTGTGTGCCATAACTTCTCTTGGCAACTCAATCTACAGCAGAAAAGTCTCTCCGAGCTATGAGTCTACTATCTCGATCCTGAAAATAATTTGCAATTTTGGGTGAGTTTGCGAACTCGGTGAGGAACCATCATCGATGGTTCACCCAATTCATGCATATACACAGTATAATGCAGATTCACATAGTTATATCATTAAAACACATTCAGAAGTACCACATGATTATCACGATATCAGTCAAAAGAAACCAATTCAAATGCACATGAAATACGTATGTGACGCTTTTCCAATTTATTACGTTGTTGTGACCGGCGCTCAAAGCGTCCCTTAAAGGCGCGATTAATCGGTGAGCCATAGGCTCTAAATCATTGTGGACTCAAGGCCCAATCACGTTGAGCTTAAAGCTCTCGTTGGCTGCTCTGTTCACAACTGCCAATTACTGATCATGCAATTATGTATGAATGCAAATGTCCAAATAGCCAAATCTACACCATAACCGATTCCCATTTAACATATTCACATATGTCAACCCAAGTAATCACATGAAAATCAATTATAGCACTTCGATATCTCATTCCAAATATTTGAGACACCGTGGTCGAAATCAATCAAAATCAAATACATATTCCCATCCATTATCTCCACGGTTGTATAAGTGCGAAATATAACCAAATAATAATTGAGGAACCATCTAGGTTACTCACCTAATAACTTCCGAGCTAATGCGGAAGTCTCTGCGATGTCCGTAGATCTACGGTATAACCGAGCCTCTATAGCAAATCTGATAGGTTCACATTACTAAGCGTATAGTTAGAATGACCAAATAATGCACATGGAATAACTAAAGCGTGTATAATGCATGTTCATGGCATTCCGGCCGTAACCAAAATTTTCCCATCTTAAAATCTGTCGAAAAAAATTAGAAAATTATAGCGCCGGCGGCACCATTTTGGACCTCAATCGCCCAAAAGAACTAAAGCAGTGATCAGGACAATTACCGGGGCCACGTCAATTTCCGTCTAAAATTCCCAATTTCTCATAAATGAAATTCAATATGTTACAAATCCGATGCCTCAAGAATCAGGTCAATCGGACGTCGGACGGAAAAGAAATTGACAAAAGAAACCATTAGGTCACTTAATGCCAAAAAAAAATAAAAACAATAATAAATTCTACCTCTCTTCCTTCCCCTTTTCTTTTCCTATTGTCAATCTGAATTTTCAACAACCATAATTCTTAGCACACAATTTAGAAAAATACAAACTATACCTCATTAGAAAGCTAATGAAACCCTCTACAATTCTCAAGAAGACCACAAAAATTAATTCCACCTCTAAGGGTGTCAAAAATCCCATCAAAACTACTTCCTACTCAAAGCCCATCAACACTGGACAGTACCTTACCAATTCACAAACTCACTGATTATTGAGCCAAAAATTACCACATAAATATGCTCAATCATTTCACAATGTCCTCTACAACTTTCATGAACAACCCAAAAGCAAATTCCATTGCTAAACAAGTCAATTAATTCACTCAATGTTGCTGTTCCTGAAATCATTCAATTTGAGCAGTACACTTATAACAAGCATAACTCCCTATACACAAGTCAGAAAAATCCAAACTTTATGTCCCTGAAAAGATAAATCTTCAAACTTAAATTCTTCCTGAAATAACCAAACTCCAATTCAGCCTCTAAAAGTTTCAAATATGTTATGCAAGTTTCTGACCTAATCAGCACATAACATCACAATGTAGGTTCAGCTTTTGAAATTCCATATCTCCACATCTGATTTCCAAAAAATTATAATCCATATATCATTTCCAAGATCAATGTATCATATAAAACTCTTCAGTAGACCCCTAAAACCAGTTCAGTTCACAAAAATTACTAAAATTACTCCAAAACAGAATGTACACCACATTTGCTAATCCAGCTAGGTTTCACTCAATACATAACAACAGTCAATAGTTATCAGGCCATAACTCCCAATATACAAATCGAAAAATAGCAAGATCAGTGGAAATGGAAATCTAACTCAATATGCTACAACTTTCATGAAGACCATTTTCCCAAATTTCAAATCAATAAATTTATAAAAATCAGCAAAATAATCAGGTCATAGTGTCGGTTACTGTTCACAGGCAATAAAACAGTAACTTTCCATGTAAATTTTCGACCTTCTAACATTACAATTTCACAACACCTATTTCACACTAAATTGAAGCCAACATCCCAAAGTTTACTTGGGCACAAACCTCACCTCATTTTCTTACCTATACAATTAGTTATGATCAAAACATTCCAATAGGTCAAAACTCAATTTCCAGCTTTCATCAACAACCTAACTTCTATCACTTCTTACATCAATAACATATCACTAAGCATCCATTCCTACCTCTAATTCAACCCCAAAGTCATCACAACATACACTTCTACAATGACACAAAAATTGGCAGCACACATATACACAATTCCCATACTTTGTTTCCATGTATTAAGCATCATAAACATCATTAAAACAAAGAACTTAAAAGAACCTTACCTATCAAGCTTCCAATCCTCACTTCTTCTCTTCAATTCTTTCCTATGCTTTCTAACTACTTCTACCAAGACCAAGCATGCATCACCTCATCATCTAACTTTGATGTAATAAGAGATAAGAGATATTTTGAATTTGTGGAGAAAGATGAACAAAAAAGAAGTAAAAATCGATGATGATGGAGAAGTTTAAAGAGAGGATTTGGTTTTAATGAAAAAGCAAGCAATATGTAGTGTTTTCCTTAGGTATTTCATTAGGTTAACGAGAGAGATGGTAAGGAAGCATTAAATGATGGTTTTGGTGGCTAAATTTGATTGGTCCACATATTGAAAGAAAAGTCAAAGTAATATTTCTTTAATCCAGATCAAAAACTAACCCAATCAACTCAATTGACCCCAATTTCAATCCCAAAATAATATACCCAATATTACAGTGCCATTGGGTAGAAATTTTCGCTATCAAAAATTGACCGGTTCGCCACTTGGCGATTTTTCCGGTCTAGGAATTTTCTTCGGAAAAATCCAGAAAAATTCCTAAAAATCCCTTAAAATAGACAACAATTTATGGCGCACTCCAAATAATTTTCAAACACAATTACCCCATAAATTACACAAAGAATCTCAATTTGAAACCTAAGCCGGAAAATGTCATGAATACATGTATACTATGTGCATGTGCAACCAATCGTTAATCATGGAGGCTATATGCTGTATGATCATACCGAGATTCAATTCAATACTCCTAACCTGTCCCAATTTACCAAAATACCCTTCCTATAGGAGATGGGATGTTACAATTCTCCCCTCCTAACAAAAATTTCGTCCTCGAAATTCTTACCTGGTTGATCGAAAAGATGAGGATACTGTCTCCTCATATGCTCCTCGGTCTCCCAAGTAGCTTCCTCAGTCGAGTGGTTCCTCCAGAGAACCTTCACTAAAGGAATACGCTTATTCCTCAACTGTTTCACCGAGACCCGACAATCAGACGGCTCCTCCACATGCTCAGTTGCTAGAGACCTCAATCTCTGAGCGGAATCACATGAGTCGGATCTCGACCGATATCTGCGGAGCATACTCACATAGAACACATCGTGCAACTGAGACATCTCACTCGGCAAAGCTAGCCGGTAGGCCAAAGGTCCTATCCTCTCAGTGATCTCATACGGACCAATGTACCTAGGGCTTAACTTACCCTTTTTCCCGAATCTCAGTACACCACGCCACGGAGACACTCGTAGGAACACTCTATTGCCCACATTATACTCCATCTCCCTCCTATGCTGATCCACATAGCTCTTCTGTCTATCCTGAGCCGCCTTGATGTGACTCCGAATCAGTTTCACCTTATCAACTGTATCCTGAATCAGCTCAGGACCCTCAATCATCCTCACACCCTCTTCATCCCAATACAACGGCGATCTACACGGTCGCCCATACAGTGCCTCGTATGGTGCCATCCCGATGCTACTGTGATAATGGTTGTTGTATGCAAACTCAATCAGGGTTAAATACTGATCCCATGCTCCTCTAAACTCCAATACACAAGCCCGAAGCATATCCTCAACAGTCTTAATCGTCCTCTCACTCTGCCCATCTGTCTGAGGATGAAATGACGTACTGAAATTCAACCTAGTACCCATAGCAGACTGCAAACTCTGCCAGAATCTCGAAGTAAATCGGGGATCCCTGTCTGACACTATCGACACTGGGACCCCATGCAGTCTCACTATCTCTGCCACATACTTCTGGGCCAACTGATCCATGGTATTGTTCTCCCTCACTGGCAAGAAATGGACCGATTTAGTCAACCGATCCACTATGACCCAGATAGCATCATGCTGTCTCGGCGTCTTAGGCAAACCCATAATGAAATCCATGGTAATTCGTTCCCATTTTCACTCCGGAATGGGCAACGAATGAAGCTTCCCTACTGGAGCCTGGTGCTCAGCCTTAACCTGCTGGCACGTCAAACATCTAGATACAAACTCCGCTACCTGCTTCTTCATGCCAAGCCACCAGAAATGTTGCTTAAGAGTGTTATACATCTTGGTAGTACCAGGATGCATAGCATATGTGGCCATATGAGCCTCCTCTAATATCTCTCGTCTCAAATCATCCACATCAGGCACACAAAGCCTCTGTCCCATCCATAAAGTCTCATCTCTTAACTCAAACTCAGAACTCGAATCAGCTTTTACTTTCTCAATCAGTCTCACCATAACAGGATCCTTGTCCTGAACTCTCCTGATCCTATCCAGTAGCATCGGCCTCAGTCGCAAAGTAGCCAATAAGACTCCATCCTGCTCCAGATTCATCTGAACATTCAAAGCCCTCAACTGAATTAAGTTAGGCAACCTCATTGCCTGAATCTGAGCTGTACTAGTATGTGACTTCCTACTCAGAGCATCTGCCACCACATTGGCTTTCCCAGGGTGATACTCGATAGTACAGTCATAGTCCTTCAACAACTCAAGCCACCTCCTCTGTCTCAAATTCAACTCTCTCTGACTCAGTAGGTATCTCAAACTCTTATGATCTGTGAAGATCTGGAAGGTCTCACCATACAGGTAATGCCTCCAAATCTTCAGAGCAAAAACAACTGCAGCTAACTCCAAATCATGAACAGGATAGTTTACCTCGTGAGACCTCAACTGTCTCGAAGCATAAGCAATGACTCTACCATGCTGCATCAAGACACACCCCAATCCCTGATGCGATGCATCACTATATACATCAAATCCTCCAGTCCCAGATGGAATAGCCAACACCGGTGCAGTAGTCAACCGATGTTTCAGCTCCTCAAAGCTCTTCTGACACTCCTCAGTCCATCGGAATGGTACATTCTTCCTCAGAAGCTTTTTCAGAGGGGCTGAGATCAGTGAAAACCCCTCGACAAATCTCCGGTAATAACCCGCTAATCCGAGGAAACTCCGAATCTCTGACACATTCCTAGGAGCTTCCCACTTCAGCACTGCCTCAACCTTACTCGGATCCACCTGAATACCCTCTCCAGTCACTATATGTCCCAAAAGATCACTCGATCCAGCCAAAATTCACATTCTTGAATTTGGCATATAACTATCTCTCCTCATAAATCGTAACACAATCCTCAAATGCTCACTATGCCCTGTCATCCCTCGAATACACTAGAATGTCATCAATAAACACAATAACAAACTGATCCAGGTAGGGCTGAAATACCTTATTCATCAAGGCCATGAAGGCTGCCGGGGCATTAGTCAACCCTAACGGCATCACTAGAAACTCGAAATGTCCATACCTGCTTCTGAAGGCACTCTTAGGCACATCGGCCTCTGTAATCTTCAACTGATAGTAACCAGATCGCAGATCTAACTTGGTGAATACCGAGCCCCCCTGAATCGATCAAATAAGTCATCGATCCTAGGCAGTGGATACTTATTCTTTCTTGTCACCCGATTCAACCGCTCGTAATCGATGCGACCTCAAAGTCCCATCCTTTTCTTCACAAACAAAACTGGAGCTCCCCATGGTGAAACACTAGGTCCGATAAACCCTTCTCCAAGAACTCCTGCAATCGAGCCTTAAGCTCCCTCGGCCCACAGGTGCCATCCTATATGGAGGTATAGATATAGAGCGGTACTGAACGAGGTCAATAGAAAACTCGTCTCCGATCCGCAGAAACCGGTAACTCATCAGAAACACATCTGAAATTCCCTAACCACGGAATATCCTCAAGCCTCCTTTCAACTCGTGTCAACCACATGAGCCGATATGCCTCATGACCTCCCCGCATCGGTCTCGAGGCACTAAGGAAAGAGATCATCCGGCTGGTATCGCTCGACTAACTCCTCTCGAACACCGCTCAGGTGACGGGGAGACTCTAATACAACCTCCTTGGTATAGCGGTCCATAATAGCCCTATGGGCGTCGCCACCATCCATCCCGTAATGACATCGATCTCTCTCGAGGCAATACTATAAGGTGCGCCTCAACATCGCTGATCAATCTGGATCGAGCATCCTCGCAGCACCTCCCAATGCAAGAGTAATACCTAGAGGTGTACTCACCTCAGCCCATACCGTAACATCTCCCTATCCCCATGCAATCTATATGCCATATGAGGTGCAATAAAGAATCGTGGATCCAGGATCCAAAGAATGCAAATGCCTCAATATCGAGATGAGAAGCATACCACCACAACATCGGGGAATCTGGGCCTCACCTCGTCATGGCATATATACTGCACAGGATCGTGGTGGTGCCCGACCCTCGGTCGCCTAAAGGATCCTCACCACCTCGGCCTCTACCTCGCCCTCTCAGATCGATCCACGCCCGTCCACCCACTCTACTCATTGCATCAGAGTACTACTCCCGGCTCGCCATTACCCGCAGATCGAGCTCCCAAAGTAGGCTGGCAATCCCAATCTGGTGATCCATGGAGCCAGATTTAAGGCAAGTCAGATCAATCGCCAACACTCTCCAAAGTGCCTCTTCTCACAGTGCTCACGAGAATGGAGGAATCGCCAAAACCTCTGCCATCTTCTCGCCGCCATTGCCGGTCTGTACAAATCTCCTCTCGTCCAAAACTCGATCGTGGATCCTCTCGAAGATCTAAAGGTCCCGCTCTGGCGCTTAAAACTCCTACCAGAGCTGCCTGACCATCACTAACTCTCTTCCTTTGGACCTCGACCCATCTCCCATTGTCTCTGTCTCACTATCCGCTTTCTACTCACAAAGAAGCAGCTCTCAACTCTATAAAAGAGCCCATATCGAACAGGCCGGTCCGCACGAATCTCCAAATTCAGCCCCATCTCAAACCTCGGCACTGTCTGCATCTCAAGAGAAACCACGAGTGAGCAGATACCCCATCAACTCATTAAACCTCACTTTCGTACTGCCATGTCATCCTACCTGTCTCAGCTCCAAAAACTCCTGCATCTTCATTTCCAGATACACCTTGGGCATATAATTGTCTTTAAAAGTCCTCAGAAAGTCTGCCCATGTCAGTAAGCAAGGCCTGGTGGTACTGCCCGGAACAGTCTTCCACCATGTATAAGCGGGGCCCTGCAGAAGAGATACTGCATAATCGAACCTCTCATCGAGTTCGCGATCCATCTGTCGAGAACTCTCGGTCCTCTCCACCAACTCTCGGCCTCGGTGGGTGCAGATCGCCATAGAAATCTGACCGCCACGCACATGAGAAATCATATCTCCTCTCCCGTCTAACGGGAACTCTAGGAGGCAACTCCTCAGATCGAGGCACCGAGGACTCTCTACTAGCTCCAACAGATCCCTGGTCAGCTGGTTGATCTATCTGATCACCAAATACGGATGACCTATAAAAAAAACAGGAACTCTGATCAGTTTCTGTATTTCTCACAATAATTCAAGCCTAATTATGTCCTAATCCCAACAGATGCCAAACCATGCTCTGATACCACCTAATGTAGTACCCCCTTACCATAGGATATGTATCGGGACGCCCGTAGGTCATTCCGATACTCACCCGACGATAAGGGTGCACTACGAACAACTAACACTCCATATGGCATCCAAGTATCATAATGCATTAATATGAAATTCACTAAGTTTTGGAACCATAAAATTTTCATTTCATAACCTCAAGCAATAAATAATACAACTGGTAGTTTCTGTACATGTCTCCAAAAGAAAATCAAACAAAAAGCTAGCTAGGTCATCCTTCCAAAAAGTGTCGGTGACCAACTGTGTGCTATAACTTCTCTTGGCAACTCAATCTACACTACAGAAAAGTCTCTCCGGAGCTATGAGTCTACTATCTCGATCCGAAAAATAATTTGCAATTTTGGGTGAGTTTGTGAACTCAGTGAGGAACCATCATCGATGGTTCACCCAATTCATGCATATACACAAGATAATCTGATTCACATAGTTATATCATTAAACACATTCGAAGTACCACATGATTATCACGATATCGACCAAAAGAAACCAATTCAAATGCACATGAAATACGATGTGACGCTTTTCCAATTTATTACGTTGTTGTGACCGGCGCTCAAACTTGTCCCTTAAAGGCGCGATAATCGGTGAGCCATAGGCTCTAAATCATTGTGGACTCAAGGCCCAATCACGTTGAGCTTAAAGCTCTCGTTGGCTGCTCTGGTCACAACTGTCAATTTCTGATCATGCAATTATGTATGAATGCAAATGTCCAAATAGCCAAATCTACACCATAACCGATTCCCATTTAACATATTCACATATGTCAACTCCAAGTAATCACATGAAAATGAATTATAGCACTTCGATATCTCATTCCAAATATTTCAGACACCCATGGTCCGAAATCAATCAAAATCAAATACACATATTCCCATCCATTATCTCCACAGTTGTATAAGTGCGAAATATAACCAAATAATAATTGAGGAACCATCTAGGTTACTCACCTAATAACTTCCGAGCTAATTCCGGGAAGTCTCTGCGATGTCCGTAGATCTACGGTCCAACTGAGCCTCTATAGCAAATACAATAGGTTCACATTACTAACTGTATAGTTAGAATGAACAAATAATGCACATGGAATAACTAAAACGTGTATAATGCATGTTCATGGCATTCCCGGCCCTAACCCAAAATTTTCCCATCTTAAAAATCCGTCTAAAAAAATTAGAAAACTATAGGCGCTGACGGCACCCATTTTGGACCTCAATCGGCCCAAAAAGAACTAAAACAGTGATCACCGGACAATTACCCGGGGCCACGTCAATTTCCCGTCTAAAAATTCCCAATTTCTCATAAAATGAAATTCAATATGTTACAAATCCGATGCCTCAAGAATCAGGTCAATCGGACGTCGGACGGAAAAGAAATTGACAAAAGAAACCATTAGGTCACTTAATGCCAAAAAAAAATAAAAACAATAATAAATTCTACCTCTCTTCCTTCCCCTTTTCTTTTCCTATTGTCAATCTGAATTTTCAACAACCATAATTCTTAGCACACAATTTAGAAAAATACAAACTATACCTCATTAGAAAGCTAATGAAACCCTCTACAATTCTCAAGAAGACCACAAAAATTAATTCCACCTCTAAGGGTGTCAAAAATCCCATCAAAACTACTTCCTACTCAAAGCCCATCAACACTGGACAGTACCTTACCAATTCACAAACTCACTGATTATTGAGCCAAAAATTACCACATAAATATGCTCAATCATTTCACAATGTCCTCTACAACTTTCATGAACAACCCAAAAGCAAATTCCATTGCTAACAAGTCAATTAATTCACTCAATGTTGCTGTTCCTGAAATCATTCAATTTGAGCAGTACACTTATAACAAGCATAACTCCCTATAAACAAGTCAGAAAAATCCAAACTTTATGTCCCTGAAAAGATAAATCTTCAAACTTAAATTCTTCCTGAAATAACCAAACTCCAATTCAGCCTCTAAAAGTTTCAAATATGTTATGCAAGTTTTTGACCTAATCAGCACATAACATCACAATGTAGGTTCAGCTTTTGAAATTCCATATCTCCACATCTGATTTCCAAAAAATTATAAGCCATATATCATTTCCAAGATCAATGTATCATCTAAAACTCTTCAGTAGACCCCTAAAACCAGTTCAGTTCACAAAAATTACTAAAATTACTCCAAAATAGAATGTACACCACATTTGCTAATCCAGCTAGGTTTCACTCAATACATAACAACAGTCAATAGTTATCAGGCCATAACTCCCAATATACAACTCGAAAAATAGCAAGATCAGTGGAAATGGAAAGCTAACTCAATATGCTACAACTTTCATGAAGACCATTTTCCCAAATTTCAAATCAATAAATTTATAAAAATCAGCAAAATAATCAGGTCATAGTGTCGGTTACTGTTCACAGGCAATAAAACAGTAACTTTCCATGTAAATTTTCGACCTTCTAACATTACAATTTCACAACACCTATTTCACACTAAATTGAATCCAACATCCCAAAGTTTACTTGGGCACAAACCTCACCTCATTTTCTTACCTATACAATTAGTTATGATCAAAACATTCCAATAGGTCAAAACTCAATTTCCAGCTTTCATCAACAACCTAACTTCTATCACTTCTTACATCAATAACATATCACTAAGCATCCATTCCTACCTCTAATTCAACCCCAAAGTCATCACAACATACACTTCTACAATGACACAAAAATTGGCAGCACACACATATACACAATTCCCATACTTTGTTTCCATGTATTAAGCATCATAAACATCATTAAAACAAAGAACTTAAAAGAACCTTACCTATCAAGCTTCCAATCCTCACTTCTTCTCTTCAATTCTTTCCTATGCTTTCTAACTACTTCTACCAAGACCAAGCATGCATCACCTCATCATCTAACTTTGATGTAATAAGAGATAAGAGATATTTTGAATTTGTGGAGAAAGATGAACAAAAAAGAAGTAAAAATCGATGATGATGGAGAAGTTTAAAGAGAGGATTTGGTTTTAATGAAAAAGCAAGCAATATGTAGTGTTTTCCTTAGGTATTTCATTAGGTTAACGAGAGAGATGGTAAGGAAGCATTAAATGATGGTTTTGGTGGCTAAATTTGATTGGTCCACATATTGAAAGAAAAGTCAAAGTAATATTTCTTTAATCCAGATCAAAAACTAACCCAATCAACTCAATTGACCTCAATTTCAATCCCAAAATAATATACCCAATATTACAGTGCCATTGGGTAGAAATTTTCGCTACCAAAAATCGACCGGTTCGCCACTTGGCGATTTTTCAGGTCTAGGAATTTTCTCCGAAAAAATCCAGAAAAATTCCTAAAAATCCCTTAAAATAGACAACAATTTATGGCGCACTCCAAATAATTTTCAAACACAATTACCCCATAAATTACACAAAGAATCTCAATTTGAAACCTAAGCCGGAAAATGTCATGAATGCATGTATAATATGTGCATGTGCAACCAATCGTTAATCATGGAGGCTATATGCTGTATGATCATACCGAGATTCAATTCAATACTCCTAACCTGTCCCAATTTACCAAAATACCCTTCCTATAGGAGATGGGATGTTACATTAAACCTGACAATGTAAACTACTAATCCAAACAACAAATTAATTGTCTAACATTTAATTAAGCTATAATCGAGTAGCTTCACTACAAGTTACAAATCCTAGACCTAGGCATTCATAAATCGTAGCTAAACTACGGATTAAGCTACTCTCCTTTGAAGCTCGGTGAACTCCAACCATCACTGCATCTTCAGGAGAAAATGAATGCCTAACCATGCACTATAACCGGAAACTTCACAACTTGTGATGAATCTAAGCTACCCATGATGAAGTCGACGGTGAAAATGAAAAACAAAACCTTTGTGAAATTGTCCCCAGGGAACCCCGAAGGGAATCCTGGGTGGTAGACGTGAGTGCTTCCTCCTCTTCTCTCTTCGCTCGTCAGTCTCCTTTTTCTCCCTAAATGAATGTCGATCCCCTCCAATGTTAATGTAGTGCCCTAAAGGCAATCGCCTTTAGCGCGTTTTGTACAAAATTGTGTACATTCTTTATAAATAAATAAAGAAAGACATATTTCATTAATTTGATGTTCATTATTTATGAATGGATATTGATCTATAAGCAAATTAATGAAGTCCTTGATATATGACATAGCATGAAGGAAATTATGATGTGATCATACTATTGAGATTCCTATCATGTGCAATTATGTCAAGATTCAAATCATCCCTAGTCATAGGATTACCGAGATCGACATGGTGAATCCGGAAAGACTAGCACATCTCAAGCTCCTTGATTTGATCAGCAAAGGATCTCGTAAACCGTATATATGAGATATTTAGGGTTGAGATGTGGATGCTTACTAGAGGTAGTAAGTACATTGGTTGACCTGCTATGAGATCATCACATGGATGTACTATTCTAATGTCAGTGATAATCTCATCATAGCAATGGTGCAAGTATCCTTAGACTTGAGGTACTCAAGAATATCTTGGATGCTGATTCTATGCTTTGACTCCATTCCTTGTTGCCACACAGAGGTCGCTCATAGAGTGGTGATTGGGTACAGTTTGAGGTATTCGAAGGTAATTAAGTAGCCAATAGAGGATTCACCTCTTCTGTGATAGCAGAAGATGATACCCAGGGCCTCTTGTCAGGGTCATTACTTGGAAATCTCTGATCAGAGTACATATGTCATGAAGAGTGTCTTCGTTGACATATTAAATATAAAGTAATGAGTCACAGGACAAGAACTGAAATCACTTGGACTAGATTTGACATACTCAGTCTAGTAAGAGTTGACACTTTGCCCATACTCATAACCAAGTGGGGTATAGCATGGTGAAAGGACGAATTGCACGGTAATTTTCTATGGAAAGGTTCGTGATATGGTCCATGATGAATATATGTTTATTCGTCAAACCAATTACTTTCCGGTCAATTGGGCGTCATGATGTGTTGCTAGATACCGCTCATGACTTGCTTAGATTAAGTGTTGATCTAAGGCCAACATAACCGGAACCTAATGGGTCACGCGATAAGAGTGTCTCTGAGAACTCGTAAAATAATTTTTTACAGAGTTCCAATATATGGAGAGCAATCGGATTAAATGGATCCCGATGAGATCGAGATATGTCCCGATGAGATCGCGACATCGATATTGCTGAAAAGAGTTTCCGGGGGTTTTTCCCATACCGGGACCCGGTAGGTCGGTAGGACCGACCCCAGTGTGACTAGACCACTTCAGCATTTATATATATATATATATATATATATATAATTAAAGAATTAATTAATTAATATATATATATATGTTGCAACGTGGATGATGGAGGAGAAGGAGGTTTAGAAGCTTCCTTATTTATGCTTAGTGATTAATACATTTAATGACTAAAGACAAAAATGAAAAGTAGAAAGGAGATGATGATCGTGGCATATAAAAAAAAGGAAGAAAAGAAAGAGTTTCTTTGGTCTTAGATTGATGATCATCGTTGGCTTGTGAAGGAAAGAAGAGAAATTGTTCTCTCATCTCTCACCAACGTGCTCTCCATCATCTTCATCTTCTTCAAGCTCTCGTTCATCCTCTCTAAGCTTCTTCAATCTTCCTCTCAAGCTCTCCAAGGACAAAGGTAAGAGCTAGCACTCTTTAATTTGTTCTAGCTATTCCCGGGTCAAAGGGTTTGTCCCGGTTAGGTTCTCCGATCTCTGCGTGGATACCGTTAGAGACGGTCTCCTTTGGTCGTTTTGGTTTGACTTTGTTATATAGACACATGGATCCTGGCTTTCGGGAAGGTCCCGGAATAAAAATTTTTGTTTTCCGCACCGTGAGCATGTGATGCTCACACCGGGATTTTCCTACAGTGGTATCAAAGCCACTTGTGTCGTATATAACGAAGAAACCATGACTAGGTCAGAGTTCCCTATTGCTTGTGACGATGATGCATGTTGATTGAGTGAATTTCGAATTCAGTATAAAAATATAGTTTCCAAAATTTTCTTGCCCAGATATGTTCACAAGATGTTGTTGCATATGTCTGTGGAAGCTCGGGATTTATCAATGTGATTTGATATGGTTTTGCTAATTTATTCCCTAATTTTCTGGTTGCTGTCTTTGTGCACATTCCTTGAATAGGCATGCTTATAAATTCGAGAATAAATTGTAGAAATTTTTTTTTTCAGATTTTCTTTCAACAAAATGTCTCTAAGATGTTTATTAATGTCTATGAGAAAGGAAAAATGTTTTCGAGGTGATTTACTATTTATTTGAGAATTTATTGTATGCTGCTGGGAATAACTGTGTTGAGGAACACAGATTCTACATTGGTTTTGTTGCTGAGGTTGAATGAGTTTTTGATGGAAATAAATCCTGAAAACATTCATGGAGCATGTTGTGAACGTGTTGTAACTTCTGTAATTTTCTCAGATTTTATTGAAATTTTTTCAATGAGTTTTTCAAGCAAAAGGCAAAGCTTGGCAGTTTTGAGAAAGTTGCTGGAGCTGTTTTGTTTGAAATAAGAAATTGTGTAGATTTCAGTTCCAATGCCTTGGATCATTTTTAATGTGATTAAAAATGTGTTACATTGATGTTTCATGATTGCCAAACTGATTTTCTTGAAATTGGGTTTCCAAACAATTTTCGGATGCCAAATGTGTCTCATTAGCTTCTCGTTAATATATTCCCTTATCTTGATTGTTTTGGCCGTCACAAATTTTGTGACCAGTGCCGAAGTAGTCTTGATAAAGTGTAGACTACCTAGAGATACTTAGGGTAATAGTTTGATATTCACAAAAATATTTGGAAATCTAAATGAATAAGAGTGTATTCATCGATTTCAAGTTTTTCATGTATAGTTTGACTATATATGGTAAGCAACAATGAAAATGTTTCATTGGTACATCAAGGTAAAGTGTATTAGACTTGGTGTTGTGAATTTGAACTGCACGGATTGAGAAATTAGCCGATTAGATAGCAATTCCACACGGATAAGTCGACTTACACATGCACAAGTCGACTTGTCCGTGCACTGTAGACGCATAAGTTGACTTGCACAATGTTACAAGTCGACTTGTTCGTGCACAGTTGCATAAGTCAACTTACACTTGCATAAGTAGACTTATACAGAGGCATAAGTCGACTTATACATACACAAGTCGACTTACAACATGCAAAGGTGGGATGATGGATGATTTTAGGTATAGATTCAATGTGATTGATGAATGGCCCTAAATCATTCCATATAGTCATGGTGACTATAATCCTATAGCTTGGAGAAGAAGAAGATGAGACCTGAAAACCCTCACACTTAATATGAAAACTCACGTCTTCCATTAATATGGGGAGAACCAGAGTTCTTATAGAGTTGGGTTGTTGGGTAAACCCAAGCTCACTCTATACGAATATTGTTCAATCATGAAAATAAGATTTTCGGATTAATGGGTCGGTTTTCACTAGAAGCGTTGATTTGTTGAGTAAACTCAAGGTCAACGTGGACAGAGGCGAAATTGGGTAGTGTACATCATATGTACGTGCATCAAGAGTTGATAACCCAATGGGTGTGCATACATCACAAGTTGATAGCACTAGTCGATAGTTGCATCTATAAAGTAATTGGTATGACCGATACCTGCCGATTGATCTAAGGTGGCTTGTTGGGTAAACCCAAGGTCATTTTAGTAATCGGATATCTAAGATGCAATTGGTATGGTGATACCTACCGATTGACCTAAGGTGGCTTGTTGGGTAAACCCAAGGTCATTTTAGGAATGTGGGATATCGACCCACTAGAACATTTTGTCATAATGTTTCTTGGATTCGTCTTGAGGGTTATGGATTCTTTGAAACTAGTGGGAGCTATATGCATGTCATGCAAGTCCTTATGATCATGCATTTAATTCTATTCTAACATTCTTTCTCTCTTTCTCTTTAGGTTGATCAAGATGACTTCAAGTGTGAACTTGCGTCGCTTATGGACTCAAACAAATTAAGCTGCACCAAATTTTCTCGATTGGTGAGAAATATGAGAATTGTTCTCGATCCGATTTAAGTGGGATATGTCCTTGATGTTCCACTTCACGATCCACTGCTGTTGATGCTTGATGAGGATCGAAAGTTTATCGAAAGCATCTCAAAGACAGTGACATAGCAACCTGTATCATGCTTGCCTCGATGTCACCAGAGCTGCAGAAGCAGCATGAGTCTATGAATGCTCATACCATAGTGTTTCATCTTAGGGAGCTGTTTAATGAGCAAGCTCGGTGCGAAAGGTTCGAGACCTAGAGGTTACTCTTCACTACTAAGATGACTCGAGTTCATCTGCGATGCAAGATGCTTTGAAGATGAATGGGTATATTGAGAGATTGGCTGTCTTAGGTTTTGTCATGGATTATGAATTAAGTGTTGACTTAATTCTAGTTGGATTGTCTGATAGTTATTCACAGTTTGTGTTAAACTATCGGATGAATCAAATATCCACGACAATCCCTGAGTTGATCAATCTGCTCAAGACACCAGAGCAAGCTATCAAGAAGGATAGAAAGCAAGTGCTTATGGTGGACTCTTCTTCTGGTTCCAAGAAAAAGAAACTGAAGAAGAAGAGGTCTAAGAAACCGAAAGGAAGTATAGCCAAGAAGAAAACCAAAGAGATCGCACTAAAGGAACTTGCTTCCATTGTGGCAAGACTGGTCACTGGAAGAGGAACTATAAAGTCTATCTGGAGGAACTGAAGCAGAAGAAGGCATCAGATGCCTCGACTTCTTCAGGTATGTTTGTCATTGAAATTAATACTGTTTCTGACCATAACATATGGGTATTAGATACGGTTGTGGCTCACACATATGCAATGATATATGGGCCTCGGGGGATGAGACAACTCATGAAGTGAGAACTAGACTGCGTGTGGGAAATGGAGCAAGAGTTCTTTGCATTAGCCGTAGGCACTTACTTTTTGTCACTCCCCACTGGGCTTGTAATTAAATTGGATGAATGTTATTTTGTACATGTTTTAACAAAGAACATATTGTCTGTTTCTTGTTTAAATAGAGCTGGTTTCCATTTGACTTTTAGTAGCAATGGTTGTTCTATTAGTTTGAATGGAATGCTTTATGGTAATGGTACATTATGCAATGGAATTTACATATTAGATATGTCACATCCAATTATAAATGTCAATGACACGAAAAGACATAAACGAGATAATTTAAAATCAACTTACTTATGGCATTGTCGCCTTGGCCATATAAATGAGAGACGCATCGCTATGCTCCATAAGAGTGGAAGTTTAGGGTCATTTGATTATGAATCATATGACACATGAGAATCTTGTTTATTAGGCAAGATGACTAAGTTACCCTTTAAGGGAAGGGGTGAACGAGCGACTGGAGTATTAGACCTAATACATTCAAATGTATGTGGTCCGATGTCCATCCATGCTAGAAATGGTTGTCTTTACTTCATTACCTTTATCGATGATTATTCTCGATATGGGTACCAGATATCGATGAGATACAAATCAAGCATTTGAAAAGTTCAAACAATTGAAATGAAGTAGAAAACCAACTTGGGAAAAGTATCAAGACATTGCGATCGATCGTAAGGGAATACTTAGACCAACAGCTTTTGGATTATCTCGTAGATAATGGGATTTTATCTCAATGGACTCCTCCTTACACACCACAAAGATAATGGTGTGGCAGAAGGAGAAATCGAACCTTGTTAGACATGGTACGATCAATGATGGGCTTTGCAAAGTTACCAAAATCCTTTTGGGGTATGCACTCGAGACATTTGTTTACTTGCTAAACAGAGTTCCATCAAAGGCAGTTGATGTTACTCCATATGAGATGTGGACTAAAAAGACCCTATCTTACTCATTTGAAAGTTTGGGGTTGTCACGCTTATGTGAAGCGGACACGGTCGAGATAAAGTTGATCAAAATCGACAAGTGTTTTTTCGTAGGATATCCTAAAGAAACAATGGGATATCAGTTCTACTGGCGAGGAACAAAATGTGTTTGTTTCAAAGCATGCTGTGTTTTTAGAAAGAGTTTCTTTTACAAGAAGGCAGTGGGAGAAAATAGAACTTGAAGAAGTTCAAGATGCTCGAACAGACGCAGATCAATCGCTGAACTCAAGCTGTGACTCATACAGATGAAGTAACAGATTCAACCTTCTACAACACACGAAATTGTGAGGTCACGAGGATACGCTCTGTTCCCGAGAGATATGGATTTCTCGTGAATGAACAGAATAACGTATTGCTCATAGAAGATGATGAGCTACCACCTATGAAGAGGTTCTGAAGAGTTCAGAGTCTGAGAAATGGTTTCAAGCCATGAAGTCAGAAATAGATTCCATGTATGAAAACCAAGTATGGACTTTGGTTGATGCACCCGAAGGAATAAAACCCATAGGGTGCAAATGGGTTTTCAAAAAGAAAACTGACATGGATGGTAATGTAATTACCTATAAAACAAGGCTTGTGGCTAAAGGTTTTCGTCAAATACAAGGAGTTGACTACGACGAGACCTTCATCCCAGTAGCAATGCTTAAATCCATTAGGATACTCCTAGCCATTGCCACTCATTATGATTATGAGATATGGCAAATGGATGTGAAGACAGCTTTCCTAAATGGGAATCTAGCTGAGGATGTGTATATGACACAACCTAAGGGCTTCATCTCCTATGATGGCGAAAAGTTATGCAAGCTTCAAGAATCCATCTATAGATTGAAGCAAGCATCCAGGAGTTGGAATATCCGTTTTGATGAGGTAATCAAAGAGTTTGGTTTCTCACAAAATCCGGATGAACACTGTGTGTATAAGAAGGTTAATGGGACTGCAATTGTATTCCTTGTGCTATATGTAGATGACATATTATTACGAGGAAACGATGTCTCGATGCTACAATCAGTGAAGATTTGGTTATCCAAATAATTTTCCATGAAAGACCTTGGTGAAGCAACTTATATCCTTGGGATAAGGATCTATAGAGATAGATCAAAAGGATTGCTTGGTCTTTCACAATCAACGTACATAGATAAGATGCTAAAGAGGTTTAGCATGGAACAATCCAAGAGAGGGTACCTTCCCATCACTCATGGGATAACACTCTCGAAATCTTTGTGTCCTAAGACACAAGATGAAAGGATGCGCATGGATATGATCCCGTATGCATCTGTGGTAGGATCTATCATGTACGCAATGCTATGTACGAGAACTGATGTATCATATGCTCTAAGTGTTACGAGCAGATACCAATCGGATCCTGGTGAAGGTCACTGGGTAGCTGTCAAGAATATCCTGAAGTACTTGCGAAGGACTAAGGATGTTTTCTTGATATATGGAGATGGAGATCTCAAAGTGAGCGGGTATACAGATGCCAATTTTCAATCTGATAAGGATGATTCCAAATCCCAATCAGGTTACATATTCACTGAGCGAACGACGGATCGGTTGGAAGAGTTCCAAACAAGAGACGACTGCTGATTCAACGACCGAGGCAGAGTATTGCCGCTTCAGACGCAGCAAAGGAAGCAGTTTGGATCAAGAAGTTCATTACTGAACTTGGTGTGGTCCTAGCAGTGATGGGCCCTTACAGTTGTATTGTGACAACAATGGGGCTATTGCGCAGGCGAAGGAACCAAGGTCTCTTCAACGATCCAAACACGTACTCTGCCGATATCACCTGATCAGGGAGATCATTGGTCGAGGTGATGTGCAGATAGAGAGAATTCCCACAGAGCAGAATATTGCTGATCCGTTGACAAAGCCATTGTCACAGAAGAGTTTTGATTCTCATGTACTACTTTATGGTATTAGATATCAAGGCGATTGGCTTTAGGTCAAGTGGGAGATTGTTAGTGTAGTGCCCTAAAGGCAATCGCCTTTTAGCGCTTTTATACAAAATGTGTACATTCTTTATAAATAAATAAAGAAAGGCATATTTCATTAATTTGATGTTCATTATTTATGAATGGATATTGATCTATAAGCAAATTAATGAAGTCCTTGATATATGACATAGCATGAAGGAAATTATGATGTGATCATATTTTTGAGATTCCTATCATGTGCAATTATGTCAGTATCTAAATCATCCCTAGTCATAAGATTACTAAGACTGGACATCGGTAATCCGAAAAGACTAGCACATCTCAAGTTCCTTGATTTGATCAAGCAGTGGATCTCAGAAACTGTACATATGAGATATTTAGGGTTGAGATGTGGATGCTTACTAGAGGTAGTAAGTACATTGGTTGACCTGCTATGAGATCATCACATGGATGTACTATTCTAATGTCAGTGATAATCTCATCATAACAATGGTGCAAGTATCCTTAGACTTGAGGTACTCAAGGATATCTTGGATGCTGATTCTGTGCTTTGACTCCATTCCTTGTTGCCTCACAGAGGTCGCTCATAGGGTGGTGATTGGGTACAGTTTGAGGTATTCGAAGGTAATTGAGTAGCCAATAGAGGATTCACCACTTCTGTGATAGCAAAAGATGATACCCATGGCCTCTTGTCAGGGTCATTACTTGGAAATCTCTTATCAGAGTACATATGTCATGAAGAGTGTCTTCATTGACATATTAAATATAAAGTAATGAGTCCCAGGACAAGAACTGAAATCACTTGGACTAGATTTGACATACTCAGTCTAGTAAGAGTTGACACTTTGCCCATACTCATAACCAAGTGAGGTATAGCATGGTGAAAGGACGAATTGCACGGTAATTGTCTATGGAAAGATTCGTGATATGGTCCATGATGAATATATGTTTATTCGTCAAACCAATTACTTTCCGGTCAATTGGGGGTCATAATGTGTTGCTAGATACCGCTCATGACTTGCTTAGATTAAGTGTTGATCTAAGTGGCCAACATAACCGGGAACCTAATGGCTCACACGCATAAGAGTGTCTCAGAGAACTCGTAAAATAGTTTTGGACAGAGTTCTAATATATGGAGAGCAATCGGATTAAATGGATCCCGATGAGATCGAGATATGTCCCGATGAGATCGCGACATCGATATTGCTGAAAAGGGTTTCTGGAGGTTTTTCCCATACCGGGACTCGGTAGGCCGGTAGGACCGACCCCAGTGTGACTGGATCACTTCAGCATTTATTTATATATATATATATAATTAATTAATTAAAGAATTAATTAATTAATATATATATATATGTTGCAACGTGGATGATGGAGGAGAAGGAGGTTTAGAAGCTTCCTTATTTATGCTTAGTCATTAATACATTTAATGAATAAAGACAAAAATGAAAAGTAGAAAGGAGATGATGATCGTGGCATATAAAAAAAAGGAAGAAAAGAAAGAGTTTCTTTGGTCTTAGATTGATGATCATCGTTGGATTGTGAAGGAAAGGAGAGAAATTGTTCTCTCATCTCTCACCAACGTGCTCTCCATCATCTTCAGCTTCTTCAAGCTCTCCTTCATCCTCTCTAAGCTTCTTCAAGCTTCCTCTCAAGCTCTCCAAGGACAAAGGTAAGAGTTAGCACTCTTTAATTTGTTCTAGCTATTCCCGGGTCAAAGGGTTTGTCCCGGTTAGGTTCTCCGATCTCTGCGTGGATACCGTTAGAGACGGTCTCCTTTGGTCGTTTTGGTTTGACTTTGTTATATAGACACATGGATCCTGGCTTTCGGGAAGGTCCCAGAATAAAAATTTTTGTTTTCCGCACCGTGGGCATGTGATGCTCACACCGGGATTTTCCTACATCCAAGATTATTGTTCTAACCTAATTCGGCAAGATTTAAAGGATGGGTCACAGGCTGGGTCGGTATAGTGAGAGAAATTTTTATTTGGAGTCCGGGTATCTGTCTGCTCGCCGCGACGAGATGCTTCCTTGACGTCACGGCGTGCCTTCCTGGATTTCTTACCACGACGTGTTACTTGCTTGGCGTTGCGGCGTGCTCCTCTTGATCCTCGCCACGACTAGATGCTTTGTAGGCGCCGCGGTGTGCACTTCTTGGATCCTCGCCACGACGTGCTGCTTGCATTACGTCGCGGCGTGCAGACTTCTTCATACGCCGCGACGTGTTGACTCTTCTCAACCTTTTGACTCTCTTTGTCCCCTATAATATAAAACAACAATTTGCAGTATCAATTGTCCTTGGAAAAATTATGATGAAATTATTGTCAATTTATGAAAATTTTGCTATCAAATTGTATAAAGTGTAAGCTCACTGTAAGGGACTAATTAAAGCTCAAAAATCACAAATTAAGAGTCAAAAAGTACATTAAGAACTATGAAAATGTAGCCCATTAATAAGATAAACTGGGGCTCAATCAATGGGAAAAGCCATAAACTATGCTGAGTAAAGCTAATCTAAGGCATTCGGAGTAAAAAAAACACCATAATTTAGTCTAAAATGCTACTGATTGGAAAAAATAGCAAGAGCAATAACATAATTGCTTTCATAAATCAAACAAAAACTACACAAGAGTTAAGTAAGAAGGAAAAATATGAACCTGAAGATTGTCAATTGAAACTTCTGAGCAAAAAAATCCAAAATCCTACTAATGGTAGAACAATAAGAATAATTGAAGAGGGGGTAGCGTTTTATAAAAGAGTTGTCGTAGAGATGAGAGAGAAGAACTGAATTGGCTAGTATAATTTTTAGATTAAATTCCCGAGAAAAGTTATCTAAATACAAAGGGGTGCTAGGACTTAGAATCCAATTACAGTGCTACTAATTTCCTTAGATTGTGAAGGTTTTTACTTTCCTAATTACTCAAAAAAATGACCCAAACTTGATAATATAAATTTTAGGAGAAAGATTACTTTCCTAAGTAAGAATCCATGCCAACCAAGCAAGGCCACAGGGTAAGGTAGAGGCTATCTTTTTCTAAATCTTGGGCAAAGAGCCCCTTAATCTGTAGACATGGATCACTTTCTTCAGGAGTTAATTGATACGTGATAAAAGGAGAAAGCTCAAATTCGGGTAGATTCGAGAGAGAGAATTTTGTTTTGGCTAAACAAAATAGTTGTAAGATTTTATGGCCATCACTAACCACTAGTAGCACAAAATTGTTTATATAATTCATTTCATGAATTAGAAGGCAGCAAAAATTTTAAAGTAAAGACCAAATAATTAAAATGAATGAAGGAGTTACAGGAAATAATAATTTATAAAATAAGGACAAATATATCAAATAATCTATAATAAATTATTTCCTACTCCTTTACTTTTAGATAAGATAGATGAATTAATTTATTAAATAAAATTATATATAAAATTAAGTTTAGTTTAGTTAATTTAATATTTAATTTAGACAATATTCTAAAAAAATCATAACTTTCTCAACTGTACTCCAATTAAAATGATTTAAGATTCTCTGAAAATTTTAAGAAGAGCTCTAAATCTTTTATCATTTGAGTTTTTTGAGAAAATGTGAAGAACATAATCTTGTCTACTGTGCATGGATGTTTGAGTGCTAGGAAGTGATCATATTTATTGAAAGATCAATTACCAATAAAATCACAAAATATTGGCAATCACTCTTTAAAATCTATATTAATTTCAATTCAGATATATCTCGGGGACAAAGAGGGGTTTTAACAAGCCTGCCTCAAGAAAGGTTTCATATTATTGTATTGTCATATTTGACATCTTCTAACATAACTCCTCACATCCCTTTAGAGACCCTTCTAATAAAAAAAGATTATAGCTTCTTGAATGTCCTTAAAACTCTTAAGTGACTAATTGTTGTACTTTCATGCATTAGAGAGATAATTTTAGAACTCATATATTTATAAGGCTAACTCTAAATTTTAAAATGGCAATTAAATACTCAAATTTTAATTTTTTTTCAATTCTAGCCCAACGTTAATATCTCTATTAACATTGCTAACATATCCAGCCATATAAGATAAAAACCCTAAACATTTATACACATCAGACTTAATTGAACTAAGTTTTGTTATGCTAGTTAAGGAAACAACACATTTTAGGTTAAAAAAACCCTAAATTACTTTGACTCTTCACTTTGTTCTTGCACCAATCTCTGCTCCTCCTCTTTTTTCAATTTATTACATGAGATCAACGAGTCTTGAAATCCCTTTCCAATTAATATTGATAGTAAAAACATCACTTTCTTGGATAATATCAATGTTCTATTGGTTGAACATAGGGTGTAAGAAGCAATACAAACCATAGATGTTAAAGAGAGAAACTACCCAGAGCTGAAAGACTTGTGTCATTATTCAAATTTTGAGGAAATGTTATCTAGATTAGCTTTTTTGAAGAGAAAGTCAATGCTTGGGCATCAACTAATTGGGACTGTTGAACAACCTCTAGCTAGCATTTTGACACAGAAGAAAGCAATGTTTGGTTTAATTTTGCATGGGAAAGGTGCTTTGGCACACTAACTACTGCTGAAATCTTATAGGTACTACCTCTTAAAGAGTATAGATGATTCCTTTCCTCATGCTCTATGTATCCTGTAACATTTCCAATTACACTATCCAGGCTTGTCTTTTCAACAATCCCGTTAACAACAAAGGAATCTGAAGTAAATCACACGTTAATATATTGAGTAATACAATGACCAAGATACACAAGAAGGGGGGGTTGAATTGTGATAAACTTTTTCAATCCCTTTAATAACAATTGCTTGTTCTTTCAGAAAACTTATCGTAAATCAATTTTAACTAGTTTGAAAACTTTGTTAATAATGAAAACTATGATTTAAGAAAAGTAAGAGTTAGAGAGAAACACATCAATTTTATCTGGTTCACCCCAAACCGTGGGCTACGCCCCGATCCTCGATATTCTTCCGAGATTTTCACTATCTCTAAACTGGTTACAAGTATTCTTTAGATCGAGCCTTTTCGTGTCTCTTAACAAAGAAGTATTCTTTTACTCTTAGCCTCTTCAGTTATCTGTAGCACTTTTTCAAAATGAAAAGCGATAAAGAGCTTTTACAAAAGAGTTGCTCTTCACAATATACACTCGAAAATAATTCGCAATTTTCTCTCGAGATGATGATATTGAATACACGAGTTTCATTCACTTTTTCCAAAAGTTATTTCTTCTTCAATCTCGACTCTTATTTATAGTCGAACTTCAACTGTTTCTTGTCTATCTCGCTTCTTGAATCTTTAAAGAAGCGGTTATTCAGGTTTAGCTCGTAACCGCCTTAAAGCGATGTTTCTTTCTTCCGTCTTATTTTTGAATAAATCGCTTTTGTCTTCGTAAAGCTTCAAATGCGCTTTTGTATCGCTCGCTTTTCAGTAAAGCTTAATCATTTTTCTTCTTCCTTTTCCTTCCGCTCGCTTTTGTATCGTTTGCTTTTCTTAATCTGCTTTTCTCCGTCGCTTTTCCTTCCGCCTGCTTTTGTATCGTCGCTTTTCTTAGTCATTTTTCTTCCGTCTGTTTTTCTTTCGTATATTTCTCTTTGTTTATTATCAAAACTATTTAATACGTGAAGTCTGGTTTGACTTAACATTCTCCCCCTTTTTGATAATAACAAATACTTGTGAATTTAGAGAAATATGAAAAGTATCATATACTTGTGATTTATACAGAAGTATTGAGATAATAAAAAATTATCTTCATCTGGACTTCATCCTTCCATTATCTGGACTTCATCCTTCCAGCTGATTTCTTCCTTCTCCCTTCTCTCTTCTTTCTCCCTTCTCCCCCTATTTGTTATTGATCAAAAAATTATTTTCCAATCTGCTTCACCAACTTTTTTAGCATCTTCTTAATCTTCTTCATATCTTTATCAAGCTTCTGAACATGCTTCTTTAGAGTTGATGTTTCATCTGCAGTCGAAGGTACTGTCTTAACAACTTGCTTTTCAACGATAGCTCTTTGTTGTTGTATAAGCTTCCTTGTTAAAGACATTTGGTTCAATGATTTGCGAAGAGGAGGAGGAACAAATGACTTGTTCATTGATATCAAGATCATAGGGATCTCTTATTTGTTGATAAGGCGCCCAAACCATGGCATAGCTTCTACAATTGAAGTGATCTCCCACAGAGGTCGATTTTGCGAGAATGTTACGATTATAGTAAAACAACATTTCGAGTTGCCAATCGTAATGTAACAATCTCGACCCATTTCGATATTGCCTCCCCGTGGATCATCTGTTGTGGCCTTAGTTAGACTTGATCCTCGGATCTTGATACACGCAGATGGACTTACCTCCTTTTCTCCTTACATGCTTCATCAATCAATTTTTCGCCTCTTCAATCGATCGGAAGACATGTCATCCAATCTACCGCTCAGTTGAACTTTCACTTTAGCTTCTCATAATTGAGTTCAACAAAATTTGGTGGTCAAGATCGGTACCACCTTGATTATTGTACCGCTCAAGATAGGATAAGAAGTGATACGCCTCCAAATGGCTCTGGTGGATATGGTTCTCTCCCAACTCTCTTGATTGATCATAGAAATTTTGTAACCCCTATCCAATGGATGAGAAATGCCATTATCATATTCTCTGATTTGAAGAATGCTTTGACAAATCTCTTAGGTTTGTCTCGATGATGACCGACTTGGTCTTCTTCTCTCTCTTACAACCAATCTATGTTCCCATCTTTCTCTTTGAAAAGTTAAATACTTGGATGGAACATTAGTCATCACACTTACAACTTTTGAAGTAGCCTTCTGTCCCAAAACATGTGTAGCAACTTGTGTATGGACAAGTGTGGACTGAAAAGTAGTAGGAACTATTTCTTCAAAAATTGGATTATTAAGAATTTTGTGAGAATCCTTAATATTACCCTTAACAGCTTCCACAATCGCTTCAAGAGTGACTTCCATATTAACTTCAAAGATTGTCAACAAAGACTAACAAAGACACGCAGCAGATTTTTTAGAAATGTCAACAACAGTTTCTTCTAGCCTTGTCTTCTTAGCCTTTGCCTCTGTTGTTGGATTTTCTTCCTTTCTTGCACTTATTTTCTTTAACCTGGGTGACCTCTTGGATTGAACTTTCTTCTTCTCAGGTTCTTCTACTTTCCTTTTTCCTTCATTTCCTTGAGATTGTGTTTCAAACTTTCTCAAGGATTGATGATGATGATTTTGTAGCTTTTGATCTCGTCGCTCATAATGCTTTGGTTTGCTTGAATCTCTGGAAGGATCGGCTTCTTTCGTCGCAGTTTCCTTTTTGGGTGACGTTTCTTGCTTATGAATGTCACTCACCAAAGGTTCCCCTTTCGCTTTAAGTCACCGATTCAAAAATCGAAGCAGATCTTGACTTCGACTCGAGAGTGTGATCTTCTCTCCTTCATCGAGGATTTCTTGGTTTAGGCTCCCCTCGCTTGTTGCTTTCCTTGATTCTTCGCTCCTTGTTTGTCCGATAATCTCGCACCCATTTTGGCAATCGATGTAGAATCTATATAGCTTCATGATACCTTCCATCGACTCCCAACCCAATCGATTCTGATTCTTTAAACATCCTTGTCAACAACATCCCATACGGAGAGTGTTTGTATCCTTTATTGATTTAACCATATATTGATAAATCAAAATGGTAAATCTATTGGTTGGTGATTCAGAGATGAAGGATACATTGTTCATCCAAAGTAGTGACTTGATGTCTTGAACCTATCCTAGGTAACACACGGTCACACAAAACAGCAAATAAAACCCTTGCTTTGGTACAAGCCAAGAGGCTCTTCTTTCGATTGGGTTGTTACGACCATAAAGTTGACGAGTAACTTCATCTTCGCTCAACTTCAGCTTAGTCATCCATTTCACCATGTTAGTAGGTTGAACTCCACTACTCGGACATTCAAGGACTCTTTCCAAGAACTCCTTGGTTACTATCACAGGAGTGTTTCTACATACGATACGATTGTATTATCCACGGTTTTAGTATGTTTCGTAACTCATAAACTTCATTGAGATAAACTTGCTCTCGTATTTGAAAGAAGTTTCTCCATCCCGCCGCTATTATCTCCCATTCTATATCCATTTGTTCCTTCTTAGATCTTCAAAGTTTACTAATCTTCCCGGCTTGCTCTGGATCAACTCGCAAAATGGGCTTGACATTCATCTTGTAGATTACGAGTGAATAGGAACTCGCTTGAAGAATTTTCGAGAGATTTCAGAGAACTAGCAATTTCGAATTTGTTAAAGATCCCAAACGCCGCTTTAGGGATTTTATAGCAAATTCTAGAACGATTGTACTTCTCGATGATCCGTGACCTTTTTCCTCTAAAATTTTCTTTGTGAAAGAAGTTTTAAGTCCGAAACCGTCAACGCCGCTTAACTCCACCGTTTCATTGTCTTTCTTTTGAACAATCGATGATCAATCATTAACTCGCATTTTCTGCATCTTTGTCTTTAAAAATAAGATGAATGATCCGTTAACTCCTCCGTCTATCTGTTTCTTCTTTGCAAAAAAAACCGATGATTGGTCCGTTAACTCCTCCGCTCATCTGCTTTCTTCTTTGCGAAAAACCGGATGATTGGTCCGTTAACTCCTCCGTCTATCGGTTTCTTCTTCTTTTAAAACCGGATGATTGGTCCGTTAACATCACCATATTGAGGTTACGTCGATTTCTTTAAAGCGATCTTCACTTAGTGGTTTTGTGAAGATATCCGCCCACCGGAATTTTGTTTCCACAATTGTAGATCGACAACTTTCTTCGAACGTAATCTCTCAAGAAATGATGTCTAACTTCAATGTGCTTCACCCTTGAATGTTGAATTGGATTCTTTGACAAGTCGATGGTATTTGGTGTTGTCGCAGATATTGGAATCTCTTCCTCTTGTATTGAGTAGTCCTCCAATTGATACTTGATCCACATGAATTGTGAACAACAACTTGCGGCGGATATATATTCACTTGCGGTTGATAATGCAATCGAGCTTTGTCTCTTGCTTGACCATGACACCAGGTTTGGTCCAAGGTAGTGACAACCACCACTCGTGCTCTTCCTTTCAATCCTATCATCGGCATAGTCCGCATCGCAATATCCATTCAACCTGAAATCTTTACCTTTCTCATACATTAAGCAAAGATCAGTAGTACCTGCGAGATATCTCAAAATTCGTTTTACAGCTATGTAATGAGATTCTCTAGGATCGGCCTGAAACCTTGCACACAAGCATACATTGAATAGAATGTCAGTCTACTTAACGTAAGATAAAGCAAAGAACCAATCATCCCTCTAATAGGGTTTGATCCACCTTCTTACCACTTTCGTCTTCGACAACAAGTTTGAAGGATGCATCGGTGTAGACATACTTTTAACTGCACATATCAAATTTAGACAACAATTCTTTGACATATTTTTGTTGATGGATAAAAATCTTATCCTTAGTTTGCTTTACTTGCAATCCAAGAAAGAATTTTAACTCACCCATCATGCTCATCTCAAATTCATTTTTCATCATATTTTCAAAGCTTATGCATAACTTTTTTGAGGTGGCACCAAAAATAATATCATCAACATAAATTTGCACAACAATAAAATCATTATACAAGTTCTTCCTAAAAGAGTTTTGTCAACTTTACCTCTAGTAAATCCATTTTCAATAAGAAATGAGCTCGACGATCATACCATGCTCTAGGAGCCTGTTTGATCCATATAAGGCTTTATGAAGTCTCAGAGACATGATCTGGATACTTTATATCCTCAAATCCAGGAGGTTGCTTGACATAGACTTCTTCATCTATAAAGCCATTCAGAAATGCACTTTTACATCCATCTGAAAAAGCTTTATGTCATGGCAAACAAAGATATGCAAGCAAGATCCTTATTGCTTCAAGTCTTGCTCTTGGAGCATATGTCTCATTATAGTCTATTCCTTCCTGCGATTATAGCCTTGTGCTACTAATCTTGCCTTATTGCACTTACTTTTCTGATTCATCTAGCTTATTCTTGAATATCCATCTAGTACCAATAATGGATTTCTTTTCGTGTTTAGGAACTAAGGACCGGACTTTATTCCCATGAATTGATTCAACTCCTCTTGAATAGCTAATATCCATGCTTCATCTTTTAGAGCTTCATCAATCTTTTAGGTTCTTCTTCGATATAAATGCCACGTTGGCTTCTCTTACGAACTTCGACCTTGTTCTTACACCTTCCGAGGTTTCTCCGATAATTGACTCTTTAGGATGAGAGCTTTGTATCTCCAATCTTTCTTTAACTCAAAATTCTTCGAGATATCTGTCTTTTCATCATGAAGTGTTCTGATGAAGATACTTCCTTAAAGCTGCGTCCAAGGGCATCGAATAAAGATCATCTTCCGATTCCTCTTCCTTATTGGGTTGAGAGCTATCATCGAACTTAACGTGAATAGTTTCTTCAACGATCTTTGAGGTGAGGTTGAAGACTCTAAATGCCTTTGAAGTGAGAGAATAGCCTAGAAAATTCCTAAAAGTTTCTTCGCATCAAATTTGTCCGAGCTTCCTTTGTGTTCGTAAAAGTGCACTTGCAGCCAAAAGGATGGAAATAAGAAATGTTTGGTTTCCTTCCATTCCACAACTCATAGGAGTTTTCTTCAAGATTGGTCGCAGAAGACTCTATTTCGAATGTAGCATGTTGTATTGATGCTTCGCCGCGTGAAGTATTTAGAAGATTCATCTCGCATGACATTGTTCTTGCCATCTCTTGAATCGCCCTATTCTTCCTCTCAACAACTCCATTCTCTTGTGGAGTCCTTGGGGCGTAGAAGTTATGAAAATTCCTTTTCTTCGCAGAATACTCAACTTCTCATTTTCAAATTCTCCTCCATGATCACTCCTTATGCTTGCTATAGACATTCCTCTTTCATTTTGTAATCTCATGGAAAGGTTTCTAAAACACTTGAAAGACTCATCTTTATGTGATAGAAAAAGTATCCAACAAAACCTTGTAAAATCATCAACAATCACAAATCCATACTTCTTTCCACCAAGACTTATTGTTCTTGTTGGACCAAATAAGTCCATATGTAACAACTCAAGTGGTCTAGAAGAAGTTTTGAAATGTTTTGAAGAGTAAGAGGTTTTAACTTGTTTCCCTTTCTGACAACTTTCACAAAAGAAATCTTTGTCAAAACAAATTTGTGGCAAACCTTTTACCAAATCATGTTTCAAAAGTTTTGAAATATGTTTAAAACTGACATGACCTAGTTTTTTATGCGGATCGTCTTTCATCTTGATAGATAAAAACATGAAATATTTTGAGACTGAAAATCGTCTAAATCAATTTTATAAAGATTGTTTCGTCTTTTGGCTGAAAAGAAGATGGGACCATCTTTGTTTCTGACTTCACAAAATTTTTGATTAAAAGAAACTTTAAAACCAGAATCACATAATTGACTAATACTTATCAAATTATGCTTTAAACCATCAACTAGTAGTACATTATTAATGCATGCATGAGAATTCTTACCAATCTTACCAAACCCGATTATCTTTCCTTGTTGGTTGTCTCCAAAAGTTACTGATCCTCCTTTCTTGTAATGAAGATCTAGGAACATAGACTTGTTTCCGTCATGTGACGCGAGCATCCACCGTCCATATACCAATGGTGCTTTTGGTTCTTCCAACGAAGGATTTCTGTGGGAGATATTATTTTATTTTTAGGTACCCAGATTCTCTTGGGTCCTTTAGGGTTAGTACGATGTAATGAATGATAATGATGTGTAGAATGATAATGTTGATGTCCTTTCTGAAAATCTGATTGATATCTTTTCTTATTTTACGAGCAATCGATTTTACTACGTAATCTTTCGGGATTATTTTAGTAAACCCTAATCTGCTTTTATCTCCGGATGTACAGATTCTCCTATTATTTCATTCATCCTTTTGTACTATCTCAGAATTTAGCTAGATCAATTGAGAGATTATTAATTCTCGATTTCAATTGATTAATCTCTTCAGATCTATCTACAACTTTGTTGTTATTCAGCCTCAACTTGCTTTCTCAAACTTATATTCTCTCTCTATCTCATGAGTATGTTTGAGGTTTTCTACATATTTCTTCTTCAACGGTTTTGTACTGCTTCGAATAGCATGAGAATCCTCTAACAATTCGAATATGCATCTTGTATATCATTATAGTGGAAGTTACCTCCTCATCACTTTCTTCTTCACTACTGGACATATGTTAGCATGTTCGACGCTTGTGAACTTGTATCGATTCGATGAATCCAGATCTTCCCACTTTGCCATCATGCTTTTCTTGTTATCTATACTCCTTCCGGGTTGTCTTTTCAACATTGGACACTCGGACTTGTAATGTCCCGCTTCTTGCATTCATAATGTAATGGATGCTTTATCGACTTTTCATCGTCTTTGCCATTGTTCCTTCTAAATGTTGAATTTCCTTTGGATTTCTTTTCCACATTCTTCTTATCTTTCTTGAAATGAAGGATAGCTCATCGTCTTCATCACTTGATTCAGAATCTGACTTGCTGGAATCATCATCCTTTGCTTCTTCAATCTTTAACGCCTTTGATGTATTCCTTTTGTTTTCTTCTTCGGATTTTGTGATTCTTTTGACTTGCTTTGCGCTATGGACTTCTCGTTTTGGGCTTATCTTCCGCATCAAGCTCTACTTCGTGTATCTTCAACGATCCAAGCAATTCATCAAGCTTCAAGACGCTTAGGTCTTTGGCTTCTTGACAATAGCCACTTTGGGTCTCCATCTTTTGGGCGGACTCCTCAAAATCTTTCGAACATGGTCTTGACTGTTACGCTCTTCCAAGAGCTTTAGCCCATTAACAATTGTTTGGAATCTTCCAAACATTTGATCAATGGTCTCTTCTTCTTTCATCTTGAATAACTCGCATCGATGCACCAAAATACTTATCTTGGACTCCTTCACTTGATTTGTTCCTTCATGTGCAATTGATAATGTATCCCACATTTCTTTGGCGAGATCGCATCCATGCACTTTGTCATACTCGCTTCTTTCAATGCACAACTCAAGAAAAATTTCGCTTTGGAGTTTAGTTGAAATCTTGCTTTACCTTTCGGTGTCCATCTTTCTCGTGGAATTGGATTTTATCATCATCTTGGTGTGTAAGGTCCATTCTCGATGATGTCCCAAAGGTCAATGTGAGTAGACTCGATAAACAATCTCATCCGATCCTTCCAATAGTGGTAGTCTTCACCATTGAACGCCGGAGGTCGGTGACCGAGGCTCCTTCCGCAATATCGTGTGTGATTCCACCATTTTCTTTAGTTCACACTTTATTAGAGTGATTCTTGAACACCTCGCCTCGATACCAATTGAAGTAAATCACACGTTAATATATTGAGTAATACAATGACCAAGATACAAGAAGGGGGTTGAATTGTGATAAACTTTTCAATCCCTTTAATAACAATTGCTTGTTCTTTCGTAAAACTTATAAATAAATCAATTCTTAACTAGTTTGAAAACTTTGTTAATAATGAAAACTATGATTTAAGAAAAGTAAGAGTTAGAGAGAAAACAAAGAATTTTATCCTCGGTTCACCCCAAACCGTGGGCTACGCCCATCCTCGATATTCTTCGAGATTTTCACTATCTCCAAACGGTTACAAGTATTCTTTAGATCGAGCCTCTTGGTCTCTTAACAGCAAGTATTCTTTTACTCTTAGCCTCTTCAGCTATCTCAGTAGCACTTTTTCGTAAATGAAAAGCGATAAAGAGCTTTTACAAAAGAGTTGCTCTTCACAATATACACTCGAAAATAGTTCGCAATTTTCTCTCGAGATAGATGATATTGAACACACAGAGTTTCATTCACTTTTCCAAAAGTTATTTCTTCTTCAATCTCGACTCTTATTTATAGTCGAACTTCAAATCGCTTTCTTGTCTATCGCTTTTGAATCTTTAAAGAAACGGTTATTCAGTTTAGCTCCATAACCGTCTTAAAGCGATGTTTCTTTCTTCCGCCTTATTTTCAATCGCTCGCTTTTGTCTTCGTAAAGCTTAAATGCCTTTTTGTATCGTCGCTTTTCTTCGTAAAGCTTCCGCCTGTTTTTCTTCCATCTGCTTTTCCTTCCCGCTTTTGTATAAATACCTTTTCTTCCGCCTTTTTCTTCCGCCCTTTTCCTTCCGTCTGCTTTTTGTATAAATCGCTTTTCTTCCGTCTGTTTTTCTTCCGTCTGTTTTTCTTTCGTATATTTCTCTTTGTTTATTATCAAAACTATTTAATACGTGAAGTCTGGTTTGACTTAACAGAATCTAGTTCAATGTTTGGTGATAATCCTCTATATAGTAATAGAGTTCTTAAATAGGTAGAGTGGGAAATTGAAAATTTTGTGCAATTGATGAAGGAGATTACACCTTCTTTGGTGACAACTTCTACTATAGATGCAGTTATTAGTTGGTTCAGGATTTTTCTTAATTATTTAGTTTAATTAAGTCTGACATGTATAAATGTTTGGGGTTTTTGTCTTATATAGCTAGCCATGTTAGCACCATTAATGGATGTACTAACATCATATTAGAATTGAAAAATTTTGAAAGTTTAAGTATTTAATTGCCATTTTTTAAAGTTTGGACTATAATTGCAAAATTGAGTAAAGTTTATCGTTTTTTATTAATAAACCCATATTTATAACAACCAACCACCATTTTTCCTTTCCATTTGAGGATTTCATATCGTCACAATAATAATTAGAAGATAAGTTTCCTTGATTCAACTTAGTTGTTGTCCTAAATCGAGTCATCTTTCCTTCAACTTTCTTAAATTTCTTTTAATAGCTAAGTTTGGACTTAAGATAACACTAATGTGTAAAGTTTAACACTGATAATTCAAACAAGAGCATTACCAATAAAATTTCTATTCATTTTCTTATACTTAATCTCATAATTGTATCTTAACAATTTAGGAAACTAATTTTGTTAAAAGGGTATATGCATCTTTTAGTCCACAAAAATTTGAGCTCTGTATGATTAGTACAAATTATGAATGATCTTCCACTAAGGTAAGGATGGCAATACTTGATAGGCATAATTATTTCTAGGGACTTCTTTTTGTAGGTGGATAGACACTAATGCTTTGATGCCAATAATTTGTTTACAAAGGCTAATAGATGTCCATCTTGTGTTAAAACATTGCTCATAAGGCATTACCATATACATTAGTCTTAATGGGGAAAGGTTTGGAATAATTTACAAAAGAAAGGACTGTTAACAAATTTAGATCAATTTTTAACACTTAAAATGCTTCAGCCTCTCTATTCCATTCAAAAGCATCTTTATTCATAAGTTCAATCAAACATTTACTTAAAACATTAAAGTGTTTAATAAATCCTCTATAATATCCTAATGGAATTGAAAATCCTCTCAGGTCCCTCAAGTTTTTTAAATTATGCTAGTTGAGAACTGACTCCACCTTTGTAGGATCAAATGACCACATTTGAAATTGAAATAATGTGTCCAAAGCATTCAATCTAAGTTGCTTTAAAAATGCCTTTGCCACTTTTGTCTCAAAATGGATTCTAATTTAAGATATCTAAGTTCATTCTGATGTGATTTAGATGGTCCTCAAATGCTTAGTCATAAACCAATATGTTATTAAAAAGCTAGTATGATCTTCTTAAGTTAGGTTTGTACAACTCATTCATTAAGTTTTGGAATGTTGAAGGAGCAATAATAAGTCCAAAAGGCACTACTAGGGAGTCATAGTATCATCATGTTATAAAGAATGTTTTAGGCAAGTATGTACATATGATTTTAATGGCATCTTGACCTTAAATACAACTTAGAGAACTAGACAGCCCTATTTAGTCCTTCCAAGATTGAATTTATCATTTATGGAATTTTATTTAATTTTACATATTTGATACATAAATGTCATGAGATTTCCTTCTTCACTAACACCATTGGGGAAGAAAGTGGCTGGCATTGTGTTAGATCACCCCTTATTTCAGTAGGTCTTGAATCAAATCCCTTATTGATATCTTTTACAAGCTCGAATCAAATCCCTTATTGATATCTTCTACAGGCTCCCATACCCATAGGGTTACAGGCTAATTGGCTCACTTCCCTCCCTCAGTTGAATTCTTGATCTTGAGACTTATGGAAGAGGTAATCTCTTTGGTTTAGTAAAAATTGTTACCAAACTTAGCAAATAATAGTCTAACTCTAATTGTTGTTCTTTTTAAGGGTTTTATTATCAACAATAAACTCTTGAAATAGTTGTTGCACATAATAATGGAGCCTTAACATGTATAGCTAGCTAGTAAATGTGGTTTAGCCAATAGTGATTACCTTCATATTACTTAAAAGCCTACTTTACAATTGGAGTTGCTTCTAATTTTAGTTAAATAACATAGTTTGATTATCAAAATTACAAAGAACTTCATTTATGGTAAACAATATTTGGACGTCTAAGACCATATCACAACCTCCCAATAGTAATACTAATGTATTAGTGCTAAAAGGAATTCCTTGTAATTTCCATTCAAATCCTTCACACATTTTGGAAGTTAAAGCCCAACCCTTATAGTCACCTTGATATCCTTCACTTTTATAAGATTTTAATCTCCTTTTCATACCATTATGGCATCCACAAACTTGTCAGTATTTCCATTATCAATAAAAATATATATTGATTTGACTTTATCTAACCTTACTATTCTCATCTACTTGAAGTCACCAATTGATACCCCAAATATAGATTGTAGGGATGTTACAAGTTGTTCTTTATTTTTTGCATCATTTATGTTCTTATTTTTCCTATTTCCTATCATCTTTTTCTCTTCATCCTCTATTACAAGCATATTCCATTGTTTTTTCATTTATACCTGGGGGATTTATTTATCATCACACTATAAGCCAACCTTTTTAACTCTTTTGTTTTCAAACTTTTTACTATTAAGTTGCCTTTATTGTTTCTGTAGGGGGTTCATTGGAAAGGTTCCTTAAGCTAGTGTTAAGGATGATAGTAGTAGATTATGGTTGGTTATCATAATGGTTGGGATTGGTAGTAAAGCAAGAGTGATATTATCAAGTTGTGATATCTACTTGGAAGGAGCTTTATGAGAGAAATAACAAATTAAAGCAATGGCTTCTTGGGTTTTAGCCAAAGCATATACTTTTTATAGGAATTTGGGATTTCATAGTTTAATTGGTAATTCTTATGCATATTGTATTATTCCATGTTTGTTGTAATTCTTTGAAATCTTTTATTGTATCATTAAATACTTCCTCTTTGTATCCTTAGGTGATGATTACTAGATATTTACGTCAAGTTGGTTTATCCAAAGACAATTAATGGCTTGAAAACAATTGTTGTCATTATACTACTACACCTTCCATGTGAACTCTAGTGATCCTACTTGATATTCTACAGAATTTGATCCAACATGAAAATTATTCCACTAAACAAAATTAATTATGTTTATTGGAGCCGCACAAAGTTGGGAACTCTACTTTGTAAAGTTTAATTAATGTTGCATATGAATATGGTTTCATATGAGTTGATCCAATTTGATATTTACCTATTTTCAAACTAATAACATTAAAGGACTGTGACTTTCTTTTTAAACAAAAAAAGAAGAAGAGACGGTGGCACTTTCTTTTAAAAAAAGAAAAAGAAGAGACGGTGGTTGTGATTGTGATTTTGTTCAAACATATACTATTGGAACATTTCTTTTAATTCTATCATCTCCTTTCCTTGTTCCATATGATTTTTATGAAGTTTTGTTTGTACTTTCATCACTTCCTTTTTCATTTTCTTGAATCTAGATGTGTAATGTCTCATCCATCCCTCTTACATCTTAGATCTTGGATCCTTGTATCATATGAAATAATTGGTTATTCAAAAGGGAGATTGAGTTTTAGGCAACAAGATTGTTACTTTAACACTAATGGCCAAAATACACTTTGAACTTAAACATTTATCTCAAAATATAAGTTGAAATTTAACTTGCTCAATTTAAACCTTAATATGCAAAACAAACCTTAAGTAGATAGAAATTTTAATAAAATTAACTTTTGATTAATTAAATACTATATTAATATTAACATGACAGTGTTTATTACTTTTTATAATCTAAAAGTGGATCCCACTACTATATATATCTCATATGGCATAATGGGACTCACTTTTAATTTTAAAGTTAAAATTAAAATGTTTCCATATTATAATAATTAATTTTAACTCTTAAAATTAACTATTTTATGATAATTTTAATTAAATTATTAAATAAAATCTCTAAAATTAAATTATTAAATAAAATCTCTAACATTCCTAATTTTGAATTACTTGTGGATTCATTATCATACTCTCACTAAAGACTTGTAATAAAAACTAAAAACAAATACATGTTTGGTTTTATCATCATGTTTTTATTTTTGTAATTATACTCTTAGGTTAATATATATGATATTTTAAAAGTAATTAATTCTCATTATAGTTAGAAATAAAATATATGCAAATTCACATAATTAAAGAAATGTATACATTAATTGTATATAACAAAATTTTAGAAATTTAAGGTTGTAGGAATCAAAAGTGTTCTAATAGATTTACAAAAATTATGGCTTTATTTCATCTTTGTTTTTACTCATCGGAGGGGTTTTGCATGACTACCCTTTAGCTATGAACATGATCGTAGGTGCTTTGCTATATAAGAGAAATTTATATCTTTTATCTTTTAAATTAATTAATTATAGCCCAAAACTGATTTAAAATTAAATTAAATTACATTTTAAAATTTAAATCCGCCTTCATCTATTACTATTCACAATCATATTCAATTTTTGCTTTTAAAAGAAGAATTCACTTTATCAAATTATTATATTTTGTTATTGAATTGTAAAGTTGTATTGTGATTAAAAAACTAAATTTTACTTTTTAAATTTTATTATTTTGGATCTCACCTTTTCTTCTCTTCAATGTTTAGTAGCCTTTTACCAACTTATTTCTCACCAAAGCCAAGTGGAATATTTATATATTACACATTTATTTATATAATAACATATAAATTAAAAAAGTAATAATTGTTAAGTTATGCTAGAATTACCTAACCGTCCATGTTGGACCCACTTCAAAATCCAATTAAATCAAAAGATTTAGAAATTTCCTTTAAAATAATTAAAAAAAGAGCAAGAAGGTAAAGATTAAAGAGTAGTTTTAATGGTGTAGAAAGAGAGAGAGAGAGAGAGAGAGAGGTTTTTGTTTTTTGAAAAAAGTGAGAAAGACCAAATAGATCAAAGCAATAGTGAGAGAGAGAGAGAGAAGAGATAACAAATCTCCCCACCACCAACAAGCCTTACCCTTCTCTCTCATCTCACACTCATCTCATCCTCTATTGTTGCTTCTTTTAACCTAAAAAGGCAAAACTAGAAGAAGAAGAAAAAGAAGAAGGTTCATTAACCTGAACAATTTTGTGTTCTATTATGTATTTGTGATGTTGAAGTGATAGCAGTAATAGTAGTAGTAGTAATAATAGTAGATATCGTAGTGTAGTGTAGTGTTAGTGTTGGTGAGAGTAAAGAAAGAGAAATAGAAGAATAAGAATTTCTAGATGCAATTGATATGGGGAAAGAAAACCAACTGCAACTGCAGTAGTAGAGCAATGGCGATGGAAGAGAAGGCGACATCAAAGGTCCACCTCATTCTCCACCTATCTTGTTTTGTGAAGCCTGCTTTTTGGGATTGTCGAGAATTTACGGCCACTTAAGTTTTAGATATGTTTTTCTTGTCCTTAAATTTTGTCTCTTATTCATTGGGATCTTCTTAATACTTCCTTCTCAAAGAGGAAGGAGCAAGCACAAAACAAAGTTAGGCTAAAAAAGAAAACAAAAGACTGTGAAAAAATGGAGATTATTGTTTTTATAAAAATAAAACCTATTTTAAAAACATGTAAAAATGTCTTTTTAACGTTTTCGTAAAGATGTTGTGGTTTTTAATTTTTAAAAGCAAGAAATGACAATCATGCTTAACCAAACCCATTTTAATGACATGTTTCTTTTTTCATGAAAACCACAACAAAATACAAAAACAAATGAAAACAAACAGGCCCTAAGGTTTCCATATTAGGTTTTTTAAAATTTTATTTAATAATTTAATTAAAATTAACATAATATAATAATAATTTTTAGGAATTAAAATTCATTATTATAATATGAAAGTATTTTAAATTTAGGTAATAAAATGATAAATAATGTCATGTCAATATTGACATAACATTTAACTGACAAAAAGTTAATCTCATCAATTTTCTTATCTGTTTAGGGCTGGTTTGCACATTTTGAAAATATTAAGTTTCAAATTAAAGGGCTTGAAAAGTTATGGTTCAATTTATATTATAGTGTAAGTGTTAAGGTTCAAAATGTATTTTTGGCCTAATAGAATAAGAGAGAAGAGTGCATAAAGAGAAAAAAATATGTTACAAATTTTCTTATTGAATTATACTAATTTAAATTTAAATTCTTTATAAAACCTAATTAATTTAAATTATTTATGATAAAAATTAAAAGTAAGATAATTAAATTTCCAAATTTTCAATTCGTATTAAGCCCAACCCTAATTCCCAATTTTTCACCTAATTCCCCCATTAATGTTTTCACCCAAAATCTAATTTCTAATCATGTTTTATTTTCTTTTTCTTCACAAGCACCATCAACATGAGCTGCTATAGAAGTCACTACAAGTTAAAATGTTTAGTGACAATCTTTTTGTGACTAATCATTGTTTCATCTCATATGTGAGGTTTTTTGTGACAAAATAATTGATGGACATTATTGTTTGAATTATCTATAATGATTTATTTTTCTATCACTAATATAATGGTAATTGTTACAATTTAGTATCTTTCATAATTAAGTTGTCACTATTAATATATTAATAGTATCAAATTTTCTTTTATCACTAAGTTTTGTCATTAAAAGCCTATGCAATTTTGTGCCAAAATAATTTTGGCAGAAATTAATTGAAATTGTGACAAAACATCGTTAGTAACTAATATTTTCTATTTGTTGTGACAAAACATAATTTATTCACTAATAATTTTTTATTGTTGTCACAAAACGGTTTATCGTCAAACAATATTTACTTGTTGTGACAATTTTGTCAATAAATATTTAATTAATTAGTGTTTACTTTATATTGTCACAATAATCTAATTATAACTATGCTAATAACTATTTGTAATTTAGTGACTTTTTGTGACTTAAAATTTTTTTCATCACAAATACCAGTTTCTTTAGTAACAAGACAATTATTGGACACTATTTTTGGGATTATTTGTGATTATTTATATTTTGTTACTAATAGAATGGTAATTATGGTAATTTAGTATCTTTCACAATTAAATTATCACTCTATATTAATAATGTTATATTTTATTTTATCACTAAGTTTTGTCATTAAAAGCCTATGAACTTTGGCGCCAAAATAATTTTATGAATAAATTCTAATTATGAAAAAACATATATTAGTAACTAACATTTTCTATTTGTTATGACAAAACATAGTTTGGTAACTAATATTTATTTTTTTAGTTACTTAAAAGGTTAATCGTCACACAATATTTTACTTGTTATAACAAAAATTTCATCAATAAATATTCAATTTATTAGTGTGTACTTAATATCGACACAATAACTAAAGTATAACTATGGTCACTACTATTCATAATTTAGTGATAATTTTTGACTAAGTATTATTTTGTTACGAGATACGATGTTTTTGTGACAAAACAATTGATTGTAACATCCTTTTACTTATGATATGGTTAAAATAGTGTTTATAAGAGATTAATGAAAATTAGGAAGCATAATTTATGCTTATGTATAATGTTGCATACATATACACGAGAATATTGATTTTTGCACTTTAATATGGTTATACATGCATTCATTGACATTTTCGGGTAAAATTGATTTTTAATGGAAATTGTGGATTTTTTTGTCTTAAAAATTAAATTGGAGTGTATTAAATGTGATTTGGCAATTTTGGTAATATTTCAAGTATTTTGAAAATTTGGAGTAATTTTAGACTAGGAAAAATATCGAAATATGGACCAATGATAATGTGACACGTGGACTAAGGATTTAGCAACAAATGGGCTACATGCGTTGGCGACATGTGGCAATGAAATAGCAATATACCTAGTTATGTGTTTAGGAAGGAAAATTCTATAGCTAGAGATTACTCTTCATTTGGTTTTGTTCATCACCGAAAACTCTCTTTCAATTGTTCATCTATCACCGATACACCAAGCTGCTCTTATTTAAGTATTGGTTATTGATTCTTACATCAAAATTAGAATTTAAATCCATATAAAATGTGTTTATTATCATTTATTATGCAATTTCTTCATCCACTGAAACCACTCTCATAGCTGGGAATTTAACAAACTCAAATAAGTTGAGTTTTAAGCTTTATGGTTTTGTAAATGGCATCTTGATAATGTTTGAATTGGACTGAAATGGTGTTGTTAATTGGAGCAAAGATGAAAATGCAAAAAAATGATGAAATGCATGAATGGTGATCTATTTTGATGTTTGGGTTTTAATCTGGGATTTTGGATATGTTTATGAATGATTGGGGCAAAAATGGAAGTAGAAAAGATGATTTATTTATAAGATGTGTGTAACAACCTAGATCACCTAACCACAGATATTGTCTGCCTTGGGCCAAAGCTTTAGTGCTCTCGACCCACACGATTTTTTTCTTCCCAAGTCATTAGTGGCTCCAGGAAAACACGTCTACGAGGGAGAGATTGCTACACCCTTATAAGGAGTGTTTCGTTCTCCTCTCCGACCGATATGGGAAAACAAGCATCCACCCCTCTTGGAGCCCAGCGTCCTCACCGGCATACCATCCAGGTATTGGCTTTGACATCAATTGTAACAGCCCAGATCACCCACTTGCAGATATTGTCTGCTTTGGGCCAAAGCCTTGGTGCTCCCGATCGACACAGTTTTGTTTTTCCTAAGCCCTTAGTGGCTCCGGGAAAATGCGTCTACGAGAGAGAGGTTGTCACACCCTTATAAAGAGTGTTTCATTCTCCTTTTTGACTGATACGGGATCACAAGTATAAGTGTATGGCATATAGGCCAGAGAGGAGAACGAAGCACTCCTTATAAAGGTGTGGCAACCTCTCCATCGTAGACGTGTTTTCCCAAAGCCACTAAAGGCTTTGAAAGAACAAAACTGTGTGGGTTGGGAGCACTAAGGCTTTGGCCCAAAGTGGATAATATCTACGGGCAGGTAATCTGGGATATTACAATGTGTTAGTTGAAAAAGATAGGAGTTAAAAATCTGGAAAAAAAAAGTGAAAGAAGAATTTCAGGAGTATGTTAGCTATAACATTTCCACTAATTAAGCTTCTATCTTTTAATAATAAATTTTCTTATAGTTTTCCAAATGATATGATTTTTTATTTTTATTAAATTAGAGACATAACGCTATATTTTCATGAAGAAATCAAAATTTAATTCTGTCTCTAAGGGTTCATAATGTAGCTTGAAGTTGAGTTTTGGATTCTGTCATGGTTTGGGAGTAGTCTGTGGTATTTTATGTATAAATTTCACAATTAAGAACCAAATTGCATGAAATTAGTTTCATTAGAAGGTTAAGACATAAAGGAACAATTGTTTAGAAGAATGTTTTGCCTAAATCCTTCATTTTCCTTATTCAAATGGCCATGTAAAATTGACCTGAGGGTTTATTTTAGGAAGAGCTGGAATAAGTTAGAATAAAAGGTTGTGCACGATCGTGACTCTAATGATCATAAAGGGGTTGTATGATCATGCATATGCTCTATCGTGAAAATGGAGGATCAATTGGAGTTCATGATCGTTCATTGTAAAGGTGCAGTGATTTTTGCCAATTTTCCACATCTTTCACTCTTTTGGCCATAACTTCTTCTTCTAACCTCTAAATGACTTGATTTTTGAACCAACAAACTCATATCACATTTTTATTCCTCTCCAAAAAAATTTATGGCCAACTGAACTCGTTAGGAAAAGAATGATTGATGAATTTAGGATGAAAATGATAAAGTGTGCTAGAATATGATAAATGGAGTGTATTCACTAAACACGCTTCGGTATTTTAGCTATATTTTGGTCTATAGATTTCCAAGTGAAATTATTTTTGATTTAGATTAAACTAGAGATAAATGGATACAAATTTGATAAAGAAATAGAATTTCAGTTCTATCTTTGAGAATTCCAAAATCTAGCTTGATGTTGAGTACAGAGTACTATTATTATTAAGAACAATCGGAAGTATTTTTAGTATAAATTTTGGAATATTGAATCAAATTGTATGGTCTTAGTGTCCTTAGAAACTTAAGACATGAAAGAACAATTTTCTAGAGGGAACTGTTATCAAATTAGTTCATTTTCTTGATGAGAATAATCATACAAAGTAGACCTGAAAGTATGTTTTTAGACAAATCTGGATTAATCAATTGAGTATTGATTTATGAATGAGTTTTGTAACAAGAATAGGATAAGGAACCCAAAATTATCATGAACATGCATTGTATGTATTCAGTACACATGAATGTGCATAAATAAATTCATAATTGTGCAAATAGTGATATGTGTACGTACTATATGTTATAGACGAGCACAATGAAAGACAACATTCAGACATTGTCGGGACTTCAAAGCAATAGCTATCTGGAGCATATTGTGAATAACTTAGACTGTCTCACTTAATATTTGTTTGCTATAAATTATGTACTGAATGTGGAATGAATTGTTTGTACTAATTTTGGACATGAAGGTCTGAAGATCCTAATTGATGAATGTGATATTGAAGTATTCCTTGAATGCGAATTTGGTGAAATATGTGTTACTCAATATGTTTGTTAAACACCAAACTAAGGTCTGATGATATATGTATATGAGAATAAAAATGTGATTGAATGGGAATGAGATTGAGAATGGGAATGATTGAAATTATAATGGATTGAATATGAATGTGATGCATTTCATACATGAATGCATGATCAGTTAAATATAGTTATGAAACTAGTAGCCATCGTAAATGAGCTTAATGCTCCAAAATGTGATATAGAGCTAAAGTCTCGATATGGACAATGATTCCTATATCCACAACAGGTAAGGGACAATAACTATAAGCCCGATATCCACAATAGATATGGGATAGTTTAAGAACTCAGTCACAACAATGAAATAATTGAAAGTGGGTCACTTATACATTATGTATACACTTAATAAATGTGATTGAGTGATTGATTGATTGAATTATAATGTGGACTTATAATTGAATGAGATTGGGTATGTGGAATAAATGTTATGTGGTGATATTTTCAATATGAAAAGATGTGAAATTATTTGATTATATGACTTGATATGTGGTATGAATTGGGTGAACCATCGAGGATGGTTACATCACTGAGTTTGTAAAATTGATCAAAATTGTAATTTTGACTTTTCAAGTCCGAGAGAGGACACTAGAGAAAGGGAGACTCTACAAGAAGATTGATTCTTGTAGTTTGCGAAGCAATGGCTTAAAGGTCGGTTAGCTGAGACTGATGAGTTAGATAGAAGTTTTTGTAAACTTCCTCACGTAATATACTTAGTTTTGACATTGTATATTTTTTATGGTTTTGTAAATCACAATGTAAGTTTGGTTTTTATGAAATGAAATGAGGAATGCAGTTTGGTTATAAAATTTGGTGACTTTTATGTATAATAGATGATTCCTTGTTTAAATTGGATATGTGTTTGCTCTAATATGCCATTATTATAGGTTATCAATTAGAATGTCCACAGGATGTTCCGGGTTATAATCTATGGTAGTGGGGTGTTACATTTTTGGTATCAGAGCATGGTTGGCATCCATAGGGACATACAGGAATGTTAAACATGAAATATAGTGAGAAATGCGGATGGCAATTCGAGTTATTATTTATGATAGGTCATCTGACATAAGTGATCAAGAAGGACACTCAGCTGAATTAGGATCTATAAGAGCCAGTAGAGAGTCTTCTTTACCTCGAACTGAGATAATGCCTCCTAGAATTCCCAAGAGAAGGGAAAGGAGGTGCAATAAACTACGAAAGCAGGGGGCTGTAGACTTCAATGGGAGTACTGAACCTGCAGAAGCTGAGGGATGGTTAGAGAGGATTGAATAAGTATTTGATCAGATGGACTATGAGTTGGAAGAGGTTCGACTACGCAGTTTCCTTACTACTAGGCCCATCTTATCAATGGTGGAAGACTATTCTAAGTAGTGCCACCAAGCCTTGTGATCTGAATTGGGGAGACTTTCTGAAGGTCTTTAGAGAAAACTACATGTCCAAGATTTACCTATATAGAAAAATGAAAGAGTTTTTACATATGAAACAAAACAGAATGTTAATAAGAGTTTTTACATATGAAACAAAGCAGAATGTTAATAGCAGATTATGAGATCAAATTTAATGAACTGATAGATTATGCAATTGCCTTGATTCCTACTTAGGAAGACAAGTGTAGGAGATTTGAAGATGGATTGAACATGGAAATTCAGGCAAGTCTAGCAATCACCAACTTGAGCAGTTTTCTTGAGCTCCGTGTAGCCTTGATCTGAATAGAACAATTGTTAAGAGGAGATTAGGGAGAATATAGACAAGATTCTAAGATGAAAAGGCCTAGTGAAAATCAGAGTAATTCTGGCAGGAATTTTAGTAAGTGCCAGAATATACCATTTTGACCACCGGCTGGATCAAGACAATTGGGGTTCAAATAAAGGGGTAGTTTTGTACATTTTAGTAGTGGAAGAGGTATAATGTCGGGATAGTTACCTAACTGTGAAAACTGTGTGAAGAAGCACAATGATGAATGATGTGGCTCAATTAATCATCAAGTTAAGGATTGTCTTGCTATAATTGGAGCCCATTTTGGTATGAGAGGGGGATCAATGAGTGAGACCAGTGTTCAGCAGAGTCGAGCTAGTGGGGTTGGACAGACAGGCCGAGGCAAACACAGAGTAAGTTCTAGAAGTCCTTCTATCAGGATTTAGGTTCAGAGCAACAGACCACAGTCTTAGGCCAGATTTTATGCTATGACTGAATAGGAGGCTCAAGATTCTCCAAATGTCATTGCAGGTGCGTTGCTTATCTTTGATCATGAAGCATATGCATTACTAGATCCTGGATCTATGTATTTTTTTATCACACTGCATCTAGAATTTAAGTTACATTGTGATAGAGAGCAATTGAAACATGGTTTAGAGGTGAGTACACCGATAAGTAGTACTACAATAATTGGAGATGTTTGCAAGAGGTGTTTGAATAGAGTTGATCAGGCAGAATTGGAAGCAGACTTGATTATATTACAGTTAAGGGAGATAGATGTCATTCTAGGCATGGATTGGCATGCTACTCATAGGGCTAGTCTGAACTACTACACTGAGGAGGTGGTATTAGAATCTCCTAATCATCCGAGAGCAATTTTCAGAGGTATTAGTCAAACAGTACCAACCAAGCTGATTTCATTAATGAGTGCTTTGAGGTTGATGCAAGGAGGATGTGGGGCTTATCTAGCCCACATTATAAATACACGAGCTAAACATAATATACAGGGCATTCCTGTTGTTAAGGAATTCCTAGATGTGTTTCCCACCAAGTTGTCTGGTTTACCTCTAGATCGAGAAACAGAGTTCACAATTGACTTAGTTTTGGGTGCTACTCCTATATCTATTCCTCTATATAGGATAACACCTATGGAACTAATGGAGTTGAAGGCTCAACTACAGGAGTTGTTAAAGAAAGGCTTCATTAGACCCAGTGTTTCACCTTGGGGAGCTCCAATATTATTTGTAAAGAAGAAAGATGGTGCTTTGAGACTATGCATCGATTATAGATAGCTAAATCAGGTAATTGTGAAGAACAAGTATCTGTTTCCTAGAATTGATGGCTTCATTTGATCAATTGCAAGGAGCTCAGGTGTTTACCAAGTTAGATTTGAGATCTGGGTACTATTAGTTGAAGATAGCAAAGGTTGATGTACTGAAGAGTGCATTCAGAAGAAGGTATGGGAATTTTGAGTTTTTAGTAATGCTGTTTAGGTTAACTAATGCCCCAATTGCATTTATAGCCTTGACAAATACGGTGTTTCAGCCCTACTTAGATAGATTTGTAATTGTGTTCAGTAATGACATACTTGTGTATTCAAAGAACAAAGAAGAACATGATGAGTATTTTAGAGTGATTTTATAGATTATAAGGGAGAGATAACTGTATGTCAAATTTAGTAAGTGTGAATTTTGGCTTGATCAGGTAGTATTTCTGGGTCATATAGTATTTGGACAAGGAAAACAGGTGGATTTAGTGAAGATAGAGATAGTGATGAATTGGGAAGCTCTGAGGAATGTATCAAAAATTCGAAGTTTCCTAAGATTAGTTGGATATTACCGGAGGTTTGTCGAGGGGTTCTCGTTAATTTCAGCCCCTCTAACAAAACTTTTGAGGAAGAATGTAGAATTCAAATGGAGTGATGACTGTCAGAAGAACTTCGAGAAGCTGAAGCATCAGTTGACTACAGCACCGGTGCTAGCTATACATCAAGAACTGATGGATATGTGATATACAGTGATGCTTTGCATCAAGGATTAGAATGTGTATTGATACAGAATGGCAAGGTGATTGCCTATGCATCGAGACAACTAAGGTCCCACGAGATTAACTATCCAGTATATGATTTAGAGCTACCTGCAATTGTGCTTGCTCTCAAGATATAGAGAAATTATCTATATGGAGAAATACTCCAGATATATACTGATCACAAGAGTTTGAGATACTTATTGAGTTAGAAAGAACTGAACATGAGACAGAGGAGATGGGTAGAGTTATTGAAAGATTATGACTGTTCAATTGAATATCATCCGATAAAAGCCAATGTGGTGGCTGATGCTTTGAGTAGAAAGTTGAATACTAGTGTAGCTCGGATTCAGTTATTGGGGTTACCAAACTTGATTTAATTGAGAGCTTTGAAATTGGAGTTGAATCTTGGGCATAATAAGGCATTAATAGCCATATTAAAACTGAGGCCAATATTACATGATAAAATAAAAAGGGTTCAGAGCAAGGACCCTGACATGGTGAAACTGATTGAGAAAGTTAAGATGAATACAGATTCTAAATTTACATTGAGGGATGAACTATTATGGTTAAAACAGAGATTATATGTGCCTAATATGGATTATCTAAGGAAGAAAATCTTAGAGGAAGCTCATATGGTCACTAAAACAACATTTCTGGTGGCCTGGAATGAAAAAACAAGTAGCAGAGTTTGTTTCTAAATGTATAACATGCCAACAGGTTAAAGCTGAGCATCAGGCTCCAGTTGGAAAGTTACATTCGTTACCTATTCTGAAGTAGAAATGGGAATAAATCACTATGGATTTTATAATGGGATTGCCTAAGACTCTGAGGCAAAATGATGCAATGTGCGTTATGGTGGACTAATTAACTAAGTTGCCTTATTTCTTACCAGTAAGAGAGAATAACTCTCTAGACCAATTGGCTTGGAGGTATGTAAATGAGGTGGTTCGATAGCATAATGTTGGACCCCGATTTTTGAGTGAAATTTAGAAATATTAAGTGAAAGTAAATGAGTGGTGTTAGATATGTATTGTGAAATAAAAGTATTTATGCTTTGAGGAAACTCATGATAAAGGAATTATTGGGTTTTGATAATTTTGATTATTGTAGAGATTTGTATAGTTTATGAAAGTTCAACTGAATGAGTTGATTGAAATGAAGTTAAATAGCAAGAATTAAAAAGAAAAAGTGTGAAAATTTCAAGATTTAAGAAAGCTGACTATTGGGTATAGAAAGTTTGACTTGAGAGTTGACTTTTTGATTTAGGCACAATTTGAGAAAATGATCTGCATGAAACTTGTAGATTATGTTGAGAGCTTTCTGTTGCCATAAAGTTTGTAATTTTTCGATATCAGGAGTGAAAGTTATGGTCAGTCAAAGTTAAGGTTATTATACTTTGACTTTTAAAAATATTTTTAAGTGTAGTTTTGTGCATGCCGTGTTTTGAGAGAAAGTCTGACCTAGTTAGAGGTTGATTTAGCCTTTAAGTTCTTCATGAAAGTTGAATATTTTGAAAAGATCTTTAGTTTGATATAAAGCATGCAATTTTTAGATCAAGGAATAATAAGTTATGAGGTTTACAAGTTTTTGTTATGGTTTTAACATGATATTTAGAGGACATAACTTTTGACTGAAAAATTGACTTCCTTAGAGATCAAATTGATTTTTATGTCCTTCATGAAAGTTGTAGGTGATGATATAAAATATGAGGTGTTCGGAATTTGGAGTTGAAAGATATAAATTTTCAAAGTTAAATATTGTTTAGGTTTACATTAAATTGGGGCAGTACATTTGATTGGTTTTTTTATTTCTTTAGAGACAAAATTGATTTTTGAGTTCTACATGGAAGTTGTAGAGCTTCTTTCAAGATTTCCATAGAGACCAAATTTGTCAAATTTGGAATTCGAAATTAAGAGCTACGATTTTTGAAAAATTCGAATATATATATATATATATGTAATTATGTATATAATTATATTATATATATATATATATATATATATATATATATTTCGGAAGCTCTCTATCGCCCTCGCGAGGAGGATCTTTGTATGAAAATTATTATTAATTTTTATTTTTTTTAATATTTAATTATTATTTCTGGATTATTTAATTATTATTTTCCAGATTATAGGAAATATGACCCCTCTTAAATCTTTCGCTCATATCTTTTTCGTCCGACATCCGATTGACTTGGTTTTCGAAGCGTTGGATTCCTAAGACAGTGAATTACATTTTTATGGGAAATTTGTAAATTTTTTAGATTAAATTGAGGTTGATTAAATTATTCAAAGTGAGTCGGGAAATTTTCCAAACATAGTTCAGTATTTTGATAAATTTGGGATCTGTGGTGATCTGATTGAAGTGATTCTTAAGGCAAAATAAAATTAAGCATGGGGCTACAAGTCATATGAAGAAAGTGAATTTTAATTTAGCCCCTAAGACTTTCAATTTCTGAATTGAAGTTCAGATTAGTATGTAGTTTTGGATTAGGAACATCTGAAAGTATTATGAGCATAACTTTTTCTCTAGTAATTGAAATGATGTGATTCTTCTTTTGGATCAAACTAGAGACATAGAGATACAATTGTTATGAAGACATCAAGTTTCAATTTTGCCTTTAATAATGTCAATATTTGGATGTAAATAACGTACTGGAAAAATGCGTTGATAGATGAATAACCCGACATGTTTTGAACATAGCTTTTGATGTAATGCTCCAAATTAGATGATTTTTACGGCATTATGAAATTAAGACAATAAGGAACAATTCTCGAGAAGAAAGTTTTAGCAAATTCCTTCAAATTGATAGTGCAAAACATATCCGAAAGTAAGCATGAATTAAAATACATGTTAGGGGCATATTGGGAAGTCCACCTAAAAAGAGGGACAAAAGGGTCATTTGAACCTCATTTATTGGCATGGCACTCTAAACAAAAGGGGGCTGTCGTTTGTTTAAAAAAGAAGCCCGAAACTTATAATCAAAGGAAAGAAAGAATAAGAGAATAAGAGAGAAGAGTGGAGAGAGTAGCATTCGGTTATGGGAGAAAGAAGAGAAAGTTTTGGGTTTCCGATTTTTGGGAGATTTTCAAGAGGATTTTGAGTTGATTCAAGGGAAAGAGGATGGAAGATGATGAAAATCCTCTTTAAAGCCATGAAAAAATCCGAAAATTGAGAAGAGAAAGGTAAGAGAAATTGTTTTAGCTTTGAGTTTTTCTTCAAACTTTGGTCTCGAAATATAGAAAATGGTATGGGTTTGTTAATTTCATAATCAATTTTAGAGAGTACATGTTGAAACTGATTCAATTTTGAAAAAGGGTGAATTAGGGTTTATGTCCAAATTTGTGATTTAGAGATTTTGTGAATTATTGGTTTAGAATCATAGATAACAGTATGAGTTTGTGAAATATGATATCAATTTTGAAAATCTTGTGATTTATGATATTGAATTTGGGTGAATTGATTTAGGCCAATTTTGGAATTTGGGGATTTTCGAAATTGATGATTTAGATAGCTTGGAAATATGAGGGATTTGAGTTTTCCAAGCTCAATTTGAGTAGTTATGCATTTTATGATGTTGAATTTGGGTAATTTTGGTATAAAAATGAGATTTGGGATTTGTATGGATATATAAGAATATGATTCAAGTATTGAGATTTGCATGAGAATGAATTTCCAAAAGTGGGAATTCCTTGTATTTTGATTTGTTTTAGTTCGAATAAAGATGAATATAAGAAAAAAAAATTATACCGGATTTCGAATATGTTAGTCTAGGTTTCCAACGCGATAGTTTTTGCGATCTTTTTGCTCCCGGATATCGGCTCTGCTTTGTTAAGTTTTTGGTCCGCTTTTGTATATTCGATTTGCTTCCGCTTTTGCTTTGTTCTGTTCTATGATTCGATTCGATTTGTGAGTTAATTAGTTCCGCTTTCCACTTTTGTTTTTGCTTCCGCTTTATGATTGCCGGTCTGTTCGTTTCTTTTGCAGTTACATTCGTCCGTTCTTTCGCATTCCGTTATTCAATTTACTTTCGATTCATTTGTTTCGATGCTTTCTCCTTTCACTTTTTGTCTCCGCTTTCCGCTTTTCCGATTGGGATCCAGTTTCTGGATCGGGTCCCAACACATAAGGCTCCGGTGTCCATTGTATCAAACAGAGATCCCAAATTCACTTCAAGATTCTGGAAGAGTTTGCAGTCAGTTATAGGTACAAAGTTGAACTTCAGTATAGCATTTCATCCTCAAATAGATGGAAAAAGTGAGAGAACAATCCATACTGTTGAGGATACACTCAGAGCATGTGTATTGGAGTTTTAAGGAGCATGGAATCAATACATAGCATTGATTGAGTTTGCATATAACAATCATTATCACAGTAATATTAGGATGGCACCGTATGAGGCATTGTATGGTAGGAAGTGTCGATCGTCTCTATATTGGAATAAAGAGGATTTGATAATGATTGAAGGTCCAAAATAGATATAAGACACTGTGGATAAGGTAAAACTGATCAAAAGTCGAATTAAAGCGGCTCAGGATAAACAGAAAAGCTATGTGGATTAGCACAGAAGGGATATGGAATACAACATGGGAGACAAGGTTTTTCTGAGAGTATCACCTTGGTGAGGTGTACTGAGGTTTGGTAAAAAGGGCAAGTTGAGCCCTAGGTGCTTTGGTGCTTATGAGATCCTTGAGAGGATAGGACCTTTGACATATAAGTTAGCTTTGCCTAATGAAGTGTCCCATTTGTATAATGTGCTTCATGTGAGCATGTTAAAAAGATACAGATCCGATCCAACACATGTGTTGTCAGCTTCAGACATTAAGGTTGATAGCAATCTATGTTATGTTGAGGAGCCAATAAAGATAGTGTAAGTCAAAGCAGTTGAGAAATAGAGTGATTCCATTGGTGAAAGTCCTTTAGAGAAATCACTCAACTGAGGAAACAACTTGGGATGAAGGATCATATGAAGAAACAATATCCCCACCTATTCGAACCATCAAGTAAGAATTTTGAGCACAAAATTTCTTTTAGAAGGGGAGAGTTGTAACATCATGTTACTTATGATAAGGTTAAAATAGTGTTTATAACAGGTTAATGAGAAATTAGGAAGCATAATTCATGCTTATGCATAATGTGACATACACATACACGAGAATATTGATTTTTGCACATTAATATGGTTGTACATGCATTTATTGACATTTTCGGGTAAAATTGATTTTTAATAGGAATTGTGGATTTTATTGCTTTAAAAATTAAATTGGAGTGTATTAAATGTGATTTGGAAATTTTGGTAATATTTTGGATATTTTAGAAATTTGGAGTATTTTTGGACTAGGAAAAATATTAAAATATGGACTGATGGTAGTGTGACATGTGGACTAATGATTTAGTGACAAATGGCATACATACATTGGAAACATGTGGTAGTGAAATAGCAATACATGTAGATACGTGTTTAGGAAGGAAAATTCTGTAGATGGAGTTTACTTTTCATTTAGTTTTGTTCATCACCAAAAACTCTCTTTCAATTGTTCATCAATCATCGAAACACCAAGCCGTTCATGTTTGATTATTGGTTATTGATTCTTACATCAAAGTTAAAATTTTAGTCCATATAGAAAGTGTTTGTTACTATTTATGCTGGAATTTCTTCATCCACAAAAACCATTCTTACTGCTAGGAATTTAGCTAAATCAAGTAAGTTGAGTTTTAAGCTTTATGGTTTTGTAAATGGCATCTTGATAATGTTTGAATTGGACTAAAATGGTGTTGTTAATTGGAGCAAAGATGAAAATGCAGAAAAATGATGAAATGTGTGAATAGCGATCTGTTTTGATGTTTGGGTTTTAATCTGGGATTTTAGATATGTTTGTGAATGATTGGGGCTGAAAAAGAAGTAGAAAAGATGACTTATGTATAAGATTTGTTGTCGAAAAAGATAGGAGTTAAAAATATGAAGAACATGAAAAAAGAATTTATGGTGTATGTTAGCTATAACATTTCCACTTATTAAGCTTCTTTATTTTAGCCATAACTTATTCCATAGTTATACAAATGAGAATATTTTTTATTTTTGTTAAATTAGAGACATAAGACTATAGTTTTCATGAATAAATCGAAATTTAATTCTATCTCTAAGAGTTTAATAATGTAGCTTGAAGTTGAGTTTTAGATTCTGTCATGGTTTGGGAATAGTCCGTGTTATTTTAGGTATACCTTTCAAAATTCAGAACTAAATTGTGTGAAATTAGTTTCATTAGAAACTTAAGACATAAAGAAACAATTTTTTAGAAGAACGTTTTGCCTAAATCCTTCATTTGCCTTATCCAAATGGCTATGCAAAATTGACTCGAAGGACTATTTTGGGAAGAGTTAGAAGAAGTTAGAATAAAAGGTAATGCATGATCATGCACAAGCACGATTGTGAGTCTAATGGGTCATGAAGGGGTTGCATGATCATGCACATGCATGATCGTGACAATGGAGGATCAATTAGAATTGCACGATCGTGCACAAGCACGATCGTGCACAGTAAAGGTGCAGTGATTTTTGACAGTTTTGAACATCATTCACTCTATTAGCCATAACTTGTTCTTCCGACATCTAAATGACTTGATTTTCAAACCAACAAACTCATAATACATTGTTATTGCTCTCCAAAAAAAATTTGGCCATCTAAATTCGTTCGAAAAAGAATGATTGTCGACTTTAGGATGAAAATGATAAAGTGTGCTAAAATATGATAAAAGAAATGTCTTCACTGAATTTGCTTCTGTATTTTGGCCATATTTTAATATGTAGACTTCCAAATGGAATTATTTTTTTATTTATATTAAACTAGAGATAAATGGATACAAATTTTCTAAAGAAATAGAAATTTAGTTCTGTCTTTGAGAATTCCAAAATCTGGCTTGAAATTGAGTACAAAGTACTATTATAGTTAAGAATAATCTAAAGTATTCTGAGTATAACTTTTGGAATATTGCATCAAATTGTATGTTCTTGGTGTCCTTAGAAATTTAAGACATGAGAGACCAATTTTATAGAAGGAAGTGTTATCAAATTACTTCACTTTCTTGATGAGAATAATCATGCAATATGGACCCAAAAGTAGTTATTTAGCCAAATCTGGATTGATCAATTGAGTGTTGATTTATGAATGAGTTTTGTAACAAGAATATGATAAGGAACTTATAATTGTCATGAACATACATTATACGTATTTAGTATACATGAACATGCGTAAATGAATTCATAATTGTGCAAATAGTGATATGTGTATACACTATGTGTTATAGAGGAGCATATTGAGCGATAGCATCCAGACATTGCCAAGACTCCAAGGTAATAGCTATCCGGAGCATACTATGAGTAACCTAGATGGTCTCACTTAATATTTGTTTGCTATAAATTCTATACTAAATAATGAATTGTTTGTATTGATTCCGAACATGAAGGTCTGAAGATTTTGATTGATGAATGTGTTATTGAAGTGTTTTTTGGATGTGAATTTGGTGAAATATGTGTTACTCAACATATTTGTTGAATGCCCAACTAAGGTCCAATGATATATGTATATAGGACTAAAAATGTGATTGAATGGGAATGAGATTAAGAATGGGAATGATTGAAATTATAATTGATTGAATATGAATGTGATGCATTTCATATATGAATGCATGATCTGTTAAAGATAGTTATGACACGAGTAGCCATTGAAAATGAGCTTAAAGCTCCAGAATGTGGTACAGAGCCAAAGGCTTGATATGTACAATAAACCCTGTATCTACAATTGGTAAGTGACAGTAACAATGAGCCTAGTATCCACAATGGATATAGGACAGTTTAGACACTCAATCACAACAACGAAATAATTGAAAGTGGGTCACATATGCATTATGTATACACTTAATAAGTGTGATTGACTGATTAACTGATTGAATTGTAATGTGGACTTATAATTGAATGAGATTGGGTATGTGGAATAAATGTTATGCAGTGCTATTTGCAATATGAAAAGAAGTGAAATTATTTGGTTATATGACTTGATATGTGGTATGAATTAGGTGAACGATCGAGGATGGTTACATCACTGAGTTCGCAAAACTGATCAAAATTATAATTTTGACTTTTCAGGCCTGAAAGAGGACACTAGAGAAAGGGAGACTCTACAAGAAGATTGATTCTTGTATTTTGTGAAGTAATGACTCAAAGGTCGATCAACTGAGATTGATGAGTTAGATAGAAGTTTTTGCAAAATTCCTTATGTAATATAATTGGTTTTGACATTGCACATTTCGAATGGTTTTGTAAATCACAATTTAAGTTTGGTTTTTATCAAAAAAAAATGAGGAATGCAGTTTGGTTATAAAATTTGGTGACTTTTATGTATAATAGATGATGCCATGTTTAAGTTGGATATGTGTTTTCTCTAACATGCCATTATTATAGGTTCTGTACTGGAATGTCCACCAGGTGTTCCGGGATGTAATCTATGGTAGTAGGGTGTTACATGATTGGAATTATTATTTAGATTAATTGTGATGAATTTAATTGTGACAATAATACAATAGGAATTGTGATAAGTTAATACCTTCACAATTAAATTCTCACTATTAATATAGTGTCAAAAAAAATTTATCACAAAGTTTTGTTACTAAAAGCCTATGTACTTGTTATGACAAAAACTTTTTTCAATAAAAAATTCAACTAGTTAATGTCTACTTAATATTTTCACAACAATCGAACTATCACTATACACACTACTATTTGTAGTTTTAGTAACAAACAATACAACAATAGTGATAATGAGAAGGCCTCACCAAAATCATGAATGCTGCAATTTATATTTTCAAATGAAGCATCAGGGGTGAAATTGAACTAAGCTGTAGCAAGGTCACAAATCGCTTAAACAATCTCAAAATGAAGAAATTAAAAGCAGAGGACCGATTGTGGATGTTTAGAGCAAAGTCGGTTAGCCTTATGATATTCATATCAAACACTTGATAACTAAGGTAAGGCCTAAAGCCCTTTAAATTTGCTTAATGTTCAAAGAATGAAGTGATACAAAACAAGAATTTGCATGTAAAGCTATTGAAAATTTCCCTTACTCTTCTTCCACCTTTTGGTATGGTATGTACTCCAAATTGAAAGGAATAAATTCCAATCAATCGATCACGTGAAGAGTTTGTCATTGAAACTCATCTGGTAGGCTAATTTAGTTGTCAGATATGATCTATAGGGCAAGTAGGACTCACAGGAAGTCAATAACTATAAGTAATGAATTTTCATTTCACTTATAAGAAAAAAAATCATTTTATTCTATTTTGACCAGCAAATTTCATCTGGAATTTATTTGGATGAAATCATAGAAGATTGAGGAGTTTACGCACCTAAGTTTACACTCAATCATTGTAATCATCGCTTTCCTCATCTTCACTTACTGAATTTGTTTCATCTTCATCCATAAATGTTGGATCCCATTTCTGAAACCCAACCTCGGAAACATAAATCGAAAAACAAGTTGATGAAAACGAAAGACCAGATCAAAAGCAAAAGACGGATCAAAAAGCTTGCGGAAGCGAAAAGAAATGAAAAGCTCGGAATCAACGAAAACAAAACGCAACAGAAAACATACAGCGGAATCCAAAGGAATCGAAAGATGGCCAAACAAAGGAAACAAAACACTTCAATCTAACTGAAGGACAAATTCCGACATCCAAAATGCGTACCTTAGAAAACAAAACATTGCAAAACCATACGACACACTTGGTCTAACCCTATCCGAAACGGTATAAAAAACATTTCCTCATTCAAAGCAATACAAATTTCTAAACGGAATTTATCAATTCCATAACCTCAATTCATTTCATTCTTCAAATTCATCATTTAAAAATCTTATCTTTCTTTTACCATCAAAACTCACACATGTCTATACACCATCAATTTAAAAACAAAGAGCACTTCTATATATCAAACCAATCCACATAATCATCGGACCTCCTGTCCAGAATCCAAACGCAAACAAACACATATATACCCATAGCACTTCAATAATTCAGCTCAATTATCACAGTCATCGGACCTCCTATACGGAATCCATATCACGATCAATCATAATCATTACACAATTTTATACCAAACCATAATTCATCATACACAATTCCATAATTCAAAACCTTATACAAATTCATAAATCATTTACATCATTCCAAACTAAATGCATTACTAAATAATAGTGGCATTTTCAATCCACGAATACAACATCAATTTCATACACCAAAATACAAAGATACAAAAATCTCCAAATACTCAACGTAAGCCTAAGCTCTCATTTTTATAACAATTTAACTTCAAAATACAATCATAAACATAAATACACAGATGTCTGACTTTCTTTCATCCGATCTCCTTCTCGATACCTGGAGATAAGAATGAAAGGAGGTAAGCTTTACAGCTTGTGGATAGCATGTTTATAACCAAAAAATAAGAGAAAATCATTTTCCAAAACTTATTGCCAGTTTATAGATATTTTACAGTAGAAATTCATCAAATGCTTACTTTTCAAAATTTCTCAACTTATCAAAGAATTTCTCAACTTATCAAAGAATTCATGAACAATTTTTAAAACATGGATGCATCACACTTAGAAACAAAACAAGAGCACATAAACACATCATAATGGTTTGGGTCGGTCCAGAAACAGAACGTACTACACATTCTCGCATAGCAGTCCTGTGTAGCCGTGAACAGAACATACTACACCTTCCCGCATAGCGGTCCAATGTAGTCGTGAACTTATGGGAATCCTTAATGGAGCTCCATTGCCACTAGCGGGCAGGTGGGCGAAACCTTTGACAAGTGCACTTGACATCTTATGGGACCTAACCAAGCCCACATAACACATTTCACACTTGAAAATCGGATTGCCCGAAGGTATATTTCAAAAACTTAGTTTTCATATCATGTCATATTCAAACACAATGTCATTCACAATTTCAACCAAAATTCGCATAACAATTTTTCAATCATTCAAATATCAAACAAATTTCCATTCGCAATTTCCACAATTTCAAAATCCACATAACAATCAAATTCACATAACAATTCTTCAATCAATCAAACACAAAGAATGCAACACTTTAGCAACATCATCAAATTATTCAAATCATTCGAAAACAATGAATTCAACAATTATTGCAATTTCTTAAATGATTCCAAATAATGAACGTACAATTGTAACAATTTCTAAAATCATTCCAAAAACAAGGAATTTAATCATTCAAAAATAATAATTTAAAAACATTTTACTTTCTTGATTTTTCGAAAACACATAATTAGCTTATAATTCAAATTATAAACATGGTACCCACCTTAATTTCATGCTTGAAACTTGATCAAAGCCTCTCTTTCTCCATTGCCTCACTTAAATTTCCTAATTCATGACAAAATCCCTAATTAATAAACATCCAAAATTGAACATCACATAGGGCATAATCACCAAAATTAACTTTAGAAAACTCAAACCCATAACAATTGCAAACTATCTAAACCAAAATCTCTTCAAAAATTTAAAGATCAAAATCCACCCTTACCTTAAATCTTCTCCAACTTTGAAATTTCTTGGCTTGAAAGAAAGCTCTCATGCTTCTCTTTCTTTTTCCTTCATGACAAAGCATCAAAATACCTCTTAAAACTTAAGAAAATTGAAACCCTAATGTCTTCTTTCTTCTTTCTTCTCTTCTCCACCGAAACACACTCTTCTCTCTTTCCTTATTCTTTTGTTTCTTTTCGCCCTTTCCATTTCGTGCTTCACTTGATTTCATACGAAGCCCACACTTCAAATTGACAAAAATGCCATTAATGAGTGAGAAAGGACCCATTTGCACTTCCATATAAGCTTTGAAACTTAAAACCTTAAGTGTTCTTCCCAAAATGCCCCCATACATAACTTACCACTTTAATTCAATTTAATCCATGTCATATGATCTTACTCAATTTAACATGCTAATAACTCACATTAACATGTTAATTAAATCCTCAAAATGATAAAATATAACAAAGTCTCAAATAACAGTAAATAATGATTAGCTTAGGACATTTTCTAATCATCAAATTTGAAGAATTTGGTAAAACTTCCTTCTAGAGAAATGTTCCTCATTGTCTCAATTTCATAATGACACCAAAATCATTTAATTTGGTTCACTACTCCAAAAGTTATACTCTAAACATTTCGGATTATTCTTAGGCTAAAACATTTTCCTGCGATTTATTTCCATCCAAAAATTGATTTTCTTAGAGACTAAATTGAAACTCAATTTCTTCAGACAATTTGAAGCCTTATCTCTCTAGTTTAATCCAAATAAAAAATCACCTCATTTGTATGACTAGAGCAAAAGTTATAGCTAAAACACTTTCAGCTCTTACTAATCCAAAACTGAACATTAAACCCAACTTCAATTCAGAAATTGAAGGTCCTAAAGTCCGAATTAAAATTCAGTCCCTTCAGATAACTTGTAATCCATGTCTCTAGTTTATTTAGAAACAACAATCATCTCAATTGGATCTCTACAGATCAAGATATCACCAAAATACCTAAGCATGTTCAGAAAAATGTCCAACTCAAGCTCTTTAATCAATCCTCTCACTTTGATTCAATCAATCTTTTTCAAATTAATCTCAAAAATCAACAATTTTCATGGAGAGGTAGAGGAATGCCTTAGGAATCCAACGCTTCAAAAATCAGGTCAATCGAATGTCGGACGAAAAAGTTATGGTGAAAAGAATAGAGAGATGTCAGTCAGGACAAAAATTCCAAATCGGAGCTCGCACTCGCGAGCGGAGGGGGCGCTACTCCTCTTCTTCCGACCTTCCAACTTCTAAAATTCATAACTTGTGACTCAGAACTCCAAAATTTTCAAATTTAGTATCAATGGAAAGATAAAAGAAAGCTCTACAATTTCCATGAGAACTTAAAATCCAATTCCATCTCTAATGGGGTAAAAAAAATCTACTCAAAATTTCTGCCCAAAATTGTCATCCTAAAACAGCAACACAACTTCCATAAATCATAACTTCCTATTCCATAGTCCAAAAATCCTATACTTTATATCAATGGAGAGAACAAAACATTATCTAAAACTTTTTTGAGGCACTTAAAGGTAATTTCAACCTCTAACTAGGTCAATTTTTCAATTAAAGTTTCTGCCCTGTTAAAAAACTCACCTAAACAATATCCAACTTCAAACATTCACATATTTCAATTCCCACATCCAAAAATTGCATACTTTATAGCGTTGGAAAGATTGAAAGACAAGCTACAACTTTTATGTAGACCACTTTGTCTCATTAAAACCACATTAGTACAAAATTGGCCTCAAAGCACAGTACACACAAACTTACCCTATGAGCATTTTCCAAACACAAAGCTAAATACACTTAAATTCGAATGATCATAAATTTCAATCCCGATACCAAAAAATATCATACTTTATGGCGATAGAAAGCTCTCAATAGAAGCTACAAGTTTCATGCAAATCATTTTCTCAAATTCAGCCCAAATCAACCCAGAAAATTCACAAAATCTTCAGGTCAAAATGTTGGGCCCGGGCCCCGGATCCCCGATTCCCGAGGTGGCCCCTCGGGTCGCGCCGGCGACGAGCGCCCCACAACGTCGAACCCGATCCCAATATTTAAACATAGTTCGATCATACACATGCATTCTCATACAATCGATCACCTACGCATGCATTCTAATCATAAACAATTCATCACGATTACATAAGCCATCAAGTTCATAAATTAAACATGTGTTTGAAACAATACACAGTATAAAATAAAGTTTCAATCCAAAATACATGAAATATGCTCCATGATAATGTGTTTGGAGGGCCAACCAAAATACGAACTTAATACAAGACTCCTAATTAGCTCGAAGTTTTCGATGCCTCGCAAGTTCAAAGATCGCCCCGCTCGCACTGAGGAGGAAAGTAATGGGTTGAGCTACATTTCGATGGCTAATATAATTATAGCCATCGGCAACTAGCACAAATCCCAGCATATGAATGTATATATATTATATCTATACAGACATCAATTCAAGCATTTCACATGCAACTCAAACAATTTACGCATTCAATAAACTTAATTCAATTCATAAATATGTCACAAAGCATTCACAATGAACAATCCACATATGCAATGCACATCACAATGGCTCGAGGGTTCCATGGAAACAAAAGGAAGAAACCGAAGTTTACATCCTGAACGAAATGAGTCCATTCGGAGCTCATATGCCACAAGCAGGCAGTCGGGAGAAGGCTCTTGTTTACGTGTACGTGACGAACGAAATGGTTCCACTCTCGCCCAAACAAAAGCATATAATCATGCTCATGATCATTTTATCGTATGGTATTCTTCCGTATCTTGCATTTAGTCAAAATATCGTGACCGAAGTCGAGGCATAACATGATCGGAATCAAAACGTAATGCTATCAATTCTTATGATTCTTTCAATTCATCACATTTAAACATGCATAACAAATAATATATATTCATACATAGGCAAGAAATTGCCTAGTCACACAATAACTATAAGTATATTACCCACCTAAGATCGCTCGAGTAGTCGACTCACTGGTGTCCTTCCTCTTGCGATGAAATCGTGTCAGCTTGGTTTCCTAAAACGACCAAGTTTCCATCCAATCAAATAATATTCAAAGGCAATTATTCAAAAGCTTCGGAAAATCAAAAGAAGAAATCGCTGAAAAAAGGGGCTCGCCGCGGCAAAGGCTTCGTTCACCGAGATTTACGCGCGACGAAAACAAGTTTTCATGAGCGAAGTCGCCACAAGACATCGCTGGCGCCAAGACGCCTCCCTGGCACGCCGCGACGTGCACCATACGTGCATGCGGTGTGCACAAATTCGTACGCCGCGGCGTTCGGATCGAGGAAACGTTCCCGAACCTAAAAAATCCTAGATTTTCCAACTCCAATCCCTTCCAAACTCAAATGCAACACATCTAAGGCATAGATCAACTCTTCTACTACAATTCTAACCCATTCTAAGCTTCCAATCCATCCTAAAATCATTAACCCAACGATTTGCCCAACATTTTCGCACAAAAACCCTAAATCATCTATTTCTCCCAATCCAAGCTATCTTAATGTTTAATCCAAACATAAACAAGAAGAAACGAAGCTAAACTTACCGGGTAATGCTCCAAACTGTCGAAAGATCCGAGAAATCGAAATCTCCACTCTTCTTCCTCTTCTCCTTACGACGGCTTCTCCCTCTTCTTTCCTTTCTATTTTCTATTCTATTTCTAATTTCTTCTTTTAAACCTAAGGGAAAGCACAATGACTACAATGCCCTCCTAATTAAGCCCTAAACCCATTTCAACTTAAATAAACTTCCCAAAATGCCCTCATAAGCTTTTACACTTTTTAAACCTCATAAAACCACAATTAAACCGTAATTATCCATAATACTCCCAATTAACTCAAACTAAGGCATAATCACTCAATGATCCAAATTTATGCTTAATGACATCATATAAAAAAATTCGGGGTCTAACATTTCTCCCCCTCTTAAAAGAAATTTCGTCCTCGAAATTTACCTGAACCATCGAAAGGATACGAATACTTCTCCTTCATAGCTTCCAGTGGCTCCCAAGTAGCCTCCTCTACCGAATGATTTCTCCACAGGACTTTGACTAGCTGAACCGTCTTGTTCCTGAGGACTTTTTCCTTAGTATCCAAGATCTCCACTGGTAGCTCCTCATAAGTCAAATCATCCCGCAGCCGAACCTCACTAGCCTGAACGATATGAGAAGGATCCGATCTATACCTCCTCAACATAGACACATGGAAAACATTGTGGATCTGTGACAACTCCGGAGGTAACGCCAACCTATAGGCGAGTGGTCCAATCCTCTTAAGGATTTCATACGGACCCACATACCTCGGACTCAACTTACCCTTCTTGTCGAATCTCAATACTCCTTTCCAAGGAGACGTCTTAAGGAACACCTTCTCACCGACCTCATACTCCATCTCCTTTCGGTGAGCATCAACATAACTCTTCATCCTATCCTATGCTGCCTTAAGCCGCTGCTTAACCAGATTGACTTTCTCAACTGTCATCTGAATCAATTCTGGTCCCACTAATTGCCTATCTCCTTCTTCATCCCAACAAATCGAAGTCCTACATCTCCTGTAAGAAAATCCCGGGAGGTACATCACATGTACCAGATGCGGAAAACAAAAATTTTTGTCACCGGGACCTTCCCGAAGGCCAGGATCTATGTGTCGGTATGAAGACTCAAACCTGAATAGCCAATAGAGACTATCTCTAAAGGTATCCACGCAGAGATCGAAAACCTAACCGGACAAACCCTTTAACCCGGAATAGCTAGAACAAAGTAAAGGTGCTAGACCCTACCCGTCCTTGGAGAGCTTAAGACAATGATGGAGGAAGATGAAAACTTGGAGGAGAAGATGAAGCCTTGAATATCGATGGAGATGAGAGATGAAGACTTAGGTTTTTCTCAAAAACCTTCTTCCCTTTATAAAACCAACGACACACTCACCAAGCCCCTTTTTCCATTTGTCTTTAACACTTTAAAGACTCATCAAAGGCTAATGGTGGACAAGCTTCCACGTTAGCCATTTATATATATATATATATAGATAAAGTTAAATGGATTAGCCTCCTCCTCCATCTTCCACGCATATATATATATATATATATATATATATATATATATATATATATATATATATATATATATATATATATATATATATATATTAATTATTTAATTAATTAATCATATATATATATATGTATATATATTGTGAAGTGGTCCACCACACCGAGAGGCGGTCCTACCGGTCTCACCGGTCCGGTATGGGATAAACTCCAAAACCTTTTTCAAGAATATCGATGTCGCGATCTCATCGGGACATATCTCGATCTCATCGGGATCCATTTAATCCTAATGTTCTCCATAATTGGAACTCGTCTAATACTATTTTACTTGATTCTCGAAACACTCTTATCGTGTGACCCTTTAGGTTCCGGTTATGTTGGCCATTTAGATTAACACTTAATCTCGAGCAAGTCATGAGCGACGTCTAGCAACACATCATGACCCCAATTGACCGGAAAGTAATTGGTTTGATGAATTCATCACGAACCGGATCACGAACCCTTCCATGACAATTACCGTGCAATTCGTCCTTTCATCATCCTATACCCCACTTGATTATGAGTATGGTCAAGTGTCAACTTTACTAGACTAAGTCTAGCCCAAGTGATATCGGTTCCTATCTTAGGACTCATTACTTTATATGTCCATGAAGACACTCTTCATGACATATTTATGCTCGCCGTAAACTTAAAGTAATGATCCCGATAAGAGGCAGGTATCTCTTACGCTATCACGAAGTGATGAATCCTTTATTGGCTACTCAATTACTTTGAATACCTCAAGCTGCACCCAAGCACCACCCTATGAGTAACCTCCGAAAGGCAACAAGGAATGGAGTCAGCACAAGATCAAGATATCAAGATATCCTCGAGTACCTCAAGTCTAAGGATACTTGCACCATTGCTATGATGAGATTATCACCGACATTAGAATAGGACATCCATGTGATGATCTCATGGCAGTCATCCAATGTACTTACTACCGCTAGTAAACATCCACATGTCAACTCTAAATATCTCATATTTACAGCTTCGAGATCCACCGCTGATCCAATCAAGGAGTATAACATATGCTAGTCCGTGGGATTAATGATGTCCGGTCTCATTAATCCTATGACTAGGAAGAATTTAGATCTTGACATAATTTACATGATAGGAATCTCGGGATTATGATCACATCATAATTTCCTTCATGCTATGTCATATATCATGGACTTCATTAATTTGATTAAAGATCAATATCAATTCTTAAAGAACATCAAATAAATGAAACATGCCTTTCTTTATTTATTCATAAAGTGCATACATGACTATGAACAAAAAGCGCTAAAGGGATTGCCTTTGTGGCACTACTCTAACAATCTCACGCGATCAGACACGCATAAGTCGACTTACACGAGTATACAAGTCGATTTATTAGTATCGAATCGGTATAAGTCGACTTACATCTCCATACAAGTCGACTTACACCTACAAATCTCCCAACGACCTAAAGCCAATCGCCTTGGTATCTAATACCATAAGCGGTATATGAGAATCAAAATTCTTCTATGACAATGGCTTCGCCAACGGATCGGCAATGTTCGCTCGTGGAATTCTCTCGATCGCGACATCACCTCGCAATGATCTCGAATCGGATGATATCTCATGAGTGCGTGTTTAGATCGTTGGTGAGACCTGGTTCCTTTGCTCGAGCAATAGGCCCATTGTTGTCACAATACAATTGTATGGGCCCATCACACTAGGAACCACACCAAGTTCAAGAATGAACTTTTGATCCAAATAGCTTCCTTTCACGCCTCGATGCAAAGAATGTACTCGCCTCGATCGTTGAATCGCGATCGTCTCTTGTTTGGAACTCTTCCAACCGATCGCTCCGCCGCTCGGTGTGAAAACATAACTCGATCGGGATTTTGAATCATCCTTATCGATTGAAAATCGCATCCAGATGTTCGCCACTGGAGATTTCCATCTCCATATATCAAGAAAACATCCTTAGTCCTTCGCAGTACTTGAGGATATTCTTGTGACCACCCAAATGACCCTCACCAGATCCGATTGGTATCCGCCGTGACACTCTCGAGCATACGATACATCGGGCCTCGTACATAACATAGCATACATGATCGATCCTATCGCAGACGATACGGATCCGATCCATGCGATCCTCTCATCTTGTGTCTTAGGACACATAGATTTCGAGAGTGTTATCCCATGAGACATGGGAAGAAACCCTCTCTTGGATTGCTCCATGCTAAACCTCTTTAGCATCTTGTCTATGTACGATGATTGTGAAAGACCAAGCAACCTTTTTTATCTATCTCTATAGATTCTTATCCCAAGGATATAAGTTGCTTCACCAAGGTCCTTCATGGCAAATTGTTTGGACAACCAAATCTTGACTGATTGCAACATAGAAACATCGTTTCCGAGTAATAATATGTCATCTACATATAACACAAGGAATACGATTGCAGTCCCATTAACTTTCTTGTACACACAGTGTTCATCCGGATTTTGTGAGAAACCAAACTCTTTGATTGACTCATCAAAACGGATGTTCCAACTCCTGGATGCTTGCTTCAATCCATAAATGGATTTCTGAAGCTTGCATACCTTTTCGCCATCGATGGAAGTGAAGCCCTCTGGTTGTGCCATGTACACATCCTCGACCAGATTTCCATTAAAGAAAGCTGTCTTCACATCCATTTGCCATATCTCATAATCATAATGAGCGGCAATGGCTAGGAGTATCCGAATGGATTTAAGCATTGCTACGGGGCTGAAGGTCTCGTCATAGTCAACTCCTTGTCTCTGACGAAATCCTTTAACCACAAGCCTTGTTTTATAAGTAATCACATTACCATCCATGTCAGTTTTCTTCTTGAAAACCCATTTGCACCCTATGGGCTTGATTCCTTCGGGTGCAGTCACCAAAGTCCATACTTGGTTTTCGTACATGGAATCCATTTCGGCTTTCATGGCGTAAAGCCATTTTTCGACTCAACTTTTCGTAACCTCTTCATAGGTAGCGTGCTCATCATCTTCTATGAGCAATACATCATTCTGCTCACTTACGAAATCCATATCTCGAAGAGCGGTCGTATCCTACTTGACCTACGAACTTCGTGTGTAGTAGAAGGTTGAGCTGTTACTTCATCTGAATGAGTGGCAGCCTCGAGTTCAGCGGTTGATGCGTATGCATTTGAGCATCTTGAACTTCTTCAAGTTCGACTTTGTTCCCACCGTCTTCTTGCAGAAGAAACTCTTTCTAAGAAGACAGCATGCTTTGAAACAAACACCTTTTGTTCCTCAAAGAAGGTAGAATTGATATCTCATGGTCTCTTTAGGATATCCTACAAACAAACACTTGTCGACTTTGCTTCAAGCTTATCTCGATGAATCCGCTTCACGAAGCGTGACAACCCCAAACTTTCAAATGAGAAAGATAAGGTTTTCGTTAGTCCACATCTCATATGGAGTAACATCAAGCCTGTCTTAGAGGAACTCTGTTTAGCAAGTAAGCAAATTGTCTCTAACGCATACCCCAAAACGATTTTGGTAATCATGCGAAACCCATCATTGATCGTACCATGTCCAACAAGGTTCGATTTCTCCTTTCAGCCACACCATTGTGCTGTGGTGTGTAAGGAGGAGTCCACTGAGATAAAATGCCATTATCTCGAGAAAATCCAAGCTGCTGGTCTAAGTATTCTCCACCACGATCGGATCGTAATGCCTTGATACTTTTACCAAGTTGGTTTCTACTTCATTTCTGAATTGTTTGAACTTTTCAAACGCTTCAGATTTGTATCTCATCAGATACAAGTACCCATATCGAGAATAATCATCGATAAAGGTAATGAAGTAACGACAACCACTTCTAGCATGGATGGACATCGGACCGCATACATCTGAATGTATTAGGTCTAATACTCCAGTCGCTTGTTCACCCTTTCCCTTGAAGGGTAACTTAGTCATCTTGCCTAATAAACAAGATTCGCATATGTCATATGATTCATAATCAAATGACCCTAAACTGCCACTCTTATGGAGTTTAGCGATGCGTGTCTCATTTATATGGCCAAGCCGACAATGCCATAAGTAAGTTGACTTTAAATTATCTCTTTTATGTCTTTTGGTGTCATTGACATTCATAATTGGATGAGACATATCTAATATGTAAATACCATTGCATAATGTACCAGTACCATAAAGCATTCCATTAGAATTAATAGAACAACCATTGCTATTAAAATTCAAATGGAAACCAGCTCTATTTAAACAAGAAACAGACAATATGTTCTTTGTCAAAACGGGTACAAAATAACAATCATCTAATTCGAGTACAAGCCCAGTGGGGAGAGAAAAAATATAGGTTCCTACGGCTAATGCAACAACTCTTGCTCCATTTCCAACACGCAGTCTACTTCTCCTTCACGAATCGCTCATCGTCCTTAGGCCCTGTGATATCATTACATATGTGTGAGCCACAACCAGTATCAAATACCCAAATGTTGTAATCAGAAACAGTATTAACCTCAATGACATACATACCTGAAGTAGTTGAGGCATCTGATGCCTTCTTCTCCTTCAGTGACTCCAGATAGACTTTGCAATTGTGCCTCCAATGGCCATCTTTACCACAATGGAAACAAGTTCCTTTTGGGGCAGCTTCTTTGGTCTTCTTCTTGATGGAGCTTCCCTTTGGTTTCTTGGCCTTCTTCTTCTTTGGGTTCTTTTTCTTCTTTGAACCAGAAGAAGAAGTAGCCACCATTAGCACTTGCTTACTATCATTCTTGATAGTCTACTCAGCTGTCTTGAGCAGATTGATCAACTCAGGTATTGTTGTGGATATTTGGTTCATCCGATAGTTTAACACGAACTGTGAATAACTCTCGGACAATCCAACCAGAATTAAGTCTATACTTAACTCATAATCCATTACAAAACCTAAGACGGCCAATCTCTCTATATAGCCATTCATCTTGGGGCATCTTGCATGCCAGATGTCCCCGGAGCCATCTTTAATGGTGAAGAGAAGCCTCGAGGTCTCGAACCTTTCGCATCGAGCTTGCTCATCAAGCAGCTCCCTAAGATGAAATACTATAGTGTGAGCATCCATGGACTCGTCTTCGCTTCGCAGCTCTGGTGACATCGAGGCAAGCATAATGCAAGTAGCCATGTCACTGTCCTTTAGATGCTTACGATATGCCTTCTAATCCTCATCAGAAGCATCGACAGCAGGTGCATCTGGAAGTGGAACATCTAGGATGTATCCGGTTCCTCGGATCGAGAACAATTCTCGATTCCTTAGCCATCAAGAAAATTGGTCCGATTAACTTGTTGGAATCCATTAGCGGCGTAAGTTCACTTTGGAAGACATCTTCCACCGACCTAAGCGGAAGAGAGAAAGAATGTTAGAATAGGAAAAGATGCATAATCATAAGGACTTGAATGATATGCAAAAAGCTCCCACTAGTTTCATAGAATCCATAACCCTCATTACGAATCCAAAGAAACAAGATAACATAATGTCCTAGTGGGTTGATATCTGATATTGCTAAGAATGACCTTGGGTTTACCCAACAAGCCACAACTTAGGTCAATCGGTAGGTATCGAACATACCAATTGCATCATCGATAACTGACATTAAGCATGACCTTGGGTTTACCCAACAAGCCACCTTATGTCTCGGGAGGTATCAGATATACCAATTACATCTTCGACACAACTATCGATCAGTGCTATCAACTTGTTGATGTGTGCACTTACATTGGGTTATCACATCTTTGATGCGCATACATCTGATGTATGCTAACCAATTTTGCCTCTGTCCACATTGACCTTGAGTTTACTCAAGAAACCAACGCTTCTAGTGAAAACCAACCCATTAATCCGAAAATCACATTTTCATGGTTGAACATATCCAGTATAGAAGCGAGCTTGGGTTTACCCAACAACCCAACCCTATAAGAACTCGGTTCTTACCATATTAATGGAAGGCGTTAGTTTTCATATACCGAGGAGGATTTGAACTCTAGACTCCAAGTGAAGGATTATAGTCTCGGGACTATATGGAATGATTTAGGTTTCATCGATCACATTGAATCTTTCCTTATAATCATCCATCATCCCCCTTTGCATGTTATAAGTCGACTTGTGTATGTATAAGTCGACTTATGCCTCTAATAAGTCGACTTATGCATGTGTAAGTCGACTTGTAATCGTGCTACGAACAAGTCGACTTGTACCATTGTGCAAGTCGACTTATCGTCTGATGCAGCGGACAAGTCGACTTGTACATTGTGTAAGTCGACTTATCCAGTTAAATTGCTATCTAATCGGCTAATTTCTCAATCCGTGTAGTCCCAATTCACAATACCAACATACCTAAGGTAATATCATTAATTTGATGTACCAATGAACACTTCATTGTTACATGATTGCCATATCTGATCAAACCATACAAGAAAAGCTTGAAAGCGAGTCATTACTCATAAATATCCAAACAATTTAGGAAACACCAAATTATCACCCTAAGCATCTCTAGCTAGTCCATACGTTATCAAATTACTTCGGCACAAGTCACAAAAAATTATGATGGCCAAAACAAGCAAGATAATGAAATACACTAACGAGACGCTAATGTGACCTATTCGGCATCCGAAAATTCTTGGAAAACCAACTTCAAGAAATTCAGTTTGGAAAGAATACTACATCAAGATAACTCATTTTCAATCAAATTAAAAATGGTCCAAGGCATTGGAACTGAAAAATACACATTCAATTATGCCAAGCAAAACAGTCCCAGCAATGTTCACAAAACTGCCAAGTACTACACATTGCTCGAAATAATCATTGAAACAATTTCAATAAATTCTGAGAAAGTTACACAGGTTACTACATGTTTAGAACATGCCTCATGAATGTTTCTAGGATTTATAGCGATCAAAAACTCAGTCAACCTAAGCAACAAAACCGATTCAAAATCTGTGTTCATCAACACAGCTATTCCCAACATCATAGAATAAATTCGTGAATAAATAGAAAATCACCTTGAAAAAACTTTTCCATCCACATAGACATTTACAAACATCTTAGGGACATGTTGGTGAAGGCCAATCCGATAAACAATTTTTCTAGAATTTATTATCGAATTTATACACATGCCTGTTCACAGAATGTGTCACAAAACAGCATCTAGAACCTTAGGGAATAAATTAGCAAAACTATATCAAATCAAATTGATAAATTCTCATCTTTCACAGAAATATTCTATAGCAAGTTATGAACAATTATGGGCAGAAAAATTTCGAAAAACATATCCCTATATTAATTCGAAATTTGGACAGCATGCATGCATCAACGTCAAATTCAAATAGGAAGTCCGACCTAGCTAGGGTTTTAGCTTCATACACGACACAAGTGGCTCTGATACCACTGTAGGAAAATCCCGGGAGGTACATCACATGTACCAGGTGTGGAAAACAAAAATTTTTGTCACCGGGACCTTCCCGAAGGCCAGGATCTATGTGTCGGTATGAAGACTCAAACCTGAATAGCCAATAGAGACTATCTCTAAAGGTATCCACGCAGAGATCAGAAAACCTAACCGGGACAAACCCTTTTGACCCGGGAATAGCTAGAACAAAGTAAAGGCTGCTAGACCCTACCTCTTTCCTTGGAGAGCTTAAGACAATGATGGAGGAAGATGAAAAACTTGGAGGAGAAGATGAAACCTTGAATATCGATGGAGATGAGAGATGAAGACTTAGGTTTTTCTCAAAAACCTTCTTCCCTTTCTAAAACCAACGACACACTCACCAAGCCCCCTTTTTTCCATTTGTCTTTAACACTTTAAAGACTCATCAAAGGCTAATGGTGGACAAGCTTCCACGTTAGCCATTTATATATATATATATATATATATATATATATATATAAAGTTAAATGGATTAGCCTCCTCCTCCATCTTCCACGTGCATAGCATATATATATATATATATATTAATTATTTAATTAATTAATCATATATATATATGTATATATATTGCTGAAGTGGTCCAGTCACACTGGGGTCGGTCCTACCAGCCTACCGGGTCCCGATATGGGATAAACCCCCGAAAACCTTTTTCAGCAATATCGATGTCGCGATCTCATCGGGACATATCTCGATCTCATCGGGATCCATTTAATCCTAATGCTCTCCATAATTGGAACTCTGTCCAATACTATTTTACGGATTCTCTGAAACACTCTTATGCGTGTGACCCTTTAGGTTCCCGGTTATATTGGCCACTTAGATTAACACTTAATCTGAGCAAGTCATGAGCGGCGTCTAGCAACACATCATGACCCCCAATTGACCGGAAAGTAATTGGTTTGATGAATTCATCACGAACCAGATCACGAACCCTTCCATAGACAATTACTGTGCAATTCGTCCTTTCATCATCCTATACCCCACTTGGTTATGAGTATGGTCAAAGTGTCAACTCTTACTAGACTAAGTCTAGCCCAAGTGATATCAGTTCCTGTTTTAGGACTCATTACTTTATATGTCCATGAAGACACTCTTCATGACATATTTATGCTCTGGCCAGAGACTTAAAGTAATGATCCTGACAAGAGGCCAGGGTATCTCTTCTGCTATCACAGAAGTGATGAATCCTTTATTGGCTACTCAATTACCTTCGAATACCTCAAGCTGTACCCAAGCACCACCCTATGAGTAACCTCTGAAAGGCAACAAGGAATGGAGTCAAAGCACAGCATCAGTATCCAAAATATCCTTGAGTACCTCAAGTCTAAGGATACTTGCACCATTGCTATGATGAGATTATCGCTGACATTAGAATAGGACATCCATGTGATGATCTCATGGCGGGTCATCCAATGTACTTACTACCGCTTAGTAAGCATCCACATGTCAACTCTAAATATCTCATATTTACGGTTTACGAGATCCTTTGCTTGATCCAATCAAGGAGTATAACATATCTTAATGCAATGGGATTAATGATGTCGGTCTCATTAATCCTATGACTAGGAGAATTTAGATCTTGACATAATTGCACATGATAGGAATCTCAAGATTATGATCACATCATAATTTCCTTCATGCTATGTCATATATCATGGACTTCATTAATTTGATTAAAGATCAATATCAATTCTTAAAGAACATCAAATAAATGAAACATGCCTTTCTTTATTTATTCATAAAATGCATACATGACTATGAACAAAAAGCGCTAAAGGGGATTGCCTTTAGGGCACTACTCTAACAATCTCACGGTACTGTACACGCATAAGTCGACTTACAAGAGTATACAAGTCGACTTATTAGTACCGAACTGGTATAAGTCGACTTACATCTCCATACAAGTCGACTTACACCTATATCTCCGCCCATATAATGCCTCATATGGAGCCATCTGAATGCTCGAATGGTGCGAATTATTATAAGCGAATTCGACCAACAGCAAATGCTCATCCCAAGCTCCTCGAAAATCTATCACACACGCCCGAAGCATCCCCTCAAGAGTCCGAATGGTCCTCTCCGATTGGCCATCCGTCTAAGGATGAAATGTCGTACTAAAATGCAACTTGGTGCCCAAAGCATCCTGCAAACTGCCCCAAAACCTCAAAGTGAACCGAGGATCTCTATCTGACACAATCGAATCCGGAATCCCATGCAATCTCACTATCTCATCGATATACTTCTTTGCCAACACATGCAAAGAATCAGTCTGCTTGATCGCCAAAAAGTGAGTTGACTTTGTCAATCGATCCACAATGACCCAAATGGCATCATGCCTCCTACTGGTCTTAGGCAAACCCATCAGAAAATCCATGGTCACCCTTTGCCACTTCCATTCCGGGATGGACAATGGCCTCAACATGCCTGAAAGTGCCTGGTGTTCAGCTTTGACTTGCTGACACACAAGACACTTACTCACAAAGTCTGCCACATCCCTCTTCATACCTTTCCACCAAAAGTGCTCTCTCAAATCCCTGTACATCCTGGTGCTACCTGGATGCATGGTATAAGGCGCATTGTGTGCCTCATCCAATATCTCATCCTTGATCTCCCGCACATCCGAAATACACAGCCTGTTGCCCACTGTCATCAATCCATCATCCCTCACCTCTATCTCCGAAGTCTTGCCATTCCTAATCTCATCTCTGAGCCTGCTCAAATCTGCATCCTGAGCCTGCAATTCCTTAACTCTTTCCCTAAGCATCGGCCTCACTCGAAAATTAGCCAAAAGACAATCCGGCTCTTCCTGCCTCAAGCTTATCTTAAGCTTGGCCATCTCTTCCAATAAAGGAAGATACACCGCCCGAACATGAGCAATCGAAGATTTTCTACTCAAAGCATCCGCCACTACGTTGGCCTTGCCCGGATGATACTCAATCAACAGATCATAATCCTTGAGTAACTCCAGCCACCTCCACGCCTCGATTCAATTCTTCGACTCAAAGAAATACTTGAGACTCTTATGATCAGTGAAGATCCGAGTCTGAACTCCATACAAATAATGCCTCCAAATCTTCAAGGCAAAGATCACAACTGCTAACTCCAAATCGTGCGTCGGATAGTTCAACTCATACTGCTTCAACTGCCTCGAAGCATAAGCTATCACCCGATCTCCTTGCATCAAAACACCTCCAAGTCCCTTCCTCAAAACATCACTATACATAGTATAGCCCTCATCTCCAGAAGGCAATACCAGAATCGAAGCACTCGTCAATCTGTGCTTGAGCTCCTCGAAGCTCCTCTGACACTCATCACTCCAAACAAACTTCTGATTTTTCCTTAACAGCTTAGTCATTGGAGCGGATATCATTGAGAATCCCTTCACAAACCTCCTGTAGTAACCTGCCAAACCCAAAAAACTCCTCACCTCTGTTACATTCTTCAGAGCTTCCCAATTTACTACCGCTTCTATCTTCTTTGGATCCACATGCACCCCCTGATCTGAAATCACATGCCCAAGGAATAAAACTTCTCTCAGCCAAAATTCTCATTTCTCGAATTTGGCATACAACTCATTGCTCCTCAAAGTCTCCAAAGAAATCCTCAAATGTTCCTCATGCTCCCGATCACTCTTGGAATACACCAATATATCATCGATGAAGACAATGATAAATTGGTCCAAGAATGGCTTGAAAACCAGATTCATCAAATCCATAAACATTGCAGGAGCATTCGTCAATCCAAAAGGCATCACCAAGCATTCAAAATGCCCATACCGAGTCCTGAAAGCAGACTTCGGTACATCCGACTCCTTGATCCTCAACTGGTGATAACCCGATCTCAAATCTATCTTAGAGAAGACTCTCGCTCCTTGCAATTGATCAAACAGATCATCAATGCGAGGAAGCGGATACTTGTTCTTCACAGTAACCTGATTCAACTTCCTGTAGTCCACGCACATCCTCAACGAGCCATCTTTCTTCTTGACAAAAAGAACCGGAGCTCCCCAAAGCGAAGAACTCGGTCGAATATATCCCTTCTCCAATAACTCCTCCAATTGCTCCTTAAGTTCTTTCAATTCCGTCGGAGCCATCCGGTAAGGTGGAATCAAAATCGGTGCCGTACCTAACAAAAGCTCGATCGGAAACTCAATCTCCCGAGCTGGCGGTAGTCCTGGCAATTCCTCGAGAAAGACATCCGAGAAATCCCTGACTACTGGAATATCCTCCAGCTTCCCACTATCTGCTCTGGAATCCACCACATAGGCCAAAACTGCTATTGGAGTTATGTAAATATAGTGCCCTGGAAATCAAGTATATTTACATGTAAATTTATCTTCTTCAGTTACAGTTTTGTAATGAAAATATTTATTATTAATAAAACAAAAGAGTTTGGTTTTATCTGTATGAGCATTATATATCTGGTCATAAGGTACCAAGATTCATTTGTAAGTAATATACATATACATAGAGATGTATGGGAAACATGTATATTATTAGAATCAATTAATTGATTCACAGTTGAATAATCAAGTTGGTCGTTTGATTATGGTTTAGGCGTAGTGTTGCGATTTATCTCTATATAAGTAAAGGAGTTTACTTAAAGGGAATGATGAGTTTCATATCATGATAGTAGTAGACTATCGATAATGGCACTATTAAATGAATCTGGAATCAAGTATGTTTTCAAGAATAAAGTGGGTCGTTACTTTAATCTTAAAACATACAACTTAAGCATTCGCTTATTATGAACCACAATCTTGATGAGTGGTGAACTCATATGTATTTCATTATAATTCTTGATATGATCGGAATGGATTTTTACAGGGTATTAATCCAGTGTCTGCATGTTGGAATTATTAATTGAAACATGTATCAGGGAACATTCACTCAAATAAAGAGTTTATAGTGTTATCATCTCTTCAGATGTTTTAAGGAGATTTAGTGATTAAGCTGGCGCGAGAGTTTGATGGACTAGCTACCCATCAAGTCTTAACACTAAGATGAGATCTTATGTGTTAATCACCGTATAAAGTAAAATGAGAGATCTAGAAGGAAAAACCAACATAAGGGCAAAGCGGTAATTTTACCCTTTGTTGTGCGGATAGCTATAATAAGGTTCTAAATAGGGTTTGCAATTGGACATATTCTCATAATATTTAATAATTCAAGAGTTCAACTAATTGTCTTTAGTGGAATGACATTTAGTTAATAAGCTAGAATTAATTCCAATGAGATTGAATTATTTACGGACTTATTGGAGCTTGAATTATCAAAATCAATAAGATTCCCCACTTAGCTTTAAGGAAGGTTATCAAGCTAAGTAAGAAGTAGTTTGGAGGCTTTAGAAGTCCATAATTGAATGATGGGCTTATACTAATTAATGGTTAATTGGAAGCCCATATGTTCATTTAGAAATGGGCTTGTTTTGGTTTAATGTAATTGATTAGATTAATTATATTAAAGCGATTTTTTTAAATGGAGAAGAAGCAATTTCGAAATTGTGTTAGGTTAGATGTGTAACCACATTTGACATTAAAATACTAAATAAAGATGGTCTTTATTATGGTTCATCATTATTAAATGGAGTTATGAACTTACCATTAAATGGTTTAATGGTTGGCTTTTAATGTTGGCATGTAACCTATTTGCATTCATTAGATTAAAGATGAAAGATGTGCATTAGATGGATCATCTTCCTTCTTTCTTCTTGCCAAAACCGAAATGGGTATTCAATTATAGGTTATGGTCTTTTCAAATAGCCATTTTAAAGATAAATGAAGTAAGTCTCATTTATTGGCTATTTGATGAGTGATTAATGTAAGTGATGCATTGGATGCCTCTCACTCTTTCCATTCATGCATATTTCGAAATTGAGATGTAAGAAAGGGTTCTTGCATGGTTTTATACATTCTCTCCTTTCATGCAAGGTAGAACCGAAATTCCTAAGTGAAAGAATTGAAAGAGTTTGATTTTGGTTCTTCTTCTTCTAAGAAAATCTCCTCCAAATATTTCTTCTCCTTTCCCACCAAAGGATTTTGTTAACCTAGTTGTCCTTGAAGAACAAGTGGTAAATCTAATTGGTTAAGGATACTACAACAAGGAAGAAGATAGATTGCTAAAGGAAAAGATTCAAAGGCAAAGGATTTGGATATAAGAAGGAGAGGATAGCGCAGCGAGGATTTAAAGCTGTAGCGAAGGAGTCGGTAATTCCTTTTATCTTGTTCTTGGTTTTATTATCCTTATACCATATCATGTATGGATTAGCATGTTGATTTGGATATATTGTTTCCACTGCAAGATGATTTCTTAAAAAGTTTTGAAATCTATCGTTTCTCCATACTAAGCATGCTTTCTTTTTCCGATCCAACAACTGCCTCACATCCATTCCTTATCAGCTTCTCTGCTGCCAAAGCCGAAACAAATCTGAGCGGACCTGCCCTTCTATCCCCAGCAAACACCACTCTTCTACCATCTAAATCAAACTCTACTGTCTTCTGCTTACAATCCAGTTAGGCGTTGTACCTCTCCAACGTATCCATACCCAGTATCACATCTAATCCTCGCATCTTCAGTGGCATCAGATCTACCACTAGAAGTCCTCCACCAATACTAAGCTCACATCCTCTAAACACCTGACTAATCACAATGTGCTGACCAATCGGAGTACTCACCATCAGCGGAGTATCCAACGGACTCGCAACCCCATCACACACAAGTCTACTCGACGATACAAACGAGTGAGTAGAACCTGGATCAATCAGCACAAGCACATCATCATCAAATGATCGAGCCATACCAGTAACAACATCTGGAGCGGCCTCTGCATCCTCCCGAGTCATAGCAAACACCCTAGCTGGTGCCTGCCCTCTCGGTCTTCCTGGAAGACTTGCCCTCTTGGCAGCATCAGAACTGCCTACCTCTGTCGAAGTCCTCTGACCCACAGTCTCTGTCCTCCTAGGAGCCTGCATCTGAGATCCCTCTCTCCTGGGTGGCTGAGGACACTCTCTAGCCAGTGTCCCTTACATCCCTGGTTGAAGCATGCACCCGTCAATCGGTAACACTCTACGCCATGGAAATTGCCACAATGCTCATACTTAGAGACAGATGACTTGTCCCCATCTCCCCTCCTGTTGCCTCCTTTCGTAGAAGCCTGATGAGAAAAAGTAGGCGTCCTCATCTGTCGAGACCTGCTCGCACCGCTGCTCTTCTCCTCTGACTGAGTAGGGAAGCTCCTAGCACTCCGCTCAGGCATAGGAGTACTAGTGCTACCTCCCCTCCTAAACGCTACCGCCTTTTCTTCTTGTTGATTGCACTCTTGATATTTTCTATGTTCTCCACTCTCAAAGTTGCTTCAACCATTCTTTGAAAGTCCTGAAATTTGCAGATCACCTTCTCCCTGATAGCCAAATGCGGTCCCGACTCAAACTGACGACATTTGGCAGCCTCACTCAACATCAAGTCTGAAGCATACCGGGATAATTTGTTGGGCCCCGAAATTTTTTTTTATTTTTTTATTTTATTTTATTTGAATTAATTAATTATTTATTTATGGATTTATTAGTTAATTAATTTATTTTGTCTTAATTGATTTAATTATGTGTTTATGTAAATATTTTTATGTTGGGCTTGGAAATTAGAAGTTAGAAATTAAATGAAAGCTTGGGCTTAATATTGGAAAGTATGGGCTTAGGTAAATGGATTAAGTAGAAGGAGGATTAATAATAAGTGGGTTTGGTGGAAGTAGGCCTTGGGAGGTGGAGGCCCAAAAGCCTTTATGTAGGGAAAGCCAAAACTATGTAGTTTTGGTGTAGGATGAATTAAAGGAATTAAAGAAGAGTTAAAGGAAGAGGAGGAGAAGAGAGAGTGTCGTAGAATCGAAGGAGAGGAGAGAGAGAAAAAACGTGAGCTAGCCAAGGAAGAAAGGAAGAGAGAAAATCGTGGGAGGCTTGTGGAGAAGAATAAAGAAGGAGAAAAAGAAGAGAAATCAAGAGCTTAAGGTAAGTATCTATCTTCCTTTGAGTTAGATTCAAGAAATGAGATGAAATGAAGGTTAGGGTTTGTGTAGGAATGAAGAAAGAAAGAAGAGATGAGTGGTTTTGTGATTCCAAAGCTAGGGTTGGTTGTTTTAGCTTAAATGGGCTATGGGTAGGTTAGGTTTAAGACTTCGTTATCGATTTATCGATTCTTGAATGTTTCGACTTTTCTAATGAGTTTCGAAATGTGTTTTATTGAAGGAACAAGGAAACCTCACTCAAGAGAGAGAGGAAGAGCAATCGTGAATCCGGATTTTCGACGATAGGTGGGTAACATCTTTATAGTTATTGTGTAATGAGCAAAGCCCTATGTGTGCTATCTTGTTATACTATGTGCATATTGAAAATGAAATTTTGTGTTTTGAGAGGAAAGAATGGAACTTTGATGCTTTGAAAGAGTGCGATAAGCGTAAAATGTGAATCTTGTGTTTTGATATGTGAGCATATTGATTGTGTTTGGGCGAGAGAGAACCCCTTTGTGAAGTCACGTGCACGTTGACCCCCATTAGCCTTCTCCCGGCTGCCTGCTTTAGGCTTACGAGATCCCAAAAAAATGGACTCGTCGTGATTACGGTAAACTTCGGTTTCCGTCGTGTCTATGGAACTCTCGAGCCAATTGTGTGCATTTCATCATTTATAAGTGTTTATGATGCATAAGATGGGTGTTAGTTGCAAGATGATTCTATGTTATGCCTTGTGTGATAAAGTTGAGTTTTCAACCTATTATGTAAATTGCTAATACTTTGGATTATTAATTGTGTGTGTGGCTCATTATGTGATGGCTATAAATTTGTTAGCCATCGAGCCGTGTTAGCTCACCCATTCTCCTCCTCGGTGAAAATTCAAGTTGAGAGTTGAACCTTGCAAGGCATCGACATCACTCCAAGAACTTAGGAACTTTTGTATTAAGTTAATAACTAGCTTTTGGAATAGCTTTGTAAGCATATTGATCATTGAGCATCTCATCTTTTGTGTTTTGTACTTGATTTTGATGAATATGCCAATATGTAACCAAAGCTATGCATGAATCTTTCTTATGATTGGAAAAGAGAATGAGAGCTCTAGTACTCTCTTCATTATATGTTTTGTTGATTTGTGACCTATGTGTGAAGCATGTGTACCATTCTTTTAAGTTTGGAGATTTCATTGGGTGTCTCTTTGGGTTTTTGCCTTGAAAGAGCTTGCTGGAAAATTTCCAAGGTTAGGAGTTGTAAAAGTTTTGTAAATTCTGGGTATGTTGCATTTTCTGATATTTCTGTGTTGTTAGAGGATTGTATGGGAGCTTTATGACTCCTTGAGAGTGATAGGCGAGCTGTAGGGTTCTTCTAAGATGTTTATAAGCTATTTATGAGGATTAAAATGGTAGGTGTGAGTGGTTAGAATTAAATGTAGGTCTTTGTCAAATGACAGATTTTAGACAGAACCTTTGTGACCATTTTGACCCTTATAGAGTTGGAATTTGGGTCAGTGATCATCATGGAAAATGTAGATCTTTCTTTTCTCTATGAAATAGACACCAATTTTGTTAAATTTGGAGTTCGGAATGGAAAGTTATGACCTTTGCAAGTGGAGCTGCATCATAGCAAAAACCCAGACGATCAGAAAGCAAAAACCGACGATGCATTGTAGCAAAAACCAGGCGATGCCATTTGTAGCAAAACCAGGCGATGCACTGTAGCAAAACCAGGCGATGCATCTGAGCAAAAACTAGGCGATGCATGAAAGCAAAAACCAGACGATGCCTTTATGGCAAAACCAGACGATGCCTTCATGGCAAAACCAGACGATGCCTTTATCAGAGCAAAAACCAGACGATATTATGTAGCAAAAATCGGGCGATGTTACTGTTCATCTCCGTCTGATTTTTGCTGAGGATGACATCATCTCCGTCTGATTTTTTTGCTAAGGATAGCGTCATCTTCGTCTCATTTTATCGTCTTTTTTGTCTTACGACCCTCTTCCTTCTTTTGGCCATAACTTTTGCATGGACCTCCGATCGACCTCATTCTCGAAGCATTGGATTTCTAAAAGATTTTTCTACCTTTCTACACTGGACTTATCAGATTTTCTTTCAAATTGAAAATGGTGGTTTGAAACGAAGCATGGCGATCAGTTGATAAGGGCTGACTATGCTTCTGAATTTTTTAAAATATTTTGAGCTATAGAGCTCCGATCAAAGCGATTCTTATTTTAAATTAAACTAGAGGCATAAACCTACAAGTTTTATGAAGAGACCGATCAGTGATTAAGCCTTTAAGATTTTCAAATGCTTACCCGAAGTCGGTAGTGCTCAGTTTTGATTGTTTTCTTCGAGATAGTGTTTTAACCATAACATCTTCATTCCTAACCCGAATTGAGCGATTCCAGTTGCGTTGGAATCGTGAGATCCGAGGGATCATTTTTATCAAGAGCTAACCTCGAATTTTTATAAAGTGAAAATTTTTCCATATTTGTGATTAGCATATGTGTTCGGTTGTGGGTCTTCTACGCTGGATGGGTCCGAATGTTGGGCTTCGGAGACGGGGTCCAACATTGTTTGGTATCAAAGCTTAGGCTTACTCCTAGGCTTAAAATGTATAGTAGGGAACATTGTATGTGATTAAATTTTTATTTTATGAATTGATTGTTTGCATTACGTGACATGCATATCATGCATATATATAGGAACTAAGCTTAAAAACGAATTGTAGCTAATCACTAGTATTTTCATTGAAGGAGTACGATGCCACCTCATCGAAGGACACGAGAAGTTTTGCAAGGTTCAATTGCACCTGACTCTCCGCCGAGAGAGGAGAGCACGGATGAGTCTGTAGCCCCAGGAGTGGCAGAGGCCCCTCTAGGGCAGGGTAGTGAGCCTCTTCGTTCACAGACTCAGCAGTCACCTAGTCTGTCTGAGCAAGTGCCTACGTTAGACCCCAGGCTGTTCCAGGCATTTACCCAAGCTTTTGTTCAGGCTATGGGGCAAATGCCACAGGCTTCTGGTTCGGCCCCAGCTAAGAGGGGAAGACAGTTTGATAAGCTAAGGAAGTACGGAGCGGTGGACTTCCACGGGACCACGGATCCCGAGGAAGCTGAGACCTAGTTGAGGAAGACTGAGAGAGTGCTGGATCAGATGGAGTGCGAGGATGATGAGAGGGTAGTCTATGCTGCCAGTCTGCTTCAGGGTGATGCTTTGCACTGGTGGGAGACTGTGCCAGGGAGTCAGTTGAGACCAGTGGGATTGACATGGGAGACTTCTGTTGTCTTGAGAAGAAGTATCATGTGAAGTGTACATTCAATGAAGAGAGGAGTTCTAAGCCTTACCCGGAGGAGATGACGGTCAAGTGAATCTGCGTCGGTTCACAGATTAGCTAGATATCTGCGAGAGATGAGGTGAGTGAGGCTGCTAAGTGCCATCGATTTGAGTCGGGTTTGCACTGGCTATCGAGAGAAGGTGATAAGACAGAACCGTGACTTGCGGCGGTTGGTTGAAGCGTGGCGAGGTTGAGAACCTCGAGAACATCAAGAGTGCAATTAACAGGAAGAGGAAGGGAAGAGCGATTCGGGAGGGAGGTGGTACTTCTATGCACAGAGAAGTGCTAGAGCCTTTCTGTCTGATCGAGGAGAGGAGTACGGTGGGGCCGGCCTAGACCGATGAGGACTTCTTCCGTTTCCCACCAAGTCTCAGCGGTGGGCGGCGGTAGAAGAGGAGATGGGAGAGACCACCCCTTCCTAAGTGTGAGCCTTGTGAATATCTCCATAGAGGAGAATGTCGCAGATTAGCGAGCATGCTTCAATTGTGGTCGGAAGGGGCATATCGCTAGGTTTTGTCCCAAGGGACAGAGAGAGGATCTCGGATGCGACCCTCTAGAAGGAAGAGGCGATGGCTCGAAGCGGTGACAGTGGGTAGCTCTGGAGGTCCTAAAGAGCTTATCCTCGAGACAGATCCAGAGGGCAAGTTCGGCCAGTGTTTGCCATGACTCGAGAGGAGGCGAGACCGCGCCGAAGTTGTGGCGGGTATGGTTAAAGCTGTTTGATGATTATGTGCTTGCTATGATTGACTCGAGTTCTACCCATTCCTTTGTGTCTTGGTGGGACTATTTCTAGGAGGAGTTTGAGCCCATTGGATACTCCGCGATGGTGAGTACTCAATCGGCCAATATATTATTATCGATCAGTATATAGAGATTGTGAGATAGAGATTAGTGGAGGAAAATTGGTGGTGGATCGATGCCTTTGAAGATGGGAGGATTGGATGTGATCTAGGTATGGACACATTAGAAAGGTATCACGTTACTTTAGATTGTAAGCAGAAGGCGGTGGAGTTTGAGCTAGAGGATAGCGGGAAAGTGATACTCATGGGAGATAGAAAAGTCAGTCCACCTCGGGTTATTTCATTATGATGGCGAGAGAGAATGATGAGCAAGGGTGTGAGGCCTTTTTGGCTTATGTGCTAGATATGGAGGCAGATAGAGGGAGGTTGGAAGACATTAGATAGTCGGGGAATTCGGATGTCTTTCAGGAATTGCGGGACTACCTCCTCTAGGGAAATTGAGTTTCCCATTGAGCTTCATTCAGGCACTGCGTCGATCTCAATTCCGCCTTATCGGATGGCTCCGGCGGAATTGAAGGAGCTTAAGGAGCAATTGGAGGATCTTTTAGAGAAGGGTTATGTTAGACCGAGTTCTTCGCCTTGGGAGCTCGGTTCTTTTGTGAAGAAGAAAGATGGGTCGTTGCGGATGTGTGTGGATTATAGGAAGTTGAATCATGCCTTTGTTAAACGGATATCCGCTCCAGCATAGATGATTTGTTTGATCGATTGCAAGGGCGAGAGTCTTTTCAAGATAGACTTGAGGTCGGGTTATCATCAGTTGAGGATTAAGGAGACCGATGTGTCAAAGACTACTTTTAGGACGAGGTATGGCCACTTTGAGTTTTGGTTATGCCTTTCGGGTTAACGAATGCTCCTGCAGTCTTTATGGATTTGATGAATAGAGTCTTCAGGTCTTTCTTAGATCAATTTATCATCGTCTTTATTGATGATATATTGGTCTATTCTAAGAGTGATGAGGAGCATGAGGATCATTTGATGGTTGCCTTGGAGACATTGAGGAAGAATGAGTTGTATGCCAAATTCGATAAATGCGAATTTTGGCTAAGGGAAGTGGTATTTTTGGGGCATGTGATCTCTGAGCAAGGAGTGCATGTGGATCCGCAAAAGATAGAAGCTGTGGTTAAATGGGAAGCGCCAAAGAATGTAGCTGAAGTGAGAAGTTTCTTGGGATTAGCTGGATATTACAGGAGGTTTGTGGAGGGCTTTTCCTTGATAGCTGCTCCACTTTCCAAGTTGACAAGGAAGAATCAAAAATTTGAATGGACTGAGGAGTGCCAGGGTAGTTTCGAGGAGTTGAAGAAGCGGCTTACCACCGCACCGATTCTGACATTGCCTTCTGGTAATGATGGGTACATTGTGTACAGTGATGCCTCCAGGAAGGGTTTAGGGTGTGTATTGATGCAAGGAGAGAAAGTGATTGCTTATGCCTCTAGGCAGTTGAAGCCTTATGAGATGAACTATCCGATCCATGACTTGGAGTTGGCTGCTATAATCTTTGCATTGAAGATTTGGAGACATTATCTGTATGGAGTTACCACTAGGATATTTACAGATCATAAGAGCCTTAAATACTTGTTGACCCAAAAAGAGCTGAATTTGAGGCAGAGGCGATGGTTAGAGTTGCTAAAAGATTATGACTTGGTGATAGACTACCATCCGGGGAAAGCTAATGTTGTAGCTGATGCATTGAGTAGAAAGTCCACCATGGCACATGTGGAGACAGTGTACCTTCCTTTGCTGAAGGATTTAGCCAGACTTGATGTGATGTTGAGGCAAGATGGGCCTGAGTGTATTTTGGCAAGTTTCAGGGTGAGGCCAGTGCTGAAGGAGAAGATCAAGGAATTTCAGGATCAGGATGAGTACTTGAGTAAGCTTAGGAAGAGATAAAGAATGGAAAGCCGTCTAATGTAGAGGTAAAGGAAGATGGATTGATGGTTGTGGGTAGTAGATTGTGTGTTAAGGCGAGTTAGAGTTAAGGGATGAAATTCTTGATGAGGCGCATAATGCTCCTCATGCAATGCATCCAGGGAGTTCTAAGATGTATCGGAATTTGAAAGAGCATTTCTGGTGGAAAGGAATGAGGAAAGATGTAGCAGAGTATGCTAAAGATGTTTGGTGTGCCGCAAGTTAAAGTGAACACAAGCACCTTCAGCAAGCAATCCTTGCCTATTCCGGAGTGGAAATGGGAAAAGATAACTATGGATTTTCTGATGGGATTGTCGAGATCTAGCCGGAAGCATGACGCTATATGGGTGATTGTGGATAGGTTGACTAAGTCAGCTCACTTCTTTCCGATTCGTCAGACATCTGATCTAGCACCCTCTCTGTCTTCCGCAACCATGTCTCATCTTCCTCAGGATCTGCTGTCCCAAAGAAGTCAATTGCTCCATACTTCCTCAGTTTGTCGAACTGTTTTCCCCTCTTAACTGGGGTCGGAGCAGAAGGCTGTGGCATCTGACCCATAGCCTGAACAAACGCCTGGGTAAAGGCCTGAAACTTCCTCGGATCAAACTGAGGCACTTGCCCTGGCGGAATCGGCGATTCCTGAGACTGCGAAATGGGCTCACTGCCTAGTCCTACAGAAGCCTCAACATTCCCTGGGGCTACTGACTCATCAGTCCTCTCCTCTCTAGTCGGAGAGTCAGGTGCAACAGATCCTTGCAAAACTCCTCGTGTCCTTCTACGAGGTGGCATCGTACTCCTTCAAATAGAAACACTAAGGATTAGCTATATGGCAATCTACATGTATGCATGATATGCATGTCACCGAATACAATCAAGGAATGCAACAAATAATCATAGAGCACACAATCCTATTATGCATTCTAAGCCGAGGACACCTAAACCTAGGCGCTCTGATACCAAACATGTTGGGCCCGGGCCCCAGATCCCCGATTCCCAAGGTGGCCCCTCGGGTCGCGCCGGCGACGGGCGCCCTACAACATCGGACCTGATCCCAACATTTCAACATAGTTCGATCATACACATACATTCTCATATAATCGATCACCTACACATGTGTTCTAATCATAAACAATTCATCACGATTACATAAGCCATCAAGTTCATAAATTAAACATGTGTTTGAAACAATACACAGTATAAAATAAAGTTTCAATCCAAAATACATGAAATATGCTCCATGATAATGTGTTTGGAGGGCCAACCAAAATCTGAACTTAATACAAGACTCTAATTAGCTCGAAGTTTCCGATGCCTCATAAGTTCAAAGATCGTCTGCTGCTCTCGCTTTGAGGAGACAAAGTAATGGGTTGAGCTACACTCGATGGCTAATATAATTATAGCCATCGGCAACTAGCACAAATCCCAGCATATGAATGTATATATATTATATCTATACAGACATCAATTCAAGCATTTCACATGCTACTCAAACAATTTACGCATTCAATAAACTTAATTAAATTCATAAATATGTCACAAAGCATTCACAATGAACAATCCACATATGCAATGCACATCACAATGGCTCGAGGGTTCCATGGAAACAAAAGGAAGAAACCGAAGTTTACATCCTGAATGAAATGAGTCCATTCGGAGCTCATATGCCACAAACGGGCAGCCGGGAGAAGGCTCTTGTCTACGTGCACGTGACGAACGAAATGGTTCCACTCTCGCCCAAACAAAAGCATATAATCATGCTCATGATCATTTTATCGTATTTTATTCTTCCATATCTTGCATTTAGTCAAAATGTTGTGACCGAAGTCGAGGCATAACATGATCGGAATCAAAACGTAATGCTATCAATTCTTATGATTCTTTCAATTCATCACATTTAAACATGCATAACAAATAACATATATTCATACATAGGCAAGAAATTGCCTAGTCACACAATAACTATAAGTATATTATCCACCTAAGATCGCTCGAGTAGTCGACTCACTGGTGTCCTTCCTTTTGCGATGAAATCTTGTCAGCTTGGTTTCCTAAAACAACCAAGTTTCCATCCAATCAAATAATATTCAAAGGCAATTACTCAAAAGCTTCGTAAAATCAAAAGAAGAAATCGCTGGAAAAAGGGGCTCGCCGCAGCGAAGGCTCGCTCGTCGCTTCGCCGCGACGAAGGCCAAGCCTTCATGTTGTCGATCACAAGATGCCGCCTGGCAAGACGCATGCGTCTTGCCCATGACGTCTACTTCTAAGACGCCGCGATGTGCACCATAGGTGCATGCGGCGTGCACAAATTCGCACACCGCGGCGTGCGGATCGGGGAAACATTCTCGAACCCGAAAAATCCCAGATTTTCCAACTCCAATTCATTCCAAACTCAAATGCAACACATCTAAGGCATAGATCAACTCTTCTACTACAATTCTAACCCATTCTAAGCTTCCAATCCATCCTAAAATCATCAACCCAACGATTTGCCCAACTTTTTCACACAAAAATCCTAAATCATCGATTTCTCCCAATCCAAGCTATCTTAATGTTTAATCCAAACATAAACAAGAAGAAACGAAGCTAAACTTACCGGGTAACGCTCCAAACTGTCGAAAGATTCGAGAAATCGAAATCTCCACTCTTCTTCCTCTTCTCCCTACGATGGCTTCTCCCTCTTCTTTCCTTTCTATTTTCGATTCTATTTCTAATTTCTTCTTTTAAACCTAAGGGAAAGCACAAAGAATACAATGCCCTCCTAATTAAGCCCTAAACCCATTTCAACTTAAATAAACTTGCCAAAATGCCCTCATAAGCTTTTACACTTTTTAAACCTCATAAAACCACAATTAAACCGTAATTATCCATAATACTCCCAATTAACTCAAACTAAGGCATAATCACTCAATGATCCAAATTTATGCTTAATGACATCATAAAAAAAATTCAGGGTCTAACACAAAAAGTCAACCCTGCTACTATTTATCCCAAAAAGTCAGACTTTCTTAATTCTCCAAAATCTCACACTTTCACTATTTATTTCTTGTTTTTCAATACCATTCAAATCAATTTATTCACTATCAATTTCATTTAAACTCAAAACACCATTTTAGGCCATAATTAATCATAAACATCAATAGCAAAAGCATATTTCACCTATCTTATTCTCATATAACAATTTATATTCTTGAATTTTCTTTTCCTTTGCACATGAATAAGTCACCACAAATTCCTCATTTAATGTCAATCTATAATTCAAAATTCCAAGAAAAATTTGGGGTCCAACAATAAAAGTATCTTCATTATAATCAATTTCATCATCTTTTCTAGCACTCATAGTATCAATATTTAATGAATTTCCTTCAATAATTGCAGCCTATAGATCAGATCTATCTAAAGATATTGTATCATTATCATCCTCTAAAGTAGATTTGTGAAATGTAAAGCCAAAATTTTCATTTTCTTGGCATGGCTTATCTCCTATATCATCATCAGGAAGATCATACAAATCACAAGGCTTTATCTTGACGACAACCTACCAATTGAGCTCCTTAATATCTCTTACATAGTAAACTTGTTCAGCTTGAGAAGCTAAAACATATGGTTCATCAATTTTCAACTTGTGTGTGACATTTACGATAGGAAACCCAAACCTGTCAACCTTATATCCCCCTTTATGATATATATCCCATCATTCAGCCTTAAATAAAATGATACTATTTCCCCCATGATAGTTTAATTGTATGATATCTATCAAAACACCAAAATAATCCAAATTGCTTATATTCATGTCACCTTTTACAAATATTCCACTATTTTGTGTTTTCAATTGCAAATATCTGTCCTTTGTGTTAAACCTCCAATCGTTGATGAGGAAGCTTTTACACTGATAAACTCACTTGTTTGGCCCATAAGCTAAATGCAATAATTGATCACTAACCATTTCACTTCCTTTATCATGCAATTCTGTGACCTATAATAAGTAATGAGCTTAAATATTTATATTATATAATTTATAATTTATAAAAAGTTATAGGTGAAAATATATATGAAGTACTTACATATTTCTTAAGCCACTAATGGAATTCTTTTTTATATCTTCTTTTTATATTTCTAGGATCTTCCCTCTTGAGTTTTTCTTTATGCATGCTTCACATTAAAAATAAGCAAAATATTAGTAGTTACTTCAGGAATATATAAACCATAAAAACAAATTATGTACAATAATTAACTTCAAAAGTTCAGAGAACTTACTCCACAAACTCTCCGATTTCTTCACAATTTTCTAGAGCATACATTCTAGCTTAAGCCCATTTAGCTTAGCTCACTCATTATATTTTTTTCCGAGCAAAGGCTTACTAGCTTGTGAGAAAACTTGAAACCTAGAATAAGAATGAGCATCACTTCCCTCATCATTTCTTCCACACGATTCAACCTAGTTTCAATTCCATACAAATACCTTGAACAAAAATGCATGCATTCTTGCATAATATATGCCTCAGCAATTGATCCTCCTGAACGTGCCTTATTTCTCACTTATGATTTAATCCTACGTAAATATCATTCTATAGGATACATCCATCGATATTGTATTGGCCCAGCAAGTTTAGCCTCACTCACAAGATAAATGGTTAAATGCACCATTATGTTAAAAAATGAGGGAGCAAAATATTTTCTCTAATTTACAAAGGGTAAAAGGAATTGATTTTTCAAGTCTCTCCAAATCATCAAAATGCAAAACTTTAGCACATAAGTCTCTTAAATAAGTACACAACTCAAGTAATGCTTCGCACACTTCTTTACCCAGTAACCCATATATAGCCAAAGGAAGATATCGATGAAGAAATATATAAATATCGTGACATTTCATTCCAAAAGCTTTGCATTCAGTAAGACTCACACATCGAGAAATATTGGAAGAATAGCCATCTGGAACTTTTAGATCAATTAAGAATTGACAAAATGCTTGTTTTTTAGCTTTAGTCAGTGTATAACATGCAGGGTGAAACACATATCTGCCATCACTTGTGGGAGCTGTATAAAGCTTAGGACGTATACCCATAGTTTCAAAATCAAAACGAGTATTTATAATATCCTTTGTTTTCCCCTCAATGTTCAACAAAGTCCTAATTATGCTATCACATGCATTTTTTGTGATATACATGACATCTAAATTATGTCCCAACTTAAGAGTTCTCCAATGTGTGAGTTGAAAGAAAAACTCTTTTTTCTCCAATTTTTGAGAAATAGAGCATCTCCATGCTTTCTTTTCCTTACAGTCTTTCCAAAATTCACATGTTTAATGAAAATAGTAAAACTAAGAAAAAAGAATATAAAAAATATAAATATAATTTAAAATCAATCAAACTTCATATGAGAAAATTGATTATATTGTTCAACAACATCATCCCCTGATAATTGTTTCGGTGTATTTTGATTTTCTTTGGTGTTATTAAATGCGTTAGCATTTTTCCTCCATGAATGATTAGTTGGTAACAAGCGACGATGGCCAAGATAGCTTGTTTTACGTCCATTTTGAAGCCTACGAAAAGACATTTCAAGATTGCAAACAGGACATACTAACTTTGGTGCTCCATCCTGATAAATCACTATAAGCTGGAAAATCATTTATGGTCCATAATAGAGCTACACATAATTGAAAACTACTCTCTTAAAATACATCATATGTCTCCACACCCATAGCCCAAAGGAGTTTCAACTCATTAATCAACAACTCTAAGTATACATCAATATCATTCCTGGAGCTTTCGGACCAAGAATGAAAAGTGACATCATGAAATAAGGATCTTTCATGCAGAGCCATAGTGGAAGGTTATAAGGAACTAACACAACTGGCCATACACTATAAGAAGTGCTAATATTCCCAGATGGGTTAAAACCATGACTTACTAAACCAAGTATAACATTACGTTGGTCTCTGAAAAAAAGGGTGCATGATATCAAAACTTTTTCAAGCTGGAGAATCCGCTAGATGTCCTATAAACTCATTATTACACGATTTTTCCTTATGCCATCTCATATCTTTAGCAAAATTAGATGACTTGTATAATCTTTGGAATCGAGGAGTTACTGGAAAATATCGTAAGACTTTTTGCATAATCTTTTTCCTACGGTCGTACCTATTAATCATATTCCCAATTTTCCATTATTCTTCCATTTATATTCACCACTTGTTGGACAAGATCTAACATTCTCATTTATTTTTGCAAAGTATGTGATCATTTACACAAGCATCTATCTCTCATATGAAAGCCCTATATCTCGAGAAACTTTCTTACAATCAATATATGAGCTAGGAACTTTACTACCTTTAGCAAACCATCTTTTCATTATTTGAAGCATTCCATCAACTGTATTTGCACTAATACCGTAATGACATTTCCAATTCAATACTCAACGATAAATGATAATGTGGAAGATTCCTCACAACCAGGATATAACTCTTGCTCCAATTCTCTCTGTAATTTATAAAACTTAGTAGGTTCCTTATTTAGACTAGGGGGCCACCTTTGATAGGATCATCAGCTTCTTCATTTAGATCAAAAGAACTATCCCTCGCAATATCAAGTAATATATAATGCATTCCATTATCATTTTCACTTTTGTTACTCTGATTACTATCATTTTCATTATCAGAATAATATTGTAGAACCTCTCCATCATGGTACCACTATTTGTAGTTTTTGTTTATCCCATTTAACATCAGAAATTCATAAAATGATTGACTTTTCCTAAATAAATTATTGTTGCATGTTTTACTAGGACAACAAATTGCTCTTCCTTCATTAAAATGTCTAAATACAAAATCCCAAAATTCATTAACTCCTTTTTCATACTTTGGTAATGTTCTATTAGAAGTTTCCATCCAAGTTTTATCAATCGTTATTATCATACAATACAAATTAATTGAATGGGTCAGCAAAATTTGACACAGAACTTGCTAGGATAGGGAACTTTATAAGCATTAATATTTTCCAATTTATCATTAAGGCATTAGTAAGAAGATATCAAAATACACCCATAAATAAGCCAGGCTCGATAAGCTTAAAGACCAAAATGAGGCAAATTAGAGAAGGCGATAGAGAAGAGAGAGAGAGAGAGGGAAAATACTTGATGCCATTGTCCACGCTGTTGTCGAATGATATCTAATGTCGTTGTCCACACTGTTGTTGGAGGTGATGCCTCTGTCGTAGTATGCAATTGATCACCCCTCTCTTTATTTTTTGGTTTAATTTTTGGTCCACCTCTACTGCTCATCTCTTATTAACGCCTACCTCTACTGTCCACGAAAACTCACCAAATGCCTGCCTTTGTTGTCCCAGTATTTTATCTATATTTAAGCATTCAAAGGGTATCTTTTATTCGTTTTAATAAATTAAGATTTAATAACAGAAAAGAAAAATAAAAAATATAGAAAATAGATCCAATTAATCCTATTATATCAAAATAGAACAAATAAAAATAAAAATAGAACAAATGGGAAAAACAAATACTAAATAATAAATAATGAAAAAGAAAAGAGATCGCCTCTCTCTCCATGTTTTGGTTTAATTTCTGGTCCACTCTTTTAGCCATGCACAGGGGTGACTAATTAAGACATCCCATGACTACGAGTTATGTCACGATGGTGCTCCCCTCTGCTGTTCGCAAAAACATCTACGTTTTTGCAAGCTCCACCTTATGTGCGTTTTTTGTTTTACTTCATTACACTGTGTAGTTTTTGGTATTCTGTTTGGTTAAACAGCTGGAATAGATAAGGGATATAATAGTTATTCTTAGAAATAGAAAAGATGAGAAATATAATAGAATAGGTATTAATTTGTTTAGTTTATGCTAAAGAATTTCTATATCGATGTTTGATTTGAAAATATAAACTTGGAATAAGAATGGAATAAGTAACAAAAAGACCATATTATTATTATTATTATTATTATTATTATTATTATTATTATTATTATTATTATTATTATTATTATTATTATATCATCATCATCATCATCATCATCATCATCATCATCATCATCATCATCATCATCATCATCATCATCATCATCATCATCATCATCATCATCATCATGATGATGATTATTATTATTATTATTATTATTATTATTATTATTATTATTATTATTATTATTATTATTATTATTATTATTATTATTATTATTATTATTATTATTATTATTATTATTATTATTATTATTATTATTATTATTTTCCTTATTCTTATTCAATTTAGTATTCTTATTATTATTTTTATTATTATTATTAATTTTCTACTTAATTATTCTTATTAAAATAAAATTTATTACTAATTATATTTATTATTATTATTAAATTCCTTATTCTTATCATTATTAATTTTATTATTCTTCTTATTATTATTAATTTTCTATTTACTATTAAAATTATTATTACTATTAATTTTTATTAATTACATTTAATATTATTATTATTAAATTTTTTATTATTATTATTCTTATTATTATTAATTATTATTATTAATTTTCTACTTAATATTATTTTATTAATATTAATTTTATTAATTATTTTAATTATTAAATTCCTTACTATTATTAATTTTATTCTTATTATTATTAATTTTTATTATTTTATTCTTGTTAAGAATATCACAAAGCACAATTGTGCCTTTCCTGTTGAACCTCCTCTGTCACGATCGTGCTCTACTCTATGCTTATGCACGATCGTGCAACTCCCCTAAGCTTTCTTTTCTATCACAATCATGCTTATGTATGATTGTGCACTACGTAATGAGCAATATTCAAGCTTCGTTCAACTGCTCTCCAGAACATATTTTCATATCAATTTGCATGGGCATTTTGACACAAAAAAGAAGGATTTAGGCAAAATATTCATCTAAACAATTTTTCCTATATGTCTTAAGTTTCTAACGGCACCAAGTTCATACAATTTGGTACACTATTATTCTTATTAATATTTATTTTATTAAATTCCTTACTATTATTAAATTCCTTATTATTATTAATATAACACATTATTATTATTATTATTATTATTATTATTATTATTATTATTATTATTATTATTATTATTATTATTATTATTATATTCTTATTAATTATTAATCTTATTAATTTTCTTCTTCTTCACCACCATGCATGGCTAGCAATTAAGTTAAATGCTAGTCATCACACCCTAGGACTAGCCACCACGCATGAGGGTTACTAATTAAGTCACCCCCGTGACTCTAGTCATGACTAGCATTTAAGTTAATAGTGAGAAGCAAGCCATAAAAATGAAACAAATTTCAATTGTTTTTGCACATTTGTCAAATACAGGAGTAATTCCTAGTTTGTTACTCAATTCTTTTGCCTTAATTGAAGATCCATCAAGTGCCACAACATCAAATACCCCAACTACTCATATAAGTTTATAAATTTATAAAATCTATAACAGTTCATATCACTTCTTATCATTATCATTATATTATTATAAATGTTAGCACTAAATTTATAGCTTATTATTTTATAAACTAATTAACTAATTTTATTCTTATTTATTTTGTAGGAAACAAATCAATAGTGAACTTCATCCTGAAGAATAGCCGGAAATTTTACCTTAGAGTTTTAGCTTAAATTAGTACGTAGTAGTTTGAGATAATTGTAATAAATAATTTTCTTGGATATTAAACTTTCCAATTTAATATATTGGAAACTAGAATTTTGTACATTTTGGTGATTTTTATATTTTATATATACTAATAATTTTTATTTGCTTGTCCGATAATATCTTATCACTAAAAATCTGTATCATTTGTGACAACTTCTATTTTATGGACACCAATTCAAAAGTTTTATCAATTAAGTAATTAAATTATTAAATTTAATAACATTATTTGCAACAAACACGAACACATTAGTGATAAATTTATTGTAACATATAGCCACCGATGCAAATTTCTTTTATAGCTAATGTAATTACATTGATGAATTGATAGTTTTATTTGTGATAATAATAAACACATTAGTGACAATACTTTTGTAAGAACTAATTTTCATTGTTATGGTGAAATGATGTTGACATTTTTATGAAAATATTAGTGACCAAGAAATAATGAACATTGATAAAAAACTATTAGTAACAAATATTTAGTTACTAATAATAATAATTTTAGTGGCAATAATGTTGTAACAATAAAATGAAGTATTGTTACGACTTTATTTGTCACTATTATATATTATTTGTATCAAAAAACTAGTCATAAATATGTTAAGTTGCTGTGACAGTATAGTATTGTCACACATTCTATAGGTTTTAATGTCGACACTTTTGTCACAATATAACGAAGTATTGTCAAAACTTTATTCGTCACTACTTTATATTATTTATGCTGACAAACTTGTCAAAAATAAGCACAGTTGTTGTGACCATATAGTGTTGTCACACATTTAATTTGTTTTAGTGTTGGCACTTTTGTCACAATATAATGAAGTATTATTACAACTTTTTTCGTTATTACTTTATATTATTTGTGTCATCAAATTTGTCATAAATAAGTACAGTTGTTGTGACCATATAGTGTTGTCACACATTTGATAGGTTACAGTTGTTGTGACCATATAGTGTTGTCACACATTCGATAGGTTTTAGTGCCGACAATTTTGTCACAATAAAATGAAGAGCTGTTACGACATAATTGGTCACTACTTTATATTATTTGTGACGATAAACTTGTCATAAATATTTAAAGTTATTGTGACCATATAGTTTTGTCACACATTTCAAAAATTTTAGTGTCAGTATTTGTGTCACAAAAATTTTACATAATTGTGACCATTTCTTAAATTAATCACTATTTATTAGTGATTGAGGTATTTATGACGGGAGGTGATAACTTCAAAATTGGCCACTATTAATAACAGTGACAAATATTACTGCTTTTAGTGACAACTTTTACTTTCACTAAAAATACAATTTCATGTAGTGAGCGCATTTGTACCCTTTGTCTCAAAATTAATTATGAGTTTGCCTCTCTAAATTCATTCTGATATGACTGAGATGGTCCTTAGTTGTTTGGTCACAGAATAATATATTACTAAAAAACTAATACAATCTTTTTAGATGAGTTTTAAACAACTTATTCATCCAACTTTGGGTCGTTGAAAAGGTATTAATAAGTCTAAAAGGCATTACTAGGAAGTAATAATGTCATCACAAGTTTTAAAGGTTGTTTTACAAATGTCAAGCGGGTATAAGTGAGTTTAATGGTACCTTGATCTTAAATACAATTTAGAGAATCATACAACCCCATGTAGTTCATCTAAAAGTTTTTCTGTGATAAGGATGGGCAATTTATCATTTATAGTATTCCATTTAATTTCATATATTCAATACACAAGCATCATGAGCTTACTTTCTTCTTCACTAACTCCACTGGAGAAGAAAAGGGACTAGTGTTGTGTTGGATCACCTGTTATTTTAGTAGGTCCTGAATCAATCTCTTAATGATATTATGTGATAAGTTCCCATCCTTATAGGGTTGCAAGTTAATTGTTTCAATTCCTTCCCTCCATTGAATGATATAATCCTGAGATTTTTGATGAGGTAATCCTTTGGTCATGTACAAAGTATGACTAAATTTAGCCAATAAGCAATCTAAGTCTAACTATTGTTTCTTTGCTAGGGTTTTATTATCAATAGTAAGCTCTTAAGTTATGTTTGGTTCGACGTAAAGGTTTTAATGGAATGAAATGGTTCACAATGGAATGGAACATAAATGGATGTAATTAAAAAATTATTGTTTGGGAGGGATGGAAGGGTTCATAATGTAATATAATAAAATGTTGATTGGATTAAGGGTTTATAATGTAATATAGTGTAAAGTTGTTTATTATTTTACATTCTATCTAAACCCCACAAATCAGAGGTTTTTCATTTTTACTATTTAGGATGGAATGAGATGTAATATAAAACCCTCCTCTTCCATCTCATTCCATTCTATTCCATTATAAAACCTCCTATCAAACGATAGAATAATATTACATTACATTTCATTATATTATAAAACTCCCAACTAAACATAGTTAGAGTCGTTCCTCAGTCTCAACATGCATAATTAGCCAGTAACCTATGGTTTAGCTAATAGTGACTATCTTTAAATTATTTGCAAGCCCACCTTTCAAGGGAACTACTTCCCGCTCTAGATAAATAATATAGATTGTTTACCAAAATTGAAAAAACTTCATTTATGTAAGGGCTTATTGGAAATGTTTCTTCGAGCTAGTGCTAGGGATGGTAGTAGTAGTAGATTATGGTTAGTTATCTTAGTGGTTGTAATTAATAGTAAAGCATGGCGTTTTCTATTTGGAAGGAGTTTTATCAAAGAACTGACAAACTGAAGCAATGGCTTCCTTCTTTTTAGCAAAAACATATGCTTGTTGTAGGTGTTAAAGATGGCAATCGATATATCTTTCATTCATCATTTGTGTCTAACATATATAGATACAAAGACAGAGTTTAAGGAGCTATATATGGCTATACAAGATCTAAGGCTAAACTTACGCATGTCCTTAAAAAAAGAATCTCTATAGCGATAATTTCTATATATATATTAATTTTGATGACTCACGCCAACACTCCTCCTCAAGTTGGTGCAAAGATATCTCTCACACCTAATTTGTCAAGTGAGTCATGAAATTTTTTACTGGACACTACCTTGGTAAGTACATCTACCAATGGGATTTGACAAATGGGAATCGAATGATTTTCTCCTCAAGGTTTTTTTCTATGAAATGCCTATCTACTTCAACATGCTTTGTGTGATCACGTTGAACGGAGTTTTGAGATATATCAATGGCAACCTTGTTGACACATAATAGACTCATTTCAGACTTTGGATGAAAACCAATCTCTATTACTAGTTTCCAAAGCCATAGAAGTTCACATAGTCCTTTAGCCATACCTTTGAGTTTAGCTTCAGCACTTGACAATGCCACCATATTTTGTTTCTTGCTCCTCCATGTAACCAAATTTCCTCCATGAAAGTGAAATATCATGAGGTTGATTTTCAATCCATGATATTCCCTACCCAATTTGCATCCGTATATCCTTTAATATTTAGATGACCATTCTTGGTGAACAACAATCCTTTCCCTGGTGAGCCTTTTAAATAGTGCAGAATTCAAAAAACTACATCTATATGATTCTCCCTCGAACAACGCATAAATTAACTTATTATGCTCATAACATACGCGATGTCAGGACGAGTATGTGACAAATAAATTAGCTTACCTAATAGCCTTTGGTATCTTCCTTTGTTAGCCGATGCTTGATTAGAACACAACACAAGTCCATGATTTTGAACAATTAGAGTATTTATTGACTTGCAATCCATTAATCCCACTTCTACCAACAAATCTAACACGTATTTTCTTTTAGAGAGAAATATGCCTTTTTTAGATCTTGCCACCTCTACCCCTAGAAAATATTTAAACCCACCTAAGTCTTTCATTTCAAATTCAGTAGACAGTTGCTTCTATAGTTTGGAGATTTCCTCAACATCATCTTCTATGATGATTATGTTGTTAACGTAGACAAGCAAAGTAGTTACCTTTCCTTGTTTATGTTTCAGGAAAAGTGTGTGATTTGAGGTACTCTAATAATAGCCATATTTTTTTCATAGTAGAGCTAAAATGACCAAACCATGCCCAAGGGGACTGTTTGAGTCCATATATTGCCTTTTCCAATTTTCCTACAAATTTGGTTTCTAGAGAGACTGTATAGGCTGGTGGAATGTCTACGTAGACTTCTTCAAGATCGCCATAGAGAAATGTGTTCTTCACATCAAATTGGTGTAAGGGTCAGTCCAAATTTGTTGTAAAAGATAATAACACGCTAGTAGTATTCAGTTTTGCAACTGGGGAAAATATCTCAGAGTTATCTACCCCATATGTTTATGTGAATCCCTTCACAACAAGGCTTGCCTTGTACTTGTCAATCGATCCGTCAACCTTGTGTTTTTTATAACACCCACTTACATCCCACTAGTTTTTTCCCTTTTGGTAGTGGAACTAGCTTCCAAATGTTGTTTTTCTACAAGGCCTTCAATTCCTCCTCAATCGCTTTTACCCAATTTGGTTCAATCAAATTTTCTTCAATACTACTAGAAATATGATGAGAGGACAACGTTTGCATAAACGTCTTCATAGGCTTGGGTAATCTTTTAGTGAACATAATTAGCAATTGGATATTTTGTCTTTCTTTCCTGCTCATCAGGGGGGTATCTGTTTGGTGCTTTTCTACCATTTTGCCTAAAGGGCATAATAAAGGTAGAAGTATCCAAGTTGTAGTATAAGGAGGGGTAATAGTAGAGCTTACCTCATGAATATTCTCAGCAGGAGGAGATCCTTCAAGTACTGGAGAGAGAGAGAGGGTGTGGCATTTACTTCATTATCAGAGTGGTGTGTCATTGGTGTAGCATGTTCTCCACTAGCAAATTGTTTACCTTTGTCTTTACTTGCAGATTCGTCTCTATTAGGTACATCTCTAAGTTTCTCATTCTCTAATACTATTTTCTCATTGTCAATTTCATATCATATTATTGCCTCACCTCCTTAAAACTAACTCAGCTCTTCAATTATAGACTCCCCCTGAAGCGCTGAGTAGATATTTTTGTTTTTGAAGAATGATATTTTGTTTTGGAAGAATGACTCAGATTATAAGAATGTCACACCCATGGAGGTATAAGTGCAATTTGTGATAGGATTAAAACACATATATCCTTTTTTATATAATCCATAGCCCAAAAATACACACTGAATGGCACAGGGATCTAGCCTAGTCCGTTGGTTTTTATGAAGATGGACAAAAGCAATACAATCAAAAACACGAGGAGGAAGTATAAGAACTAAAGGCATAGACACGTGGGTGGACAACACTTGCAATGGAGTCTTAAAATTTAAGACTTTGGTAGGCATCCAATTTAGCAAATAAACAAAAGTTGTTGCTGCATCATCCCAGTGGCAATTAGGTACATTCATACCAAGAAGTAGTGCTTGTGCAGTCTTTAATATATGGCGATTTTTCCTCTCTGTAACGCCATTCTGTTGTGGAGTTTGTGGGTATGATGTCTGATGGAGAAGACCATGTTGTTGAAAATAAACTTGAAATTTGTTATTGATAAACTCTCCTCCATTATCTAATCGAAGGACCCGTACATTGGCTAAAAATTGAGTTTGTACCATAGTATGAAACGCTTGAAAAATGGAAAACATTTCATCTTTAGTCTTCATCAGGTAAAACCACATCATTCGTGTACAATCATCAACAAAGATCACAAACCAACGATAATTAGAGGGAGCAGTGATTGGGGAAGGTCCCCAAACATCAAAATATATTAAGGAGAAAGGATTACTATTTTCCTTCAAACTTGGTGCATAACAAACTATATGATTCTTTGCCAAAATACATGTTTCACAACTCAAGTCTTGATTTTGTAAATGGGAAAATAAATGTTGTAAATAACCGAATGATGGATGCCCTAAGTAATAATGCCAAAGCCATATTTGTCCTTCGCTACGACTGACATTATTGGCTCATCTTGTACTGAAGTCATCTATATAATACAGCCCCCCTCTCTTAATACCATTCCCAATTATCTCTTTATTGAGAATATCCTGTATAAGACAAAATTTTGGATACATTAGTTCACACAACTTAGTTCTTCGATAATTTGACTCACCGACATCAATTTATTTGATAAGGATAGAACCAAAAGAGTATGAAATAAGGATGGAGATGGTGATATTGATACAACTTTAGCCCCAGTAACTAGATGTGCAATTCCATTAGCATTAGTCATGAAGGTTCGCCGTGGTGGTATCATTTTGGAGAAGTCATTAATGTCGAAGGTCATGTGATCTTTGGCCCCAGAGTCAATAATCCAGCCATCATCTTTAGAAGCATTGGAGGTATAAAGAGCTTGGCCATATTTACCTCTATCACTATCTATAGTAGTAGCATATGTGCCAGGAATAAGAGATAATTGAGTTTCAACAGTGGAAACGGCTGTGCGACCTATGTTTCTGGTCGTATTTGCAGTATTTTGCTTCTTCTTGGTTTGTAATTCGTGCCAACAATCTGGGTACCCATGTAGTTTAAAGCAAGTACTCGGGTGTGTTTTGTGTTGTTACAATGGGTGCACTTCCCTTCACCAGATTGGCCCTTAGATTTGGTTGATGATCCACTCTTTATCATTTATGGCTAACTTGATTTAACTCCTTTAGTAGCCATGGCAGCACCACTAGAAACATTCTCCATACTCGATGACAATTTGGTGAGTATCTTCTCTTCGAACGTATACATAGGCTTGTTCGATGGTAGGGAGTGGCTTTAGCTGGAGAACACCACTTCCAATATTGTTGAGACTGTCATCTAATCCATCTAGAAAAATATAAACTTTTTTGTCTTGAAGAAGAGAACTATATTTTTATGTCCGTAGCACATTCCATTGGGTTAGAACGGCGAAAATCAATTTCACGCCATAACCATTGTAGATCATTGTAGTATTTTTCAATAGATCTGTCGCCTTGTAACATTCGGGATACTCATTGTCGAAGGTCATAAACCTGTGATGAGTCAGATCCATCAAAGAGAACTGTAAGGTTTATATCCGCTGGAGGTCAATGGTATCATCTACATAAGGAAACGACAAAGTTAAAGTTAAAATGAAAATTAAAATAGTAGCTGAGCATGCCTTCCTCGAGTTGGTCAACCGTAACATTAATGGCTACAGTGTATTCTGATTTCCAATAACCAAAAGAGAGCAGCAGAATAAGAGCCTCTTCAATGTTAGGGTGGTTAAGAAGTTGGTGGGCTTGTGTAGGTCAGAGTTGAACAAGACGATATTCTTTTCACATGTGCATCGGCCAGATCTTACTCGGCCAAGCATGGGGTGACCTTTTTCTCAGAAATTTCAGTTGGGCCTAGTTCTTGCATTAATGAGAAACTCGGACATGGAAGACCTTGTCGGCCAGATGCCCTGTGGGCTGTGCCCAACCTATACCATTTAATTGTACAGGCGATGAGGCAAGGCAAGTGGATGGTCTCAGGTTTGAACTTTGAACCTTAGGCTTTGTCCGTTGTTGAAACAGTCAGCATAATCCTAGCAAAGATCCAGTTATTCCATAAACAATATCGATAAATAAATCAGCGCGTTTTCAAATCTTAAGAATCTGTCAAGAGCTGATTACATAATTGAGTATTTTACTATTCTTCGTTCGTCATTTACTTGAAATATTAAAAATGGCGTCACCATGATACCATGATTAATAGCCTGCAGATTGTAAAGATAAACAAACCCATTAATTGCACAAGGAAAAGTAAAACGACGCCTCTGTAGTCAATTTAATTTAATGATACAGTATGGTTAGGTATATAATATGATCTTAAGCGCCTTTGCTTATCCTCTAGATTTTCCAAAAATTGTGGATATGGTCACGGCTTCCGACTCCGAGGTGTCGATATAAAAACTCCCACTGTGTAATTAACCCCAAAATACATAAAAAGAGCCGCCCAGATTCCAGAAGCAAGCGCATTTGACATGAGGTCCCACACGCCACATCTACATCACATCCCCCTACTTCAACGCTCTGACGTAGAACCTAACCTTAAAAAGCCCCCCTCCTCTCAAACCCAAAAAACTAAAAAAAGAAACGAAAAAGACATGGCGTCCATCGAAATGGACGCCTTTGATCGCCTCCCAGACTCTTTGATCCTCCTCATCTTCAACTATGTCTCCGACATCAAAACCCTCATCAGTTGCCGATCCATTTCCAAACGCTTCAACTCGCTGGTGCGGCAAACCGAGTCCCTTCTTCTAAAAGTTGATTGCGTCATCTCGCCCGACTCAGACTCAGACTCAGACTCCGACTCACTCCTCTTCTCTGTCCTCAGATCTCTTCTCAACTCCCTGCATGGTTTCCTCTTGCCCCACCGGAAGCCGCCTCGTGCCCTCACCTCTCCCGCCCAAATACTATGCCATTTCGATTCCATTCGCCGTCTCGAGATCGAGCTCCCCGCCGGGGATTTGAAGCTGGAGAAGAGCGCCATCGTCAAGTGGAAGGCCGAATTCGGGAAGACACTGAAGAGTTGCGTAATCCTAGGTTTTCGCAGTGGTGGGGAGAGTGATGAGTTATCGTCGGATTTCACCGGCGGTTTGAAAACACGAGTTGTGTGGACGATAAGCGCGTTGATCGCGGCGTCGGCCAGGCACTATTTGTTGAGAGAAGTGGTGAGAGCGCACAGCCAGATGGAGAGGTTGGTGTTGACGGATAGGGACGAGGAAGGAACGGTGGTGATGTATAGGGAGGGGCTGAAGGAGAGTAGGATTAGCATTGCGGAAGCAGCGGGTGGGGAGGAGTGGCCGGAGACAAAAAGAACGGTGGTGCCAAGCGTGAGAATGAGGATGAGGCACGCACCGCGGCTGGAGCTCAAGAGTGGGTGCCGGGTGGAGGCAGCGACTTTAGTTGTGGTTAGGGCTTGTTGTGGTGGGGCCCATGAATGTGGTGATGCGGAGGATACTGAGTTGGCAATGGGTGCTTTTGCTGGTGAGGTCTACGCCGAAGCCGTACAAGCGCTTCTCGATTATAAGGGCTACCTACTGGAAATGAATTCATTCTGAGCAAATAATGAAATGAGTTTGTAATTGTAATTAGATTGTAAATAGTGTGATAGTTTGGTACTTCTTGCCATAACATAACTAATCTACCCAGTGGAAGCATCATGTTTCAATCCATCTCTCTACACATGAAATTAGGACACCCTAAATGCTTCTCCCCGACGACTTTTCATCAGCAGGATATACTTGGATCTGTTTTCCTTGAAATGATAGGAAAGGAAAGGCTATGACATTATGCAACTTAAGGTCAAAAGTCACCCCCACATTGGATTGTTGATGATAAAATTCAACAATTCACCAGGCATTTTTTTTTTAGAAGGCAGAGTAAGGGAAAATCTTTGCGGGAAGATAATATTTTGATTTTGATTTCTCAAATTTAACAGGCATTTTCTCTCTGGAAGTGCTTATTAGGATTGGTGAACTATTGGCGTCGCTCCTTCAACTGTTCAATTACAATCTTCTGACCTAGATTCAGAAGATGATCAGGAACTCAATAACATGAAGAGTTGGACAATGGCGGCAAAAAATATCATTAAAGATGAAGAAAGGCAGGAGTTAGTGGATCCTTTAGGTGAGACATTAAGCATTCCAAACCCTAAAGCTTAAACAACTGAATAACATGTTGAAACACTTGTCCAGCAAGCTGAAACACATAAGCAGCAATCTAAAACACCAAAACAGTAGGTTTTCAAGGAGCTGAAAAGAATAACCAACAAACACTAAGGGTTTTAGAACTTGATCATATTCACTGTGTTCAGAAAATAACTAACAAGGTTGGCGCAGATTCTGTTGAAGTGAGTGATGGAGATGAAGTAAATTTGAAGCAAGATGCAAAGCTAACATATCATAGAAATAAAGAAGAAATTGTGAGCGCTTTTGCAAAGTCAAAATTCAACAATAATAGCAAGTTAATGCTTTCGAGTATAAGAAAAAAAAAATTCATATGATCTTGATGCCTATGTGGGAGAGAAGCAATGAGGTTTTGTTATGGAGCTATCTCTAAATACAATTGTCAAGACAAACTTTATCTTAAATGGACAGTGTCGAGTTAAGCTAAGATAGAGCATTGCATGTTTGAAATATCAACATAACGAATGAGGTGGCATATTGAAACAATTACAGAGGAATTACATCTTCTTCTAAGTGAGGACAACAGTGAAAGAGGGATAAAAATAAAGACATATTTGACAATATTTAGTACTCGAGGTTACATCTCCTTCGAATCAAGGACAACAGTGAAAGAGAGGGGAAGAAAAGATATATTTGACAATCTTAAGTACCCGAGGTTGACTTCTGTTAAGCTAGGGGCAATGATGCAGAACAAAAATGAGTCATTAGAAAATAATAAAGTAACTTTGGTAAATAGGATTCTATTCATATTTTGGAAGTTTTGCAGGTTTTTCTACTGCATTAGGATTACGATTCTAAAAATACACACAAACACACACACACACACAAATAATCAACCTCTCAATAAAAAGAAAACATGAATTGCCCTATAAACTTGAGGTTTCAAATCAAAAATGTGAAACTTTCTCTAAGAGTGATTCTTAGTTCCCTACTCTCTATTGTTTGTTTTCTTTGCTAAAATTCCAACAGTTCCAACCTGAATTCCCAACAACCAAAAACTTAAAGCTTCATCCATATCAAACCTGAAATTCCAGCAACCTAAACGAATATTCCAAACCTTAAATTCCAGAAGCCAGATTTTATAATTTTTTGTGAATTTACCCACTTGTTTGATATCTGTTCTTCTCATCCTACAACATATTCACAGCAAACATCCGGATAAGGCATGCAGACTGGTTATATATTCACACATTTGAAGCAAGATTAGTTGTCAACAGTTGTTCAATTTCATTTGAACAAGGAATCATATATTTGCCCAACAGCTGCTAGTCACAGAGCTTAGCCAAACAAGATTTTAATATTAAACAAATTTCTCCTAATCATGATTCTGAATTTAAAGTTTTTACGAAATTTGCAAAAGCTGTTCATCACAATCTATGACTTTTTGCTAAACCAACTTAACATCACAATCCACTCTTAAGTATCCCTCATTAGCCAAATGGTATCTCAAAAAGCCTGAGCTCCAATGCCATTCTTTAGTCAAGGAAAGTGATTTGTCTAAAACCCAAATAGAACACCTTGTTCGATTACCTACACTGATCTTGACGAATATGGCAAGTCCTAAATCAGCACTTTCGTGGATTTCGGCTTTGAATCTGTGGGTTATCACTGCTATCTACAAATCCCATGATCTTAAACAAATTTATCACACAACTAGCTAACCTATATACAATTGTTTTAACTTCTTGCAGAGATTACCAGCACTGGTTTGACATAAAACCCACATTCATTGCTAAGTTAAGAACTTTTCTAGTCCTGTCCTAAGCTCGCCTTCCTGATTTTACTATATCTCTCTGCTGGCTTGTGCTAGTGTCAACCATTAGCTATAAACTCATCAAAAATCATGAAAATTAGGCATTTCTACAATCAAATAGACTTTTGATTGCAATATGTAAAGGTATGAACTTGAAAGCTGTAATCCGGTAATTGGGATAAAACTGTTTAGAAGTGGACATGTTCTGTTGTTACCTCATATCCATTCAACTATAGAGAAGATTGGCTAAAAACATTTAGGAAGACTAGGTGTGCTCAAGGTGCCAGTGGTCACATGATAACTTGAACAAAAGTACAATATAATAAAAGAATTCATCAACTCAGATCATTAATCCCCGATGAATAAGGCTTATTCTGGTCATGGAAGATCGCATGCCTTCACCATTCAGTTTAAATTGCAACCAACTTCAAGTGTTAGCTATAATAGAAAGCATTACAGCACTGAAGTCATAAATCAATTTCTCAACACCTACAAGAAAAGAAATAGGCATCTCAAAATCATCGACGGCAAAAAGGGGATTTGGATTGGCAATGTTCGGAATAATAATCAATGTAGAATCTTAGCACATCATACATTGCCTTCTTTCTCCATAAGAGCAGAAATTGGATTCTTAAATGGTAATGAATGGCGCATTACATGAACCAAGACAGAAATTTACTCAATTTTGGTCAAAAAGAGTTGAAACAGTTAGGTAAAAGATCATTCCTTATGTTTAAATAAATGCACAAATTGCAAGAGCGATTCAAATGTAAAAGGAAAAGTGAAAATTATGAATTCAACTCTCAAAGAAAGTACGTAAGGAACATCGATCATGTTTAATACATATCTGCTATCAATCAAAGGAAATGGTGAACTCTACCGCATTCCATTAGCAAGCTGCGATCTTTGTCTTCAGCAGATTTAGAACCGCCTTCCCTTTCAAGCTTAAGAATCCTAAAACAATGCAAATTTCATTGGTTTTGAATCACTAGGCCCAGTTGAAATGAATAAGGGTTCACATACTTGTCAACGAACTGTTTTTGGGTCATCTTGCAAATTGTAGCTAAACCGGGTTTACCTGGTAAAAGATTCTTAGTTTTCAAAACCTTAATAACCTCAAAACGAGTTTTTACCCTCCGTTCAACGCTGAAAGTAAGTAACTCAGGGTGCTTAACAACAAAAGAGATACCCAAGTCCTGTGCACTAAGGAAAAACTGTACTGACGCCAAAATCTTCGTCCTTGACACTGCAAAGACCTGAGGTGCCCTTCTAAATACTGTCAGGATGTCTTCTTCTGTGAACCCCATGTTTCGGAGGAGTTTCAACTTAAGCTCCCAAGTCTCTCTAGTCATTGAACACTTTACCCTAATGGCATGAATAAACATCCTGGATTGCCTATCCAAACCCATATCCTCAATCTTTTCAGCGTAATCTCTTAGAGTCTCTGGTTTGGTAAGGAAAAAATGTGGGAAGTTGAATAAGGAATTCACAATCTGAGAAGAACTAACCCCACAACTCTTCAAGAATTCCACATTAGGCATCATTGTCCTTTTCAAATCATGATTCAAAACCCACCTAGAAATCCTCAAAACCTTAGACACAGCCGCAAATGATCCCAAAACACTCTTCAACTCTAAAATCGAAGGCCCAAGTCTGTTATCAACACTTCTGGTTAAAATAGTAGGGGTAGCACATACTATTTCCACAATATGTGTCGGGTCCAAACCCGAGTCCTGAAAAAGCTTGAACTTGGGCTTGATGCTTTTCTCAAGATTCGAAGCAAGGATCCTGGGCATCTTTTTAACAATGCTTAGAATTTGAGTTCTTGAGAAACCATTTTGCTCCAGGTACAAAAGTACAGAATCAGATGTTTCTGGGTTTTTGAGGTACTTGGTGGTTGAAGTTGGGACTTCTAAGGCAAATTCAGGGGACAATCTCTGGTTATTGACCAAATAGTCGTAGATTGAAATTCTGGGTTCGTGTGTAGAAGTAGAAAAGAAAAGCTGAGAAATGGGGAAAATGGTTGCCGCGTCGTGGTGGTGCGAGGAAGTTCTGAGAGAGACCGATATGAAACGGCATAAAACAGTAAACGCCATTGTCAGTTATTGCATATAATGGGAGCTTGAGACTATGGACGAAAAATCAAATAACGAACAAGAAAGTCCACGCACTATACGGATCAGAAAATGAAACCAAGCATACCTGAAATAGGCGTTTGAAATCGAAAGAAGACACCTAGTGTTCTTACATGATGCTTGCTGCTAATCTCTCCAACCCCGAAATTGTTTTTGGTTCGATCACCAAAACGACGTCGCCTGTAAGAAAGATCCATGCCCACTTGACATTTCTACTTTCACTCTCTTTTTACTTTTTAGGATTATTTATAACTTTTATATTATTATTATTATTATTAGATTTTTTATAATTTTAATTAAAAAGATAAACACTTAAATAATTAACATTTATAATAGAAATCAAAAATAATAACCAGTTTCATTGCATTTCTGTGTCTTTGTTTTATTTTAAAATAATTATTGTATTATATTAACTTTAAATTCAAATTATTTCTTAACATAACAAATAATTCCATTCCTAAAGTTAAAATAGCAAATTAATTTGAAGTAAACTTAAAATTAAAATATAAACGTTTTAGTTCTTAAATAAAAATTATAAGAACATTTTATATAGCTAAAGAAATTTGCACATCAACTTTATTTAATAAAATGTAATATAATTAATTACATAATTAAAAAATCATCACAGTAAACTATATCATTAAAAATTATCAACCAATTGAAAATTTTGTTATCAACAATTTCTTGTTACTTTTCAAGTATATTATTAATTTGTGTTGAAATAATATTATATTTTACTTCAAATTTTGTGTCTTTATTTTGGATTATTTATAATAACCTCTTTATTTCCTCAAGTAATTTATCCCATTTGCCTTTATATTCTAATAAAATTTTGTCTCATACAATAAAAACTAACATATATTCTTACCTTTTCAATACTATAACTAAATATTAGAAAGTATATAGGATATTGTTTCTAAAATGCAAGGATATTGTTTCTAAAATGCAAGATATATATAATTTCACAAATAATATCTCTCATAGTCTAAACAAGTAAGTAGAATATTGTTTTTAAAAACTTAATATATATAATCTCACAAATAATAACTCTTATCATAATTGTAGTCTAAATAATCAAATAAAACTTACTAAAGCATATACAAATATAATATTAAAAATAGGGTTTATTACAAACAAAATTGTCAAACTTCTTTCAATTTTATTATTATAACCCGAACCTAAAAGTGACAATTAAATATTCAATTTTTAATTTTTCAATTATAATCCAATGTAAATATTTTTATTAATGTTCTTGACATGACTTGCCACGTAAAAAGAAATCATAAACACTTGTACACTTAAAGCTTTACTAAATTTAACTAATTAAGTTTAATTAAATTACGTCATTTTGGGATTGAAATCTCTAAATTAAACTCTATCATGCGGGTGTGAGACGATAACGACACTCTGCCATATTGGTACGAGACGACAACAACATAATTTTTAATAATCTAAATAAAATCTTAATTTGCCACCCTAAGCCCTCTTTTTTTTGTGAGAACAAATTAATTTAGGGTTTTAAATTCTATCCATTTTGGTGGTTAGTTCGATTTAAAGATTTTAATCCCAACATGATATAATTTATTAAACTTTATTAGTTAAACTTAATTAATTCTAATGTTTATAAGTGTTTAGGTTTCTATCTTATATGGCAAGTTCCGTCATCAATGTTAACAAAATTTCTAACATTAGGATGATATTGAAAATATTGAAAATTTAAATATTTAATTGTTACTTTTTAAATTCGAACTATAATTGCAAAATTGAGTAAAGTAGTAAAATTTTAAGTTTTTTAATTAACCTTAAAAATAAAATAGCTATAATTGTTATTCTTCTAAAATTAATGTCAAAACTTATATACTCATTAGATTTTAATTTCTCAAAAAATTTTATAAAAAATCACTTATAATACCTTCTTATCTATTATTACTATATATATGAAATCATATTAAATGAACATTAATAATTAAAAAATTATTGTTTGGGAGAGATAGAAGAGTTCACAATGTAAAAAATTATTATTGACAATGGGTGCTTTTGCTGGTGGGGTCTACGCCGAAGCCGTACAAGCGCTTCTCGATTATAAGGGCTACCTACTGGAAATGAATTCATTATAAGCAAATGATGAAATGAGTTTGTAATTGTAATTAGATTGTAAATAGTGTGATAGTTTGGTACTTCTTGCCATAACATAACTAATCTACCCAGTGGAAGCATCATGTTTCAATCCATCTCTCTACACATGAAATTAGGACACCCTAAATGCTTCTCCCCAATGACTTTTCATCAGCAGGATATACTTGGATCTGTTTTCCTTGAAATGATAGGAAAGGAAAGGTTATGACATTATGCAACTTAAGGTCAAATGTCACTCCCACATTGGATTGTTGATGATAAAATTCAACAATTCACCAGACATGTAGACCAAAGTTGGCCCTTAGGTCATAATTCTAGGGGACAAAAGCCTCCATACATCAAACCAACCAGCTTCTACGCTTAACACATCCAAATTCCAAATAGCAATGCAAGCTTCAAGTAAATTTCCAAATTCTTCCTAGTCATCCACCAGCAATTAACTAAAATATGGACATGAAGGTTGATAAGACCAAAGGTTGCCGGTGATGAGAAGGAAATAATTATTCGTAATTTTCCAAATCCCTAACAAATCAACCTTCAACACTCCCGATCCCGAAACTGCAACAAGCTCACACAAGTGCAATCGTTGGGGATATCATTTCCATGCATACTACAAATGATCCAGCTATTTTGGTGTTTCTCCTTGACATTATTTACGCAAATCATACTACTTTGCTAATGGCATTCAAGAGTAATGTTACATAGCATCAAAGAATAATGTATAGAGTCCAGCATACATCAAAAAGGTTTGCATTAATTCTCAAAAAATAAAAAGATTTGCATTATGTGACTTCATTTTTGTGACAGTCAACTTCCAATTCTTTCAAAAGATGTTCAGATGCAAACTATATATATAAGAAAAGAAAGTTATTACTTTCATTTTCTTGACTAGAATAAGATAATATTCATACTTTATTCTGTTCTTACCAATTTGGGGCTAATTTTATCAAAAAAATAATAAGAACCCTTACTAAATAGAATCCTATTCTTATTTTAAAAGTTTTCAATAGGTTTTTCTATTGCATTAAGACTAGGGTTCCAAGAATGTTTATATAGATATGTAACTGATCTTTCAGTGAAAAAAAAAATTCTACACACTTGAGTTTTTAAACTAAAAAGTTTAATACTTCCTCTAAGAGTGATTCCTAGTCTTCTACTCTTCATTGCTTGTTTTCACAAAAATTCTAACACCTCTAGACTGAATTTCCAGCAATCCAATTCTGAAGTTTCAACAACAATTACTAAAATTTCATACCTGATATTTGAATTTCCAACACTCTAACAACACCTAACAACCCAAATTTCTAATATTTGAGTCTTTAATTATTAGTTTGACATCTCTTCTATTCGTCCTACATCAATTTGGTATCAGAACTTTGATTCAACAATGGTAACGAGAAGCAATAGGATGCATAGAGGAATATTCAACAACCTACAGCAAGGTGAGTTGGTTCTAAATAAATAAAAAAAAATTGAACATCTGTGATCCTCGTTCACAAAGTATTGTAAGAACTAATCCATCCTCAGGTAACAAGTCCTATAAGAAAGCATGTCCGACAAATGAAGAGACCAAAACTAATCAATAGTAGGCAGAGTAAGGGAAAATCTTTGCTGGAAAATAATATTTTGATTTTGATTTCTCAAATTTAACAGGCATTTTCTCTCTAGAAGTGCTTATTAGGATTGGTGAGCTATTGGCATGGCTCCTTCAACTGTTCAATTAGAATCTTCTGACCTAGATTCAGAAGATGATCAGGAACTCAATAACATGAAAAGTTGGACAATGGTAGCAAAAAATATCATTAAGGATGAAGAATGGCAGGAGTTAGTGGATCCTTTAGGTGAGGCATTAAGCATTCCAAACCCTAAAGCTTAAACAACTGAATAACAAGTTGAAACACTTGTCCGGCAAGTTGAAACACATAAGCAGCAAGCTGAAACACCAAAACAGTAGGTTTTCAAGGAGCTGAAAAGAATAACCAACAAACACTAAGGGTATTAGCCAACAAACACTAAGGGTATTAGCCAACAAACACTAAGGTTTTTAGAACTTGTTGGTTCAGAACTTGATGATATTCACTGTGTTCAGAAAATAACTAACCGGGTTGGCGCAGATTCTGTTGAAGTGAGTGATGGAGATGAAGTAAATTTGAAGCAAGATGCAAAACTAACATATCATAGAAATAAAGGAGAAATTGTGAGTGCTTTTGCAAAGTCAAAATTCAACAATAATGGCAAGTTAATGCTTTTGAGTATAAGAAGAAAAAAAAGTTCATATGATCTTGATGCCTATGTGGGAGAGAAGCCATAAGGTTTTGTTATGGAGCTATCTCTAAATACAATTGTCAAGACAAACTTTATCTTAGATGGACAGTGTCGAGTTAAGCTAAGATAGAGCATTGCATGTTTGAAATATCAACATAATGAATGAGGTGGCATATTGAAACAATTGCAGAGGAATTAAATCTTCTTCTAAGCGAGGACAACAGTGAAAGAGGGATAAAAATAAAGACATATTTGACAATATTTAGTACTCGAGATTACATCTTCTTCGAATCAAGGACAACAGTGAAAGAGAGGGGAAGAAAAGATATATTTGACAATATTAAGTACCCAAGGTCGACTTCTGTTAAGCTAGGGGCAATGATGCAGAATAAAAATGAGTCATTAGAAAATAATAAAGTAACTTTGATAAATAGGATTCTATTCATATTTTGGAAGTTTTGCAGGTTTTTCTACTGCATTAGGATTAGGATTCCAAGAATACACACAAACACACACACACACATAATCAACCTCTCAATAAAAAGAAAACGTGAATTTCCCTATAAACTTGAGGTTTCAACTAAAAAATGTGAAACTTTCTATAAAAGTGATTCTTAGTTCCCTACTCTCTATCGTCTGCTTTCTTTGTTAAAATTCCAACAGTTCCAACCTGAATTCCCAACAACCAAAAACTTAAAAGCTTCATCCATATTGATCGCAGCTCTGTCGATTCGATCTTACGATCGATTCTTAGAAACCGGTCAAATATAATAAATTCCGAGATTGCAGTATAGGTTGCAATCCTCGGATCGTCTCACTTAATTGGAACCTAGTGAAAAAGGTATAAGCTAGCCTAAATGTCAAAAATTTCAATCAAAGTTGATAAAATGGGGGTTTGGTATTTTGGTCAAAACTGATAAAGTAATCAAAATTGGGCAAAAAGTATAAAGAATATTTTTGAAATTTTGGAAATAATGCAATTAACAAAAATCAGATAGAAATCAAATTGATAAAATCCTCTTGAAAATGGGCGCAGGCTATCACGGTCCAGAAATGATTTTTAGGGATAAAATCCGCTAAGTTTCGAAAGATCAACCCTAAAGGACTCTTTAGGTCCAAAGATTTAACTAATGAACTCCATCACTTAAATCCTTGTTAAAAACCTTAGTGTAAAAATGGACAAGTAAATGCAATCGGTCAATTGGATAAAAACACGACAATCTTAATCAAACACAACTAGGCAGATGAAGAAAGTAAATGCAATATCCAACGACATATATGAAACTTCATATATTAAGCATCAAACATTCTACAAATCACTTTGTCCAAATCCCAACATAGTGTTCAGCACACGGTTAAACTATAACAATGCTAATCTAGCTATACAGATGCAACCTCTAACTCAGAGTCTACACAAGTATAGCTAAACTTCAGACACTATATGATTACTCCCCTTTGAAGCTTCTGTGAACTCCAGCCATTGCTACATCTTCAAGAGGAAATGTGGCTTAGCTACGCATGGCTCTGGTCTGTCCCTCAACTACTGGAGATTGAGCGATACTCATGTTGGCAGAAGATACTGACGGTGGCGATTTTGATGGCGATAGTTGACGATGATGAAAACGTGAAGATGATGGTGGAGCAAGGTTTCGTCTCTCTACTGCCTCCAGATATCTTTTTCAGTGTATGCGTATTCCAAGTCTCCGAGCATCCAAAAATCTATTTTGACCTAAAAATAGCAAGGTTTTTATATGGTGGGTGCGGGCCGGGTCAGAGCAGTGAGACAAACTTTCCATTTAAGGTCGGATATCCGCTCGTACGTGGCGACGTATAAATGAAAATTCATCACGACGTGTAGAATTGCTCGCTCGTCGCGACGTGTAGATTGAAGTGCTCGTCGCGACGTGTGGATTGATATTCGTCGCGACGTGTGGATTGACCTCATGACTGTTGACTTCTTGATGTGTTGACTCCTTTGCTCCTGCAATAAAATAATAATAATTTGCAGTATCAATTGTCCTTATGAAAAAATAATAGAAAAATTCAATGTTATGAATACCGCATCGGACTCGACGGATTGGGCTCGAACGAACAATGCAGTCCTTATCGTACCGATTTGGGATATTTTTAAATTTATAAAATAGTCCCTAAATTTTTTAAAAATTGCAAAATAGTCCATATTGATATATTATACAACTGCACTGTATACTTTACCAGTTTACTATTTACATCAACCATACTTTAAAAACTCTTAATAATAAATAATAATGACAATTAATTTGAAATAACAATAATTTGTAAATATTTTACATATAAATAATAACAACAATTAATATAAATAAAGACCATCATCATCATACAATTATAAAACTAAGAATAATACAAAGCATTTAAAATATTACAATCATACAATTTCATCATTATAATAAATAATATTACATATTTACATCAAAAGATTCAAAACATCCGATAAAAAGAACAATAACCTATTACAAAAGGTTGATGACGAATAAGCAATCAAGTAGAAGTTGAACTGAAACAAAATATTACATTTACATTACATACATATAATTTAACATAAACATCAATTATCAAATACAAGTAAAATTAAAAGAAGATGAAAAATTAAAACCTGAAGTTCAATCGTCAAAGGCGGATATTCATTGAATCAGATCGACCCTAATCGATCATTTGGTACAAAATCATCATCATTGAGAGGAGCTTCATCATCATCATCATTCAAATTTAATGCACCAAATGACATGTCAATGCTTTCCCATCCAAGATCATCTTCCACATTCAAATCACTCACATCAACCAAATTCGGTTCTTCAGAAACCCAATCCGCCAAAATATCAATATTATCAATTGCAATTGGATCATTTGAACAACTTGTGCTACTAAGAGTCCTAGTATACAATTACATTTAATTATTAGAAAATTATAAGAAATTATATAAAATTAATAATTAAAATAATGAAAATAACATACCTTTCCCGAAGCTTTAAACCAAGTCATTCAACCTCTTATGCTCCAATCTATTCCTTTTTTTGGAATGGATAAATTCAAATGTGCTCGGTTTCGTTCACACCCAGTTGCACTTTACATTGACTTAAAATTGAATCGCAAACTTTCTCAAATCGGAACACTACATCCGAAAAGATCCCACCAAGCAACGCAAGTTATAAGAAAACAAAAGTAGTGTTATAAACAAAATAAAGTGATAAATAAATTTCAACAAATAAGAAATATGAAATAAGTAATACACGGAGAAAGAAGTCCTCTTTGTTGAATCGCGACCGACATTCCAAAATCTCCATAAGAGTACTTATAAGCCTCCATTTGTGTGGTTAAAGCAATTTGCATTGAGTCACGAGGAACAATTGTTGTAATTGTCATAAGCATTCCTCTACTAACTTGACTTGCTTTTCAACATCCAAATTTAAAATACACACTGGGATTCAAAAATGCCCCAGCTACAAACAATGGAGAAGAAAGTTGTCTTTTCCTTCTCTCATTAATGATTGAGATATATGGCTAGTATAAAGAAGGCCTATGTTTCAGATTGGCCTTGATTGCTTCCGTTGCTCTCTCCATTGCATCAAAAATATAACCCATTGTTGGCTTTTCTTCACTATCAGCCAACCGAAGTACCCTCACCAATGGCTCACAAACTCGGATAACGAATTGACATTGCGACCAAAATTCCCTATCTTCCAGTATGATACTGCAAACTTCCATTCCAGCATTAGACCTAGCATGCTGAGATGTAACCCACTTATCACTTGTAAACATTTGCCTTAACTCCACCCTCAACGAAAGAAAAGACTGAAGTGATAAGAAATTTGTCGCAAATCTTGTCACATCAGGGCGACACAAATTCCTACCATTGGTAAATCCCGTTCTCATCAAATTTAGAACCCATGCACGATTATAAATAAATTTTGTCACCTTCTTTGCCTTCTGCATGGTCTCATCAAAAACAGGAAAATACCTAGGATTTCCTATATCCTCCAGTATTAAGTCAATGCAATGTGCAACACAAGGAGTCCAATAAAAGGAATTATAGGTTTTCTGCAACCTTATCCCTGCCGCTTTATAAGCGGAATCATTGTCAGTAATAAACTGAACAATGTTTTCCACCCCTACTTCATTCACAACTTCATCAAATATCCGAAACAAATTATCAGCATTTCTAATCATGCCAGATGCATCAATCGATTTTAAAAACATAGAGCCATTAAAACAATAAACCAAAAAATTTATGATAGGCTCTTGTCTCCTATTCGTCCAACCATCACACATAATTGAGCATCCATTAATACCCCAATTCACTCTTCGTTCAGCCAAATAAGCTCTCATTTCAGACACAGCACAACTCAAAAGTTTACCTCTTAAGTCATCAACCGATGGCCCTTTGTATCCTGGACCATAAGAGGCTATGGCATCTATCATAGGTTGATAATAATATGATTGAGAAGCATTAAATGACGAACTCAGATCATACCACCATCCGCTCTTGCCATATCCACATCATGAGTCAGATCTCTTATCTGCATTGCACTACGAATTGAAGGTTGGGCTCCAGGGAGTTGTTCGTGGTGCAAAGAAACCAGGCAGCTACCTTCTTCTCTTCCTCACTTCAGATTGTACAGGATCCTCAAACTGAGATGGAACACTACCGGTACCACTACCAGTACCACTACCACTTCCACTACCACTTCCACCTGAACATCTCCATAATCACCACTAAACCGGAAATGAACTTCCACTACCAATTTCAAGATTCAATCTTTCTCTTATCTTTCTCAAATTGATGTTCTTCAACAATGTCTTCATCCGCCACTTCACATCATGACTTACTTTTTACACGCCCACATCTCCTTTAACCCCAATTAAATGTCTTTTCAATCGGGTGATTCCTCCACCTTTCAAATGCTTATTACAAAACAAGCAAATAGTATGATTCTTTTGACCGGGAACCACACCAGCGTGAGCCCAAGCTGGATCATTGTATCTTCCTGAACTAGATTGATCGGGAATATTTGAACTTCCTTCCATTTATCTGTACACAAAAATGAATAACACATAATTTCAGTACATAATGACAATATGCACAAAGGTAACAATTCAAAACATTCAATTCAATTCAATTCAACCTAATCCAATCCAATTCAATCAAATTCAATTCAATGCAATTCAATTTAATCCATTTCAATCCAATCCAATTCAATTCAATCCAATTCAATTCAATTCAAATACAATTCAATTCAATTCAAAACAATTCTATTCAATTCAAAACAATCCAATCAAATCCAATTCAATTCAATTCAATTCAATTCAACTCAATCCAATCCAATCCAATCCAATCCAATCCAATCAAATCCAATTCAATTCAATCAAATTCAATTCAATTCAATTCAATCTAATCCAATTCAATTCAATCAAATTCAATTCAATTCAATTCAATTCAACTCAACTCAACTCAACTCAACTCAACTCAATCCAATCCAATTCAATCCAATCCAATCCAATCCAATCCAATCCAATCAAATTCAATTCAATTCAATTCAATTCAACTCAACTCAACTCAACTCAACTCAATCCAATCCAATCCAATCCAATCAAATCCAATTCAATTCAATTAAATTAAATTAGATTGAATTCAATTCAATTCAATCCAATCCAATCCAATCCAATTCAATCAAATTCAATTCAATTCAATTCAATCTAATCCAATTCAAATAAATTCAATCCAATCCAATCCAATCCAATTCAACTCAATTCAATTCCAATTCCAATTCCAATTCAATTCTATTCAATTCAATTCAATTCCAATAATATCCAATGCAATTCAATCCAATCAAATCCAATCAAATTCAATTTAATTCAATCCAATTCAATCCAATCCAATTCAATTCAATCTAATCCAATTCAATCCAATTCAATTCAATCCAATCCAATCCAATCCAATCCTATCCTATCCAATCCAATCCAATCCAATCCAATTCAATTCAATTCAAATCAAATCAACTCAATTCAATCCAATCCAATCCAATCCAATCCAATCCAATCCATTCAATTCAATTCAATTCCATTCAATTCAATTCCAACAATTCTCAATCTTAACAATTTCAAAACATTCATAATTCCATTTCCAAACAATCCATTCCCAACAATTTTCAATCCTAACAATTACAAAACTTTCATAATTCCATTTCCATTCAATCCATTCCCAACAATTTCCAATCCTAACAATTACAAAACATTCATAATTCTATTTCCATTCAATCCATTCCCAACAATTTCCAATTCTAACAATTACAAAACATTCATAATTTCATTTCCATTCATTCCATTAACAACAATTTCCAATCATAACAATTACAAAACATTCATAATTTCATTTCCATTCATTCCATTAACAACAATTTCCAATCCTAACAATTACAAAACATTCATAATTTCATTTCCATTCAATCAATTTTCAATCCAAATTCAAATTTCAATTCCATTTAATTTCATTACAATTCAATTCAATTCTAATTTAATTTACATTCTAATTCAATTCAAATCCATTCTAATTTAATTCAAATCCATTCTAATTCAATTAAATTCCAATTCCCAAATACCCAAATTTATACTTAACTAATTATTTATCAAAATTCAATACTCAAATATAAAAAAGAATTACCATATAACAAATATTAACAATATATCAATTAATGATTTAAGTTTTTTCAATTTTAACGATTTTGATTATTCATTTTACAAACTTACATTTAATTATTTATTTCACATTTGATTATCAATTTTATAATTAAAATTAGGTTTAAATGTTAATTTGATTTTGATTATCAAATTATCAAACTCAATCTCAAATTCAATTGCACAAATTAAAATAAATCTCATTCATCCACAATTCAACAATTCAATCACAATTACAATTCTAAATTTATTTTCCAATGAGACATTCAGATCAATTCAATGCCAAAATCTAAAATCAACTTCCATAATCCAAAATGCCAAAAACCAAAATGCAAACCATTCAACATTTCAACCGAAATCACCTTCACCATTTCCATTTTTTACACTTCAACGGTTCAAGTGTTCAACACTTCAAGTATTCAACCCAAATCCATCATCAATTCATCATCAGTATCCATCGCAAAAACTGAAGCAATTCCCAACAAAACAACCAAAAATCCATCGTCATCCAATTTTTAACAACAAATCTACCATTATCCAACAACCAACACAATGACTGAAGCAATTAATCTCAAAATCCATGAAAAATCAAACAATACATTCGGTCTTCTTCACAGATCTGGGTCGATGTCGGGTCGGCTCGGGTTGACGTCGGAGGACGAGGGACAAGGCCGAAGGCTACTGCTGACGGTGGAGGACCGACGACGCGACTCACGCAAGGGAGAAGGAGAACCGACTGAAGCTGGCGTGGAGGACGGACGACCGACGAGGCGGCGACGCGAGGGAGAAGAACGAAGAGCCGAAGACTACAGACGGACGAGAAGACCACCGGAGACGGACGGAGGAGCGACTTGACAGCACGGATCTGGCGGACGAGGACGGCGGAGACGGACGGGAGCGAGAAGCGAGAAGAGAGAAGAAGAGGAGAGAAGCGAGAGTAGGTCGGGGGGGTTGGGTTTTAGGGTTAAATTTTTTTGCAAATAGGTCCTAGAAAACCGAAAATTACGAAATCACCGATATTTTTTCGGAATCACTGGTACCGGCATCGACCGAAAAACGGCGATGCGATCGCCAGTATTTCAACCGGTACTTTTAATCCAACGGTGCGGTTCCGGCGGCATCGACCGTGCGATCGGTACTTTCGGATCATTGGAAAAATTAGTATCAAATCATGACAATTTACTGGCAAATTGTGAATTAAAAGAGATTGGTATGAGGAACCAATTTAAGCACAAAAATCATCGATTAGGAGTCAACTAATGCATAAGCAGCTATGAAAAGGTAGCCAATTTATAATATAAACTTGGCTCAATCAAATTTCCCCACACTTAGACCTTTGTACTCCTGGACAAAGTTTACAAGAGTCAAAAAGAATGCAAGAAGGAAAGAAAATATCTTCCATGCTCAAAACAATAAAAGGAAGTTGACGCAATTCATTTCTTCAGAAATCAGCCACAGAAAAGTGAAAGAGTGCTAATAAAACAAATATTGAAAGAAGTCAAGTACAGGAGATTGAACAAAAGAGAATCACTCAGGATATAGTGTATATGCTCATCTCACTTGTGTCTAGGGATATTTTTTTTTTGCTCTCAGTCTGCTTAATCCATCTCCTACCATAAGCTTGTGTTATTTCTATTTCTCCACCACAAAAACTATCATTTTGAAGATCAAGAGGACTTTTTGGGTTGTAATGTATGGTAGGCTAATTGAATGGATGAAGTGAAAGAAAGAAAGAATAGTATGAGCACATGCACTAAACAAGGAACTGATGTCAATAGTTTTCTGAAAGTAAACGTATGCATAAACAGAATGCATAATATATTTTTTTAAATTTTATTTGACATACAATACATTCTGCATAAAGAGTTATTGATCTTGCTTTTCTTCTTTCTTTTTCTCTCGTTTGTTTTTCTCTTCTTTTTTTTTATAACAGAAAAAACACTATCTGTCCCTTTGTGGAACACTTTTTTTTTAATAGAAGAAAAATGACTAATGACACCATAAAAATATGAATGCAAATGCTCATAACAAGAAGGCTCAACGGGCTAGCAAGGGATAAATATGTAAGGGACTGTGTTTAGAAAAATGGGTTGAGGAAGGAACGCCTCTATCATATCAACAAAAATCCAGTCCATTAAGCTTCAAGTAAGAATTAAAACAAGTTCTAGAGGAGAATGAAATAAGCAGATGCACACAAAGATAAAAGAAAATTTTTGGCTCAAATATCCTTCCAACAAGGGTATTATCTCTATGAACAATCTCATGTCTCAAAAACTTAAAATGCTACTTTGTTAGAATACTTCCATTCGCTGTGTGTTGAAAACATGAAGAGCAAAATTTTGTCAATTCCAACTATCATTAAAAGAATGGAAGGTGTTTTCAAAAATTCAAGCATCATTTTGAAACTAGTAAAAACTTTGAAGACAACAGCCACAAAAATCCAGTGCAGAAAATGTTTGATTGTATAGAAAAATGGAAAAATGAAGCACAAGTAATTCATACATACATGTGACGTTGCGGCGTGCTGAGGCAGACGTCGTAATGTGCGGACGTCGCGACGTATAAAATGGGTGACGTCGCGACGTATACACACTTGGAAGAATAGCTTCGCCGCGACGTGTGATCACTCGTCGCGACGAAGAAATGCAGAATGACAGAAATATGTAAAATGCACCAAGTTAATCGACAGAATGCACCAATTGGCCAACAATTCATAATCACAGTGTCAACAGTCATGCAATATGGAGGATAAATGGGGAAACAGCTCCCCCACACTTAAAGCACACATTGTCCTCAATGAAAATGTAGAGGAAGCTCAAATGCATAGAAGTTCATGAAGGAACTGAGAAGGTATTATTGGAAAATACAAGGAAAACAAAAGAAATTATTTATCTAAGTAGCTCTCCTCCAAACTTGTTAAGACAAATAGTAAATGTAAAGCGCAAAAAGTAAAGAAACAAGTGAAGGAGACGAAAAACCTGATATTTACGGCAGTTGTTGGTTCTCATAATAGAGCTTCAAAAGATGGCCATTCACCTTGAGTCTTGTTCCAGTTCCTTCATGTAGAAGCTCTAACATGCCAAAGTTGTGCACCTTCGTGACCAAATACGGTCCCTTCCAACGAGTATTGAAAGTCCCATGTTTAAAAGTGAAACGAGCTTTGAATAATAGGACTTTGTCTCCTTCTTTGAAACTTTTCCGCCGAATGATCTTATCATGCATTAATTTTGCTTTTTCTTTGTAGAGTCGTGCATGCTCATATGCCTCTAACCTTAATTCCTCAAGCTCTTGAAGCTGCAACTTCCTCTCCATTCCGGAAGATTCCAAGTCCATATTGCATTGTTTTATTGGCCAATATGCTTTATGCTCCAATTCCACAGGTAAATGGCAAGCCTTTCCATAAATCAAACGGTAGGGGGACATACCTATCGGGGATTTATAAGCAGTCCGATATGCCCATAGTGCTTCCTCGAGGCGAAGGCTCCAATTCTTCTTGAATGTCTTCACTATTTTCTCCAAAATGTGCTTCACCTCTCTGTTGGAAACTTCGGCTTGTCCATTGGTTTGTGGGTGATATGCAGTGGAGACTTTATAAGTGACCCCAAATTTAAAAAATAAGTTATCAATGACTCTATTACAAAAATGGGTTCCCCTATCACTCACCACAGCTCTTGGTATACCAAATTGACAAAAAATGTTGGACTTAAGAAACTTAGACACGGCTTGAGCATCATCTTTTCTAGTGGGGATGGCCTCTATCTATTTTGACACATAATCCAGAGCTAAAAGGATATACACAAATCCAAAAGATGGGAGAAATGGGCCCATGAAATCAATTCCCCAAACATCAAAGATTTCACAAAATAAGAGAGGTTGTTGTGGCATTTCATGTCGTTTGCCTAACCCTCCAAAACGTTGACATTTATCACATGACCGATAAAAGTTAAATGAATCCTTAAAAAGGGTAGGCCAATAGAAACCAGACTCGAGGATTTTCCTAGATGTTTTTCTTGCACTGAAATGCCCACCACAAACCATTGAATGACAAGCCGAAATGATATCATCATACTCTTCATGAGGCACACATTTTCTGATCACTTGGTCACTGTACATTCTCTACAGATGAGGGGCATCCCAAATGTAATGTCGAGCTTCACTTTTTAGCTTCTGAGCTTGTGACTGAGACATAAAAGGAGGAGTGAGTCCAGATATTAGGTAGTTAACAATATGTGCATACCAAGGTTCTTTAACAATTGAAGCACATAGGACCGAATCTGGAAATGAATCACAGGTAAGGTCAGAAGAATCCACTCTCCGTGTGTCGTTTGGTAGCCTACTCAAATGATCGGCCACGTGGTTTGCTGCTCCTGCACGATCCTTTATCTCGATATCAAATTCTTGGAGCAACAATGCCCACCGTATTAACCTAGGCTTGGATTGTGGTTTCTTGAGGAGATACCGAATAGCTGCATGATCAGTAAAAATGGTAACATGTGAGTTCAATAGATATTACCTAAATTTTTCCAAAGCAAAAACTACTGCAAACAACTCTTTTTCAGTTGTTGTATAGTTGATATGAGATGGATCCAGTGTCTTTGAGGCGTATGCAATAACTCTTGATAACCTCTCCTCCCGTTGACCCAGCATAGCTCCTACAGCACAGTTAGATGCATCACATGAAAGCTCAAAAGGTAAATTCCAATCAGGAGCAATTAGAATAGGTGGAGAAATGAGTTTTGATTTCAGCATGTTGAAGGCACTTTTGCAAGAATCATCAAATTCAAAATTTTCATCTTTTTGTAAAAGTTTGGAGAGAGGTAACGCAATTTTGCTGAAATCCTTTATGAAGTGCCTGTAAAATCCAGCATGTCCCAAAAATGAACATATGTCACGAATGCAAGTAGGGTAAGGCAAAGAAGATATAACCTCAATCTTAGATTTATCCACTTCAATCCCCTTGCTAAAAATTAAATGATCAAGCACGATACCTTCACTGACCATGAAATGAAATTTCTCAAAGTTCAAAATCAAATTCTTTTCAATGCATCTTTGTAAAAATCTTGCAAGGCTGAACAAACAAGCATCAAAAGAATTGCCATAAACTGTGAAATCATCCATAAATACTTCCATACATTCCTCTAAAAATTCACAAAAAACAGCCATCACACAACGCTGGAAAGTGCCTGGGGCATTACACAAACCAAAAGGCATCCTTCAATATGCAAAGGTGCCAAAAGGACATGTAAATGTGGTCTTGTCCTAGTCCTCTGGTGCAATGGGTACCTGAAAATATCCAGAAAAACCATCCAAAAAATAATAATGTGATTTGCCCGCAAGTCTTTCAAGCATTTGATCAATAAAAGGAAGATGGAAGTGGTCTTTTCTTGTGGCATCATTTAATCTTCTATAATTTATACACACACGCCACGAATTTTGCACTCTAGTAGGAATAAGCTCATCCCTATCATTTTTTACCACTGTTATTCCACTCTTTTTAGGCACTACATGAATTGGGCTAACCCACTCACTATCAGAAATGGGATAAATTATCCCTGCGCTCAACAACTTCGTGATTTCTTTCTTCACAACATCTAAGATAAGCGAGTTAAGCCTTCTTTGAGGTTGCCTCACCGATTTTGACCCTTCACTCAATAAGATCCGATGTGTGCAAATAGCTGGGCTAATGCCGGGTATATCTGCTAAAGTCCACCCTATAACTCTCTTGTGCTTCCTCAAAACATTCATGAGTCTCTCTTCCTCAATGTCAGACAAGGTACTAGCAATTATTACAGGTAATCGCTCATGAGACTCAAGATAGGCATACCTTAAGGTTGCAGGAAGGGGTTTGCGCTCAAGCTCAGGAGGTTTCACAACAGAAGGAGTCAATTTATGAAGTTCAAGAGAAAAGAGATCACTCCCTTTTTCTTCTGGCGTTAAGTTTGGCTCCTTGTAGGTGGTCGTGACAATGCCTTCCTGCTTCCCTGAAACATGGACAGAAAACCTTTTCCCAATATCAAGTGAATGTAATCCAGTATCGAAAGAATCTTTTTGTGACTTATGTTTTTGGCAAGCATTTTTCTCAACGAAATTAATCATGTTCACACCTAAAAGTGAATAATCCTTATGTGGGTGCTTCATTGCCTCATACATATTAAAGCTCACCTGTTGGTCACCTACCTCCATGGTGATCTTACCTTCCTTCATGCTTATCATTGTTCCTGCTGTCCGCAAAAAGGGTCGCCCGAGAATTAAGGAAGTATCCTGCACAACCTCAGAAGACATATCAAGCACATAAAAATCAGCAGGAAATACTAACCCTTTAACCTGGACCAAGATGTCCTCAATGATACCCATTGGATGCCTAAATGATCTATCAGCCAACTGGAGCACAACAGATGTAGGCTTAATACTCTTCACTCCTAAGGCCTCATAAACTGACTTAGGCATCACATTTATCGCTGCCCTCAGATCTAACAAAGCTCTACTTAATAGTCACTTTCCCTAATATGCAAGGGATGGTAAAAGATCCAGGATCTTGACACTTGACAGGTATTTGCGGTTTGAACAAAGCTGACACATTAGAGCTTACTTGCACTCTCTCATTTGGCCTAAACTTTCTCTTGTTAGTGCACAAATCCTTCAAATATTTTGCATAGGCCGGAACTCTCTTTACCAAATCAAGCAAAGGAACATTTACCTCAACTTTCCCAAATAAGTCAATTATCTCTTTTTCATGTTTAATCTCATTCATGCGCTTGCTCATCAAATATGAGTTTGGAAAAGGAAGGTCTTGAATACTTACCTCCTTACCTTTGCTGGATTGCTTGCTCGATTCTCCATCTTCAGCTTTATCTTTGGAACTCTCTAAAAAAGTTCCCTTGTTCCTTGAAGCATGCTTTTTCTCTTTCAAAAGCTCTTCTTCCCTCACACTTTCTGATCTCTTAATCTTTTCCTTGGGTGGAGGTACTGCCTCACTCTCAATCTCCTCATCACATGCCTCTTCATCTACTTGAGGATCAAACCTCACTTGCTTCCCACTCCGGAGGGCAATTGCATTCAGACTCTTCGGATTCATCACAGTATTTGAAGGAATAGTCTCACTGCTTTTTGCTTGATTTTCACTCATGTTGTTGGACAAGTGAGTGACATATGAATTTATGTTCTCCGCCTTGGTCTCCCATTGTTCCATTCTCTTCTCCAAGGCATTGAATCTAGCAGCAGACTTTGAGGAATCCTGTTGAATAAAAGAAGCAATGGCATTAAACTGGTTAGCATTAGAATCCCTCTCTTCCTTCATCAGAGTCATCATACTGTGAAGCAGCTGGTTGGTGTCTTCCTTTGGTGGCACCATGAGGGCTTGCTGTTGATTAGGGAACTGGCTAATGGAAGTACCAGCTCCTCCCCCTTGTGAAAACCTGTTTTGAGCCCTGTTCTCTTCATTCCTCCAACCAAATCTAGGATTGGACTTCCATCCCTCATTGTATGTGTTGGAGTAGGGGTCCCACTTCTGATTAGCTCTTCCTAGATACACAGCTGATACCTCTTCATATCTTCCAGGACAAACACTTGAAATGTGCATCACCGACCCACAATTATCACTGTTGGGTGCGAGAATATCCGAGAAGATGATAGGCGATGTACATTCAAGTTCTTCAACTCGCAGAATGTCAGACAATTGTGATGTTATCCTGTTCTCCAGCGAATCTACTTTTGTTTCCAGACTTTCCATTCTCTTTGTTTGAGCTGTCAAAGCTCCCAATTCATTAAATCCTCTAGAATCTCTTACACTGTATTGCTGATGGTTTAAGGCCATCTTCTTAATCAATTCCATGCTTCCAATCGTTGAAGGTCAATCAAAGATCCTCCAGATGCGACATCTAGCATACCTTTCTCTTGACTCTTCAACCCATCATAAAAATATCGCACCAATTGTTCATCGTGAATTTGGTGATGGGGCATCTGGACGTAAGATCTTGGAAGCGGTTCCAATAGTCATACAGTGACTCATCATAATCCTGGCGGGCTGAATAGATTTCCTTCCTCATCGAAGATGTCTTGGAGGCTGGAAAATATTTCTCCAAAAATGTTTTCCTCAGGTTGGCCCAGCTATGATAGGCATTAGCCACATGCCTCGGAAGACTCATGTACCACTCTCTTGCCTTTCCTTCCAAGGACAAATGAAACACCTTCCATAGCACCTGATCCAAAGTAGCTCCTATTGGCTTCATACTCTGGCAAATCATCGTCAAAGCTTGTAGGTGCATATATGGATCCTCTCCTGCCAAACCATGAAATTTAGGAAGGGAATTAATCAACAACCTTTAATCTCAAAATTAACATCAAAATTAGGCAAGCAAGATTAAATGGATCATAATGCACATCGAAGTTGTTGCTTCCCTAATTGTCCTCGTCATTGGTTCTCATTGTTCTCTCCTACTCTCATGCTCACCATTTCCTCCATTAGTCCCATTTCTAGGTTGGTGTACGGGAAAATCAGGATTTGGGAAAATGTTTGGATTCTCAGCCATATTTTCACTATCTCGCTCAACTAATCTCTTTCTCTCTTGTTCTTTCCTCTCTTTCCTAAGTCTCCTCAAATGTCTCTCAACTTCTAGTTGGAATTGAACAAGTCTACCTCTCCTGGGAATGCACAAAAATCAATCCACAAGTAAAAAGAATGGTAACAAAATTTCTCACAGTCACACAAAATCAGATAAAAGTGAAATGCGATGAATGCGAGCGTATGAGTGTATGATGTATGTATCAGTGTGTATGTGTGAAAAATGTGCAAAGTAAGAGACAAAATCTAAGTATGGAGTATGCTTGTGCAAAGGGAAATGAAACCTATACTATGAACAAGTGTGAAAATCAAACTATGCTAAATGCAAGCAAAAACAATGATTCCGATTATCAACGACAATTCAAATGAATGACAATGGCTATCCTACGGTAAACCAATTTCTTGGTTCCCCGGCAACGGCGCCAATTTTGATCGCGACTTTGTCGATTCGACCTTACAATCGATCCTTGGAAACCGGTCAAAAATAATTTATACCAAGGATTGCAGTATAGGTTGCAACCTCGGGTCGTCTCACTTAATCGGAACCTAATGAAATGGACCTAAACTATCCTATATGTCATAAAATGCAAGTGAAATCAGTAAGGAAAAGGGGGTTTTGTTTGAAAACATTAACTACACTAAAAAGCATGTAAAAAGTATTTTTGGATTTTTGAAAATAGAAAAAGAAAATACTAAAACAAGTGATAAAATCCTTTTGAAAATGAGCTTTGGCTATCACAGTTTAAAAATAAGTGTGAATGGTAAACCTTAAAGAACTCACTTTAAGTCCAGGGTCTTAATTAATGGACTCCTGTCACTCTCGACTCCATTTCTCAAGACCCCATTGAGTGCTCTTGAGCCTCAGAACCTTATAGGACTCTTTAAGTCCAGGAACTTGATCAATGAACTCCATTGCTCAAGATCCCGTTAAGCTCATCTTAGTGTGTGCGGTGGGATTAGAAATCACTAAGTTTGAATGGTAAACCTTAAAGAACTATCTTTAAGTCCAGGATCTTGATTAATGGACTCATGTCACTCTCGACTCCATTTCTCAAGACCCCATTGAGTGCTCTTGAGCCTCAGAACCTTAAAGGATTCTTTAAGTCCAAGACTTTAATCAATGAACTCTATTGCTTAAAACCTTGTTAAAAGCATCTTAGTGTGTGCGGTGAATTTGCCAATGCAATGGGTCAAATGAAATCTAGCATCAACTCAATATCAAATACAACTAGACAGATAGAAGAGAATCAACTAGATCACAAGTTGACATATATGAGACTTCATATATTTAAGCACAGAATTCTACATAAACAAATCCATAACACATTACATTGTTCAACGCTTAATTAAACTCTAATTAAGCTAATCTAACTACAAAGCAATAAACCACAACTCGGTTGTTCATAACAATGTAGTTAAATGTGACAATGTAAACTACCAATCCAAACAACATATTAAATATCAAACATTTAGCTATAATCAAGTAGCTTCACTACAAATTACAAACCCTAGACCTAGGAATTTATAAATCATAGCTAAACTATCAATTAAGCTACTCCCCTTGAAAGCTCGGTGAACTCCAGCCATCACTGCATCTTCAACAGGAAAGAAATGCCAAGCCACGCATAGCAACCGGAACCTTCACAACTCGTGACGAATCCAAGCTACCATGATGGAGTCGGCAGTAAAAATGGGCAACAAAACCTATGTGAAATTATCCCCAGGGAACCCCGAAGGGAACCCTGGGTGGTGGACGATATTGCTTCCTCTTCTTCTCTCTTTGCTCGTCTCCCTCTCTCTGTCGTATGTCGAGCTCCAGAAGATGATGCCCGTTCTAACCTAATTCAGCAATATTTAACGGATGGTTCACGGACCGGGTCAGTACAGTGAGTGATTTTTTCATTTAAAGTCTGAATACCCGTCTGGACGTCTTGACGTGCGAATTAATATTCGTCGCGACGTATGGAATTGCTTGCTCGTCGCGACGTATAAATTAATATTCGTCGCGACGTGTAGAAATGATTTGCTCGCCGCAACGTGTTGAATTGTTGACGTCGCGACGTACGATCATGTGTTGATGCGCCGCGACGTGGGAGTTACATTTCGCCGCGGCGTCCTTAAAGACTTCACGCCGACTCTTCAGATCCTTTTTGACTCCTTTTTTCCTGCAATATAAAATAACAATTTGCAGTATCAATTGTTCTTATAAAAATTATAATGCAATTAATGTCAATTTGTACAATTTACTAGCAAATTGCATAAAACATAAACTCATCATAAGAGACTAATTTAAACACAAAAATCATGAATTAAGAGTCAAAAAGTGCATTAACAACCATGAAAGTGTAGTCAATTATATATTAAACTTGGGCTCAATCAAATTCCCCCACACTTTAACCTTTGTACTCCTGGACAAAGTTTATAAGAGTCAAAAAGATACAAGTGTAAAAGAAAAATCCACCCATGCTCAAAACAATAATAGGAAATTGACACAAAACACTTTCTCAGAATTCAATCAAAGCAGATTGAAAGAGTGCTAATAAAACAACCACTAAAAGAATTTAATTCAAGAGATTGGACAAAAGAGATGTCACTCAAGATAAAGTGTTTGCTCTCACCTCCCTTGTGTTAGGGATATTGTAACTCTCAATATGCTTAATCCATACTCTACCATAAGCTTGTATCAACTATATTTCTCCACTACAAGAACTATGTTATGAAAGATCAAGAGGACTTTTCAGGGTTGTAATGTGCGGAGGGCTAGATGAATGGATGGAATGAACGAAAGAAAATATATGAACACATGCACTAAAATTATGAATGGATGTCAACAGTTGAACTAATAATGACTCTTTTTTTCTTTTTTTTTCCTTCTTTTTTTTTTCTGTTTTGTTTGTTTTTTTTCTCTGTTCCTTTTTGGAACACACTTTTTCTGTTGCTTTTTTTTTTCTTCTTTTTCTTTTCTTTGTTTTGGAAAAGGAAATGCAAATTAAACTAATGACATCATATGAAATGTTTGCAAGTGCTCATACATAATAAGGCTCAATGGGCTATGAGGATAAGTGTTTAATGGATCGTGTTTGGGAAAAGGGTTGAAGAAAGAACGCCTATCACATCAACAAAAATCTAGTCCATTAAGCTTCGAGTAAGAATTGAAACAAGTTCTAGAGAAGTATGAAATAACAGATGCACACAAAGATTGAAGAAAAGAAATTAGGCCCAAATATCCTTCCAACAAGGTATTATCTCAATGAACAATCTCAAGTCTCAAAACTTAAAGTGTTCTTGTGTTAGCGCACCTTAATTCACTTTGAATTGAAAACATCAAAAGTAAAATGAGTCAAGACCAACTATCATTAAAAGAATGGAAGGATTTTCATAAACTCGGTACCACTTTAAACTTATAAGGTCTTTGAAACACAAAAGGTACAAAAGTTTCATGCGGAAGAAGTTGAATTGAGAAAAATTTTCATTCGCAAAAATGGGTGGACGTCATGACGTGTAGCATGCTGCGTCGCGACGCATGTGTGATGAATGTGAGCCTCGCCGCGGCGTGTGATCTGTCGCCACGGCGAGGAACAGCAGAATGACAACAAATTTTTAAATTTACCAATTTTTTACTAACAGAATGCAAGATTGGCTAACACCTGTATTAACAAAACATCAACAGGTCGACAATACAAAAGATAGATAGGGAAACAGCTCCCCCACACTTAAATCACACATTGTCCTCAATGGTAAACAAGAAAAGATAAGGCATAAGGGAAGGAAGCACAAAGGACAATTCAACACAACAACAGGAGGGCAAGAGATAGAACTCAAAAGGGGGAAATTATTGAATGGAAAGGCTACTTACTAAACTAAAAGCTAAACTATTTTTCTACAATGGTTGTTTCTCCCTGACACTTACTTAACAAACTAATGCACAAATATATATCACAAGTAATCACGAGGCTTAAGTAAGTAAACAAGTGAAAGAAAGAGACAACCTGAGAGTTATGGAGGTTCTTGATACTTCCGATAAACCTCCGACAAATGGCCATGTTGTGGTGAAACAACTTCATCCATTTTCATGTCCGTGTCGGCCTCCACTAAGCCAGATTCACCTGAAATATTTGTCGCAGAAATAGTAAGAGTTAGACTCAGCGAACTTTCACAGAAGGTGTAATCTGTAAAAAGGTAACTATTAAAGGAAAACTATAAATGAAAATGCAACCTAAAAGAAAAGACTCCTAACTTCACTCAGCAACAAAATGACAAAAGCTAACTTAGAGAACCAATTCGCGGTTTCCCGACAACGGCGCCAATTTGATCGCGGCTCTGTCGATTCGATCTTACGATCGATCCTTGGAAATCGGTCAAATATAATAAATTTCAAGATTGCGGTATAGGTTGCAATCCTCGGGTCGTCTCACTTAATTGGAACCTAGTGAAAAAGGTATAAGCTAGCCTAAATGTCAAAAATTTCAATCAAAGTTGATAAAATGGGGATTTGATATTTTGGTCAAAACTGATAAAGTAATCAAAATTGGGCAAAAAGTATAAAGAATATTTTTGAAATTTTGGAAATAATGCAATTAACAAAAATCAGATAGAAATCAAATTGATAAAATCCTCTTTAAAATGGGCGCAGGCTATCACGGTCCAGAAATGATTTTTAGGGATAAAATCTGCTAAGTTTCAAAAGATCAACCCTAAAGGACTCTTTAGGTCCAAAGATTTAACTATTGAACTCCATCACTTAAATCCTTGTTAAAAACCTTAGTGTGAAAATGGACAAGTAAATGCAATCGGTCAATTGGATAAAAACACGACAATCTTAATCAAACACAACTAGGCAGATGAAGACAGTAAATGCAATATCCAACGACATATATGAAACTTTATATATTAAGCATCAAACATTCTACAAATCACTTTGTCCAAATCCCAACATAGTGTTCAGCACACGGTTAAACTATAATAATGCTAATCTAGCTATACAGATGCAACCTCTAACTCAGAGTCTACACAAGTATAGCTAAACTTCAGACACTATATGATTACTCCCCTTTGAAGCTTCTGTGAACTCTAGCCATTGCTACATCTTCAAGAGGAAATGTGGCTTAGCTACGCATGGCTCTGGTCTGTCCCTCAACTACTGGAGATTGAGCGATACTCATGTTGGCAGAAGATACTGACGGTGGCGATTTTGATGGCGATAGTTGACGATGATGAAAACGTGAAGATGATGGTGGAGCAAGGTTTCGTCTCTCTACTGCCTCCAGATATCTTTTTCAATGTATGCGTATTCCAAGTCTCCGAGCATCCAAAAATCTGCTTTGACCTAAAAATAGCAAGGTTTTTATATGTCGGTGCGGGCCGGGTCAGAGCAGTGAGACAAACTTTTCATTGAAGGTCGGATATCCGCTAGTCCGTCGCGACGTAAAAATGAAAATTCGTCGCGACGTGTAGAATTGCTCGCTCGTCGCGACGTATAAATTAGTATTCGCCGCGACGTGTAGATTGAAGTGCTCGTCGCGACGTGTGGATTGATATTCGTCGCGACGTGTGGATTGACCTCATGACTGTTGACTTCCTGATGTGTTGACTCCTTTGCTCCTGCAATAAAATAATAACAATTTGCAGTATCAATTGTTCTCATGAAAAAATAATAGAAAAATTAGTATCAAATCATGACAATTTACTGGCAAATTGTGAATTAAAAGCGATTGGTATGAGGAACCAATTTAAGCACAAAAATCATCAATTAGGAGTCAACTAATGCATAAGCAGCTATGAAAAGGTAGCCAATTTATAATATAAACTTGGCTCAATCACATATCAAACTTGAAATTCCAGCAACCTAAACGAATATTCCAAACCTTAAATTCCAGCAGCCAGATTTTATAATTTTTTGTGAATTTACCCACTTGTTTGATATCTGTTCTTCTCATCCTACAACATATTCACACCAAACATCCGGATAAGGCATGCAGACTGGTTATATATTCACACATTTGAAGCAAGATTAGTTGTCAACAGTTGTTCAACTTCATTTGAACAAGGAATCATATATTTGCCCAACAAATGCTAGTCACGAGCTTAACCAAACAAGATTTTAATATTAAACAAATTTCTCCTAATCATGATTACGAATTTAAAGTTTTACTTAAATTTGCAAAAGCCGCTCATCACAATCTATGACTTTTGCTAAACCAACTTAACATCACAATCCACTCTTAAGTATCCCTCATTAGCCAAATGGTATCTCAAAAGCACGAGCTCCAATGCCATTCTTTAGTCAAGGAAAGTGATTTGTCTAAAACCCAAATAGAACACCTTGTTCGATTATCTACACCGATCTTGATTTAATATGGCAAGTCCTAAATCAGCACTTTCGTGGATTTCGCTTTGAATCAGGTTATCTTTGCTATCTACAAATCCCATGATCTTAAACAAATTTATCACACAACTAGCTAACCTATATACAATTGTTTTAACTTCTTGCAGAGATTACCAGACTTGGTTTGACATAAAACCCACATTCATTGCTAAGTTAAGAACTTTTCTAGTCTGTCCTAAGCTCGCCTTCCGATTTTACTATATCTCTCTGCTGGCTTGTGCTAGTGTCAACCATTAGCTATAAACTCATCAAAAATCATGAAAATTAGGCATTTCTACAATCAAATAGACTTTTGATTGCAATATGTAAAGGTATGAACTTGAAAGCTGTAATCCGGTAATTGGGATAAAACTGTTTAGAAGTGGACATGTTCTGTTGTTACCTCATATCCATTCAACTATAGAGAAGATTGGCTAAAAACATTTAGCAAGACTAGGTGTGCTCAAGGTTCCAGTGGTCACATGATAACTTGAACAAAAGTACAATATAATAAAAGAATTCATCAACTCAGATCATTAATCCCCGATGAATAAGGCTTATTCTGGTCATGGAAGATCGCATGCCTTCACCATTCAGTTTAAATTGCAACCAACTTCAAGTGTTAGCTATAATAGAAAGCATTACAGCACTGAAGTCATAAATCAATTTCTCAACACCTACAAGAAAAGAAATAGGCATCTCAAAATCATCGACGGCAAAAAGGGGATTTGGATTGGCAATGTTCGGAATAATAATCAATGTAGAATCTTAGCACATCATACATTGCCTTCTTTCTCCATAAGAGCAGAAATTGGATTCTTAAATGGTAATGAATGGCGCATTACATGAACCAAGACAGAAATTTACTCAATTTTGGTCAAAAAGAGTTGAAACAGTTAGGTAAAAGATCATTCCTTATGTTTAAATAAATGCACAAATTGCAAGAGCGATTCAAATGTAAAAGGAAAAGTGAAAATTATGAATTCAACTCTCAAAGAAAGTACGAAGGAACATCGATCATGTTTAATACATATCTGCTATCAATCAAAGGAAATGGTGAACTCTACCGCATTCCATTAGCAAGCTGCGATCTTTGTCTTCAGCAGATTTAGAACCGCCTTCCCTTTCAAGCTTAAGAATCCTAAAACAATGCAAATTTCATTGGTTTTGAATCACTAGGCCCAGTTGAAATGAATAAGGGTTCACATACTTGTCAACGAACTGTTTTTGGGTCATCTTGCAAATTGTAGCTAAACCGGGTTTACCTGGTAAAAGATTCTTAGTTTTCGAAACCTTAATAACCTCAAAACGAGCTTTTACCCTCCGTTCAACGCTGAAAGTAAGTAACTCAGGGTGCTTAACAACAAAAGAGATACCCAAGTCCTGTGCACTAAGGAAAAACTGTACTGACGCCAAAATCTTCGTCCTTGACACTGCAAAGACCTGAGGTGCCCTTCTAAATACTGTCAGGATGTCTTCTTCTGTGAACCCCATGTTTCGGAGGAGTTTCAACTTAAGCTCCCAAGTCTCTCTAGTTATTGAACACTTTACCCTAATGGCATGAATAAACATCCTGGATTGCCTATCCAAACACATATCCTCAATCTTTTCAGCGTAATCTCTTAGAGTCTCTGGTTTGGTAAGGAAAAAATGTGGGAAGTTGAATGAGGAATTCACAATCTGAGAAGAACTAACCCCACAACTCTTCAAGAATTCCACATTAGGCATCATTGTCCTTTTCAAATCATGATTCAAAACCCACCTAGAAATCCTCAAAACCTTAGACAGCCGCAAATGATCCCAAAACACTCTTCAACTCTAAAATCGAAGGCCCAAGTCTGTTATCAACACTTCTGGTTAAAATAGTAGGGGTAGCACATACTATTTCCACAATATGTGTCGGGTCCAAACCCGAGTCCTGAAAAAGCTTGAACTTGGGCTTGATGCTTTTCTCAAGATTCGAAGCAAGGATCCTGGGCATCTTTTTAACAATGCTTAGAATTTGAGTTCTTGAGAAACCATTTTGCTCCAGGTACAAAAGTACAGAATCAGATGTTTCTGGGTTTTTGAGGTACTTGGTGGTTGAAGTTGGGACTTCTAAGGCAAATTCAGGGGACAATCTCTGGTTATTGACCAAATAGTCGTAGATTGAAATTCTGGGTTCGTGTGTAGAAGTAGAAAAAAAGCTGAGAAATGGGGAAAATGGTTGCCGCGTCGTGGTGGTGCGAGGAAGTTCTGAGAGAGACCGATATGAAACGGCATAAAACAGTAAACGCCATTGTCAGTTATTGCATATAATGGGAGCTTGAGACTATGGACGAAAAATCAAATAACGAACAAGAAAGTCCACGCACTATACGGATCAGAAAATGAAACCAAGCATACCTGAAATAGGCGTTTGAAATCGAAAGAAGACACCTAGTGTTCTTACATGATGCTTGCTGCTAATCTCTCCAACCCCGAAATTGTTTTTGGTTCGATCACCAAAACGACGTCGCCTGTAAGAAAGATCCATGCCCACTTGACATTTCTACTTTCACTCTCTTTTTACTTTTTAGGATTATTTATAACTTTTATATTATTATTATTATTATTAGATTTTTATAATTTTAATTAAAAGATAAACACTTAAATAATTAACATTTATAATAGAAATCAAAATAATAACCAGTTTCATTGCATTTCTGTGTCTTTGTTTTATTTTAAAATAATTATTGTATTATATTAACTTTAAATTCAAATTATTTCTTAACATAACAAATAATTCCATTCCTAAAGTTAAAATAGCAAATTAATTTGAAGTAAACTTAAAATTAAAATATAAACGTTTTAGTTCTTAAATAAAAATTATAAGAACATTTTATATAGCTAAAGAAATTTGCACATCAACTTTATTTAATAAAATGTAATATAATTAATTACATAATTAAAAAATCATCACAGTAAACCATATCATTAAAAATTATCAACCAATTGAAAATTTTGTTATCAACAATTTCTTGTTATTTTCAAATATATTATTAATTTGTGTTGAAATAATATTATATTTTACTTGAAATTTTGTGTCTTTATTTTGGATTATTTATAATAACCTCTTTATTTCCTCAAGTAATTTATCCCATTTGCCTTTATATTCTAATAAAATTTTGTCTCATAAAATAAAAACTAACATATATTCTTACCTTTTCAATACTATAACTAAATATTAGAAAGTATATAGGATATTGTTTCTAAATGCAATATATATACTTGTTTAGACTATGAGAGATATTATTTGTGAAATTATATATGTATATATAATTTCACAAATAATATCTCTCATAGTCTAAACAAGTAAGTAGAATATTGTTTTTTTAACTTAATATATATAATCTCACAAATATATCTCTTATCATAAGTGTAGTCTAAATAATCAAATAAAACTTACTAAAACATTTACAAATATAATATTAAAAATAGGGTTTATTACAAACAAAATCGTCAAACTTCTTTCAATTTTGCTATTATAACCTGAACTTAAAAAGTAAATTAAATACTCAAATTTTCAACTTTTTCAATTATAATCCAATGCAAATATTTCTATTAACGTTGCTGACATGACTTGCCACATAAAAAAGAAATCATAAACACTTGTACACTTGAAGCTTAATTAAATTTAACTAATTAAGTTTAATTAAAGTTGCGAAAAAGTTCTGTAAATATTTTGCTACGAATGGGATCAAATTCTGACCTGGTTTCCCAACACTAAACTCTACCATGTCTCAATGATGACATAATCTAGAATTGAACACAACTATATATGCTACTTTTCTATTCTCTTGTCTCTGCTCTTTGAATTATGTTTACCTTGCTCAACATGTGTGTTTTTTGAATTTTTTCATGAAGTTTGACAGGGAATTTGAAATGCTAACAAATAATAATTAAACTAACAATTTTTTTTTATCTTTTATTATCTGAAGAGAGACGATTCACTTATTGATGCTTTGTCTTTACAACGTGTCATTTTCTCTCATCCTCTACCTTATACTTTTGAAGTCTCATAAAATATTTATTCAATAAAAAAGACTAACATAGGTTTAAGGAGTGTTAAGTCTTAAAGTTTGATCATTGCTATCCATTGAAAGTGACTCCCCTAAGATGATTAGGACTAAGGGGATATCGCCTATAAGGATTGACCTTTGATGTCATGCTTTGTTGCTAATGATTGAAGGAGTGTTGAGTTATAGGGTATGGATGGAGCTCCCCTAAATGGTGATTGTAGGGTATGCGCCTAGTTTCTTTCATTCTTCTATTACTTTTATAACAATTGTTTTATTTGTCATTTTAACATTAGAATTTCATCTGCTTGATTCTTAAGATACTAAAGAATGCAAATGGCCTTTAGGGTGTTAGTTATTCTATTATGGCCTGTTTGGTTCAAGGAATAGAATAGATAGTGAATAGAATATTTATTCTTAGGAATAGAAAAGATGAGGAATAGAAAAAATGATTATTACTTTGTTTGGTTTAAGGAATAAAATAAATAAAGAATTTCTATTCCAATGTTTGGTTTGAAAATATAAACTTGGAATAAGAAAGGAATAAGTAACAAAAAGACTAAAACGTCCTTATTATTATTATTATTATTATTATTATTATTATTATTATTATTATTAACTTTATTATTATTATTATTGTTTATTATTATTATTATTATTATTAATATTAATCATTGTTATAAATTTTCTATTTATTATTATTCTTATTATTATTAATACTATTAATATTAATTTTATTATAAGAAATTAATTATGTTATTATTATACAAACTAAATGGATCTATCTATACTGTATAATCTGGATAGATACTTGGTTGGCCTGTGGTGAAAACTCTTTTTAAGAATTAATCATGGAATTAACGCAATTTTAGCAATTAGTCTGAGAACCAGATGATATGATATTCTATATTTCAAGTCTTCAGCTAATCAATCACCAAACATGGAATCAAAATTTCATCTTCGAGATCATAGAGGTCATAAATGTATGGAAGAAGAAAGAAAGAAAGAACGAACAAACTCAACCCTCCAGTTAGAAAATTCCAAAAATCAAAGTCTTGAAACATACAATCTAATCCGCTTGCCTACTTCTTCCAATTGAACTTTTCGAAGATTTTCTCAACAAACAAGCAGAGCCCAACAAATAACCAGAAGAAGTTTGTCCCCAATTGATGTTTTCTATAGATTCGGTGACTTAAATTCACTAACTTGCAAAGAGGAGGAAGACAACAATAGCAAAGAAGAAGAAAGAAATACCTCCGAGGTATCTTGAAGCTCTTCTATCTCAACATAACCTCTTGAAACCTACACCCACTATTTGATACAATCATCACGGTGGAAACATTACACACAAAGAAAAATCTATTACATTGGAAAACCCCGGCATCAATCAATTACAGCTACATGTTCAGAAGCACTCAGATGCCCGTTATCTGACACAGAAGCTCTAGGTGATGTGCGCTCCTCTAAACCCTCTCGAACTGGTGATGGTGGCCTAGGCGGAACCATATGGGAAGAAAAACATCATTTAGCTTAGTTCCATTAAGTTCAGCCCCAATTACTCAACGAAAAGATAGAAAAAGAACACACGATGCTTTAATCGAAACCCATCGGAAATACCCAGATGAAACTCGGATGAAATACCCAGATGAGAAATGGGTATCTCAAAATACCTAGATGAAATACCCACATGAAACCCACTCAATCGAAACCCCACCCAATCGAAACAATACAAATAACTTACCTAGAATCTGGTGGTAGAACGCTGAAACGTCAAGAAGAGGAAGAACTTTCGGAGAAGAGGAAGAACTTTCGGAGGTTGAAGAAGAAAAACAAGTTTCGGGAGGAGGCAAGGATAGGTTTGTAAAAAGGTAACCAGCTTTAAACGTAAAAGAAGATTACATATTCGTCGAATAGATAAAAACAGGCAGGAGATGGTTTTTCCTATTCTGTGAAATCGAAGAATACGAATTGATATAGAATGCGTATTACGTATTTATTTTAAACCAAACGTTGGCTTAATAATTACTAAGGAATACGAAGGGAATAGAATTCTTATTCTCTCGTACCAAACAAGCCATTAGTGTTAGTAGATGGATTGCTTTAGTTTTTGTCCATTGCTCATCTTTATAGTAAAGATAAATCAAATCCTTAAAAAATTTGAATGATAATATTCTAATATTTGACTTGGTTTGCTGAAACAATACTAAAGGATGCACATTAAATTTGTGTACCAACCTGATATGCCTACAAAAATAACTACTAACAAGAATAGGGTGTCTCTAACAAGGATACTTTAATGTTCAAGTCAATAAAGCTAAATAGTAATAAGTATTTAAGAAAGTCACTGATTATACTTAATGATAGCGGTTAAGAATTGAACTTGAGATTTCTCCTTTCTATAGGAAATCTTTCTTTGATGTTTGATTGAACTCTAACTATACTTTCACTACAAGAAAACTCGTGTTCTCCGACGGAATATTCCGTCGGAGAAATGGATATTTCCGTCGGAAATTATATTTGCCGACGGAACGCGACGAAAGAAGAAATCGTCGTAAAGATGGCCGTTGTTATAACTTACCGACGAAAAATGATCGTCGGTGTATTGTCAATGGAAAAATGACCGTCGGTGTATTGTCAACGAAAAACTGACGGAATATTATCCGTTGTTGTTATGTTGCGACGGACATTGAGCGTCGATGAAATTCATATATCACCGACGGAACCATCGTCGCTATGTTTCGGAAGTAAGTAATAACGTTAACGAAGGAAATATAATCTGTCGGAAAGTTTCACCCATTACCGACGGTAATTTACACGTCACCAAATTTAGTTCAGGTTCTGTGCTGACGGTATGTTGCAGTCCGTCGGCGAACCTATACCGACGGAATTGTGTATTCCGTCGGTGATATAAAATTGGTATAAACCATTAGGTTGTACATATATAATTGGACATCCACACATCAACCAGTACATCAAAGGTTTAAATAATGCCAATTTTTATACAATTGGATGTACATAATTGGACATCCACACATCAACCAGTACATCAAAGGTTTAAATAATGTCAATTGTTATACAATTGAATAAAAAAACATCAAAGTGAACATAAATTGTTATGTTTGTACCTTAAAATAATGAGTTCGAATATCTAAAGTTGTGGTGATCATGAGTGGTCCTCTGTAGAACTTCCCTTCGACTGTTCGAACGGTGGTTGCAACTGAGCCATCTGCATAATCTCTTCTCTCATCTTCGCCATCTGCTCTCTCATCTGTAGCTGCATCTGCTCCCTGATTCGTTGCTCCTGCTCCCTCATCCGTTGTTCCTCCCGCTCTGTCTGCCCCTCTTCCATATGAGCAATCTTGTCCATTAATGTTTGTACTGTGGCCCGAAGCTCGATGACTTCATTGTTGTTCGATGGCCTAGTGGACGCTGCTGTACTGGACATGGAAGATTGGGAATAACATGTGTTCCCATACGAACCTAGACCAAATATCCTTCCACGGCGATCCCTACCACCCACGGTCTCAAAATACGTCTGAGACACGTCTACAAGCTGTTCCTCCTGCGACTATAGCTCAAGGGTTTGTTGTAATTGGTCCTATAAGGTATGTGAAGTTAACATTAAGAAGAAGGACAGGAGCAGTATTTAGAAATATATAAAATGCAATAACTGGACATACATTCAGCTCTCGACAGTGGTTGTTGATGAAGGTTACATCGTCATGCTTTTTCATGTGAGTGTGCAGAAATAACTGAAGGGGGGTAGGCTTGGTGCCCAATGACTTCTCCTACATGAGAAAGAATAAAATGTTAGATGTGAACTAGAAATCGTTTAAACCTCGGCAGAGGTTCGTAAAGTTGTATGATATTCGCCTCCTGTTAGACAAAGAAAATAACTCAACACAGCCATAAGTGGCACTAGACATTTAGACCATTATCATTATCCATAATACAACGAAGCTAACTATCGACAAAATTAGTGTAAAGTGTAGATACTTACAAGTCTGTCTGTATGCTCTTGGTGAGTTATTGAGCCTCCCGTATGTACGGGAAGACTCTGTTGACCTGGGCCTCCATGTCTGTTGGTCGAGTTACGTCCTGAGATGGACATTGCTATAGGTGATGCCCAATACGCCAGCCAACGACTCCAAATATCCTCCGAAATAAAGCGGGGTCGTGCACCAGCCTTGTTTATCGCGTTAATGAAGTCGTGATAACGTGTACGAGCCCGCCTCTCCCAGAATTTGTATATGCTCCCATCCAAAGTAGCGTCCCAGAAAAATGCTTTCTGATTAAAGAATAAAACAAAAAAATGTTAGTTAATGTAAAACTAACATATATATATCATGACACTATATATATATATATATTAAATAAATAACAGAAATAATTATTGTACCTCGAACTCATGAAAATACAATTGTTTAGTAGCTGCAGTGATATTCTTCCACGTATATCCATCGGGTTCAATCCTTTCCTTAAAAGTGGAGGTCATATGCCTAGAAACCATTCTAGATGGTACGAACCTAAAACAAGAAGTTATTGTAGTGTACAAATGGGCCGAAAAGCCTAAGGCTTAATCGACTAGAAACAGTGCTTAATCCTATAGCCATACTTACTGGTCATTGGTGAAAGTGATATACTTTCGCCCATCATCTCCTACAGATCCAGGCTGCCGGGCATGTCCTCCATCCTCTATTGTGGTATTGGATGATAAATGAGTTGGCGTAGGGGATGGTGTGGCATTAGTAGCAGCAGGTGATGGCTCATCTGCAACGGGAGGATGTGTAGGAGGAGGAAGTGAGTCAGTGCGAGTCGCAGACTGTGACGATCCACCTTGACATGGCTGCCAGCCGAACATCCCTCTAATCCTTGGTCGCATAACCTCACGTGGTCTCTTAGGTCCCATATTAATGAATGAAATACAATATTTATCAAATTCTGTACAAATATAACAATCTTAAGAGCAATCGTTTATACAAGTTATTTATATATAAGCCAATGACATTGAAAGTTAACAAACAAGTTAACAACAACAAATCAAGGTCAACAAGTATATAAATATAACTGTGTTTACCAAATTCAAATAGATACAACAACAAACATCTTTTAAGCTTTGTCGAATTATGTAATGCATGAGGAAATTATTCCGTCGGATTCCATGTGACATGAGAGTCGGTAAAAGTAAATGAGTCCCCGAGATCTGGATTTCTGAGAAGCGTCCTGGCACATTCAAACGAAGCTCGGGAAATAGTCATACTTTCCCCACCAGGTGAAGGGCTTTGGACACCTTCTCTCAATAACGTTTTGGCTATAGCCATACTTGGTGAGGAAACTATAAATGTGTCGCCGCTCTTGGTGTGGAAGACGAATTGTCCAGATGAACTACTAGAAGGGGGAACAGTTACACCTAAAACAGGGAAGAACATATATTCACATTTGATTCCATGCTATTAGACCACCGTGACACCAAGCAAAACTGGATATGATAGCATACGTGATTGCCCAGACCCAGTATGAGCAATTGACGAATCTTTCAAAACAACTGATTTGCCATATCGTTTATATGTCGTCGTGTCATGGCTTCGACGTCTACTGGCACTTATTTCTTCGTTGAGAATACAGGACGCTTAGAGCAACTTGAAGTGCAAACCATCAAATTACTATTATGTCATGGGCACTTAAACTAAGGAAATGAGATGTACAGAATAAGAACACAGACGTAATAATCATAGGAATCACCTTCAAGTAGAAGATCGGTCATGGATGGCAAACGAATTGGAGTGTTTTTTGCAACACTATTTCCTGCATTGGTGATTCCCTGGGATGGGACAAATTTGCCACATTCCTCCCAACGGTAAGAATTATTACCGTCGGGAACCATTCGCCACATCGACATCCCTTGAATAAGAATTGCAATGATTAAAAGGAATACTGTATTTAGTACAGTAAATAGTCTATTACAAAGATAAATTAATTGCTATCCGAAATTAAATGTAAATTACAATCATCTTCCTCGTCGGAAGAATAAGAATCAAACTCTTCCTCTTGTTCAAATCCATTGTTACTCTCGTCAGACTCTGCAGATGAAATATCAACATAAGCGTTAGAAGGATCGTGCAAAGGTTCCGTCTCGTCATACGTTATTGTTTCATTGATAGAAGCCACGTCTTCTTGAAACGCTTCACTGTCATTTCTCTGCTCTCCGTTTGTATGGGATTCAAACACTCCCCTAGGTTTAACTTTACACACCGCCAACCAATCCGCCTTATCACGTTGTAAACTTGGAAAAGGGACATAACACACCTGTCTTGCTTGTATAGCCAAGATGAATGGTTCAAATTGTCTCAATCGTATACGAAAGTTGATTTCAATGACATTGTATCGGCTATGCACTTTTGTTCCAACGTTTGGTGTCGGGTCATACCAGTCACATTTAAATATCACACATCGCTTAATTGGCAACGCAGGGTACTCAATTATTTTTCCATAATAGTCCATCAATTCTCCCTGTATCGAAACTCCACTGTTCATACTTGACATGGTATGTCCATGCGACTCTGTATGGTATTTATATCCATTCATGAAATACACCGGATACGAGTAAACAGTTCACAGAGATCCCTTCGTAAGATCAGAAATAAACTTGATCTGCATTGGATTTTCGGCGACCTATGTAACAGGAAGTAGCAAAGGAAAGAGTACAATGTCATCAGAACATTTCAACATGGTGGGTAACAATAGGAATAGTTTAAAGTAAGACCTTACATATCACGCGAACCATCGAGGGAATTATTTTCCAACTTCGATATTCATATCATCCTGTGTGATTCCAGGCATTATCTCGTGCAATAATGCCTCGTATAAGCTGCATATGACATGACACCAATCAGAAACGTTCAACAAACTAATACCTGCAATTGAGCATACCAGTTGTGCAACTCACTGTACGAATGGAAGAACCTCCTGACAGTTCAATAAAATGTACCCATGTGCAGCATCAATTTCCTCCTCTGTTAGCATTCGTCTTTTTACACGTCCAGAGGTCCATCCTGGATATGTAAAAATTGACAAGTTCCCATCCGCACCACTTGTTCCTCCCCCATCGTCGTTATGAGGAACTTGTCTCGCCCTTGTAGGCACATGAGGCTCAAAATAATGTCCACAAAACGTACTAGCTTCCTCAACTAAATAAGCATTACATATGGAGCCCTCAACTCTAGCTTTGTTTTTCACATTTTTTTTCAAATGATGTAAATACCTATAATAAAGCTAATGGTTATTACAATGTTTGGTACACACATCATGTACAAATGGGTAAGGATATGATAGTACTGGAGTTACCTCTCAAATGGATACATCCATTGATATTGAACTGGACCGGCTAGTTTTGCTTTGTATGGTAAATGCACCGGTAGATGCTCCATGCAGTCAAATAAGCTTGGAGGAAAAATCCCTTCTAACTTGCACAAAATAACTGGAATTTCATTCTCTAGTTTTTCCATTTAATCTAAATTGATTTCAGATGATGTTAAGCTTTTAAAAAACAAGCTCAACTCCGTTAATGGTTCCCATACTTTAGAAGGTAGCAACTTGAGAAAGGCAATTGGAATTAGCCTTTGCATAAAAACATGACAATCATGACTTTTCATCCTAAATAATTTGTACTTTCTCATATCTACACACCTAGATAGGTTTGAAACATAACCATCAGGAAACTTTAGTCCTTTCAACCATTCACACAAACGCTCCTTTTGTTGCTTGTCCAAAGTGTAACATGCTTTCAGATATTTACTGGTACAAACATCTTTATGTAACTCATGTCTTTTACAGAGCAGTTGCAAATCAGCTCTGGATTTGGCATTGTCTTTTGTCCTCCCTTCAATGTTCATAATCGTATTGAACAAGTTGTCAAACATGTTTTTCTCAATATGCATCACGTCCAGATTATGTCGTACTATATTTGTTTTCCAATATGGTAAATCCCAAAATATGCTTCGTTTTCGCCAACCAAAGTTTTGACTGATGCTTCTATTTACTTCATCGGCTTCAAATTCAGTTACTTTAAGCAAGCCCAATGCCTCAATCTCTTGTAAAATCTCAACACCACATTTTGGAGGTGGAGGTGGTTGTTTGACAATCCTATTTTTCATGAACTTATATTTATTGCACCTAAACGAATGATCAGGAGGAAAGAATTTTCTGTGATTGTCAAACCAACTAATTTTGCCACCGGTTGGAAGATAAAACGCATCTGAATCATTGCCGCAATGAGGGCACGCCAACTTCCCAGCTGTGCTCCAACCAGATAACATGGCCAAAGCCGGGAACTCACTTATCGTCCACATTAAAGCTGCTCTCATTGCAAAATTCTGTTTCAAAGATACATCATATATTTGCACACCAGTTTCCCAAAGATGTTGCAATTCCAATATTAGCGGTTGTAAGTAAACATCTATTTTCTGCTTGGGATTTGTTGGTCCTGGCACAATAACTGTAAGGAACATGTAAGCCTCTTTCATACACATCCACGGAGGCAAATTATAAGGAGTAATTATCACCGGCCAAGATGAATATTGCTGCCCGGATTGACCAAAAGGTTGAAATCCATCAGTCGACAATCCCAACCGCACATTCCGACTTTCAATTGCAAATTGCTGATGGGTGTCATTGAAATGCTTCCATGCCAGTGCATCTGATGGATGACGCATAACTCCATCTTCCTGATCGTGTTCAGCATGCCATCTCATGTGACATGCAGTCACATCAGATGCATAAAGTCTATGCAGTCTCGGAGTTAGCGGGAAATAATACATCCTCTTCCATGGAACTAATTTCTGTTTCATTGCATGCTTTCTTGGTTTAAACCTCGATTGACCACAAAATTTGCACTCATCTAAGTTCACATCATCTCCCTAGTACAACATACATCCCAACCGATAGCAATCAATTTTTTTCACTGGCAAACCAAGACCTCGAATCAGTTTCTTCATATTGTAAAAACTGTCAACCATTTAATGATCAGCGGGTAGTGATTTAGTATACCACTCCAGAATGTTATCAAAACTACAATCCGATATGTGTCCTTCACCTTTTACATTCAAAATTAGCGCAATTGAAGACAATTGCGTCATTTTCTAACAACCGGGCCACAATTCTCGGTCAGTAGATTGGAGTAAGTAAAAAAGATTTCGTGCTTCTGCGTTTGGTTCTTCTTCAACATTTACCCTATTTTTCCCAAAGGTACAACCGACCCCATCAAAGACCATTTGCCTGTACGAGTTTTCAGTTCCATGAACAAAATTCCCTCTACTTCCAACCTCCCCTTCATACTCATTTACGTTGACAGACATTTGTGGTTCATTCCCCCTTGAGGTGCTACAAATTAACGGTTCGCCATGTCGTGTCCACTCAAAATAATTGGGCACAAACCCTTTTCTCAGCAAATGCAACTTAACTTCATCAAGAGTAAGGAAACATTTGTGCTTGCACTTCCTACATGGACATCTGATCTTTTGTCCATCCATATATGCAGGTTGAGAGCATGCATAATGAATAAAATTGTCGACTCTATGCACGAATTCAGGATTAATGAAGCCAGAAGGGGTTAATCGTCTATACATCCAAGATCTATCCTGGAAGCTCATAGCTGGGATACTGTTAATTTCAACCAGTCAATCCATTGTCAGTATAATTCATGTATGCCACATATAACAAGGTAGGTCAGTATCATTAATTGTTATACGAGGATCATGCTGAAAATTTGGCAGCATTTCCCCTATCACATAATCATCCCCCTCTTACACATAAGAGAGCCCCCTGCAAGTGAAAATACACTTCTATATTCGACAAGTAAAGTTAACTCATAACTGATCTCTAAACTGCATGCCCATACTTTGCCTTTTCAACAACTCATATAACTTATCAAGAATTAAACATTAATCTCAAATCAATTCACAACCATACAAAATTTTCTTATTACGTCAAATTATAAACAAAAATATATGCTTAAAGTTACCATAATTGAAGTAAAAGTATAGTTGTCATTTTGATACCTGCGTAGGCTTCTCTTTACGTTCCTCGAAAGTATGAATACTGGGGATAATACAGTTCCTACAACCAACAAAATCAAATTGTGTCTTATCATATTGAGGCGTCCTAGCATTTGTCACAGAAGTTTATAGGATTGATTCAATTGAAGGAGGAATAAGACAATTATAACATAAGTAGTAGTGATTTTGCTCTACTCGATTACTAAAGACATTATTGGTTACTTTTGTCCACTCTAATACGGGTTTTGTCCACTCTAATACTAGTTTTGTTCTAGTTCTCATCCTCTATAAACTTCATGAAAGGCAGGCACTTGTCTCCTTAGCAAGTATGGTTCCTATTATGTTGTCTTTTACCAACTTCTCCTTTTTTTTTTTTACCATCTTCAAATTAGAATTAACATCCAATTTCTTACACAAAGTTTTTTACTAATAAATGTTTTGCAATTGCACTCAAACACTCTCTCCAACCTCTCAATACTCTTAGCAATTTTCTAATATGTCCAAATTCTTTTCACAACTCATATGTAATTCAATTCTACCAAAAACTAAATCAAATGATCGTTATTCAATCGATTAGAATCAAATGATTTGTTATTCAACGATTAGTTTCTAAGCAGGATCAACTAGTTGACCATATATCTTTAGCTAGTAAAGGCACCATCATAAGACAAAATCTACCTATTTTATTAGAAATTATTCTAATCATCGACTACTCAATTGTCCATTGGTTAGCTCATCGGTACTAGTCAACAATCTAACCAATGACAAATGATCTATTAGGTAAGTTTTTGAAATTTATCTAGCTAACAAAAGCCCCCATCAAAGATTAAGATTCAAAAACATTTTGAGGCATCAAATATTTATATATTAAAATTTTCAAAAGTTTCACAATACTCCATTTAATAACAACTAGATTCAATACCATTTATTTTAAAAGTTTTCAAAATTTGTTTGAAGATTAATATTTTTTAGTTCAAAATAATTAAACTTTCTCCGATTATCAAAAGACTTATCATTATGCCTCATAAATAGTCATGTAGTGATTGAACTCCTACTTTATTGAAATGGCTAATATAAGATTATAAAATGATTGTTATATATGGAATTATTTTATTCTTTTTGTTCTTGGTCTACTTGATTTGAATTACCTTGAAATTCTCTTAAATTGTACTTGATTCTTTATTTTTATCCTTTAAATAAAACATTTAAGACACAAGAATGTTATATCTTTGTATTATATTAAGGAAAATCATTCATTCATATATTTAATAAACTATTGAACAAAACTAAAAAGTATAAAATTGTAATATTAAAAGCAATTAATTTAAACTTTTCAATATTTTAAATAAAGATTGATTAAGTATCAATATTTATAAAATCAATTAAATAAAAATATAAACATATTTTCTACTTTTATTAAATAAAAATAAAATTTTAATGGAAATTACTAGAAGAAAGATAAATGAAATGAAGTATTTGGTAGATATTATAACAATAATAAATGAAGAATATTAAGAATAAAAACAAAACCAAATGTTTGGATTTTAAAATTCTAAGAACCATTTTTTATTTTAGAAAAGAATTGATTTATTTTTTTTTCAATGGTTTATGTTAGGTTGAATTGTTCCCGTGGTTTATGCGTAGGGGCATTGACTCCTTTAATTTTTCTTATTTTGTTAGACACGTCTTCAAAGTTTTGCCGTCGTTACACTAACATACCTATCGTTCTTCATCAAGTAATTAAAATTAATAACTCATGCTTTTCAATATCCTTTTCATTTGTAAACATTTTTCAAATATTTTTTCTATAAAGATCCACCAACTAGAAACTTGCTTGTTCTTTTTAACATGCTAGCATATATCTAACCCTTTAACAATTTTAAGCAAAGAAATTCGCTCATTCTCAATCCAAGCCCTCTAAGGGTATCCTGTGTACATATGAAGTCCATTATTTTATTAATACTTTAGACCCATCACATATCAAAGGAATTCACACTGCATACTTTTCAGTTTACTTTATAAATTGCTATGAATCTCATTCCTAATTCGAAGTTTAAGTTCATTCTTTTCCTTCATACTAGTTTGATGCTTTCCTCTTTATTACTTTCAAATGTAAGCATATCATCTTTATAATCATCATACTCACTTTGAACACTCATATAATGATACTAGTTTAGTTCTACAACTCCTAATGCATTTCATTGAACACCTTGAGGTCAAAACCATCTCAACCCTATCTACACACAAATCCTTTAATTCTTTCCATTATGAACATCCAAAACATTCACACAAGACCAATCAAACCTAAATAAACAAATAAAAACCATTAAATCAGTCCAAAACCACATCACAACAACCGCAACCCACAAAACTTATGCTTTACCTTCGGATCCACCAGAGGAGAGAGGAAGCAGCAGGTCGCCGGAGAAGACAGAAGCAGCAGGTCGCCGGAGACGGGGTAGGCTAGTCGGACGTTCACTATGGTTCAACTTCGTCGGAGGAGAGGAGAGAAAGAGAAGAGGAGAGTCGGGGAAGGAGAGAAGAGGGACGACCGCGCAGAGGATTTAAGTTTATTTTGGCTACGGAATGATCCGTCGGTATAATTAAAAAAAAACCATCGCAAAATTAAACTTCCTAACCTATTTTCCCGACGCCGTTTTGAAATATACCGACGGCTTATTTCAGTCGGTGAAAATTCTCTCGCTGACAAGTTTACCGACCGAAATTTAATTCCGTCCCTATTTACAGACGGTAATGTATTCATCGGCATATTTCCGTCGTTATAACTCCCCGCGAAATTTTTCCTCCACCGTTGGCATTGGATTTCTTAACCGTCGCAACTTTTCATTCTTTCACCGACGGATTAGGGAGTACCGTCGCAAATCACATACGATATACTTTCCGTTGATATATTTCCGTCGCTATTTAACAATTTCTTTGTAGTGTTTATAGTGTTGAATCCAACCTCTAATAGGTAGCTTAGTTGGTATTTGATTAAAATTGTATCTCCTAAAGCTATCTTAATTAAAATTACACTTTTTAGATAGTCTTATTCATTTTCTACCTATGTTGTTCTTATTCCTATTAATTTTTCAAGTATAAGATATTCCATAACTTTCACCTTGACTTATAGAATTCATTTTATTGGACCCCGAACCTTTCTTTTAAATGAAAAATTGTTGGCGATTATTCATGTGTAGAAAAAAAGGAAAATTCTTGAGCTTGAAATGAAATAGAAAAGATAGTTTAGACATAAGATGGGTTATATGTGATATGTTGGAAGTTAAAAGCTGGAAAATGTATATGTTCATTGAGTATGCTTCGGTATTTTAGCCATAACTATTGCTCTAGTTATCCAAATGAGACGATTCTTGATTTGGATTAAACTAAAGAGATAAGGCTACAAATTATCTAATGGAATGGAGTTTTTATTCAGTCTCCAAGAATGTCAATTTTTGGATGGAATTTGAGTACAAAATATTGTTTCATTATAAGAACAGCTCGAAAATGTTTGAGATATGACTTTCAGATTTCTGAACCAAATTGAATGATTTTGCTGTCATTAGAAAATTGAGACAATAAGGAACATTTTTCTAGAAGGAAGTGCCATCAAATTCCTTCAATTGCATGATTAGAATAAAGTCTTGAATTTTAGGAGTTAAGCATGATTTTAAGTAATTTTGAGGTTTTGGAAGATTATATTATATTATTTCGTGGAGTTAATTAGTATGTTAATGTGAGTAACATTTTTATGACATAAGTTAGTTGAATTATAGTGTTAAGGTGTTAAGAATGCATGAGGGGCAAAATTGGAAGGTCACTTAAACCATTTAAGTTACAAGGCTTACATGAGAGGGTAAATTGGTCATTGCTCATTCATTAATGGCATAATTGTAAATAAATGGTGTGATCTTGATCTTAAGAAGGGAGAAGCGCGAAATTGAGAAGAAAAGAACAAGAAAAGAGAGAAGAAAGGATAGTTTCGATTTTTTTTAGAGAAGAAGGAAGTTAGGGCTTGTTAGTAGTGTGCCCTAGGCCAATGGATAGTTGTGATTCATGTATTAACATTATGACTTGTTAATAATATATTATGAGGTATTCCTTTTATATATACATGTATTTCGTTTATGTAATGTGATTTACGTTCCATGAATAGTATTAGGCTTATGTCATCAAGTATGTGACTTGATAGTAAAACTATAAACATTATAAACACTATTCTAAACTATCCCTAGTCGTTCGTTATTGGTGGAACAATAATAAATCAAGGCTAGTATGTGTTCTGATTGATGATCACGTTTTACTGATCATGGATATGAGTTATCAAATCAAAAACTTAGATATATGTTAGAGAACATATATTGGACCGACCCACACACTATATGGTTTCATGTCATTAGTGATTCTCAATATGGTTTGACTTTAGTCCTTTGACCTGAAGTCGTCATGGTTCGCTACATGAGGAATTCAGTATTTTGATATTGGACGAAGTTATTCTTAACCGAATAACAAGTAGTCTTATGTTGGACATCAAATGAATCATACGGAGGGATGTAAATGGCGTAGATGGGATTTGTACCTCTCTTAAATGAGAGAGATATCATTTGGGCCTCTTGACAAGTATGACTGAAGAAATGCATGGCCGTGCTCAAATGAATTAATGAAGAGTCATCAATGTCATTTGTTATAATCAGTCAACTTGGGGATCAAGAAACTATGATTAATCAAAGGTTGACATGTACCATACCTTGTGATTAATCTTGATATCGTGTTACAAAAGGACTTAGCTTATAACCATGATTACAGATTAAATCAGATTATCGATCCTCATTTGATTTGGGTAGTCATAGTGTCTTGCTAGAGGCCACTTATGATTTATAGGCCTTGAAATGTGATCAAGCCCATTGCCAACATCAAATGAGCTTACAGGGTCACACACAAAGAGTGATCTGATTTGGGCTAATTCTCTTGGGCCTAATTTGTTAGGCATTGAATAAATATATATGGATATATTTATTGGGCCAGATTGAATTATGTTGTCGGGCTTTTATTATATGAGATATAATGGGCCGAAACTTATTGGGCTTCAATGGGATTAGGGTTTCTCTATAAATAGAGAAACTTAGGTCTCATTAGACAGATGACACTATTTTGATACGAAACCCTAGCCACAATCCGAGAGGAAAATCGTGCGGCGTTAAGAAAGAGTTTCAGGACGTACTAGCACACCATAGCCGCAGCCCAGATCGTGCATACTTGTGTGGATACCAGTAGAGGGCATTCGCGTATTGCAGTGTCTTGAAATCTGAAAAGAAACAATCAATCCACGGCATAAAGGTATTTTCGTACATTCTGAGTATTTTCTATTATACTTCACGTTGTTGTATGGTCTTTTCCGCAGTGTATTTTATATATTCGGGCCATACATGATCCAACAGTGATATTAGAGTCAGGTTCTTCTGTATAATCGAAACTATAGATGTTTTGATTACATGTGTTTCACGGATTTGGATTTTGTATGGTCGAAAATATGCATGTTTTGAATACATGTGCTCATGATTTTGGATGCATGATACGAATGTGATATTTTTTTCTTGCATGTTGTTTCAGATTTGTTAATTATCTTGGTATTGATGTGAATATATGACAAGCATGAAGGGTTTCGACCATGGATGTTGATTTCGTTGAGATGTGTTTCAGTTATGGCTTGTTTCGGTAAAGGATGAGTTCGGGCATGAGATGTTTCTGTCATGTTTGTCTCGGCCAAAAGGGTTTCGGCTATGACATATGATGATGACCAAAACTTCCTTCAAGGTGGTGTCTAGGGTTATGGCCGAAGATGCATAGGTGGTGGCTGCTAGGTTTTCTATCATGTAAGACATGGAGTTGGAATAGGAAACCACAAGTATCCATGTTGGACAAGGATACTAGGAGTGCCACCGAACTTCATATGTGATATGGTTTCGGTAAAGGCATAGATTCCTTATTGGATAAAGATTCTAAAAGACCAAGAATTTGAAACCACGAAAGTCTCCATATTTGATGTGGATTAGGGATTTTGAGAACTTCCTTGTTAATAAACCGTGGCTAAATGGGGGACCGCCATGTTTGTTACACGTGTTTGTTCGTTATGTGTTATATATAATGGGTGGTTTTACATGTGTTTATTTATATTACTTGAATATTTATATTCAAGTGTAAATTACTATTCTATGCTTCTAATATATATATACTCAAGTATGTTGTAGTATAGGATTAGAACTCGCATAGTACAAACCCCCTTACTAATAGGATTAGTAACCTTCATAATGTACTAAGAACGACCCTCATGATAATATTAAGTTTATATGCCTTCCATAAAACTTTACCCATGTTTATCTCTAGCTTATCTTTATGTGGGTTTTTGCCAAAGCAAGGCATGTGGGGATCATCTAGGGAAGACATTTGAATAATGGTGCTATTCATAGGTAAAGTATGGTTAAACTTAACTAAGCTATCAAAACGGTTTTGGGCTTAGGGCATAAGATTGGGTTTTTCATACATGCAGTACATAAGATGTATTTTAACATAAACCCATCAAAAGTTACATGTGATGTAATTGAAAAGAGTTTTCTACCTAAATAACTAAGTCTTGAATGTTAAGCCAAAGCTTTCTTAGGACTTAGCAAAATATGGATCTTGTTTCTCCCATTTTAAATAGAGAGTTATTAATTTGAGTGGGAGTTAATATCTCTTAATAATTAGAATATTGACACTTATTGCATAATTTTGTAGATTATGGCGACTCTATCCACCAACCTTTCTATGCGATCTATCTTAGAGAAAGAAAAGCTTAATGGAACAAATTTCCTAGATTGGTATAGGAACTTGAGAATTGTTCTCAAGCAAGAAAGAAAGCTTTATGTCCTAGAAGAGCCCATCCCTGAGGAACCACCAGCAAATGCACCTAAGGCTCAAAAGGATGCTTACAAAAAGCAAATCAATGACTCTACGGATGTGTCATGCCTTATGTTAGGCGCCATGATCTCTGACCTTCAGAAGGATTTAGAGGAAATGGAAGCCTATGACATGCTTGCTCAACTGAAAACTATGTTTCAAGAGCAAGCACGCCAAGAGAGTTTTAGAACCACTAAGGCATTGAATTCATGCAAGATGACTCCTGGCACATCCGTGAGTGCTCATGTTCTCAAGATGAAGAGTTACATTCATCATCTTGAGAAATTAGGTGCACCTGTTAGTCAAGAATTGACAACTGATCTTATTCTATCTGTTGGAGTTATGTAAATATAGTGCCCTGGAAAGCAAGTGTATTTACATGTAACTTTATCTTCTTGATTCTGAGTTTTGTAATGAAAATATTTATTATTAATAAAACAAAAGAGTTTGGTTTTATCTGTATGAGCATTATATATCTGGTCATAAGGTACCAAGATTCATTTGTAAGTAATATACATATACATAGAGATGTATGGGAAACATGTATATTATTAGAATCAATTAATTGATTCACAGTTGAATAATCAAGTTGGTCGTTTGATTATGGTTTAGGCGTAGTGTTGCGATTTATCTCCATATAAGTAAAGGAGTTTACTTAAAGGGAATGATGAGTTTCATATCATGATAGTAGTAGACTATCGATAATGGCACTATTAAATGAATTGGAATCAAGTATGTTTTCAAGAATAAAGTGGTAGTTACTTTAATCTTAAAACATACAACTTAAGCATTCGCTATTATGAACCACAATCTTGATGAGTGGTGAACTCATATGTGTTTCATTATAATTCTTGATATGATCGGAATAGATTTTTACAGGTATTAATCCGATTATCGCATGTTGGAATTATTAATTGAAACATGTATCGGGAACATTCACTCGAATAAAGAGTTTATAGTGTTATCATCTCTTTAGATGTTTTAAGGAGATTTGGTGATTAAGCTGGCGCGATAGTTTGATGGACTAGCTACCCATCAACTCTTAACACTAAGATGAGATCTTATGTGTTAATCACCATATAAAGTAAAATGAGAGATCTAGAAGGAAAAACCAACATAAGGGCAAAACGGTAATTTTACCCTTTGTTGTGCGGATGGCTATAATAAGGTTCTAAATAGGGTTTGCAATTGGACATATTCTCATAATATTTAATAATTCAAGAATTCAGCTAATTGTCTTTAGTGGAATGACATTTAGTTAATAAGCTAGAATTAATTCCAATGAGATTGTATTATTTCTGGGCTTATTGAAGCTTGAATTATCAAAGTCCAATAAGATTCCCCACTTGGCTTTAAGGAAGGTTATCAAGCTAAGTAAGAAGTAGTTTGGAGGCTTTAGAAGTCCATAATTGAATGATGGGCTTATACTAATTAATTGTTAATTGGAAGCCCATATGTTCATTTAGAAATGGGCTTGTTTTGGTTTAATGTAATTGATTAGATTAATTATATTAAAACAATTTTTTTTAAATGGAGAAGAAGCAATTTCGAAAACCACACATTTGACATTAAAATACTAAATAAAGATGGTCTTTATTATGGTTCATCATTATTAAATGGAGTTATGAACTTACCATTAAATGGTTTAATGGTTGGCTTTTAATGTTGGCATGTAACCTATTTGCATTCATTAGATTAAAGATGAAAGATGTGCATTAGATGGACCATCTTCCTTCTTTCTTCTTGCCAAAATTGAAATGGGTATTCAATTATAGGTTATGGTCTTTTCAAATAGCCATTTTAAAGATAAATGAAGTAAGTCTCATTTATTGGCTATTTGATGAGTGATTAATGTAAGAAGTGATGCATTGGATGCCTCTCACTCTTTCCATTCATGCATATTTCGAAATTGAGATGTAAGAAAGAGTTCTTGCATGGTTTTTAGATATTCTCTCCTTTCATGCAAGGGAGAACCGAAATTCCTAAGTGAAAGAATTGAAAGAGTTTCAATTTTGGTTCTTCTTCTTCTTCTAAGAAAATCTCCTCCAAATATTTCTTCTCCTTTCCTAACAAAGGATTTTGTTAACCTAGTTGTCCTTGAAGAACAAGTAGTAAATCTAATTGGTTGAGGATACTACAACAAGGAAGGAGATAGATTGCTAAAGGAAAAGACTCAAAGGCAAAGGATTTGGATATAAGAAGGAGAGGATAGCGCAGCGAGGATTTAAAGCTGTAGCGAAGGAGTCGGTAATTCCTTTTATCTTGTTCTTGGTTTTATTATCCTTATACCATATCATGTATGGATTAGCATGTTGATTTGGATATATTGCTTCCGCTGCAAGATGATTTCTTAAAAAGTTTTGAAATCTATCGTTTCTCCATACTAAGCATGCTTTCTTTTTCCGATCCAACAATTGGTATCAGAGTCGGTTTTTCATGCATGATTTCGGTTCCTATATGGTGGATGCATGGGTTGGCAATCTTTTTATGTATACTGCATATTTTTATGTGATAGAAATATATATGGTGTATGTTGCTCTTTTGGTTGTCCATAGAAGTTAAATTTTATCTTCTAAGATTTTTTCATTTGGTTGTAACAAGGAGGGTGGTCTATCATCACCATGTTTCCTCCTTGGTTTCTTTTTTCTATTTTATTTGATTTTGTAATGTACAAATTGATGTAATGATGAAGAAGGAGTAGCCATGGATTGAAGAAATGGAAAGGTAAAATTTTCGGTGTATCCTTTTGTGTTTTAGCATAAGTTTTGTGAAAACTAAGTTGCTGGAATTTTTGTTTCAATGAATCATATTTCAGTTATGATTGGAAAACAAGTGCTGGTTTTTGTTTCAAAGAATCCAATTTGGTTTTGCTAAAATACTAAGTGCTGTTTTAATTTTCATGAAATGAGTTTCGGTTTTAATAAAACAAGTGCTGGGATTTTTGTCAAAACAAAGATTTGGTTTTCTAAAAATCTAGTGCTGGAATTTTATTTTTCAAAATGACAAAATTCTAATTTCATAAATTCCATTACATTTTGTTTACCGAATGGGCCGGATCATGTTAGCGAAGAGTTCGAAGCGGAAGATCCAAGATGAAGAAGCATATTTTGGCCCTAAAAGGCTTGTAATTATTTTATGTTTCTAGGATGGACAATCAAAAGTGGCTTTATTAGTTCATATGATGAATGGAGAAATGAATGCTTGTAATATGTGATATTATGTGATTGCATGTCATTTAGAAAATTGCCAACCCTAGGCCTTGCCATGCATTCATTATGTATGAGATATATAATGAAACAATATAGGATGGATAATAAATTGCATCTAGACAAGATGGTATTTAAAACTTAAAGCCCAAAAAGATTGAGTGGGAGAGGATGCTCCTGTGAGAGTCCACAGTCTCCAAATGATGGGCCGTTTGCATGTGGTGAAGTGTTACTCCCCATTGGAGGGCATGGATCCTAGATCTTGCATGGTTTGGGTCTCCTTAAGGATAAGTCCACTTAATGATAGCAAATGTGACCTCCCACCGAGGTATGATTTGTAGGTATCTTTAGTGAATGAATCAAATGGTTATACACTCAACATTTTTTATCAATATACTGCCCACCGTAGCTCTGTTGGTAAAAGTATGGACCAAATTAAGGCGTTTCTTAAAAAATTGAGCATGAGATGCTTGGTAGTTTTTGAGTGGGAGGGTCCCAGCTTTTCTTTTAATAGATAAGATGGCCCACCGTCACTTAGTCAGTTATAGATAAGAAAAATAACGTAGTATAATGTTTTAATTTTTAAGTTTTGTTAAATCTATCATCATGCATACATGCATCATGATTTTATACAAAGTTCCATAAATTGTTGACTAGTATGCTCATGTTTTAATAATTTATATTTTCGGACATAATCAACCACAAAATGAATCCTCTCACCCTGCTCTTGACTAATAACAAATTGGAAAATGGAGACAAGTTTAATGAATGGAGACGTAACCTTGACATTGTTCTTCAATATGAACGTATTTCATGGGTGTTAACTGAAAATGAGCCTACACCTCTAAGTGGAGATGCAACTCCTGAGTAAGTCCAACAACATGAGCGTTGGCAGAATGCTGACAAGACTACTAAGTGTTATATTCTGGCTTCTGTCAGCGGCATGTTGCAAAAGCAAATTGCTTGTATGAAAACTGCTAGTGCAATGGTCCATCACCTACATGAGATCTTTGGTGTGAGGACTAGGTCTGCAAGAGTGAAAGCTATCCAAACCTTTCATAATCTCAAACAGAAACCTGTTGAACCGGTGCGGGATTACATGATGAAGGTAATCTCTGCGGTCACTGAGGCTGAGATGCTTGGGGCGGATATGGATGCGGACACGCAGATGATTATGATCATCAATAGCTTAAACTCTTCTTTTCAGCAGTTTAAGTTGGACTATGAGCTCAACAACAAGGATTACACCTTGAGTGAGTTGATGAATATCCTCCAGAGCACGGAGGAAATATTGAATATTAAGGCTCATGGGCCAGAAGCTAATGTAGCTTCTTCTTCTAAGCCCAAGGGTAAGGGCAAGGAAAGAAGAAGGGTCCAATGAAAAGAAGGCCCAAATAGGGTCAAGGCCAAACCCATGAAAAGAAGGCCAAAGAGAACATCAAAGGAAAGTGTTTCCTTTGTGATGAGATGGGCCCTTTGGAAAAAAGCTGTCCGATCTACCTAGAGTCCCTCAAAAGCAAACAAGGTATGGGCTTCCTAAGTTTGTTAGGAACTAGAAATGTGGCAGATTTATCTACTTCTTGGATATTAGATTCAGGAGTCACTAACCATGTTTGTAATTCTTTGCAGGGGTTCCAGCAAAGGAAAAGACTTCCTAAAGGTCAGTTTCAAGTTAAGATAGCAGATGGTTCCTATGTTTCAGTAGAATCAGTGGGAGTAGTTATCTTGGACTTTCCTAGTGGTTATAGGGAAGTAAGAAGTAGTTTGGAGGCTTTAGAAGTCCATAATTGAATGATGGGCTTATACTAATTAATGGTTAATTGGAAGCCCATATGTTCATTTAGAAATGGGCTTATTTTGGTTTAATGTAATTGATTAGATTAATTATATTAAAACAATTTTTTTTAAATGGAGAAGAAGCAATTTTGAAATTGTGTTAGGTTAGATGTGTAACCACACATTTGACATTAAAATACTAAATAAAGATGGTCTTTATTATGGTTCATCATTATTAAATGGAGTTATGAACTTACCATTAAATGGTTTAATGGTTGGCTTTTAATGTTGGCATGTAACCTATTTGCATTCATTAGATTAAAGATGAAGGATGTGCATTAGATGGACCATCTTCCTTCTTTCTTCTTGCCAAAACCGAAATGGGTATTCAATTATAGGTTATGGTCTTTTCAAATAGCCATTTTAAAGATAAATGAAGTAAGTCTCATTTATTGGCTATTTGATGAGTGATTAATGTAAGAAGTGATGCATTGGATGCCTCTCACTCTTTCCATTCATGCATATTTCGAAATTGAGATGTAAGAAAGAGTTCTTGCATGGTTTTTAGACATTCTCTCCTTTCATGCAAGGGAGAACCGAAATTCCTAAGTGAAAGAATTGAAAGAGTTTCAATTTTGGTTCTTCTTCTTCTTCTAAGAAAATCTCCTCCAAATATTTCTTCTCCTTTCCCACCAAAGGATTTTGTTAACCTAGTTGTCCTTGAAGAACAAGTGGTAAATCTAATTGGTTGAGGATACTACAACAAGGAAGAAGATAGATTGCTAAAGGAAAAGACTCAAAGGCAAAGGATTTGGATATAAGAAGGAGAGGATAGCGCAGCGAGGATTTAAAGCTGTAGCGAAGGAGTCGGTAATTCCTTTTATCTTGTTCTTGGTTTTATTATCCTTATACCATATCATGTATGGATTAGCATGTTGATTTGGATATATTGCTTCCGCTGCAAGATGATTTCTTAAAAAGTTTTGAAATCTATCATTTCTCCATACTAAGCATGCTTTCTTTTTCCGATCCAACACTATCATCTTTGACTAATGAATATGATCAGTTCATTTTTAACTACAACATGCATAATATGGAGAAGTCCATTGATGAATTGCATGGGATGCTGAAAACTGCTGAAGAGAACTTAAAGGGAAAGGTTAAGACCACCAATGAAGTTCTTGTGGTTCAAAAGGGAAAGGGTTTCAAGAAGAAGGGCACAGCAAAGGGCAAAGGTAAAGTACCTAAGTCCAAGCCCAAGCCCAAAGCTAAGACTAAGGCACCCAAGGAGGGAGTTTGCTTTCACTGCAATGAACCTGGTCATTGGAAAAGGAATTGCAAACTCTATTTGGAAGAGCTGAGAATAGTGCGACTACTTCTTCAGGTATTTTTGTGATAGAGATCAATTTTACTCCTTCTGCATCTTGGATATTAGATGCTGGAGCTGCAACTCACATTTGTACTAATGTGTAGAGTCTAAGAAGGACTAGAAGATTGATGGCTGGTGAGATCGACCTGCGCGTGGGAAATGGAGCAAGAATTGCTGCTTTATCCGTGGGGACTTATGATCTTATTTTTCCTGTTGGAATCATTTTGGAACTTAAGAATTGTTATTATGTACCTACTATGAATAGGAACATTATTTCTTTTGCTTGTTTAGAGAATGATGGATTTAAATTTTCTATTGCGAATAGAAGTATTTCCATTTATAAGAATGACATTTTATATAGCATTGCACGTCAATTAAATGTCATTTATACTCTAGACACTGAGTTTGTTACAAATGAGCCCATCTATAACATAAATACCAAGAAGTTTAAATCTAACTGAACCTAACCTATCTCTGGCATTGTCGCTTAGGCCATGTAAATGAAAAACGCATTTCAAAACTCCATCAAGATGGATTCATTGATTCTTTTGAATCTTTTGAGACATGTGATTCTCGTTTACTGGGTAAGATGACAAAGGCCCCCTTCACAGGTAAAGGGGAAAGGGCCAATGAGCTATTGGGCCTTATACATACCGATGTATGTGGTCCTTTTAGCATTTCAGCGAGAGGAGGTTATTTGTATTTCATTACTTTTTCAGATGACTTCAGTAGATATGGGTATGTCTATTTAATGAAGCACAAATTTGAATCTTTTGAAAAGTTCAAAGAGTATAAGAATGAAGTACAAAATCAGCTTGGCAAGACAATTAAAATCCTTCGATTTGATCAAGAAGGTGAATATTTAAGCCAAGAGTTTGATGATTATCTTAAGGATTGTGGAATAGTTTCATAATTGACTCCTCCAGGAACTCCTCAATGGAATGGTGTTTCTGAAAGGAGAAATCGAACTCTATTAGATATGGTTCGATCAATGATGAGTTAAACTGATCTTTCAAAATATTTCTGGGGCTATGCTTTAGAAACTGCAGCATTTATATTGAACCGTATTCCTTCAAAGGTTGTAGAAAATACACCTTATGAGATATGGACTAGGAAGCGTCCCGATTTATCTTTTTTAAAGATTTGGAGTTGTGAGGCTTATGTGAAGCATCCAATTGCCAACAAGTTGGCACCCAAATATGAAAAATATTTTTTTGTGGGATATCCTAAGGAAACTAAAGAATATTACTTTTACATCCCATCAGAGAACAAAGTGTTTGTTGCTCGAAATGGTTTTTTCTTAGAGAAGTAATTTGTTTCCAAAGGAAACAGTGGGAGTAAAGTACAACTTGAAGAAATTCAAGTTTCACAAAATGACATTGAGCCTGAAAAGGAGATTGAAGCGAGCTCACAAGTTGTTGATGAGCAGCCTTCAACAACACAAGGCCTACGTAGATCGATAGGATTAAATCATGAGCAGAGATATGGATTTCTCGTTACTGATGATGATAATGTGATGCTCATCGATCATAATGAGCCCACAACCTATCAAGAAGCTATGGAAAGTCCAGAATCTGCTAAATGGCTAGAGGCCATGAAAGCAAAGATGCAATCCATGTCTGGTAATCAAGTTTGGACTTTGATTGATCCGTTTGATGGCTTGAAAACCATTGGATGTAAGTGAGTTTTCAAAAAGAAACTCGAGATGGATGGAAATGTGCACACTAATAAAGCAAGACTTGCTGCTAAAGGTTATCGACAAGTTAATGGAATAGATTATGATGAGACATTTTCTCCAGTGGTCATGATCAAATCCATTAGAATTCTTATTGCCATAGCTGCATACTATGATTATGAGATATAGAAAATGGATGTCAAAATGGCTTTCCTTAATGGAAACTTACTTGAGGATGTATATATGATATAGCCTGAGGGTTTTTTCCATCCTAAGAATTCGGGAAAGGTGTGCAAGCTTCAAAGATCCATTTATGGATTGAAGCAAGAATCAAGAAGTTGGAATCTTTGTTTTAATGAAGTTGTCAAAGAGTTTGGATTCATCAAGAATGAAGATGAACCTTGTGTTTACCAAAAGGTTAGTTGGAGTGCTGTTGTCTTTTTAGCTTTATATTTTGATGACATATTACTCATTGGAAACGATATTCCGACCTTACAGAGTGTCAAGATTTGGTTAAGGAAATGTTTCTCAATAAAAGACTTAGGTGAGGCTACCTATGTTTTAGGCATTAAGATCTATAGAGATAAATCGAGAAAGCTTGTAGGTCTAAGTCAGAGTACATATATAGATAAGGTATTGAAAAGGTTCAGTATGCAAGATTCCAAGAGAGGATTCTTGCCTATATCACATAGAATCAAGCTTTTTAAGAAGGACTGTCCTACTTCAGATAAAGAGCTTGAGCGCATGAGTAAGATTCCATATGCATCTGCAATTGGATCTATCATGTATGCCATGTTACCAGATGTCTCATACGCTTTGAGCATAACAAGTATATACCAATCTAATTATGGTGAGAGTCACTGGATAGCAGTTAAGAATATCCTTAAGTACTTGAGAAGAACTAAGGATATGTTCCTAGTCTATGGAGGACTTGAAGGAGAGTTAGTTGTAAATGGTTACACTGATGCTGGTTTTCAGTCTGACATAGATGAGTTTAGATCGCAATCAGGTTTTGTGTTCTGTTTGAATAGAGGTGCAGTGAGCTGGAAAAGTTTAAAGCAAGACAATGTTGTTGATTCTACAACTGAAGCTGAGTACAATGTTGCCTCGGATGCATCTAAGGAAGCTGTATGGATCAGGAAGTTCATTACTGAGCTTGGAGTTGTTCCTAGCATTACAAGTCCTATAGACCTTTATTGTGATAATAATGGGGCTATAGCACAGGCTAAGGAACCAAACTCACATCATAGATCCAAACACATACTCAGACGTTTCCATCTGATTAGAGAGATCATTGGGAGAGGAGACGTGAAGATATGCAAAGTGGGTACAAATGACAACATTGCCGATCCACATACTAAGCCTCTTCCACAGCCTAAGCATGAGAGTCATACGAGGTCCATGGGTATTAGATATCTGACCGATTAGGCCTAGTGCAAGTGGGAGATTGTTAGTAGTGTGCCCTAGGCCAATGAATAGTTGTGATTCATGTATTAACATTATGACTTGTTAATAATATATTATGAGGTATTCCTTTTATATATACATGTATGTCGTTTATGTAATGTGATTTACGTTCCATGAATAGTATTAAGCTTATGTCATCAATTATGTGACTTGATAGTAAAACTATAAGCATTATAAACACTATTCTATACTGCCCCTAGTCGTTTGTTATTGGTGGAACAATAATGAATCAAGGCTAGTATGTGTTCTGATTGATGATCACATTTTACTGATCATGGATATGAGTTATCAAATCAGAAACTTAGATATATGTTAGAGAACATATATTGGACCGACCCACAAAGAGAACACTACATGGTTTTGTGTCATTAGTGATTCTCAATATGGTTTGACTTTAGTCCTTTGACCTGAAGTCATCATGGTTCCCTGCATGAGGAATTCGATGTTTTGATATTAGCCGAAGTTATTCTTAACCGAATAACAAGAAGTCTTATGTTAGACATCAAATGAATCATGCGGAGGGATGCAAATGACGTAGATAGGATTTGTACCTCTCTTAAATGAGAGAGATATCATTTGGGCCTCTTGAGAAGTGTGACTGAAGAAATGCATGGCCGTGCTCAAATGAATTGATGAAGAGTCATCAATGTCATTTGTTATAATCAGTCAACTTGGGGATCAAGAAACTATGATTAATCAAAGGTTGACATGTACCATGCCTTGTGATTAATCTTGATATCGTGTTACAAAAGGACTTAGCTTATAACCATAATTACAGGTTAAATCGGATTATCGATCCTCATTTGATTTGGGTAGTCATAATGTCTTGCTAGAGGCCACTTATGACTTATGGGCCTTGAAGTGTGATCAAGCCCATTGCCAACATCAAATGAGCCTACAGGGTCACACATAAAGAATGATCTAATTTGGGCTTATTATCTTGGGCCTAATTTATTAGGCATTGAATAAATATATATGGATATATTTATTGGGCTAGATTGAATTAAGTTGTCGGGCTTTTATTATATGAGATATAATGGGCCGAAACTTATTGGGCTTCAATGGGATTAGGGTTTCTCTATAAATAGAGAAACTTAGGTCTCATTAGACAGATGACACTATTTTGATACGAAACCCTAGTTACCATCCGAGAGGAAAATCATGCGGCTTTCGGAAAGAGTTTCAAGACATGTTAGCACACCATAGCCGTAGCCCGGATCGTGCATACTCGTGTGGATACCGGTAGAGGGCATTCACGTATTGCAGTGTCTTGGAATTCGAAAAAAACAACCAATCCACGTCATAAAGGTATTTTCGTACATTCTGAGTATTTTCGGTTATACTTCACATTGTTGTATGGTCTTTTTCGCAGTATATTTTGAATATTCGGGCCATAAGCGATCTAACAGGGCTTTCTTTTTCTAAGCTTTCAAGATGGATTTTGAAGTTGATTCAAGAAGGAAAAAGGAAGAGGATGATGAGAGCTTCCATACATGCCAAGAAACTCTTCATTTGGGGAAAGATTAAGGTAAGGGTATGTTTGAATTGTTGGACTTTTAGAGAGATTTTGGTTTATATAGCTTAAGAAATGTATGGGTTTAAGTTTTCTAAGATCAATTTTGTGATTTTGTGTTATGGGTTTCTTAATTAGAATGTCCATTGATTTGGGACTTTGCCATTGTTCAAGGAAATCAAGGAAGACAAGAAAAGGCAAGAGTAGAGGCTTTGGACAAGTATTAAGCAAGGAATTAAGGTGGGTTTCATGTTTATAATTTGAGTAATGAGCCATAATTGTTTTCTTTTGAATCAAGAGATTAAAATGATTTCAATTTCTTCATTAAATATTGCTTTATTGCTTTGATTGATTGAGAAATCGCTACATGAAAGAGGTTTTTCGGAAAAAAGTGTAAACGATCTTTAAAGTTTTTCGTAAAATTCTACAATAAAATCAAAAGTTAATTCACACAAAAAAATTTAAACAAATTTAAATGCAAAGAGTAAGGAAGAAGAACAAACACTGTTTTTATAGAGGTTTGGTGCTAAAACCTACGTCCTCTACCTAAGCTCCCACTTAGGATTTGGAAAGCCACTTTACTACACACTTTTTAGTTTAGTGTGAACTCTTACAACACCACTTGATTTTCGGCTCAAGCTACCTTTACAACCGATTTGTTTTCCGGCACAAATCCAACCTTTACAACCGATTTGTTTTTCGGCACAAATCCTACCTTTACAACCAATTTTTTTTTCGGCACAAATCCTGCCTCCCAAGTGATTCTCCTCTAATCACTCAACTCACAATAAAGATGATAAATAATTGAAGTAAGGCTCAATATAGCTAGATACACTTGAATGTGCAGAGAGAAATTTAGAGTAATAACAATGATGATTAAAAAAGATGATTAGAAAGCTTTTCTATTTTTTGACCCCCAATTGATCTCTTGATCTTCCTCTTTTTATTTGCAGGCTTCTAGATCAATATAGACGTTGTAGATTATCTACTAGCCGTTGCTTGATATCTCCTAGCCGTTCCTTGATTTCCTCCTTTCCATTTGTGATTGATCTGGATGAATTTTGCTCAGTTTCACCTTATAGTCGACTAGTCGAGGTGTTATAGTTTACTAGTAACTTATAGTCAGCTACCTGATAGTCAACTAGTCGACTAGTATCAACATTTTTCACTGCAGGTTTCATCTTCGTTGTTTGATCAGTCGACTAGTGCCATGACAGTAGACTAGTGTTCCTATTCAATTGATTTGTAGTCAACTTGTAATATATTAGTCGACTTATTTTAACCCCCATCTGATGATCTTTAATTTATTAGTCGACTTATGAAATGCTGGTCGACTTGTTGCTGACTCCAACGGATATATTCAACCAAATCTCCTATAATCTTCATATTTAATGTCTCTAGCATGATGAAGATTATTTCCTTCTTGATTTCACCATGATTTATGTCTTGCCCATTCAAGATTGATGCAGTCTTGATGTATTTGAATCCAAATCACCTGAAATAATTTCTTAACCAATTCTATACATTTTATTATTATCAAAACATAAGTGGGATTTAATTTGTCAATCACCATTGGTCTAACAAAAAGTACATTTATTGTTCTTTAAAATAGTTTGAAAATGTGTCGTAAGTTTTGGTATATGAATTTGTGAATGAATTTTGAGTGATATGGGAATGATTTCAAATTGTTTCAAAATTGTTGTATTTTGTAGCTTTTGGATGATTTGAATAATGCTTATATGATTGGTATGAGATTTTGGGTGATAAATTGTGAAATGTTGACGTGAAGGTTTATGAAATGTGTTATGTGCATAACAAGCAAGTTTTTGAAATGTTCCATTAGGCAATCCATTCTCAAGTTATGAAATGTATGTTACGTAGGTTTAGTTAGGTCCCTTAAGTATGTCAAGTGAACTTGTCAAAAGGCTTCTCCCTCCTGCCCGCTAGTGGCATGGAGCTCCTTCAAGGACTCCCCTAAGTTTACGGCTACACAAGACCACTATGCGAAAATGTGTAGTACATTCTATTTTTGGACCAACCCAAATCATTCTAATGTGTTATGTGTTCATGATCTGTGATAAGTTTCAATGAAGTCATGATTTATGATGTTTATGAATTTCTTCATAATTTGTGAAGTTTGAAAATAAGTGACATGGATTTCAATTTGAACTTTACAATAGAAATAAATACTTCAATAGTTTTTGCTTATTTCTTGGTTATAAATTTGTTATCCACGAGAGCTCACCCTCTCTCACTCCCATCTCCAGGTGATGAGAAAGAGACCGGATGAAAGAAAGTCAAGGCAATTGTTTGTTTATGCATATGTTGTATTGTTAAGTTGGATTAATGTAAAAACAAGACTTTAGACATATGTATAGAATTATAGGATTTGGTATCTTTTGTTGTATTTTGGTATTTTGAGATTGATGATGTAATATGGCTTGGAATGCCATTAAAATTTGTAAACATTTATCTTATGATGTTAAATGTCATATGAGTTTGTATATGGATGATTTCCAAATTGAAATGTGAATTTGTGTATGGATGAGGTGGAGTTGTAATATGAATTAATTAAGGATGCGATTAAATTGGAATTAAGTACAATTGAAGAATTAATCTCTTTTAGTTGAATGAACTTTGAGTATGAGATTGTGTATGATTTTTGTGAAAGAGGAATGTGCATGCGCATGTTCTTCATTGTTGAGTTTGAAATTGGTTATTTGTTGTGGAATAGCATGTTGGAGATTTAAAGGGTGTATGAGAAGAATTGGTTGAGTTGGAGCTCAAAAGTGCTAAAAGGTACTTGGTAGTGGGTGAATATGAAGGGAATTGTGCTTTGGCAAGCCTTCCTAGGCGTGGGAATGGTGTGTAGAGATTCAGTGGAAAAACTATATTAATCTAGATGGAATCAGTCAAGGTGGTCTTAATAAAAGTTGTAGCTTATATTTCCAACTTTCTAACACTTTAAAGTATGACATTTTTCAATATCGGGGTTGGAAGTTATGATCGAATGAAGTCTTGATGTTGTTTAGGATGAATTTTTAGGGACAGTCAACTTGATTGAAATTTTGACCTTTATAGAGGTAGAAATTGCTCTTAGGATCTTCATAAAGGTTGTAGGCTATCTTTTTATCTTTCCGTTGATATAAAGTACGGAATTTTTGGACATTGGAATTGAGAGTTATTATTTTTAAAAGTTTTGTTACTGTTTAGGATGACCATTTTTCAGTTAGCCACTTTGTGGTGGATTTTAACTCCTTTAGAAGCCGAATTGGTTTTTAAATTCTTCATGTAAGTTGTAAAGCTTCTTTCTAACTTTTCATTGATACCAAATTTGCAGATTTTTTAGTTCTGGGTCATAAGATAGGAATTTTAGAAGTTAGGTTACTAGAGAAAGAGAAAAAAAAAAGAAGTCGCAGCGTCCCTGATCGCGAGGGTGACCCAACCCTCTTCCATTCTTTTGCTTATAACTTTTTCGTCTGACCTCCGATTGACCCGATTTTTAGAGCATTAGATTTCTAAGACATTCTTTTACCTCTCTATAAAAGTTTGTAGACTTTGATATTAATTTGAAAAAGATTGATTGAATCAAAGTGAGAGGATCGATTAAAATAGTATGAGTTGGATATGTTTCTGAATATGCTTCAGTATTTTGGCGATATCTTGAGCTATAGAGCCCTGAATGAGGTGGTTCTTGTTTCTAAATAAACTAGAGACATGAAGCTACAATTCATATAAAGGAATTGAATTTCAATTCAGTCCTTAAGAGTTTCAGGTTCTAGAGTGAAGTTGGGTATAGTGCATAGTCTCGGTTTAGTAATAGGCCGAAAGGGCTTGGGCCATAAATTTTAGAGTTCTAAACCAAATCGAATGTTGTTGGTGTCATTAGAAGCTTAATGAAAAGAGGAACAAATATTATGAATAAGTCCTTTTGAAATTCCTTTTTGAGATGTTCTAAAATCTATTCGGAAGTAAGTGAGATGAATACTTTTGTTGACATTTGGCTTGGTGTGGGCGCATACCATTTTGAAAAAGGTAACAGTGATTCTTGTGATTCCGCTGTGTAAGTTCGCCCTTTTTGGCTTGAGATGTTATGAGAATGATGAGGAACCGATGATGGCTAATGAAAGTACTTTGAAGTAACTCTATAAGGAAATCCTCTCATGTTTTATAAGGGTTAAATGAATTAACCCTATAGGGTAAGACGTACATATTTTATGTTTTCGAAGAGTGGAAAACAATTCTAAGGATAAATAAAGAAGATCACGTTTCATGATTTTGCAAACGTTGGATTCCGGACTCAAGCGGGATCCAACATTCATGGTATCAGAGCAAGAAGATGAATCTGTGTCGTTTAAGAAATTTCCATAGGTTTAAGTTTGCGTTAATGGTCCGAGGTTGGGTTCCGAAAACAGTGCCCAACATTTGTGGTATCAAAGCGCCAGTATTAGGATCTTACATGGGTGCATGTGTATAAGTTACTCATATAAACAATTGTTAAGAGTTTAAGCTGATATAAATAGTAGGAAGAAGAATGATTTGTCAAAAAGTAAGAACATAAGGAAAGTTTGTTGATACGTACTTGAATTGATATAGACGTGGAACTATTTTCATGAAGTGACTGAAAAAGGAAGTGGAGACAAGTAGAAATGATGATATTAAGGTGTACAAGTAGAAAATGAGGAAAACATAAATTTCTATGATCTTAAGAAGATGAAATCGGAACCTAAGTGGTTGCTTGATGAATCTGACAAAGAGTTATGATACTCCATAAGGATGTGTTAGTGGAGCTAAGATCAGAATTTTTATGATGATTATACATCTATAAGTTTGAAACAATGGCAAATATACATATGTAAGATGCAATATGAAGGATAATGGGAAGATGAATGATAGTGATATTTGTACAAGTCCAATAAGGTTAAACTGATTATTATTGTGAGTATCTATATGATGATCCATCATCATACATAAGTGAGTATATTAAGCACGTAGGTAATGTATGTTTGAAGATGATTGAGGAAGAAAATTATGACTTATTGGATATTTGTTAGTCATAGTACCCATAGATTAAAGTCTGAGGGGAACTAGAGTAACATATAAAGGTGCTCAAAATGATCATGTGGGGATAGATTGAGATTTTATGATTTGAAAGTGAGTACACTCCCTAATAGAGACTCAAGTAGAGAGATAGAATATGTTATTGAAAAAGTATGTATTTTGTTTGATATAAAGGGTCATATGAGTGGATTCCTGAATTTGAGGAGACACAAATTGCTAGTATGAGGAGTATATAGGTTCACGTTATATTATGTGAAAGTATGTTGGGGAAGATACAAATCTGACTTGATGAATGTATTAAAATCACAAGAAGTTAAGTCTGCAAAAAAATTTCAATGTGTGGAGAAATTAGTATGAATGAACAAACATGAGAATAAGTCCAAGCGATATCTAAGGAAATTCAAGGAATGGAGAAAATCATTCGAGGAAGGAAGTCAATTAGGGAAATTGAGACAATGTACCTTATTGAAGAGTCAGTTATTTAAGGAATCACGAGGGCTAATCAGAAGGCACATGGAATTTGATAAAAATTTGCTTGAGTTAACAAATGCCCGATAGCACTATGGTATTGGAGACTAAAGTGGTCCAAGATTTGATGATGTATTAAAGGTATTTGAAGAATTGCGAAGAATAGTTTGAGTACATGAAGAAGAATGTGTAAAGCGTATGAGTAATGTAAGTAAAGAGAAATTTGAAAGAACTATGCTGATGTAATTTATATCATATAGATTTGGAGATTTTTGTAGTATGCACTGATGTTGTATAAGACATTTGGCTAAAATTCAATGCAGCGTAACAAAGTGATTCCATATGTATGGAGACAACTAAAGTTCTATGAGTTGATTATTTGATATATGATTTAGAACTGCTACATTGTTGGTTGTTTTGAAAGTTTGGAGATAGTATATGTATAGGAACATCTTATATATACATATGCAAGTATAGATCGTAAAAATTGGAGGCAATCACTGAATTGGGAAAATTAATTATGAGACTCATGAGATTGATATAAATACCGAAAGGCTATGATTGTTCAAGTGAGAAATTCCAAGTAAAGCTAAGTGTTATATCAGATACCTTAAGTAGAAATTTGATATTAAGGTTATCGGAACTAATGCAAAAGGAAACACAGAATAGGGGGTTTGGTTTATCCCAAATTAAGGATTAAGAGGTTGTGAATCTTATTTAGAGATTGAAAACATATCTGAATTTCGAATTCGAATAAGACAAATGATACATGGTAAGTGAAATAAGAAGTATGTGAAATCAATAAAGATGCTTGAGCAAAGGATTGCTAGAAAAGTACAAATGGCAACATAAGTTATGCATCCTAGTAGGAATGTATTGAAAGATCTTTTAGTGACTAAGAATGTCAAGGTAAGTAAGTGGATGTTTGAATTGATGGTCTTAGCTATCAAGAATATGCTTAAGGCATATAGTTTGAAGTTCATAGGGCCATGAGATCTAAGTATAGTTTTATTTGACTTTAAGTACGACAATCACTGTCCTAGTGATTTCTTCTCGAATATTGTATGAGGAGTTAAATGATAGAAAAAGGTCATCACTCTTGTATTATGATGAGTAAGGCCGGAGATGTTATTTGACAGGTGAATATGATTAATGCTAGAAATTAATTAATTCAAGAGAGATGAATGAATTAGATGGGTTAACACCAAGGGTATGAAATACAGTGAGAGAGACATAAAAGTTAAGCATACTGACACTATAGAGTTGTAAACTAGGAAGCGAAGGATGAATTGTTTCTAAGAGTATCATGTTCCCTAAGTGTGTTAGATTGAATGCAAGATGTGCTCAGGATAGGATAAAGAAGCAACTCAGCTTAAATTGCTTTGGTCCCTATAAAGTTATTAAGAATCGAACTATTGACTCATGAGTTATTCATTTGTTTGACCACTCAGGTGAGAATTTCAAGGACACAATTCTTTAAGGGGGGAGAATATATTGGACCCCGAACCTTTCTTTTAAATGGGAAATTGTTGGCGATTATTCATGTGTAGAAAAAAAGGAAAATTCTTGAACTTGAAATGAAATAGAAAAGATGGTTTAGACACAAGATGGGTTATATGTGATATGTTGGAAGTTAAAAGCTGAAAAATGTATATATTCATTGAGTATGCTTTAGTATTTTAGCCATAACTTTTGCTCTAGTTATCCAAATGAGATGATTCTTGATTTTTATTAAACTAGATAGATAAGGCTACAAATTGTCTGATGGAATTGAGTTTTTATTCAGTCTCTAAGAATGTCAATATTTGGATGGAAGTTGAGTACAAAATATCGTTTTCAGAAATGTTTGAGATATGACTTTCAGATTTCCAAACCAAATTGAATGATTTTGTTGTCATTAGAAAATTGAGACAATGAGGAATATTTTTCTAGAAGGAAGTGCTATCAAATTCCTTCAATTGCCTGATTAGAATAAGGTCTTGATTTTTGGAAGGAGTTAAGCATGATTTTAAATAAATTTGAGGTTTTGCAAGATTATATTATATTATTTTGTGAAGTTAATTAGTATGTTAATGTGAGTAACATTTTTATGACATAAGTTGGTTGAATTATAGTGTTAAGGTGTTAAAAATGCACGAGGGGCAAAATTGGAAGGTCACTTAAGCCATTTAAGTTACAAGGCTTACATGAAAGGGTAAATTGGTCATTGCTCATTCATTAATGGCATAATTGTAAATAAATGGTGTGGTCTTGTTCTTAAGAAGGGAGAAGCACGAAATTGAGAAGAAAAGAACAAGAAAAGAGAGAACAAAGGAGAGTTTCATGTTTTTTTTAGAGAAGAAGAAGGAAGTTAGGGTTTTCTTTTTCTAAGCTTTCAAGATGGATTTTGAAGTTGATTCAAGAAGGAAAAAGGAAGAGGATGATGAGAGCTTCCATACAAGTAAAGAAACTCTTCATTTGGGGAAAGATTAAGGTAAGGGTATGTTTGATTTGTTGGACTTTTAGAGAGATGTTGGTTTATATAGCTTAAGAAATGTATGAGTTTAAGTTTTCTAAGATCAATTTTGTGATTTTGTGGTATGGGTTTCTCAATTAGAATGTCGATTGATTTGGGACTTTGCCATTGTTCAAGGAAATCAAGGAAGACAAGAAAAGGCAAGAGTAGAGGCTTTGGACAAGTATTAAACAAGGAATTAAGGTGGGTTTCATATTTATAATTTGATTAATGAGCCATAACTATTTTCTTTTGAATCGAGAGAGTAAAATGATTTCAATTTCTTCATTACGTATTGCTTTTATTGCTTTGATTGATTGAGAAATTGTTACATGAAAGGGGTTTTTTGAAAAAAATGTACATTTATTGTTCTTTAAAATAGTTTGAAAATGTGTCGTAAGTTTTCGTATATGAATTTGTCAATGAATTTTGAGTGATATGAGAACGATTTCAAATTGTTTCAAAATTTTTGTATTTTGTGGCTTTTGGATGATTTGAATAATGATTATATGATTGGTATGAGATTTTGGGTGATAAATTGTGAAATGTTGATGTGAAGGTTTATGAAAAGTGTAATGTGCATGACAAGCAAGTTTTTAAAATGTGCCATTGGGCAATCCATTCTCAAGTTGTGAAATGTATGTTATGTGGGTTTGGTTAGGTCCTTTAAGTATGTCAAGTGCACTTATCAAAAGGCTTCTCCTGCCTACCTGCTTGTAACATCCCGTTATCGGAGTGACGGGTAGATTGGTAATTTGGATCGGGTTAGGATTTGGTACAGGCAAAGTGTTGCATTGCACATGCATTACAGTTTTGATAGTTATTGACAAATGATTGTAAGAAGAGATACTTAGAGAAATGTTCAATTCGAGCATTGATCGTATCAATTGAATTGGTGTTATAATATGAAATGAATTGTAAAGATGATAATGTCATCTATTGGAAAAATGTAAAGAGATTCTATGTGTATGGAGATCAGTATAAGCTTATGGGCTGCATTGGTATTTGATGACTTAAAAATCTATTGTATCGAATAGTGTATTGGAAAGTGTTGTGAAAAGTTTGGAGATTCTATTTGTACAAAAAAAAATGTTTTGGATGAATATGCGTTTGTAAAGTAATAATGATTAAGTTATATGAGTAAATTGGGAAAAAGGATTATGTGTTCAAATGTTTCCGAATTTTGATAAGGAAGCAAATAATTAGATGATAAGATTATTGAAACTGGATGAAAGATTATATGTAAACTGTCGAGTTGGTAAAGTGTAAAAAGGAACATTATTAGCAATTGGGATTCCACATCAAGTGTGAGAGGTGTATTGAAAGCATGGCAAAATCCGAATCGAGAATTTTGAATAGTGGATAGTATCGAGAAATGTGTGAATAGATTAGCTGTAAAGAAAATGAGTAATGTGACTGGATTAGGAAATATGAGTAAAACTCATAAAAGGAATTGTAAGTGTATTAAAAGTGTAACAGAAAGTAAAATGTGACGTTGAAAGATTATGAGTATGTTTGACCTATATGGTTGACTGTGTGTTATCAGTGTGAAACTAATATAGTTTTGGAGTTCATAAGATTATGAGATTGATGCATAGATAAGATTGATTGTGTTTCATTGGAAATATCATTTAAAAAGTGTATGAAAGGTTTTATATCTAAAAAGGAGTTGTTCATTCGGATAGTAAAATGATCAGGACCTAATATAATTGGAGGCCCTGGATGATTTAAGTTAAGATTGACAGGTGTTTGAATCAGTAATATGGTTTAAGAAATTCAAGTTGATGAAAATGAATTAAATTAATGATTACCAAAACTATTAAAACTGATGAGATTAGAAATTGGCATTGAGAGATGCAATATGTTAAGCGATCTGAGAGAATGTTTCTAAATGTGTCACCTTGGCCAATCTATGTATTGATTGAGATAACTGGTAAGTGGGAAATGAAATTCGTTATTAGGGGCCTCGATGTAACCGTGTTGTGAATCGATTTATGGATTGACAAGTCAGTGGTAACCTAAAAGATAAATGGATTTGTAAAGTGTTATATGGACAGAAATAGGAAATATTGATATGATCGGAGGTGTGTAGCATTGGTATTGGATATAAAGAATTACGAGTAATCAAAAAGAAATCGTTAAACAATATAGAGTTTGAGTAAGGAAAAAGGAGGTAAGTAAGTGATTGTAGTGTGATTAAGATAGCAGGTCAGTTGTATAGTGAAATAAGTGAAAATCAGAGAATCAATGATCGAAAAGACTCCCCTAACTTGGTGATAAATCGTATATGAAATTTCGAGGACGAAATTTTTATTAGGAGGGGAGAATTGTAACATCCGTTATCGGAGTGTGGGTAGATTAGTAATTTGGATCGGGTTAGGATTTGTATGCAGGCAAAGTGTTGCATTGCACATGCATTACAGTTTTGATAGTTATTGATAAATGATTATTATTTGCATAAGTATATATATATATATACATACATGTATGACAATTCCCGACTTGATTGTGCAATTGGAATTTTGGTTATGAGTAGCGAAATTGGGAGTAAAATAGAATAAGAATCGGACGTGTTAGACCTAAGAATTGGACATGAAGTGGAGGATCTCATATATATATATGTATAAGCTTAAGGTAAGCTTATTTCTTCATTTCTCTTAGCCTTAAATCGACGGTCGTGGGTGTGAGAAATCGTGGATTTGGAGTTGTTTGACGGATTTTCAATGGATTGAAGCTTGAATCAAGTAAGTTTATACTTCTTTATGAGTTAAATCGTTTCATTTGATCATTGATTTGAGTAAGAAATTGGTTAGAAAGTTTGAAAGTTTCGGATGATAGGGTTTTTGTTGGTTTTGATTTGGGTTTTTGATGAAAAATGAGTTAAATGATGTTTTGAGGCTAGAAATGAGTTTAGTGTAGTATACTAAGTTGATTGGGAGTCATTTGAAGTGAATCGGATAGATAGATATCAGAAAATCTGAGAAATTTCTGGGTTTCTGTCGCGATTTTGCGATCATCGCGACGCATGACGTCACGATGAACACGCCATGGCGAAAGCCAACCCGATGTGCGTCATGACGAATTAAAAATATTTTAATTTATGCGCTTGTGGCCAGGAGGACAAAGGCATCGTGCATGACGAGCAGCGTCGTCACGTCATGACGATGGGATGCGGTTAGCATGGGATGCTTTCGAAAATGAATTTGAGGTTTTGAATTTGGAGAATTTTGGGATTTAAATTGGATTGGTTATGGATCAAAGTGGCACTTGAGAAATAGGAATTTCAATCTAGAAGAAATGAAATTAAAGGATTATAAGGTGATTGTTACAAGTAATGAGCTTGAGGATTGATTTTCAAATGAATTGGTTTCTAAATGACTAATTGGAATTTGGAGACTAAGAATATTGAATTGATAAGAATGGAAATTGAATGTAATTATATGATTATTGGAATTGAGTGGTAAGCGATTAGTGATTGTGATTCTAATTGAAAGTGTTATGGATTAGTAAAGAGTGATCAAATTGAGGAATTGGAATTTGATTGGGAATGTCATAACATGTATAGTATTGATCGTATTTGTTAAATATGTATTATTGAATTGATATTGGCCAAAATGGTAATGTGAATTATTTGAATTGACATAGAGGTTCGATGGATCGACACTCCACGGACGATAGTGGGACTTCCAGGCTGTAGCTCGGAAGTGCAGGTGAGTAACCTAGTTGGTTTCTCAACCTTATGTGTTTATTAATTATATGCATTGATTGCCATGAGGAAGCAAGGATGGATATATATAATTGAGTGATTTGATTGATTTGAACCATGGGTGTTGAAATATTGGATTAATGTTATTGAAGTGCAAATGTGAATAAGTATGTGTAAATGCATGAGTAAATTGGATTGTAAATGTGTTAATGAAATGAAATGTAAATGCATAGGAATGAAATACCGGACTAAAAGTCCGAAGACATTGGAAAATGATCGAAATGCATTAATTGGAAATTGAAAGTGACATGTGCATTCATGCATAGTAAATGATCGAGATAATAGTAGTTGTGACGGTGGTACCAACGTATGCGAAACCACGAGCTCAATGCCTTTATGCCCGTCCTTTGGGCTTCGAGGCACATCATGCCCAATGTATATGATAGAGCTTTAAGCTCAACGCACGGGACCTCGAGGTCCAACGGTGATAGAGCCTCGGGCTCACCGCAGAGCATATCAAGCCCAGCGATTTGAGCCACGGCTCAGCGTAAATGATCGGTATACGGTCACAACAACGAAGCGAAAATTTAAAGTGTCTCATGGGCATTGCATATGTATATGACTGATTGAAAATGTAAATTATTTGTGAATGACCGTGAAATGTGAATAAGGAAATTGCATGTGATATTCTTGTAAGTGCTACTTGTGTGTTATGTGTTTATGATTGTGAATGCATGAGTTGGATGAACCATCGATGATGGTTTCTCTTTGAGTTCATAAACTCACCTAACATTGCATCTATTTTTCAGGAAGTGAAGAGTACCCGTTAGACACACGGGAGTATGTCTCGCTAGCAAAGCGAGTGTCGGTCGGGATCGGTGTCGTCACATCGCATTAGAGTAGTGAATTGTTTGATGGGCCCTTTTGATTTATGTGTACTTGTATGGTATAACTGAAATTGGTTTATAACTGAAATTGTTTTGTAATTGCAAATGTTTTGTTATAATTGGGCCAAATCATTATTGTTTTGCTTTTCAACTTATTTTCGTGAAAAGAAAAATGTCATATCAAGTTTTAAAAGGTAGTGATTGTTCTAGACGCCACCCTCATGGTCACGGGCTCGGATATCCTTTGTTGATGTCGAGTTCGGGTCTCAAATCGGGTGTGGGTGCTACTGCTAGTGGCATGGAGCTTCTTGAGGACTCCCTAAGTTCACGGCTACACAAGACCGCTATCGGAAATCGTAATCGTTTATTTTGGACCAGCCCAAACCATTCTGATGTGTTATGTGTTCATGATGTGTGATAAGTTTCAATGAAGTCATGATTTATGACATTTATGAATTTTTTGATAAGTTGTGAAGTTTGAAAATATGTGACATGGATTTCAATTTGAACTTTACAATAGAAATAAATAATTCAATATTTTTTGTTTATTTCTTGGTTATAAACTTGTTACCCACAAGCGTTAAGCTCACCCCCTCTCATTCCCATCTCTAGGTGATGCGAAAGAGACCGGATGAAAGAAAGTCAAGGCAATTGTTTGTTTATGCATATGTTGTATTGTTAAGTTGGATTGATGTAAAAACAAGACTTTAGACATATGTATATAATTATAGGATTTGGTATCTTTTGTTGTATTTTGGTATTTTGAGATTGATGATGTAATATGGCTTGGAATGCCATTAAAATTTGTAAACATTTATCTTATGATGTTAAATGTCATATGAGTTTGTATATGGATGATTGCCAAATTAAAATGTGAATTTGTGTATGGATGAGGTGGAGTTGTAATATGAATTATTTAAGGATGCGATTAAATTGGAATTATGTACAATTGAAGAAGTAATCTCTTTTAGTTGAATGAACTTTGAGTATGAGATTATGTATGATTTTTGTGAAAGAGGAATGTGCATGCACATGTTCTTCATTGTTGAGTTTGAAATTGGTTATTTTTTGTGGAATAGCATGTTAGAGATTTTAAGGGTGTATGAGATGAATTGGTTGAGTTGGAGCTCAAAAGTGTCGAAAGGTACTTGGTAGCGGGTGAATATGAAGGGAATTATGCTTTGGCAAGCCTTCCTAGGTGTGGGAATGATGTGCAGAGATTCAGTGGAAAAACTGTATTGATATAGATAGAATCAACCAAAGTGATCTTAATAAAAGTTGTAGCTTATATTTCCAGATTTCTAGCGCTATAAAGTATGACATTTTCCAATATCGGGGATGGAAGTTATGATCGATTAAAATCTTGATGTTGTTTAGGATGAATTTTTAGGGGCAGTTAACTTGATTGAAATTTTAACCTTTATAGAGGCAGAAATTGCTCTTAAGATCTTTATGAAGGTTGTAGGTTGTCTTTTATCTTTCCGTTGATATAAAGTATGAAATTTTTGGACATTGGAATTGAGAGTTATGATTTTTAGAAGTTTTGTTACTGTTTAGGATGACAATTTTTCAGGTAGCCACTTTGTGGTGAATTTTGACTCCTTTAGAAGCCGAATTGGTTTTTAAATCCTTCATGGAAGTTGTAGAGCTTTTTTTTAACTTTCCATTGATACCAAATTTGCAAATTTTTGAGTTCTGAGTCATAAGATAGGAATTTTAGAAGTTAGGTTATTGGAGAAAGAGAGGAAAAAAATAAGTCATAGCGTCCTCACAGCGTTGCGTTCTTGTGCGTCGCGTTAATCATGAGGCGGCCAAGGGTTCTTGAAGGCGACTCGACCCTCTTCCATTCTTTTGCTTATAAATTTTTTGTTTGACCTCCGATTGACCTGATTTTTGAAGCGTTGGATTTCTAAGAGATTCATTTACCTCTCTATAAATTTTTATAGGCTTTGATATTAATTTGAAAAAGATTGATTGAATCAAAGTGAGAGAATCGGTTAGAAGAGTATGAATTGGATATGTTTATGAATATGCTTCAGTATTTTGGCAATATTTTGAGCTATAGAGCTACGAATGAGGTGGTTCTTTTTTCTAAATAAACTAGAGACATGAGGCTATAATTCAGTTGAAGAAAATTGAATTTCAATTTTGTAACATCCCTTCCCCTTATTAAGGGTTAGTACCCGAACTTTCGGTATTTGTGAACTCAAAGAGAGGTTAAGGAAATGCATTTTCTTGCTCATGCACCATGCTAGCATATAAGCACATAGATACGAAATGCTTTAGCATAAAAAGTGGTACATGCATTCATTGACAACTTCTAAGTATAAATGATATTAAATGTGATTTTATGTAAAATGAGGAGTAGAAGGAGTAGAAAGAGTGATCTTGGTATTAGTTGTAATAAGGAAAGATTTAGAAAGAAGATTGGTAGTGATCTGGAAAATTTTCACTGAATATGCTTCAGTCATTTAGCCACAACGTTTTCTCTAGTAATCCAAACAAGATGATTCTTGATTTGGATTAAATTAGAGATATATGGCTACATTTTTTGTGAAGACATCAAATTCCAATTCTGTACCTAAGAGTCTCAAATACTGTCATGAAGTGAAGAATTGGGTGCAGTGTTATTGTATGAATGAAAAATTTGTCTTCAGACTTTAGGGGAAAATTTGGGATTAATAAAGATGGATTTTGGTAAAATTTTGTTCTGAAAAGTTTATATCTTTCTTTTATCTTTCCAACGGTATAAATTTTGTAAAATTTGGACATCTGATTCAAAAGTTATGCGTCTTATAAGTGGAGATGTTCCAGACGCAAAAAGCAGACGTAGAAAAACAGACGAAAGAAAAATGAGATGATACAGAAGTTAGACGATAGAATTGGCCTTTGAGGTCTTCATAGAAGTTCTACAAATTGAAGTATTCTTTCCAATGGTACAAAAACGAAGTCAATTGGACATCTGTAGCAAAAGTTATAGCATTTGCACTGAGACATGTACAGACCCAAAAAGACAGACGCAGAAAAGCAGATGCAGAAAAGCAGACGAAAGAAAAGTGAGACTATACAGAAGTTATACGATAGAATTGGCCTTTGAAGTCTTCATAGAAGATTTATATCCAGAAGTCATCTTTCTAATTGTCCAAAAATAAAACTAATCGGACTTCTGTACCAAAAGTTATGGCGTTCGTACTGGGATATGTACATTTCAGGTGAGGATATGAACATGTTGAATTGTTTTGGCCATAACTTCTTCTCTAGACCTCCAAATGACTTGATTCTTAAACCGTTGGATTCTTAAGAACTTTCTATATATCTCCACCAAAAATCAAAGTTATATAAATTGTATGGAGAGAGATTAAGTGACAAGACTAAGTCAGGTACAGTGTGGGTGCTCTTAAAGGATATGAACTGGTGTTATCCCACTGAACATATTTCAGTGTTTTAATGATATCTTGATTTGTAGAAATCAAAATGAGATGATTTATGATTCGTGGTGAACTAGAGACATGGAGCTACAAATGGTATGAAGGACTTGGAATCTGATTCAGTCTCTGGGATGTCTAAAATTCTTATGGAAGTTATGCATAGTGTCTTTGTTATGGACAAAACGGTCAAAATGTTTAAAGTGTAACTTCTGAATCACTGAACCGGATTGAATGCTTTTAGTGATATTAGACCTGTAAGACAATAGAGAAGAGTCTTCTAGAAAAAAGTGATGTGTAAGAATGGTCAAGGATATTTCTGGCAAGACACTTAAGTTTAAAAGAACATAAGCCTATAAGGAAGGATAAAATGGACTTTTTGGACTCATTAAAGGCATAAATGGAAAAAGAGAAGTATGGTATGGCTTATAAATTAATGGGAGAACGAAAATGGACAAAAAAAAAGAGAAATATCATGAAGAAAAAAGAGAAATACGAAGAGAAGAAGAAAGAAAGAGAGAGAAAGAAGAGAGATCAAGCTAGGGTTTTAATTTCCTTAGCCTTTAAGAGAGATTTTAAAGTCGTTCAAGAAGAGAATAAGGAAGATGAAGATAAGAGCTTCCATTTGAGCTAAAGATCTCTTTTTGGTGATGAATCAAGGTAAGATCTTTCTGACTCCTTTGGATTTTTGGAAGGATTCTAACTTATGGAGTTTAGAAATTGGTTGGGTTTAAATGTCCTAGAATCAATTTTGGGGATTTTGCATTGTGAAATTTTTAAGTGGATTTCTATTGAAAGAGATTTGGTTTGTTTTAGGTAACCAAGAGACTTCTACCCAAGAACAAGGAGAGAGACAAATTGACTCGAAGTTTTGCAAGACAACTAGGTGGGTAATATATGTATTTATGGTTTTTGTGTAAATAGGCAATAAACCTCAATGTGTTCATATGTTTAAATTGCTAATCTATAAATGGGGATTTGATATTATGAGATCATGTGAGGTTAGAAAAGAGATGATGAAAAATTGAGTTATGATATAGAGTAACCAAGTGTTCTTGAAGTGTAAGCTTATGAATAAGCTAGACTTATAAAAAGGGCAAAGATTGAAAGGAGAAGTTAGAACGATCATGTACCAATGAAGTATATGAAACGTATATAAATTTTGAAATGGAAATGGGCATAAAATGTATATTAGAACATATACCCAGGATTGTCATTGAACATGCATTATACATAGTCCTTTATTGCAATTGTACATAAATGAATGTGGTTATGTGTACAGTTATTGATGAATGTGCAATGTGTGCCTTGCATAAATAGGTTGTGCAGGTATAGTGTCCACATTCTAACGTTTTAGAATTGGGAAGCAAATGTTATTTTGGAGCGTACTGTTAGTAGACCTAGATGGTCTCACCTTATTGTTGTTTATTTATGTTATAAATTGAATGGTTATGACTAATGATGAATGTGTCTTGATTGTTGAAATTCGGAAAATGAAGGTCCGAAGAAGGTGCTATATGAATGAGATATTGAAGTGTTAATTGTAAGTGAATGTGATTGTTAAATGTGCATTTGTATTTGGATATGAACGAAAATTGTGAATGTGCATATGAATGCAAAAGTATGCTCGACATCTGTCTTTGAATCTTGGGACTAAGGTCCGATGATGAATGTGATCAAAATGTGAATGTGCGACATTCATTACATGAATGCATGTAAGATAAAGGAAGTTATGACCGGAGTAGGCAGGACAAAGAGCTTAAAGCTCGGAATGTGAATAGAGCCTTAGGCTCGAATGTGACTATCCCCGATATCCACTAAGGGATATGAGACGTATACGACAAAGCTCGACATCCATTAAAGGATGAGCTGGAAAAAGGCACTCGATCATAACGACAATAATAAATGAAAATGAGTCTCATGTGCATTGCATATGCATAATGAAAAATGTGATTTTTGATACAAAGTATGATTGATTGAATGTACTGTATATGAAATAATGTGATATGTGAATGATTTGTTATGTGATTAAGTGAGCCATCAATGATGGTCACTCACTGAGTTCGCAAAACTCACCCAAAAAATTGCAAATATTTTTCAGGATTCAGAAGAATATCCCGTTAGGCCAACCGGAGTATACCTGCAACATTCAAGTGAAGGATAGAGGTCGGGATCAGTTTGCATATGCATTGCATGTCTATATTTTTGTATTAAATTGTTTATTCTGCAATTTCCGTATGAATTGTAATTTGAAATGATTCTAGTGTTTGTATTTGTGAAAGGGCCAAATGGTCATATGGGAAATTTTGTAAATGACATTATATGGTGGAAAAGGGCTTATGCCCTATTTGATTATTGACTTCCATATGTGTGTTTGTAAAAGAAAAAAAAATTATATGCCGAATTTTGATTGATTGAGTGCTTAGCACACCACCCTCGCGGGGCGCGATCTCGGATATCTCCATCGATTTCGGGTCTGGGTCTTGCGGGAGTGAGTTGCTACATTTATGTGGTATCAGAGCCCAGAAGTACAATCTTATATGGGCATTCTAAAATATGTGTCAAGTTACATGCATATTAGTCATGTCATAGTAGACAGTGACAACTGATCCCCAGTATAAGTTACATGCATGAGCATTTCCTTAAGAGTTTGAGCGGTTAAATGCGTTGAGATAATTGATGATCTGACTGAATGTGAGAAAATAAGGTTTATGGACATATTGGAAATGAGACATAGCATCTGGTTTTGTAGGGTAGATAAGAGTCCCCCACAAAAGGGTACATATCCTTGAAGGTGATATGTCCTTTGGGGTTAAAATAAGTGTGAATCGACATATTGCCATAGATTGATTGGGGAAAATAAGAATATGAATAGAAATGAGGAGACTAATGTGTATAGACAGAATGAAGTGAAATCATAAAATTGTTATTATCACAAAAGGGTGAATTTGGAAAAGAAATGGTTATGTGAGTATTGTGATAAGAGGTTATAATTCAGTATCAGGAGATAGATATGTCCTTGAAGATGAGATATAAATGTGAATACCTTGTCATGAATTGTTGAAAAGATAAATAAGGACATAAATAGAAATAATAAGAAGAAAGTATATAAGTTAAGTTGATTATCGATATAAGAGTTTACGATTCAGTGTGAGAATATATTTGTGAAGTGGAGATTTAAGCTTCACATGAGTTATGCCAAGATATTAGAGTAAATGAAATTGTTTAAGTGCCCTATAGAGCCTCATTACAAGGGATGTTCTGATCATGTAAGCTATGGCATAAATTGACCTTATTGAGATATTATGCATAGTTGAAATTGATCTTCTCGAGGTATTAAGAATGAATGATGTGTAATGACGAAAAATAGTTGATTGATAAGGTTTTTATGAATAGTGTTGATGATTGTAGAAAGAAATCTTCTTTCAAAGAAGAATCTCCCTAAATTGAGTTAAGTTGATCTAACAATCTGATTTAAGAGTAACCAATTAAGAGACAAATCGGAAATTAATATGTAATACGTCAAAAGTGAATAATGGAGTCATATCCTAAGTAGAAACTCAGGCATAAAAAGTGGAATATGCCACTGAGAGTGTGTACTCCAACTACATGAGTGGATTATAAATTCGAGGTGACACTATTGCAACAGTGAGGAAAATATAGGTCCCCCCTTACATTCGAAGCAAACATGTTCGGGAGATACAAATTCAATCTAAGGAATGAAATACCATGTTGGAACCCCTCCCCGGAGAGTCGCGTGCCCGACGTCCTACGTGACATCTGGACGCGCATCTCACAAGGGAGGGATTCCTCACCACGAAAGAAACCTCAAATTTTCTCCCCTCCTTAAAAGAATTTCGTCCTCGAAATTCGTACCTGAATCATTGAAGAGATGGGGATACTTCTGCTTCATAGCTTCCAATAGCTCCCACGTGGCTTCTTCCATAGAATGATTCCTCCATAAGTTGAGAATGATAAAAGAAAAGAATGGGATTGTAAGATCTTATGGATTGGAAATGCTTGATGATTTAAGAAATATGTAGAAGCCTGGGAGTGTGTTGTTGCCTTGAGATATTGAGTTTTATGCCCTCTACTGGCATTCACAAATTTACTTTCACATAAATTGCCAAAACAATGATCTTTTTCCCGAAATCACAATTTCTTATTATTTTCACTTAATAACTCAATGAACCAACCATTCCAACATAACTTTATACACAGAATTATCACATACAAATTCAATACATCATCAAGCATAATTCTTACAAATTTCTAAGTCATTTACATCTTAATTCGAATTTATTATAAAGACGGTAATATACTTATCAACTCAATTATTAAGGAATTACCCACCTTAAATTCCTTTAACTTTGCGACTAATCCAAAGGTCTTGCTTCTACCTCCAATGCCTCAATTCACCTTCATTAACATGATTATCCCATAAGAACATAGGATATCGAAATCGGCGATTTTAAGGATACGAAAGTATAGAATTTAACTTATCTAACTTACCCATAACCTTTCTAAGCTCTTTAAACTAAAACCTAACCAAATAACTCAAAGAAATTGAAAATCCTTACCTTAGGACAAAACCCACGAAATTCTCTTTGTTTCTATAAGGAGATTTAACTCTTCCTTTCACTTTCCTCTTGCATAAAACTCTTAAACCTCTCCTTTCCAAGCAAACAAAACTAAATCCTTACTTCCTTCTTCTTCTTCTTCTTCTTCTTCTTCCACGAAAACTCCTCTCTTTCTTTCTAAGTTTGAAAGTCTCTCTCTATACCTTATAACCCGGTGGTTTTCTAGAAAACTAAGGAATTTATTCTAACTTATCACCTATACCAATACTACTTGAGTTTTAGTAATACTCTCCTTTTCTTTTGCAATTTCATGAGTCTCCTCCATATCCTCGGCTACTTCATTCCTTTAATGCCTTCTTTATTTCTCTAATTACTTTTCTTATTCATTTAAGTCATTAAAGACAATTAAAAGGGCTAAAAGCCCATCTTCCAAACCTTAAGCCTTAAAACCATATACAAACTCTCAAATTGGTCATACACCATCTTATTCTCTTTTAATTCTGACAACTTATTAAAATCTAATTTTTACTAAATTCTATAAATTAAACACTAAGTCTCAAATTATTCTAATTAATCTCAAAATAAATCAAAAACGCTTAAAGCGGATCGGGGCCCAACATACCAGCACACACAAAGTGAAGCATTCAAGTAAATTGAAATGTGTGGAGGAACTAGTACGAGTGAATAGGCGTTTGAGTAAGCCGATGTGAATTAAAGGAATTCGAAGGAAAAGAGAAAATCATTAGAGACAAGAAGTCAAGTGGGAGATTGAAAATGGCACGAGACAAAATTACTTTCATTGGGGGATTAGTCACCTAAGGAATTGCAAGAAATTAACACAAGGAAAAATGTGAGTGATATCTATTGAAGTTAATGATTCTCCAATGATATTATGATATTTAAGATTTAAGTGATCCAAGCAAAATTGTATCAATTAGTATTTGTGATCATAGGCATGTATTTTGAGTGTTTTGAAAAGTAAAAGAGGTGTTTTGAATATTTGAAGAATAAGATACTGCTGATAAAATATCAATTGGATTTGGAGATTGTGCAATGCTTAATGAAGTTTCGCGTCAGAAATTAAGATACAATCTGTTGTAATAATGAAAAGTGGGTTTTGATGTGCTTATGATAATGAAAATCTTATGAGTTGATTTTGATACATGGTTTATAATCGTTATGATAGAAATCGCTTTGAAATCTTGGAGACATTAGATGTACAAAGCCAATTCTGAAATGTACATTATGTAAGATTGAATAAATTATTGAGTTTGAAGGAAATGCACAAATGAGTGCTATAATGGTAAAATTAGTGTGTAATCTGACACACTGAACAAACAATTTTATAATGGAATAATACACATTTAGATATTGAGGTTTCCACATTTAGTGTAATGAGGAGTGCAGATTATTGAGGGGTATACGGGGTAAAATAAAGTTTGCTAGTTGCATTGAAATTAAGATTAAGTCTACTGGAAAGAAGTAAGAAAACCGAAAAGCTAAAGAATTCAAAATTGTGAATCACCCTGAAAAAGGTAAAAACGATTATGAACTTTCGAGTGAAATTGGAAAATGAACGATATTTGGTGATTGAAATAAGAAGTACGTATATCCGATTAAGATGATTGAGCAAAGAAAGTGTTAGAGAAGCCTAAGTAACAACTTAAGATAAACATCCTAGTGGGGATATGCTAAGATTGTATCTTAGCTGCTAAAGTTGAAGAAACAAGTGATTGAAGGTTTGAGCTACCAGTAGTTTTAACTGTTAGAAATATGCTTGAAGCTCATATTTTTGAATTCGTAGGAAGATGAGATTGAGGCAGAATTCGAATTGACTACAGGTATAACAATTGTTATCGTAGTGGCATCATTAGAAGTGATATGGGTATAGTATGACAGAAGGGTGGTTTTTCACCCTAACATTGAGATGAAGAAGGCCTAAAATGATATGAGGCCATAATAAATGTGAGATAATGCTAGCGAGTTAGATGAATATGAAATAAGAGTAAAGTGACTCATGAAAGATAAATGAGTTAGGTGGACCAACACCGTATTTAGAGACTATAGTGAAATGGGCATAAGAGTTGAATGTGTTAATATTAAAGAGAAGTGAACTATCAAAGGAGAGATGAAATGTTTTTGTGAGTAACCTAGTTGGTTCCTCAACCTTTATGTGTTTAATATTATGCACTTATGCCATGTGGAGATAATAGAGGGTTTATGTGTTTGATTTTGAGGGATTTCGGACCATAGGTGTCCGAAATATCGGAAACTTGATATCGAAGTGCTATTTATGTGTGAGTGTGAAATTATTTATTGCTAATGTGAATTGAGACATATGCATTCATGCATAAAGGCATGTTCAGATAATGAAAGTTGTGACCGGAGTAGCCACCGTATTTCAGAGCTTAAAGCTCAACGCAACAGGGCCTCGAGCCCAACGTAATTCAGAGCCACAAGCTCACCGTATCAGGGCATTCAGGCCCAACGTAATTCAGAGTCACAGGCTCACCGTATCAGGGCATTCATGCCTAACGTAATTTAGAGCCACAGGCTCATCGTATCAGGGCATTCAGGCCCAACGTATTTCAGAGCCACAGGCTCACCGTATAATGTGCTCGTCACTGGGACTTATCAGGCGCACGGTCATAACACCATAATAAATTGGAAGGTGTCACATGTGCATTCTGCATATATGAATGATAAATTATGAACTGTGTGAGGGGAGAAATGCCTTATATTGTGAAATGATGATGTATGCGATATTTCTATTATGTGGAATATTGTGAACTGTTTGTATATGCATGAATTGAGTGAACCATTGATGATGGTCACCTCCACTGTATTGATCAATCAGATGAAAATTTCAAAGACGAAATTTATTAAGGGGGGAGAAATGTAACATCCCGTCCCCTTATTAAGGGTTACTACCCAAACTTTCGATATTTGTGAACTCAAAGAGAGGTTAAGGAAATGCATTTTCTTGCTCATGCACCATGCTAGCATATAAGCACACAGATACGAAATGCTTTAGCATAAAAAGTGGTACATGCATTAATTGAAAACTTCTGCGTGTAAATGGTATTAAATGTGATTTTATTGAAAATGAGGAGTAGAAGGAGTAGAAAGAGTGATCTTGGTATGAGTTGTAATAAGGAAAGATTTAGAAACAAGATTGGTAGTGATCTGGAAAATTTTCACTGAATATGCTTCAGTCATTTAGCCACAACGTTTTTTCTAGTAATCCAAACGAGATGATTCTTGATTTGGATTAAAATAGAGATATATGGCTACATTTTGTGTGAAGACATCAAATTTCAATTCTATGCATAAGAGTCTCAAATATTGTCATGAAGTGAAGAATTGGGTGCAGTGTTGGTGTATGAATGAAAAATTTGTATTCAGACTTTAAGGGAAAATTTGGGATTCATAAAGATGGATTTTGGCAAATTTTCCTTATTAAAATTTGTAGATCTTTATTTTATCTTTCCAACGGTATAAATTTTGTAAAATGTGGACATCTGAGTCAAAAGTTATGCATCTTATAAGTGAAGATGTTCTAGACGCAGAAAAACAGATGCAGAAAAACAGACTAAAGAAAAGTGAGATAATACAGAAGTTAGACGATAGAATTGGCCTTTGAGGTCTTCACAGAAGTTCTATATCTTGAAGTCTTCCTTCCAATGGTCCAAAAATTAAGTCAATTGGACATCTTTAGCAAAAGTTATATCATTCGCACTGAGATATGTACAGACCCAAAAAGACAGACGCAGAAAAGCAGACGCAGAAAAGCAGATGAAAGCAAAGTGAGACGATACAGATGTTATACGATAGAATTGGTGTAGCATCCCACTCTCGCAAGACCCGAACCCGATATCGATGGTGATATCCAAACCCGTGCCTCACGAGGGTAGTATGCTAGAACGGTCAAATCAATTTAAAACAGATTTCGGTAAACAATTTGGGCCACGATACGAAAACATTTTCAATCAAAGTCCAATTTCATTCATAAAACCATTCATACACATATAGATTGACAACCAATTTGGGTCCAATACAATAACAATATTTATCTACGAAAAAAAAATACAATTTTTTTGACATAGAACCAGAATGACTCAAATGCAGACATGAGACTGATCCCGACACCAAACTCTGCCTTGCTTGCAGTAATCATACTCCCGTTCCACTAACGGGGTACTCTTCAATTTCTGAAAAATAGTTGCAATGTTGGGTGAGTTTGTGAACTCAATGAGAAAGTATCATCGATGGTTCACTTAATTCATGCATATTCAATCAATTTACTAAATAATACATACAATCACATTTCTCAAATGTAAGGCGTTTCGCCTTTAACGCAATTCATATTCGATCATTTATAGATGTAATGCACATGTGACACTTTTCATTTTTCATTTCGTTGTTGTGACTGCATACCAAAGCTGTCCCAATAGCAGGCACATTCGTTGAGCGGTGGCTCACGAAAATATTGGGCTTGAAGCCCTGATACATTGAGCCTGAGGCTCTAAATACGTTGGACCTGAGGTCCTGTGCGTTGAGTTGAAAGCTCTCATATACGTTGGGCGTGATATGCCCTGATACGGTGGCTATTCCGGTCACAACTGCCTTTATCTGATCATACTTTTATGCATGCAATGTACATGTTCCAATTTCCATTTACATGTCAATGTTATTTGCCATTTCTTCGGACTTTCGGTCCGGTATTTCAATCATATACATTTTCAATTTATTGCATTGATGCATTCACAGATTATTTACACATTAGCACTTCAATATCACATTTCCAACATTTCGGACACCCTTGGTCCGAAATCAATCAAAATCAAACACACAGATCCTTCCTTAACTCCACATGGCATCAATGCGTAATATTATACACACACATAGATTGAGAAACCAACTAGGTTACTCACCTATCACTTTCGAGCTAATGTCGGGAAGTCTCTGCAACGTCCGTGGGATGACGTTCCAACTGTGCCTCTATAACAATTAAAATAAGTACACATTACCAACTGTATAGTTAGAAATATCAAACAATGCACATGAAACAATTAAAACGTATACAATGCATGTTCATGGCATTCCCAACCCTAATCCAAAATTTTCCCATCATAAAAATTTCACCTAAAAATTAGAAACCTAACGGTACCGAAATTACTCAATTCGGGCCTCGATCGGTCCAAAAATAAATAAAACAGTGGCCACATAACTATTATCCGGACCCACGTCAATTTTCCGTCCAAAAATTCCCAATCTCTCAAAAAATGAAATTAAATATTCAATGAATCCGATGCCTCAAGAATTAGGTCAATCGGACGTCGGACGGAAAAGTTATTCACGAAAGAAACCAAAATTCACATTAAACAATTAATATCTACATATACATAACCCTTATTTCCTTTTTTTTCTGATTTCCAACCAAACTTCCAACACCCATAACTCTTTGCAAACAATTCAGAAAATTATAAACCATATCTCATTGGAAAGATAATGAAACCCTCTACAAGTTTTATTTAGACCATTCAAAGTAATTCCACCCCTAAGGGTGTCAAAAATCCCATGAAAGCTACTGCTCACTCAAAGTCACTCAACACAGTACAGTATCTTGTAAATTCAGTAACTTTCATTCTCTTCAGTCACAAATTACACAATAAATATTCTCATCAATATCACAATGTTATCTAAAAGTTTTATGAATAACCAAAATCCTAATTCATTTACTAACTAGGTCAAATAATTCACCGAAGCATCTGTCTACTAAACTATCCCAATCTGAGCAGTACATTTTCAACCAGTATATCTCCTAGCACAAATGTCAAACAAATCACTACTTTATATCCCTGAAAAGATAAGATCTCAAACTTAAATTTTCATGAAGAACTCAAAATCGAATTCGATTTCTAACAATTTCAAAACTGTTATGCAAGTTTCTGCCATGATCAGCAATCCATGACCTAGCTTAGGTTCAGTTTTTGTAAAATCATAACTTCCAAATATGAAATCCAAAAATTACATTCCATATATCCTCTTCAAGATAATTTCTTCCTCTACAACTTTTTACAAGATTACCAAAGCCAATTCTAGTCACAAAAATTGCTAAAATGGATTCCAATCAGAAAGCTCACAAAATCAACAATTAGGCTAGGTTTCCACAAATGACAGAAAATCAGTCAACATTCCACAATGCATAACTCCCAATATACAGATCGAAAAATAGCAAAATCAGTGCTGATGGAAAGCTAACTTAATATGCGTCAACTTTCATGAAGACCATTTTCCCAAATTCCATATCAATTAATTTAGAAAAATCAGCAAAACACTTTGATCATAGTTTCGGTTACTGTTCACAGACACTAAAACAATAACTTTCCATGCAAAAATTCGCCCTTCTAGAATTACAATTTAACAACACCTATTTCATACAAAATTGTAGCTAACATCCCAAAGTTTAATTGGGAACAAACCTCACCTCATTTTCTCACCTACACAATTAGTTATGATCAAAACATTACAATAGGTTCAACACTAAATTTTCCAGATTTCATCCTTACCTCTTCCTCTTCCATTCTATCACTTTACCTACATCAACATACACTCATTTACACCTCCAATTCAACCACAAAATCATTACAACATTTACTTACATGATTAAACAAGATTTGGCAGCACATACACAAATAACTTTCCTTAATTTTCCATTCATCTAGACTTCCAACAAGCAAGCCAAAACCAAGCCAAAATCAATGGAAACCATTCATTCACTCATCCATACACAAGCATACATTTACACCCATTCAAACCTACCATTATCATCATGAATAAATGCACAAGTACTTCCCATGAATGCTTCTAACTACCAAAAGAATGAAGAAAAACACAATTCTTACCTTAATCAAGTTACAAGCTCTCAATTCTTCAAGTTCACACCACTTCTACTTCAATCTTCCAAGCTTTACTCAATTCTTTACCTCTCACCAAAACTCACGATTATCACTATACTCATAATTTCAAAGCTTGAGTTTGGTCTTGAGTGTGACTAAGGAGAAACAAATAAGGAACCAAGGAAGACTTCTTATATGGGATAAGAAGAAGGAAACTTCAAAGGAGAAAGGAAATGAAGGAAGCTACGGGTGAAGAAGGAATTTAAGCTTTTCAAGTAACTTTTTTAAGTGTTTCAAGGAAGAGTGTCGAAAATTACATGGAGAGTATAAGACAACTCTCATTAATGAAGGAGGACACTTGGCTTGTAAAGGGGAAAAGGACAAAAACCATTATAATCCTATTTAATTAAGTAAAAGAATATTAATCCCAATTAATCTTTAAGCCATCTTATGCTAATGGCTCTTTAAAAATTCATGTATCCAATAATCTCATGCCATTTGGCAGTCCGTTTCAGTACAGAAAAATCCACTCAATAAGCCAGTTGAAATTTTCCGGTCCGGGCAAGTACCCCGAAAAATTCCAAAAAATTTTTCACAAATCCCTAAAAATATAAAACACTCAATGGCGTACTCGGAACAATTTTTCAAACACAAGAACCACGTTAATCACACTAAAATTACATTAGGCACGAAAACCGGGAATGTCATGTATGCATGTACAGTAATTTCATGTGCACAAATGATACTGTGTATCAATCCTATTATGCATGAACAGTCCTAAGTCATTCCGATCCATCTCATCCTATGCCAAATTTACTATTTTACCCTTCCAGTAGGGGGTGGGATGTTACAATTCTCCCCTCCTTCTAAAAATTTCGTCCTCGAAATTCTCATTCAACGGTTCAATATAACAGTATTCCTATGTTCCTATATGTCCCATACACTTTTCCACTCAATAATTCATTTTTCGAAAGGTCACAGTAACCATACTCAGTCAGGTGTTCAGTCACTTATTTGGCTAACTCGTTATTACTCATCACAGTAGACAGACTCAACAAGGCTGTCAGTCGACGATCTCACAATCTTAACTATCTCACTTGCCATTTTCAGTGCCATTTTCAGAGTAACCACTACTTTTAGTTCCAATGCTATGACTTAAATCACTATTTCCGAACCTGTTATCACTCAATATCTTTTTCTCAATATACAAACTTATTCCAATAACTTCCTTAATACCCCTTTTTTTTCCAATTCTGGGTATACTTTATCGCTATGATACTTCCAATAAAATATTTTCTCTCGTCTGCGACACTTCCCTTTCCTTTGTTTCACGCATCACAAGCATCTTGACTCACTGTTGGTCTTTGCCTCTTGTTAGGCATTTTTTTCTGTGTAATACAAGCGTGTACAATTCCATCTTGTGCTTACCATTAGTTCTATAATCATTCAGTCAAAACTATATCATAAGGTTATAATTCTCTATAGTCCAAATACTTAAGCACTTTTCCTATTGAACATTCAAACCTCTACGCACTTGAATCTATAACCACTTCGTTCTATACCCATAGTTATTCAATTTCACTTTCGCATATACTTATTAGAATGTCTAGCTTCGACTTTTCACTTTCTTTTTCTATCACCTTTTTGTCGGGTACACCTACTTCTTCTTTGAATCATTCAATATTGTTTGTTTGTTTTTTTGTTTTTTTGTTTTTGTTTTCGATTTCCCTCACATATTCAGACTCATTATAGGACTCACCACTTTAACTTCTGCACTCTTAATGTAGCATCCCGTTACCGATGCGATGAACATCGTGTTATGAGTGTAGAGTTGTTAGTGCTTAATTTGTGATCGAGTGTTTTGTGGCCTCTGATTTTAGAGATAGATCATTTGCACATGCATATACATAGTGACATGTATTCATGATTGTTCGGCATTTGATAGTGATTGTGTTTGGAAAAGTGAAATTGAGATGATTTTGTGAATTGTGATTATTTAAAATGTTGAAATAATTGGGTTAATGAAATCTTGCGATTATGAATTTTGGTGAAATTATTGTATTTGTATATGCTGGTAAATTTATGGTGTATTGGAAGATATATTTATAGTTGGGAGCAAGAATTAATTAAATGAAGTGTTGGAGATAGTTTGGTTATATTGGAAAGGGGAGAACTAAATGGAGTTAGTTCAAAAGTAACTAAGTTATAGTTTATTCATTAAGAAAGTGACATGTGTACTTGGACTTTGTACCCTAGCTAGGAGTAGGTGGTCACTATTCCTTGAGGGCTGATGGGTTAAGTCTTGTCCAAGCCTTCTTTATTCATTTTCTTCCAAAAAAAAACTTTTCTCTCGGAGACATAGAGCTTTCCTACCCAAATTATCTTCTAAGGGACTTTGGTGTTCTTTCTTTCTTTCACCAACCTTTCTCTACCTTTGGTGTTGTCGACACTAAGGAGAATCCATAAGCTGATCTTTTCGTGTGGAGTTTAGAGCTTGAAGATCTGTTTGAGTTCTCAGCAGTAAGTGTTAGAGAAACCCCTCTTTGTTAGAGATTTATGAAATAAAGTTGAGAGATTTCAGTCGTTTTCATGGAAAGATGTATTTCATGTGTTTGTTCATAAATCCTGGGTAGTTGGGGAGGAATAAATTCTGTTATAGTGTTAAATGAGTGGTTGAGAAAACTTTTAGTGTTCGGTGATATGTCCTGGAAAGGAAAATCAGCTGAAGCGAAAATCAGCTGAAGGAAAATCAGCTGAAGCAAAAACAGACGATATGGACGTGATATCGATAGATTTAGACAAAATTTCCTTCTTGAAAGTTGTAGATCTTTCTTTTTTCTATGAGATAGATGTCAAGTTTGTCCAATTTGGATATTGGAGTCAAAAGATATGATCTATATAAGTGGACATGTTCTGAAGCGAAAACCAGCTGAAAGGAAAATCAGCTGAAGCGAAAATCTGCTGAAGGAAAATCAGCTGAAGCAAAAGTAGACGATATGGACGTGATATCGATAGATTTAGACATAATTTCCTTCTTTAAAGTTGTAGATCTCTCTTTTCTCTATGAGATAGATGTCAAGTTTGTCCAATTTGGATATTGGAGTCAAAAGATATGATCTATATAAGTGGACATGTTCTGAAGCGAAAACCAGCTGAAAGGAAAATCAGCTGAAGCGAAAATCAGCTGAAGGAAAAATCAGCTGAAGCAAAAGCAGACGATATGGACGTGATATCGATAGATTTAGACAAAATTTCCTTCTTGAAAGTTGTATATCTTTCTTTTCTCTATGAGATAGATGTCAAGTTTTTCCAATTTGGATATTGGAGTCAAAAGATATGATCTATATAAGTGGACATGTTCTGAAGCGAAAACCAGCTGAAAGGAAAATCAGCTGAAGCGAAAATCAGCTGAAGGAAAATCAGCTGAAGCAAAAGCAGACGATATGGACGTGATATCGATAGATTTAGACAAAATTTCCTTCTTGAAAGTTGTAGATCTTTCTTTTCTCTATGAGATAGATGTCAAGTTTGTCCAATTTGGATATCGGAGTCAAAAGATATGATCTATATAAGTGGACATGTTCTAGGCAGAAAAAAAAATCAGCTGAAGCAAAAATCAGAAGGAAGGAAAAATCAGCTGAAGCGAAAACCAGCTGAAGCGAAAACCAGCTGAAGGAAAAACCAGCTGAAGCAAAAATCAGCTGAAGCAAAAATCAGCTGAAGCAAAAATCAGCTGAAGCGAAAACCAGCTGAAGCAAAAATCAGACGGAAGGAAAGCGATGCATGCATAGATCGATGTTTTGAGGATAACTTGAGTTATAGAACTCCAAATGACCTGATTCTTGAAGCATTGGATTCCTAACACATTTCTTAATATCTCCACAAACAATTTATGGGTTTTAGTATTAAATTGGAAATGATTAAGTGAGTCAAAGTAAGGGTATTGGTGGAGGAACATGAACTAGATGTTTTCTTGAACATGTTTGATGATGTGATGATATCTTGGTCTATGGTATTCCAATTAAGGTGATACTTGATTCGTTATGAACTAGAAAGAGGTCTATCATTGTGATAAAGATTGAGAGTTTGAATTTTGATTTACGGATTGCAAGTATCGAAAGAGAGTCCATTATAGTTTTAATGTGACCAAAGAGTTACGTTGTAACTAGCGAGTGTGATTAGAGTTTGAGTGAGTGAAATTGAATTAAAGGGAATGCTATTGACCTAGTGAATAGTGAATTTTGGTTGTAAAGTGGCGATAGCGAATTGGGTTTAGTGGTAGAATCATGAACATGCATCATACAAGTTTGAATTAAAGACATGTGCATTATTGAATATCTTTAATTGAGCACCTAGTGATGAGAAATTGTTTGATTGTTTTAGAGGCTCCGTTGGATCGTCGGACCACGGATATTCTTGGGACTTCAGCGTAGCTCGGAAGTTACTGGTGAGTAACCTAGTTGGTTCCTCGACTTTTAAGTGATTATATGTGCTGTGAATATGTATAAATTAAGTGTAAAGGTGAGTGATATACATGTGAAGTGAATGAGCTAAATCGATAAGTGTTAGTGATTGTACCAAGTGTGATCTACATAAATGTGAATTCATGTGAATGAGAATCGGTGTATATAATTGTGAATAAGAGCTCTGATTGTGACAAGTGAGTGAAGTGAGATAAATGTGCTAGTATTTGTGTAAGTGTGGCGCATGCCTAGCATGATATGAGCGGTAAAATTTACCGTTGTGACTAGAGCACGATGATTGAGCTTTGAGCTCGATTATCGTGAGAGGGCTCAGAGCCAAATCGGCGAGAGTGCATACCCGGAGGGCTCTCTATTTGCCTAAATTGTGATCATTGTGAAAAGGAATAGTGCGTACCAGAGGGCTCTCCTATCCCTAAAGTGAGTGGGCGTGAGTGCATACCACGAGGGCTCTCCTACTTGCCAAAATGTGAATATAAATGCTCAGTCACAAAAATGTCATAACAAGAGACTTTGCATACATATGCATCTGAGTGTATAGTGTGATGGAGAATCACGAGTGACATACTGAAAAATGTGGATTGATATGTGATATTGTAATTGTGTAAATTGTGAAGTGTAATGTGAGAATTATCTGACGATGTAAAGTGCGCATTGTGATATTGCGTGTGATATAATATAATGTGTAAATTGTGAATAGTGTTTATAAAGCGTTAAAGTGTAATTTGAGATATAGTATATGTATATGCATGTGTTGGATGAACCATCAATGATGGTTTCTCATTGAGTTCATAAACTCACCCAACATTGCAATATATTTTTCAGACGGCGTCGGTGGGACTCTAGCTCCGGGATAGACGTTTACTGCGGTGAGTGTTCGTGATCAAGGACAATGATGGATCATAGGTCGGTCATTTGGGGTGACTTCTTTCGGGAACATTGTTTTGGGATGACTTAGTATGAGCGTTTGTATCGGTTTCCTTTTGAGATGTATTTAGCTTTGTAGGGGCGATAGGTGGTCTATATTTTGGGATTGATGTTATAAATGAATGATTATTATGGTTTTAAATTTGAGTGATTTTCATATTGTGGAATTTAGTGTATTGATGCCATGCGAGTGTTTAGAGATTGTTTTCGTAGTAGCACTTCCTTATTGTGGGATATCGTCGGAGCGACCCACAGGCGTCCCAATGTGTACCTACGGTGAGGCGCTACATTAGGTGGTATCGAGCATGGTTTGACATCTTTTGGGCATAGTGTGTTTTAGGCCTGAATTTGGTCAAAAAAAAAAGCAGTAATTGATCGAATTCTTATGTGTTGTAGGTCATCCGTTCTTGGGGATCAAGTGGATCAACCGGTGACCTAGGATCCGTGGGAGCTAGTAGAGAGTCCCCTATGCCTCATTCGATGAGTTGCCTCCCGAGTTCCGTGAGGCGGAGGCGGAGGTTCGATAAATGCATGGCGGCGGTTGACTTCTATGGCGCACTGAGCCTGCGGAGGTCGAGGATGGTTAGAGAGGACCGAGAGAGTCTGGATCGGATGAGTTGTGATCACGGAGAGGCGTTTTGACTATCAGATGTCATTGCTTGAGGTCCGGCTTACCGTTGGTGGAAGGCTGTTAGGCGGTTCTTCGAGCCTGTTTATTGACTTGGGATGATTTCTGCGGGCATTGAGAGATAATTTCATGCCCAAGGATTATCTAGAGATGAAGATGAGAATTTCTTGAGGTGAGGAGGCGGATGTCGATGGCGATTATGAGGTTCGATTTAATGAGTTAGTGGGATATGCCTCTTACGTGGTCGCCTGAGTCGGCAGATGCGAGGAAGTTTGAGGGTGGACTCGATTTTGAGATCCGTTCGGCCAGCTTGAGCGGATATGGATTCCTTTATTGATTGAGGCATTGCGGTGAGAGTTGGCGACCGAGGCGAGAGACGAGTGAGTGCAGTCAGGCCCCGATGGCAAAAGACCGAAGCGGTAGTCGAGCGGTGAGTAGAGGATCTAGTAAGCGCCAAGCCGGGACTTTCGGTCGTCTGGCGAGGCGAGCGAGCGATGAAGGCAGAGGCGATTTTCTCGATCTGGTTTGATGGCGGCCGTAGTGGTACTAGAGGCTCGGGGCGAGTATCCCGTGTGTGAGTTCTGCGAGAGGAGGCATAGTGGAAGTCTTTGGCTACTCTGGAGCTTGTCTCAAGTGTGGTTCAATGGACCACCGGCTCGAGAGTGTCCTTTCCTTGTGGAGGCCCGATCTGCTATGATGGTAGATCTGGCGTCACGACCACGGTGCAGCAGAGCCGTGGAGGTGGATCGAGGTTGAGGCCGAGGCGAGGCCGAGGCCGAGCAGAGGATCGATGGTGAGATCGAGGACAGAGAAGCGTGGCGGCGGTCCCGTGCCGAGTCTATCTATGACTCGGCGGGAGGCTCGAGAGTCTCAGATGTTATTCTTGGTATGCTTCTAATTTCGGTTTTGAAGCATATGCATTGATGGATCTGGATCCACTCATTCATTTATTGCACCGCATGTGGCATATAGATTACATTGTGATAAAGAGAGATTGCGGTGTGGGCTAGAGGTGAGTACACCTCTCGGTAAGTCTGACAGTGTTGGGAGAGGTCTGTAAGGGATGTGTGATAGTGATTGATCGAGCGAGTTGAGTGCGAGATCTCATAGTGCTATCCTTGAGAGATTGATGTGATCCTAGGTATGGGTGACTGCTTCGCCCATAGAAATGTGATGGATTGTTATACCAAGGAGGTTGTGTTGGAATCTCCTGGTCGGTAGAGATTTGTTTTTGAGGTATTAGTCGGCGATGCCGCTAGGATGTTTTCTTTTATGAGTGCCACGAGATTGATGCGAGAGAGGATGTGAGGCCTATTTGGCCCATGTGATCGATTCTAGAGTTGGCGAGATTAGAGGATGTCCTGTGATCGGGAGTTTCGGATGTGTTCCCAGATGAGTTCTGGGTTTTGCCGGATCGGGAGGCGAGTTTGGGATAGACCTCGTTCGGTACCGCTCTATATCTATTCCTCTATATAGGATGGCACCGGTGGGCGAGGGAGCTTAAGGCTCGATTCAGGAGTTATTAGATAAGGGGTTCATTAGACCCAGTGTTTCGCCTTGGGGAGCTCCAGTGTTGTTTGTGAAGAAGAAAGATGGGACATTGAGGTTGTGTATCGATTATAGGCAGCTTAATCGGGTTACTGTCAAGAATAAGTACCCATTGCCTAGGATCGATGATTTATTTGATCGACCGAGGAGCTCGAGTGTTTACTAAGTTAGACTTGAAATCGAGGTATTATCGGTTGAGGATAACGGAGGCCGATATGCCTAAGAGTGCGTTCGAGGAGTAGGTATGGGCATTTGAGTTCTTAGTGATGCCGTTTGGATTGACTAATGCCCGGCAACCTTCATGGCCTTGATGAATAAGGTCTTTCATTTCTACCTTGATCGGTTTGTGATTGTGTTTATTGCGATATCTAGTGTATTCGAGGTCGAGAGAGGAGCATGTGGAGCATCGAGGACCAGTATTGCAGATTATGAGAGAGGCGGTTGTATGCCAAATTTGCGAAATGTGAATTACGGCTTGATGAGGTGGTGTTCCTAGGACATATAGTGTCCGGTGAGGGTATCCAGTGGATCCTCACAAGATTGAGGCGGTCTTGAGTTGGGAGGTTAGAGGCGTGTCGAGTTGAGGAGTTTCCTCGGAATAGCGAGGATATTACGGAGGTTTGTCGAGGGTTCTCGGTGATCTCGGCCTTGGACGAAACTTCGAGGAAGAGTGTGGTTTTCCGATGGGATGATGAGTGTCGAGGAGCTTTGAGGAGCTCGAGCGGCGTTTGACTACGGCACGGTGTTGGCGTTGCCATCGTGGTCCGGAGGTTATGTGGTATTGATGATGCGTCGCGGCGGGGTTTGGGTTGTGTCTTGATGCGGCATGGTAGAGTGATAGCGTATGCCTCGAGGCAGTTGAGGTCTCATGAGAGGAATTACCCGTGCATGATTTAGAGTTGGTTGCGGTTGTGTTTGCCACGAAGATCTGGAGACATTACTTGTATGGGAGATGTTCCGGATCTTCACGGATCATAAAAGCTTGAGGTATCTGTTGAGTCAACGAGAGTTGAATCGAGATGAGAGGAGATGGGTGAGTTGTTGAAGGATTACTGTTGCACTATTGAGTACCACCTGGGAAGGCCAATGTGGTGGCGATGCCTTGAGTAGGAGATCGCATGGTAGTGTAGCTCGAGTTCAGTGTCGAGGTTGTCGTGCCTAGTTGATTGAGAGCACTTAATGTGCAGATGGATTTGGCTCGGGATGGAGCCTTGACATGCCTACTCGAGATTGAGACCGATGTTGCGGGATCGGATCCGGGCGATTCAGGATCGGGACCCGGTGTTAGTGAGATTGATGGATAGAGTCGAGGCGGGGTTGTTGCTGAATTTGAGTTGAGAGATGAGACTCTTTGGATGGGTCGAGATTGTGTGTGCCTAATGTGGGTGAGCCGAGACAAGAGATTTTAGAGGAGGCGATGTAGCCGCTTATGCGATGCACCACGAGTCACCAAGATGTATAATACTCTCAAGTTGCTTTTTGGTGGCGGTATGAAGAGACAAGTGGCGAGTTTGTTTCTCGATGTTTGGCGTGCCCGGTGAGTTAAGTGAGCACCAGCCCCGATGGGTAAGTTGCATTCGTTGCCCATTCCGGAGTGGAAGTGGGGCGAATCACTATGGATTTTATTATGGGGTTGCCGAGGACGCCGAGGCAAAGATGATGCGATCTGGGTCATAGTGGACCGATTGACCAAGTCGGCTCATTTCTTGCCGTCTTGAGAGAACAATACTCTCGATCAATTGGCTCGAAGTATGTGATGTAGATTGTGCGTTGCATGGGGTCCCGTGTCTATAGTGTCGATCGGGATCCCAGATTTACTTCGAGGTTACGGAGGAGCTGCGATCATTATTTGGTTCGAGGGTGAACTTTAGTCTGACGTTTCATCCTCGCACAGATGGGCGAGTGAGAGGACTATCAAGGCTGTTGAGGATATCTTTGAGAGCTTGTGTATTAGAGTTCAAAGGTGCTTGGGATCAATACTTGGCTCGATTGAGTTTGCGTACAATAATCGATGCAGAGCGGTATTGGGATGGCACCGTATATGAGGCCTTGTATGGCGGGCGTGCAGATCACCTCTTCTTTGGGATGAAGAGGGTGTGAGGATGCTTGAGGGCCCCGAGCTGATCCGGGATCTGATGGATAACGTGAGAGTGATTAGGAGTCGCATTAAAGCGGCTCGGGATAGAACAGAAGAGTTATGTGGATCAAGATCGACGAGAGATAGAGTATCTTTGTGGGTGATAGAGTGTTCCTTGAGTGTCTCCTTGGAGAGGAGTTACGAGGTTTGGCCTTAGGGCAAGTTGAGTCCCGATTATATCGGCCCGTATGAGATTCTTGAGAGGATTGGACCATTAGCCTATAGATTGGCGTTGCCTAGTGAGATGTCCCGGTTACGATGTTTTTCATGTGAGTATGCTCGGAGATACCGCTCGGACCGTCGCATGTGATTCCGGCTCAAGAGATTGAGATAGCGAGTGATATGAGTTATAATGAGGGAGTGCAGATTATCGGATCGTGGGTCAAGCAATTGAGGGCGAGGTGATTCCATTGGTGAAATTCCTATGGAAGAACCATTCTTGAGGAGGCAACTTGGGAGGCGAGGAGCACATAAGGAGGCGGTACCTCATCATCTGCTCGACCGGTCGGTATGAAATTTCGGACGAAATTTTCTTTTAGGAGGGAGAATTGTAGCATCCCGTTACCGGCGCGATGAGCATCGTGTTATGAGTGTAGAGTTGTTAGTGCTTAATTTGTGATCGAGTGTTTTGTGGCCTCGATTTTAGAGATAGATCATTTTGCACATGCATATACATAGTGACATGTATTCATGATTGTTCCGCATTTGATAGTGATTGTGTTTGGAAAAGTGAAATTGAGATGATTTTGTGAATTGTGATTATTTAAAATGTTGAAATAATTGGGTTAATGAAATCTTGCGATTATGAATTTTGGTGAAATTATTGTATTTGTATATCTTTGGTAAATTTATGGTGTATTGGAAGATATATTTATAGTTGGGAGCAAGAATTAATTAAATGAAGTGTTGGAGATAGTTTGGTTATATTGGAAAGGGAGAACTAAATGGAGTTAGTTCAAAAGTAACTAAGTTATAGTTTATTCATTAAGAAAGTGACATGTGTACTTGGACTTTGTACCCTAGCTAGGAGTAGGTGGTCACTATTCCTTGAGGGCTGATGGGTTAAGTCTTGTCCAAGCCTTCTTTATTCATTTTCTTCCAAAAAAAAACTTTTCTCTCGGAGACATAGAGCTTTCCTACCCAAATTATCTTCTAAGGGACTTTGGTGTTCTTTCTTTCTTTCACCAACCTTTCTCTGCCTTTGGTGTTGTCGACTCTAAGGAGAATCCATAAGCTGATCTTTTCGTGTGGAGTTTAGAGCTTGAAGATCTGTTTGAGTTCTCAACAGGTAAGTGTTAGAGAAACCCCCTTGTTGTTAGAGATTTATGAAATAAAGTTGAGAGATTTCATCGTTTTCATGGAAAGATGTATTTCATGTGTTTGTTCATAAATCCTGGGTAGTTGGGGAGGAATAAATTCTGTTATAGTGTTAAATGAGTGGTTGAGAAAACTTTTAGTGTTCGGTGATATGTCTGGAAAGGAAAATCATTTGAAGCGAAAATCATTTGAAGGAAAATCAGTGAAGCAAAAGCGAGCGATATGGACGTGATATCGATAGATTTAGACAAAATTTCCTTCTTGAAAGTTGTAGCTCTTTCTTTTCTCTATGAGATAGATGTCAAGTTTGTCCAATTTAGATATTGGAGTCAAAAGATATGATCTATATAAGTGGACATGTTCTGAAGCGAAAACCAGCTGAAAGGAAAATCAGTGAAGCGAAAATCAGTGAAGGAAAATCAGCTGAAGCAAAAGCAGACGATATGGACGTGATATCGATAGATTTAGACAAAATTTCCTTCTTGAAAGTTGTATATCTTTCTTTTCTCTATGATATAGATGTCAAGTTTGTCCAATTTGGATATTGGAGTCAAAAGATATGATCTATATAAGTGGACATGTTCTGAAGCGAAAACCAGCTGAAAGGAAAATCAGCTGAAGCGAAAATCAGCTGAAGGAAAAATCAGCTGAAGCAAAAGCAGACGATATGGACGTGATATCGATAGATTTAGACAAAATTTCCTTCTTGAAAGTTGTAGATCTTTCTTTTCTCTATGAGATAGATGTCAAGTTTGTCCAATTTGGATATTGGAGTCAAAATATATGATCTATATAAGTGGACATGTTCTGAAGCGAAAACCAGCTGAAAGGAAAATCAGTTGAAGCGAAAATCAGCTGAAGGAAAATCAGCTGAAGAAAAAGCAGACGATATGGACGTGATATCGATAGATTTAGACAAAATTTCCTTCTTGAAAGTTGTAGATCTTTCTTTTCTCTATGAGATAGACATCAAGTTTGTCCAATTTGGATATCGGAGTCAAAAGATATGATCTATATAAGTGGACATGTTTCGAAGAAAAAATCAGTGAAGCAAAATCAGAAGGAAGGAAAAATCAGCTGAAGCGAAAACCAGCTGAAGCGAAAACCAGCTGAAGGAAAAACCAGCTGAAGCAAAAATCAGCTGAAGCAAAAATCAGCTGAAGCAAAAATCAGCTGAAGCAAAAATCAGCTGAAGCGAAAACCAGTTGAAGCAAAAATCAGACGGAAGGAAAACAGTCTGTGCATAGATCAGTGTTTTGAGGATAACTTGAGTTATAGAACTCCAAATGACCTGATTCTTGAAGCATTGGATTCCTAACACATTTCTTAATCTCTCCACAAATAATTTATGGGTTTTAGTATTAAATTGGAAATGATTAAGTGAGTCAAAGTAAGGGTATTGGTGGAGGGAACATGAACTAGATGTTTTACTGAACATGTTTCAGTGATGTGATGATATCTTGGTCTATGGTATTCCAATTAAGATGATACTTGATTCGTTATGAACTAGAGAAAGAGGTCTATCATTGTGATAAAGATTGAGAGTTTGAATTTTGATTTACGGGATTGCAAGTATCGAAGAGAGTCCATTATAGTTTTAATGTGACCAAAGAGTTACGTTGTAACTAGCGGAGTATGATTAGAGTTTGAGTGAGTGAAATTGAATTAAAGGGAATGCTATTGACCTAGTGAATAGTGAATTTTGGTTGTAAAGTGGCGATAGCGAATTGGGTTTAGTGCTTGGTAGAATCATGAACATGCATCATACAAGTTTGAATTAAAGACATGTGCATTATTGAATATCTTTAATTGAGCACCTAGTGATGAGAAATTGTTTGATTGTTTTAGAGGCTCCGTTGGATCGTCGGACCACGGATATTCTGGGACTTCAGCAAGAGCTCGGAGATTCTGGTGAGTAACCTAGTTGGTTCCTCGACTTTTAAGTGATTATATGTTTGTGAATATGTATAAATTAAGTGTAAAGGTGAGTGATATACATGTGAAGTGAATGAGCTAAATGCGATAAGTGTTAGTGATTGTACCAAGTGTGATCTACATAAATGTGAATTCATGTGAATGAGAATCGGTGTATATAATTGTGAATAAGAGCTCGATTGTGACAAATGAGTGAAGTGAGATAAATGTGCTAGTATTTGTGTAAGTGTGGCGCATGCCTAGCATGATATGAGCGGTAAAATTTACCGTTGTGACTAGAAACACGTGATTGAGCTTTGAGCTCGATTATCGATGAGAGGGCTAGAGCCAAATCGGCGATAGTGCATACCCAGAGGGCTCTCTATTTGCCTAAATTGTGATCATTGTGAAAAGGAATAGTGCATACCCGGAGGGCTCTCCTATCCCTAAAGTGAGTGGGCGATAGTGCATACCACGAGGGCTCTCCTACTTGCCAAAAATGTGAATATAAATGCTCGATCACAAAATGTCATAACAAGAGACTTTGCATACATATGCATCTGAGTGTATAGTGTGATGGAGAATGCGAGTGACATACGAAAAATGTGGATTGATATGTGATATTGTAATTGTGTAAATTGTGAAGTGTAATGTGAGAATTATGTGACAGTGTAAAGTGCGCATTGTGATATTGCGTGTGATATAATATAATGTGTAAATTGTGAATAGTGTTTATAAAGCGTTAAAGTGTAATTTGAGATATAGTATATGTATATGCATGTGTTGGATGAACCATCAATGATGGTTTCTCATTGAGTTCATAAACTCACCAACATTGCAATATATTTTTCAGGGACGGCGTCGGTGGGACTCTAGCTCCGGGATAGACCGTTTCGCAGTGAGTGTTCGTGATCAAGGACAGCGATGGATCATAGGTCGGTCAGCTGGGGTGACTTCTTTTGGGAACATTGTTTTGGGATGACTTAGTATAGACGTTTGTATCAGTTTCCCTTTTGAGATGTATTTAGCTTTGTAGGAGGCGATAGGCGGTCTATATTTTGGGATTGATGTTATAAATGAATGATTATTATGGTTTTAAATTTCAGTGATTTTCATATTGTGGAATTTAGTGTATTGATGCCATGCGAGTGTTTAGAGATTGTTTTCGTAGTAGCACTTCCTTATCGTGGGATATGCGTCGGAACGACCCACGGGCGTCCCAATGTGTACCCTGCGGTGAGGGGGCGCTACACTTAACCTTTCTTACTTCTATCCCGTATCACTAGATCTACAACTTCAATTTTTCTAGTAACACTTCACAATTACCCATAATCTACTTGACATTCTTTGAAAATCCCAATATCGTAATTGGTGCATTTATTGCGGCATTATCATTCACTATTTGAGTTTAAAGCGTAATTGTCATTCATTTGAATTGTCGGTATAGTAGTCATTTATGCCCTTCTTTTTCCTCGAATAAGCACAGTGTATCTTTATAGGAATCTAAAGTCTCCAAGGCTTTAAACAATTTCGATCATAACACCAATACGAACATAATGTCTCAGTTCATCTCACTTGCCCCCTCTCCAAGTGGTATGCTCATCATCGATATCTAATTCCTCCATTATTCTTTTACTTTTCACTGTTAAACACTTTCAAACGCATTCCGTCGATAATCATAGTCACTACCATTTGCTTACTTCGCATCATTCCCTCTTGAACTTTTCCATACATCACTAAACATCATTCAATTCATTCAGTCCATAATTAGTGTATTTACAATCCCTTTATGAAGATAACACTACATCACGTCATTGTCAGTTTCCCTTTAGGACTTCTTATCTCTACTCATTTTCTCTTTTCAATTGATTTCCTGTCATTCACATCGACATATGCTAATACCTAGTCATCCGTACTTGGACCTTCATAAATTCCACTTCATTTGAGTATTTCACTTCGCAGTTTGGGACTATTTTTTTCTTAGTTTCAAATCAAGATTTCTCAACAGTTTTGCATCACATATGGAGATCTATTCACTTCACATTGCAATAACATCATCTCAAATTAAAATTCCACTTACGTAGTTGGATACTTTACATTTCCGTACACACAATACAGATAACCTCAGTCGTATATTTCACTTGTTATGTCTAAATCTCCTCTTGAGATATGACTCAATTTCACTTTTGATTTCGTCCGTACTTATTTTCGTTTGACCATTAGTCTTGCTACTATCATTATACTGTTCACGAAAGTCTCATCAGCCAATTAGTGTCCCTAATTGCTTTTCAATCATTCTTAACTATATGCACTATTTCAGTCAGAATAATGTTATGCCATAATTGAAAAGATCAAACCATTCCTTGCACTCGGGTTCGGTGAGACGCGATACACTTTCTTTAACCCTCATACTTTACTATACATATTACCCGAAATCATTTTCTCTTATCCGGAAACCAATTAGTAACCTATACAATTCAGATTTCCATAAAAATCCTTTCCGTTTATGCTAATCCTCAAATAGAGGACTGATGCCATTATCATTCTTCATTTCCTCTCATACAAGTACACTCAGTCCTCTTATGTCATACTTTAACCCATTATGAACTTTACACTTATAGCCACTCATAGTAGCACATATTTAATGATTCACCGATCATCTCCTCTCTTATTTCCATGTATCTTTCACATACGTTTCATTAATCATGATCAATTTTACTATCCAATAGATACTCTCAACGCTAAATCGACTTAAATGCAACAACTCTTTTCATATATCACTATCATTGTTTCATTTTTTTTTCATTTCCCTAGTTTCATTCCCATATCATTCATGTGTCAGCTTGACCTTTTAAGATCATATCCACTTGGTTTATACAATGTCATCACATTATTGCTACGTCTCTCTTTATTATCCTCAAACAATCTATGATAGGGTATTCACAGTCCCCAAAACACGACAAAATCGGTGATACAACTCCACTGTATCTCTATCTATTTACCCATCCATTTACCATTTCTGTGTCCATATACATCTTTTCAACCAGTCTAGAATTTCCCGATACACAATCAGTAAAACTTGTCAGTCTGTCTTTTTCTCTTACGATTTTATTATACTGATTTCCAAACTCTTAGCACAATATTCGCATAACCATTTCAGTCTCACGCTTATCGTTCAAGATCATTCCGTTTCACGAGTTCATTTCAGTTTATCATACACTTTTATCTCACCATTTCTACTTTTGCTTACCCTACTAGGCACTTTGCTCTTTCGGTTCTAGGTAGATCGTTACGGTACAATATTGACCTTATTACAATCTCGCTATCATCATCTCTATGATATCTCGATATCTAACACCGTCTGATGAATCAATATCACTGATCAAACCATCTACGTTTTACTCAGTTCCAATGTTTCCCATTTCATCGCACATACAGTCAGAGCTCTAATTATTTCATCATCCCGTACTTTTAATCTCACTTAGGTCTACTATATGCTTCTTATATCTCCAGTAGACTTCTTCCAGTTCTAGACATATTCGTTTTCTGTCGCCGTAATCTTGCCATTTTAATCCAGGAATTACTTGTGATATCACTTCTTTCCTTAATCGGTCTAGCCAACATAGTCATCGTATACCACATTAGGGTTTATAATCACAGTACCATATATAACTCTCCTTATCCGTTTTCCTTTTCCCTTTCTAATTGCTTATCCACTTCAGGGTTCACATTCACATACTTCTCACGACTCTCACACGTAATCATTTAACACATGTGTACACGTAGGATTGATCCTCGTGCGACACAAACTAGGGATCGATTACCACGGTGCTGCAGCGACAAGACTCAAATGCATGCAATTTGACCTATGTTTGATCGTGCCTGCACACATTCGTATTCTTTGGGCTCGATACCACAAATGTAGCATCCCACTCCCATGAGGCCGAACCCGATATCGATGGTGATATCCGAGGCACTGTGCACGAGGGTAGTATGTTAGAACGGTCAAATCAATTTAAAACAGATTTTGGTAAACAATTTGGGCCACGATACGAAAACATTTTCAATCAGAGTCCAATTTCAGTCATAAAATCATTCATACACATATAGATTGATAGCCAATTTGGGCCCAATACAATAACAATATTTATCTGCGAAAAAAAATACAATTTTTTTGACATAGAACCAGAATGACTCAAATGCGGACATGAGATCGATCCGATGCCAAACTACGCCTTGCTCATAAGTAATCATACTCCCGTTCCACTAACGGGGTACTCTTCAATTCCTGAAAATAGTTGCAATGTTGGGTGAGTTTGTGAACTCAATAAGAAACCATCATCGATGGTTCACTTAATTCATGCATATTCAATCAATTTACTAAATAATACATACAATCACATTTCTCAAATGTAAGGCGTTTCGCCTTTAACACAATTCATATTCGATCATTTATAGATGCAATGCACATGTGACACTTTTCATTTTTTATTTCGTTGTTGTGACTGTGCTTTGGCTGTCCCGATAGCGGGCACATTCGTTAGTCGGTGGCTCACGAAAATATTGGGCTTGAAGCCACGATACATCGAGCCGAGACTCTAAATCGTTGGACCGAGGTCTGTGCGTTGGCTGAAAGCTCTCATATCGTTAGGCGTGATATGCCCCGACACGGTGGCTGCTCCGTCACTGGCGCTTTTTCTCGATCATACTTTTATGCATGCAATGTACATGTTCCAATTTCCATTTACATGTCGATGTTATTTGCCATTTCTTGGACTTCGGTCCCAGTATTTCAATTATATACATTTTCAATTTATTGCATTGATGCATTCACGATCATTTACACATTAGCACTTCAATATCACATTTCCAACATTTGGACACCCCGGTCCGAAATCAATCAAAATCAAACACACAGATCCTTCATTAACTCCACATGGCATCAATGCGTAATATTATACACACACATAGATTAAGAAACCAACTAGGTTACTCACCTATCACTTCCGAGCTAATGCCAGGAAGTCTCTGCAACGTCCGTAGGATGACGTTCCAACTGTGCCTCTATAACAATTAAAATAAGTACACATTACCAACTGTATAGTTAGAAATATCAAACAATGCACATGAAACAATTAAAACGTATACAATGCATGTTCATGGCATTCCCGGCCCTAATCCAAAATTTTCCCATCATAAAAATTCCACCTAAAAATTAGAAACCTAACAGCACCGAAATTACTCAATTCGGGCCTCGATCGGTCCAAAAATAAATAAAACAGTGACCACATAACTATTACTCGGACCCATGTCAATTTCCCGTCCAAAAATTTCCAATCTCTCAAAAAATGAAATTAAATATTCAATTAATCCGATGCCTCAAGAATTAGGTCAATCGGACGTCGGACGGAAAAGTTATTCACGAAAGAAACCAAAATTCACATTAAACAATTAATATCTACATATACATAACCCTTATTTCCTTTTTTTTTCTGATTTCCAACCAAACTTCCAACACCCATAACTCTTTGCACACAATTCAGAAAATTATAAACCATATCTCATTGGAAAGATAATGAAACCCTCTACAAGTTTCGTTTAGACCATTCAAAGTAATTCCACCCCTAAGGGTGTCAAAAATCCCATGAAACTACTGCTCACTCAAAGTCACTCAACACAGTACAGTATCTTGTAAATTCAGTAACTTTCATTCTCTTCAGTAAAACATTACACAATAAATATTCTCATCAATATCACAATGTTATCTAAAAGTTTCATGAATAACCAAAATCCTAATTCATTTACTAACTAGGTCAAATAATTCACCGAAGCATCTGTCTACTAAACTGTCCCAATCTGAGCAGTACATTTTCAACCAGTATATCTCCTAGCACAAATGTCAAACAAATCACTACTTTATATCCCTGAAAAGATAAGATCTCAAACTTCAATTTTCATGAAGAACTCAAAATCCAATTCGATCTCTAACAATTTCAAAACTGTTATGGAAGTTTCTGCCATGATCAGCAATCCATGTCTTAGTTTAGGTTCAGTTTTTACAAAATCATAACTCCCAAATCGGACATCCAAAAATTACATTCCATATATCCTTTTTAAGATAATTTCTTCCTCTACAACTTTTCAGAAGATCACCAAAGCCAATTCCAGTCAAAAAAATTGCTAAAATTGCTTCCAATCAGAAAGCTCACAAAATCGACAATTAGGCTAGGTTTCCACAAATGACAGAAAATCAGTCAACATTCCACAATGCATAACTCCCAATATACAGATCGAAAAATAGGAAACTCAGTGGTAATGGAAAGCTAACTTAATATGTGTCAACTTTCATGAAGACCATTTTCCCAAATTACATATCAATTAATTTAGAAAAATCAGCAAAACACTTTGGTCATAGTTTCGGTTACTGTTCACAGACACTAAAACAGTAACTTTCTATGCAAAAATTCGTCCTTCTAGAATTACAATTTAACAACACCTATTTCATACAAAATTGTAGCCAACATCCCAAAGTTTAATTGGGCACAAACCTCAACTCATTTTCTCACCTACACAATTAGTTATGATCAAAATATTACAATAGGTTCAACGCTAAATTTTCCAGATTTCATCCTTACCTCTTCCTCTTCCATTCTATCACTTTACCTACATCAACATACACTCATTTACACCTCCAATTCAACCACAAAATCATTACAACATTTACTTACATGATTAAACAAGATTTGGCAGCACATAAACAAATAACTTTCCTTAATTTTCCATTCATCTAGACTTCCAACAAGCAAGCCAAAACCAAGCCAAAATCAATGGAAACCATTCATTCACTCATCCATACACAAGCATACATTTACACCCATTCAAACCTACCATTATCATCATGAATAAATGCACAAGTATTTCCCATGAATGCTTCTAACTACCAAAAGAATGAAGACAAATACAATTCTTACCTTAATCAAGTTACAAGCTCTCAATTCTTCAAGTTCACACCACTTCTACTTCAATCTTCCAAGCTTTACTCAATTCTTTACCTCTCACCAAAACTCACGATTATCACTATACTCATAATTTCAAAGCTTGAGTTTGGTCTTGAGTGTGACTAAGGAGAAACAAATAAGGAACCAAGGAAGACTTCTTATATGGGATAAGAAGAAGGAAACTTCAAAGGAGAAAGGAAATGAAGGAAGCTACGGGTGAAGAAGGAATTTAAGCTTTTCAAGTAACTTTTTTAAGTGTTTCAAGGAAGAGTGTCGAAAATTACATGGAGAGTATAAGACAACTCTCATTAATGAAGGAGGACACTTGGCTTGTAAAGGGGAAAAGGACAAAAACCATTATAATCCTATTTAATTAAGTAAAAGAATATTAATCCCAATTAATCTTTAAGCCATCTTATGCTAATGGCTCTTTAAAAATTCATGTATCCAATAATCTCATGCCATTTGGCAGTCCTTTTCAGTACAGAAAAATCTACTCAATAAGCCAGTTGAAAATTTTCGGTCCGGGCAAGTACCTCGAAAAATTTCAGAAAAATTCCCACAAATCCCTAAAAATATAAAACACTCAATGCCGTACTCGGAACAATTTTTCAAACACAAGAACCACGTTAATCACACTAAAATTACATTAGGCACGAAAACCGGGAATGTCATGTATGCATGTACAGTAATTTCATGTGCACAAATGATACTGTGTATCAATCCTATTATGCATGAACAGTCCTAAGTCATTCCGATCCATCTCATCCTATGCCAAATTTACTATTTTACCCTTCCAGTAGGGGGTGGGATGTTACAGTTGGCCTTTGAGGTATTCATAGAAGTTTTAGATCCAGAATTCCTCTTTCTAGTGGTCTAAAATCGAAACTAATCGGACTTCTGTATCAAAAGTTATGACATTCGTACTGGGATATGTACATTTCAGGTGAGGATATGAATATGTTGGATTGTTTTATCCATAACTTCTTCTCTAGACCTCCAAATGACTTGATTCTTGAACCGTTGGATTCGTAAGAACTTTCTCTATATCTCCACCAAAAATCGAAGTTATCTAAATTGTATGGAGAGATATTAAGTGAAAAGAGTAAGTCGGGTACAGTGTGGGTGCTCTTAAAGGATATGAACTAGTGTTATCACACTGAACATACTTCAGTGTTTTAATGATATCTTGATTTGTAGAAATCAAAATGAGATGATTTCTGATTCGTGGTGAACTAGATACATGGAGCTACAAATGGTATGAAGGACTTGGAATCTGATTCTGTCTCTAGGATGTCTAAAATTCTTATGGAAGTTATGCATAGTGTGCTTTTATGGACAAGAATAATCCAAAATGTTTAAAGTGTAACTTCTGAATCACTGAACCAGATTGTATGCTTTTAGTGATATTAGACCTTTAAGACAATAGAGAAGAGTCTTCTAGAAGAAAGTGATGTGTAAGAATGGTCAAGGATATTTCTGGCAAGACACTTAAGTTTAAAAGAACAAAAGCCCATAAGGAAGGATAAAATGGACTTTTTGGACTCATTAAGGGCATAAATGGAAAAAGAGAAGTATGCTCTAGCTTATAAATTAAGGGGAGAACGAAAATGGACAAAAAAAGAGAAATATCATGAAGAAGAAAGAGAAATACGAAGAGAAGAAGAAAGAAAGAGAGAGAAAGAAGAGAGATCAAGCTAGGGTTTTAATTTCCTTAGCCTTTAAGAGAGATTTTAAAGTCGTTCAAGAAGAGAATAAGGAAGATGAAGATAAAAGCTTCCATTTGAGCTAAAGATCTCTTTTTGGTGATGAATCAAGGTAAGATCTTTCTGACTCCTTTGGATTTTTGGAAGGAATCTAACTTATGGAGTTTAGAAATTGGTTGGGTTTAAATGTCCTAGAATCAATTTTGGGGATTTTGCATTGTGAAATTTTTAAGTGGATTTCTATTGAAAGAGATTTGGTTTTTTTTAGGTAACCAAGAGAGTTCTACCCAAGAACAAGGAGAGAGACAAATTGACTCGAAGTTTTGCAAGACAACTAGGTGGGTAATATATGTATTTATGGTTTTTGTGTAATTGGGCAATAAGCCTCAATGTGTTCATATGTTTAAGTTGCTAAGCTATGAATGGGGATTTGATATTATGAGATCATGTGAGGTTAGAAAAGAGATGATGAAAAATTGAGTTATGATATAGAGTAACCAAGTGTTCTTGAAGTGTAAGCTTATGAATAAGCTAGACTTATAAAAAGGGCAAAGATTGAAAGGAGAAGTTAGAACGATCATATACCAATGAAGTATATGAAACGTATATGAATTTTGAAATAGAAATGAGCATAAAGTGTATATTAGAACATATACCTGGGATTGTCATTGAACATGCATTGTACATAGTCCTTTATTGCAATTGTACATAAATGAATGTGGTTATGTGTACAGTTATTGATGAATGTGCAATGTGTGCCTTGCATAAATAGGTTGTGCAGGTCTAGTGTCCACATTCTAACGTTCTAGAATTGGGAAGCAAATGCTATTTTGGAGCGTACTGTGAGTAGACCTAGATGGTCTCACGTTATTTTTGTTTGTTTATGTTATAAATTGAATGGTTATGACTAATGATGAATGTGTCTTGATTGTTGAAATTCAGACAATGAAGGTCCGAAGAAGGTGCTATATGAATGAGATATTGAAGTGTTAATTGTATGTGAATGTGATTGTTAAATGTGCATTTGTATTTGGATATGAACGAAAATTATGAATGCAAAAGTATGCTCAGCATCTGTGCTGAATGCCGGACTAAGGTCCGATGATGAATGTGATCAAAATGTGAATGTGCGACATTCATTACATGAATGCATGTAAGATAAAGGAAGTTATGACCAGAGTAGCCAGGACAAAGAGCTTAAAGCTCGGAATGTGAACAGAGCCTCGGGCTCGAGTGCGACTGTCCCCGATATCCACTAAGGGATATGGGACGTATACGACAAAGCTCGACATCCATGAAGGGATGAGCTGGAAAAAGGCACTCGGTCATAACGACAATAATAAATGAAAATGAGTCTCATGTGCGTTGCATATGCATAATGAAAAATGTGATTTTTGATACAAAGTATGATTGATTGAATGTACTGTATGTGAAATAATGTGATATGTGAATGATTTTTTATGTGATTGAGTGAACCATCAATGATGGTCACTCACTGAGTTCGCAAAACTCACCCAAAAATTGCAAATATTTTTCAGGATTAAGAAGAATACCCCGTTAGGCCAACGGGAGTATACCTGCAACATTCAAGTGAAGGATAGAGGTCGGAATCAGTTTGCGTCTGCATTGCATGTCTATATTTTTTTATTAAATTGTTTATTCCACAATTTTCGTATGAATTGTAATTTGAAATGATTCCAGTGTTTGTATTTGTGAAAGGGCCAAATGGTCATATGGGAAATTTTGTAAATGACATTATATGGTGGAAAAAGGCTTATGCCCTATTTGATTATTGACTTCCGTATGTGTGTTTGTAAAAGAAAAAAATTATATACCAAATTTTGATTGATCGAGTGCTTAGCACACCACCCTCGCGGGGCGTGGTCTCGGATATCACCATCGATTTCGGGTCTGGGTCTTGCGGGAGTGGGGTGCTACAAATTCGGTCCTTATGACTTTCAGTTTCTGGAGTGAAGTTAGGTATAGTGCACAGTCTCGGTTAAGTAATAGTCCAAAAGTGTTTGCGCCATAACTTTTAGAGTTTTAAACCAAATCGAATGTTGTTGGTGTCATTAGAAGTTTAATGAAAAGAGGAACAAATATTATGAAGAAGTCCTTTTGAAATTCCTTTTTGAGATGTTCCAAAATCTGTTCGGAAGTAAGTGAGACGAATACTTTTGTTGACATTTGGCTTGGTGTGGGCGCATACCATTTTGAAAAAGGTAATAGTTATTCTTGTGATTTCACTGTGTGAGTTCCCCCTTTTTGGCTTGAGATGTTATAAGAATGATGAGGAATCGATGATGGCTAATGAAAGTACTTTGAAGTAACTTTATAAGGAAATCCGCTCATGCTTTATAAGGGTTAAATGAATTAACCCTGTAGGGTAAGACATACATGTTTTATGTTTTCGAAGAGTGTGGAAAAAACTTTTCTAAGGAGAAATGAAGAAGATCACGTTTCATGATTTCGCAAGCATTGGATTCCGGACTCAAGTGGGATCCAACATTCATGGTATCAGAGCAAGAAGATAAATTGGTGTCGTTTAAGGAATTTCCATAGGTTTAAGTTTGCGCTAATAGTCTGAGGTTGGGTTCCGAAAACGGTGCCCAACACATTTGATTATGACCAATATAGGAGAGGGTAATTGAGAAAAGAGTGAGAAAGGGTGCACATATCTCAGAAACCCAAATTGTTTTCAAACTAAGGAGATCCATGGAAGAAGTTGTACATCTTCTTGAATGATTAATGGGATATTATAGGGATAGGAAAAGGGACTTACATGTGGTTTTTATTGATTTTAAAAAAGCTTATGATAGGATAACTAGGGAAGTCATATGGAGGTGTTTAAAATCTAAGGGAGTTCATGTTGCTTATATATAGGTTATTATGGATAAGCATTAAGGTGTTAAGACTAGCCAAGGATGATAGGAGGAGATACAAAACATTTTCTATGAATATCGTGCTACATTAAGGATCCTTATTAAGCCCCTTCCTATTTGCAGTAGTTATGGATAAGCTTACCAAAAATATCCAAGAGGATGTGCCTTAGTATAATTTGACATTGTTTTAGTAGATTAATTAAAAGAGGGTGTTAACGGTAATCCTAAACTTTATAGAGATACGTTAGAGTTAAAGGGTTTTAAATTAAGCAAGACTAAGACTAAATACTTGGAGTATAATTTTCTAGGTCTTAAGGTTACATCTAACATGGATATCAAGATTAGGAAAAAAGTTATACCATATAAAGATTGTTTTGCATACCTTAGATCCATCATCTAAAGCAATAGCAAGGTAGATGATGACGTAATTCACCGTATTAAATCAGGGTAGCTTAAATGGATGGGTGCTTTAAAAGTTTTATGTGACAAGAAGATATCATTTATGCTAAAAGATAAATTTTACTATTTAATAATTAGGTTAGTCATCTTTTATAAGATAGAGTATTGACCCATCAAACAGGTGCATATTCATAAGTTAATGATGGTGGAGATGAGAATGATCTGTTAGATGTACAACCTTACAAGAAGAGATAAGATCGGGAATGTAGTGGTAAGAGACAAGTTAAGGGCGACTAATATTGATAGTAAGTTAAAGAAGACAAGGTTTAGGTAGTTCAGATATATTTTTAAAAAAAACGACGATAATTTTATTAATAAACGGACGCAAATACAAGACTCAAAACACCAAAGGATTTGTACAAAACAAGGGTAGAGAAAAGAGATTTGGACACACTACACACACACTACACTTTTCTCTCTTAACTCACTTCTCTCTCTTTCTTTGTGGTTCAACAACAAATGGTGCTATTGCCTATTTATAGACAAGCACCACCAACCTAGAAGACTCTAGACTTGCCACTTGCGAACTTGCATTGTCAACTTGCCTACTTGCATCGCTAACTTGCCAACTTGTATCGCCAACTTGCATCGCCAACTTGCCAACTTGTATTGCCAACTTGTTGCCAACTTGTATAGCCAACTTTCCAACTTGCATTGCCAACTTGCATCGCCAACTTGCCAACTTATATCGCCAACTTGCATTGTAACACCCCACTCCCGTATGACCCGAACCTGACATCGATGGTGATATCCGAGTCCGTGCCTTGCGAGGATGGCGTGCTACATCACTCAGTCAAAACTTAGTATAATTTTTTTTTCAAACACAAACATACACTATGCGAGAAACAATTCCTATACACGATCACCGATAAATATAATGACCACGGGGGCCCTTTTTATAAATACAATTTATTTCAGTCCGTTAATTTTACAAAACGATTGTACAAAAATTTAAAAAATACAATTTTATCAGAATTTATCAGACACTAATGCAGACGCGAACTGATCCCGACCTCTTCTCTCACTCACTAGCAGATGCCATACGCCCGTTGCCTAACGGGGTATTCTTCTGGGTCCTGAAAAATAATTGCAAATTTTGGGTGAGTTTTGCGAACTCAGTGAGGTAACCATCATCGATGGTTCACTCAATTCATGCAACACATCCTGTCACATATAATATACTCACATTGTTGCATATTTGATCACATTTCACAATCGCACTTGAGCATAGACAATTTATACATGTCATTCGATTAGACATACATAACCAAATGAATTCATACAACACTCAAGCATAATACAGTTGTTTCATAATTCACATTCAGAAGTACCACATGATTATTACCACATAAGCATAAGGCATTTTGCCTTTCACTCAATCACAGAGATTAAATCAAATGCATATGACATGCGCATGTGACGCTTTTCTAATTTATTTCGGTGTTGTGACCGAGCGCCTGAACTGTCCCAATATGGGCACATTAATCGTTGAGCCTGAGGCTCTGAATCACTGTCCCAGTATGGGCGCATTAATCGTTGAGCCTGAGGCTCTGAATCACTATGGGCTCGAGGCCCAAATACATTAAACTTTTAGCTTTCGGTGGCTACTCCGGTCAGAACTGTCATTAACTGATCATACATTCATGCATGGAATGCATATGTCGCAATAAAGCAATATCCACATCTCAATCATTTCCAAATTATCACATTTGAACAAATAGTTCACAAGTAATCACATTAAAACCACAATCACATTAATCACATTTAAGACATGGAGATCCCAAATTTTCAAACAAATAGCACTTCTATGTCATAGCTTCCCAATTTATCGGACCTTCTGTCCAGAATCCATAATCAAACATAATCCCACCATTATTCTCCATAGAATTATAAGCACAGCATTATAACACATAATAATTGAGGAACCGTCTAGGTCACTCACCAATTCCGAGCTAATGCCTGGAAGTCTCGAGAATGTCCGTGGGCTGACATTCCAAATGTGTCTCTATAACAATTTAAAATATTCAAACATTACCAAATGTACAATCAGAAATATTTAATAATGCACATATAGTAATTAAAATGTGTACGATGCATGTTCGTGACATTCCCAGCACTATCCCAGAAATTCCCGTCACAAAATTTTCCTCTAACAATTAGAAACTCATAGATACTAAAATCACTCAATTCGGATCTCTATAGGTCTAATTAAAACTAAAACACGGACCAAAAAAATAATTACCCGATCCCCTCACCTCAACCTAACCAATCCCCGTCAATTTCATCTCTAAAAATTTCCAATTTCACATATATGAAATTAAATATTTCTCGAATCAGGTCCCTCAAGAATCAGGTCAATCGGGTGTCGGACGAAAAAATTTGACACAAAAGAATGGCAAAAGGGTCAAATTAGAACAAAAATTACAATTCTAAGAAAAATCACATTTGTATCAATTTCCCTTTCTTCTTTCACAAAACCTAACTTTTCACACAAGTGTCAAAATGTGACAAATTTGATATCATTAGAAAGATCACAGAAAATCCTATAAGTCCCATGAAGGGTCTGAAAACGAATATGACCTCTAAGGGAGTCAAAAAATTCTTCAAAGTTACTGCCCATAAAATGACCATATGAACAGTAACTGAAAATTTCCAACCTTCATAACTTCTTACTTCTAACTCCAAAATTTACATATCATATCTCAATAGAAAGGGTAAAGGTAATCTACATCTTCTGTGAAGGAAGCAAAAATCAATGAAGTCTCTAAAGGGGTGAAAAACCCTTCCAAAGATTCTGTCCAAATTTACCATATGAACAGTAACTGAACTAGGTCCAACCCCCATAAGTTTTTACTCCTAATTCCAAATAAAGCACCTTATACACCATTAGAAATCTATAAACATGTTCTACAATCTTCAAGAAGACCTCCCAATCCAATTCAAGCTCTACGAGGGTCAAAAATACAAACAAAGTTTCTGCCCAATGAAACAATAAACTACCATATAAACAGTAACTGCACTCTACTAAAAATCCTATCTTTCCATTCCTTATGCCAAAAATTCCAATTTTTATATCAATCAAAAGAGAAAAACATATTCTACAACTTTCATGTACAACTTAGAAGCAAATTCAACCTGTAAACAAATCAAATTCTCAATCAAAGTTTCTGCCTATATAAGTCATTTTCAACAGTAACACAATCTTCCAAAATTCATAACTTCCTATCCCAATATCGAAAAATTCCATGCTTGATATCACTGAAAAGAGCAGAACACATGCTACAATTCTCATTAAGGACTTAAAAGCAAATTCGAACTCTAATTAGGTCAAATTTTCCCATTATTGTGGCTGCCCTGTTATAGAGTATTAAATCAGCATAGAACCTAAACCATATCCAAACTTTACAAATTCATAACTTACAATTCCTACATACAAAATTCGCATACCTCATTACAAAGCTAAAACATTCCTCTAAAACTTTCCATAAGATCACTTAAGCAATTTCAACCATAACAGTCCAAAATTAATGTCATAACACAGAAATCACCAACATACATACTTAGAAACATTACACACACTTAATACACCAATTACCATATGAAAGTTAACAAGCCATAACTTTCAACCTACACATCAAAAAATATTATACTTAGTGGCGATAGAAAGATAACAAGAAAATATTCAACTTTCATGAAGATCAATTTCACAAAATCAGTCTACTTTAGCCTAGAAAAATTCCCAAAGTTTTTGGTCATAAATCTTTCAATGCTAAAAACACCACTGTTCACCCTGCACACATATCTTACTTTCAAAGCAAAATTCAAAACCTTTCAAGCCACAATTGGATAGAACTTCCTTCATATGAATTCTAGCCAAACTTCTCAAGTTTAATTCAAGTCAAACCTCAACTTAATAGCATAACCATATCAAAAGTTATGACCAAAAAACTGAAACATACTTAAGGTAAATTTTTCCAGATTTTATACCTAACTCTACTCCTTTCATTCTAACACCATTCCTACATCAACCAGCATCCAATTTAATCACTCATTCAGCTAAACTTTCATCAAGAACTTCACTTGAACATAAACCCACAAAATCCCAGCACACATACTCAATCATTTCCTTTTAAAAATTAATCATCTAACATCATTAAAACCACTTCAAAACAACTTAATGCAACATAACATCTCATCCGTTAACTTCTAACTCATCATTTTCCAATCATCAGTCAATCAAAGAAGTGACATACCCATACAATCAAACCATAAGCTTCATGAAATTAATGCACATTAAATCACAATAAATGCTTTAACCAACATAAAACATAGTACTTACCTAATTAAGCTTCCATTTTCTTCAATTTCTCAACCACAACTACAATTCCTCTTCCTCCCCACATACATGATTATCACCCTCAAAGCTTAAGTTGGTGTTTCTTTTTGAACAAGGAGGATAAAGCAAGTAGCATAGGAGAGGTTTCTTGTATGGGTGAAGGTGATAGCAATTCCAACTAAAAAGAAGGAGAAAAAATCAATGAGAAAGGATGAGAAATGGAGAGTTACGGATGGAGGAGAAAGAAGAACATAAGGATTTTGACTCCTTTGATGAAAGCATCGAGAATGAACTAAATGGGGGTTTTTAATGAAATAAACCCAGCATGCTAGGCAAGTGACACATGTCACTTGCCACACGTCAATCTCTCATATTTTCATTTAATTTCCTTCCAATTTCTAGTCCAATTTTTTCCAAAATTCCAATGGCTCTAAATTAAAAATTCTAAAAATCATGTATCTAATTTTTCAGTGTTATTGGACAGTCATTTCTAGTACCGAAAATCCAATCAGTCTACCACTTGACAATTTTTTTCCAATCCAGAAATTTTTCTCCCAAAAATTCCAAAAAAAATTCTAAAATTCCCTAAAAATGTAAACTACACATAAATCACTCCAATCCAATTTTTCAAGCATAATATCACATTTTTCACAAAAATCACATTTATAAACACATATGCCGGGAAATGTCATGAATGCATGCACAGTCATGTGCATGTGCAAAAATTGCCATTCATCTATATATAGATGCCAAATTATGTATGATTATGCCGAGATATGTGTTCCAAAATCCTAACCCGTCTCAAATAGCCAATTTACCCTTCCCATCGGTGATGGGATGTTACATGCATCGCCAACTTGCCAATTTGTAAAAGTTGCAAGAAAATTCTAGATTTGCAAGTTGCCCACTTGCAAGATTTTTCTAGATTTTTCTTTTTCTTCTTTTTTACATATCTAGATTTTTCTATAAGTCTCTAAAATTAGTTGGTGATTTCTAACACTCCCCCTCACCAACTAATTTCTCTTCAATGTTTTTCTTGAGATTAACCCAAGTTGCTCGCAAAACTCTTCATGTTTTTTTCCACTGAGACCCTTTGTGAATATATCTGCAACTGTTCCATCTGGTCTAGTCTTTTTCTTATAGACCCATTTACACGAGATGAGTGTTACTCCTTCAGGCTTCGGCACCAAATCCCAAGTTTCATTTTGCTTTAATGCTTGAATTTCCTCATCCATTTCCTGTTGCAATTCCTTTCTTTGTGATGTTTCTTTATAACTTGTCGGCTATTTCAAACCAATTTCCTCTATTATTATTGCATTTGCATACTTTGGATTTGGCTTTCTTTGTCTAGTTGACCTTTGTGGTTGAGGCAATGGCTGTTGAACATCTTCTTCAATGTCCTCTATCTGACTTGACCTTATTTCTTCTGGAGTTGCATGATGGATTCTTGTTTGCCATGGGCTCTTCTCTTCTGACAACCTCATCTCCGTGGATTCTTCCTCACTTGGTTGCATAGTATCAATTCTAGACTCTTCAATTGGTTGAGTCCTATCAACCTCTGTAGATTCTTCTAATCGTTGTTGTAACTGCTCCTCTATTTCTTTTGAGTCTGGTAATAATACAGCTTGTGGTGACCACCAAAAAGATACCTCATTAAAGACAACATTCCTGCTCACGTAGCATCGTCCTGTAGTTAGGTCACAACACTTCCATCCTTTACAACGACTATCATATCCAACAAATATGCAGCGTATTGCCTTTTTATCAAATTTGCTATGTAGGTGATCTGGCATAAATACGTAGCACACACATCCAAACACTTTAAAGTACCCTACTGAGGGTTTGACCTTTCGAAGCTTTTCATATGGTGACGTCCCCAATTTTGCTTGAGGTAATTTGTTAATCACGTACGCTGCCGTCTTTATACCTTCGACCCAAAACCTTGTTGGTACATTCTTTGCATGTAGCATACTTCTGCATATCTATGTCAGGTGATGATTCTTTCTTTCTGCTACTCCATTCTGTTGTGGAGTATCTGGACAAGTCAGCTGCCTCCTGGTCTTATGTTGATGCAAATATTGTTCGAATTCTTTTGAAGTGTACTCTCCACCATTATCTATGCGAAGGCATTGTATCCTTCTTCCTATCTCCTCTTCTACTTTCACTTTAAACTCAACAAACTTTCTCAATGTCTCTGATTTTTCTCTCATAAAATCGACCCACACATATCTAGAAAAATCATCAATAAAGGTAATCATGTACCTGAATTGGCTGACGGACGGCTGCTTTACTGGTCTGAACACATCAAAGTGTATTAACTCCAGGGGTGCTCTAGCTCGATATTCTGACTCTTTGTATGGTAATTGATGTGCTTTGCCATACTGACATCCTGCACATACAATGTCATCTCGGACATCTAGATTTGGAAGCCCTTTGACCATTGATTTTTTTCATTATCTCCTTTAGCTTCCCATAACTTACATGTCCTAATCTTGCATGCCATAAATCAGTCGTCTCATTTTTCCTTGTCTTATCTATATATGCTGTTTCTGCTGACATTACATAGACAGACTCCACTCTTTTTCCTTCCATTATGGGTAGACCGATAATTTTTAACTTCTTGTATATTTTGACGTCATTTGGTCCGAACAACACAAAATTTCCTGTTGACATCATTTGAGATATAGATAGAAGATTCTTTGACATACCTTTCACGTGGTAGACATTCTGCAGTTGTACTGGCCGCTGACTATAATGAGGAACAACGATGGTATTGCCAATATGTGTTATTGGCAGTTACCACCACTTGCTCTTCTTTACACTCTGATGTCCCCATCAATTTCTTTTTGTCACCTATCATATGATTGGAGCAGCCGGAATCAACGATCCAATCATCTTTATAGTTGATTTGATTTTCTCCTATAGTTGTGAGTGCCATCTCCACCTTTGATATTGCACCATTTTTCTCGCTTATTTCTTCAGGATTTTCCACTACTGCAAATGATGCGTGGAAATCCCGTTCTTCTTCGCTATCTTGCTGTGTCGACGTGGTAGCATTTCCTTCTATGCGTTTTCGCCTCCAACAGTCTCGAGCAAAATGACCATTCCTTCCACAATTATAGCACCAGTCTTTTTTTTGAGTATTTTGTTTATTGTTACAGCTTATATCTTGTCCTTGACGAGCTCCCCCTTGCTTGAAACTCCCTCTTCGTTGGCGACCTCGCCAACCTCCTCAACCTCTTAAGGTTTCCTTTGTCACGTTACTTCTCGTGATTTTCCCTTTTCCTCTTTTGGTGAAAAGGGCTTTGTCTTCTCTTTAATAAAAACTTTAGACATTTGTTTATCTAAAGCTTTTTGATTGGATAAGATATTTTCTAACTCTATCAAGGTTGGTTCCTTTGCCCAACCTCGAGTAACCGTAACAATACCAAGAAATTCTGGGCGTAACCCATGCACAATAATTCTCCTCATTCTTGTTTCAGTTATGGCATTAGGAGGATCTAACTTAGAAATTTCTTGGCATAAAGATTTAACTTTAGTAAAATATTCACTTACAGTCATGTTGCGCTGTGAGATCGACAATAACTCGTGCTCTAAGTGCTGCAGCCTGGTGTCGTTGGTGAGTGCATACAACTGGGCTAGAGTGTCCCAAGCATCCTTCGGTGTCTTTACGTCCTTTATTTGCTGAAGTATGTCGTCTTCTACCGTCACCGACAACACGTACATAACTTTACCTGCTCTAAGTTTCCACTTCTTCAATTCTTCTTCTAATGTTAGAGGCTGAGTCTCGTTTCCTCCGATAATACTCCATAAATCTTTTCCTAACAGGTATAACTGCATACGAGTGCTCCATGTATTATAATTGTTATTATTTAATTTTTCTATACCACTAACAGTGGTGCTCATGTCTGCCATAATTACTCGATCCCTGATTGAATAATTTCACAATCCCATATTGTGACTAAATTTTGGCAGAATCTCAGCTAAGACACGATCCCTGATCGTTAAAAATTAGACAATGGAGCAACGACTCTAGACGACACAACCTGGCTCTCATACTACTTGTTAAAAAAACGGCGATAATTTTATTAGTAAACGAACGCAAATACAAGACTCAAAACACCAAAGGATTTGTACAAAACAAGGGTAGAGAAAAGAAACTTGGACACACAACACACACTACACTTTTCTCTCTTAACTCACTTCTCTCTCTTTCTTTGTGGTTCAACAACAAATGGTGCTATTGCCTATTTATAGACAAGCACCACCAACCTAGAAGACTCTAGACTTGCCACTTAGGTAACCAAGAGAGTTCTACCCAAGAACAAGTAGAGAGACAAATTGACTCGAAGTTTTGCAAGACAACTAGGTGGGTAATATATGTATTTATGGTTTTTGTGTAATTAGGCAATAAGCCTCAATGTGTTCATATGTTTAAATTGCTAAGCTATGGATGGGGATTTGATATTATGAGATCATGTGAGGTTAGAAAAGAGATGATGAAAAATTGAGTTATGATATAGAGTAACCAAGTGTTCTTGAAGTGTAAGCTTATGAATAAGCTAGACTTATAAAAAGGGCAAAGATTCAAAAGAGAAGTTAGAACGATCATATACCAATGAAGTATATGAAACGTATATGAATTTTGGAATGGAAATGAGCATAAAGTGTATATTAGAACATATACCCGGGATTGTCATTGAACATGCATTGTACATAGTCCTTTATTGCAATTGTACATAAATGAATGTGGTTATGTGTACAGTTATTGATGAATGTGCAATGTGTGCCTTGCATAAATAGGTTGTGCAAGTCTAGTGTCCACATTCTAACGTTCTAGAATTGGGAAGCAAATGCTATTTTGGAGCGTACTGTGAGTAGACCTAGATGGTCTCACCTTATTTTTGTTTGTTTATGTTATAAATTGAATGGTTATGACTAATGATGAATGTGTCTTGATTGTTGAAATTCAGACAATGAAGGTCCGAAGAAGGTGCTATATGAATGAGATATTGAAGTGTTAATTGTATGTGAATGTGATTGTTAAATGTGCATTTGTATTTGGATATGAACGAAAATTGTGAATGTGCATATGAATGCAAAAGTATGCTCAAACATCATCTGAATGCGGACTAAGGTCCGATGATGAATGTGATCAAAATGTGAATGTGCGACATTCATTACATGAATGCATGTAAGATAAAGGAAGTTATGAACAGAGTAGCCAGGACAAAGAGCTTAAAGCTCGGAATGTGAACAGATCCTCGGGCTCGAGTGCGACTGTCCCCGATATCCACTAAGGGATATGGGACGTATACGACAAAGCTCGACATCCATGAAGGGATGAGCTGGAAAAAGGCACTCGGTCATAACGACAATAATAAATGAAAATGAGTCTCATGTGCATTGCATATGCATAATGAAAAATGTGATTTTTGATAAAAAGTATGATTGATTGAATGTACTGTATGTGAAATAATGTGATATGTGAATGATTTTTTATGTGATTGAGTGAACCATCAATGATGGTCACTCACCGAGTTCATAAAACTCACCAAAAAATTGCAAATATTTTCAGATTAGAAGAATACCCCGTTAGGCCAACGGAGTATACTGCAACATTCAAGTGAAGGATAGAGGTCGGAATCAGTTTGCGTCTGCATTGCATGTCTATATTTTTTTATTAAATTGTTTATTCCACAATTTTCGTATGAATTGTAATTTGAAATGATTCCAGTGTTTGTATTTATGAAAGGGCCAAATGGTCATATGGGAAATTTTGTAAATGACATTTATTGGTGGAAAAAGGCTTATGCCATATTTGATTATTGACTTCCGTATGTGTGTTTGTAAAAGAAAAAAAAGTTATATACCGAATTTTGATTGATCGAGTGCTTAGCACACCACCCTCGTGGGGCGCGGTCTCGGATATCACCATCGATTTCGGGTCTGGGTCTTGCGGGAGTGGGGTGCTACAAATTCGGTCCTTATGACTTTCAGTTTCTGGAGTGAAGTTAGGTATAGTGCACAGTCTCGGTTAAGTAATAGTCCAAAAGTGTTTGCGCCATAACTTTTAAAGTTTTAAACCAAATCAAATGTTGTTGGTGTCATTACAAGTTTAATGAAAAGAGGAACAAATATTATGAAGAAGTCCTTTTGAAATTCCTTTTTGAGATGTTCCAAAATCTGTTCGGAAGTAAGTGAGACGAATACTTTTGTTGACATTTGGCTTGGTGTGGGCGCATACCATTTTGAAAAAGGTAATAGTTATTCTTGTGATTCCACTGTGTGAGTTCGCCCTTTTTGGCTTGAGATGTTATAAGAATGATGAGGAATCGATGATGGCTAATGAAAGTACTTTGAAGTAACTTTATAAGGAAATCCGCTCATGCTTTATAAGGGTTAAATGAATTAACCCTGTAGGGTAAGACATACATGTTTTATGTTTTCAAAGAGTGTGGAAAAAACTTTTCTAAGGAGAAATGAAGAAGATCACGTTTCATGATTTATGAGCATTGGATTAGGACTCAAGTGGGATCCAACATTCATGGTATCAGAGCAAGAAGATAAATTGGTGTCGTTTAAGGAATTTCCATAGGTTTAAGTTCGCGCTAATAGTCTGAGGTTGGGTTCCGAAAACGGTGCCCAACACATTTGATTATGACCAATATAGGAGAGGGTAATTGAGAAAAGAGTGAGAAAGGGTGCACATATCTCAGAAACCCAAATTGTTTTCAAACTAAGGAGATCCATGGAAGAAGTTGTACATCTTCTTGAATGATTAATGGGATATTATAGGGATAGGAAAAGGGACTTACATGTGGTTTTTATTGATTTTAAAAAAGCTTATGATAGGATAACTAGGGAAGTCATATGGAGGTGTTTAAAATCTAAGGGAGTTCATGTTGCTTATATATAGGTTATTATGGATAAGCATTAAGGTGTTAAGACTAGCCAAGGATGATAGGAGGAGATACAAAGCATTTTCTATGAATATCGTGCTACATTAAGGATCCTTATTAAGCCCCTTCCTATTTGCAGTAGTTATGGATAAGCTTACCAAAAATATCCAAGAGGATGTGCCTTAGTATAATTTGACATTGTTTTAGTAGATTAATTAAAAGAGGGTGTTAACGGTAATCCTAAACTTTATAGAGATACGTTAGAGTTAAAGGGTTTTAAATTGAGCAAGACTAAGACTAAATACTTGGAGTATAATTTTCTAGGTCTTAAGGTTACATCTAACATGGATATCAAGATTAGGACAAAAGTTATACCATATAAAGATTGTTTTGCGTACCTTAGATCCATCATCTAAAGCAATAGCAAGGTAGATGATGACGTAATTCACCGTATTAAATCAGGGTAGCTTAAATGGATGGGTGCTTTAAAAGTTTTATGTGACAAGAAGATATCATTTATGCTAAAAGATAAATTTTACTGTTTAATAATTAGGTTAGTCATCTTTTATAAGATAGAGTATTGACCCATCAAACAGGTGCATATTCATAAGTTAATGATGGTGGAGATGAGAATGATCTGTTAGATGTACAACCTTACAAGAAGAGATAAGATCGGGAATGTAGTGGTAAGAGACAAGTTAAGGGCGACTAATATTGATAGTAAGTTAAAGAAGACAAGGTTTAGGTAGTTCAGATATATTTAAAAAAAACGATGATAATTTTATTAATAAACAGACGCAAATACAAGACTCAAAACAACAAAGGATTTGTACAAAACAAGGGTAGAGAAAAGAGATTTGGACACACTACACACACACTACACTTTTCTCTCTTAACTCACTTCTCTCTCTTTCTTTGTGGTTCAACAACAAATGGTGCTATTGCCTATTTATAGACAAGCACCACCAACCTAGAAGACTCGAGACTTGCCACTTGCCAACTTGCATTGCCTACTTGCCAACTTGTATCGCCAACTTGCATCGCCAACTTGCCAACTTATACAAGTTGCAAAAAAATTCTAGATTTGCAAGTTGCCCACTTGCAAGATTTTTCTAGATTTTTTCTTTTTTTTTCTTTTTTATTTATTTTTTATTTTTTACATATCTAGAGTTTTCTACAAGTCTCTAAAATTAGTTGGTAATTTCTAACAATATTAAGAGAAGATATCTTGATGATCTAGTAAAAAGATGCGAGAATATTGTACTTAATGGTTATAAGAGAAGAAGAGAAAGACCTAAGAAGAATTAAGGGAAAGTGTAGGAACCATATGGCCCGATTAGAGCTTATCGAGGACTTGATCCTCAATAGAAAATTTTATCAAACTAAGATATAGGTAAAGGACTCTACATAAAGAGGTCCTTCTCTTTCATAGACATTTTGAACCTTTTCCTTCGATATTTGTATATTTTATAATTAGTATAAATACTTTTATTTATAACACTTATTTCTTTAGTTATTTCATTTACTTATTTCATATGTTTATTTTTCAATTGCTTTTTGTATTATTTATTTATTTATTTACTTACTTTTATCTTTCTTGTTATTTTATTTTATATATACAATTGTTTGTTTATATATTTGGATTTTTTCTTCCGATTGCTTTTAAAATCCTTTTTAATGAAAACATCGAAAATAACTTCTCTAGTGATTGGGAGAAAGGTTGTATACTTTTAAGCCTTGCTCAGAGTCTTAACAAAATTCCTACTTAGACGTCGTTGTTGCTATATTTGGTTGTAGTAAATGATACCTTTTGATATTTTTGATGGATTTTTGGTTTATGGGCTTGTCTGCAGTCTAAGGCATGATCTGGCACGGAACAGCAGAAAAAAGGCTTTATCAATAAAGTTGTCTCATGAAACAATTCCTAAACATCACGAAATCATTTCAAAACATAGAGACATTTAGAAATTTTATGTCTAAACCCATATATACTTGTAAACACTCTTAAATACTCATCTCTTATAGATGTCCTTCACTATGTAATCATTTATATTACTTATAAATAAATGTCCTAAGCTAAAACTAACAAAAAGAAGTATTTTGCGTGAAAGTAAAAGCTAAAGACAGATTTATCTTGTTCATGTGTAAATGCAAGAATCCAGAAAAGGAAACATAAATATAGTAATTTACCTCTTGCCTCAAGTCATGATGATCCACACCTTGAAGATGATAACAATGGTGATAGTAGTGGCAACGGTGGTGCAACAACCCATAACTGGGATGAGCTTTTTTTTTTTTTAAAGGAAGATACATGATAAAAAATAAAACCAAGCGAAAACAAGCACCCTAGTTAGCGTAGGGATCGTCGGTATAAAACGTCCTGTTGGTCGCGAAGGACTGATTCCCGAACGATTGTCGGGGATCCTGGAGAATGTGCAGTCCCGGACTGAAGTATGTCGCAAGAGATGCCAGCTGGTCCACACTCAGGTTCTTTTCCCGAAATACGTGTTGCAACTGTATGTCCCACTCCCGATGAAGAAGTTGCTGAGTACCTGGGATGAGCTTTTTCTATTAAGGTTTTGGCTTAGCTTTCACTTAAGCCAATGGTTAAAAGTTCAACTGAGTCGGGCCTTGGCTCAAAAAGGGTAGTTTAAACGGTCTGAACTCGATTTATGAATTTTAACTAACATTATTTTGACTTCAGGTCTCCACCTGTTCGGTTTGAGACATGACTTGATGGGAAGGACATTTGTTTGTGCCTATAAAAGTAAGTACAAAAATCTTCAAGGTATAAGTTTAGAACTTAGGATCAAAGTATGGTTAGGCACTTATATCACCTGTCTTTTCTTCAATGCTTTAATTGTAACCTAAAAATATCTCAAAGTAAATATATTGCTCCTATCTACCAAAGAAATAAATTTTATTGGTAAAAATATGTTGTTGGGCCAATGGTGGTTGACAAAATTAAATCCCTTTATGTTTTGAAAATAATAAAATATCTAGAATTAGTTAAGAAATTATTTCAGGTATTTTGGGATTATTATTCAATGAAAGAATTGTGCAAATCAAGATGGGCAAGTGATAAATCATTGAAGAATCATGTTGGCAGTTTCCTTATAAGTGAAAAAGACATTAATAATGAGGATTATTGAAGATTTGGTTGAATGTTACCGTTGAAGCCAACACAAGTCGACTTGCACAGCATAAGTCGACTTATACATCAAGATCTGAACAGCATAAGTCGACTAACATATGAAGAAATGTCAACACAAGTCGACTATTCATACATAAGTCGACTTATCGAGGACCACAAGTCGATTTACATAGCACAAGTCGACTTATAGAAGAGCGGAGATGTAATTTTACATAAAATGTTGTCACAAGTCGACTTATACATGACGACAAGTCCACTTAAGGGTATAACAAATTAACTCCAACGGTCTAATTAGCTACAAATGGAAAGGAGGATGTTAAGGAACGGTCACAACAATCATACAACGGCTAGAAAGGCCTCCAACAACTATTTTTCTTCTAGTATAAAGGGTGGATGGTTGATGAAGAGATAACAATTGTTCTACAAGTGAAAATACTCTCCTATTGCTCCAAAATTGCTCATTATTTTTCTTGTTTTGTTACACAATTGTATTGAGCATTCGTTCCTCAATTCTCATCTTATTTCTCTTACAATTTGAGTGACTAATGAAAGGTCACGTGTGAGGTAGGATTTGTGCCGGAAAACAAATCGGTTGTAAAGGTTGCTTGAGCAGGAAATCAAGCGGTATTGTAAGAAGTTCACACTCAACTAAAAAGTGTGCAATAAAGTGGTTTGCAAAATCCTAAGTGGGAGCTTAGGTAGAGGACGTAGGTTTTAGCACCGAACCTCTATAAAAACAGTGTTTGATCTTCTTCCCTACTCTTTACATTTAATTTTGATTAAATTGTTTTTGTGTGAATTAACTTTTGATTTTATTGTAGAAATTTACAAAAAGCTTAAAGATCTATTCAACCCCCCTTCTAGATCGTTTACAATTGGTATCAGAGCAGAAGTATCCAGGGATGGCACACTGATAACCTAAGCGGAAGAAGGTAACACAAACAATCGCCTCCTTTATTTAATGGTACTAATTATTCTTCTTGGAAAAATCCTATGAAGTATCACATTATAAGCGAGGGAGTGGAATACTGGAAGATTATCATTTTTGGTCCACAAGCTCCTTTGAAAGAAAATGTTGAGTTAAAAACAGAGCTGGAATATGACGACAACGACTGGAGGCAAGCCTACATCAACGCGAAAGTCATGAAGCTAATTTATTGTGCTCTCACGGTTGAGGAAAGAAACCGAGTTAATTCTTGCACCAGCGCTAAAGAAATGTTGGAAAGACTTCGCATCACCCATGAACGAACCAACCAAGTCCGGGAAACAAAGATCAACATGCTTCTCCATGACTATGAAATGTTTGTCATGAAGGAAGGTGAGTCTATTTTCACTATGCTTGATCGTTTTGCAGAAATCATTAATGGATTAGGCAACCTTGGAAAGCATATGACGGATAGCGAGAAGGTGAAGAAAATTCTTCGCTCACTACCAAAGGAATGGGACTCACAAGTCACCGCCATCATGGAATCCAAGGATCTCAATCACTTGGAATTCAACGCCTTGGTGGGATCACTTATTAACGATGAGATCATTCTCAAATCCAGAGGAGGTAGAGGTAAGTCACAAAAATCAATTGTTTTAAAGGCTAACATTTCTTCTCTTGATGAAAGTGATGAAGAAATAGATGAAGAAGAGGATGATGAAGAAATGGCAATGTACGCCAGAAATTTGAGAAAATTCAAAGGACTTCTCAAGAATCGGAGGAAAGAATTAAATGGTGGAAGACATGGAGAAAGAAAGAGGTTTGCCGTAGAAAGAAAATCAAAGGGGTATGATGAAAAGAAAAGCAATGGAGAATGTTGGAAATGTGGAAAGAGAGGACATCATTCAAGAGAATGCAAGAGCACATCTTCCACATCAAATTTTCAGAAAATTGACAAATAAGACAAAGGGAAAAAGAAAACTAGCCTAGTAGCTACTTGGAGTGATGATGAGGAAGCATACCTAAGCAATAATGAAAACAACTTGGCGCTTATGGCAAATAGCTCATCTAGTGATGATGAAAATGAGGTAACTTTCAATGACCAAGATCTAAGAGATTCTTTTGATGCTTTACAAGCTGATTTTGAAGAAGCTATCGAGATTAACAAAAAATTGAGAAAGAAAATACGAGAATTGGTTGCTGAAAATAGTGCCTTACATGAGACTATTGATGACTTAGATAGTCCAAAGGAAGATCATTCTGCATGCCTTGTTGAAAAGGAAAATCTTGTTTGTGAGCTTGATAGACTTAGAAAAGAATTTTCTTATGTGGTTGGAAAATTTGCAAATGGAAACGAAAAGTTTGAAAAATTGTTATCGTTGCAAAGATATTCAATTTCTAAACATGGATTAGGATATGATCCTTTTTATAGAGATTGTTCTTTAATTTCAAAATTTACTAAGGATGGAAAAATTGCTCAATGTGCTAAATGCTTGAAAGATGGTCATATAGAACTTGTATGCAAAAGTACTAGGAGATGTGTTAAGGTTAAGAAAATTTGGGTGTTAAAAGGCACAACACCTCCTAATATGGTTTTTATGGCTAACCAAAATGGACCCAAAATGGCTTGGTTACCTATAAGAAGAAAGAACGTTGATATTGTAGGTACAAACATGGGATGAAAAATCATCAAGCACTTAGTACATAGATAGTGGATGCTCAAGGCACATGAGTGGAGACAAGAATCTGTTTACGGAAATTAAGTCAAAGAATCAAGGATATGTCACTTTTGGAGACAACAACAAATGTAAGGTCATTGGTATTGGTAAAGTGGGTAAGGAACCTTTGCCAACCATTGAAAACGTCTTGCTTGTTGATGGGTTGAAACATAACTTGTTAAGTGTTTCTCAACTATGTGATATGAATTTTAATGTTGTGTTTGAATCATCACATTGCATGGTTAAGAAGGATGGTCATGTTGCTTTCATTGGTTTGAGACATGGTAATACATACATTGTACATTTACATGATGATAGTTCTTTTAATGAAAAGTGTTTGGTGACATTAGAAGAAAATGCGTTTTTATGGCAAAGAAAATTAGGAAATGTTTCTTTGCCTTTAATTTCTAAACTTTCAAAAAATGACATTGTGAGAGGATTGCCTAAAATAAAATTTGTTAAAGATCACTTGTGTGAATCTTGTTTAAAAGGAAAACATGTTAGAGAATCTTTCAAACCAAAGAAAGAAATTTGCACATCTAGAATTCTTGAACTTGTTCATATAGATTTGATTGGACCATCTAGACATGCTAGTCTTAGTGGTAAATTATGTCCTTATGATTATGGATGATTTTTCTAGATTTACTTGGGTGAGATTTCTTGCGAATAAAAGTGATGCGTTTAACAAATTTACCAAGTGGTGTAGGTTGGTTCAAAATGAGAAAAATTTGTCAATTGTTGCAATTAGAACCGATCATGGAGGTGAATTTGAATGTGAACCATTCGAAAGTCTTTGCGATAAATACGGAATGAAACACAATTTCTCAACACCAAGGACTCTGCAACAAAATGGTGTAGTAGAAAGGAAGAATCGTTCTCTTAAAGAAATGAGCAGAACTATGTTAAATGAGTACAATCTTCCTAAAATATTTTGGACGGAAGCAGTCAATACAGCGTGCTATGTCATTAATAGGGTGCATTTACGAAGAGACAAAAATAAGACACCATACGAGCTTTGGAAAGGTAAGAAACCCAATATTTCTTATTTTCATCCTTTTGGTTGTAAAGTCTTTATTCATAATAATGGAAAAAACAATTTAGGAAAATTTGATTCAAAATCTGATATTGGTGTGTTTATTGGCTATTCTCAAACTAGTAAGGCTTTTAGAGTTTATAATAATAGGACTAAATGTGTTGAAGAAAGTATTCATGTTAAATTTGATGATATGATTTCACCCCCAATAAAGGTTTGTTTTGATGATGATGCAGGAAGTTCAGGTAATAAATTTGAAGAAATTGAATCCAAGATTGAGGAATTGAAGTTAGATGAAGAAAATCATGTACCCAATAATAAAACGTGGGCAAAAGTAAAGAACCATCCTATGGAGCAAGTAATTGATGATTTAAATGATGGTTTGAGAACCAGGAGAAATATCTATGAGAATATGAGCAATTCAGCCTTCATCTCATTAGTAGAACCCAAGAATATAGAAGAAGCTCTTGAAGATGAAAACTGGCTATTAGCTATGCAAGAAGAGCTTAATCAATTCAAGCGGAATGATGTATGGGATTTGGTAGCTCCACCAAAGGACAAGACCATTATTGGAGTCAAGTGGGTAAATCGGATAAAATATGATGAGAATGGTGAAGCGATTAAAAATAAATCAAGGTTAGTGGCTCAAGGATTTTATCAAGAAGAAGGCCTTGATTACAATGAGACATATGCACCTGTGGCTCGGCTGGAGGCAATTAGACTGTTATGTGCTTTTGCGTCTCATAGAAGGATCAAATTAAATCAAATGGACGTCAAGAGCGCATTTCTTAATGGATACATTCAAGAGGAAGTCTATGTCAAACAACCACCGGGATTTGAAGATCATGAGCATCCGGATTATGTTTACAAACTCAAGAAGGCACTCTATGGATTAAAGCAAGTACTTAGAGCATGGTATGAAAGGTTAAGTACTTTTCTAACTCAACATGGGTATGTTCGTGGTAAGATTGATAATACTTTATTCATTAAACATGTTGATAAGGATATGCTTATTTGTCAAATTTATGTTGATGATATTGTGTTTGGTGCTACTAATGAATTTTTGTGCAAAGAATTTAGTGATTTAATGCAAGGCGAATTTGAAATGAGCATGATGGGGGAACTCAAGTTCTTTCTTGGATTGCAAATCAAGCAACACAAAAATGGCATTTTCATCCATCAATCTAAGTATACCAAGGAACTTCTTAAGAAGTTTAAAATGGAAGGATGCAAAGTGGCAGCAACACCAATGGCAAAAAATGTGGTCTTGGAGAAACATGAACATGAAGAAGATGTTGATCAAAAACTCTATAGAGGTATGATCGGCTCTCTCTTGTATTTAACTGCTTCTAGACCTAATATTATGTTTTCCACGTGTCTTTGTGCTAGATTTCAATCTTGCCCTAAGATTTCTCATTTGAGTGCTTGCAAAAGAATATTTAGATATTTGAGTAGAACTGTTAATCATGGTTTATGGTATCCTATTTGTGAATCATTTGATTTGTATGCATATAGTGATGCTGATCATGGTGGCTGTAGGATAGATAGGAAAAGCACTAGTGGCTTGTGTCATTTCCTAGGCTCATCTTTGATATCCTGGGCTAGTAAAAAGCAAGTTAGTGTAGCCATTTCCACTGCTGAATCTGAATATATAGCAGCTGGGAGTGCATGTGCCCAAGTTCTTTGGATTAAACATCAATTGGTTGATTATGGTATTGTAGTTAAAAACATTCCTATTTATTGTGATAATACCAGTGCAATTTGTTTGAGTAAAAATCCAATTCTGCATAGTAGAACAAAGCATATAGAAATTAGACATCATTTCATCCGTGATCATTGTTTAAAAGGTGACATTTGCTTGAAGCATGTATCATCTAGTAACCAATTGGCTGACATTTTTACTAGACCTCTTAAGGAAGATGTGTTTGTGAATATTAAATTGAGACTAGGCATGTGTGATTTAAATTCCTTTGGTTGAATTTGTTTTTAACTACATTCATATATCAAATGGTCAAAATATGAGGCAAATGTACAATTACATCCGAAGATTCCATCATCATGACTTACACTCAGGCCGAAATGTGATTGATTTGGAGTTTTGATATTTTCTAGTCAACTAATGGGTGTCTAAGTCGACTAATTGGTGAATTGTCCAGTAACAAGTCGACTTATATGGATTAATAAGTCGACCTATGTCATACGCAGCTCTTTGGACTTGGAGTTATATGAGGATAAGTCGACTTATCATGTTCGACAAGACGACTTATTAAGGTCCATAAGTCGACTTATGAAGGTAAACAAGTCAACTTACGTTCACACGGACCCTTTAAAACCCTTTCTCCTTCTCCTTCTCCAAAACCCTATTCTCTCTAAAACCTCTGAAATTTCTTCTCCAAGTTGACTTATCTCTTGAAATCTCTTAATATCTTCTCTACCCATAAAATTTTGACCTCCTTTATCACATTACCCACTCATTATCTCTTCAAATCACCCTCTTTTTTGAAAAACCCTCTCTCATATTTCTCAAACCCTAACCTGCGATTTTTTCCCCTTCTCTCTAAAAATCCATGGCTCCTCGAAAATATTCAAGGAAAGGGAAAGAAACTGCTCCTCCACAAGGTCCTCGTTTTCACTTTGGACTAAGAGCTCGTGGGTCTTCATCGACGGGAGTTGCTACTAGGGAAGATGATGTGATTGAACCTAGGTTTGTTTCCAAGGATGCTCAAACTCTATATTACAAGGTACTCCAAAATGAGATATTGATTCCTTCAATGAGATTTGACTGGGGTGAGCTAGACCATAGTTAGTTTACTGATGTGTTTGCTGAAATTACAAATCTTGGACTGAGAGATTTTTTAGGATTTCATAATGATATTTATAAAGATGTATTAAGGGAGTTCTATGCAAATCTCATTGTGACTGGTAGTAATGTTGAGGATGGAGCTAATCTGACATCCAAAATTAAAGGGAAAGAAATTTTTCTGTGTGAATCAAATTTGTGTACTCTGTTTCATTTGCCTAGAGGAGGAGTAAGACCCAGAGCATCCTTTACTGACTTTGATATTTTGCGGAATGAGGCTGGTGATACTGATGAGGAAGCCGATGAGAATTTCGACTATACTGAAGAAAAAGGGGCTGGTCTGCTCAGTCGATTATGTTCAGATCTTTCCCCTCCCTTTGAGGCTATGGATCTGCCTTTAAACTATCGGTTATTACATTATGCAATCAACAGGGTTGTTTACCCAAAGAAGGCTAGTAATAATCAGATTACTTCCTTAGATAAGGAGATTCTTTGGCACATGGAAGAAGGGAGGAAAATTAATTTTCCAAGCTTGATTATTCAAATGATGAGAAAAAAGTCTAGCTTATTACGAGAACAGATGAAAGGAAAACCAGTCCAGCATAAAGAAATGCCTTATGCTGCTTTGATTTCCTCTCTTGCTCAGGTAAAAAGGTGTGATCTGAAATCCTATGCTCATCTTCCTTATCCTCAGAGTTGGAGATTCACGCCTTATAACTTGAGAAGTATGAAGCTGGTAAAAATAGTTGAAAAAGGCTGGGTCTACTCTTATCATGTTGAGAAGCTTGGTTTGACTTTAGAAGGTAAGCAGGTACCTCCGAGGCAACGATCTAAGAGGGCAGCGGATCGTCCAAGTAGCTCTCGGCCTACCAATGTGCGAAGAAGTGAGGTATCTCTTGAGGAAATTGCTGAAATTAACGAACAATTGGATGATATACATAATCGCATCGATGGTATCCAGTCTATGCTTCATGGGTTTGCAAAGAAAATGGATGCACAACACCGGATGCTTAAGAAGATTTTTAAGAAATTAGGTTGTAGGCATGATGATTCTTCGTCATGATGTGTATTGACTTTTGCCTTGACCAACATTTAATCTTCTGTTTCTGTTTTGTGTATTTGGTACCTTTTTGCGTTAATTGTTGGATTGATATATTTAGTGCTCTTATTTGTGTTTGATGCTGTGTTTGTTTATAAACTTCATTTGAGACTATTTTTCCTATTGAGTTTTGATCATGACAAAAAGGGGAAGTAAAATTAAAAATTGATATTTAATTTTAATTGATATCTGGTCACAGTCATTTGATTAAGGGGGAGTGAAAATTGTTTGAATTGCGACTATCTTGATTTCTATTAAATTCATTGGTTTATTAGTTAAGGGGGAGACAAACTAACCATCAAGACAAGGGATTAAAAACTTTGATCAAGTTTTATGTTTTTCAAATTTCTTTTCAATTTCTAAATATTTTGTCATTATCAAAAATGGGGAGATTGTTGGACCAATGGTGGTTGACAAAATTAAATCCCTTTATGTTTTGATAATAATAAATTATCTAGAATTAGTTAAGAAATTATTTCAGGTATTTTGGGATTATTATTCAATGAAAGAATTGTGCAAATCAAGATGGCAAGTGATAAATCATTGAAGAATCATGTTGAGAGTTTCCTTATAAGTGAAAAAGACATTAATAATGAAGATTATTGAAGATTTGATTGAATGTTACCGTTGAAGCCAACACAAGTCGACTTGCACAGCATAAGTCGACTTATACATCAAGATCTGAACAACATAAGTCGACTAGAAAAGCATAAGTCGACTAACATATGAAGAAATGTCAACACAAGTCGACTAATCATACATAAGTCGACTTATCGAGGACCACAAGTCGACTTACACAGCACAAGTCGACTTATAGAAGAGCGGAGATGCAATTTTACCTAAAATGTTGTCACAAGTCGACTTATACATGACGACAAGTCGACTTGTGGGTACAACAAATTAATTCCAACGGTTCAATTAGCTACAAATGGAAAGGGGGATGTTAAGGAATAGTCACAACAATCATACAACGGCTAGAAAGGTCTCCAACAACTATTTTTCTTCTAGTATAAAGGGTGGATGGTTGATGAAGAGATAACAATTGTTCTACAAGTAAAAATACTCTCCTATTGCTCCAAAATTGCTCATTATTATTCTTGTTTTGTTACACAATTGTATTGAGCATTCGTTCCTCAATTCTCTTCTTATTTCTCTTATAATTTGAGTGACTAGTGAAAGGTCACGTGTGAGGTAGGATTTGTGCCAGAAAACAAATCGGTTGTAAAGGTCGCTTGAGCAGGAAATCAAGCGGTATTGTAAGAAGTTCACACTCAACTAAAAAGTGTGCAATAAATTGGTTTGCAAAATCCTAAGTGGGAGCTTAGGTAGAGAACGTAGGTCTTAGCACCGAACCTCTATAAAAAAAAGTGTTTGATCTTCCCTACTCTTTACATTTAATTTTGATTAAATTGTTTTTGTGTGAATTAACTTCTGATTTTATTGTAAAAAATTACAAAAAGCTTAAAGATCTATTCAACCCCTCTTCTAGATCGTTTACATATGTCAAAGTAAATATATTGCTCCTATCTACCAAAAAAATAAAATTTATTGGTAATCCAAAGAAATTAATTAATAAGTACGAATCTATATCATTTCTCTTCAATATTTGACTCGGACCATGTGGCCGTCACAAAAGTTTAGCATAATTTAAATCCAATTATGCCACAAATAATCCGACCACCGACTGGGTTCATTCGAGCACCTACAAATTTCTTAGATGAACTAGTAGCATATCTTTATCTTAATTATAAGTTTACTATATTTTTCTTTTCCGTACGCGTGTCTCAATGATGACAGAATGTAGAATTGAAGTGCAACAATTGCCTATGCTACTTTTCTATCGTCTTGTCTCTGCTCTTTAGAGTAGGCTTGCCACGCTCAACATGCATGCTTTATGAACTTTTTCATAAAGTTTGACACCAAAGTTAAAATGCTAATGAACTAACAACATTCTTTTCTTTTATTCTCTGAGTCTGAAGAGAGACGGTTCACTTATTGATACTTTGTGTCTCAGGCTCAGCGTATCATTTGTGAGCAAAGCAAGCAGTCAAATTAACTAGCACTTGGATTTAAATACTAAAAATCTCTATCTAGACGGTCCTTACCAACAGAAAAAGAAAACGAATCCTTACGCAGGATGTAGTGGTCGGCGGGGGCCAACCTTCCATGTTATCGAGTGCATAGCAATTCATTCATCATTGCATGTATAATCACTTTACATAATGCAATTTCAATATCACTCTTCAGAACTTTCGGTGCGGCTTTCCTTTCACATTGTTCTAGATATATTAGAAGATTATTCTTTTGCATCAAAAGTCACCACTAGTTTCCAACCAACCTCTGATTTAATTAGTACAATAAACAACAAGTTCAGGGATTAGCATTAACTGGCAGTCCTAAAAAGCACGGCAAGAGGCAGGGTTTGATAGTAGTAGTTGAGGAAGGGTGAATGATATGTATAACTGGCAAGGGTCTCAAAGTTGAGGGCATGATTGGACCATGAAACAATGCTCGTGGGTTTCAACTTTCCTGCTCATCTTCCTTTTTGAATCATTCTTTGATGTGCTTGCCAAACCATTAGAAACGAATAAAGGCTCCAGGAAGAAGCTCACTTGTGACCCCATTTAAGAAGGCAGCAAAAAGGAGTGCGAGAAACAGATATTAAAGAGGAACAAACAGCACACTAATAAAAGGCTCCAAGAAAGCAAATGAAAGCTGTAGGTGCCGTCCCCCTTTCTCTTAAAGCATATCCAATCTTCGCATACACATCTAATCCCTGAAAGAATACAAGTTCAGCTTAGCAACTTCGAGATCTCCAGCCAACAGGCAAAGAAGAAAGTGAGTGGGTTACAGGACAGGTAAGAAACAAATCAACATGAAAGGAAGAGAAAACAAAGGACCTCCTTCAGCTGATCTCCTAGTTTGCTTCCCTTCTAGAGCTCACTTGACGTTAATGCCAAAGCCAATTTGCAGTCCTGCAAGACCATCGGAGCCCAACAAGCGCCATCACAACCATCATAAGCAACAGCAACACAACCACCACCACCACCGCCACCGTCACCACTTGAGGAAATCCAGCTCTAAAAGTGGTGCAGGGCAAGCCAGCCCTCTATTATGGGCCAAAACAAAGCCAATGGGCTCGGAGATCTCATCAGAACCAACCTCACCAAAGGTCACTTGTGCAGGTCAGATCAAGGTGAGGCATAATAAAAGTGCATGCAAGAGCTGGCAATCAGTGATGGAAGAAATTGAAAAAATTCACAACGGGAAACATAAGAAGAAGTCAACTTGGATGGAGTCATTAGGATTAAAGAGGGAGATAATGCAGTTCTTGACATGCTTAAGAAGCATCAGATTCGATTTCCGATGTCTCAGGTCCTTTCCTCAAGCTGATATAAGTACAGAAGACGATGAAGATGAGGAAGAAGATGAAGTTCAACACCATGACAGTCATGTTGGTGGTGAGGGCAGCGAAGGCAGTGAGTCTTCAAGAACTGTATTCTCTAAATGGTTCATGATGCTACAGGAGAATCAAAACAGCAGCTTTTGCAAAGAAGAAAGAGGAAAGAAACACACTTTTCGCTGTGAAGATCAGTCACACACTGCAGCTTCTGTTCCTCCTCCGAATGCGTTATTACTCATGCGATGTAGGTCTGCTCCTGCAAACAACTGGCTAGAAAAGAGAGGAAAAGAAGATGATAATCAGGAACGTGAACATAAAGAAGCAGATATGAATAAACAAGAGAAAAAGGGGAAGAATCTAAAGACTTTGATCGAAGAGGAGAAAAGAAATGCTAAAAAGGAAAGCTTGATTGTGATGAAATATGACACCGATTTCTACAAGATCTCAACTGATATAGCAAAAGAAACATGGGTCGTTGGTGGCATAAGGGATCCGTTATCGAGGAGTAGAAGCTGGAAGACATGATAAATGGGTGATGCTGCCATTTCCAATTGAAATTTGAAAACATTTTCTTCCATTAATTGCAACTATTCTTCTCATGTCGATTAATTTCCTTCAAACAATATTTTTCTTTCAGAGTTTTTGCGCGTGACAGTTACAGGTTTACGTTTTCCTCGTTTATTCTTGTTAAGCTTTGAGTTGTATTACATCTGTACAGCTTTTCTTTCCTTTCCCTGAAAAGGATTTTAGTGCCCATATATGTGTTGGAATCGTAGTAGATCGACTCACAATTCTAAATCAAACAACAATATATTGATAATAAATCTACGTTACACTCTACAAGAGCGTCAGCTCTACCTCTCTCTCTGTTTTTTTTCCTTTGTTCTCTCTCATATATACATTACAAATACCAGGGGTTTTTTACTGGCATGAAAGTCAGTTTACTCACGACTTTGACAGCTAGCACAAAGCTAAGAATACAATTCATTTTGTCGTGTATTTTTTCTAGAAGAATCAAGAAGTGTCCATTAGGTTTGACTTCTTACACTCCCCTCAAACCCGATTTTGCATGCCAAGCTTTTCTTTGAGTTTGTGAAATACATCAGTCTTTAAGGCATTGTAAAAATATTCGCAAGTAATCTTCAGTTCTGCAATGAAACATAAGAAGAAGTCAACTTGGATGGAGGATTAAAGAGCGAGATATAATGCAGTTCTTGACATGCTTAAGAAGCATCTGATTCAATTTCCAATGTCTCGGGTCCTTTCCTCAAGCTGATATAAGTACGGAAGACGATGAAGATGAAGTTCAATACCATGACAGTCATGTTGGTGGTGAGGCCAGCAAAGGCAGTGAGTCTTCAAGAACTGTGTTCTCTAAATGGTTCACGATGCTACAGGAGAATCTTTAGTTAATCTACAGTTTTGTCTCCGTGTCTATGTGTTTGTTTGGCTATGTGAAATTGGATTTTTCATAAGTGACATAGCAGATTTATTGTCATGTATATTGTAATCGAACTTTTTTGTGGGTGATATAACTCACTCAAAATATTCTTCATCCATATTGCTTGACATGTACATGCTACTGCGGCGATATACTCGACTTCACACAACGAAAGAGCAACTATTTGTTACTTTTTTTATGACCACAAAAATATTGCTTATCCAATATGAAATGCATTTCCAAAGGTGCTCTTCCAATCATCTAAGTCTCCATAATAGTCACTATCTAAATAACCAATCAACTTTAAATCTTAAGAATTATGTACAAAATAGACCATGATTTATTGTATCTTTAACATATCTTAAAATTCTTTTTGCTACAGTGAAGTGATCTTACTGTGACTTCTCTATATATCTATTGAGCAATCCAACTATTGGGCATATAAAAAACAAGTATCTCAAACTTTTAACTAGACTTTTGAGCAGTATTGAGCTTACTGACTCTCTATTTGAATTTATTCTGAATTTTATACTTGTTTCTGCTGGCATAGCTATTGGCTTGCAATCCTTCATTCTAAACTTGTTCAAGATTTGTTCTACACACTTCTTCTATGACATAAATATTTTATCTCCCATTTGTTTCATATGGTTCGAATTCTTTAGTCATAGCTTTCTTAAAATCATTGAACATGCTCAGATCATTTCCCATGAAGTTCATATCATCCATATATAAACACACAATTATGATGTTACTGTCTTGATTTTTCTTCGTGTATAAGGCATACTTATATTGGTTTTTTGCAAAACCATTCTTTTGGAAACACTCATCTATTCTCATGTTCCAAGCTCATGGAGCTTGCTTTAATCCATACAATGATTTCTTTAGATGATAGACTTTGTCTTCCTATCCTTTTTTAATATATCTTGGTGGTTACCCAATGTAGATTTCTTCTAAATGTCCATTTAAGAAAGTTGATTTCACATCCATCTGATAAATCTTCTATTTATTTTGTGCTACAAGTACTATGATAAGTCTAATAGTTTCTGTAACACCCCACTCCCGTAAGACCCGAACCCGATATCGTTGGTGATATCCGAGTCCGTGTCCCACGAGAGTGGCGTACTACATCAGTCGATTTAAAATTCAGTAAACATTTTTTTTTCTTTTCTTTTGGAGCCATTAACTCCACGCTCACACGGCAAACACAAGTAAGTAATTAAAATCAGATTCAATATAATCCCGTTTCAGTTATTACGGTCATCCATCATAATTACAATCATCAATGCAAGAAACATTAATACCACAAGGGTTCAAGAAAATACAATGCCTTGTTATACGTTGATTGCGGAATACAATTTACTAAAACACTAATGCAGACACGAACTGATCCCGACCTCTAACCTTTACTCGTCTACAGTAGATATACTCCCGTGTCAACCGGGGTATTCTTCAGGACCTGAAAAATAAATGCAAATTTTGGGTGAGTTTTGCGAACTCAGTGAGAAACCATCATCGATGGTTCACTCAATTCATGCATGTTCAAACACTTTACCAATTATCACATACGATCACGATTTACAAAAGTAATACCAAATAATACGTACAATCACATTTCACAAATGTAAGGCGAATCGCCTATCATACAATCCACAGTTAATCATACCATATATGCAATGCACATGAGACCCTTTCCATTTTCATTATGTTATTGGACTGCTACCAAATCGCCCCAAGATGCGGGCACATTGCGTTGAGCCAGTGGCTCTGAAACATTGGGCTTGAAGCCCTGATACATTGAGCCTGAGGCTCTGAATACGTTGGACCTGAGGTCCTGTGCGTTGAGCTGAAAGCTCTCACATACGTTGGGCGTGATATGCCCTGATACGGTGGCTGCTCCAGTCACAATTGCCTTTATCTGATCATGTCCTTATGCATGAATGCATATGTTCCAATTTCCATTTACAGTTATTTCTATCACTTACATTCAATGCCATTTCCCATTTCCTCGGACCTTCGGTCCGGTATTTCAATCATATATTTTTTTCCAATTTATTGCGTCATACCATATCGCATTTACAGTCACATCCCATGTATCGAGACAGATAATTAACACTTCGATATCAATCCCTATTTCCTCGGACCTTTGGTCCGAGATCTCCAATGTAAACATTCACAAACAGTCACACACAAGTAGCACTTCGTTATCTCATTCCCAATATTTCAGACACCTATGGTCCGAAATCAATCAAAGTCAAACACACATATACCCATCCATTATCTCCACATGGCATAATCGCGAAATATTAAACACATAAAAAAAATTGAGAAACCATCTAGGTTACTCACCTATTACTTCCGAGCTAATGCCGGAAAGCCTCTGTGACGTCGATCAATCGACGCTCCAATTGGACCTCTATAACAAACAGAGAGGAATCTGATCACTAATTATCCAATCCGAATTAGTATAATGCACATGTAAGTGTATAATGCATGTTCATGAGATTTCCGGCCCTAAATCCTAATTTTTCCGTAATAAAATTCCATCTAAAATTAGAAAACTATAGCCACCGACGAAGCTCAATTAGGACCTCGATCGGTCCAAAATAAATAAAACAAGAACTATAGAACAATTACCGGCTACGTCAATTTCCGCCTAAAATTCCCAAATTATCACAAAATGAAATTAAATATTATCTGAATCCGATGCCTCAAGAATCAGGTCAATCGGACGTCGGACGGAAAAAGAAATTGACAAGAGAAGCAATCAGTCACTTAAAGCCAAAATAATAAAATAAAATACTATATATATATATATATATACCGTAATCACTTTTCAGATTTAATATTAACCTTATCCTCCTCCATTCTATCACTTTAACTAAATTAAGATGCATTCCTTTACACCTCCAATTCAGCCACAAACACAACACAACATTTATTTGTATAATTAACAACCTTTGGCAAAGAACCACAAATTTTTGCCATTCATCTAACCTTTCTAAATTCAATCCAAAACCAAGCCAAAATCAATAAAAACCATACTCATTTATTTATTCATACACAAGCATATAATTAAACTCTTTCAAACTTACCCTTATCATCATGAAATAAATACACAAATGCTTCTCATGGATGTTTTTAACTACCATAAGAATAAATATAAACATAAATACTCACCTTAAACAAGATACAAGCTCTACTTTCCTCAAATCTTCAAGTTCACAACAACTTCTTTTTTCAATCCTCATCCACGGTTATCTCCTCTAGACAAACATATCATCTTCTTCTCAAGAAGTTAGTAGAGACTTGGCTGAAACTAGTGGACAAGGGAAACTTATATGGAAGGAGAAGAAAACCGTTGAAGGAGAAGACCACAAATGAAGGAGATGCAAGTTTCGGATAAGAGGAAACCAACTTCCACTTTTGTTTATAGGAAGAGCCGTAAGTGACAGGGAACTCAAGCATAATTGAGCTTTAAACAATAATTTGTTGACTTCAAATAAGAAGAATCTCGTAGGTGATGTATATAAAAGAGGAACACTTGGCTTTTAATGAGTGGAAAAGACAAAAAAATGAATTAAACCCAATTAATTAAGCACTAATCCCACGTAAGCTCTAAACATGGCACTAACATAATTCCCACAATTATTTATTCACTAATCTCATGCCATTAGGCAACCCCCTTTCAGTACACAAAAGCTTACTCAGCCAGTCAGTTGGAATTTTCCGGTCCGGGCAAGCACCCCGAAAAATTCCAGAAAAATTCCCATAAATCCCTAAAAATGTAAAACACACAATGGCGCACTCCAAATAATTTTTCCAGTACAACTTCCACATAAATTTCACAAAAGATCGCAATTTGAAACCTAAGCCGGAAAATGTCATGAATGCATGTTTACCATGTGCAAGTGCAACAGACCATCTATCATAGAGGCTATATACCGTATGTGCATGCCGAAATATACTTTAATACTCCTGACCCATCCCAATTTACTAAAATACCCTTCCCATCGGAGATGGGATGTTACAATTTCAATTCTTGGAATTGGAGTAAACATCTCTTCATATTCAATTCCTTTTCTCCGCTTGTAGCCCTTAGCGACTAATCTTGCCTGATATTTTTCAACCTTTCATTATTGATTAGTTTTTGTCTTGTACACCTACTTAAATCCTATTGCCTTATGTACTTTTGAAAGATTAGTTAGTTCCCGTATGTTGTGTTTATTGATTGCATCAATTTTTTCATTCACGACTTTTCGCACTTCTCATCTTTAATAGCCTCTTTGCATGTTAATGGATCACACTTTGCCATAAAACAAAATAATGAGTAATCAAATGTTGCCTATACCTGTTCTGTGGCATCATAGATATCATTTAGACTTTGCATTTTTATAGGTTCTCCCCCTAAATCACTACTGCTACTTTGTGATGAAGCTAATGGTATTGATTAAGGAGTTATTAAAGTAGTGCTCTATGGAGGAATTCGTTCATCTTGTGTGTTAAATCATCATCATTATCATCATCAAAAAATAGTCCATGAACTTTCTTATCTTCTTTTTTCCATTTCCAATAATCTGCTTTATCGAATTCGACATCTTATGAGATGATCACCTTCTTGGTCAAAGGGTTGAACAATCTATATGCCTTACTCCTCTTTTCATAACCAATAAATATGTAATTTTCACCTTTGTCATCTAACTTCTTTCCTTTTTTTAAAATCCCGATTATGGACATATGCAATGCATCTAAAAATCCTGAGATGTCCAGTTGCTAACTTGCTACCATTCCATGCTTCATTTGATGTTTTGAATTTTACACTTTTGCTAGACACCAATTTGGGAAATAAACATCACATAGAATGGCTTCAGCCTAGAAAGTTCTCGGTAAATGCTTTCCCTTCACCATGCTTGTAACACCCCACACCCGTAAGACCCGAACCCGATATCGTTGGTGATATCCGAGTCCGTGTCTCACGAGAGTGGCGTACTACATCAGTCGATTTAAAATTCAGTATACATTTTTTTTTCTTGATTCTTCTTGTAGCCATTAACTCCACGTTCACACGGCAGACACAGTAAGTAAATAAAATCCGTGTTCAATATACACCAGTTTCAGTTATTACAGTCATCCAGTAATAAGTACAATCAGTCAATGCAGTAAAACATTAATACCACAATGGCTCAGTAAAAATATAAAGCCTTGTTATACAGTGATTGCGGAATACATTTTACTAAGACACTAATGCAGACACGAACTGATCCCGACCTCTAACCTTTACTCATCTACAGTAGACATACTCCCGTGTCAACCGGGGTATTCTTCAGGACCTGAAAAATAAATGCAAATTTTGGGTGAGTTTTGCGAACTCAGTGAGAAACCATCATCGATGGTTCACTCAAATCATGCATTACGCACATGGCGTACAGCATAGTACAGTAATAATCAATTACCACAAAAATATGATCAATAAATTCACAATGTCCTCTACAACTTTCATGAACAACCCAAAATCAAATTCTATTGCAAACCAAGTCAATTAATTCCTCTAATGTTACTGTCCCTGAAATCCTTCACTTTGGGCAGTAATCTTACAAGAAGCATAACTTCCAGTATATAAGTCAATAAAATCAGAACTTTATATCCTTGTAAAGATAACATCATAAACTTCATTTTTCATGAAGCACTCAACACCCAATTCGATCTCTAACAATTTCAAAATTGTTATGGAAGTTTTTGTTATGATCAGCCACTCACAACCTAATGTAGGATCAGTTTTTGAAAAATCATATCTCCCAATTCTGACTTCTAAAAATTACAAACCATGTGTCATTTTCAAGGTAATCTCTTCCTCTACAACTTTTCAGAAGCTCACTCACACCAATTCAGTCCACTTAAAATGTTAAAATTGCCTCCAATCAGTACACTCACAAAATCACACTTAAGCTAGGTTTCATCCAAAATGCTCAAAACCAATCATTAGTAATAAATTCATATCTCCCAATACACAATTCCAAAAATAGCAATATCAGTAGCAATGGAAAGATAATCAAATATGCTATAACTTCCATGAAGACCATTCTCCCTAATTCCATCTCAATTAATTCATAATAATCAACAAAACTCAGATGTCATGGTTGCGGTTACTGTTCACAGGCAATGAAACAGTAACTTTCCATTCAAAAATTCACCCTTCTATCATTGAAATTCAACAACACCTATTTCACACTAAATTGAAGCCAACATCCCAAAGTTTCAGTGGCCACTAACCTTACCTCATTTGCATTTCTACACAATAAGTTATGAATAAAACAGTAACATCAATTAAAATTCCAACTTTCCAGATTTAAGGTTAACCTTAGTTCAACCACTTCCAATGCCTTTTTCACATCATTAAACATCACAATAAATACAAATTAAATCTTACTCCAGTCACACAGATACTAGGGTTAATACTGAAAAATTTACAGCATTAAATTCCTCAATTCAGATACTCAATTAATTATCCATAATCAATTCAAAATCAAACCATATCATTACTTTCAATTCAGTCATCACTTAGCTTTATGCCCCTTACTTTAAATCACAATAATCATCACTTTAATGTCTACATGAACCTAATACATGCTTTAAATCCTTTTATTAACTACCCCATACTATCATGACATTTAATTCCATGTAAATACACCATTTAAAGATCAAAACTTAATGAAAACTTACCAAATCAAAACCTCCTTCAAACCTTCAACAATCACTTTCTAACTTTTACACCAAAGTACTAACCTTCTTCCCTTCCCAAGCATGTACCAAACTCATCTTCTAGCTTTGATGGTAGTAAGAGATAGTAGCTTGAAGTTATGGAGAAAGTTGAGAGAAGAGGAAAATTTCGATGGTTTTATAGAGAGAAGTTTGTGTTTGTGTCTTCGGATGGCAATAATAAAGGCCTAACAATTCATCTTTTCATTACTTTTAAAGCAAGCACATCCGAAAGAATGGAGAGGAAGCATTAAATGATGCTTTTGTAATGGCAATTTCTCATTGGTCCCTTTTTCTTAGAAAAGTCAAAATATCAATTTATTAATCCAGATCAAAATTTTACTCCAATTAATTCAAATGACCCTACTTTCAGTCCCAAAATAATATACCCAATAGTACAGTACCAGTGGGTAGCGATTTTTGCTCTGAGAAACGATTTGTCATTAATTGGCGATTTATCCCATCCAAAATTTCCAATTATTTTTTCGAGAATTAATGAAATTCCTAAAATTATAAAGCAGTGTAATAAATGCACTCCAAATAATTTTTCAATCACGAAAATCACCTTTTCTACCCCAAAACATGTTTAGACCGATTCTGGCGATTTTGCCGGTCCGGGAATTTTCTCCGGAAAAATCCAGAAAAATTCCTAAAAATCCCTAAAAATGTAAAACCATTTATGGTGCAGTCCAATCAATTTTCCAAACTCAATTATCCCATTAATTCCAATAAAATTGCTTTAGGCCCAATTACCGGGAATGTCATGAATGCATTTACTGTAATTCCATATACACAATTGATACTGTGTATCGATCCTATTATGCATGAACAGTAATGATTATTCCTTATCAATCCCATCCTATGCCAATTTTACTATTTTACCCTTCCAGGAGGGGGTGGGATGTTACAATTCTCCCCTCCTTATAAGAATTTCGTCCTCGAAATTCCCAGTCAACGGTTCACTATGACAATAATCATATGAGTCTATATATCCTATACACTTTTTCACTTAATAATTCACTTATCGAGTGATCACTATAACCACTCTCAGTCTGTGGTTCAGTTATTGATTTGGCTAACTCGTAATCACTTAGTACAGTAAACGGATTTAACAAGACTATCAGTTGACGTTCTCATTTTTCTTAGCTATTTCACTTGCCATGTCTAAGATAGTCACTACCTTTGGTTACAGTATCTAATACTTTTTCCCCAATGCCATATAGTCCAATTTTTGTTCCATTGAGTACGTTTCCATTTCTTTGGTACCTCCCTTAATCACATCAGGGACGATTTACATTCCTTTGGTACCAATACAGTGACACTTAATTCCACTTCACTATAATCAGTAACAATATACCTAATGCAGTCATTTGTTGTATACCATTCACTTTATGTTCAAATTCGATTCTCGTAAGACACTTCACTGTTCTATAGTGTTCACACACTTTATTCGGATATACATTTTACTCTGTCTCATTTGTCCGATCCGATTCCACTTTAGCTAACCATGCAGTCTTCCTAAGTCACTTTCCTTTTTCTCACACATTTTAGTCTCAAACCCATTACGGTCTTTAACTCTCAGTAGGCACTATGCAGTGTAACAGTATATATATTCTTCAGTGAATCAGAATTCTATAACACGACCATAATCAAACCTTTTTCCTATTGGACATTCAATCTATAAACTCTTGAGCCAAGAATCACTTCATTCTATACCTACAATTACTCAATTTCACTTTTCACACATGCTGACTAGAATGTCTAACTTTGACTGTTCACTTTCTTGTTCTAATACCTTTTTATCGGGTACACTTATTTCTTCTTCAACTTTTGTTCACTATAGTTTTCCAATTCCATTTGTATATTCAAACTCATCATAAGAACTTCCCCCTTTACTTTCTGCACTCTTAACCTTTCTTATCACTATTTTTACAACTTAAATTTTCCAGAAACGCCTCACTATTACTCATCATCTGCTTGACAATCACTGACAATCCCAATATCTGTAATTGATCTGTTCATTACTTGAATTTGGTAGGCAGAATTGTTCGTTCATTTCAGCACTATCGTATTTATACTTGTCTCTTTTCTCAAATTAACACAGTGTATCCTTATAGGAATCTACAGTCTCCAAGGCTTTCAATAATGAGAATGGCACTACTACCATTTATCACAGTCAGTTCAATTTATTTCATACTTGTTCAACATATTGTCGCAGTTCAATACTCACTACCCACTCTTCCAATGTATGTATATCATCAGTATCAGATTCCTCAATTAGTCCTATCGTTCTCTTCACTTTTCACTGTTCAACACTTCTAAACACATTCTGTCTCCAATCACAGTTATTACCATTGTTTACCTCGCATAATTCCCTATTAGGGTCTTATTGACTTTACCGTACATCTTTTACCCTTTTCATTTAGTCCACACTTAGTGTATCTGCAATTTCTTTATGAAGGTGTCACTACTTCACCTCATTGTCAGTTTCCCTTTTTGACCCTCTTGTCTCTATTCAGTTACTCTTTTTCATTTTCTCTTCTCATTTGTTTTCATATCATTCCTATCAACATATGTTAATACCTTGTCATCCATATTTAAACCTCCAAAAATTTTCCATTTTTTTATTTTAGTCTCTCACAATTCTCAGTTCGGGACTCTTTTAGTCTTCGTTTCAAATCTAGATTCCTCAACAGTTTTACATCATAACTGGAGATCGATTCACTTCACATTGCAATAGAATCACCTCAAATTAAAATCTCACTAATATGTAATTCTTTACATTTCTGTACATACAATGCAGATAATCTCAGCAGTATAAGCTATGACCCAATTTCACTTTTAATTTTGTCCACAAAAGTCTCATCAACCAATGATTATTCATAATTGTGTTTCAATCCTTCTTCACTATACGTACAATCTCAATCAAGACACTCTTATGTCTTCATTTAACAGATCAGAACATTCCTTTCGCGAAGGTTCCTTGTGACAGTCACTTAAACACTTTCTTTACCACCTATTCAGTAATCTATACCAGAATCACTTTTCAGTTCCTCTCATACAGGTACACTTAGTCCACTTTTGTCTTACTTTAACCCCTTAAGAACTTCACACTTATAATCACTCTAAACATTTACCGCTCATTTCCTCTATGATTTCCATATATCTGTCACATACATTTCATTAGTTACAATCAACATTACCGTCCAATAGATAGCCCTAACAGTAAATTGACTTAAAGACAATAACTCTTTTCATACACCACTATAGTGATTTCATTCTTTTCAAGATCTTTATTTCATTCTCACCATATCATTAAACTGTATGTCTCATTCCCCTATCCGTTACGTGCAACTTGACCTTGTAAGGTCATATCAATTTGGCTTATCAGCTTATGATCATTATTCTTTTTTTTTCATTCGGTTTTCTGCTACTTATCTTCTATTTTCCTCAAACAGTCTATGATCGGGTGTTCACAGTCCCCAATACCCGACAAAATCGTTGATACTACTCCATTTTATCTCTATCTATATACCTATCCATTTACCAGTTTTGTGTCCATATACACCTAATTCAAGATTTCCGATACACCATCAAGAGAAATCATCCATCATTTTTTCCTTTACGATTTTATCATACGAATTTCCAACCTCGAAGCACCATAATCACCTAACAATTTCAGTCTCAAACTTATGCGGTCTAGTTCATAACCATTTCACAAATTCTTCAGTTTATCTGTACACTTTTATCTCACTCAAATAGGCACTGAACATCACTTTTTCGGTTCTTTCAGTTCTCAATAAACCATTACAGTACTTTATTGAGCTTCTTTCCATTTCGCTATTATCTCTACTAATCTCTAACTTGAATACAGTGAATCAAAATATGCCCGATTGGACCATCTACATTTTACTCAATTCCAATATTTCCCCCTTTCATGTCATATACAGTCAGAACTGTAATTACCTAACTATCCCGGGCTTTTTAATTTCATTTGGATCTACTATAACCAATAAACTTCCCATATCTCTAATGAATCTCTCCCAGTTCTCAACATCTGCATTTTTCTGTCACCATAATATTGTCAATTTAATTCGGAAATTCTTAATCAGTCTAGGCCAACACAGTCATTCTACTATCACTTATAAGGGTTTCTAACCCAGTACAATTTCAATCTTCTTATCCATTTTTCCTTTATCCTTTCCTAATTGATTATCCCCTTTTAGGGATTTTCACTCTAATCCAGTCTCACTCTTCTCTCACTTAGTCACTTGACACTTATGCACCCTTGGGCTTTATCCTCGTGCGACTCTGACTAGGGATCAGTTACCACGGTCTGCAACGACGCGACTCAAATGCATGCTACCTATATTCCAAACTGTGCCCAGATACATTACGTACTACTGGGCTCTGATACCACCTAAATGTAACACCCCACACCCGTAAGACCCGAACCCGATATCGTTGGTGATATTCGAGTCCGTGTCCCACGAGAGTTGCGTACTACATCAGTCGATTTAAAATTCAGTATACATTTTTTTTTCTTGATTCTTCTTGTAGCCATTAACTCCACGTTCACACGGCAGACACAGTAAGTAAATAAAATCCGTGTTCAATATACACCAGTTTCAGTTATTACAGTCATCCAGTAATAAGTACAATCAGTCAATGCAGTAAAACATTAATACCACAATGGCTCAGTAAAAATATAAAGCCTTGTTATACAGTGATTGCGGAATACATTTTACTAAGACACTAATGCAGACACGAACTGATCCCGACCTCTAACCTTTACTCGTCTACAGTAGACATACTCCCGTGTCAACCGGGGTATTCTTCAGAACCTGAAAAATAAATGCAAATTTTGGGTGAGTTTTGCGAACTCAGTGAGAAACCATCATCGATGGTTCACTCAAATCATGCATTACGCACATGGCGTACAGCATAGTACAGTAATAATCAATTACCACAAAAATATGATCAATAAATTCACAATGTCCTCTACAACTTTCATGAACAACCCAAAATCAAATTCTATTGCAAACCAAGTCAATTAATTCCTCTAATGTTACTGTCCCTGAAATCCTTCACTTTGAGCAGTAATCTTACAAGAAGCATAACTTCCAGTATATAAGTCAATAAAATCAGAACTTTATATCCTTGTAAAGATAACATCATAAACTTCATTTTTCATGAAGCACTCAACACCCAATTCGATCTCTAACAATTTCAAAATTGTTATGGAAGTTTCTGTTATGATCAGCCACTCATAACCTAATGTAGGATCAGTTTTTGAAAAATCATATCTCCCAATTCTGACTTCTAAAAATTACAAACCATGTGTCATTTTCAAGGTAATCTCTTCCTCTACAACTTTTTAGAAGCTCACTCACACCAATTCAGTCCACTTAAAATGTTAAAATTGCCTCCAATCAGTACACTCACAAAATCACACTTAAGCTAGGTTTCATCCAAAATGCTCAAAACCAATCATTAGTAATAAATTCATATCTCCCAATACACAATTCCAAAAATAGCAATATCAGTAGCAATGGAAAGATAATCAAATATGCTATAACTTCCATGAAGACCATTCTCCCTAATTCCATCTCAATTAATTCATAATAATCAACAAAACTCAGATGTCATGGTTGCGGTTACTGTTTACAGGCAATGAAACAGTAACTTTCCATTCAAAATTCACCCTTCTATCATTGAAATTCAACAACACCTATTTCACACTAAATTGAAGCCAACATCCCAAAGTTTCAGTGGCCACTAACCTTACCTCATTTGCATTTCTACACAATAAGTTATGAATAAAACAGTAACATCAATTAAAATTCCAACTTTCCAGATTTAAGGTTAACCTTAGTTCAACCACTTCAATGCCTTTTCACATCATTAAACATCACAATAAATACAAATTAAATCTTACTCCAGTCACACAGATACTAGGGTTAATACTGAAAATTTACAGCATTAAATTCCTCAATTCAGATACTCAATTAATTATCCATAATCAATTCAAAATCAAACCATATCATTACTTTCAATTCAGTCATCACTTAGCTTTATGCCCTTACTTTAAATCACAATAATCATCACTTTAATGTCTACATGAACCTAATACATGCTTTAAATCCTTTTATTAACTACCCCATACTATCATGACATTTAATTCCATGTAAATACACCATTTAAAGATCAAAACTTAATGAAAACTTACCAAATCAAAACCTCCTTCAAACCTTCAACAATCACTTTCTAACTTTTACACCAAAGTACTAACCTTCTTCCTTCCCAAGCATGTACCAAACTCATCTTCTAGCTTTGATGGTAGTAAGAGATAGTAGCTTGAAGTTATGGAGAAAGTTGAGAGAAGAGGAAAATTTCAATGGTTTTATAGAGAGAAGTTTGTGTTTGTGTCTTCGGATGGCAATAATAAAGGCCTAACAATTCATCTTTTCATTACTTTTAAAGCAAGCACATCCGAAAGAATGGAGAGGAAGCATTAAATGATGCTTTGTAATGGCAATTTCTCATTGGTCCTTTTTCTTAGAAAAGTCAAAATATCAATTTATTAATCCAGATCAAAATTTTACTCCAATTAATTCAAATGACCCTACTTTCAGTCCCAAAATAATATACCCAATAGTATGCAGTACCGGTGGGTAGCGATTTTTGTTATCGAGAAGCAACTTTGGTTCGCTAATTGGCGATTTATCCCATCGAAAATTTCCAATTATTTTTTCGAGAATTAATGAAATTCCTAAAATTATAAAACAGTGTGATGCACTCCAAATAATTTTTCAATCACGAAAATCACCTTTTCTACCCCAAAACATGTTTAGACCGATTCTGCGATTTTGCGGTCAGGAATTTTCTCCGGAAAAATCCAGAAAAATTCCTAAAATCCCTAAAATGTAAAACCATTTATGGTGCAGTCAATCAATTTTCCAAACTCAATTATCCCATTAATTCCAATAAAATTGCTTTAGGCCCAATTACGGAATGTCATGAATGCATTTATCGTAATTCCATATACACAATTGATCACGTGTATCGATCCTATTATGCATGAACAGTAATGATTATTCCTTATCAATCCCATCCTATGCCAATTTTACTATTTTACCCTTCCAGGAGGGGGTGGGATGTTACAATGCTTATCCCCATATCAAGAATCGTCAATCCTTTCTTTCTAAGATGCCATTTTGTTATGGTGTATATAAAGTTGTCAACTAATGAACGATTTCATGCTCTTTGCAAAACGTTTCAAATAACTTTGACGTGTACTCGCCTCCTCTATCAGATCTAAGTATCTTTAAATATTGCCCACTTTATGTTTCTGCCATTACTTTGAACTCCTTAAATTTATCAATAGTTTCTAATTTTTCTTCAAAAATATACACTCAAATTTTTTTTCCCCTGAAATCATCAATAAAGGTAATATAATACCTATTTCTACCAAGTGATGGTATATCAAATGGTCCAACTATATCTGAGTGAACAATCTCTATCTTTTGGCCCTCCATGATTTTCCAACTTTAAAACTTTGTCTATGTTGTTTTCCTTTACCGCATGCTTTACATAATTGATCCTGTTGATTAATTTCTTAAATTCCATTTACCATATTTAATTTTGATAACAATTTTAGGCCATTAAAACCAAGATGAACAAACTTTAAATGTCATAGCCATGATTCATCTTTAATGACAGACTTCTTGCACTTCATTATTTCTGATTGAATATCAAGTAAGAAAAGACAATTCTTTGTCATATCAAGTTTAGCAATTAATTCTCCATCTTTATTGATGACAAGAGAGCAATCCTTCAAATGCATGTCGTACCCTTTTTTAAGAGCTTACCAAGGCTGATAATATTGCTTCTTAACACATGCACATAATAAACATCATATATATACCTCTTCTCTCCATTTTTAAAAGTAATTATAAGTTTACCTTTACCTTTAACTGGAATTTTTGATGATTCACCAAAAGTAACTTCTCCATGAATGATCTTATCCAAATTTGTAAACAACTCTTCTAACCCACACATGTGGTTACTGTTGGGACCCGATCCCGAAACCAGATCCCAATCGGAAAACGGAAATGAATACGAAAACGAAGTGTAGAAGCAAAGCGAAATCGAATAAGAATACGAACCAATATGAATCGAATCAAAGCAAAGAAACGAAACATAAAGCGAAATCGAATCGGATGCGAATCGAATCGCAAATCGGAAGCGAATGCATAAAGAAAAACGATCGAATCCATCAAACTGAAATAAATTTCGACATTCATTGAAAACACCCAGCATAGGAAACTTATCGCGTTGGAAACCTTAAGACAATTCTCAAAACCCGTATAATATTTTTTTCTTTCTTTCTTTCTTTCTTATTCATTCCTTTCATCATTCCCATACAAAGCACTTCAATTCCTCATTTAGACAAATCCATCCTCAACCAATATCTCAATCTATTTGATCCTATTTAAATCATGACCGCCAATTACACAAAATCTTACTAATCCTTTCTTTTGTCAATAGACACTTAATACACATACCTATATATCCAAAATTCATACACCATAAACGCTTTAATAATTCTCAATCCAATCATTCATGAATTACACCGTTACCAAAATCACATACACCATACGCAATTTCATACACGAATACATTTATCCAAATTTATCTAAAGCCATATACATATCAACACTAAAATCCAAATTACTCAAAATCTAACTTATACAAATTACGAAAACATGCAAGAAGTCGATCTGACATCTTGACCGTCTTTCATCCGATCTCCTGCTCAAATACCTAGAGATGGGGATGAAAGGGGGTGAGCTTATAGCTCGTGGGTAACAGTTTATAACAAATAAATAAGCAAAACCTTAAAAAAATTGCCTTTCTTTTCTTTTCTTGCAGAAACCTTGTTTGAAACCCATAATGCACATTTTCAAAATTTCTTTTCTCGCAGTGGTCGAAATCACAATTTCTAAAACATGAATGCATCAATCATAACACTTCACAACGCAAATGCACACATAACGGCTCGAGAGTTCCACAAACACGACGAAAAAATGAAGTTTTACCGTAAACACGACGAGTCCATTTTTCGGATCTCGTAAGCCTCTAACGGGCAGCCGGGAGAAGGCTTAAGGGTCATCGTGCACGAGACTAACGAAACAAGTTTTCTCTTGCCCACACAAAAGCACATATCATGCTCAACTCAATTTATCGAATGATCTTTTTCGAATATACGAAATGCCATGAAATCTTTCGAGGCATAACACAAAGGTATTTTGCAATTCATCAAAAGTTCATGTATTGAATCAATAATGATTTTTCAAATCATTCATACAATGATGCAACATTTATGATGCAATTGAAATCAGAAAATCTCTTTGTTTAAGGAAAGCAATAATGGCTTATAAATATATTATAAACAGGTACCCACCTCGAATCGATACTAGAAGCTTGTCCTTAGCTTCAATTTGACCATTGCGTCTCTCTTTCTTCCAATAGAAACTTCCCTACACCAATTTCCCACAAATTCAATCTTATAAATAACATAGTCCCTAAAATTGAACTTAGAAAACACTAATTCCACACATAATCAAGTCATCTAAATCACCAATTTTCAAAAAACCCAATTCATAAAATTGGGCATAATCCTAATTAATTTCCATCCAAAATTAAACCCATAGTACTTAGCAATCATCAAAATTGACTTCATACTCCACAAACCCATACCATTTTCCATGATTCTAAACTAGCAATCTTCTAGAGAAACTCAAATCTTAAAAATTGCTCTTACCTCATTTCTCCTCCATTTTCAGATTTTTTTTGGTTCAAGATGAAGCTCTATTCATCCTCCACCTTTTTCTCTCTTGGGATGACATCAAAACCTCTCTTCAAGTGGTAGAAAAATCGAGCCCTAGCTTTCTCTCCTTTTTCTCTACCGAAGCTTGCTCTCCCTTCTCTCTTCTCTCTTATTCTCTTATTATTTCTTTCCTTTGATTATAAGTTTCGGGCTTCTCCTTCAAACAATGACAGCCCTCTTGCTTTTATAGTGCCATGTCATTTAATGAATGAGGAATGACCCATATGCCCCTCCATTTAAGCCTATAAACTTACCCCTTTAAGTAAACTTCCAAATTGCCCCTTCCTTGGTCTTTAAAAATGACATCTTGTCTGATTATTTTGATCAAGTAAATGCAGCCATTTGATAAGAATTTCTTTTGGGAAATGTCCCTCTATGTCTTAAGAATCCATCGCTTCAATAATCGAATCGATCGGAGCTCTATAGCTCAAGATATCTTCAAAATACTGAAATCTGTTTGGCCATTACAAAACCGATACTAAACACTACACGTAACTTCACTCCAGAAGTTGAACATCTTAGAGGCTAAATTGTCGATTGGCTCCTTCATATAACTTGTAGATCAATGTCTCTAGTTTCATTTGAAATAGAGATCACCTCATTTCGACCTCTACTGATTCAGAAAATATCAAAATACTGAAATATGTTCATGGGAAACACCACCAAATCCTCTAAGAACACACTCATCGCACCCGTCCCACCTTTTCCACTTAATCTTTCTCACTTCATTTCAGATAGCTTCGATTTGGTGGAGATGAAGAGAAAGGTCTTATGAATCCAATGGTTCAAGAATCAAGTCATTTGGAGGTCTAGAGAAGAAGTTATGGTAAAAAAAAACAACCATGTTTATGACCTCAATCGTACTGAACCTGTTTCGAGGAAACAGCTATAACTTTCTTTAGAAATGTCTGATTGAGGTGTTATTTGAATGGTTCGAAAGAGGACATGAAGAGCTACAACTTTCATGAAGGTCTCAAAGGCCAAATCTTTCATCTGTGGAGTCAAAAACAAAAGCAGACAATGATGACGTCATTTTAAGACGATGATGACATCACCAGACGATACAGATTGGGAAAATTGCTATAACTTTCCCTACGGATATTGGATTAAGGATTTCTTTATATGGATGGAAAGATAATTGCAAGAGCTAAAACTCTTATGCAGAACTCAAAGGCCAATTCCAACGTTTTAAGGGTAGAAAAAATATCAGAAGGTAACAATATATAATAACTGAGACGGTCAAACTGAGACACAAAAAGTCAAACTGAGACGATGAGCAAGAATGGCGGGGCGATGAGCGATTGCGTTTCATTTCTATGAATAGTAATCGAGACGATAAAAGAATCGAGACGCAAAAAGTCAAACCGAGACGTAAAAGTCAAACCGAGATGATGAACAAGATTGCGTCTCATTTCTATGAACGAGAACTCGAGATAATGAGCAATGAATCGAGACGGCCAAACCGAGACCTTAAAAGTCAAACCGAGACGATGAGCAAGATTGCCTCGCGTTTTTTCTCCGAATGTCTCAAATTATAAGACGATAACTTTTGACTCGAACTCCAAATTTTACATACTCGGTGTCTATAGAAAGGTAAAAGAACCTCTACAACTTTCATGAAGGCCTTAAAATCAGATCGACCTCTAAATTGGTCAAAACTCCACACAAAGTGACTGGTCGATCACTTCACACTAAACGACATCGAACTTCTAAAATCATAACTTTCTACTCCTTGTCCAATATTTTCGTGCTTTATATCAATGGAATGATAAAAACAAGCTCTACAACTCTCAAGAAGGCTACTTGATCCCATTCCATACACATCAGTCCCGAATTTGCATCGATCACAGCATACACAAAACTTCACTATGAACACATCAATTCAAAAATTTGCAGCATCTGCACTCAACTTCAATAACTCACATCTCCTAACCTCCACATCCAAAAATAGCACATTATACATCATTGGGAAACTATGGAGGTCCTCTATAACATTTAAGAATGCCATTTGATCCAATTCAAACCACAACAGTTCAGAAATCGCCTCAAAACACAACATATGCAATCCTACACTTAGAGCATTTTCCAAAACCAAAGCAAAATACACTTAACTTTCAAAGATCATAACTTTCAATCCCGATATCGAAAAATAGCATACTTTATGGCTACGAAAAGCTCTCAACATAAGCTACAATTTTTGTTAAGATCATTTTTTCAAAATGTGCCTAAATAAAAAATTCAACTCTCAAGTCAAACTTTCTATCTTCAAAAATCAACTTTCTTAATTTCTTCAAAATATAACACTTTCACTAATTATTTCTTGATTTCAACCTCCATTTCAATCATCTCATCCACTTAAACTTTCATAACCAAAACTAATCTTCAAAGTCATCAAAACCAATAAATTCCTTTTTCTCGTCAATTTCCTCAAGGCACAATAACATCTATAACAAAATTCATATCCAAAAACACTCATTGAATTCATTTAATATTTCTAATTTCCACCGAAAGTTCGGGGTCCAACAATTCTCCCCCTCTTAAAAGAATTTCTCCCTCAAAATTTCTATATGAATAATCACCAAGTAACTTATTCTCTCAAATAATTTCTTCGAAATAATCATATTCAATCCCTTTCTTAACTAATTCCTCATCATACATATTTCTCAACGTACTCACAATCTATCACTTCTTGTGTCAAATACCACCAATATCATATCATATCAATATATATATTTTAACAGATTTACACAAGTCAATGGTCCAATTCTTAATAACCTTAATATGGACCAATACCATTCAATTTAATCCTTTTGAACTTCCATATATATCTATATCTCTATCATTTAACTCATCTTTCAAGTATCCTATATTACATCTCACATATATATATCCGAAAGGAATTCATCCAAATTCATCGTGAAATTCGAACCTTAATCTCCATTATCACATTCTTTTATCATCAATCATACTTTCGACACCCTATTCAAAACATTCTTATACTCCAAATACATGTTAGGTCATTCACATCAATATCACATTCTCACTAATTCAATCATATCCATTCACTAATTCTTATCAATTGCTCATACAAATCCCTAATACACATATGCCCATGTAAGATCATATTACTGGGCTCTGATACCACAACTGTTGGGACCCGATCTCGAAACCGGATCCCAATCAGAAAATGGAAATGAATACAAAAACGAAGTGCAGAAACAAAGCGAAATCCAATACGAATACGAACCAATATGAATCGAATCAAAGCAAAGAAATGAAACATAAAGCCAAATCGAATCGGATGCGAATCGAATCGCAAATCGGAAGCGAATGCATAAAGAAAAACGATCGAATCCATCAAACTGAAATAAATTTCGACATTCGTTGAAAACACCCAGCATAGGAAACTTATCGCGTTGGAAACCTTAAGACAATTCTCAAAACCCGTATAATATTTTTTTCTTTCTTTCTTTCTTTCTTATTCATTCCTTTCATCATTCCCATACAAAGCACTTCAATTCCTCATTTAGACAAATCCATCCTCAACCAATATCTCAATCTATTTGATCCTATTTAAATCATGACCGCCAATTACACAAAATCTTACTAATCCTTTCTTTTGTCAATAGACACTTAATACACATACCTATATATCCAAAATTCATACACCATAAACGCTTTAATAATTCTCAATCCAATCATTCATGAATTACACCGTTACCAAAATCACATACACCATACGCAATTTCATACACGAATACATTTATCCAAATTTATCTAAAGCCATATACATATCAACACTAAAATCCAAATTACTCAAAATCTAACTTATACAAATTACGAAAACATGCAAGAAGTCGATCTGACATCTTGACCGTCTTTCATCCGATCTCCTGCTCAAATACCTGGAGATGGGGATGAAAGGGGGTGAGCTTATAGCTCGTGGGTAACAGTTTCTAACAAATAAATAAGCAAAACCTTAAAAAAAATGCCTTTCTTTTCTTTTCTTGCAGAAACCTTGTTTGAAACCCATAATGCACATTTTCAAAATTTCTTTCTCGCAGTGGTCGAAATCACAATTTCTCAAACATGAATGCATCAATCATAACACTTCACAATGCAAATGCACACATAACGGCTCGAGAGTTCCACAAATACGACGAAAAACTGAAGTTTTGCCGTAAACACGACGAGTCCATTTTTCGGATCTCGTAAGCCTCTAACGGGCAGCCGGGAGAAGGCTTAAGGGTCATCGTGCACGAGACTAACGAAACAGGTTCTCTCTTGCCCACACAAAAGCACATATCATGCTCAACTCAATTTATCGAATGATCTTTTTCGAATATACGAAATGCCATGAAATCTTTCGAGGCATAACACAAAGGTATTTTGCAATTCATCAAAAGTTCATGTATTGAATCAATAATGATTTTTCAAATCATTCATACAATGATGCAACATTTATGCTGCAATTGAAATCAGAAAATCTCTTTGTTTAAGGAAAGCAATAGTGGCTTATAAATCTATTATAAACAGGTACCCACCTCGAATCGATACTAGAAGCTTGTCCTTAGCTTCAATTTGACCATTGCGTCTCTCTTTCTTCCAATAGAAACTTCCCTACACCAATTTCCCACAAATTCAATCACATAAATAACATAGCCCCTAAAATTGAACTTAGAAAACATTAATTCCACACATAATCAAGTCATCTAAATCACCAATTTTCAAAAATCCCCAATTCATAAAATTGGGCATAACCCTAATTAATTTCCATCCAAAATTAAACCCATAGTACTTAGCAATCATCAAAATTGACTTCATACTTCACAAACCCATACCATTTTCCATGATTCTAAACTAACAATCTTCCAGAGAAACTCAAATATTAAAAATTGCTCTTACCTCATTTCTCCTCCATTTTCAGATTTTTCTTGGTTCAAGATGAAGCTCTCTTCATCCTCCACCTTTTTTTCTCTTGGGATGACATCAAAACCTCTCTTCAAGTGGTAGAAAAATCGAGCCCTAGCTTTCTCTCCTTTTTCTCTACCGAAGCTTGCTCTCCCTTCTCTCTTCTCTCTTATTCTCTTATTATTTCTTTCCTTTGATTATAAGTTTCGGGCTTCTCCTTCAAACAATGACAGCCCTCTTGCTTTTCTAGTGCCATGTCATTTAATGAATGAGGAATGACCCATATGCCCCTCTATTTAAACCTATAAACTTACCCCTTTAAGTAAACTTCCAAATTGCCCCTTCCTTGGTCTTTAAAACTGACATCTTGTCTGATTATTTTGATCAAGTAAATGAAGCCATTTGATAAGAATTTATTTTTGAGAAATGTCCCTCTATGTCTTACGAATCTATCGCTTTAATGATCGAATCGATCGGAGCTCTATAGCTCAAGATATCTTCAAAATACTACAATCTGTTCGGCCATTACAAAACTGATACTAAACACTACACGTAACTTCACTCCAGAAGTTGAACATCTTAGAGGCTAAATTGTCGATTGGCTCCTTCATATAACTTGTAGATCTATTTCTCTAGTTTCATTTGAAATAGAGATCACCTCATTTCGACCTCTACTGATTCAGAAAATATCAAAATACTGAAATATGTTCAGTGGGAAACACCAGCTCAATCCTCTAAGAACACACTCACTGCACCCGTCCCACCTTTTCCACTTAATCTTTCTCACTTCATTTCAGATAGCTTCGATTTGGTGGAGATGAAGAGAAAGGTCTTATGAATCCAATGGTTCAAGAATCAAGTCATTTGGAGGTCTAGAGAAGAAGTTATGGTCAAAAAAAACAACCATGTTTATGACCTCAATCGTACTGAACCTATTTTGGGGAAACAGCTATAACTTTCTGTAGAAATGTCTGATTGAGGTGTTATTTGAATGGTTCGAAAGAGGACATGAAGAGCTAAAACTTTCATGAAGGTCTCAAAGGCCAAATCTTTCATCTGTGGAGTCAAAAACAAAAGAAGACAATGATGACGTCATTTTAAGACGATGATGACATCATCAGACGATACAGATTGGGAAAATTGCTATAACTTTCCCTACGGATATCGGATTAAGGATTTCTTTATATGGATGGAAAAATAATTGCAAGAGCTAAAACTCTTATGCAGAACTCAAAGGCTAATTCCAACGTTTTAAGGGTAGAAAATGGATCAGAAGTTAACAATATATTATGGCGAGACGGTCAAACCGAGACACAAAAGTCAAAGCGAGGCGATGAGCGATGGCGAGGCGATGAGCGATTGCCGTCTCATTTCTATGAATAGTAACTGAGACGATGAACAGTAACTAAGACGGTCAAACCGAGACGCAAAAGTCAAAGCGAGGCGATGAGCGAGATTGTCTCATTTCTATGAACGAGAATCGAGGGCGGTCAACCGAGACGCAAAAAGTCAAGCAGAGATAATGAGCGATGAATCGAGACGGTCAAATTGAGACGCAAAAAGTCAAACTGAGGCGATGAACAGAATCGAGATGGTCAAGCAGAGACGCAAAAAGTCAAACCGAGGCGATGAGCGATTGCCTCATTTTTTCTCCAGAACGTCTCAACTTATAAGACGCATAACTTTTGACTCAGAACTCCAAATTTGACATACTCAGTGTCTATAGAAAGGTAAAAGAACCCTCTACAACTTTCATGAAGGTCTTCAAAATCAGATCGACCTCTAAATTGGTCAAAAACTCCACACAAAGTGACTGGTCGATCAGCTTCACACTAAACAGCATCAGAACTTCTAAAAATAATAACTTTCTACTCCCTTGTCCAATATTTTCGTGCTTTATATCAATGGAATGATAAAAACAAGCTCTACAACTCTCAAGAAGGCTACTTGATTCCATTCCATACACATCAGTCCCGAATTTGCATCGATCACAGCATACATAAAACTTCCCTATGAACACATCAATTCAAAAATTTGCAGCATCTGCACTCAACTTCAATAACTAACATCTCCCAACCTCCACATCCAAAAATAGCACATTATACATCATTGGGAAACTATGGAGTTCCTCTATAACATTTAAGAATGCCATTTGATCCAATTCAAACCACAACAGTCCAGAAATCGCCTCAAAACACAACATATGCAATCTTACACTTAGAGCATTTTCCAAAACCAAAGCAAAATACACTTAACTTTCAGAGATCATAACTTTCAATCCCGATATCGAAAAATAGCATACTTTATGGCTACGAAAAGCTCTCAACATAAGCTACAATTTTTGTTAAGATCATTTTTTCAAAATGTGTCTAAATCAAAAATTTAACTCTCAAGTCAAACTTTCTATCTTCAAAAATCAACTTTCTTAATTTCTTCAAAATATAACACTTTCACTAATTATTTCTTGATTTTAACCTCCATTTCAATCATCTCATCCACTTAAACTTTCATAACCAAAACTAATCTTCAAAGTCATCAAAACCAATAAATTCCTTTTTCTCGTCAATTTCCTCAAGGCACAATAACATCTATAACAAAATTCATATCCGAAAACACTCATTGAATTCATTTAATATTTCTAATTTCCACCGAAAGTTCGGGGTCCAACAATTCTCCCCCTCTTAAAAGAATTTCTCCCTCGAAATTTCTATCTGAATAATCACCAAGTAACTTATTCTCTCAAATAATTTCTTCGAAATAATCATATTCAATCCCTTTCTTAACTAATTCCTTATCATACATATTTCTCAACGTACTCACAATCTATCACTTCTTGTGTCAAATACCACCAATATCATATCATATCAATATATATGTTTTAACGGATTTACACAAGTCAATGGTCCAATTCTTAATAACCTTAATATGGACCAATACCATTCAATTTAATCCTTTTGAACTTCCATATATATCTATATCTCTATCATTTCACTCATCTTTCAAGTATCCTATATTACATCTCACATATATATATCCGAAACGAATTCATCCAAATTCATCGTGAAATTCGAACCTTAATCTCCATTATCACATTCTTTTATCATCAATCATACTTTTGACACCCTATTCAAAACATTCTTATACTCCAAATACATGTTAGGTCATTCACATCAATATCACATTCTCACTAATTCAATCATATCTATTCACTAATTCTTATCAATTGCTCATACAAATCCCTAATACACATATGCCCATGTAAGATCATATTACTAGACTCTGATACCACAACTGTTGGGACCCGATCCCGAAACCGGATCCCAATCGAAAAACGAAAATGAATACGAAAACGAAGTGCAGAAGCAAAGCGAAATCGAATACGAATACGAACCAATATGAATCGAATCAAAGCAAAGAAACGAAACATAAAATGAAATCGAATCAGATGCGAATCGAATCACAAATCAGAAGCGAATGCATAAAGAAAAACGATCGAATCCATCAAACTGAAATAAATTTTGACATTCGTTGAAAACACCCAGCATAGGAAACTTATCGCGTTGGAAACCTTAAGACAATTCTCAAAACCCGTATAATAATTTTTTCTTTATTTCTTTCTTTCTTATTCATTCTTTTCATCATTCCCATACAAAGCACTTCAATTCCTCATTTAGACAAATCCATCCTCAACCAATATCTCAATCTATTTGATCCTATTTAAATCATGACCGCCAATTACACAAAATCTTACTAATCCTTTCTTTTGTCAATATACACTTAATACACATACCTATATATCCGAAATTCATACACCATAAACGCTTTAATAATTCTCAATCCAATCATTCATGAATTACACCGTTACCAAAATCACATACACCATACCCAATTTCATACACGAATACATTTATCCAAATTTATCTAAAGCCATATACATATCAACACTAAAATCCAAATTACTCAAAATCTAACTTATACAAATTACGAAAACATGCAAGAAGTCGATCTGACATCTTGACCGTCTTTCATCCGATCTCCTGCTCAAATACCTGGAGATGGGGATGAAAGGGGGTGAGCTTATAGCTCGTGGGTAACAGTTTATAACAAATAAATAAGCAAAACCTTAAAAAAATGCCTTTCTTTTCTTTTCTTACAGAAACCTTGTTTGAAACCCATAATGCACATTTTCAAAATTTCTTTTCTCGCAGTGGTCGAAATCACAATTTCCAAAACATGAATGCATCAATCATAACACTTCACAATGCAAATGCACACATAACGGCTCGAGAGTTTCATAAACACGACGAAAAATTGAAGTTTTACCGTAAACATGACGAGTCCGTTTTTCAGATCTCGTAAGCCTCTAACGGGCAGCCGGGAGAAGGCTTAAGGGTCATCGTGCACGAGACTAACGAAACAGGTTCTCTCTTGCCCACACAAAAGCACATATCATGCTCAACTCAATTTATCGAATGATCTTTTTCGAATATACGAAATGCCATGAAATCTTTCGAGGCATAACACAAAGGTATTTTGCAATTCATCAAAAGTTCATGTATTGAATCAATAATGATTTTTCAAATCATTCATACAATGATGCAACATTTATGATGCAATTGAAATCAGAAAATCTCTTTGTTTAAGGAAAGGAATAGTGGCTTATAAATATATTATAAACAGGTACCCACCTCGAATCGATACTAGAAGCTTGTCCTTAGCTTCAATTTGACCATTGCGTCTCTCTTTCTTCCAATAGAAACTTCCCTGCACCAATTTCCCACAAATTCAATCTCATAAATAACATAGTCCCTAAAATTGAACTTAGAAAACACTAATTCCACACATAATCAAGTCAGCTAAATCATCAATTTTTAAAAACCCCAATTCATAAAATTGGGCATAACCCTAATTAATTTATATCCAAAATTAAACCCATAGTACTTAGCAATCATCAAAATTGACTTCATACTCCATAAACCCATACCATTTTCCATGATTCTAAACTAACAATCTTCCAGAAAAACTCAAATCTTAAAAATTGCTCTTATCTCATTTCTCCTCCATTTTCAGATTTTTCTTAGTTCAACATGAAGCTCTCTTCATCCTCCACCTTTTTCTCTCTTGGGATGACATTAAAACCTCTCTTCAAGTGGTAGAAAAATCGAGCCCCAGCTTTCTCCCCTTTTTCTCTACCGAAGCTTGCTCTCCCTTCTCTCTTCTCTCTTATTCTCTTATTATTTCTTTCCTTTGATTATAAGTTTCGGGCTTCTCCTTCAAACAATGACAGCCCTCTTGCTTTTATAGTGCCATGTCATTTAATGAATGAGGAATGACCCGTATGCCCTCCATTTAAGCCTATAAACTTACCCTTTAAGTAAACTTCCAAATTGCCCTTCCTTGGTCTTTAAACCGACATCTTGTCTCGATTATTTTGATCAAGTAAATGAAGCCATTTGATAATAATTTCTGTTTGGGAAATGTCCTATATGTCTTACTTAATCCATCGCTTCAATAATCGAATCGATCGAGCTCTATAGCTCAAGATATCTTCAAAATACTGAAATCATTCACCATTACAAAACCGATACTAAACACTACACGTAACTTCACTCCAGAAGTTGAACATCTTAGAGGCTAAATTGTCGATTGGCTCCTTCATATAACTTGTAGATCTATTTCTCTAGTTTCATTTGAAATAGAGATCACCTCATTTCGAACTCTACTGATTCAGAAAATATCAAAATACTGAAATATGTTCAGTGGGAAACACCAGCTCAAATCCTCTAAGAACACACTCACTACACCCGTCCCACCTTTTCCACTTAATCTTTCTCACTTCATTTCTGTTAGACCCCGTTCCCTTTTTCGTTATTAAATAGGTTTGTTTAAATTATTGGTAAGTTCATTATCTTTTGGCTAGTATTAATTGAAGTAATTAGGGTTTCAATTAGGGTTTTATGAGATTTTCGATTGGTTAGAATAATTTGGGATTTTTTTAAGAGCAATAATTAGTAACTGAAGAAATTGAGAGTTAGAATTTATAGCAAGAATATTAAATTTCAGGAATTTAGTTAAATTAGAATTTTAATTTTTGTGTTAGATCTTAATTTAAGCAAAAAAATAGTGTTAGGAATAAATTAGAATTTGTTTAAATGGTTATAAGGTTTTAGGTTTATTAATTATGTGGGCTAGGGTTTGTATGGAAGATTAAATGTAAAGGAATGGAACATTTGGGCTTGTAAGGGGGAGCCTACAAAAATTTAAGTTGGATGGAGGGAAAGATGAAAGTTTGGGAAATTTTAAGTTGGAAAGGAGGGAAAGTTGGACTTGGGCTTGGAGTTTTGGCTTAGGATTAAGTTAAGGGGTAAGGAAAGAAAGGAAGCTTCCTAAATAACCTAAGTCCTTAAGGAGAGTTGACCAACGACACTTGCAAGGGGAGAGGCCAAGTGATGTCGTTTTTGGCATGGGAAATAAGTGAGAAAGAAGCTAACTTTAGGTTATTTGGGTTGGCCATCCAAACTTGCAAAGAGAGGAGAGTGGGAGTAGCTTTCAAATTTGCAAGAAGAGAAGGAGAGGGTGAGGTTGACCATCCAAAGGAGAAGGAGAAGAAGGTGTTTTCAAGCCTGAGCAAGGTAGATTCACGTGGGTTATGTAAGAAAAAGAGGAAGGGAAGGTGTTCTTTCATCTTTAGAAGAAGAAGAAATCGTGGGTTTCAACCTAGGTAAGAAATTTTCGAATTTTTGGCTACCTATTTAAGGTTTCCTCTTTTTCTTTTTTGTTTAACATATATGGTTAGAAGTAGAAGATGAAGGTAAGAAGAGGAAGAAGAAATAAAAATCAGATTAGGTTTGGTTAGGGTTTCGAATTTATGGATTGGTTTGTTTGAGTTTTATCCTCTTTCATGTTTAAATGGATGATGGGATGAGTTTTTAGAGAAAGAATGAAAGAGGAAGGAGTTTCCTATTATTAGAATATAAGAGGGTTGATGTCGTGGGTGTCTAGGGGAAGTAGAAGTTGAAAGTTAATGGTTTTATTGTTAGTTTGATGAATAAAGGTGGTTTGAAAGGTATTGGTGAAAGAGAAATGAAAGAAGAAAAATTAAGAAAGCTTTGTTAAAATTCCAGCATGTGTTCATGGCTTAGGAGTGAGAAATTTTGAACTTTTAGAGTAGTTTTGATGGAGGTTTTATGTTGGTATAGCTTAGGAAATGTTTAGGGATGGTTAGGTTAGATTAAAGTCAAGTTACTATGATTTTAGAAAATTCCAGCATAGGCATAATTGAGAAATTGGCCTAATTATGTGTTGATGAAGGTTGTATGCCTTGGTTAAGGTAAATTAACATAATTGGAGATATAAGGAAGATTAGATTAGCTTAAATGTAAGTTTTCATTTTTATTTAAACTTCCAGCACTTTACTCTTTTAATTAATTAGCCTTATTATGATTGAATTAAGGTCAATCATGGCGTTTGGAAATTGAGGAGGGTCAAAACAATTCATTGGGGCAAGTTAACCCAATTCCTAGCCATCGAAATCAAGGTGGGTGACTTTTTAATCATTAAGTATTAGGCTATGATTTGTTGATTTGTAAATTTTGAATGTAATAGTGGTTGTGATTGTGTAAGTATGTGTTATGTGCCTTTTGGTGTTTATATATGTGTAAAGGTTGGTGAAATTGGTTGTTAAATGATAAAGTGTCGAATATGCGAGGTTAGAGATTATATGAATGTGACTTGTTTCAATGGCCAATTGTGGCAAATCCTTAGGAATGATTGAATGTATGGCAATTATGTGGAAACTTGATAGAAAATGAGTTTAGAACCTTGCTTGAAAATGAGAAAGTGAGTATGTAATTTAGAAAGAATGTATAATGTGAAAATGCATGAATATGTGGGTTTGTAGTGATCCCCTCTGATTAGCAAGTGCGCACTTGTCATAGGCTTCGCCCGCCTGCCCGCTAGTGGCATAGGAGATCCGTAATCGGACTCCCCTCTGTTCACGGCTACACATGGTCGCTTGTCGAACATGTGTAGTACGTCCTGTTAGGATCACTCTGACCATCTGTGATGTGCTCTTGTGATGTTATCTAATATTTGGTGATTTTATAAATGTCTTATTTGTTAGAAAATGAAATTGATAGTTGTTAACATGAAATTATCATTATTGATGCATGTGTTGGCTTATGCTTAATTATTAGACTGTCACCCACGGAGCCGTCGTGCTCACCCCCCTCCTTTCCCTCCACAGGTTTAGAGCGAGAAACTGGGTCGGCGCATCGGGAATAAAGGATACTCCGATGCTTTTGTTTTTAAAGTTAAACTTTTATAAAACGATGCTTTGGCTAGCATTTTAGACTTTCTTTTTGGAAGTTGATGTATTGGGGCTAAAATGCTCTTTAAAGCATTGTATTTGTGTATTTCATGTAAACTTTTAAGGTTTTGAAGTTTCATTGTATATTTGTATATGATTGAGAATGTATGGGTATGTATGATTATAAGATTTCATGTTTGAGTTTGTAAAAGTAAAGATGGAATGGTATGTTTTAAAGAACTTAAATTGATGAATTGCTAGATACCTAGGCTTGCGTTGTTGCCAATTGGAGTTGGGATGGTTTAATTGCTGAATATGTTTGTGAATTGGAAGATAGAAGTGTTTTCATGCAGGTAGGAGTTAGGTTGTAAATTTTGGGCTAGAGCGTTTTTAGGGGAGGTGCTGTCCATTTTTTTTAAAAAAATGGGCAGCCACCTTGTAGTGTGTATTAGACCATCTTAGAGTTAAAATTTGGATAAAAGGTATTTCTTAAAGTTGATAGAGTTTGGCAAGATCTTTAAAACGGGATAAAAAGGGTTAAGTTTCGAATTAGGATGAAAAAGTTATGGGCGTTTGAAATTTCCATATTATTATTCATTTGGTAAAAGTTACTATTCATTTGGTAATTTGCTTAATACCAACCTTAAACAAGTTTCCATTTCTTTTAATGATAAATATGACTTTTGTTTTCTTCCTAATTGGTTTAAATAACCTTATATTTTGCTGGGTTGGTTATATAGGGCATACTCGATTTCTTTTGGTTAAAATGTTATACATTTTCAACTTTTGCAAAGGTATGAAAAAGTAAGCTTGGTGAACCTTTAAAACAACTCATGGATGATTCTTTTTCTATGTTTATAAGTAAGATTTGATACGTTTAATTTTATTTGGAAAATTCGGATTTTGGGTAAAAAGGTTATAAATAGATCAAGTTGGATTTTAAGTGAACCCATAATAATCGTTTTCCTATTTTCTTTGTTTCTTTGTCTTTTGACCTTCGATTCACATGAGATTTGAAACGTTAGTTAACTAGCTCAATTTTCTATCCTTTTTGGGTAAAATGAGAGTGTCGGGCTTTATTTGGATTTTAGGGCCGATGAATGTCGTTTTTGCCCGAAAGGTCATTTTGCGACCTACAAAGGTCCGATTGAGGCGTTTTCTGATTTCATTTGACCTAGAGGTCTAGGATTCATAGTAGCTTAGGTCTAAGAGCAATGATGGGCCCTAAATAGATCAAAGCTATTGGAAGAGACTTAGTGTCGAGCTATCCAACTTTATTCGGATGAAGTGAAACTAAGTCCAGTTTGAGATGAAATCAATGGTGAGGAATCCCTTCCTCGTGACGCGCGCGTCCAGATGTCACTCAGGACGTCGGACTCGTGTTGCACCAGGGAGGGGTACCAACAATTTCAGATAGCTTCGATTTGGTGAGATGAAGAGAAAGGTCTTATGAATCCAATGGTTCAAGCATCAAGTCATTCGGAGGTCTAGAGAAGAAGTTATGGTAAAAAAAAAAACAACCATGTTTATGACCTCAATCGTAGTGAACCTGTTTCGGGGAAACAGCTATAACTTTCTGCACCCGTCCCACCTTTTACACTTAATCTTTCTCACTTCACTTCAGATAGCTTCGATTTGGTGAGATGAAGAGAAAGGTCTTTTGAATCCAATGGTTCAAGAATCAAGTCATTCGGAGGTCTAGAAAAGAAGTTATGGTAAAAAAAAAACAACCATGTTTATGACCTAAATCGTACTGAACCTGTTTCGGAAAAACGGCTACAACTTTCATGAAGGTCTCAAAGGCCAAATCTTTCATCTGTGGAGTCAAAAACAAAAGCAGACGATGATGACGTCATTTTAAGACGATGATGACATCATCAGACGATACAGATTGGGAAAATTGCTATAACTTTCCCTACGGATATCGGATTAAGGATTTCTTTATATGGATGGAAAGATAATTTCAAGAGCTAAAACTCTTATGCAGACCTCAAAGGACAATTCCAACATTTTAAGGGTAGAAAATGGATCAAAAGATAACAATATATAGTAACTGAGACGGTCAAACTGTGACGTAAAAAGTCAAACTGAGACGATGAGCGAGAATCGAGGCGATGAACGATGCCGTCTCATTTCTATGAATAGTAATTGAGACGATGAGCGAATCGAGACGGTCAAACCGAGACGCAAAAATCAAATCGAGACGATGAGCAAGATTGCCGTCTCATTTCTATGAAAGAATCGAGACAATGAGCGATGGCGAGACGCAAAAAGTCAAAGCGAGACGATGAGCGATCGAGACTGCCAAACCGAGACGCAAAAGTTAAACCGAGACGATGAGCAAGATGGCGAGACGGTCAAACTGAGCTACAATTTTTGTTAAGATCATTTTTTCAAAATGTGCCGAAATAAAAAATTCAACTCTCAAGTCAAACTTTCTATCTTCAAAAATCAACTTTCTTAATTTCTTCAAAATATAACACTTTCACTAATTATTTCTTGATTTCAACCTCCATTTCAATCATCTCATCCACTTAAACTTTCATAACCAAAACTAATCTTCAAAGTCATCAAAACCAATAAATTCCTTTTTCTCGTCAATTTCCTCAAGGCACAATAACATCTATAACAAAATTCATATCCGAAAACACTCATTGAATTCATTTAATATTTCTAATTTCCACCGAAAGTTCGAGGTCCAACAGTTACTGACACCGATGTCAAGATACCAAACATTTTTCTTACACTCTTCATTTCCTTTTTATGTTAAGAGAATAGTAGATTTAGCTTCTTTATATTATGTTGCATAAAATTATTTTTTCCCTCCATTTTATGGGCTGATCTACACTTGTAACAAAAATGGCCATAATTTTTACAGTTATAACATTGTCTAGTAATTTATTACCTCACTATTGAAAACCACCTCTTCCTAGGTTTTGGAATCCTCGACCTTGACCATATATTCATTTGTTTGGCCTCTTTCAAAAGAATTCCTACCATGTCCTCATCCACCATGTCTTTGTCCACCACATCTACTTTTATAAACACCTTTGTAGCTACCTTGATTTCCTCTGCCTTATTCGTAGCTGCTACTAGTTTGATTGCCACCAATAGATAATGTTCTTTGCAAAGCTTGTTTCAAATCACCAATATTTCCATTTTAGATCAGTCTCTAATCATAATCTTGAAAAGAGTCCATAAGCTCATTGATAAAGATTTGTGGCAAATACTTTGATTCTTCAATGCTAGGTGTGACATAATCAAATATCCTTGTTAGTGAATGTAAGAGCTTTTCCATCACCTTGACATCATCAAGAGCTTTTCTATATTTTTTTTCATCTCGTTCGCCATCTTTTTTAGATGAGTAATATATTCACTAATCTTTTTGGAACTCTGCATTTTTAATGTTCCAAATTCAACTCTAAGAGATTGGAGTCGTCCCTTTTTAGCTTTTTTGACTCCTTGAAGAGATTCATGTAAAGTTTCGCATACATCCTTTTATTCTATTTTTCAAATATTGATTCATTAACTCCTTGAAAGATGAAAAACGCAACCTTCTTTTCCCTTTTGCGTGATTTTTTAAGTGATGTCTTCTACGCATTTGATAAAGATGCTTCGATGGTCGAATCTTCAGGCTCAGTGTAGCCCTCTTCAACAATCTCCCACAAATCTTATGATCTAAGTAGTACCTTCATTTGGATGCTCCAATTTTCATAATTTGTCTTTGTTAATTTTAAAATTTGAAGCTAAATCACATTGGTCATATTTCACGTTCTTGAAATGTAGTAATGAATTTCGCTCTGATACCACTTATTGGAAATGTAGTAAACTCACAATTCTAAATCAAACAACAATATATTGATAATAAATCTATGTTACACTTTATATGAGCTTCCACTCTTTCTCTCTATATGTTTTTTTCTCTATTTTATCTCATACATACATTACAAATGTTAGAGGATTTTTATAGGCATGAAATTCAATTTACTTATCGACTTTGACAGGTAAAAAATAGCTACAATAAGCAAATGTTGATAGCTAGCTCACAAGTAAGAATACAATTCATTTTGTCATGTCTTTTCTTTAGAAGAACTAAGAACTATCCATCGATTTTAAATTTTAACAATAGGTGTATATTTGGTTTTATGTTTGCCTATCTTAATCAATTGACAACTCTACAAGCTTATATTATCTTATTGTCAATCTTTAATTACTAGCTTCATCGATATTCATTATTTGAACCTAATTGTCCTTGCAAATTTCTATACGTAAAGACTATGGCGAGTCTCATGTGCAAATTCGTTCTGATTCTCTGATCGCTAAATCAATTCCTTCATTCTTTTGTCAAAGAAGTTATTCGCTATGAACTTTTTAATGACAATGATATGAGGAAGTTATTCCTTTAAGTCAATTCAACAAATATTCAAGAGTAATATATGTTATAGTTATAAGCAAAATGAATATGGAAGAACTCAATGTACCTCCTGGCATTAATATTCTAGGTTGAAAAGTTTCAGATGTTCGACCTTTTTGAAGTTTTTCTAAGTTCTTGGTCTTAAAGTAATGGTCATGTATTTTAGAAGGGTAAAATAACTTAAGGACCCAAAACTCTACAAGTGTAAATATATATATATTAATGCGGTCCCATTAAACACATAGGGAATTACTACAAAATCAGGAAATTATTATCCACTAATTACTGAAGTTGGACCATTTATTGGTATTAAAGTTATCCAAAAGATGAAAAATATCATATATTCTCCCACTTTCTCTATACATTTAACTTGGTATCAAGTACTAATCTAATCTAAATATAGTATATGAATAATAGCAATATATCCTCTAGTAGTCGAGTATTATCTTCTATATACTACATTTTGTATCAAATCGAATGTGTTAACATTACTTAATAACTACATTTGATCTTAGCCAAAAGGCCAAGAAAGGAGAAGAAACTGTTCAATGTCATCTTAAGAGTGCTCGAACAACTTCAAGATAATGGCATCTAGTAGGTTAGCATTCAAAACAGATATGTATTTCTGTTTTGAAACTTGTACTTTCGAAATCCCTCTCTTATCTTCCTCATCATCATCATCATCATCTTCTTGTTCTTCATTTTGATATTTTGGAACCAAAACATTCTCAATCTGCATCATTCTAAAAACATCTCCGATAATAGAGCTCAACTCCAAAGGCTCCTTTATGGATAATTCCTCAACTCTCAGAGAACAACAAGGGCTACAAAACTTATTCAACTAGGAAGAACATTCTTGACCGGGATGTAGAGCTCAATTTGTTCATTTTCAGGCTCCTCTAACTGGCACCTTTGGCTCATTCTCCTTTCCTCTTAAACCTTTGTGAACTCGCGATTCTCCTTCTTCATCGTCCTTCCTGCTCTTCTTGTTCAAGGGCATTGTTGTCTTTTCCTCCTTTAAGCTTTTCTTCCCACCCCTTATACTTATCGTTTTTTATACCAACTTTTCTGCTACAAATTTTATTTTCCTACTAACTTACCCTAACAAATTTATATAACTACATTAACCCTTCCCAATTTCTCTTACTTTCCCCCTTTACCCTTGAGTTTTTCACCTTCTTCCTTTTCTAAACCCCTTTCAAAATTTCCACAAGCTATCCTAAATCAAGTTATTCCAAATCCAACCCTAAACATCCTTAACCCTCACTCTCTCTTATCCTCCTCCTCCTTTAAATCTCCTGCAAACCTAATTTTTCTCCTAACTTAAGAAAGCAAGCTCCTCCCTTAGATTCACCCTCAGACCATCCCAAGCTGGTCAAAATAACAAATGAGATTCAGAATTTTGCGGAGAAAAGGAAAACCTGAAAGCAGGTGGTAGGGGAAAGCACATTATCCTCTCTCTTTTATAGGCCCCCGATTGAAATATACAAAAAGGTGATGGTAGCCTTAAGTCTTGACATCTTGTAGGTGTTGGATCAATGGTGGTTGACAAATTAAATCCCACTTATGTTTTGGTAATTATAAAATGTATAGAATTGGTTAAAAAATTATTTCAGATGCTTTGGATTGGAAGAAATCAAGATAGAATTATAAATCATGGTGAAACCAAGAAGGAAATAATCTTCAACATGTTAGAGATATTAAACATGAAGATTAAAGGAAGATTTGATTAAATATATCCGTTGGAGTCAGTACAAGTCGACTATCATGTCATAAGTCGACTAATAAATTAAGATTCATTAGATGGGGCTTGAAACAAGTCGACTAAGATGTTACAAGTCGATTACAAGTCAAGTGGATAGGAGCACTAGTCGACTATCATCACATAAGTCGACTATTCGAAGAGTGGAGATGAAACTCGCATGAAAAATATAAGAGTTAGTCGACTGATGCTTTGGAGACAAGCTGACTATAAGGTACTAGTCGACTATAACACCTCGACTAGTCGACTATCAGGTAGCTGACTATAAGGTCTTAGTCGACTATATCACCTCGACTAGTCGACTATCAGGTAGCTGACTATAAGGTCCTAGTCGACTATAACAGCTCGACTAGTCAACTATCAAGTGAAGCTGACCAAACTTTATCTGAATCATTCAAAAATGGAAAGGAAATAATTTAGCAACGTCTATGAACAATCAGCAATGGCTAGTAGACTTCTCCAACGACTACAATCATCCTAGAGTCTACAAATAAATTGAGGAACATCAAGGGATCGAGAAGTGAAGTCCAAAAAAGCAAAAGCATACTACTATTTTTCTTAATTTGCTCTCATTCTACTCTTAGCTTTATCTTAATTCCATTAATCTATATTGAGAGTTATTATTTTCAATTCTCTATCATTGTTATTGTGAGTTGAGTGATTAGAAAAAAATCACTTGTGAGGTAGGATTTGTGCCGGAAGACAAATCAATTGTAAAGGTAGTTTGAGCCAAAAATCAAGTGGTGTTGGTAGGATTTGTGTCGGAAGACAAATCAATTGTAAAGGTAGCTTGAGCTGGAAATCAAGAGGTGTTGTAAAAGTTCACACTGAACTAAAAAATGTGTAGTAAAGTGATTTTTGCCAAACTGGCACTTACTTGTAAACTTGCTTGTAATCTTGCTTGCATATATTTCGTAAAACATGATTTCATGTACTTGTATTCGTGAAAGGAGAACACCCCTTTGTGAAAACCTTGTTAATAATCATGTATGCAAATCACATAGAAGAATATAATCATTCATAATAATATGTAATGCAATCGTGATGATGCAATTTAAATGCATTAACTCTTTCTTGATTAAACAAAACAATGAGTGACTTATTTACTCTATTATAAACATGAACCCACCTGATTTCCTTGCTTGTTCTTGCCTAGGAATGAGTTTCCTCTTGAGCCTCTTGATCCTCTTGCCTCTCTTGATTTCCTAAAATAAGAACCAAAATCCCATTCAAAAACTCATGCTGAAACAATATTTCCATTCTTAACTTCCATCCAAAATTTCATATCTTTAGAAACTGATTCAGAACTTCATCACTTCACAAAACTTGTAAATCTTTGTCTCTAGTTAACAACGCATCAAAAATCACCTCAAAAGGACTTCTGTATCAAAAGATATGCTCAAAACACTAAAAACATCTTCGCTGGAAAAACTGGCCTCGCCGCGACGAGGCTCGCTCGTCTCGACTAAGCGGCTGGCACGCCATTGCGCGGCTGCCCATCTGCACGTCATGGCAGGCCTCCTCACGCGTGCGACGCATGGACGGAGGGTCGACTCCTGATAAGTGCATATTTGTCTAATATTTATGTTTTAATTATTCCTTTTTATTCCTCTTGTTGATAAAATTATTGGGACTTAATTTGATTTAATATTTCCTTGTAGGGAATTACAATCTTCGCATAACGTGGGGAATTAAGAGGAAAACAGCAATTAAAATCAAGGATGAATTCCCAAACGAACAACTCTTTGTCGCACAGGAAGCCTATCCGCGATCACGCACAGGATCCCTGTTACCCTAGGAATTGCGATCTTCGCATAACGTGGGGAATTAACAAGGAAAGCAGCAAGATTAAAAATAAAGCAACGTGGCAGCCCAAAAGAGGAAGATTTTAAAGCTTTTGGTTAATTGGAAAAGGCCCACGTTGTTTAGAAAAAAGAGACCATCAAGAGGTGGCCCACGGCAATTAAAAAAATGGGACACAAACCTAGGAGATACAAGGAAGTGACGGCAACAAAGGAGGGGACGACACTTTTGGGAGGAAGGCACGCAGCACAAGAAAAAAGTGAGGAATTCTTTGGATTGGAAGCAAGGAGTGGCACACGCAACACAAGGAAAGAAAAGAAACTCACGCAGAAAAGGCTGGAAGTTTTGGATGCTGGGATTGACAACGTTGGCTGGAAAAAGAAGGGAGAAAACGACAGCAGCGACACTTTGGGGATAGATCTTCTAGTTTTCCTTCTCTTCCTTGTTATTTAGACTATGCTAAACAAGAATTTTGTTTTGTTTAATTCCGTAATGAGTAGCTAAACTGTTTTAGTCGGAGAATTCCAATTGTTATGCTTTGACTCGTGAGACCTATTGTTCTGATTATTTGGTTTATAATATTCGTACTGTTTCCGTTTTACTGTCATTGTTTATTAATTGATTCTGCGATTAGGGCCCGATTGTAGAATTAGTTAATTAACATATCGCCAACTGATTTACTTGGTGGTGTTAACTGGGTGATTAGTGTTTGTGGCAATTGGCACTAGGACATATTACTTGTCTGATTTTGTGTTGAGAAACTTGTGATCTAATTAGATGAAGCATGAGTCAGTGCGTAGTCAGTTAGGGTTAGTGTTTTTTTGGAGTTTAATGCTGTTAATTAATTGAATCTCGGAGAGAGTCTCGAAGGGGTTATTAGTTAATTAGGGAACAGTTTAAAGGAGTCTCTTTGACTGTTCTAAAATTGAGAAGAAGCGAGGGAGCCAGAGGTAGTTGGTAACCATAGCTAACCTATTATTAAACCAAAGAAAATATTTGAGTCGATGATCGAGGTCTATGCATAATAATTAGGAATTTCTTGGCTAGTTGTCGTTTATTGAGTTAATCAATTTTATCTACGTTCTTTGTTGGTTATTATTTTGTTGATTGAGCTAATAATTTATTAGTGGTTAGTTTAATTAGTAGTTTTAGCAGAAAACTTTAAAACCCCCTTTTTAATTAATTTCATTCGTTCTTTGGCATTTGAATAAAATCAATTTATTCCATTATCTGTGGATTGACCCCATTACCACTGTGCGCAATTTATTTTCGTTTGGTGTTTGGGATTTATTTTTGGTGGATTCGACACCCATCAACTCCCGAACCCAGATTTCAACATTTTTCAACCTTTAATCCTTCCCTTTCTCAACTACAACACATCTAACCCTTGAATCAAGCTCTATACTTCTTTTCTAGGTTCATTCTAACACAAAATCACCAACAAACACAATAACCCAGAGAAATTTCTACCAATCTTTCCCACAAACCCTAAACCAACGTTTCTACCTTTAATCCATGCAAAACTAAGCTTTAATCCATCTCAACCAAGGATAAAAGAGTTTAACTTACCTTAAGAATGCTTCAAATCCTTCGAAATCGTCAAACTTGAGCTTCCTTCTTTATCTCTTCTTCTTCCCCTCTCCTACGACTCTCTCCTCTTCTTCTTCTTTTCTTCTTATTTTCTTTTCTTTCTTTCTCTTCTTTTAACTCCTTAAGCCTACAAGAAAGAACAAAGACTATAATGCCCCACCATGCAAACCTAAAACCTCTTACCCTTAAGTGCCTTGCGCATTATGCCCTTATAATTTATTACCCCTTTCATAAACACTTATTCCACACTAATCTCAAATAAATTCTAATTTTTCATTAATACTTTCAATAAAATCAAACTATGCCATAAATCATACAACTAACATAATTCATACTTAATATCATCAAGAAAAACAAATTTGGGGCCCAACAAAGATAAGAAGAGTAATGAAGAATGTTGGAAGTGTGGAAAAAGAGGACATCATGCTAGTGAATGCAAAAGCTCATCCTTCACTTCAAATCTCCAGAAAAATGACAAGTATGAAAAAGGAAAAAAGAAAGCTAGCCTAGTAGCCACTTGGAGTGATGATGAGGAAGCATACCAAAGCAATGATGAAAATAGCTTAACTCTTATGGAAAATAGCTCCTTAATAAGTGATGATGAAGATGAGATAACATTCATTGATCAAGATTGTTGGACCCCGAACTTTTAAGGATAATAGAAATATTACAATGAATTTAAGTGAGAAAGAATTGGTGAGAATGAGAATGAATTTAAGGAAATGTGATGAATTTAAGAAAAATGTAGGAGAAAAGAATTGTTTCGGTTAGAGGAATTTGATATTTGAATGAATTTTTATGGATTATGAGAGGAAAGTGGATGAGTTGATTGAAATGAAGTTAAATAGCAAGAATTAAATTGCAACAATATGCATAATTATCAATGCGTACACAACAAATATAGTTTCAGAAATTTCTAACGATTTAGCAAATCATTTAAATCAATGAATTTAAGCTTGTAATAATTTTCAGAAATCACTTAGGAATCATAATTTCAAACCTTAAAACAATTCTTATTTTCAAACATTTCCAAAAACAATAAGTGATCAAAATTCCAAACTTTTGCTTTCTTTTAATTTTTCAAAATTCGTATTAAGTTTACAAATCAAAATATAAATATGCTACCCACTTGAAATGACGCTAGAACTTGTTCCAAGCTCAATTGATCCTCGCTTCTTTCCTTCTTTCAAATAAAAAGACCTAAGCCATAATCACCCAAATTCACATCATAAATTTGCATAAATCTCAAAATTGACTATCGGAAATTCATAATTATCATATTTCCAAGCTATTTCAATTTCCAATTTTGAAAATCTCCAATTTTCAAAATTGACCTAAACCAATACACCCAAATTAATTTCTTCAAAATTAATTCCATATTTCATCAATTCATGCTATTTTTGATGATTCTACACCTTTAATTCACAAAATTTGGGAAAACCCCCAAATCTCTAATTTGGCCTAAACTCCCAATTTACAATTTTTCAAATTAAACTTCACCTAAAGTATGAACATCAAAATTAATTTAGGATATCTCAAATTCATCACTAATTCAAGCCATCTAAATCATCAATTTCAAAAACCCCCAAATTTTACTATTTATCATCTTCCTCACTAAGCTTTCTCTCTCTAAAATCTTCCATAACCAAAATTAACTCATCAATCACAAAATAAAACTTATAGCACATAAACCCACATCATTTCTAATTAATCTAAACCAAAAACTTAACCAAAACTCAAAATCCAAATTTTTCTCTTACCTCTTTTCTTCTTCATTTTCGAAAATTCTTGGTTCCCAAAGCAAGCTTTCTTCTTCTTCTCTCCTTTTTCCTTGAAAACAACTCAAAACTCAAGCTAAAAGTCCCATAAATTTCGAAAATTTACTTTCTCCTCTTCCTCTCCATATACGAAACTTCCACTCTCTTCTTCTTCTTAATTTCTTCTTCTTCTTTCTTTTTCTCTAGAACAATCGTGGTTCTTCCATATAAAATGACAATCATTTGTTGTTTTATGCCACATCATTTAAAAATGATGGCTTAAAAGACCAAAATACCCTTGACTTTACTTTATGTCATACACACTTGCAGGTCTAATTCGCACTATCAATCTGAAGGAATTTGTCAAAACTTCCTTCTCAAGAAATGTTCCTCTCAATCATACGAATCCAACGCCACCGACCGCTCTCAATTCGAAGCACTACATCAAAAGTTATGTGCAAAACAGTTCAGGAATATCCATATTCCAACACATTTTTCATGTATGATTATTTCCGTCCAAAACTTCACATTCTTAATCCCAGAATTGAAACTTGATGTCTTCATAACAATTGTAGCCTTATGTCTCTAGTTTAATTCAAAACAAGAATCGCCTCATTTCGATTCCCAGATCAAAAGTTATACTCAACATACTCTCAGATGTTCCAAATCCAAAAACTGCACACGAATTTGAACTTCCATCCATAATTTGAGGGTCTTAGGGGCAAAATTGACACTTCATTTCTTCATATGATTTGTAGCCCCTTGTCTTATCTTTATTTTGCCTCAAGAATCGCTTCAATCGGATCTCTACAGATCCCGAATTTCACAAAACACTGAACTATATTCGGAACATTTTCCGACTCACTTTGATTAAATTAATCACTATTAATTTAATCTCCTAAAATTACAAATTTTTTATGAGAATGTAGGGAATTGTCTTACGAATCCAACTCCACAAGAATCAACTCAATCGGATGTCGGACGGAAAAGATATGAGCAAAACAGTGAACAAAGGTCGGATTGGAGGAGGAAGCAAGAAAACTAAAGGAGCAAAACGACGTCGTATTATGGCGAGGATAGGGCGCGGTCGCTACGGCGATGCGGACATCGCCCTAGCGACGCGAGCCGAACGCTCGCCATCGCTACGGCGATGCGGACGTCACCCTAGCGACGGGGGTACTTCATTTTCCATTTTTTTTCCCCATAAAACTTTCAAAATTCATAACTCTCAAACCCGAACTCCAATTTTGACAAACTTAGTCTCTATAGAATGCTTAAAGGAAGCTCTACATCTTTCACGAAGGACATAAAAATCAATTTGACTCCTACGGGAGCCCATTTTTCGGTCAAAGATGCTATCTTCTAATAATCTTGCTAAAACCACAATATAGACTTGTAAAAATCATAACTTATTATTCCGAGATCAAAAAATTACATACTTTATATCGAAATAAAGATCAAATCAAATCCTTCAATTTTTATGCAGAACATCAAAGCTAAATTAACCTCTAACTAGGTTAATTTCTCAGTCAAAGATTCAGTCATAATTAAAGTCAAAAGTCAACCCGAAACACCTAAACTTTGACTGATCATAACTTTCACTCCCGATATCAAAAAATTGCAAAATTTATGGCTACAGAAATCTCTTAACATAATCTACAAGTTTCATGTAGATCATTTTATCAAATTTTGCCTAAATCAAAAGTCAACTCTCAAAGTCAAATATTCTCTCTCCAAAAAGTCAAACTTTTTAAATTCTTCAAATTTTCACACCTTTTCTTTTTAATTCTTGCTATTTAACTTCATTTCAATCAACTCATCCACTTTCCTCTCATAATCCATAAAAATTCATTCAAATATCAAATTTCTCTAACCGAAACAATCACGCATTGATAATTATGCATATTGTTGCAATTATTGATTGATTGAATTAATTGAATTATATGATATGTGCGAATTTGTGAGATTGTTTTAAGTTGATGAAATAATGTTAGAAAAGTAAAATTTTGGAAAGTGCCTTCGGACAATTTGAATTTCCGTTTTTCGATATGTGTTATCTGGGTTTGGTTGGGTCCTTTGGTGAGTCAGCGATGTCTCTATGTGTATAGCCTTCTCTCGGCTGCCCGTTAGTGGCACGGAGCTCCGATTTCGGACTCCCTTCACGGCTACACTGGACCGCTATGCGGGAAAGTGTAGTACGTTCTGTTCACGATCAAGACAGATCGCTCTGCGAGGATATGCAAGACATTCTGTTTGGACCTAGCCAGACCATTCTGATATGTTATGTGTTTTCAATTTTGTTTCTGTATGTTGCATTCATATTTATGAAAATTCGAGAATTTTTGAAAAAAATAAGAAAAAGTGAGATGACTATGAAAAGTTTGAAAAAATATATGAAAAAAAAGGGTTTGAGGAAATTGTTTGAGAACTTATAAAATTTGAAAAATTAGTCCTTTTGGCGAAAGATTATGAAAAATGATTTCGGCTTATTTGTCACTTTATAAATGTGTTATCCACGAGCTTCCGAGCTCACCCCCTTTCATCCCCATCTCCAGGTTTCGAGCAGGAGATCGGATGAAAGAATGTGAAGACATCAGTTTCGACATTTGTATAAGTTAGATTTCGAGTATTTTGGAATTTGTATATGAATTTGTGTATGATTTTTGGAATATATATTTATGTTTGATTCTGGGAATGAGTTTGATTGATGAGACTAGTGGATTGAATTACAATTTAAAGCAGTTTAGAATAGGTATGTGTTTATTTGCTGAGATCCCGGACGGAGGGTCCGGTTGATTTTGATGTGTGTATGATTGTTTGGGCTTTTAGAAGTGTATTTTTGAACACTTTGCAGGTTTGAGTTAGGATAAAGGCAGCCGTTATGCTGCCGAATTTTCGATATAATTGGGATAAGAATGGAATTTGAGATTTGTATGGATAAATAAGAACGTGATCAGATCTAGAGATTTGCATGAGAATGATTTTCCAAAAGTGGATTTTGGTTGTGTGGTTTTGAATGAGATTGCCTGAAGATGTAATATGTAAATATAAGAAAAAAAAATTCATACCGAATTTTGGAATATGTCTTAGTTTAGATCTCCAACGCGACGCTTTCTGTAGATAACTTATGCTCGGATGTCGGACATTTGTTAAGTATCCACTTCGCTTTGTTTTGCTATATGATTTGTTTCGTCCGTTTTGTTTGCTTCGTTTATCGATTCGTTTCCGTTTGGATTCTGAATTAATTCGCTTTGTACTTCGCTTTGTGGTCCGATTTGTATTTCGTTTCGCTTCGAAATTTGTTCGTTTTTCGATTCCATGTTACTTCTTACGCTTTCGTTCATTATTTATGATTCGATTCTATATTCGATTCGCAATTTCGATACGAAATTTCCGTCTCCATTCGATTCCGTTTCCTTCGTTCTCTTCATTTTTCGGTTGGGATTCGGTTCCCGGATCGGGTCCTAACATTTATGGTATCAGAGCCCAGTACTATGATCTTACTTGGGCGTATGAGGATGAATAAGGAATTGATAAGAGTTGAATTTATGAGAATGTGCTAAGTGATCGTTTGATTTCGATGACAATAAGTATGAATGACTTTAGGAATGTGAAATTGATATGAATGATTTTTCATGAATTATGTGATGAATAAAAGTGATTATTTGATGAAGATGATAAGAATTTTGAGCAATTTAAGGAAAGAGTTCATGAAATTGAGATTTGAAATGCATGATGAATTAGGATGATTGATTTTGATACTGAGAAATATTGGAAAGATGAATTTGATGATAGGAATATATGATATGGCTAATAAGTGAATCAAGAATTGAGAATTTTGGGGAAAGATTGAGAATATGTATGATGAAAACATTAGGTAAGAAAAAAGTGATTGCTTATGAGCTTTGGAAAGAAATTAGTGAGAAAGTGCTGATGATTTTTATTTAGAAAAAAATTTATGCAAGAATGAGTTACTTGGAGTTTAAGTAAGTGTGAATTTTGAGGACGAAATTTCTTTTAAGAGGGGGAGAAATGTTGGACCCCGAACTTTTGAGGATAATAGAAATATTATAAAGAATTTAAGTGAGAAAGAATTGGTGAGAATGAGAATGAATTTAAGGAAATGTGATGAATTTAAGAAAAATGTAGGAGAAAAGAATTGTTTCGGTTAGAGGAATTTGATATTTGAATGAATTTTTATGGATTATGAGAGGAAAGTGGATGAGTTGATTGAAATGAAGTTAAATAGCAAGAATTAAAAAGAAAAAGTGTGAAAATTTGAAGAATTTAGAAAGTTTGACTTTTTGGAGAGAGAATATTTGACTTTGAGAGTTGACTTTTGATTTAGGCAAAATTTGATAAAATGATCTACATGAAACTTGTAGATTATGTTAAGAGCTTTCTGTAGCCATAAAGTTTGCAATTTTTCGATATCAGGAGTGAAAGTTATGATCAGTCAAAGTTTAGGTGTTTTAGGTTGACTTTTGACTTTAATTATGACTGAATCTTTGACTGAGAAATTAACCTAGTTAGAGGTTAATTTAGCTTTGATGTTCTTCATGAAAATTGAAGGATTTGATTTGATCTTTATTTCGATATAAAGTATGTAATTTTTTGATCTCGGAATAATAAGTTATGATTTTTACAAGTCTATATTGTGGTTTTAGCAAGATTATTAGAAGATAGCATCTTTGACCGGAAAATGGACTCCCGTAGGAGTCAAATTGATTTTTATGTCCTTCGTGAAAGATGTAGAGCTTCCTTTAAGCTTTCTATAGAGACTAAGTTTGTCAAAATTGGAGTTCGGGTTTGAGAGTTATGAATTTTGGAAGTTTTATGGGGAAAAAAAAATTGAAAATGAAGTACCCCCGTCGCTAGGGTGACGTCCGCATCGCCGTAGCGATGGCGAGCGTTCAGCTCGCGTCGCTAGGGCGATGTCCGCATCGCCGTAGCGACCGCGCCCTATCCTCGCCATAATACGACGTCGTTTTGCTCCTTTAGTTTTCTTGCTTTCTCCTCCAATCCGACCTTTGTTCACTGTTTTGCTCATATCTTTTCCGTCCGACATCCGATTGAGTTGATTCTTGCGGCGTTGGATTCGTAAGACAATTCCCTACATTCTCATGAGAAATTTGTAATTTTAGGAGATTAAATTAATGGTGATTAATTTTATCAAAGTGAGTCGGAAAATTTTCCAAACATAGTTCAGTGTTTTGTAAAATTCGGGATCTGTAGAGATCCGATTGAAGCGATTCTTGAGGAGAAATAAAGATAAGACAAGGGGCTACAAATCATATGAAGAAATAAAGTGTCAATTTTGCCCCTAGGACCCTCAAATTATGGATGGAAGTTCAAATTCGTGTGCAGTTTTTGGATTTGGAACATCTGAGAGTATGTTGAGCATAACTTTTGATCTGGGAATCGAAATGAGGCGATTCTTGTTTTGAATTAAACTAGAGACATAAGGCTACAATTGTTATGAAGACATCAAGTTTCAATTCTTGGATGAAGAATGTGAATTTGTGGACGGAAATAATCGTACATGGAAAATGTGTTGGAATATGGATATTCCCGAACTGTTTTGCACATAACTTTTGATGTAGTGCTCCGAATTGAACGCGGTTGGTAGCGTTGGATTTGTATGATTGAGAGGAACATTTCTTGAGAAGGAAGTTTTGACAAATTCCTTCAGATTGATAGTGAGAATTAGACCCGCAAGTGTGTATGGCATAAAGTAAAGTCAAGGGTATTTTGGTCTTTTAAGCCATCATTTTTAAATGATGTGACATAAAACAACAAATGATTGTCGTTTTATATGGAAGAACCACGATTGTTCTAGAGAAAAAGAAAGAAGAAGAAGAAATTAAGAAGAAGAAGAGAGTGGAAGTTTCGTATATGGAGAGGAAGAGGAGAAAGTAAATTTTCGAAATTTATGGGACTTTTAGCTTGAGTTTTGAGTTGTTTTCAAGGAAAAAGGAGAGAAGAAGAAGAAAGTTTGCTTTGGGAACCAAGAATTTTCGAAAATGAAGAAGAAAAGAGGTAAGAGAAAAATTTGGATTTTGAGTTTTGGTTAAGTTTTTGGTTTAGATTAATTAGAAATGATGTGGGTTTATGTGCTATGAGTTTTATTTTGTGATTGATGAGTTAATTTTGGTTATGGAAGATTTTAGAGAGAGAAAGCATAGTGAGGAAGATGATGAATAGTAAAATTTAGGGGTTTTTGAAATTGATGATTTAGATGGCTTGAATTAGTGATGAATTTGAGATATCCTAAATTAATTTTGATGTTTATGCTTTAGGTGAAGTTTAATTTGAAAAATTGTAAATTGGGGGTTTAGGCCAAATTAGAGATTTGGGAGTTTTCCCAAAATTTGTGAATTAAAGGTGTAGAATCATCAAAAATAGCATGAATTGATGAAATATGGAATTAATTTTGAAGAAATTAATTTGGGTGTATTAGTTTAGGTCAGTTTTGAAAATTGGGGATTTTCAAAATTGGAAATTGAAATAGCTTGGAAATATGATAATTATGAATTTCCGATAGTCAATTTTGAGATTTATGCAAATTTATGATGTGAATTTGGGTGATTATGGCTTAGGTCTTTTTTATTTGAAAGAAGGAAAGAAGGAAGGATCAAATTGGAGCTTGGAACAAGTTCCTAGCGTCATTTCGAAGTGGGTAGCATATTTATATTTTGATTTGTAAGCTTAATACGATTTTTGAAAAATTAAAAGAAAGCAAAAGTTTGGAATTTTGATCACTTATTGTTTTTGGAAATGTTTGAAAATAAGAATTGTTTTAAGGTTTGAAATTATGATTCCTAAGTGATTTCTGAAAATTATTACAAACTTAAATTCATTGATTTAAATGATTTGCTAAATCGTTAGAAATTTCTGAAACTATATTTGTTGTGTACGCATTGATAATTATGCATATTGTTGCAATTATTGATTGATTGAATTAATTGAATTATATGATATGTGTGAATTTGTGAGATTGTTTTAAGTTGATGAAATAATGTTAGAAAAGTAAAATTTTGGAAAGTGCCTTCGGGCAATTTGAATTTCCGTTTTTGATATGTGTTATGTGGGTTTGGTTGGGTCCTTTGGTGAGTCAGCGCTGTCTCTATGTGTATAGCCTTCTCCGGCTGCCATTAGTGGCACGGAGACTCCGATTTCGGACTCCTTCACGGCTACACTCGGATCGCTATGCGGGAAAGTATAGATGCGTTTCATTCACGACGCACAGGACCGCTCTCTGCGGGGACTGCAAGACGCTCGTTGGACCTAGCTGCACCATTTCGATATGTTATGTGTTTTCAATTTTGTTTCAGTATGTTGCATTCATATTTATGAAAATTGAGAATTTTGAAAAAATAAGAAAAGTGAGATGACTATGAAAAGTTTGAAAAAAAAATATGAAAAAAAGGGTTTGAGGAAATTGTTTGAGAACTTATAAAATTTGAAAAATTAGCCCTTTTGGCGAAAGATTATGAAAAATGATTTCGGCTTATTTGTCACTTTATAAATGTGTTATCCACGAGCTTCCGAGTTCACCCCCCTTTCATCCCCATCTTCAGGTTTTGAGCAGGAGATCGGATGAAAGAATGTGAAGACATCAGTTTCGAGATTTGTATAAGTTAGATTTTGAGTATTTTGGAATTTGTATATGAATTTGTGTATGATTTTTGGAATATATATTTATGTTTGATTCTGGGAATGAGTTTGATCAATGAGACTAGTGGATTGAATTACAATTTAAAGCAGTTTAGAATAGGTTTGTGTTTATCTACTTTAGAATAGGTTTGTGTTTATCTACTGAGATCCCGGACGGAGGGTCCGGTTGATTTTGATGTGTGTATGATTGTTTGAGCTTTTAGAAGTGTATTTTTGAACACTTTGCAGGTTTGGGTTAGGATAAAGGCAGCCGTTATGCTGCCGAATTTTCGATATAATTGGGATAAGAATATAATTTGAGATTTGTATGGATAAATAAGAACGTGATCAGATCTAGAGATTTGCATGAGAATGATTTTCCAAAAGTGGATTTTGGTTGTGTGGTTTTGAATGAGATTGCCTGAAGATGTAATATGTGAATATAAGAAGAAAAAAAATTCATACCGGATTTTGGAATATGTCTTAGTTTAGATCTCCAACGCAACGCTTTCTGTAGATAACTTATGCTCGGATGTCGGACATTTGTTAAGTATCCACTTCGCTTTGTTTTGCTATATGATTTGTTTCATCCGTTTTGTTTGCTTCGTTTATCAATTCGTTTCCGTTTAGATTCCGAATTAATTCGCTTTGTACTTTGCTTTGTGGTCCGATTTGTATTTCGTTTCACTTCGAAATTTGTTCGTTTTTCGATTCCATGTTACTTCTTACGCTTTCGTTCATTATTTATGATTCGATTCTATATTCGATTCGCAATTTCGATACGAAATTTCCGTCTCCATTCGATTCCGTTTCCTTCGTTCTCTTCGTTTTTCGGTTGGGATCCGGTTCCCGGATCGGGTCCCAACAAAGATCTTAAAGATTCTTTTAATGCTTTACAAATTGATTTTGAAGAAGTTATTGAAATCAACAAGAGGTTGAGAAAGAAAATAAGTGATCTAGTTGCTGAAAATAATGTTTTGCATGAGACTATTGATGATTTAGATTGCTCTAAGGAAGACCACTCTACATGCCTTGCTGAAAAAGAAAATCTTACTTGTGAGCTTGATAGACTTAGAAAGGAGTTTTCTTATGTGGTTGGAAAATTTGATGGTGGAAATGAAAAGTTTGAAAAGATGTCGTCCTTACAAAGATATTCTATTTCTAAACATGGTTTAGGATATGATCCTTTTGATAGAGATTGCTCCCTAATTTCTAAATTCACTAAGGATGGAAAAGTTGCAAAATGTGCTAAATGCTTGAAAGATGGTCATATAGAAATTGCTAGTAAGAGTACTAGGAGATGTATTACTGTTAAGAAAATAAGGATGATAAAAGTTATAACACCTCCTAATGTGGTTTATATGACTAACCAAAATGGACCCAAAATGGCTTGGGTACCAATGAGAAGAAAGAAGGTTTCAGTTGTAGGTACAAGCAAGGAATGAAAATCTACCAAGCACATGGTACATTGATAGTGGATGTTCAAGGCATATGAGTGGAGACAAGAACTTATTTGCAGAAATCAAACCAAAGAATCAAGGATATGTCACATTTGGAGACAACAACAAAGGTAAAATCATTGGTGTTGGTAAAGTGGGTAAGGAACCTTTGCCTACCATTGACAATGTATTGGTTGTTGATGGCTTGAAACATAATTTGCTAAGTGTCTCTCAATTATGTGATATGAATTTTAATGTGACATTTGAATCATCTCATTGTATGGTTAAGAAAGATGAAAATGTTGTTTTCATTGGTTTGAGACATGGAAATACATATATTGTTGATTTACATGATGATGTTTCTCCACATTGATGTTTATTGCATTTCGCCTAGACCGACATTTAATATTGTGTTCTTTTTATTGTTTGAAGTTTTTTCTATTTGTATTTGCTTGATATTTGAGACTATTGGTGTTCGATGACTTGTTTCTCTATTTAATGTAATTGTAATAATTTTTCCTCTTCATAATTGTGTTTTATCTTTATATTGATGACTATTTGTGTTTCATCTATTTCATCTTGTTGGGTTGTATTGGTTGTTTGATTATGACAAAAAAGGGAAGTAAATTGGAAATTGGAAATTGTTTTTTGCAATAAATATTAGTTACTTGATTAAGGGGGAGTATGTATGTTAAATTGTCTTTGATTTGAGTCTATCTTGATTTCAAATTACTTGTATAAAATTGATCTTACAAGGTTATTAAATTCAATGATTTATATGATTGAGGAGGAGATCTCTAACCAAAATGACAAGACATAAAACCTTGATCAATGTTTCTTTGTTTACATTTCTTAAACAATTTCTAAGTGTTTTGTCATTATCAAAAAGGGGGAGATTGTTAGACCAATGGTGGTTGACAAATTAAATCCCACTTATGTTTTGATAATAATAAAATGTATAGAATTGGTTAAGAAATTATTTCAGGTGTTTTGGATTGGAAGAAATCAAGACAGCATTATAAATCATGGTGAAATTAAGAAGGAAATAATCTTCAACATGTTAAAGATATTAAACATGAAGATTAAAGGAAGATTTGATTAAATATATCCGTTGGAGTCAGCACAAGTCGACTATCATGTCATAAGTCGACTAATAAATTAAGATTCATCAGATGGGGCTTGAAACAAGTCGACTAAGATGTTACAAGTCGATTACAAGTCAAGTGGATAGGAGCACTAGTCAACTATCATCACATAAGTCGACTATTCGAAGAGCGGAGATGAAACTCGCATGAAAAATGTAAGAGTTAGTCGACTGATGCTTTGGAGACAAGCTGACTATAAGGTACTAGTCGACTATAACACCTCGACTAATCGACTATCAGGTAGCTGACTATAAGGTCTTAGTCGACTATAACAGCTCGACTAGTGGACTATCAAGTAAGCTGACCAAACTTTATCCGAATCATTCAGAAATGGAAAGGAAATAATTTAGCAACATCTATGATCAATTAGCAACGGCTAGTAGACTTCTCCAACGGTTACAATCATCCTAGAGTCTGCAAATAAATTGAGGAACATCAAGGGATCGAGAAGTGAAGTCCAAAAAAGTAAAAGCATACTATTATTGTTCTTAATTTGCTCTCATTCTACTCTTAGCTTGGTCTTAATTCCATTAATCTGTATTGAGAGTTATTATTTTCAATTCTCTATCATTGTTATTGTAAGTTGAGTGATTAGAGAAAAATCACTTGTGAGGTAGGATTTGTGCTGGAAGACAAATCAATTGTAAAGGTAGCTTGAGCCGAAAATCAAGTGGTATTGGTAAGATTTATGCTGGAAGACAAATCAATTGTAAAGGTAGCTTGAGCCGGAAATCAAGAGGTGTTGTAAAAGTTCACACTGAACTAGAAAGTGTGTAGTAAAGTGATTTGCCAAATCCTAAATGGGAGCTTAGGTAGAGAACGTAGGTCTTAGCACTGAACCTCTATAAAAACAGTGTTTGCTCTTCTTCCCTACTCTTTGCATTTAAATTTGTTTAAATTGTTTTATGTGAATTAACTTCTGATTTTTTGTAGAACTTTACGAAAAGCTTTATAGATCTATTCAACTCCCCTTCTAAATCGTTTACAGTAGGAGGGTGCAAAATCTTAGGAAGCTGCAATCATAGGTATCTTCATTGATAAACGCCCACCTTTTCCTATAATACAAGCATGGGTTCAAAGAAACTGGAGGTTGCAATCTTTCAATTCAAAACTTATCCAAAACCTTAATTAGTTCTAAAGTTCTCTAGTAAACTATCAGAAACCTATACAAGATATCTCTCCGTACAGATTACCGATCTGACTTAATTTTGGTTTATATTAAATTACCTAACTCTCGTTAGTCCAATTTAATCATTTTTCATTCGATTCACCCTCTCAATTTATTATCGAATTAATCATTTTTCATTCACCCTCTCAATTTATTATTGAATTATGCAATAGCATAATCAAACCATATATCCAATAAACACATAAACAATCAGATTCTCATTAATTTAAGATAAAATTTTGAAGGTGAGTTTAGAATATCTCAACATTTTAGATCATATCACCAACTACTAAATCCAATTCTATACAATAATAAAACTGAAAAGAGTAGGAAATACAATCTAAAATAAATGATGGAAGGCAGCGATGTTGGGAAACTTCTTAATCTAGGAAGTACTTCGAGTCAGCTTCTTCTTTTCTTCTCCTCTTCTCCCTTCCTTCTTCTCTTCCTCTATCTCTCGATAATCTCTCTCTAGGGTTTCTCAAGATGGCTGATGCAAAAAGCTCTTTTTCTCTGCCTCTTTATGTTCTTTTTATACTTCTTTATGTTTTGATAACCCTAAGACTTTTTCGAGATCCAAAAGGTCAAAAAAATCCCTCAAAACTTGACATTCGTGAGTGTCTGCATATCTACCCAATGCAGGCCACGATTGTGGCTTACATCTGAACCTTTTGTCACAATCATGACATGCAGGCCATGACCGTGGGCCATTCTTGGAGCTTCTGTCACAATCGTGGCTTGCCATTATTTCAGCTCGAATGTCTCATAAACTTCTCCGTTTTTTAATATTGACTCTGAAATACTAGCAACGTCATCAAGATAGCTCAAAAACATAATGTTTAAGCTCAAAAGCATGTTCTAACACTTAAAACATAAATAATTAACAAACTAACACAATTCTAACATAAACGCATACTAAATGATTGAATTAATGGCTAAATATATATCAAACTATGTCCTAAAACACGATGCAATTTACACTTATCATCATCCTTTGAAACAAGGCTTTGAAAGTTGCTATTTGATCAAATGTACCCTTAGCTTGTTGTGTGTATTGTATCTCACTATTCTCTTTTATCAATCTCAAAAATTTAGATCCAATGGTGCAAACATGTGACTTTGAATCGTAGGAATAAGCATTAGCCAATTTTTCCTAAATTATCAAAGTTGTTAATGAATTTTGATAATGGCTTGGTACTTTCATGTGCATGTTTTACAAGATTACAACTATGTAATAAGGTAAAAGTTGGGCTTCCCTAAATAATTTGTAGAGTTTAATAGGTAGTTGATGTGTAATATTAGATAATGTAGGAATCAAAGAAATTGATGAAATAAAAATAAATCTAGTATTTTTAATGGACATGGTTGTTAGACTATAAAATGCTTAATAACGATGGTACGAGCGACTAATTTAGCATTTGTATATTAATCATGTAAAATATAAATATATAATGTACAGGGATATATTATATACTCTCATCTAAATGTATGTGGGTGAAGAAGTGAGATCAACCATTCCCACAGAGAAGTTTTCGACACCCGTTGGCTAGATTATACCGTTGGTATATTTCCCACTCTCAGAATGGAATTAACTTATCAGTCATTTATTGAATTTTAAGAACATGAATGGAGAATTAATGGAACCAAATTCGATGTCGATCAAAATGGGCCAATTGGGAGTCAGTCAGAGATTCTTATGTTTTAGACGAGTTACACTACCAGTACCATGAAAAGGGCAAACACAACCAGATTCTTATGCATTACACAGTAATCAATTGAAAAGGAAATCAATATTCAGCAAAACCACGATTTTTTTTTCACTCAATAATCAAATATCAACAATAAGTATAACCAATCCTTTGAATTTCTTAAGTGCAATTTATTAGGATCTGACAAAACAGTCTCCTACTAAACCGGGGCTGTAGACTCCCAGAACTATCATAAGAAAATCATCATGCTAAATTTTTTTACTCGTTATTGTGATCCGTGGTGCCACAACTAGTACTAAAATGGTTAACCTTTTCCGCTTACGTCAACCAAATATACGAGAACGTAATTTCTTTTTTCCTTCGAGAAAAAAAAAAGCATAGATTTCACTTATCTTCCTGTTGAAATATAGATTGAGAGTTTATCTCACATTAGAAAAAGAGAGAAAAGAAGACTAGTATATAAGTCTAGTGAGCTATTTCATCTATCACCAATTGATTTTAGAATGAAACTTCAATTACATTTATATGTGGTCTAACTTTCCTACTCGTATGAACCGTAGGCCCGTTATAAATTCTAACATCATCAAATTTTATGTTAAGCTTCCTTGTCATTTTTCTCAACTGCTATACAATTTTATTAATTTCTCTAATGAATGCTCATTATTTGCCACAATATCCGCAACTTGTGATCCATTCTTGTATATCTTGAAGCACGGAAGCGATGTTAGACCCTCTGATTTCGCCAAGTAGGGGTGGTGTTCAGCTTCCACCTGAAAAAACAGAGATAAAATTAACCATTACCACAAGTTATTTTTGTTAACACTGTGAAACTAAAGTTGAACTAATGCAAACCTTTAGAAAGTTGACAGATTGGAATTTCTTGCATAAATGCTCCATTAGCTGCAACTCTTGCATATGATTTTTCTTCGTACAAAAGAGCACCACAGTCATTCCTGGTCAATTGTATATCAAAAGTTCAACGTTGTCACACACAAGAAGCAACAATGATGTAGGTAACCATAGGGAATTACCAGGTGAAATGACAAAGTGCCTGAAGCGTTCGTTCCTTGACACCGACACCACATTGGAACCTAATTTCAGGTCCTTGGCGTCTTCACCTCGTTGTTTCTTGATCTGTACTTGAGCCTGAAACAAGGCCCAACTCAGCTCCTCGTCTGCTGGAGTATCTCTTATCAACATCTCGTAATCTTGAATAGAGGCTTTCCATCTTTCAAGCTGAGTAAATGGAACGCGGGAATGAGACAAAACTAGACCCAAAAATCGAAAGCCTTTTTAAAAACTCCGTATCCAATTGCTTTTCCAGAATATGAACAATTCATCGTCGTACCAAAAGAAATTTAACTCTGAAGTGACCATCAATGTTTATCATGGCGTATTTATAAAAAAAAATTACCATGGCGTTAGAATCAGCCCGCCTGCGTCGGGCCTTAGTATAATTAGGCTGTAAACGAAGAGCTATAGTACAATCTTCCACAGCTTTTTCGTATTGGCCTAGTTTTGATCTACAGGCTGCTCGGTTGCATAGTAAAATTGAGTTGTGGGGTTCAAGTTCTAGTCCTTCACTGTATGCAACACAGGCTTTGGAGAATTCTGATGCTTTGAACAACAGGTTACCACTCAACCTTGCTGATGCCACAGCTTTAGTCTTCTTGGCCACCGAACTGACTTCTCGGTTGGTTGGATCAAGTCGTTCTGCTTGCTGAATTAACGTCACAGCATCGTCAAACCTATTAACCAAAAACGTTAGTTAGACATTTGCAGTCTCGTCAAGTTTTGTTGTATTTTGTGATTAAACCGTTCCCTTCTCTGTCATGAAACTGCGCTTCTTTAGTTACTTATCCCTACCCGAAATACCAACCTGCCCGCGGCCAAATAAACCTCCGCTCCAGTGATTAACAGATGACAGGAACATGTCTGACCAAATAACTTAGTTATAGAATCGATGCAAAACTTGGATCCCTTTTGGTAGGTTGCGTAGGCATCTTCATGTCTGAGGAGTCTCAGAAGTGCCTCGGCTTGCATAGATTGTACCTAATGTCAATTATAGAACTACTAAGTTGCTTGTGCGCGGAATTTAACCACTAGAAATGAATAAAGTAGATAACTTGGCCTTTGCTGTAAAGGAGCTAACCTGTGGAGCTGAATCTGCACCTGTGGAGATTGCGCATTCAGTCTTCTTCAATAAAATGTTCCAATCTTTTAATTTTTTCGCTTCGGCACATCCTTTTAGGTGCTTTTGAAGAGCCTGAGCTTGAGCAACTTCTTTGCAGTCAGCACTAGCTCCTGAGTTTTTGTAGTGATATAATGCTTTGTCTGCTTCGCCAAGCCTGCAGGATTCAATTCTAAGGAATCACACGTTGTAATATGAAAAATTCAAATTCAATTTAGGTACCTCTGTTGAAAAGGTACCTGAAATATAGTGTCCCCAGTCGGTAATGAGCTCTTTTGTAAGACGGATCTATCCTTATTGCCTCATTGCACTCTGTGACAGCATCTATAAGGCGACCTAACCCTATCAAAGCAGCACTTTTGTTGCTTCGATACGTTGCCTTACTCGAATCGAGTGCGATTGATCGATCATACAGAGCTAGTGCCTCTGAAAATCGTCCTTGCTTGTATTTTTCATTTCCCATGTTCTTCAAAGCTTCAGGATCCGTTGTATTCATCATATATTGAGACTGTGTAAACTCTCCACTAGGCTGCCTCATAATGTTTCCCATAAGACCATTACCGCCAAATTTAGGAAGGTCTTTACTTGCTCGAGGAGCCGATGTTGTAGGACTTTTGTTTCCGGTAACATTCCCGTTCCCACGTTGCGATAAGTTACCCAAATGGCCTAATAGCCATACATTTCCTGATGTGGGTCGAAGCACAGGCTTGCCGTCAATGGTTTTCTGACTAGTTGCGACAATCGGGACTAGCTCTCTGGACCGATTTATGGAGTCTTTTCTTGGCTTACCCCCATTAGGTTGGCATACTCTGTTTTGTGCTGAACTTGACGAAGATGACGCCGAACTTCTTGCAACATCCGAGACCGATACTCGTCTGTCTTCATTCTTAAGTTTAGATTTTGGAGGAGTAGGAGAAACCAAATTCCGCCTCCCAGTGTGTTTTGGGTCAACTTTTGGTGAAGATTTGGACAACTTGGAGGAGTGGACGAAGGAAGTTTCCGTTTTGGCTCGCTGCTGCTTGGAATTTGCCACAGGAAGCTTCTTCAAATAATCGAATTTCGAGATCTTTAAGGTATTGTTGCTGGTCTCTGTGGAAAGTGAGTAAACAGATGTCCTCTGAGACTGTAGTATACGGCGATGAAAAAACACTCCCATGAGACCACAACCCGATTGGCTTTCCATAGAGTACTGATTCACTCTTCCCATTTTTCAATTCTCTGCTTTGTCTTAAGCCAATAGTTTATAGAAGAAATGATTCACCCAACTCTGAAGCAGTTGAAATTGTCAGGATAGGAATGCAAGTGCAAGAGTGATGTACATTTGCACAAGTTGGACAAGAAATTAATGAAACAATGGTTTACAAACTTGGGGGAGAAACCATCGAAGGAATCTGAAAATTTGCGAGAAAAGAGAGGGGTAATGACTGATTTGCTAGCTTGAGTGAGAAGGGTTCAGTGGCAATAGGCTTAAATCCTGAGGAATTGTACGTATATAAACTTGGCGGAAGTCCCTCGACTAGGGACAAGAGTGGCCTCCAAGAAACCAACTTTTTTACTTTTGGATGTTGAGAGTTTGCGTTGGGTTGGGTCTCTATTTAAAGATTTAATATTTAGAACCTGTGGACAAATAAGGGAGCATCTGTTATAGAGAAACCAATAACAATAATAATAATAATAATAATAATAATAATAATAATTACATGACCGATACACTTTTCTTTATCAGCTCATGATGAAATATAATAAAATAAAGGAAAAAGGGGCAAAAATAAAGAAGGTAAAAGGGCGTTTTTGTTCAAAGTTTGCAACTTAAAAAAGCGCATGGATAGTAGACAACGCAAGCAACCTGTTGGGTTGGCCCCCATGCAATGTTGAAAGGCACAGAATATTTTTGTTGTGACGTGTATCATGTGCTTTTTTTTTTTTAGGCCACCAAATATTTTACGAGAATCTCAACTCATAAAAAATCACCTTTAATAAGAGTGTTGAACTACTCACATTAATTAAAAAACCTGATATGAGGCTAGGAGCTAATTTCTAACAAGACGTCATAATCGAAGTGATTCAAAGCAAGTGGCTTTGCGTCCTTGAATTTTTCTTCTCATTGGACGGTTAAGTATATCAAAACCTATATAATTTTAATTTTTGTTACATAAGTTTCTATCATTCTAAAGTAAATTAGTTTCCAACAATATGTTCAAAATTAAATTATAATATTAATCAATTATCTTAATTAAAGGGCAACTAATTGCTAAGTAAGTGAGATTTATATTCAATTATAATCACAATTTTATAATATTAAATAATAAAATATTAAAAATAACGTATACTTGTAATTATCAAAATAAGGAAACACGTTAAATTTAAAGTCTTAGATATCTTTTTTTTTTAATATTAAAAAGCAACACACGGCGAATTTCAACACATGGAGAATCTCACTTATTAAATTCATCTCCCTCACTTTTGGCCATGCGCATTAACAAACTAAAAACTAAAAAGTTCAAAAGACAAATTCAAGTTTCAAAATTTTTAAGTTAACAATCTAAAAGGTTAAACTACTTTCGCGGATCATTTTTGCTTCTTTGAGTATGCATAGTTCTTCCATATTAATTCGTCATTGAAACTCATACACAATTATCTATAAATGATTTAGATTAAAGAGAAGATGCAACCGTGCGTTGATTAGTTTTTATTGGAAGAACAAAACACTTTGGTGTTGCCAAAATCTAATAATAGATTCAAGACTGAAACAGAAAGGCCATCTTCCAACCGAAAGGAAAAGCTTTGAGTGAAGGGCGTTGAAACGTAATTAAGCCAAGAGGGGAAACATGAAACTTCTTGCTATACGGGAGATAAGGTTGCAGCAGCCATCCTGTCCATTATTTCCTTGCTTAGTTGGAAATGAAACCATCAGGCTCTCAGCGTTCATTTTCAAGTTTTGATACAATTCCGGAAAAAGGGGCTGGTCATTGTGCAATTATTGGGTGAAAGTTGGCAACCATTTCTCCTCTCAGAAATGCGTGAAAAGCACAAGAATGTGAAGGAACATTACGCATTTTTGTGATTAAATTGCTATAAACGAGCGATAGCCGGTGATGTTACGTTGCTGTCTTCTTGGTTCGAAGTGCTTACTCCCCTCTCTTGGTTAAAGTATGTGTATATTTAAATTTTCAAAAAAATAAGTAGGTATATATTTTAGGAATAACTGTTAAATATAATATTCCAACTTAAAGAAGAAATTCCAATACTGAATTGAAAACAATTATTTTCAGGTTGTCAGCAAGAATTTTTGGTATTTCACATAGCAAATGGTGACATATGGAATAATGAGCTAGTTGGGGATATGAATTTCTTGCACCTTATTTCCTCCTCAGTTCTGACCAACTCTTCTTGTGTTCTACTTCTTTATTCCGAATAATGCGGGCTTATTTATTATCGCATTGTGCGACGGGAACAGGTGTTAAAGGTATCCATGCAAAACAGACCGAGACTTCAAAAAAGAAGACTCTGCGTCCATCCCTCCTCTGTAGAACCCTGCCAAGTCGGTGCCGGCTAATAAGCCCTCCCCTACCTACCAACTCCTTTTATTAACATCCCAGCTTTAGACGGCATCTGTAAAAATTTTGATCAGCCTCAACTAGGGCGGGAATCAGTACTTGGTGTTTGTTCGTAGATAATACTAATATTTGGCCTACTTAGAATAGTATTAAATTAAACTAGTTCCAAGCAGTTGCAATATTAATCACTACGATCAAAAAAGTAAAATCATATTACATACATCATGCTTGACGTTTGTGATAAGTAACAAACTTAGAGTTTCCAGACTTTCGGTCTCATAATCCCTTGGTTTTATGGGAGAATCCAAAGCAACTGCCGACGTCCAGTTCGAGGGTTTAATGTTTAATAGTTCTTAAGAGAGAAATTTGACCAAATAAGTGACAGATCAGAAACTTGAATTTCTGATAATTATTCTGCAGTAACAACTAGGAGTCAATTATTAAATTATTGATCCAAGTCAAACGATGCGTTGCAAATTTAATCCTTGCTTGATAATTGTTATCCGTTAGACTTTTGCCATGCATTTGAACATATGGCAATCAATTGAGCAGCAATGATGGGTTTTGGATCTAAGCCAGCTGGTTAACTGCTGTGCAAAGCATTCACGAAACAGACTGTACTACAGAAAGTCATGATGCACTGCGAGATTTTTGTGGTTCTAGACAAGAGGTGAGGTTTATAATATAAATTTAATAGCATTTTGTACGCTCCAATAAAGGAAAAAATGTCATGATTCAACTTCTCCGTACCTCAAGTGTTTTAATTCCCGTAACATTCTTTTCAAGTAGGGTAATTATCCATTAAGTGCTCTTTTGGCGGACAAAAAGAGAAACTTCCTCCTCCCGTTGTTAGGCGAGAACGTGGGGTAGGAGGACCAAAATTAGGGAGGCAGATGAGATGTAGAAAAACAACAGAGAATCAAAGTCCCCGCCCAGTTCTATAAAACCTAGTCAAAGTTTGCCAATAATGATGCCAGTATCCTGTCTATTTCCACTTGTACGTCAAAAAGAGCTTTAAATAACAGAAAAATATAATTATAAGTATAATAATAATTATTATTTTTATTAAGACAACAAAATTTATATGGTTAAATAAAGTGGTATTATTATAGGTGTAAGGTAATAATTTTTTGTTAGACAATAAAATGAATAATGTTTTCTAAAATTTTAACTAAAGCAATAAAACAGTTTCAAACTGTAGCAACAATGTTAAATAGATATAATAACAATTTGAATCTTTACAAGATACTGACTTGGATTTTCTAGGCAATATTATCTAATAACAAAAATAATTGTTTTTCCTTTCATTAGCAACAAAATACATTAATTTTCATTAAGACACCAATATATAATATTGAAAGTCATCATACATACGTTAATATATGTCATAAAATATATACTGTCAAATGGTAATGACCAAAAGACTTCATTTATATATGTTATCATATAGTCTGTCACAAAGGTCTGCTTTGAACTAAAACTTTTACAGCAAATTGTGCCCACCTTCGTACAACAATCCTGCTTAGGTTCGCTTAAACAAGATTCAGCCTTCTCACGTAAATGTCACCGAATAATTCCGTTAGCCTTCGAACATCTCACGCACGCATAAATATTTAAAGTATTTATTTCTAACACAAAATAACACAAGTGTATAACAGAGTAAAGAAAGCAACAAGAGATATATAGCCAAATTCATTAACCCTCAACAAAACGTTAACAAAAGATATAAGTACCTCATTCTCGAAGCACTTACAAGAAACTCCCTACTTGAAGCCCTTATAAGAAACCTCCTACTCGAAGTCGTTACAATAAGAACTCCCTCAAAAGCTCTCAACTCTCAACTCTCAACTCTCAAAGCTCTTTTCTCTGAGAGATTTCCCTCAATAAGTGAATGACTCAATTATTGAATGAATAGCTCTCAACTCTAATGAGTTATTTTTAGGCATCTCTAGATGATTTAGTTGGAATCTTAATTGAACTATACTAGCTAAGATCACAATCTAATCCTTATCATATTACATCAAACTAAGTAATAGATGACATCCCCATCCAATTAGGATTTTATCTAATATAAAATTAAGTTACATCACATTAACAAGATAAAAGATCACACTATCTAGGAATGATTGTCCTTATTCACGAAGATCTCTTCTATCTTCAGATGATCCTTTCACCTGATCTTTATCTCTTAATGCTGATGTTCACCCACTATAATCTTATCCGCTACATCATGCATAATTATCACATCACTGCTAATGTGTTTTCCAAGTCACTATGTCCTATCCGCACACAGGTTCATCAATGCACATCCATAGACAAGTCTATCTTCTGTGATCAAGCTTACTCATAGTGCAGTCTCGTCGCTCCATGATTAAGTACAAGTCATAACCCGAGTTAGTATAAAACCTCGCATACTTTACATACCTTTGACCTGCCTCACCGAATTCAAGTACTTATGTGTCTTGTCACATTCACATGGCTTCGCGTATCCTCACGGGGTGACCTTTGTACATTCTCGCACACTATTGGGTCTCACATGACTTAATTCCCTAACTCCATGTAGCCTTGCATCCGAATTTCACACCTCATCGAAGATTTTCACCAATACGCTGCTACACATGCCCATCGTATCAAATCTAGACTCCTCTCGAGATCTTCACTAATACTTCTTGCATCCTTCACCTACTTTACAAGTTTCTCAGGTTTCGCTCACCAACTCGCAAGACTTCACCTTATTTCCTTGTCAACACGCCTTCCTTTTGTCGACCTGCATGTTAAGCATTAGTCAAGACTCACTAACACTTGCATAATCCCACAGTCTGGACTTTGGGGTCTAACAAACCAACCACACTAGAAGAATTCGAAGCCCTTATCGAAATAATCTGTGGGCACTCCTTCACAAGCGGTTCTCTCAAAGACTCTTTCACCAACTGTCGAAGACTAGAGTAAGCCTTCTTTTCCAATGGCACCTTTCCCATGTACCATCTCCTCTTTCCATCAAGTTTGTTTTTGCATGGGTCCTCCTCCATGAGGCTCATAACATTAAAATAGGCGATGTTGTTAATGGTTCATTCCCTCGAGTCGTCTTCGTCGCTTCCTCCTTTGTCCTTCATGACTTTGAAGTTCATCTGCTCCTCGCCCTTCTTTCTCTTCAAGCATTCTTGAGTATAATGTAACTCATCACAGATGAATCATGCAACCTTCCCCTTCGATTGCTTCTTCTTATGTTGAGAAGATTCTCCCACCTTCTCTTTGCCTTTCTCCTTGCTATCCCGGATTCCACCATTTTTCTTGCCTTCTTTGTTGGGTTAAGTTGGCGGTAGCAATTGGAGATTCACCAAAGCATCTACCACCGTTATTGTGCTAAGGAGGTCCTTCGTGTTTTGCCTCTGAAGCTCTATTTGTGCCCAACCTTACAAGCCACTAATGAAGTTAAACAACTTTTCTTCCTTTGATATGTTCCGCACATCTAACATCACCGATGTGAACTTCCTTAAATACTCCCTCACTGAGCCATCTTGCTTCAACCCCTTCAAATCTTCCCTCGGGAGCCATGAAGTGTTACTGGGTAGGAACTAATCTGTTAGCTCCTTCTTTGTCTTCTCTCAAGTGTCGATGGGAGGTCTCCCTACACTTATGTTATTGGAGGTTCTTGTTCTCCACCATAGCTTAGCATCAACTATCATTTGCATTATTGTGGTTGACACCTTCTTCAAATCTGCCACTTTTGTCACTACAAAGTACTGTTCTATGTCTCACATAAAATTTTTGAGCTCTTTAACACTCTGCTTTCCATTGCAAACTTGTGGCTCTTGCACCTTCACCATAATACTTTCCACTATAACACTCGTCTCATGCTTTGCCATTGTACGCTTGAGCACTAGAAGATTATAGCTTATCTCCTTACGAGCCTTCATCTATTCCTTGAGCACTCTCATAGTTTCTTGAAGCTCCCTCTCCAAGGTTGCAATACATTCCAACAAATGAACTACTCCCTCATCCGTCAGGGATAGACACTCAAGAATCGCCTCTATTCTAGTAACCCTTTTTGTTAGATTACTTCCACCAATCATCGCTCTAGATTGGCTATAATACTAGCTGTCACAAAAGTTTGCTTTGAACTCGAAATTTTACCATAAGTTATGCCCACCTTCGTACGACAATCCCGCTTAAGTCCACTTAAGCAAGATTCATCATTCTCATGTAGATGTCGTCGAACAATTTCGTTAGTCTTCGAACACCTCATGTGCATATAAGTGTTTAAAGTGTTTCTCTCAAACACAAAATAACACAAGAGTATAAAAGAGTAAAGAAAGCAACAAGAGATATATAGCTAAAGCTAATCTTCCATTAACCCTGAACAAAACGTTAACAAAAGATATAAGTACCTCCTTCTCGAAGCACTTACAAAGAACTCCTTACTTGAAGCCCTTATAAGGAACTCCTTTCTCGAAGCCCTTACAATGAGAACTCCCCTAAAACAGGGACGGAACCAGACTCAACTCTAATGGGAGGCCGGAGGCCAACATCTAAATGCAAAAAACTAATACAATTATATAATAGATAGGGATTTTTTTTAAAGGGGGCCACTTATATTTGTAATTTTAAAAATTTTAATTATATAAGTAATTTTTTAAAAAAATTGATAACATGGCTCCGTCCCTGCCCTAAAAGCTCTCAACTTTCAAAGCTCTCCCTCTGAGTGATTTCTCTCACATGACTCAATGATTGAATGAATAGCTCTCAACTCTAATGAGCTATTTACAGACATCTCTATATAACTAAGTTAGAATCCTAATAGAACTATACTAGCTAAGATCACAATCTTATCCTTATCAGATTATATCAAAATAACTAATAGATGACATCCCCATCTAATTAGGACTTTATCTAATAGAATTAAGTTACATCACATTAACAAGATAAATGATTACACAATCTAGGAATGATTTTCCTTATCCACGAAAATACCATTTATCTTCAGATGATCCTTCCACCTAATCTTTATCTCTTAATGTTGATGTTTATCTACTGTGATCTTATCTACCACGTCATCATGTGCTACATCATTCACAATTGCCACGTCACTGTTGATATATTTTCCAAGTTATTATGACCTATCCGTACATAGGTCCATTAATGCATGCCCATGGACAAGTCCATCTTCCATGATCAAGCTCACTCATGATGCAATCTCGTTGCTCCATGACTAAGTATAAGTTACAATCTGAGTTAGTATAAAACCTCACATGCTTTATATACCTTCGACCTGCCTCGCTGAAATTAAGTGCTTATGTGTTTTGTTGCGCTCGCATGCCTTCACACATCCTTGCGGGGTCTCGCATTCCTTTGTGCATTCTCGCGCACGCTTGGATCTCGCATGACTTAGTTTACCAACTCCATGCGGTCTCACATCTGAATCTCATGTCTCGTCGAAGATTTCTGCCAATGTACGCTTACGTGTGCCCATGCATATCGAATCTCGCCTACTCTTGGGATCTTCGTCGATACTTCCCGCATCCCTTGATTACTTCGCAAGTTCCTCAAGTTTTGCTTACCAACTCACAAAACTTCGCCTTGCTTCCTCGTCAACAGGCCTTCTTTGTACCGACCTGCATGTCAAGCATTGGCCAAGACTCGTCAACACTCACACTGTCCCACAGTCTAGACTTAGGGGTCTAACATAGTCTATAATAAAATTTAATTTTTAACATATTCAAAATATAATAACCAAAAATTATTAGCTAAAATAAGACCTATATTATTTTTCTCTGATCCATTTGGAGTATAACTGTGTCAACTAAGAAGCATGGATCGAATCTTGTCTTGTTTGGGTTGCCTTACATATTGTTACTTAAGCACGCCCTTTGGGTCAAATATTTAGCCATAGGCTTGTATACCTCTTAACAATATTGTCTCCGAAATCCAAACACTAAATCACTAGCCGGCAGAAAACAAAAGATTAGGAAAGAAAAACACATGTCACTAAAAAAGATAATGAGAAGATCTTTTGGAAATTGTTAATCAATCGACAGCAAACACTTTTAGATATACACAAGGCAGTGCAAGGCACAAGCCAATTATCTCGTCTCATGTCTCTTTCTTTGTATACTACATTTTACTTTGTGAATTGGTCCATTTCTTTAACTTAAAAAAGGAGCACGGATACTCTTTTTCTCCACTGGGATGTTGCAATTATGGTATGAGGCTTGGGATAGGCTGATGTTCATGCGAGGTTGAAGGACACGATAACAGTAGTGGCAATGGTTCTCTTTGATCCAAAGCGTAAAAGATGAAAAGACAAGAAGCGTAGGGCGGGTGGAAAGGGCCGCACGTGCATTTTACGCAAAGAAAAAGCATGTGTTCACGTGATGCAGAACCTGAGCTCCCTTCAAAACCTCCCAAGCTTCAGGAGTCAGCATATGACTGGGGACTCCTAATTGGCAACATCCTCTACATTGGGATCGACCTGAACACGACATTCTGGGTTCATGTCACTTGTACCTATGCTCTTCCTTCATAATGTCAGCAATCCATATCACAATTAAGCCGCATTATCCTATAAAAATCATACTCAAATTCAAAAACAATTTTCCTGTTAGATAATGGCGTTGACAACAAATTCCACTGGCCAACTTTACTGTCATTATTGAGAGAAGCTTTGCTAATCCAAAGCAAAGAAGCAATCATTTTATGGTTATTATTTACGTTACAGCACGCAAGTCTAGTACAGCTAACACCAGTACAGGAGGGAGAACAAAGTAGCTTGAAGTTGCAGTTGGTATATAGTTTTCGTTATTTGAAATTCGTGAGAACAGGCTTATTTCAACACGCTTGTTCTTCAAGCATTTCAACTTCAATTCTTATTCAAATCATTTTGTTCTTCATTTTGAAGTTAAAACACTCCATTGATAAGATGCTCACATCAAGATTATCAAGTCATACTTCAGTTTCCAATTGACAACTTCGAGTTTAAATCTAGGGTGCATTATAGTTTAGCAACATATTCTTTTAAACCTTTTTATGTTGATGATTCTTGAGAAATCATCAACTTCAAAGTTGAATATTTAAATATGAAAAAAATCTTGATTTTGGATATTGATATAATTTTAAGAGTAAAAGATAGATATCTTCTCTTTAATTTAATAAAATTTAACTTTTAAAAATCTTAAAAAATCTTTTGACTTTTGGTTTTCTAATAAAATCCTTTCTCTTAGGCTCAATTAAAAATAATGAAAAAATACAAGAATATCATATGTGGAGTAATGAAATATTTCTGATATGATAACTCACTTTAGCTTTTAAATTCTATTCAAACAAATTAAATTTGACTTAAAATATCAATTTAAAATAATTATAATAAATCAATAGTTTGAGTTGGATCTAATTAGCGTGGTTCAAGTCTAAGAAATAGGTCAAATCGTTATAAAATAATATTATTTAACTAATTCAAATGTGATACTCTTGTTATATTTTTCTAATCTTTACTTTTAGAAAGTTAAAATTATAAGATTTTTAAAATTTAAAGATTAATATGTTTTTCTAGGATTTCTTAAACCATAGAAAAACTTCATATCTTTTACCTTAATTTTGATTTTATTAAAAAATTCAATTATACTCATACATACTAAGCATAGTGATAATTCTTTCAAAAATTAACTACCCAATTGAATTAAGCTACAATTAAATTTTTTTTGCTTCCAAACAATAAGTAAAAGGAACTCGGTTCCTTGGGTGTACCATCAACATGTACAACGTAAGCTAGCCTAATTGAAGGATCGATATTTATCATTAAAAATTCTTCAACAAATTAATTACCGACATAGATAGGAATTCATATTGGACGCAAATTTTCGATCATATTATACTTCATTAATGCTAACATATATCAACATATACTAGGATTATATAACAAATGGATGGATATAAATACTATCAAATAAACTCTTTTTTTAACGGACTTCAAACAATAATGCTCACAAAATCAATAAGAACCTTCAACCAATATCAAATTACTTAAATATTATAGATGAATAAAAGATAAATTGAACATAAGACTTTAACGTGAAAAATTCTTCAATGTAAAGATAACAACAGCAGGAAAAACTGATAAGAAAGATCCACTAACTAAAAATAACAAGATATAAGTGGTTAAGGTTTCGAGCTATTGATTCTAACTTAAGAACCCTCATAAAACAACTATAACTAATTTCTCTTAGCTTTAGGATTGAGTACAAATTGATGCGCGTGCACACACACACACACACACACACACACACACACACACACACACACACACACACACACATGCCAATTCTACTTCCAAACTAATCCTATAAATCAAACTCCAATAAAATTGTAGCTACAAAATGTTATTTGGACTTTAAACTTTTCTTCTGTTGAGTATTTCTAACCCATGCAACTTCTACCTCTTAACAAGCCTTTTAATTCGCAAAAGATAAGGTTCTTCTATTGCACTTGATTGCCTGCACGACAATATTTGGTCACCAAGTTAGAATTTTAAGTCTCAAAACTTGATGTCACAAAAATACATAATTGTAGTGACCTACACAATCATCGAACACAACCGTGTCCACCAATAACACTAGTGTGTGCTCTAAAAACATCTTCCAATCATCAATTTCGGCCTCCAATCTGGTTAATCTTTGTTCTTTTTAATCAATGAAAGCAACAAATAATTCCAAAGCTCAAATTTAATGGTATTAGATAAATAAATGTTTATTATCAGGGCATGGTTTTTACATTTTCAAAAGTGTTAGTTCTGTTTTCAAAAAGTTCATGAGCTTTAGGAGTCGAGTACGGGTGTCGAAAGTCTTTGGTCGAGAAGTTGAGTCTCGGATCGTTAAGTTGATGTCCTTAATGATTAGATGATTTCGACCTCGATCATAGTACTTTTTGACATTTTTTAAGATGTTTGGGATATCATATAAGCTAGGCTTAATTCTATCTATTTTATTAAAATATATCTTTTTCTGTGACTTTATAGTGATAGCATGGTTGGACGAGGAGGGGAAGTCGTTGCAAGGTTACACCTTTGCGACCTGAACCAGAGGAATATAATGTTGAAGCAGTCGTAGAACCAGCAGTTGCTAGCTCTTCGGCTTATAGGCAGCCTCACACTACAACACCACTGGCGGTAGTATAGCCAGATTTACCATCGACGCTGAGGGAGGCTCTGTAGCAAGTGATGACATGGTAGGCACAGTACACTACGCAGTAGTAGTCTGGGGCTAGAGCACCACAGATGCCACCACAAAAATCGCCACCATAGTAGCCAATAGTGGTACTTAGTCCTACACAAGGGCAACATCCGATGCTTGAAATGTCGGGGTATATCAAAGAGGCAAGGAATCTCACGTGTGGTATCTTTGATAGGTGCGGTGATGTTACTGAGGCCAAAACTTGGATGAGGCAGACCACAGAGACATTTCAGGATATAAGGCTATCTGATGAGATGAAGATAAAGGTATTTGACCGATTGTTGGCGGGAGATGCTAGAGTCTGGTAGGAAAATGTCCAGGGATGTTATCGTAATCAGATGACCTAAAGAGATTTTATCAGTGAATTCAATGAACAATACTATACTAGATTTGATAGAGATCAGAAGAAGTCTACCTTCTTTACACTAACACAGGGGAATAGGTTAGTGCATGAGTTTGAGATAAAGTTAAGAGAGCTCACTACCTATGTCCCTGAATACGTGGTAGATGAAAAGAATTTGTGTGTTCAGTTTGAGACTAGATTGCATTTGGCAATCCGGGAGAGGGTGACGATTGCTCCCACCACCACGTTTAAAGAGATGGTAAAGTCAGCCAAGAGAGTCGAGAAGTTGGTGAAAGAGCGCAGAAGACAGTGGGAGGAAAAGAACTAAAAAAGGAAAGGAGGAGGTTCCTTCAGCCAGTAGCTTAAGAGGAGTCATGATAGTTCAACTTTGGGTAGTACTAGAGGTGCTATATCATCAACTGTCCACTTACGGTCACCATGACCAGGAGGTCAAAACACCGCCCCTACTACTAACTTTGCTTCTCAAGCTCGACCATATCGATCTGAGCAGTGTAGAAACTAAAAAAATTTTCATTCAAGAAAGTGTACAGAGCTAAGAAAGTATTTTCCGTGTGGAGAGATAGGGCACATGAGGAGAGATTATCCATAATTGACTTGGACTTCAACTTGGGGAGGAGATAGCTCGGTAAATCTAGTGAAACACAGAGGGGAGACTATCGGGGTAGGTACTCAGTCTTTTGGATCCACACAGAGGACTGGTGTGGGTAGTAGTACACCTCTAGTAAGTCAGCAACATCCTGTTTCACGAGCTCAAGCACGAGTTTATGTAATGATGGAGGAGCACGTTCGAGCCAATCTGGACAAGTTTATAGGTATTTTATAGATGAACATTTCTTTGTTGTTGTATTGTTATATTTTGAAGCATGTTTTGTATAGTATCGGTAAATTCTTAAATAGTATGAGTGCTAACCTGTAGTGTTATAAGGTGTTATGTCTGATCTCGATAGAGATGCTAAAGCTTTGATCGACACTAGTGCGCAAAGGTCTTTGGTTAGTGTGACCTTAGCTGAGGATATTAATCATCCTTTGGAGCTGTTAGATCCCCCTCTCATTGTAGTCACTCCTCTTGGAGAGCAAGTGGCTTGCGATAAAGTATATATAGCCTGTGAGATAAAGATCGGTGATTTTATATTAGAGGCAGATCTTATTCCCCTTGATCCCTAAAATTTCGAGGTGATATTGGGGATTGACTACATAAAGAGGTATCATGCCAAGGTTGATTGTTTAAGAAAGAGGTGGAGTTTGACCATCAGGGTGAAGTCTTGATTAAATTTGCTAGTGATCAACGGATATTGCCGAGTTGTTTGATATTAGTGATCAAGGCTAAAAGGCTGATTTGTCTAGGGTGCTAGGCATACCTTGCACTTGTGATTGACACTTCGGCATATAGGGTTGAATTGGGAGATGTCCCTATTGTGTGCAAGTTTCTCGATGTCTTTCTGAAGGAGTTACCTAGATTGCCACCTGATCGGGAGTTTGATTTTACTATTGACTTGGTCCCAGAGATGAAACCAATATCTATACCACCATATCACATAACACCAACAGAATTGAAAGAATTGAAGATCCAACTACAAGATTTATTAGACAAAGGCTTCATCAGGCTAAGTTATTCACCGTGGGGAGCACCAGTATTATTTGTCAAAAAGAAGGATGTGACCCTCCACTTATGTGTTGATTATCAACAGTTAAACAGGGTTACCATCAATAATAAATATCCACTTCCCAGGGTCGATGATTTGTTTAATTAGTTAAGAGGAGCTATAATATTCTTAAAGATAAATCTGAGGTCTAGGTACCATCAATTGAAGATTAATGAGAATGATGTACACAAGAATGCTTTTTGGATGAGGTATGGACATTATGAATTCTTGATGATGCTGTTCGGATTGACAAATGCACCTGTAGTATTTATGGATTTCATGAATAGGGTGTTCCATACTTATTTAGATCAGTTTATCATAGTCTTCATTGATGATCTTCTGATTTATTCTAAAGATAAAAAGGACCATGCTAGACATCTCCAGATTGTGCTACAAATACTTCACAAAAGATAGTTATATGTGAAGTTCTCAAAGTGTGAATTTTGGTTGAGAGAGACAGGATTCCTTAGCATGTCGTATTAGGGAAAGGTATTTTTGTAGATTCAAAGAACGTGGAAGCTATACTTGATGGGAACAATTCCAAATGTGATAGAAGTCTGCAACTTTTTGGGGTTAACTTATTATTATCAGAGATTTATTAAGGGTTTCTCAGTACTTGTAGCCCCTTTGTCGAGGTTTACCTAGAAGTGGATAAAATTTCCGTGGGATGATAAATGTGAGGCGAGTTCCCAAGAGCTAAAGAGGTGATTGACTTATGCACCAGTGCTTGTTCTACCTGTCCAGGGGGTTGGGAATGAGGTACACATCGATGGTAGTCACCAGGGACTTGACTGTGTATTTATGTAGGCCGGGCGAGTGATCACATATACTTCTAGATAGCTGAAAAAAATGAGCTAAATTATCCTACATACGATTTAGAGCTTGCAGTGGTAGTGTTTGCACTCAAGATTTGGAGACACTATTTTTATGGGGAGACTTGCTGTATATACACCGACCATAAGAGTCTAAAGTACCTAATAACATAGAAGGAGCGAAACCTTAGACAAAGGAGATGGTTGGAATTGATTAAGGATTATGGATAAATAATCAACTATCACCCAGGAAAAGTAAATGTGATAGCCAATGCATTGAGTCATAAGTCCTGTTCGGTAATAATTGTTAGGCAAGATCCTTATATGATGCATTTGATGAGTACGTGGAGCCTTGGGGTTGGACTCTCAGTGGCAAAGGATGACGGAACATTGCTAGCATAGTTTGAAGTTCGGCCAAAATTATTTGATGAGATCAGGAGATCGCAAGTCGATGATCCCTAGTTAAGACTCATTTAAGAGAATCGCCATTCGAAGAGAGTGAAGGATTTATACTGAGAGAAGACGAGTTGTTAATCTTTAGAGACAGAGTTTGTGTGCCGAATGACCAAGTCTCAGGCGAGCTACCTTGGAGGAAGCTCACAATTCGGCTTATGCTATGTATCCTAGTAGCACCAAGAGGTATCGAACTCTTAAAGAGAGTTATTGGTGACCAGGGATAAAGAGAGAGATAGTGAAATTTGTGGTCAGATGCCTTCCTTGTTAACAAATTAAGGAAGAGTATCAGAAACCAGCAGGTATGTTACAATGGATCCAGTAAGTACTTTTCCAAACTAGCAAGTATGGAAGTGAGAGCATGTGACAATGGAATTTTTAGTTGGATTGCCTCATACATCAAAGGGTTTATCTTTGGATATCAGCATGGAAAGGTATTATCAGATTTTAGAGTCGAGGGAAGCTGAACCCTCGATATATCAGACCTTTTCACATTCTGGAGCCTATCGGGACTGTGGCATATCGGTTGGAATTGCCATCAAACTTGGATGGGACCTATAATGTGTTCCATGTCTCGATGCTTAAAAAGTACTTACCAGATCCATCTCATATTTTGGAGACACTTTCAATAGAGTTGAGAAAAGACCTGAGTTTTGAGGTGAAACTAGTTCAAATTTTGGATCGAAAAATAAAGAGATTATGCAGCAAGGAGGTGCCCACAGTCAAGATTCTTTAGAAGAGTGACAGGGTCGAAGAGATGACATGGGAGCTTGAGCATACTATGAGATGTCAATAACCCCATTTATTTGTGTCCTCGACTTAGGAGTTTAGAGAATGAAACTCTTTTAAGGGGTTAGAACTTGTAACGTCGGACTCTCTAAGCTTTTTTTATTGTGCTATACTGATACATACATTGTTGTATATGAGTTCAAAGATGTATTTAAGTCCTTTGGGTATATATGTTAATGATTTATAATTTTATATGCCCTTACATAAACTTAGAGTTCATCGGTATGCGAAATCTTGGAGATTTCCGACATATAAGATTTTAAATATGTAAAACCAAGTCCTTTTGATGGATATGACAATGGTGGTTAAATTAAATGATTTCTAATGGCTTAGAGGTGATTAGACATGATATATAGACTTATCGGACACTTAGAAAGTTCAATTAGAAAATTTAATGTACACAAGGGCTTATTTGCAAATTGTTAAAAATTAAAGGACTTAAATGTAAATTTTCAATTCTTGGAGAATCAATATGTAATTTTATAAAGTTAAAGGGCATAATTATTATTCTCAAAATTCCAAGGACCAAAATAAAAATAAAAGTTTTGATTATTCCCAAATTTTGGACTTAATTGCAAATTTAGGAAAAGTTTGAGAGTATAATGGTAAGTTCACATAACCTAAGGGCCAAAAAGGTAATTTCACTCATCTTTTAATTAAAAAAGAGGAGAAGAGAGGAGAAGAGGAAGCCAGTTTTGGCCATCCCTAAAATTTCACCCTCTTTTTGATTCTCTAACCCAAATCAAAGTGTTCTAAGCTAATTTGGGGTCAAGGAACTCAAATCTATTATTAGATTTGAGAAATTCTTAAAGAATTTGAAGATATCACCAGAGGAAGGTTTAGGTAAATTTTGTCTCATCTCTCTCTATATTAGGATTTTGAGTTTGATGTTAAGATATGTTGTTCTCCATGCTTGAATATGCATGAAACATGGTTTAGGTGAATGAAATGTGTCATGGAGATGGTTCTTTAAGTCAAAATCAAAATGCCCCTTTTTGGTGAAAGTTGTGAATTTTCAGATATCTTTTGAAATTGATGATTTAGATGAATTCTATGGTGTTAATTGTACATGTATAATGTGAATTGATGATGAAGAATGAAGAAAAAGTATGTTGGGTAGGCTTGGTCGAAATGATGGAAGAAGGAATGGATTAATGTTATGAGTTTGTGTAATTATGATAAATGTAGCTTAAATGAAGGGGATTGGATTGAATGGAGTGGTGAAATTTGTTGTTTACTGGGAGTATTTGTTATATAACAAGATAGGAGCATGAATTATCATGATAAAGCCTTGAAAATATGACTTGACAGTCATGCACATTAGGTGTTTTATAAAATGTCTAAGTAAACTTGTCTTAGGATTTAAGGATTCATAGTGATATACATTCAAAACAACTTTCATGTTTACTTAAAGTAAACTTGAACGTTGCTTAGATTGACGAATAATGTTCTAATGTGCTTCGATAAAAATGTGCTTAATTATGTTTTGAAATGAGTAAGTATTGAATTAAAGGCATTAAATGCCTTAGAAAATGAAAAAGAAAAGCTAATGTGAATAGCAAGGAAGTAACCATGTGAGAAGTTTAATGGTCAAATCCTATAGCTTAAAGAGAGTGATATTATGTTTTATACTCTTATGTGTTAATGTATAAATATGACATATATGTTTGAATAGTAAATATATTGTATTTTTTAAAATGTATAAAGACTCAAGAGCTATGAATCAAGGAGCTCATACCGATGATTGTTGAAGTTAAGGGAGTGTATACCTTCTTTTGAGGTGAGTTAGGGAAACCATATTTCTTGTATGAGATTAGATCACCCTAAGACATGTATGATGACTTGTATGTAAATTTTAAACTTACGTAATGCATAGTAGAATCGAATCTCAAATAGATGCTAATATGCTTATATATTTACGAAACGACACTGTTTTGAACAACTTTGTATTTGGAGTGCAACAGATGACTTTTATTGCATGAAATAATGTTTTAAAATTTACATATGCATAATTGAGTCATATATGCTGCATGTTTTTGTTCTCTTATGGCTTAGACCTATGACAAGGTTTTATTTTATCTATTGGACCGATAAATGAAGGCATAGTGCCTTACTTGATTTTCATACTTAATATTTCTATATAATTTTTGTGATTAGTGAGGAAACGATTGGATAATCGTGTGCTAGACACAACAAAATTAAGCGACCCACGTACGTTTGACATTGGTACATAAAAGTCGAGTCGTTGTATTGACACCTTTCTACAGGACTTGTGGGTGATTCCACACCAAAGGTCTGGACATTGACGTGGTCATCACCTAGGGTCATGACACTCTTGTTGACAGTAATCTGGACTCACCATAGATGAAAGTTGAACCAACACCGAGGATCGGTGGATTTGCACACTAGTTTGGCCGACTAGTGGTGTCACATATGATTTTTTTTACTTAATCTGGGATTTGTTTTTTGACAAGTTTTGATTTATACATGTGATGTTTTTCTATTTTTGTGTACTGAAACTGGAATCTATGTTCACCGGATGAATGATTAATAAGCTAAGCCTATGTGGTTCCTAACCAGTATAGGTTGAGTCATAGGCTAGGCCTATGTATTACTATGTGATGTATGTTTCACTTTATGGTTATTTATACCGTCTTGGTATGTATTGAGTTCTATTTGCGATATATGTTTTTCCTACTCACTCAATACATAGTGTACTCACCCCCTTCGTTTTCCCACTATGCATGTTAATTTAGTGAGCTTGAAGCTTTAAGTAGATCGTGTAGTCTTTTGACATTTCGAGGTATTATTGCACGTGGGTAGTTTCTGTTTTGTACTTTACTTGCAGAGTAGCTCATGAACGATTTTTCTATTTTCATTAGATTAGTTATGTTGATATACTTCTTTTGACTATTTTTGTTGTTATAAAAGTTTATGTGTGAACTTTTGATATCGTTGTTGAGATTGCCTTGAGTGGACTTTAAAGTCCTGAAGTTGTGGTAAAATTTTTGGACGTGAATATAGAGATGTGTTTAAAAATTGTTTGCAGGCATTTGATTGAGTTTTTTAATTTTTAAAATACAGCTATTGTGCTGCATAATTTTTTTAAAAAAAGAAGAAATATTTAGTTAGCCTTGCATAGTCGAATTAAGGATATCGTAAGTGTCCTTAGCCTAGGTATGCGGTAGTTATCATGAGGCCGATGTGGTACCAGGTTGTGACATTTATAAAATGGGCTGGACTCACAAAAATCTCCCCTTTTGGCCTATTTAAAGGAGAAATCAACCATCTCATTGATTACTCGAAAGCCATCTTAGTGACCTTATTACAAAGCTCAAGCTTGCTCTCAAGAACCACCTTCCTTAACATATCAGCACCATTATTATTCATTTGAATACTCTTTAATTTTATTAGCTTCTCCTTGACCAAAATTTGTAACCAATGGTACCTTTTATCAATATGCTTAGTGTAGGAATGAAATATGAAAATTTTGTTTAAATTTGTGACACTTTGATTGTCACAAAATATCATGTACTCATCATGTTCCATGTCCAATTTAAGGAGAAATTGCTTTAATCAAAGCATCTCCTTTTCTGCTTCCATGTTTGCAACATATTCTAACTCAATAATAAATAATGCCACACACTTTTGCAACTTAGATTGCCAAAATTGAACAGGTGATCTGATATTGACTTCCTATTATCGAGATCACCAGCCATGTTCGCATTAGCGTAACCTTCTAAAATTAGTTCACCACCTTCAAAACACAAACATAATAGGGAAGTGGCTCATAAATACTTAAAGATTCACTTCACTGCTTCTTAGTGTACCTTTCTTGGATTGGATTAAAAATCACCAACCTAGCAATGTGTGCATTATCTGGCCTAGTGAACACTACAACATATATCAAGTAGCCAACAATAAGGGAATATAGAATTGAGGACATTCCATCTTTCTCCTTTTTAATGATAGGATAAGATCGGTTGCTCAACTTGAAATGAGCTACTAATGGCATACTAGCAAGCTTAGCATGATTTATATTGAACCTCATAAGAACATGGTTTTCTTATGAAAATCATAATTTTCTGGCCTTCCTGTCACAAATGATCTTTATACCTAAAATCTATTTAGCAGGTCCAATTCTTTTATTTCAAAGGGCTAAAATAATTCATCCTTCAACTTGCAAATCATACAAAAGTATCTTGTCCCATTATCAACATATCGTCCACGTACAAGTGAAGGATGATGAAGTTATAACTAAGAAATTCTCTGAAGTACATGCGAGGATCAACTAAACTGTGCTCTAACTATTACTTTTCATAAACGAATTAAAATTCTTGTACCATCATTGTGATGTGGCATACTAGTCTCTATCTTCTCATGTCTTATATCATGTCTCATACAATAGTCTTTGAGCTCTTTAGATGTGTACTCACCTCTATTGTCAGTTCAAAGACACTTTAACTTTCTCTTCATCTCCCTTTCCACAATGGTATGAAATTTCTAAACGGTCTCGATCACCTAGCCATTTGTTTTTAACATAAAGGCCCAATTCTTGAGAGTATCATCATTGATAAAAGTAAAAAAAGTACTTATTACTTCCCAATGAGTCCTCCTTAATGAGACCACAAATGTCGAAGTGCACTAATTGCAACTTAGTCTTCCTTTTGGTAGAACTTTTCTAAAAAAGCATTCAATGCTACTTTTTAGTCTCGAAATGATTATAAAGTTTGAGAGAAATAATGATTTTTTCAGGGTTAAGTGATTTTCTAGTTAGTAATTTAATCTTCTTCTCACTAACTTGTAATCTATGATGCCAAAAATTTGGAGAAGTATTCTCCTCAATGGCATGCAGTTCTCTAGCACACTCCTTTAAGTGTGTCTTATATAAGGTGTAAGACAATCCACCATAAATAACTATTAATTTTCCTTTCGATAACTTTCATTTCCTATCTCCAAAAGTGTGATGATATGCTTGTTATTCAAACACACTCATCGATAATAAATTAAGGCGCAAGCCAAAAATGTGTTATATAACTGTCAATATCAATATACATATAACATCAATTTGAGCTTAAATGATACCTATACCAATGATGCTACTGAAGCTTTAATTTTATATCTTCACACTTCTAAAATCACCATTTTTGTAACTGGTAAAGTATTCCCTCTTTCAAACTATAGCACCCCACTCGCGTAAGACACGTACCCAACATCCCTCATGATATCCGAGTTCGTGCCCTGCGAGGATGGCGTGTTAGCACACTCAGTCAGTTAAACACTTGAAACTTAGTACAACATTTTCAAAATTTTGCACAGGCATATGCAGAAATCAATAATCAAAACGGCCCATTTTAACCATAAACTTATTCAATCACAACCATACCATCATTAGAATTACAATGCCATTTAGACCCATTATAAAAACAGAAGACTTGTAGTCATAAATTCATTACACTTCAAAATCATTTACTAACATTTTCAATTTAGAAAGTTGATACAGAACATAATTATTTACATACTCATGATACAATCATTACTGAAAACACAATCTGATATAAATACAAGAAATAAGAATGCAGACGCGAATTGATCCCAACCCCTATCCTGTACTTGTATATTGTAGGTATACTCTCATTGGCCTAACGGGGTGTTCTTCTGATCTTGAAAAATATTTGCAAATTTTGGGTGAATTTTGCGAACTCAATGAGTGACCATCATCGATGGCTCACCCAATCACATAACACATAATTCACATTCACATCATTTCACATTTCACATTTACATCATTTCACATTTCACATTCAATGCAATTTGATCATTCATATTATGCATATGCAGTGCACATGAGACTCACTTTCTATTTGTTACTTTGTTGTGACCGAGTACCTAAACTGTCCCTTACAGAGCTCATTAATAACTGCTCCATATAGGGCTCATTGATAACTGTTCCTTATAGGGCTCATTGATAACTCTCCCATATAAGGCTCATTAAACGTTGAGCCTAGGGCTCTGAATCACTTTTGAGCTCGAGGCTCATTTTCACTCATTGAGCTTTAAGCTCTGATCGATGACTAATCTAGTCACAACAGCCATTATGTTTCATGCATTTATGACAAGGAATGCTTCAATTACATTTGCATATTCCTATTCACTCATATTCCCATACAATCGGACCTTAGTCTGGCATTCAACATTAAAGTTGAGAATCACTCTTTCATTCATATGCAAATGCGCATTCAAAAATACACTTGTCATCGGACTGTGGTCCGTCATTTAGCAATCATATTATGCAAACTTATTTCATCTCATTCACATAAAAGTAGCACTTCAATATCCCAATCAATATCACAATCATCGGACATTTTGTCCAAAAATCAACACAATCATTTACATTCATATAAGCATTCAGTATTCAATTAATACAAAATTCAAGTAACAAACAATAAAGTGAGACCATCGAAGTCTACTTACAATACGCTCTAGACTAGCACTAGCTTCAAAATTTGGAAACATTTGAATGCAGACGTTCATCCTGCACATCAAAATTATGCAATACACACAATGTACACACATTAATAATTGCGCAATTATAAGTAGTCATTTATGCACAAGTGTGTATATGGAATATGTACAATGCCTGTTCATGACAATCTTGGGTATCTTTCCCTTATTCTCATCACATTATCAGTCTTATATCAAAACTCATCTAAGTAATATTTATACTTAGGTTTATGCCTCATTGAAACCATAAAAATCACATTCCATTTCTCATTGAATCACTTCAAATTTTTCCATGACACCCTTTCGATCTACTATTCACGTTCAATCAGAAGGTGAAACTGATAAAATTTGGCTATACTCTCTTCTAGAAATGTGTTCCTCTATGTCTTATCTTTCCATTGACACCAAAATAACTCAATGTGGCTCAGAAATGTGAAAGTTATACTCAAAATATTTTCGGACTACTTTTATTCGAAGACAACACCCTATACTCAAATTTAACCCAGAAATTGAAACTCTTACAGTCCGATTCAGAATTTGATTTCTTCATATGATTTGTAGATCTAGGTTTCTAGTTTACGCAAATTAAAAATCAGTCCATTTGGATAACTATATAAGAAGATATTCATAAAATAGTGAAATATGTTTAGTGTAGAAAAAGTTCACTGCGGCGAACTCCTCTAGAGAGGAATTCCCACAAAGAAATCACAAGTTTGCCATGACGAGACCCAGGGTTCACTGCGGTGAACTTCACCCAAATGGAATCCTCATTAAAGCCTTCAAGTTCGCTGCAACGAACTTCCAAAAGTTTGCCATGGCGAAAATACACAGACGCAAAACCCAGATTTTTAACTACTTCATTTCAGATTCTTTTCCAATCACATCTTATACTAATACCACCTTTTCTACTTCATTTACTCCTCATTCTCAATTTCATTTCAACTCAATAACATTCACAAATCAATTCTTAATCCATTAAAGATCTTTCACAATTACAAACACAAGGCATTTACCTATGCATTACATCACTCATGTTCATCATACATTAAACACCATCATATTCCATTTAACCTCTAACAATCATCACAGATGCTTCAATTAACCAAACCCATAATATATAACAAGCTACTTACTTGATTTAGCTTCCAAATCTTCAAAACAACACTAACCCTAGCTCCACCAACAACCCACAATCATCATCTTCCAAAGGTGGTAGAGGTAAGTTTTTAGTGACAAATGGAAGAGACAATAAGATGGAAATAGAAATTGATAGATGGGAGTGCTAGGTTCAACATCGGTGGAGGTGAGAGTGAGCGAAGAAATGAAAATGTAGAAGAAGAAGAAGAGAAGCCACGAAGGAGAAGAAGAAAACAAAACAAAGCACTTAATGACCTTTTAACTTAAAGCATCGTGAGAGATAACAAGGGGTCTTTAAAATTTAAGAATTAGAGGACTTAAGGAATTGTTTGGTAAGTGACACATGTCACTTACCACATGTCCAATTCTTATAACTTTAATCTAATTTCTATTCTAATTTTCTCCCAATTTTCATTGAAACTTGTCAATAAATCCCAAAATCACTTATCAAAATTTTCATTGTCATAGGACAGTAATTTCTACTACCATTTATCAATTGTTTTGCCAATTGGCATTTTTCCTAGTCCAACAATTATTCCAATTCTTTTCAGAAAATTTTCCCAAAATCTCCAAAAATTCTAAATCAAGAATTATAATCTCCAAATGAAATTTTCAATAAAATTAAACCACAATTTCTAATAAAATCACATTTACAACAATTATACCCAGAAATATCAATGAATGCATGTACAGTCATTTTGATGTGTGTAAAATTTACTATTCACATGTATGTTTCCTAATTTCTCCATAATCTCTAACATTTACAATTTTAACCTTAACATATGTAATGGGATGTTACAAAAACAAAGTGGTAAGAACCTTTATATTAATAAGCCACTTAGAATCTGAGTAACTAATATGAAGACACTAGTCGCACAAATCAGTGACGCCTTATCATTTGTGCCTGATGCCATTGTTTTAGTTTTATGGGTGTCTCCATCTTTTTGGTTATCTTGCTTCTTTTAGTCTATCTTCGAGTTGTTGTAGGATTTCTTCATATGACTAGCTTTGGTATAATAACATATTCTAATATCCTTACCATCTCTAGACTTAGACTTGTTATTAGATTTGCCTCTCTCCTTTTAGAACATCTACTCTTGCTTCTTCCTTTATTTTTTTTAACCACAAAAGCTTGTACATTGTTGAAGCAGATCTCCTTCCTCTTAATCTCTTCATTAAACATGCTCTCTGTGATTATATCCAAAGAAAACATACCATCTAGAGTAGAGTTGCTAATAGTAACAACTAAGGTTTCCTAACTATCCAACAAGAAACTCAATAGGAACAAAGCTTGTAACTCATCATCCAGGATGATCTTCCTAATAGTTAGCCTGTTGATGATATCCTGAAAATGACTAAGATGCTTAGACATTAAATTTCCATCCTTCAACTTAAGGTTTACAAACTTTTTGATCAGTAAGGCTTTGTTGTGAACAATCTTTCTCTTATAAAGACCTTTAAATTTCTTCAATAACTTAATAAAATCAGTCTCCTAGGACTTGTGGTTGAATATGATGATATCAACCTATGGTTTAATGGTTTCTAAGGTTTTTCACTTCATCTTTTCCCATTATTTATCTATCATCTTCTCCTATTTAGAAGAAATATTGTCTTTTATAAGTTTTTCCATATCGACTGGATCATAGAGATCTTTAACTTAACCATAGAGCTGTTGCCACTTTCTATACGTAAGACTCTGACGCTAGTTGTTGAACTCCAAGTAATAATACCCACAAGATCAACAAGAATACTCAATTAATATTGTAAAATCCCATCACCGATGGGAAGGGTATGAGCGTGTAAACTTATCTCGGCATGATAATGTATAATATGGCTTCTATTAATACATGAATAGAAATTTTTGCACATGCACATGATTGTACATGCATTCATGACATTTCCTGGCATATGTGTATATAAATGTGTTTATTGTGAAAAATATGATTTTGTTTTTGAAAATTGAATTGGAGTGGATTTTTGTGTGTTTTACATTTTTGGAGAATTTTAAAAAAATTTCTGGAAAATTTCGGGGAAAATATCCGGACCGAAAAAATTGCCAAGTGGCGGACTGATTGGATTTCTGGTACTGGAAATGACTTTCCAATGACACTGAAAAATTTGATACATGATTTTAGTATTTAGTACTTTGAGCCATTGGAATTTTAGGATAAAATTCCAATAAAACTAAGTGGCGGACTGATTAGATTTCTGGTACTGGAAATGACTGTCCAATGACACTGAAAAATTTGATACATGATTTTAGTATTTAGTACTTTGAACCATTGGAATTTTGGGACAAAATTCCAATAAAAATTGAATTTATATTGGAAAGGGTTTAAGAGGTTGACATGTGGCAAGTGACACGTGTCACTTGCCTAACATGCCACCTTGTGGTATAGGTTAATAAAAAGTCCCACTTTCCTTAGTCTTTCATGACACTTTTTTTTCCTAAGGTTTTGGTGCTTTAAATGTGTTTGTGTTCTCCTCACCTGTAGCTTCCATTTCCTCTTCTTCTTCTTTAGTTTTCTCCTTCTTATTAATTGCTATTCATCTCCACCTACACAAGCCCTCATATCCTACGTAATTCCTCTTCTTTTATTTACACAAAAACTACAACTTAAGCTTTGTGATGATGAAAATCGTGTATGTGAAGTGAAGTAGAAGATTTGGAGTATAGTTGAGAATTGAAGCTTTGAAGCTTGATAGGTAAGAATTATGTTTTGTGTTCTTAAATTGGTAGTTAGAAGCATTCATTGTGATGACTTGTACATTAATTGCTTGAACTTAAGTTTGGTGTACATGGGTAGGTTAATTTCTTGGTTGATTTAAGATTGAGTGAAGATGAATGTTATAGCATGTGTAGTATGTGAATTAAGTGTTTAAGATTAAGTTTGATGATGTTAGATCAGTGTTTAGTAAAGAAAGAAAATTATGTGTGTGTGCTGCCATTTTGTGGTTACTTGTTCAAGTGAAGGTCTTGGTGAAAATTTGGCTAATTTCTTGACTAAATTGGATGCTTGTTGGTGTAGAAATGGTATTGGAATGATAGGAGTAGAGTTAGGTGTAAAAGCTGGAAAATGGAATGTGAGTATGTTTCAATGTTTGGGTCATAACTTTTGATATAGTTATGGTATTGAGATGAGGTTTGGCTTAAATTAAACTTCAGAAGTTTGGATAGAATTCTTATGAAGGAAGTTCTGTCCAATTGTGGCTTGTAGGGTTCTGAATGTTGTCATGAAAGTGGGAAATATGTGCAGGGTGAATAGTGTTGCTTCTAACATTGAATGATTTGTGACCTGAAACTTTGGGAAAATTTTCTAGGCTAAAGTAGAGAGATTTTGTGAAATTGGTCTTCACGAAAGTTGAATATTTTCTTGTTAACTTTCTTTCACCACTAAGTATTTCATTTTTTGATTTTGAGGTTGAAAGTTATGACTTGTGAACTTTCAGATGGTTTTTCAAAGAATGAATGTGCTTTGTGTGTGAAATGTCTCTAAGTATAGGTTTTGTGATTTCTGTGCTTCGAAGCTAATTCTGGGCTGTTATGGTTTAAATTAGCTCAATTGATCTTATGGAAAGTTATAGGGGAATGTCTTAGCTTTATAATTAGGTACAATATGCTAATTTTGGATGTAGGGATTGTAAGTTATGAATTTGTAAAGTATGGTTATGATTTAGGTGATATGTTGATTTAATACTCTTTAACAGGAAAACCACAATCATGTGTGAATTTGATTTAGTTAGAGGTGAAATTTTCTTTTAAGTCCTTCATGAGAATTGTAGCCTATTTTCTGATCTTTTCAGTGAGATAAAGTATGGAATTTTTGGATAATGGGATAGGAAGTTATGATTTTTGGAAGATTATGTTACTGTTGAGGATGACACTTATATAGGCAGCAATTTTGGTTGAGAAACTGATCTGTTTAGAGGTTGAATGTTAGACCCCGATCCTTTTTCCCTATTCTATAGGTTTGCAATTTAAATTGTCTCTTGGTTAGTATGAAATTAGGGTTTTCTTAGATTTCCTATTGGTTAGGATAAGTTGGAATTTTAGTGCAATAATTATTAATTGAAGGAATTTAGTTAAATTAGAATTTTAATTTTGGTGTTAGATTTTAAAAGAATAAGAAAATGGTAGATGAGGCCTTAAAATAAAGTTAGGATAAATTAGAAAGTGTTTATAAGGTTTTAAAGCTTTAAGTTACTTAAAATGGGCTTTTAGGCCTTTAGCATGTCTTTTAAATGATGGGGAAGCTATTATGTGGGCTAGGGTTTTTAAAGGAGAAGTAAATGAAAAAGAAAGGAATTAAGTGGGCTTTTAAGTGGGAGCCCACAAAATTATTAGATGGAAGGAGGGAAAGATGAAAGTTTAAGTTGGAAGGAGGGAAAATGAAAATTTGGGAAAGGTTATAAGGAGGGAAAAGACTTGAGCTTGAAGAATTGGGCTTAGGGTTTTAGTTAAAGAATTAGGGTTAGGTTAAATTAAGAAGGATTAGGAAGTGTTTTAAGGAAAGGAAGAGTGGCTAATGAAATTTTAAAGGGAGAGGCCAAGGTGATGCCGTTTTGGCATAGGAAATAAGTGAGAAAGGAATAAAATTAGGTTATCTTGGGTGAGTCATCCGAAAGTTGCAAAGAGAGGAGAGTGTGAAGTGGATTTTGAAATTTCAATGGAGGAAGAAGAGTGAAGAGTTCGGCCATCAAAGAAGAAGAAGGGAGGTAGGGTTTCTAAAGAGGATTCAAGTGGATTAAGTATGAAGAAAGGAAGAGAAAGGGGTTCTCCATCTTAGGAAGCAAGAGAAACTTGCGTGGGTTTCCTACAAGGTAAGAACAAATTCGAAATTCTTGGTTTTATGTTAGGGATTTTACCTTTCTTGATTTATGTTGGTGATTAGAAGAGTGATTAGAAGGAGATGTTGTTGGAGGAGAAAGAAAAAAAATCAGATTTGTGTTAGGTTAGGGTTTCGAAAATTATGAATTTGATTTGGTAGGGTTTTGTTTTCATGTTTTAAATGGAAGATTGGGAGAGGTTTTAGAGAAAGAATGAGAAAGGAAGGAGTTTCCTACCATTAGAAAATAATAGGGTAATTGCCGTGGGTGTCCTAGAGGGAAGAAGATTTCGAAATTTAAATGGTTTTGTTGTAAGCTTGATAAATAATGGTGGTTTGAAAGGTATTGGTGAAGGAAAAAGAAAAGAAGAAGTAGTATAGTGGCTTAGTAAAAAAATCAGCATGGGTGTATGGCCCTAGGGAGTAAGAAATTTCAAAAATAATGAAGTAAATTGATAGGGGTTATGGTTAGTATAGCTTAGGAAAGGTTTAGGAATGGTTAGGTTAGATTAAAGTCAAGTTTATATAGTCTTGGAAAATTCCAGCATAGGTGCTTTTTGTTAATTAGTATTGTTATGCTTTGTTTAGGTCATTTAAGGTGCTTGGAGATTGAAGAGGGTCGAGATTTTCAATTGGGTCAAGATATCCAAGTTCCGAATCAAAGAAGTCAAGGTGGGTAACTTTTTAATACTTGAGTAATAAGCTACCTAAAAATCTCTTAAATGTTTTCCTATGATTTTTAAAGTTTGAATGAAGTGGTGTTTGTGATAATTTAGAAATGGATTGTGTGCCTTGTTATGTAACTAAATTGTGTAACTAATTGTAAATTATTTGTCAAGATTATATGATTAATGACCATGTGTGGCGAATCTTTGTGAATAGTGTAAAGTATGGAAAATGTTTAGAAAACTGATAGAAAGCGAAAAAGATTTGAGTATGTGATTTTGGATAAATGTCTAATGTGAATTGCATGATTAATTGGGTTTGTAGTGATCCCCTCTATTAGCAAGTGCGCACTTGTCTGTTATAGCCTTCTCCCGGCTGCCCGCTAGTGGCATAGGAGCTCGATTTCGGACTCCCTCTGTTTCTGACTACATGGTTGCTTGTCGAACATGTGTAGTACGTCCTGTTAGGATCATTCAAACCGTTTGTTATGTGATTATGTGTTGTAGTACGATATTTGTTGTTTCTGTAAATGTTTCATTTATTAGAAAATGAGATTCCTTTGACTTGAAAATTTTAATTGTTAATGAATGTTTTAGCTTGTGCTTGGATATTAAGCTGTTACCCACGGAGTCGTCGTGCTCACCCCTTTTCTCCCTCCATGTGTCTTGGCGAAAGCGGGTCATCGCATCGGGAGTGAAGCATTACTCCGATGCTTTTTGCTTTTGGAAATTATAATTTTGAAACAAAGCTTTGGCTAGCATTTTGGCTAATGAATGTAGTTGTAAACTTTCTTTTGAGCTTTTGTTGTATTCGGGCCAAAATGCCCTTTAAAGTTTTGTAACAATTATGTTTTTCATGTAATTATTAAGGTTTTGAAGTTCCAAATGTAATGTGTATTGTATAAGTTTTTTTATATATATATGGTTGTATGGTTGTATGTTTGATAATGTTAAAAGCAAACATGATGAGTTGGAAGTGAGGTAATGTTTAAGAGTTAGGTTGAAATGTTTGGGATGCCTACATTGTGATGTTGCTTTTGAGATTGGTATTGAGATATTTGTAGTTGGATGTTGTGAGAAATTGAAATGATAAAATGCTAGATACCTAAGAGTGAGTTGTTGCCATTTGGAGATTGATGTGGTATGGTTGTTGGATATGTATAAAAATTTGGAAGATAGAAGTGATTTTATGTAGGTATGGAGTTTGGTTGGAAATTGAAGAGTTGGCTAGTGCATTTTTAGGGGAGGTGCTGTCCATTTTTTTTAAAATGGGCAGCCACCTTGCTTTGGGTTTTAGGGCATGTTAAGAGTGATAATTTGAATAAGAGGTATTTCTTAAAGGTTGTAGAGCTAGTCAAGATCTTTAAAATGGTATAAAATGGGTAAATTTTCGACTTCAAATGAAAGAGTTATGAACTTTTAAAATTTCCTGTTTACTATTCATTTAGTAAGGGTTACTATTCATTTGGTCATTCTTTAAGCAAGATTACTATTCATTTGGTTATTCTTTAGGTAAAATTTTGCAACAACTCATAACCTCCTTAATGAATGATTTTGTATTTTTTTTTCATCCCTTTAGGATGTTATAAAGTTACAATTATGATTCGAGGGGCACTAAATGTACGAAAGTTGAACTTAGGGATTAAAAGCGCGTTAAATTAGTAAAGTTGGTTTTAAGAAGACCTAATACTTTCTTTTCTTATTTTCCTTGATTCTTATCCATTTGACCTCCAATTTGCATGAAATTTGAAGTATTGATTAACTAGTAAAATTTTCTATTCCTTTTTGGCTAAAATGAGAGTGTCGGGTCTTCGTTGGGCTTTAGGGCCGATGGGGGTCGGTTTTGGGCAAAATTGCATTTTTGTGAGATATAAAGATCCGAATGAGGTGTTTTCTGTTTTCACTTGACCTAGAGGCATGGGATTTTGGCTTAGCTTAGGCATAGGAGAAATTATGGGCCCTAAGTAGATCAAATTTTATTGGAGGATGATTAGAGCAAATTTTATCAAGGTTTATTCGGAGGACGTACACTTAAGTTCAATTCGAGGATTCTTCACTGGTGAGGAATCCCTTCCTCGTGGGATGCGCGTTCAGATGTCATGTAGGACGTCGGACACGTGTCGCACCAGGGAGGGGTTCCAACATTGAATTTGCTTCTAAGTTATTCATGAAAGTTGTATAATATGTTTGGATCTTTCTTTTGATATAAAGCTTGAAATTTTTGTCAAAGCAAATGGGAAGATATGATTTTTGGAAAAATGTTACACTATTTTAGATGATATTGAGTAGGTAGAAACTTTGATTGCGTTTTTGACACCGTTAGAGGTGAAATTGGTTTTCAAGCCCTTCATGAAACCTGTAGGGTTTTCTGTGATCTTTCCAATGAAACTTCTTTTGTAATTTTTGGTTACTTGTGTGAAAAGATAGGGTTTAGGAAAGGAGAGAAGGAAATTAAGTGTTTTCTTAGAAAAAAAAGGGATTTGGAATTTGGCAAGCGAGGGATTGACCCTCGCCCTCGCGAGGGAGATAGTCAGATGTGCAAGCCGCGGGACCCGCCGTACGGGTCGACCCGGTCCGACGTGGGCCGATCGATCCGGCCCAAGCCAAACCCTCTTCCATTCTTTTGTGTATAACTTTTCCATCCGACCTCCGATTGACCTGATTCTTGAGGCATCGGATTCGTGAGTCCTTTAATTTCATTTCTATGTAAAATTGTGAATTTTTAGAGATGAAATTAATGTGGATTGATTCGGTCAAAGTTGGAGAACCGAGTAATTATTTTTCTGGTCCGTGTTTTTGCTATAATTAGACCTATAGAGGTCTGAATTGAGTGATTTTGGTGTCTTTAGACTTCTAATATTTAGAGGAAATTTTTGTGATAAGAATTTTTAAAATAATGCCGGGAATGTCACGAATATGCATTGTACACATTTTAATTTTTACATATGCGTTACTAAATATTTCTGATTGTACATTTGGTAATGTTTGTATATTTTGACTGTTATAGAGGCGCTTTTGAAACGTCAACCCAACGACGTTGCTGAGACTTCCAGGCATTAGCTCCGAAGCTATTGGTGAGTGACCTAGACGGTTCTGTCAATTATTATTTGCTTAGAAATTGTGGTGAATAATGGTGGGTTAGTGAATTGTGTTTCTGATTATGGATTCCGGATAGAAGGTCCGATGTATTGGGGAGCTTTGACATAGAAGTGCTACTTGTATGAGAATTTGTGAACTACTTGTTTATGATGTGATAAATTTTGGCACATGTGTTCATTGTGACATATATACTGCTTCAGTGTTACATGTGCATTTCATGCATGAATGCATGATAAGATAATGACAGTTGTGACCGGAGCAGCCATCGAGAGCTAAAAGCTGACCTTGAGCCTATAGTGATTCAGAGCCTCAGGCTTAACAATTAATGCACCCATATTGGGATAGTTTAGGCGCTCGGTCACAACACTGTAATAAATTAGAAAAGTGTCACATACGCATTTCATATGCATTTGATTTGATCTCTTTGATTGAGTGAAAGGCAAAATGCATTATATTTATGTACTAACAATCATGTGGGACTTCTGAATGTGAGTTTATGTGTTGCATGAATTGAGTGAACCATCGATGATGGTTACCTCACTGAGTGCGTAAACTCACCTAAAATTGCAACAAATTTTTCAGGACTGAGAGTGACTCCTAGCTCTAGAGGGACTTTTCCTACCGTATAGATTGTGTTGGCGAGAGAAGTCATGGCTCACAGGTCAGTCAACTAGGACTTTTAGGATGACCTAGATAGATCTGTTGTTTTCCTCTTTCATGTAGTATTTTGTCTTAGGATTTTTGGGATTTATGTACAGATAGTACAATTATAGGGAGCTCAGGTGTTCACTAAGTTGTATATGAGGTCAGGGTATTATCAGCTGAAGATAGCAGAGGTTGATGTGCCTAAGAGTGCATTCCGGAGTAGGTATAGGCATTTCGAATTCCTAGTGATGCCGTTTAGGTTTACTAATGCCTCAGCAGCTTTTATGGCCTTGATGAATAAGGTCTTTCAGCCCTACCTTGATCAGTTTGTGATTGTCTTTATTGATGACATTTTGGTGTATTCGAGGAGTAGACAGGAGCATGCTGAGCATTTGAGGATTCTTTTGCAGATCATGAGGGAGAAGCAACCGTATGCCAAATTAAGTAATTGTGAATTTTGACTAGATGAGGTAGTGTTCCTGAGCCATATAGTGACCGGAGAGGGTATACAGGTCGATCCGAAGAAGATTGAGGCAGTGATGAAGTGGGAAGCTCCAAGGAATGTGTCAGAGATTCAAAGTTTCCTAGAATTGACCGGGTATTACCGGAGGTTTGTCGAGGGATTTTCGCTGATCTCAGCCCCTCTAACAAAACTTCTGAGGAAGAATGTAGCATTCAGATGGACTGTGGATTGCCAGAAGAGTTTTGAGGAGCTGAAACATCGGTTGACTACAGCACCGATGTTAGCCATTCCATCAAGGACTGAAGGTTATGAGGTATATAGTGATGCAACGCATCAGGGATTGGGATGTGTTCTGATGCAGCATGACAGGGTGATTGCTTATGCATCGAGATAGTTGAGACCTCATGAGGTAAAATATCCAGTGTATGATTTAAAGTTAGCTGCAGTTGTCTTTGCCCTGAAAATTTGGAGACATTACTTGTATGGTGAGACGTTTTAGATCTTTATTGATCATAAGAGTTTGAGATACTCGCTGAGTCAGAGAGAGTTGAATTTGAGGAAGAGGAGATGGATTGAGCTGCTTAAGGACTATGATTGTACTATTGAGTACTACCCAGGGAAGGCTAATGTGGTGGCAGATGCTTTGAGCAGGAAGTCTCACGTCAATGCAGCTCAGATTCAGGTATTGAGATGACCTAATTTGATACAGTTGAGAGCTTTGAATGTGCAGTTGAATCTAGAGCAGGATGGGGCTTTGATAGCCATTTTGAAGCTCAGACCGATGCTACATGACATGATCAGGAGAGTTTAGGACAAGGATCCTGCTATGGTGAAGCTGATTGAGAAAGTGAAGTCTGATCTGAATTTTGAATTTGAGTTGAGAGATGAGACATTATGGTTGGGATAGAGGCTATGTGTGCCTGAAGTGGATGATTTAAGGTGAGAGATTTTGGAGGAAGCTCATATGGCCGCTTATGCTATGCATCCTGGTACTACCAAGATGTATAACACCTTAAAGTAGCATTTTTGGTGGCCTGACATGAAGAAACAGGTGGCAGAGTATGTATCCAGGTGTATGACGTGCCAGCAAGTTAAAGCTGAGAACCAGGCTCCAGTGGCGAAACTCCATTCGTTGCCTATTCCCGAGTGGAAATGGGAACGAATTACTATGGATTTTATCATGGGGTTGCCTAAGACTTCGAGGCAATATGATGTTATTTGGGTCATAGTGGACCGGTTAACTAAATCTGCCCATTTCTTGCCAGTGAGGGAGAATAATTCACTTGATCAGTTGGCCCAGAAGTATGTAACTGAGATAGTGAGACTGCACGGGGTTTCATTTTCTATAGTATCAGACCGGGATCTCAGATTTATTTCGAGGTTCTGGAAGAGTTTACAGTCTGCTATGGGTACCAGGTTGAGTTTTAGCACAGTTTTTCATCCTCAGATAGACGGACAGAGTGAGAGGACGATTAAGACTGTTGAGGATATGCTTCAAGCTTATGTATTGGAGTTTAGAGGAGTATGGGATCAGTATCTAGGTCTGATTGAATTTGCTTATAATAATCATTATCACAGTAGCATCGGGATGGCACCGTATGAGACCCTATATGGAAGAAAGTGTCGCTTGCCTCTGTATTGGGATGAAGAGGGTTTGAGAATGGTTGAGGGCCCAGAATTGATTCAGGATACAGTGGATAAGGAAAAATTGATCTGGAGCCGAATTAAAGCGACTCAAGATAGACAGAAGAGTTATGTGGATCAACATCAGAGGGATATGAAATACAATGTAGGAGATAGGGTTTTCCTACTTGTGTCACCGTGGAGAGGTGTGCTGAGATTCAGTAAAAAGGGCAAGTTAAGCCCTAGGTACAATGGTCCTTATGAGATCATTGAGAGGATAGGACCTTTAGCCTATAAGCTGGCTTTACTGAGTGAGATGTCTCAGCTACATGATGTTTTTCATGTGAGTATGCTCCGGAGATACTGACCAGATCCGACACATGTGATACCGGCTCAGGAGATTGAGGTGGCTAGCAATCTAAGTTATGTTGAGGAGCCGGTCAAGATTGTAGGATCACGAGTTAAGCAGTTGAGGAACAGGGTTATCCTATTGGTGAAAGTCCTATGGAGAAACCACTCAACTGAGGAAGCAACTTGGGAGACAGAGGAACATATGAGGAGACAGTATCATCACCTGTTCGACCAAGCAGTTAAGAATTTCGAGGTCAAAATTTTTATTAGGAGGGGAGAACTGTAACATCCCATCACCAATGGGAAGAGTAAAATAGTAATTTGGAATGAGTTATGAGTGTGTAAACTTATCTCGGCATGATCATGCATAATATGGCTTCCATATATACATGAATATAAATTTTTGCACACACACATGTGTTAAGTCAAAATGACTTTACATAAAAATGATTTTGATGTATAACAAACATAGTGAGATCAAATACAAGAAAAACAAAACGATCCGAGACGATATCTGAGATGAATTCGGAGGCGAGGCGAAGATGGCGTGTCTGAGCGAATTCAAGACAGGCGAAGATGGCGATACGGACGAAGTTGACATGACTAAGTTGAAAAAGTCGATCTGAGGCCTTACAAAAAATCAAAACACAGACGAAGTTTGTCAAAGTAAAAGTCAACACAGACGCAGACGCAGACGCAGACGCAGACGCAGATCGTAAAAGAAACAGACGCAAGAGTCGGTTCGAGTTAGATTCTGAACTCAGTGATTAACCGTTTCTTTAAAGATTCAAGATTCAAGAATCAAGAAGCGATTAGAGGCGAAGGCTATAAATACAAGTCAAGTCAAAACTGAAGTGCTTGCATTTTGAGAAAAATTACACAGCTTAAAAAGCGATTAAGTGCGAATTAGCTGAACGCTATCCTTCAGTAGCAGAGTGTTCAAATATTTTCTGAAAAGAAAGTTATACAGATAACTGCAGAGGCTAAGTGTGAAAGAATCTTGGTTGTAGAGACTGAAGAGGCTCGTGAAAGAATATTTAACGCGTTTGAAGAGATAGTGAAATCTCAGAAGAAACTCTGAGGACTGGACGTAGCCCACGGTTTGGGGTGAACCAGGATAAATCTGCGTGTCTACTACTCTCACTCTCTATCTCACTTTTAGTTTCAAAGTTGATCTTTATTTACTATTCATATACTTAGCATTGAAAAGTTTGATCAATCAGGATTAATAAGAATTCTGTAAAGAATCTTAATTCTAACAAGTAATTCTAAAAGATATTCAAAAAGGGGAATACACAATTCAACCCCCCCTTCTCGTGCATTCTATTGTGTTTTTAAGTGCTGTATTAACGTGTGATTCACTTCAATTGGTATCAGAGCTTGGTATCCAAGAATCACTTTGGCGAAGTGTGGATTAAAGATAATGGCGGAGTCACATGTATACATCGCTGAAGGAGCCTCAGTCACTAGACCTCCAGCATTCAATGGAGAAGACTATCATTACTGGAAAGATAGGATGCGGTTATTCATCGAATCTACACATGTAGACCTTTGGGACGTAATAGAGAACGGACCCTATATACCTGTAGATGACGAAGGTAGTTCTATTCCACGAAGCAGATGGATGGCTGATCAGAAAGCAAGAATACAACTGAATTCAAAGGCAAAATTTTTCTTAACGTGTGCCCTAAGTAGAAGCGAGTACGACAAAGTGCATGGTTGTGACACAGCAAAAGAAATGTGGGACACATTGTCCATTGCTCATGAAGGCACAAGTCAAGTTAAGGAATCCAAGATAAGTATTCTTGTACATCAATATGAACTTTTCAGGATGGAAGATGAAGAATCTATTGATCAAATGTTTGGAAGATTTCAAACAATTATCAATGGATTGAAAGCTCTTGGAAGGACATACAATAATCAAGATCACGTTAGCAAGATTCTAAGAAGTCTTCTAAGAGATGGAGACCAAAAGTTCTGGAAGGCAAGAAGCCAAAGACTTGAGTATATTAAAGCTAGATGAGTTTTGGGATCCTTAAAGATTCATGAAGTTGAACTCAACGCTGAAGATAAGCCCAAGCGAGAGAAGTCAATAATCTTGAAAATTTGGACAAAAGAATCATAAGACTCGGAGAAGGAGGAAGTCATCAAAAGCATTGAAAATTGAAGAATCAAGGATGACAACTCTAGCCAATCGATTCGAATTGAGTGATGAAGATGACGAATTATCTTTCATTTCGAGAAAGATAAGGCGATGTGGAAGAAGAAGCCGTAGTAACGGACATTCGGAAAGAATGGAAAAGATGAAGCTAAGCTAGAAAAGTCTTCTATCATTTATTACGAGTGCAATCACTGGACACTACAAGTCCAATGCCCTACTCTCAAGAAGAAACCCAAGAAGAGTAGAGAAGGCAAGAAAAGCATGATGGCAACATGGGAGGACCTAGATTCATCTGAATCGATACAGCTCGAGTCATCGAACATGCAAACATTTGCCTAATGGCCGAGGAAGATAGTGATGAGGAGGTAAAATCGACTCTTAAAATTTGCATGATGCATATTCAGAACTGTTAGAAGATTCTCATGCTATTCTAAAACAGTACAAGCTATTGAAGAAAAAGTATGTAGAGAATATTAGAAATACTGAGAAAAGAGAGAGAAAATATTTGCTTAAAAAGGAGTTAGAAGTTAAAAGGAAACTTGTGAGCGGATCGGATGAGATTAATCAACTCAAACCGAGGATCAAGAATCTATCGGTGATCTAGTTACTTTCCTGAGAGTACAAAGAAAATGAATGATATGCTAGGAAAATGTAGACATCCTAGTGATAAAATTGGATTAGGGTTTCTCGAAACAATACTCGGTCTCGTAATAAATTTGTCTCTAAAAAGGAAGAAATAGGATAACATATTTTAATCAATGTCCGAGTAATATGCATCAAAGATCATATCATGTGCATACTACTAACCATAAAGGACCCAAGAAAATTTGGGTACCAAGAAATAAAATAGTTTCTCCTGCAGATATCCTTCCTTGGAAGATCGACAAGCACCATTGGTATTTAGGCGGTGGATGCTCGCGACACATGTGGGAAGAAGGTCTATGTTCCTAGACCTTGATATAAGAAGGAGGATCAGTAACTTTCGAGAGACAAACAATGAGGCAAAATCATTGGAATCGGAAAATAGGTAAAGATTCCTTTGCATGCATAAATAATGTACTGCTTGTTGATGGTCTAAAGCATAACTTGATTAGTGTGAGTCAGTTGTGTGATTCTGGTTTTATAGTTACATTCAATCAAAATCTTTGTGAAGTCAGAAAGAAAGATGAGTCTATACTTTTCTCTGCCAAGAGAAGAAACAACCTTTACAAAATCAACTTAGAAGATTTTCAAAGTCAAAATATCTCATGTTTTCTATCTTCTGAAGAAGAAAGACTAATCTGGCATAAAAAGCTAGGTCATGTCTCTTTGAAACATATTTCAAAATTGGTAAAACATGATTTGGTAAGAGGTTTACCAAAAATAAGTTTTGACAAAGAATTTTTCTGTGAAAATTGTTTGAAAGGAAAACAGGTTAAAACCTCTTTCTCTTCTAAAAATTTTGTAACTTCTTCAAGACCTTTAGAACTATTACATATGGATTTGTTTGGTCCTACAAGGACATTAAGTCTTGGCAGAAAGAAATATGGACTTGTCATTGTTGATGATTTTACTCGATTTTGTTGGATATTATTTTTATCACACAAAGATGAGTCTTTTAAGTACTTTAGAACTCTATCCAGAAAGTTACAGAATGAAAAAGGAATGTCTATAGCTAGTATCAGGAGTGATCATGGCGGAGAATTTGAGAATGAGAAATTTAGAGTTTTCTGTGAGGAGAATGGAATTTTCCACAACTTCTCGCCCCCTAGAACTCCAAAACAGAATGGAGTTGTTGAGAGAAAGAATAGGACGATTCAAGAGATGGCAAGGACTATGCTATGTGAGACGAATCTTCCTAAGTATTTCTGGGCAGAAACTGCGAATACAGCATGCTATATTCAGAATAGGATCTTGTTGCAACCTATGTTGAAGAAAACTCCTTACGAGTTATGGAATGGAAGAAGACTAAGCATATCCTACTTTCATCCATTCGGGTGCAGATGTTCCATTCTGAATACGAGAGAGCTGTTGGATAAATTCGATTCAAAGACCTATCCAGGAATATTTCTAGGTTACTTATTATCGTCTAAGGCATTTCGAGTTTACAACCGACTTCAAAGATTGAAGAGCGATCCATGTCAAATTTGATGATAGTTCCCAAACCCATAAGGAAGATGACATGGAGATTGAAGGTCCTTCAAAGAACCTAGATGATGCCTCAGAAACTCCCTCGTCAGACACCCATGAGAATAAGATTGAAGATATTCCAGAAACTATATAACTAAGACGAGATTGGAAGTATAAAAGTTCTCATCCAAAAGAGTTAATTATCGGTGAGACCTCAGAAGGAGTTAGGACAAGGTCCAGATTCAGACGAGAAGCTAATGTAGCTTTTATCTCTGAAGTAGAACCTAAGAAGGTTGAGGAAGCTCTTCAAGAAGAAGCTTGGGTGTTAGCCATGCAAGAAGAGCTGAACCAATTCACAAGGAATAACGTCTGGTCCTTAGTTCCGAAACCTCCTAAGAAATCCGTTATAGGAACAAGATGGGTTTTCAAGAATAAGTTAGAAGAATCAGGAAGAGTGAGTCGTAACAAGGCCAGATTAGTAGCACAAGGTTACAATCAGCAAGAAGGAATAGACTACAACGAAACATATGCTCCAAAGGCGAGACTTGAAGCTATAAGGATTTTGTTGGCATATGCAATCATCACGATATAAAGTTGTTTCGGATGGATGTTAAGAGTGCATTTCGAATGGCTTTATAGACAAAGAAGTCTATGTGAAACAACCTCCGGCTTTGAAGATGTTAAAATCCAGATTATGTCTATAGACTTCACAAAGCCTTATCGACCTAAAGCAAGCCCTAGAGCTTGGTATGATCGTCTGAGTACCTTCTTAATAGAAAATGGTTTCAGCAGAGGTCAAGTTGATAAGACGCTCTTTAGAGTTTTCGAATGATTTTATCTTAGTCGGATCTCGTTGATGATATTATCTTTGGTGCTACTACAAAAGAGTTGTGTTTAAAGTTTGAGAGACTAATGAAAAGAGAATTTGAAATGAGTATGATGGGTGAATTAAAGTTCTTTCTTGGGTTGAAAGTTAAGCAGACCAAAGAGAAGATCTTCATTCATCAACAGAAGTATGTGAAAGAGTTGCTGAATAAGTTTGACATGAATAATGTGAAGCCAATGGCAACTTCGATGCATCCTTCAAACCTTTTGTTGAAAGATGAACTTAGTAAGAAGGTGGATCAAACCCTATATAGAGGGATGATCGGTTCTTTATTGTATCTTACAGCAAGTAGACCTAATATTCTGTTCAGTGTATGCTCGTGTGCAAGATTTCAAGCCGATCCTAGAGAGTCTCATTTTACTGTTGTTAAAAGAATTTTGAGATATCTCGCAGGTACTACTGATCTTTGCTTAATGTTTGAGAAAGGTAAAGATTTGAGTTAATCGGATCTTGTGATGCGGACTATGCCGAGATAGAATCGAAAGAAAGAGCACAAGTGGAGGATGTCACTTTCGAGGAAATCTAGTCTCTGGTCAAGCAAGAGACAAAGCTCAATTGCTCTATCAACCGCTGAAGGAATACATATCCGCCATGAGTTGTTGTTCACGACGCCGTGGATCAAGTATCGACTTGAAGACTATTGATTAAGGAGGAGGAGATTCCAATTTATTGCGACAACACCAAAGGCAATAAACTGTCAAAGAATCCAATTCACATTCGAGTAAAGCATATAGAAGTCGACATCATTTCACGAGAGACTACGTTAGAGAAAGGTGGTGCTTCTAAAGTTCGTTAAACAGAGCTTCAATGGGTGGACATCTTCACTAAACCCTTTGGGTGAAGAACGTTTTGAGAAGATAAGACGCAATCTCAATATGGTGATGCTAAATGAGCAAGTTAGGCTAAAATAACGTGAGAAACTAACGGCGTTATACACAATGAGTTACACTGGTAACTTTTCTCACAAGGAAGATTTTGGAGGAAATATCGATAAACTCGAGGTTCTTAATGATTCGAGAATCCATCGATCTATAACCCTATAAGTAGATCGAAGATGATATTATAGCATCTTTTCATCATCTCACGATGGTTCATTTCTACTTTACCAATTCTCTCAAAATCTTCTCACTCAAAAGCTTTCCAGAAGATAATCTTTCGCTCTATACAATGGAAGCAACAATGATTTATGGAAGACTTGTGAACTTTGAATCACTAAGGGGTGACGACATGGATGTAGAACCTGAGATTATAAAAGCTGGCTGGAAGAACTTCTTTCAGATACAAGAACCTGTCTATATAAATGAGGTATATGAGTTCTGGAAGAATGCTCGTCTGATAGAAGACACTATTGTATCCTCTGTGGATAGAATATCAGTTATTGTTACAAAGGATTTGATAAGGAAAGTAATTGATTGCCTATCCGTTGGTGAAAAACTGTCTACCAAGGCCGGATGGATGTCCTCAGTTGGAATGAAAGAAGAAGATGTCAAGAGACAGCTCTATGGCACAAATGATTCAAGAGAAAGGAAGACATCAAATCTGTTTCCAAAGGCTAGGGTTCTGCATGCAATCCTGTTCAATTGCATTCTTCCTAGAGTTGGTTCAAGGCATTTGGTGACTACTTTAGAGCGAACAATGTGCATTCTTTCTTCTCAATCGAAATCCTATAGATCTACCCTTCTTAATCTTTCACTATATGGTTAAGGGGTTAAAGGAAACTTCCAGTTATCCTTATGGTATGATTTTGACGAGGATCTTTATGGAATCCAGTATTCTTCTGCACCAAGGTATAAGACGAACTGTTTTAGTGAAGAGCAAGATTGATGTTCATACTATTCGACGAATGGGTCTGAATACAGTAGACAAAGATCACGCCAGTTCTTCAAAGAAACCAAGAACTGAGGGGGAGCGTATATTGAAGAAGACTCTGCCTCAAGTTCTCAATCGCTTTGTAAGTATCAAATCGCCATCGCCGAATTAAGGAGAGTGCTAGGAGACCTCTCATGAAAATGGCGAGTCCTCTTGTCGCAGAAAGTCAATCTCAGAGGGTAAAGCAAAGTGCACCAAAGAGACAAGGAGAAAGTCTCTTGAGCGAAGTTGTGAAGAAAGCCAAGAGATCTCCAATAATCAGGACTCTGAGGCAACAGGAAGAGAAGATTGCCAGAGTACAAAGGCGAGAAGAAACTTCTAAATCTTGTGCAGCCAAAGCCACAAGATCCTTAGTCTCTATTCTGGAAGAGGATTCGGCCAGAAGATCTAAAGAGACTGAGAGGAAGAGAAAAACAACATCTGTTAAAGGAAAATTTCTTGTGAAGAAATCAGCAAAACTAACTGAAGCAGAGAAAAAGACTAAGAAGGTTAGTCAAAAGAAGAGCATCTCAACTGTTGAGGACGTTAGTCTATAAAAAGAGACTGCTGATACTGTTCAAGTTGAAATAGAACTAGTGCTCAACAAGAAGAACCAGTAGATGAAAGCACGATTCATGAGACACCTGGCATTATAAAGGAGGAACCAGCAGAAGAATGGCCGATTCAGGAGACTTCTAAGGGAACACAACCGAAGCAAATCGCAGCATCAGATTTGCCGATGATGAACCAAGTCGAAGGTATATAACTACCGAAGTTCTTGAGGAAATATAGTGGAAATCAAATTGGTAGAAGTTATTACCAATCGAGCAATGCTATTATAATCGGTGTTGAACCAAATGAAGAAAGTAGTAGCTCGTGCAACCTATGTTGATTAATGGTATCACGTGGCGGTTACTAAATGAAAAGAGAAGTCTTTTACGATACCTTGAGGTTTCTCGATCATTTGCCATATCCCTCAAGACGTCCCTGCCCACCGTGTACTATGTTCCCAATCACAGAGAACAAAGAGATAAAGGTTGTTCCAGATATTCAACCAAGGTGTCCAAAAGATTTTACAAAGGGAAAGTCAAAATTATTTCCTGAAGACAATGTTGATGATGATCTGTCCGCAGATCAGATTGCAGAAGAAGTGCGAAAAATTGATGAAGCATGCATTCCTGCATAAGACCCAGATCAAGCGAGCTGCAGCCATACAAATCGTGCGGAAGACTGTCCAGTAGGGGGAAGTATAAAAATAGGAACATTTACTGAGTTCCTTGTTCAGACAGTTCTTCGTATTAGCTCTTTGTCTAATACACTGTCTATCGAAGAACATGCCCTATCCTTGCAAGGAAGGCGATTGTTGATCTTGCCAGTTCCTTTTGATCTAAATCTTCCGGCTGCAACATTCATTCGTCCACCGACTTTTGAGATTAATGAAGACTACACTCCATCCTCTGATGCCTATACTACTACAATTTTTTTCGCTCCTCCATCGCCAGAAGGATGAAGCCTCTTCGTCGATGAAGTCGATGAGATTACGTGGTGAACTCAATGACATGAAGGAGACGGTGAATGATCTAAAGAAGATGATAGCGAGCTCGCTGAAGAACCAGAATCGATAATCATTTTGATTATAACAAATAGGGAGAGCAGGAAAAGAAGAAAATAATCAAGAGGAGAGGATGTTCGGATGAAGAAGGTGTGACCACAATGCATTTAAGACAGAAGAAGATAAGTTTTGCAACATCCGTAATTTTTTTGTTGTTGTTTTCTTTCTTTTCTTTTCTTGTATGTAATTTGTTATATTCAAAAGGGGAGATTGTTAAGTCAAAATGACTTTACATAAAATGATTTTGATGTATAACAAACATAGTGAGATCAAATACAAGAAAAACAAAACGATCACAGACGTATCTGCATTTAATTCGAGATGCAGAGCGAAGATGACGTATCTGATTTAATTCGGAGATAGAAGAAGATGACGATATCTGAGGCGAAGTTGACATGAGACTAAGTTGAAAAGTCAGTCATGACGCATTACGTGGAAAAATCAAACACAGCGAAGTTTGTCAAAGTAAAAAGTCAACACAGACGCAGACGCAGATGCAGAAAAGAAACAGATGCAAGAGTCAGTTCGAGTTAGTTATAGAACTCAACTGATTAACCATTTCTTTAAAGATTCAAAATTCAAGAATCAAGAAGCAGTTAGAGACGAAGGCTATAAATACAAGTCAAGTCGGCTGAAGTGCTTCTTTGTTTTGAGAAAAATTACACAAAGTGAAAAAGCGATTAAGTGCGAATTAGCTGAACGCTATCCTTCTGTAACAGAGTGTTCAAATATTTTCTGAAAAGAAAAGTTGTACAAATAGCCTGCAGAGGCTAAGTGTGAAAGAATACTGGTTGTAGAGACCTGAAGAGGCTCGTGAAAGAATACTGTAACGTTTGAAGAGATAGTGAAATCTCAGAAGAAACTCTGAGGACTGGACGTAGCCCACGGTTTGGGGTGAACCAAGATAAATCTGCGTGTCTACTACTCTCACTCTCTATCTCACTTTTAGTTTCAAAGTTGATCTTTATTTACTATTCATATACTTAGCATTGAAAAGTTTGATCAATCAGATTAATAAGAATTCAGAAAGAATCTTAATTCTAACAAGTAATTCTAAAAGATATTCAAAAAGGGGAATACACAATTCAACCCCCCCTTCTCGTGCATTCTATTGTGTTTTTAAGTGCTGTATTAACGTGTGATTCACTTCAACATGATTGTACATGCATTCATGACATTTTTCGGCATATGTGTCTATAAATGTGTTTATTGTGAAAAATAAGATTTTGTGCTTGAAAATTAAATTGGAGTGGATTTTTGTGTGTTTTAAATTTTTGGGAAATTTTAAAAATTTTTCTGGAAAATTTCGGAGAAAATTTTCATACCGAAAAAATTGCCAAGTGGCGAACTGATTGGATTTCCGATACTGGAAATGACTGTCCAATGGCACTGGAAAATTTGATACATGATTTTAGGATTTAGTACTTTGATCCATTGGAATATTGGGACAAAATTGGAGTAGAAATTGAATTTTTATCGGAAAGGGTTTAAGAGGTTGACATGTGGCAAGTGACATGTGTCACTTGCCTAACATGCCACCTTGTGGTATAGGTTAATAAAAAGCCCCACTTTCTTTAGTCTTCCACGACACTTCTTTTTTTTTTTCCTAAGGTTTTGGTGCTTTAAATGTGTTTGTGTTCTCCTCACCCGTAGCTTCCATTTCCTCTTCTTCTTATTTGGTTTTCTCCTTCTTATTAATTGCTATTCATCTCCACCTACACAAGCCCTCATATCCTACGTAATTCCTCTTCTTTTATTTACAAAAAAACTACAGCTTAAGCTTTGTGATGATGAAAATCGTGTACGTGAAGTGAAGTAGAAGATTTGGAGTATAGTTGAGAATTGAAGCTTTGAAGCTTGATAGGTAAGAATTATGTTTTGTGTTCTTAAATTGGTAGTTAGAAGCATTCATTGTGATGACTTGTACATTAATTGCTTGAACTTGTGTTTGGTCTACATGGGTTGGTTAATTTCTTCGTTGATTTAAGATTGATTGAAGATGAATGTTATAACATGTGTAGTATGTGAATTAAGTGTTTAGGATTAAGTTTGATGATGTTAGATGAGTGTTTAGTAAAGAAAGAAAATTGTGTGTGTGTGCTGCCATTTTGTGGTTACTTGTTCAAGTGAAGGTCTTGGTGAAAATTTGGCTGATTTCTTGACTAAATTGGATGCTTATTGGTGTAGAAATGGTATTGGAATGATAGGAGTAGAGTTAGGTGTAAAAGCTGGAAAATGGAATGTGAGTATGTTTCAATGTTTGGGTCATACCTTTTGATATAGTTATGATATTGAGATGCGGTTTGGCTTAAACTCAACTTGAGAAGTTTTTCTAGAATTCTTATGAAGAAAGTTTTGTCAAATTGTGGCTTGTAGGGTTCTGAATTTTGTCTTGAAAGTGGGCAATATGTGCAGGGTGAATAGTGCTGCTTCTAACATTGAATGATTTGTGACCTGAAACTTTGAGAAAATTTTCTAGGCTAAAGTAGAGAGATTTTGTGAAATTGATCTGCACGAAAGTTGAATATTTTCTTGTTAGATTTCTATGGCCGCTAAGTATGTCATTTTTTGATTTTGAGGTTGAAAGTTATGACTTGTGAACTTTCAGATGGTTTTTCAAAGAATGAATGTGCTTTGTGTGTGAAATGTCTCCAAGTGTAGGTTTTGTGATTTCTGTGCTTCGAAGCTAATTCTGGACTGTTATGGATTAAATTAGCTCAAGTGATCTTATGGAAAGTTATAGGGGAATGTATTAGCTTTGTAATGAGGTATAATATTCTAATTTTGGATGTAGGGATTGTAAGTTATGAATTTGTAAAGTATGGTTATGATTTAGGTGATATGTTGATTTAATACTCTTTAACAGGGCAACCACAATCATGTGTGAATTTGATTTAGTTAGAGGTGGAATTTTCTTTTAAGTAATTCATAATAATTGTAGCTTGTTTTCTGATCTTTTCGGTGAGATAAAGTATGGAATTTTTGGATAATGGGATAGGAAGTTATGATTTTTGGAAGATTGTGTTACTGTTAAGGATGACACTTATATGGGCAGAAGCTTTGGTTGAGAAATTGATCTGTTTAGCGGTTGAATTTGCTTCCAAGTTATTCATGAAAGTTGTAGAATATGTTTTTGAATTTTCTTTTGATATAAATTTTGAAATTTTTGGCAAAGGGAATGGGAAAAATGTTGCATTGTTTTGGATGATATTGAGTAGGCAGAAAATTTGATTGCGTTTTTGACACCCTTAGAGGTGAAATTTGTTTTCAAGCCCTTCGTGAAACTTACAGGATTTTCTGTGATCTTTCCAATGAGACCTCTTTTGTGATTTTTGGTTACTTGTATGAAAAGATAAGGTTTGGGAAAGGAGAGAAGGAAATTAAGTGTTTTTATTAAAAATAAAAGGGATTTGGAATTTGGCAGGCAAGGGACTGACCCTCGCGAGGACTCGAGAGGGCGAGAGTCAGACCCGCCCTCGTGAGAGTCAGACCGGCCCAACCCAAACCCTCTTTCATTTTTTTGTGTATAACTTTTCCATCCGACCTCCGATTGACCTGATTCTCGAGGCATCGGATTCGTGAGTCCTTTAATTTCATTTCTATGTAAAATTGTGAATTTTTAGAGATGAAATTGATGTGGATTGATTCGGTCCAAGTTAGAGGATCGAGTAATTATTTTTTTGGTATGTGTTTTAGCGATAATTGGACCTATAGAGGTCTGAATTGAGTGATTTTGGTGTCTTTGGACTTCTAATATTTAGAGGAAAATTTTGTGATGAGAATTTTTAGAATAATGTTGGGAATGTCACGAACATGCATTGTTCAAATTTTAATTTCTACATGTGCATTATTAAATATTTCTGATTGTACATTTGATATTGTTTATATATTTTGACTGTTATAGAGGTGCTTTTGGAACGTCAACCCACCGACGTTGCCGAGACTTCCAGGAATTAGCTCGGAAGCTATTGGTGAGTGACCTAGACAGTTCTCTCAATTATTAGTTGCTTAGAAATTGTGGCAAATAATGGTGGGTTAGTGAATTGTGTTTCTGATTGTGGATTCCGGACAGAAGGTCTGATGTATTGGGGATCTTTGACATTGATGTGCTACGTGTATGGGAATTTGTTAACTACTTGTTTATAATGTGATAACTTTTGGCACATGTGTTTATTGTGAGATATATACTGCTTCAGTGTTACATGTGCATTTCATGCATGAATGCATGATCAGATAATGACAGTTGTGACCGGAGCAGCCACCGAGAGCTAAAAGCTCAATGTATTTGGGCTTCGAGTCCACAGTGATTCAAAGCCTTAGGCTCAACAATTAATGCGCCCATATTGGGAAAGTTTAGGCGCTCGGTCACAACACTGTAATAAATTGGAAAAGTGTCACATACGCATTTCATATGCATTTGATTTGATCTCTTTGATTGAGTGAAAGGCAAAATGCCTTATACTTATGTGCTAACAATCATATGGTACTTTTGAATGTGAGTTTATGTGTTGCATGAATTGAGTGAACCATCGATGATGGTTACCTCACTGAGTTCGCAAACTCACCTAAAATTGCAACATATTTTTCAGGACCGAGAGTAGACTCCTAGCTCTAGAGAGACTTTTCCTGCCTTGTAGATTGTGTTGGCGAGAGAAGTCATGGCTCACAGGTCGGTCAGCTAGGACTTTTGGGATGACCTAGATAGATTTGTTGTTTTCCTCTTTCATGTAGTATTTTGTCTTAGGATTTTTGGGATTTATGTACAGATAGTACAGTTATAGGGAGCTCATATGTTCACTAAGTTGGATCTGAGGTCAGGGTATTATCAGCTGGGACTTTTGGGATGACCTAGATAGATCAGCTATTTTCCTCTCTCATGTAGTATTTTGTCTTAGGATTTTTGGGATTTATGTATAGATAGTACAGAATGACAGATGTATAAACTCTTTGATTTTGATGAATGAAATGAGGAAAAAGTTGGTTTAAAAAATTATTGATTTTTATATTGATGTTTCTTATTATGATGCCATGTGAAGTATAGTAGTGATTGTTCGTAGCTCACCCTTATCGTAGGATATGTATCGGAATGACCTACGGGCGTCCCGGTGTATACCTTGCGGTAAGGGGGCGCTATAAATATCAAATTACTTGAACAATTTATATGACTGAAAGATAAATTGAACACATAATTTTAACGTGAAAAGTCCTATAGTATAGAGGTAAAAACTATAGGACAAACTAATAAAAAAATTGCACTAAATGAAAAACATCAAGATGTAAGCATATAAGGTTTTAAACAATTGACTCTAACTCAAGAACACTTTACAAAGCAACCATAGCTAATCTTTCTTAGCTCTAAGATTAAGTAATATATACACACATGCACACACACACACACCAACCAATACTCTCCCAGATTTATCCTAGCAATCAAACCTTAATAAAACTATAGTTAAAATATGTTATTTGAACTCTAAAACTCTTCTTTTGTCTAGTATTTTTGACTCATGCTACTTTTGCCTCTTAACAAGCCTTTTAAGTCGCAATTTGGAGTACCTTATCTGTTTGTATAGTAATTTATGATCAAGTCCTATGTACGATTTTTATGCATAATGGAAACCGTACTTTGTAACCAACTTATGCTCAAAATTTCTTTGACATCTTTTTACTTTATATACATTACCTCGCTGATCTTTCTAAGAACTTATACAACATGCCAAGATTATGCTTTCGCAGTCTTTCCTCTTTTTGCTTACAGTGCTAGCATAACTGCAGTATGCCTATTCTGTGAAAAAATAGGACAAAATAGTAGTCGAACGATTAAAAAAGTTGAAGGTCCACGAGAAAAGAGGACAAAAAATAAGATGTAAATATACAACCTCCACTGGTACGTACCAGGAACTCGTCGAGATATTTGTTAACAAATTATTATCATTTACGTCTATTTTTGGCCATTGTCATAGGCCTCTGAAGAAGCTAAAAGGTAAATGATTCGATGATCTCGAGAAATCGTATCAAATAATTTACATTTTAGAAATCAAGGTACCCCTTTCCTTGGAAAGATTAAACAGAACTGGGAAAGCAAGAAAGTAGATAAGATCCAAGAGATAAAAGTTGAACTATTGCCAAACCAAGATAAATGTCAATTCAAACTTGAGGCCCACACTTCTTTGAGTTCTAGGACTCATAATTTTTTTTTGATTATCTACGAGATGTCTTAGGAGAATCTCAATTATAAGAAGACACCTTTAAGCCATTCATACCTAGACTAATCCCTGCTTGAGCTTAGTAGGTCCCTTGCGGAAGACAAAGTTCTGACTCCAAGTTTTAAACAGCTGTATACATGAAGACAATTCGAACCCGTGATCTCACTTAAGTCAGGAGAATCTTTTACCAACTCACCTGCACCCTGAAGTTGGACTCATATTTAGTGTAATGATATGAACTCAGGCCCTATCTCAACTGAATTAATTTTGAGAAGCAAAATTAATTCGACTGCCTCATGTCATCCTACTTAAAATGATTTCATTACATTCTAAAGCTAGGGAATGAGGATGCAACTATGGATAGAGACATACCTCGTGTATGGTTACTGTCCCCGTATATAGGGATAGATAACAAAACAAACAAATCCTGTCCCTTATTGTTGTTTGGTTTCTGTCTCCAAGCTTTTTTCCTCTGCCTCTGATAGACAGAGACAAACAAATCATGTGCATCTGAAAAATGAAAGACAACGTGCGTTGTCTCTTGTCCCCGTATGAAAGATGAAAATACGGTCTAACTTACCCCTCTCGTCTGTCTCTCCCAAGCCCTTCTCTATGCTGTTGCACTGTTGGCATCGCTGTAGTCTTCTCTGTCACATGGTGGGAGTCTCTTCCCTAAGACATTCGCAACTGGAAAAATCTCGCTGCCCCCGTTAGGTCTCCATTTTGTGTTCTTTTGCAATTTTTTGTCTTAAATGGACATTGTACATTTTTTTACTTGACGTCTTCTTCTTGTTGGGGGTTGGGGATTTTTGTTCCTTAGATCAGATTACCTAGGGCTTTTGCGACGTTGATTTCCAAAACATTTTCTACGATTCTTCTTCCCCAACATGCTCCTCAATTTTCGAAGGTCAAGTAAGTGTTTTTCTGTTCTTTTTAATGTAACCGCTTCCTTCCATGTCTTTTCTCTGGTATGGTTGAATTAGGTCTGTACTGTAGACCCTGTATTGGAGAATGTAGTTGTGAGGAATGGAGACCCTGAAATTGGAAACATTGTCTTCATCTTCTCTTCTTCTCATTTTGGGGATTTTAGGATCTGTATCGTAGACCCTGAAATTGGAAACGTTGATAGAGGTTCAAATTCAGCTTACACGTGAAACTTCATTAAGACTTGAAATTAGATGATCATATTTATGGGAATTTCCATCCAAATTGCTTGGTCTGAATACAATTGACTAACTGGTGCATTGCATTGAGTGAGATGCATTTGTTTGACACAAAAAAGACAGAGAACATTATGCTGTGTATACTTGTCTTCACATCTAAATGTCATCTGTTCATTGTTTATGTTATTAATTTTACTTTTGGTAATATGTGAATTTAATTGTTTGATTGTGTAGTGATTCAATAAACTAAATGAATAAAGTTGTTTTTCACTCTGAAATCTGTGGTGCAATTGCAAAACTAAACAGGTACTAGTTCTTTTTAGGTAAGGTAAAAGAGAAGAAGATTGTAAATTATGTGACATGGAAATGGTCTTCTTATTAAAGTCTCTTTTCCTGCATAATACGTTGCTACTTGCTAGTAATAATAAGGCATTAAAGGTTGTAAGGTTCACTCGTAAATTATTATCTTTTGGTAGTGACAAAGACTTCATCAGAAACTAGGGTAGGGTCTTCATGAAACATATTTACAAGTTGATATTAAAAGTTTAACATTAACACTTGAATTAGAAACTAGGGTAGGGTCTTACTTATGACTTGTATGCTCCAAATGTTTGTAGTACATGTGCAACTTCAAATTTTCCGTCTTTAGCATAATGTTCAACGTAATTTGAAACTTCCCACTTATTGATTTCTAAAGTTTTTAATGAGCACATGCATCTTCATAATAAGCAACAATGAATCACTTGATCTAATGAAATCTATTCATCAATATTCTTATGTTTACCTTTAAATAAATGATAATGTTGTTGTTTTGAGTGTTTATTTCCTGGTATCAACTGAAGCTTTGGATTGTGTGTGTAGGCATAATATCACTTTTAAACCTCCTATGAAATGTATAACCAGACATAAAAATTAATAACTCAATCATTTGTCGTCCTTATGTCAATCTTTTCCACTCATCTAATGCACACTACATTGTTAACTTTAGTATATTTCCTTCTAATATTAGCTAAAAATTATACAAAACAATATATGTTATCATAATGAGGCACTTATTTCCAAATAGTAATTGAAGGCCTTACAATAATTTAAATGGATTTCTTTATATCTAAGGTATCTGTAATCAGCATTTCTTCACACTATACAAATGAATGTGTGTGAAAGGGTTCTGTGTAAGTTTTATAATTAAGCATATTTCCCATATCTTCTAGAACCCTATTAAGACTATTTATTAGTTCCAACTTTAAAGCTTTCCCTATTAAGAATATTAACTTATTCCCTAGATTTATGCATAACTTGGCAACAATTGAAACTGAAACACGCATAACAGTGGATTCCTTCACTTTAATTACTTATAATATTGTTTATAAATGTGTTATATATAGGAACATAAATTGTTCATTGAAAACATATCATATTCCTAGAAAATTCGTGTGGAAAAGGAACCATTAATTGGAAAAGGATTTGCTGGAAAAGGAGGAGGATCATTTTGAATGCTCCAAATCCTATTCCTAGCTACTTACGTTTACGATGAAATAAGAATTTGGAATTGCTCCTTATGAAAACATTGCCTAAACCCTTTAGTACTCATGAAGAAGTTAGTGGTATTATCATTAACTAGCAAACTAAAATTAATAGATTAATTACAAATTTTGATTCATTGTATATGTTAGAGTAGTGCCCTAAAGGCAATCCCCTTTAGCGCTTTTTGTTCATAGTCATGTACAGACTTTATGAATAAATAAAGAAAGGCATGTTTCATTTATTTGATGTTCTTTATAAATTGATATTGATCTTTAATCAAATTTATGAAGTCCATGATATATGACATAGCATGAAGGAAATTATGATGTGATCATAATCCCGAGATTCCTATCATGTGCAATTATGTCAAGATCTAAATTTTCCTAGTCATAGGATTAATGAGATGGACATCATTAATCCGGACGGACTAACATATGTCATACTCCTTGATTGGATCAGCGGTGGATCTCGTAAAGCGTAAATATGAGATATTTAGAGTTGACATATGGATGCTTACTAGTGGTAGTAAGTTCATTGGATGATTCGCCATGAGATCATCACATGGATTTCATGTCGTTGATAATCTCATCATAGCAATGGTGCAAGTATCCTTAGACTTGAGGTACTCAAGGATATCTTGAATCTTGATCCTGCATGCTGACTCCATTCCTTGTGGCCTTCCGAGGTTACTCATAGGATGGTGCTTGGAGTACGATTTGAGGTATTGAAGGTAATTGAGTAGCCAATAAAGGATTCATCACTCGTGAGAAGAAGAGATACCTGACCTCTTCGTCGGGATCATTACTTTAAGTCTCGGCGAGCATGACTATGTCATGAAGAGTGTCTTCATGGACATATAAAGTAATGAGTACTCAGACAGAACTGATTTCACTTGGGCTAGACTTAGTCTAGTAAGAGTTGACATATTAGCCATACTCATAACCAAGTGGGGTATAGGATGATGAAAGGACTAATTGCACAAGAATTGTCTACATGGAAGGGTTCGTGATCGGTTCGTGATGAATTCATCAAACCGATTACTTTCGGTCAATTGGGGTCATGATGTGTTGCTAGACGCGCTCATGACTTGCTTTCAGATTAAGTGTTAATCTAAGTGGCCAACATAACCGGAACCTAAAGGGTCACACGATAAGAGTGTTTGGAGAATTAGTAAAATAGTTTTGGTGAGTTCCAATATATGGAGAGAAGCTGGATTAAATGGATCCCGATGAGATCGAGATATGTCCCGATGAGATCGCGACATCGATATTCTGAAAAAGGTTTCGGGGTTTATCCCATAACGGACCTTTGAGGCGGTAGGACCGACCCTAATGTATTTGGACCGCAATAATTATATACATATATATATATGATTAATTAATTAAATAATTAAATAATTAATATATATATATATATATGTGATACGTGGAAGCATAAAGGAGAAGATCATCTTTTAAGTTATATATATATATATATATATATAAATGGCTAACGTGGACAAGCCTCCACCATAAGCCTTTTATGAGTCTTTAAAGTGTAAAAGACATATAAAAGGTAATGAGAAGAGATGGTTTAGTAGGGTTTTGCAAAGGTAAGAAGTTGAAAGCTTAATTGTTAAGCTTTGCTTTGGAAAGGTGATTTTCAAGTCTTCTTCCTCAAGCATCATCGGATCTTCTCTTCTTCTCTAAGCTTTCCAACGTTGATTCAAGCTCTCGAGGAAAGAGGTAGGCTCTAGCAGGCTTTATTCTGTTCTAGCTATTCCGGGTCAAAGGTGTTTGATCCGGTTAGGTTTTTCGATCTCTGCGTGGATACCTTTAGAGATAGTCTCTATTGGCTATTCAGGTTTGAGTTTTCATACCGACACCGGGATCCTGGGTTTTCGGGAAGGTCCCGGGAACAAAATTTTTGTTTTTCGCTGCTGGAACATGTGATGTTCCTCCTGGGATTTTCCTACAGTATATACTAAGTTGGGAATCCAAAAGCATGCAGATAGTTGACGATAAAGTTCCACCTAATTGAATCAAAAGCTTTAAGAGATCTAGTATGATAGTGTAACTCTTAATAGCTCTTTTAGAGCTGTACTCCTTCATAAGCTCCTGAACTATCAGGATATTGTCACCAATAGTCTCTCAAGACAAAAGGTCTCTTAACTATAAGACAAATATAGGTGCTATTAACTTCCTTCAATAACTTAGAAGAATTGAAAACTTTCTACACAGTTTATACTACTAGTTGGCTTGTAATGTCCTAAAGTTTTTGAAAAAAATGAGTTGAGAATCCATCAAGTCCAGGGGCCTTAGAAGGAATAAGATTGTACACAATTTCCTTTACTTCTTGCATAAACACTAGGCTAATTAAATGTTCTCTCATTTGCTGGCTAATTTTATCTTGTACTAACCAAGATAAATTATGAACTTCATTGTCTTCCAGGCTAGTTTTTCCCAATAACACTTTGTAACAATTCAAAGTAATGCTTTCAATGGTTTCTTGGTCAGTGCAAATTGTCCCCTCTTCATCATAAAGCATGTTGATCTTGTTGATGTTCATTCTATCTAAAATAGAATCGAAGTAAAATTTTGAAATGGTATTCACCTGCTTTAGCAACCTTACTCTTGCTTTATACTTTGTAATAGAATTGTGAAAGCTCAAAGCTCAAAACTTTAAGCTGAATTTATGTCATTTAAGCAAGAGACTTCTATTTTTTTCAATCTTAAATCTATAGGATGATCATAACAGTCCAGCTGAGCTTTCCTTAATTTTTCTTTGGTTACTTATGCAGCAACCTGAGAATTTCATAATGTATCTTTACAAAATATATTTAACTCATTCCTTACCAGCTGGATTTTCCTTATTAGTTGGTAGGATTTGCATCCTTTTATTTCTCCCGAGCAGTTTCTTCTGGTTGTTTCCTTAAAACTAGTTATTTTTGTTAGCCCATTAAAGAATCTGAACGGTGCTTTATTAATTATGTTGGACTTCATTCCTTATATGTCCATCCAGGTATGATAGGAACATAGGGGTTCTCCAAAATGGGTGAGTGAATTGACGAATCCAACCAACCACTACTAATTTACCAATACACGGTGCAACTTCTTCCTTATGAAATAGTCACCCTAGTTGTCATTGTAGAACATAAATTAGCATGCTTCTTAGACATTATTATCCTCTCCTTTCTATTCCAAAAAAGTAAAAATTGATTCATAAAAATGCCCAAACTTACCATTTACCCGAATTCCATAGAACAAGAATTAGTTGTACTCGAGGGTAATGTCTTGAATTTGGTTTCCTCCAACTTTTGTGCTTCGAATATATTTGGAATTTAGCAAAGATTGAGTTGTTATATTTTCTTCTACTGTGGCTTGTGGCTTGTGTATGATCAATATTTGGCTTTGATTATGTGCAGACAGTATTCTCTTACATAAATGGATAACATGAAACGTGATGTTATCTTTAAGGCTCATGTGTTTTTTGAGTTTTGGAATGGGCAATTGAACTTAATGCGAATGGTGATGTTGCTATGCTTGTATATATACACAAAAAATGCCGGAGGAGTGAAAATGCTAGAGGTAATAGGGCATTGACAGTACCAAGTAGGCAAGCTAATATAGACCGGATTTTGAATGAGGGTGATCGGAATAGTCACTGGGATTTAAGGATGGACTTAAATGAATTTAAAATATTATATGAAATGCTTCAAGTCCACGGTGGGTTGCCCAATACTGGACATTTGCTAATTGAAGAAAAAATATTAATCTTCCTAAGAATATTAGCACAAAATGAATCGAATAGAGTATTACAAGTTAGGTTTATGATGTCTGGAGAAACCATAAGTAGGGCCTTCCATAGTGCTCTGAAGGCTGTACTAAATCTCCAACATCTGTTATATGTGAAGCCCATACCAATTCCAGAGGATTGCTCAGACAGTCAATGGAAGTGGTTTAAGGTTAGTATATGTAATTAGCTACAATGAGTTCCAATATTGACTTTATTACATTACTAAACTATAACTATTTTTGTTGGATATTTTTTTCATAGGGTTGCCTTGGTATGCTAGATGGAACCTATATAGATATAACAGTTCCCCATTCAGACAAACCCAGATACAGAGGTAGGAAAGGGCGAATTTGCACTAATGTGTTAGAGGTGTGTGATAAGAACTTAAACTTTGTTTATGTTCTTGTTGGATGGGAGGGTTCAGCATCTGATTCAAGGGTTTTACATGATGTTGTTACTAGGCGTAATGGACTTCAAGTTCCAATGGGTATGTAACATAAGAACTATCAGTCCTTGTATATTTTTTGGAAATGTTTGAATACAAATGCAATAGTAAGAGTGTCATTTGATTGTAGGGAATTACTACTTAGTAGATGTTGGCTATACCAATGGTCTTGCTTTCTTGCACCTTATAGAGGCACAAGATATCATATTCAAGAGTGGGCAAGAGATGGAAGGGAACCTAGGAACCCAGAAGAGCTTTTTAGTAAGAGACATTCATCTGCAAGAAATGTCATTGAACGTGCATTTGGTTTGTTGAAAAAAAGATGGAAAATCCTCAGAAATCGATTGTTTTATACAGCTGCAACACATGTTCACATAATTCTTACATGTTGCCTGTTGCACAACTTTATTAGGTTGCATATGACTTTCGATCCTGCTGAGCAAATTGCTCTTCAAGATGAGGATCAACCAATTGGGAAAGATGCATCCTTGCCCCAAATGGTTGATTGTGTTGTCACAACTAATGAATGGAGTCAATGGAGAGAGGATTTAGCTCAGAACATGTTTGAGGAATGGAGAAGAAACCATTAATTGTGTACTTTCATTTATTCATGTTATGTTTATTGAATTTAGGGTTTGTAATTCGATGGGTCCAAAACTGTATACTTTGTTTGTTTATTTGAGTGAATTAACTGTTGACCTTACTTCCTCATCTATCCAACTTGATCATTAACCCCTTTAACTTCATTACTTGTTTCTTTGAATTCAATATTATATTCGTTACAACCATAAATGTTTCAATGTTGGGCCTGGGCCCTGGATCCCCGATTCCCGAGGCGGCCCCTCGAGCTGCGCCTGCGACGGGCGCCCCAAACGTCGGACCCGATCCCAACATCCATATAAATTACATAAGTACGATTTGATTCATACAATCATAGACCAATACATACATACGTTCTACACATGCATTAATCATTCCAAATGCATAAACCATCTGTCATTGTCATTCAAAGAAATTCAACGAGTATTCTCGAAATCTAACATAATACAAAATGGAATTAAATCTCAAAATACAAAAGTATGCTCCATGATGAAATGCTGGTGGGCTAACCAAAGTACTAACTTATACAAGGCTCCTAACTAGCTTGAAGTTTCTGATGTCTTGCAAGGTCGACAATCGTCTCGATCTGCACCTGAGGAGGAGAGAGTAATGGGGTGAGCTGCGAAGCTCAGTGGCATATATGTTTATAGCCATTGGCAACGAGCCACACAATCAAGCAATATACATATATCACTAGAAGATCAAAAGTCATTAATATATTCACATTCATATAAACATAGGTCATGCAATTTCTATTTCTTAGCATAACAATCATTATGCAACAAGTCCATCAAATCCATCATGTGTCATGCTCAACAAATCGATCATGTATGCATAAACAATTGGCTCGAGAGTTCCGTAAACGATCCGGATAAACCAAAGGTAAATCCGTAAACTATCCGAATCTGATTTCTCAAGGATCTCGTTGCCACAAGCGGGCAGCCGGGAGAAGGCTTTTATATCGACGTGCACGTGACTCCATCCGTAACTCTCTTACCCAAACAAATCACATAATCCATTCGATTCATGCTCAAAGCATTTTTCACATTGTTCTAAATTCTCATTCTTGTCCATTGCCATAAGGCCTATCAAGCCATGCATAATTTTAATCATAATGCAAGTTCAATATTCTCATAGAATTCAACACAAGTAATGTCACATAATGCAAGCAAGCATACATCAGGCAATTTGCCTATACACACAATAACCATAAACATATTACCCACCTAGTATCGCTTGAGTATTAGACTCACTGCTGTCCTTCCTCTTGCGATTGGGTCAAATCAGCTTGGTTCCCTATAATAAACCAAGTCCCAAATCAAACAATGTTCAAAGAAAAATAATCGATGAGCGTGAAAATCCAAAATAACGCACAAAAAGTTTATATTTGACTTCCTCATAAAATCCCGAACCCTTAGAGACTGATACCAAACTTCCCTTCTTCATACAACTTGTAGCCCTTGATCTCTAGATCACAACGGATCAAGAATCACCTCAATTGGACGTCTACACCAAAAGATATGCCCAAAAATACCAAAATATATCCTTGCTGGAAAACAGGGGCTCGTCGCGGCGAAGCCCCGCTCGTCGCAGCGAACGCCCGTTCTCGCCGCTGCGTACACGCACGTCGCGATGAACATAGGTTTGTACGTCGCGACAAACCCGATTCCATATGTCACGGCGAATAACCATTAATTCGTCGCGACGTTGCTCCCCTTTCTTGCACGTCGCGGCATGTTCATATGCACGTCACGACGTGCAGGTCTGGAGCTCGACTCCGAAACCCAGTTTTCCAACATTTCCCATCTTAAATCCTTTCCAAATCCAAATGCAACACAACCAAGCTATAGATCAAATTCTCTATTACATTTCTAACCCATTCTAAGCTTCAAATCCATTACAAACACATCAACCCAAAGATCTACCCATCTTTTTCACCCAAAAACCCTAAATCATCGATTCTGCTACATTCTCCCTTCTCTAGGTTAAAATCTAACCAAAACAAAGTTAAACGAAGCATGACTTACCCGGAAATAGCTTCAATGTTGGAACCCCTCCCTGGTGCGACACTTGTCCGACGTCCTGCGTGACATCTGGACGCACATCTCACGAGGGAGCGATTCCTCACCACTAATTAAACCTCAAATCGAACTTAAGTTCACGTTATCCGAATAAACCTTGATAAATTTACCCTAATTATCATCTAGTAAACTTTGATCTGCTTAGGGCCCCTAATTACTCCTATGCCTAAACTAATCCGAAATTCCATGCTTCTAGGTCAAATGAAAACAAAAAACGTCTCGAAAATCCGAATTTCGAAGATTTAGCGTCTATCCAAAACTAATTAGGAACGCTATACCGTTCGAAGAGGATGTTAAAAACAAAGTCATCCATAAGTTGCTTTAAAGGTTTATTCCAAACTTAACTGCTCCTACATCATGCCAAAAATTAAAAAGTTACAACTTTTGATATAAAAGAATCGAAAATGTCCTATATGTCATCATCGGAAAGATTCAAAGATATTTTACAACCTTCATGAAGAAAACAAAAGGCATAGCGATCATCAAAAGAAGTAGAAACTTGTTTAAAGTTGTTGTTTAGCTAATTACCATATGAATAGTGAAAATTACCAAATGAATACTAATCAGAAATTTTCAAATGCCTATAACTTTTTCATCTTAAGTCGAAAATTAACCCATTTTATACCGTTTTAAAGATCTTGATAAGCTCTACAATCTTTAAGAAATACGTCTCACTCAAATTTAGACTCTAACATGCTCTAAAAGTCAAAACAAGGTGGCTGCACATTTTTTTTAAAAAAATGGACAGCACCTCCCCTAAAAATGCACTTGCCAAAATCTTCAATTTTCCAACCTAACTTCCACCTACACAAAAACACTTCAATCCCCCAAATTTTCATACATATCCAACAACCAAACCACATCAACTCCAAATGGCAACAACACAATCTTAGGCATTCTAACCTAACTCCTAAACATCAACTCATTTCCATATCATAAAGAAACTACAAGCTCATGCTTGCTTTTACAAACATACAACCATACATGCTTAAAAATATATAATATACAATGGAAACTTGAAAACCTTAAAATTTACATGAAATAAGCAAATACAATGCTTTAAAGAGCATTTTAGCCCGGATACATCAAAATTCCAAAGAACATTTACAAAAGCCCATAAAATGCTAACCAAAGCATTGTTTTTAAAAATATAACTTCAAAAACAAAAGCATCGGAGTAATGCCTTATTCCCGATGCGACGACCCGATTTCTCACTAAATACTTGTGGAGGGAGGAAGGGGGTGAGCACGACGACTCCGTAGGTAACAGTTTAATAGCCAAGCATAAGCTAAAGCATGCATCAACAATTAAATTTCAAGTCAATATTCAACAACTTCAGTTTCTAATACAATAAAACATTTACAACAAAATCAACGAATGTCATATAATAACACAAAATCACATATCAGATGGTTTGAGTGAGCCTAACAGGACGTACTACACATGTCCGACAAGCGACCATGTGTAGCTGTGAACAGAGGGGAGTCCGATTTCGGAACTCCTATGCCACTAGCGGGCAGGCGGGAGAAACCTAATAGACAAGTGCGCACTTGCTAACAGAGGAGATCACTACAAACCCAAATAATCATGCAATTTCACCTTAGGCATTCATCCAAAATCACATATTCAAATCTTTTCACTTTCAATCAATTTTCCAAACATTACACTATTCATAAAGATTGGCCACAATTGGCCATTACAACAATTCACCTTCACATAATCTTGACAGACAATTTATACATAGTTACACAATGTATTTACATAAAAAGGCACATAATACATATTTAAACTATCATAAATACCACTTCATTCAAACTTTGAAAGTCATAGGAAACCATTTAAGAGATATTTAAGTAGCTCATTACTCAATTATTAAAAAGTTACCCACCTTGACTTCTTTGGCTTGGCAATTGATTAACTTGTCCTTCCTCAAGCTCCAAATGTCTTAATTGACCTTAAACAAAACATAACAAGTCTAATTAATCAAAGATACCTATGTTGGAATTTTCAAGAAAATGTCGAAACTTGAATTTAAACCTACCGAACCTTACCTACACCTTTCCTATACCTTTCCTATGCTATATTAACTAAAACCTCTCTCAATTGATTCCATTATGTTCGAAAATTCTCAACCCTAGAGCCATCCATGCATGCTGATTTTTTCACTAAGCTTCCCTAACTTTTCCTCTTTCATTTTTCCTTCACAACACACTCTCCAAACCACCATTAGACAAACCCTAACAATAAAGCCATGAAATTTCAATTTCTTCTTCCCTCATGAAACCCACGACATCACCCTCCTAGTTTCTAATGGTGAGAAACTCTTTCCTTTCTTATTCTTCCTCTATAAACTCTTCCAACCATCCTTTAAAAGCATGAAAAACAAAACTCTAACAAATCAATTTATAAATTTCGAAAACCCTAACCTACACAATCTGATTTTTCTCCTCTCCTCCAACAACATCTCTTTCTAATCACTCTTCTAATCACCAATATGAAACAAGAAAGATAAAATCCTAACAATATAACCAAGAAATTCGAATTCCTCTTACCTTGTAGTGACCTACGACATCTTCTTTGCTTCTAAAAATGGAGAACCTCTTTCTTTGTCCTTTCTTCTTACATAAACTACTTGAATCAACCTTCCTAAAGCTTGAAAACCTTGAAAACCTACCTTCTTCTTCTTCTTACTTGATGGCCGAACCTCTCCCTTCTTCTTTCTTCCTTGAATTTTCGAAACCTACTCACTCTCCTCCTCTCTTGATGATTTTCGGATGACTACCCAACAAAAGACCTAATTTGCTTCTTTCTCACTTATTCACCTAAGCCAAAAACGACATCACCTTGCCTCTCCCTTGCAATTTTCGTTACATTAACCTAAGCTTCCTAGCTCTTTAACTTCCTAAGCTTCCTTACATTAACCTACTCTTTAACTTAAACCCTAAGCCCAAGTCTTCAAGCCCAAGTTGTTTCCCTCCTTATAACCTTTCCCAAATTTTCATTTTCCCTCCTTCCAACTTAAATTTTCGTGGGCTCCCTCTTAAAAGCCCAAAAGTCCAACTTTCCCTCCTTCTAACTTAAACTTTCCCAAAATTTCATCTTTCCCTCCAACCAATTACTAATTTCGTGGGCTCCCACTTAAAAGCCCACTTGCTTCCTTTCTTTTTCATTTACTTCACCTTAAAAACCCTAGCCCACTTATTTGCTTTCCCCATCATTTAAAAGACATGCCAAAGGGCTAAAAGCCCACTTAAGTAACCTAAAGCCTTAAAACCTTATAAACACTTCCTAATTTATCCTAACACTATTTTATGGCCTCATTTACCATTTTCTTATTCTTTTAAAATCTAACACCAAAATTAAAATTCTAATTTAACTAAATTCCTTCAATTAATAATTATTGCACTAAAATCCCAAATTATTCTAACCAATAGGAAATCTAATAAAACCCTAATTTCATACTAACCAAAAGACAATTTAAATTGCAAACCTATTTAATAGGGAAAAAGGGATCGGGGTCTAACATTTCTTCCCTCCTTAAAAAAATTTCGTCCTCGAAATTCTTACCTGAATCAATGAAGAGCTGAGGATACTTCTCCTTCATAGCTTCCACTGGCTCCCACGTGGCCTCTTCTACCGAATGGTTCCTCCATAAAACTTTTACTAACTGCACAGTCTTGTTCCTAAGAACCTTTTCTTTAGTATCTTAAATCTGCACTGGAAGCTCTTCATAACTCAAGTCATCACTCAACTACATGGGAGGGATCTGATCGATATCTCCTCAGCATAGAAACATGAAAAACATCATGTATCTGAGATAACTCTGGAGGCAAGGCTAACCTGTAAGCCAATGGACCAATCCTCTCCAGTATCTCAAAAGGTCCCACATACCTCAGACTCAGTTTACCCTTCTTGCCAAATCTTAGAATCCCTTTCCACGGAGAAGTCATAAGAAACACTTTATCGCCGACCTCATACTCCATCTCTTTCCTATGAGCATCCTCATAGCTCTTCATCTTGTCCTGAGCTGCCTTCAGCCTGTGCTTAATCAAATTGACCTTATCAATGGTCATCTGTATCAACTCTGGACCTAAAAGTCTCCTGTCTCCCTCTGCATCCCAACACACTGGAGTCCTACATCTCCTCCCATATAGAGCCTCATAAGGAGCCATCTGAATGCTCGAATGATACGAATTATTATATGCAAATTCGATCAAAGGCAAGTGTTCATCCCATGCCCCACTAAAACCTATCACACAAGCCCTGAGCATTCCCTCTAGAGTCCGAATGCTCCTCTCAGACTGACCATCGGTCTGAGGATGGAAAGCAGTACTGAAACTCAACTTAGTGCCCATAGCCTCCTGCAAACTGCCCCAAAATCTCAAAGTAAATCGAGGATCTCTATCAGACACTATCGAATCTGGAATCCCATGCAATCTCACAACCTCATCAATATACTTCTTAGCTAGCACATACAGAGGATCTGTCTGTCTGATTGCCAGAAAATGGGTTGATTTCGTCAATCTATCCACAATCACCCATATGGCATCATGCCTCCTACTAGTCCTAGGCAATCCCATCAAAAAATCCATAGTCACTTTCTGCCATTTCCACTCAGGAATGGATAATGGCCTCAATTGGCCTGAAGGTGCCTGATGTTCAGCCTTGACCTGCTGACAAACCAGACACTTGCTCACATACTCAGCCACATCTTTCTTCATACCTCTCCACCAGAAATGTTCTCTGAGATCCCTGTACATCCTGGTACTGCCTGGGTGCATAACATAAGGTGCATTGTGCGCCTTATCCAGAATCTCATCTTTAACCTCCTTAACATCAGGAATACAGAGCCTATTCCTGACTTTCAGGAGTCCGTCATCACTTAGCACCATATCAGACTTTTTACCTCTCTGCACCTCTTCCCGCAGCTTACTCAACTCGGGATCCTGAATCTGCAACTCTTTCACTTTCTCTCTAAGGATCGGTCTTACCTTGAAAGTAGCAATCATGCAATCAGACTCTTCCTGCTCTAAACTGATCCTGAGTTTAGCCATCTCTTCCAAAAGCGACAGATACACTGTCTGAACATATGCTATAGAATACTTCCTGCTCAAGGCATCTGCAACAACATTTGCCTTACCTGGATGATACTCGATCAACAGGTCATAGTCTTTAAGCAGCTCAATCCACCTCCTCTGTCTCAAATTCAGCTCCTTCTGACTCAACAAGTATTTGAAACTCTTGTGATCTGTAAATATCCTCGTCTGAACCCCATACAAATAATGTCTCCAGATCTTCAAAGCAAAGATCACTGCTGCTAACTCCAAATCATGGGTCGGTTTGGCATATAATTCTCTCTCCCTCAGTCTCTACAATGCAATCCTCAAGTGCTCCTCATGATCTCCCTCACTCCTGGAATACACCAGAATGTCATCGATAAACACGATAACAAACTGATCCAAAAATTCCTTAAAGACCCTGTTCATCAAATCCATAAAAGCAGCAGGAGCATTGGTCAGTCCAAATGGCATAACCAAAAAATCATAATGGCCATACCGAGTCCGGAAGGCTGTCTTGCTCACATCAGACTCCTTAATCCTGAGTTGATGGTAGCCAGACCTGAGATCAATCTTGGAGAAAACCGTTGCTCCTTGCAGCTGATCAAACAAGTCATCTATCCGGGGCAATGGATACTTGTTTTTCACTGTCACTTTATTTAGCCTCCTGTAGTCAATGCACATTCTCCAAGTTCCATCTTTCTTTCTAACAAACAAGACCGGCACTCCCTAGGGTGGGAAACTCGGTGTAACGCCCCCTCACCGCAGGGTACACATTGGGACGCCCGTGGGTCGTTCCGACGCATATCCCACGATAAGGAAGTGCTACTACGAAAACAATCTCTAAACACTCGCATGGCATCAATACACTAAATTCCACAATATGAAAATCACTGAAATTTAAAACCATAATAATCATTCATTTATAACATCAATCCCAAAATATAGACCGTCTATCGCTCCCTACAAAGCTAAATACATCTCAAAAGGAAACCGATACAAACGTCTATACTAAGTCATCCCAAAACAATGTTCCCAAAAGAAGTCACCCCAGCTGACCGACCTATGATCCATCGCTGCCCTTGATCACGAACACTCACTGCAGAAACGTCTATCCCGGGAGCTAGAGTCCTACCGACGCTGTCCTGAAAAATATATTGCAATGTTGGGTGAGTTTGCGAACTCAATGAGAAACCATCATTGATGGTTCATCCAACACATGCATATACATATACTATATCTCAAATTACACTTTAACGCTTTATAAACACTATTCACAATTTACACATTATATTATATCACACGCAATATCACAATGCGCACTTTACACTATCACATAATTCTCACATTACACTTCACAATTTACACAATTACAATATCACATATCAATCCACATTTTTCGTATGTCACTCGCATTCTCCATCACACTATACACTCAGATGCATATGTATGCAAAGTCTCTTGTTATGACATTGTTGTGACTGAGCATTTATATTCACATTTTTGGCAAGTAGGAGAGCCCTCAGGGTATGCACTACTGCCCACTCACTTTAGGGATAGGAGAGCCCTCTGGGTATGCACTATTCCTTTTCACAATGATCACAATTTAGGCAAGTAGGAGAGCCCTCTGGGTATGCACTACTGTCGATTTGGCTCTAGGCCCTCTCACTGATAATCGAGCTCAAAGCTCTGAATCACTGTGCTCTAGTCACAACGGTAAATTTTACCGCTCATATCATGCTAGGCATGCGCCACACTTACAGGTCCTAGCACATTTATCTCACTTCACTCACTTGTCACAATCAGAGCTCTTATTCACAATTATATACACTGATTCTCATTCACATGAATTCACATTTATGTAGATCACACTTGGTACAATCACTAACACTTATCGCATTTAGCTCATTCACTTCACATGTATATCACTCACCTTTACACTTAATTTATACATATTCACAAAGACACATAATCACTTAAAAGTCGAGGAACCAACTAGGTTACTCACCAGTAACTTCCGAGCTCTCGCCTGAAGTCCCAAAGAATATCCGTGGTCCGACGATCCAACGGAGCCTCTAAAACAATCAAACAATTTCTCATCACTAGGTGCTCAATTAAAGATATTCAATAATGCACATGTCTTTAATTCAAACTTGTATGATGCATGTTCATGATTCTACCTGGCACTAAACCCAATTCGCTATCGCTCACTTTACAACCAAAATTCACTATTTACTAGGTCAATAGCATTCCCTTTAATTCAATTTCACTCACTCAAACTCTAATCATACTCCGCTAGTTACAACGTAACTCTTTGGTCACATTAGAAACTATAATGGACTCTCTTTCGATACTTGCAATCCCGTAAATCAAAATTCAAACTCTCAATCTTTATCACAATGATAGACCTCTTTCTCTAGTTCATAACGAATCAAGTATCACCTTAATTGGAATACCATAGACCAAGATATCATCACATCATTGAAACATGTTCAGTAAAACATCTAGTTCATGTTCCCTCCACCAATACCCTTACTTTGACTCACTTAATCATTTCCAATTTAATACTAAAACCCATAAATTGTTTTGAGAGATTAAGAAATGTGTTAGGAATCCAATGCTTCAAGAATCAGGTCATTTGGAGTTCTATAACTCAAGTTATCCTCAAAACACTGATCTATGCAAGGACTGTTTTCCTTCCGTCTGATTTTTGCTTCAGCTGGTTTTCGCTCAAATTGATTTTTGCTTCAATGATTTTTGCTTCAATTTGATTTTCGCTTCAGCTGATTTTTGCTTCAGCTGGTTTTCCTTCAGCTGGTTTTCGCTTCAGCTGGTTTTCGCTTCAGCTGATTTTTCCTTCCTTCGATTTTTGCTTCACTGGTTTTCGCTTGATTGATTTTTGCTTGACTGATTTTTGCTTCACTGATTTTCGCTTCACTGATTTTTGCTTCACTGGTTTCGCTTCAGAACATGTCCACTTATATAGATCATATCTTTTGACTCAATATCCAAATTGGACAAACTTGACATCTATCTCATAGAGAAAAGAAAGATCTACAACTTTCAAGAAGGAAATTTTGTCTAAATCTATCGATATCACGTCCATATCGTCTGCTTTTGCTTCAGCTGATTTTCCTTCAGCTGATTTTCGGTTCAGCTGATTTTCCTTTCAGCTGGTTTTCGCTTCAGAACATGTCCACTTATATAGATCATATCTTTTGACTCCAATATCCAAATTGGACAAACTTGACATCTATTTCATAGAGAAAAGAAAGATCTACAACTTTCAAGAAGGAAATTTTGTCTAAATCTATCGATATCATGTCCATATCGTCTGCTTTTGCTTCAGCTGATTTTCCTTCAGCTGATTTTCGCTTCAGCTGATTTTCCTTTCAGCTGGTTTTCGCTTCAGAACATGTCCACTTATATAGATCATATCTTTTGACTCCAATATCCAAATTGGACAAACTTGAAATCTATCTCATAGAGAAAAGAAAGATCTACAACTTTCAAGAAGGAAATTTTGTCTAAATCTATCGATATCACGTCCATATCGTCTGCTTTTGCTTCAGCTGATTTTCCTTCAGCTGATTTTCGCTTCAGCTGATTTTCCTTTCAGCTGGTTTTCGCTTCAGAACATGTCCACTTATATAGATCATATCTTTTGACTCCAATATCCAAATTGGACAAACTTGACATCTATCTCATAGAGAAAAGAAAGATCTACAACTTTCAAGAAGGAAATTTTGTCTAAATCTATCGAGATCTCGTCCATATCGTCTGCTTTTGCTTCAGCTGATTTTCCTTCGGCTGATTTTCGCTTCAGCTGATTTTCCTTTAGCTGATTTTCGCTTCAGCTGATTTTCCTTTCTAGGACATATCACCGAACACTAAAAGTTTTCTCAACCACTCATTTAACACTATAACAGAATTTATTCCTCCCCAACTACCCAGGATTTATGAACAAACACATGAAATACATCTTTCCATGAAAGCGATGTAAATCTCTCAACTTTATTTCATAAATCTTTAATGCTAAGGGGTTTCTCTAACACTTACTGTTGAGAACTCAAACAGATCTTCAAGCTCTAAACTCCACACGAAAAGATCAGCTTATGGATTCTCCTTAGAGTCGACAACACCAAAGGTAGAGAAAGGTTGGTGAAAGAAAGAAAGAACACCAAAGTCCCTTAGAAGATAATTTGGGTAGGAAAGCTCTATGTCTCAGAGAAAAGTTTTGGAAGAAAAATGAATAAAGAAGGCTTGGACAAGACTTAACCCATCAGCCCTCAAGGAATAGTGACCACCTACTCCTAGCTAGGTACAAAGTCCAAGTACACATGTCACTTTCTTAATGAATAAACTATAACTTAGTTACTTTTGAACTAACTCCATTTAGTTCTCCCTTTCCCATATAACCAAACTATCTCCAACACTTCATTTAATTAATTCTTGCTCCCAACTATAAATATATCTTCCAATATACCATAAATTTACCAGCATATACAAATACAATAATTTCACCAAAATTCATAATCGCAAGATTTCATTAACCCAATTATTTCAACATTTTAAATAATCACAATTCACAAAATCATCTCAATTTCACTTTTCCAAACACAATCACTATCAAATGCCGGAACAATCATGAATACATGTCACTATGTATATGCATGTGCAAAATGATCTATCTCTAAAATCGAGGCCACAAAACACTCGATCACAAATTAAGCACTAACTACTCTACACTCATAACACGATGCTCATCGATCGGTAACGGATGCTCTGATTCTCCTCCTAAAAGAAAATTTAGTCCGAAATTTCATACCTGACTGGTCGAACAGATGAGGGTACGCCTCCTCATGTGCTCCTCAGTCTCCCAAGTTGCCTCCTCTGAAGAATGGTTCTTCCATAGGACTTTCACCAATGGAATCACCCTGCTCCTCAATTGCTTGACCCGCGATCCGATAATCTGTACCGGCTCCTCAATATAACTCATATCACTTGCTATCTCAATCTCTTGAGTCGGAATCACATGCGACGGGTCCGAGCGGTATCTCCGGAGCATACTCACATGAAAAACATCGTGTAACTGGGACATCTCACTAGGCAACGCCAATCTATAGGCTAATGGTCCAATCCTCTCAGTAATCTCATACGGGCCGATATAACGGGGACTCAACTTGCCCTTACGGCCAAACCTCAGAACTCCTCTCCAAGGAGACACTCGAAGGAACACTCTATCACCCACAGCATACTCTATCTCTCGTCGATGCTGATCCACATAACTCTTCTGTCTATCCTGAGCCGCCTTAATGCGACTCCTAATCACTCTCACGTTATCCATCAGATCCGGATCAGCTCGGGGCCCTCAAGCATCCTCACACCCTCTTCATCCCAAAGAAGAGGTGATCTCGCACGGCCGCCATAAGGCCTCATACGGTGCCATCCAATCGCCTCTGATCGATTATTGTATGCGAAACTCAATCGAGCCAAGTATTGATCCCAGCACCTTTGAAATCTAATACACAAGCTCAAAGCATATCCTCAGCAGTCTTGATAGTCCTCTCACTCGCCCATCATGCGAGGATGAAGCGCAGATTAAAGTTCACCTCGAACCCAGTGGCCACGATCGCAGCTCCTCCAGAACCTCGAAGTAAATCTGGGATCCCGATCAGACACTATAGACACTGGGACCCCATGCAGTCGCACAATCTCTATCACATACTTCTGAGCCAATTGATCGAGAGTATTGTTCTCTCGCACTGGCAAGAAATGAGCCGACTTGGTCAATCGGTCCACTATGACCCAGATCGCATCATCTTTGCCTCGGCGTCCTCGGCAACCCCATAATAAAATCCATAGTGATTCGCTCCCACTTCCACTCCGGAATGGGCAACGAATGCAACTTACCCACTGGGGCCTGGTGCTCAGCCTTAACCTGCTGGCACGTCAAACATCGAGAAACAAACTCTGCCACTTGTCTCTTCATACCTGGCCACCAAAAATGCAACTTGAGAGTATTATACATCTTGGTGACTCCAGGGTGCATCGCATAAGCGGCTACATCGCTCCTCTAAAATCTCTTGTCTCACCACCCACATTAGGCACACACAATCTCGACCCATCCAAAGAGTCCCATCTCTCAACTCAAATTCAGCGATCAACCACGCTTTCGACTCTATCCATCAATCTCACTAACACTGGGTCCCGATCTGAGGCGCCGGATCCGATCTCGCAACATCGGTCTCAATCTCGAGTAGTAGTGTCAAGGCTCCATCTGAGCCAAATCCATCTGCACATTAAGTGCTCTCAATCGAACTAGGCACGGCAACCTCGACACACGAATCGAGCTACACTACCATGCGATCTCCTACTCGAGGCATCGGCCACCACATTGGCCTTCCACAGGTGGTACTCGATAGTGCATCGTAATCCTTCAACAACTCGGTCCATCTCCTCATCTCGAGATTCAACTCTCGTGACTCAACAGATACCTCAAGCTTTTATGATCCGTGAAGATCTGGAACATCTCCCCATACAAGTAATATCTCCGGATCTTGAGGCAAACACAAGCTGCAGCCAACTCTAAATCATGCCTTGGGTAATTCCTCTCATGAGACCTCAACTGTCTCGAGGCATACGCTATCACTCTACCATGCCGCATCAAGACACAACCCAAACCTTCTGCGGACGCATCTTTGAATACCACATATCCTCCAGACCACGATGGCAACGCCAACATGGTGCCATAGTCAAGCGCGCCGAGCTCCTCAAAGCTCCTCGACACTCATCATCCATCGAAAACCACACTCTTCCTCGAAGTTTCGTCAAAGGGCCGAGATCACTTTGAGAACCCTCGACAAACCTCCGGTAATATCCTCGCTAGTCGAGGAAACTCCTCGGCTCGACACGTTCCTCGAAACCTCCCAACTCTGCCTTGCCTCAATCTTGTGAGGATCCACTCGGATACCCTCACGGACACTATGTGTCCTAGGAACACCACCTCATCAAGCGTAATTCACATTTCGCAAATTTGGCATACACTGCGCCTCTCTCTCATAATCTGCAATACAGTCCTCAGATGATCCGCATGCTCCTCTCTGGACCTCGAATACACTAGGATATCGTCAATAAACACAATCACAAACTGATCAAGGTAGGGCTGAAAGACCTTATTCATCAAGGCCATGAAGGCTGCTGGGGCATTAGTCAACCCAAACGGCATCACTAAGAACTTGAAATGCCCATACCTACTCCTGAACGCACTCTTAGGCACATCGGCCTCCGCTATCCTCAACTGATAATACCCTGATTTCAAGTCTAACTTAGTAAACACTCGAGCTCCTCGAATCGATCAAATAAATCATCGATCCTAGGCGGTGGGTACTTATTCTTGTGATAACCCGATTAAGTCGCTTATAATCGATACACAACCTCAATGTCCCATCTTTCTTCTTCACAAACAACACTGGAGCTCCCAATGTAAACTTGGGTCTAATGAACCCCTTATCTAATAACTCCCTGAATCGAGCCTTAAGCTCCCTCAGTTCCACCGGTGCCATCCTATATGGAGGAATAGATATAGGAGCGGTACCTGGAACGAGGTCTATCCCAAACTCTGTCTCCCGATCCGGCGGCAAACCCGGTAACTCATCGGGGAACACATCCGGAAACTCCCTGATCACAGGGACATCCTCTAATCTCTGCTCAACTCTAGAATCGATCACATGGGCCAAATAGGCCTCACATCCTCTCTGCATCAATCTCAGGGCACTCATAAAAGAAATCATCCTAGCTGGCACTGCCTGACTAATACCTCGAAAAATAGCTCTCGGCTGACCAGGAGATTCCAACACAACCTCCTTGGTATAACAATCCATCACAGCTCTATGGGCAGTAAGCCAGTCCATACCTAGGATCACATCAATCTCTCTCAAGGATAGCACTATGAGATCTGCACTCAACTCTGCCTGATCAATCACTATCACACATCCCTTACAGACCTCTCCCAACACTGTCGTACTACCTAGAGGTGTACTCACCTCTAGCCCACACTGTAATCTCTCTTTATCACAATGTAATCTACATGCCACATGCGGTGCAATAAATGAATGAGTGGATCCAGGATCCATCAATGCATATGCTTCAAAACCAGAAATTAGAAGCATACCCGCAACAACATCTGGAGACTCCTGAGCCTCCTGCCGAGTCATAGCATAGACTACGGCACCGGGACCATTGCCCACGCTCTGTCCCTCGAGATCTCACCATCGATCTGCTCGGCCTCGGCCTCGCCTCGACCTCTGAACCTGATCCACCTCCACGGCGCCACTTTGACTGTGTAGCGATTGCCAGATCTACCGTCATAGCAGTGGGCCTCCCAAGTGAAAGGACACTCTCGAGGTGGTGGTCCATTGAACCACACTTGAGACAAGCTCCAGTAGCCCTCGGACTCTCCACTATGCCTCCTCTCGCAGAGCTCACAGTGCTGGATACTCGTCCCGAGCCTCTAGCACCACTTCGGCCGCCATGAAACCGGTGAGAAAATCGCCTCTCTGCCTAAATCGCTGCTGCCGCCTCGCAGACGACACAGAAGTCCTGGCTTGGCGCTTACTAGATCCTCTACTCTCACTGCCCTGACTACCGCTCGGTCTTTTGCCACTGGGGCCTGACCGGACTCGGCTCGTCTGTCTGAGAAGTCGCTCAACTCTCACTGCTGTTGCCTCAATGAATAAAGGAATCCATATCCGCTCTGGCTAGCCAGGAATGGATCTCAAAATTGAGTCCACCCTCAAACTTCCTGCATCTGTCAGACTCTGAAGCGACCACAGAAGAGGCATATCCCACTAACTCATTAAACTGAACCTCATAATCGCCGCGACATACGCTTTGTCTCCTTTCAAGAAATTTCTGCATCTTCATCTCTAGATAATCCTTGGGCATGAAATTATCTCTGAATGCCCGCAGAAATCATCCCAAGTCAATAAGCAGGGCTGGAAGAAGCGCCGAACAGCTCTTCCACCAACGGTAAGTGGACCACAAGCAATGACTTTGCATAGTCAAAACGCCTCTCGCTTCACAACTCATCGATCCGGGACTCTCTCGGTCCTCTCTAACCATCCTCGGCCTCCGCAGTCGGCACCGCCATAGAAGTCAACCGCTCCACCTTGCGCAATTATCGAACCTCGCTCCGTCTCACGGGAACTCGGGAGGCAACTCATCGAATGAGGCATAGGGGACTCTCTACTAGCTCCCACGGATCCTAGGTCGGTGGTTGATCCACTTGATCCCCAAGAACGGATGACCTACAACACATAAGAATTCGATCAATTACGCTTTTTTTTTGCCTTTGAAATTGGGCCTAAAACACACTATGCCCAAAAGATGCCAAACCATGCTCGATACCACCTAATGTAGCCCCTCACCGCAGTAGGTACACATTGGGACGCCTGTGGGTCGCTCCGACGATATATCCACGATAAGGAAGTGCTACTACGAAAACAATCTCTAAACACTCGCATGGCATCAATACACTAAATTCCACAATATGAAAATCACTGAAATTTAAAACCATAATAATCATTCATTTATAACATCAATCCCAAAATATAGACGATCTATCGGTTCCTACAAGCTAAATACATCTCAAAAGGGAACCGATACAAACGTCTATACTAAGTCATCCCAAAACAATGTTCCCAAAAGAAGTCACCCGGTGACCAACCTATGATCCATCGCGCCCTTGATCACGAACACTCACTGCGAAGCGTCTATCCACGAGCTAGAGTCCCACCGACGCCGTCTCGAAAAATATATTGCAATGTTGGGTGAGTTTGCGAACTCAATGAGAAACCATCATTGATGGTTCATCCAACACATGCATATACATATACTATATCTCAAATTACACTTTAACGCTTTATAAACACTATTCACAATTTACACATTATATTATATCACATAATATCACAATCGCACTTTACTTTGTCACATAATTCTCACATTACACTTCACAATTTACACAATTACAATATCACATATCAATCCACATTTTCAGTATGTCACTCGTATTCTCCATCACACTATACACTCGGATGCATATGTATGCAAAGTCTCTTGTTATGACATTGTTGTGACTGAGCATTTATATTCACATTTTGGCAAGTAGGAGAGCCCTCGGGGTATGCCACGCCCACTCACTTTAGGGATAGGAGAGCCCTGGTATGCACTATTCCTTTTCACAATGATCACAATTTAGGCAAGTAGGAGAGCCCTCTGGGTATGCACTACTGCCGATTTGGCTCTAGGCCCTCTCACTGATAATCGAGCTCAAAGCTCTGAATCACTGTGCTCTAGTCACAACGGTAAATTTTACCGCTCATATCATGCTAGGCATGCGCTCACACTTACGATCCCTAGCACATTTATCTCACTTCACTCACTTGTCACAATCGTCAGCTCTTATTCACAATTATATACACTGATTCTCATTCACATGAATTCACATTTATGTAGATCACACTTGGTACAATCACTAACACTTATCGCATTTAGCTCATTCACTTCACATGTATATCACTCACCTTTACACTTAATTTATACATATTCACAGCACACATAATCACTTAAAAGCTGAGGAACCAACTAGGTTACTCACCTGTAACTTCCAAGCTACTGCCTGAAAGTCCCAGCAATATCCGTGGTCTGACGATCCAACGGAGCCTCTAAAACAATCAAACAATTTCTCATCACTAGGTGCTCAATTAAAGATATTCAATAATGCACATGTCTTTAATTCAAACTTGTATGATGCATGTTCATGATTCTACCGGCACTAAACCCAATTCGGCTATCGCTCACTTTACAACCAAAATTCACTATTCACTAGGTCAATAACATTCCCTTTAATTCAATTTCACTCACTCAAACTCTAATCATACTCCGCTAGTTACAACGTAACTCTTTGGTCACATTAGAAACTATAATGGACTCTCTTTCGATACTTGCAATCCCGTAAATCAAAATTCAAACTCTCAATCTTTATCACAATGATAGACCTCTTTCTCTAGTTCATAACGAATCAAGTATCACCTTAATTGGAATACCATAGACCAAGATATCATCACATCACTGAAACATGTTCAGTAAAACATCTAGCTCATGTTCCCTCCAACAATACCCTTACTTTGACTCACTTAATCATTTCCAATTTAATACTAAAACCCATAAATTGTTTTGAGAGATTAAGAAATGTGTTAGAATCCAATGCTTCAAGAATCAGGTCATTTGGAGTTCTATAACTCAAGTTATCCTCAAAACATTGATCTATGCACAATTGTTTTCCTTCCGTCGATTTTTGCTTGGTGGTTTTCGCTTGGTGATTTTTGCTTCACTGATTTTTGCTTCACTGATTTTCGCTTCACTGATTTTTGCTTCAGCTGGTTTTCCTTCAGCTGGTTTCGCTTCAGCTGGTTTTCGCTTCAGCTGATTTTTCCTTCCTTCGATTTTTTTCTTGGTGGTTTTCGCTTGACTGATTTTTGCTTCACTGATTTTGCTTCAACTGATTTTCGCTTCACTGATTTTTGCTTCACTGGTTTTCGCTTGAACATGTCCACTTATATAGATCATATCTTTTGACTCCAATATCCAAATTGGACAAACTTGACATCTATCTCATAGAGAAAAGAAAGATCTACAACTTTCAAGAAGGAAATTTTGTCTAAATCTATCGATATCACGTCCATATCGTCTGCTTTTGCTTCAGCTGATTTTCCTTCAGCTGATTTTCGCTTCAGCTGATTTTCCTTTTAGCTGGTTTTCGCTTCAGAACATATCCACTTATATAGATCATATCTTTTGACTCCAATATCCAAATTGGACAAACTTGACATCTATCTCATAGAGAAAAGAAATATCTACAACTTTCAAGAAGGAAATTTTGTCTAAATCTATCGATATCACGTCCATATCGTCTGCTTTTGCTTCAGCTGATTTTCCTTCAGCTGATTTTCGCTTTAGCTGATTTTCCTTTCAGCTGGTTTTCGCTTCAGAACATGTCCACTTATATAGATCATATCTTTTGACTCCAATATCCAAATTGGACAAACTTGACATCTATCTCATAGAGAAAAGAAATATCTAAAACTTTCAAGAAGGAAATTTTGTCTAAATCTATCGATATCACGTCCATATCATCTACTTTTGCTTAAGCTGATTTTCCTTCAGCCGATTTTCGCTTCAGCTGATTTTCCTTTCAGCTGGTTTTCGCTTCAGAACATGTCCACTTATATAGATCATATCTTTTGACTCCAATATCCAAATTGGACAAACTTGACATCTATCTCATAGAGAAAAGAAAGATCTACAACTTTCAAGAAGGAAATTTTGTCTAAATCTATCGATATCACGTCCATATCGTCTGCTTTTGCTTCAGCTGATTTTCCTTCACTGATTTTCGCTTCACTGATTTTCCTTGGTGATTTTCGCGGTGATTTTCCTTTCGGGACATATCACCGAACACTAAAAGTTTTCTCAACCACTCATTTAACACTATAACAGAATTTATTCCTCCCAACTACCCAGGATTTATGAACAAACACATGAAATACATCTTTCCATGAAAGCGATGTAAATCTCTCAACTTTATTTCATAAATCTCTAACAATGAGGGGTTTCTCTAACACTTACTGTTGAGAACTCAAACAGATCTTCAAGCTCTAAACTCCACACGAAAAGATCAGCTTATGGATTCTCCTTAGAGTCGACAACACCAAAGGTAGAGAAAGGTTGGTGAAAGAAAGAAAGAACACCAAAGTCCCTTAGAAGATAATTTGGGTAGGAAAGCTCTATGTCTCCGAGAGAAAAGTTTTTGGAAGAAAAAATGAATAAAGAAGGCTTGGACAAGACTTAACCCATCAGCCCTCAAGGAATAGTGACCACCTACTCCTAGCTAGGGTACAAAGTCCAAGTACACATGTCACTTTCTTAATGAATAAACTATAACTTAGTTACTTTTGAACTAACTCCATTTAGTTCTCCCCTTTCCCATATAACCAAACTATCTCCAACACTTCATTTAATTAATTCTTGCTCCCAACTATAAATATATCTTCCAATATACCATAAATTTACCAGCATATACAAATACAATAATTTCACCAAAATTCATAATCGCAAGATTTCATTAACCCAATTATTTCAACATTTTAAATAATCACAATTCACAAAATCATCTCAATTTCACTTTTCCAAACACAATCACTATCAAATGCCGGAACAATCATGAATACATGTCACTATGTATATGCATGTGCAAAATGATCTATCTCTCTAAAATCAGAGGCTACAAAACACTCGATCACAAATTAAGCACTAACTACTCTACACTCATAACACGATGCTCATCGCATCGGTAACGGGATGCTACACTCGGCCTAATGAATCCCTTCTCTAACAAATCCCCCAACTGCTCTTTTAGCTCCTTCAGCTCAGCTGGGGCCATCCTGTAAGGTGGAATCGAAATAGGAGCTGTCCCGGGAGCCAAATCAATAGCAAACTCAATCTCCCTCTCCGATGGCAAACCGGGCAACTCTTCAGGAAACACATTAAGAAATTCCCTCACAATGGGAATATCCTCCACCTTACTCTCCTTCACACTGGTATCCAGAACACACGCCAAGAAGGCTTCAAAGCCTCTTCCCATCAGTCTATCAGCTAACAAAGCTGAAACAAGCCGTGGCGGTGTCAACTTTCTATCTCCTCTGAAAACTACTTTATGACCCTCACCCAGATCAAATTCCACTTCCTTTTTACCACAATCCAGCTTCACCTTATACTTCTCCATCACGTCCATTCCGACGATCACATCTAACCCCTTCAGATCTAGAGGTAGTAGATCCACTACCAAACTAGATCCATCAATCACAAGCTCACAATCTCGAAAGATCCAGCTCACGATAACAGTCCTCCCTAACGGAGTACTAACAAACAGAAACTCATCCAAAAGAACTGACTGCATACCGGGCAATAACACACTCGCAGAGACAAAGGAATGGGTGGAACCAGAATCAAAGAGAACATAAACATCAAAATGAAAAAGCTGAGCCATACCAGTAACAACCTTCGGTGCGGCTGCAGCCTCCTCTAGATTCATAGCAAATACCCGAGCCTGTACTTGCCCTCTCGGTCTCCCTGGAGGAATGGGCTTCTTCACTGACCCAGAACTGCCCACTCCAGAAACTGGTCCGATCCCCACTGTCTCCACTCTCCTCTAAGCCTGTGACTGAGATCCTGCCCCTCGGGCCCACAGAGGACAGTCTCTAATCATGTGTCCCTTCTCTCCACACTTGAAGCAAGCACCTGACAATTTACGACATTCACCTCGATGGGGGTTCCCACAATGTTAACATAGAGGGGTGGGTTCACCTTCTCTTTGTTCTCTTGTTTCCTCACCGAGGAGGCTGCTGACGACTGCTCAATTGCACCTTTCTGCTGAGGGCACCTCTGCCTCCCCGACTCGCACACGAAAACTCTTCTCACCCCTGAAAGCTATCTGAACACTACCCCCTCTCCTAGGAAACTGCTCTCTGCCCTTTCTTTTTCTGCACACCTCTGTCGATGTTTTCGGTTTTTACTGCTGAGTGCCGCATCCACCACCTGCTGATAATCGGAAAAGTTATGAATCACTACCTTCTCCCTAATTCCCAGGTGGAGGCCTCCTTCAAACTTTCTACACTTGTCTTCCCCATTAGCCACCATGTAGAATGCATACCGAGACAGTTGGGTGAATCTCAGCTCATACTCACTAACAGACAGCTCCCTCTAAGCCAAATTAAAAAACTCTCGCCTTTTCTTGCATATAAACCCGGGAGAAGTACTTTTTCCTGAATAATTCTCCAAAATCCCTCCATGATAACACGGGAGGTACAGCCTGACTCTGTGGCACCGACTCCCACCAGTGAAGAGCATTCCCCTGCAATAGACTCACTGATACTCAAGCTTCTCCTCATACATGCATTTCATCCGCACGGGACCCTCTCATTCTTTTCATCCAAGCTTGACTTCCTCGAGGTTGTGGTACCATGAAAATCCACCGCACCATACTTCCGTAACTTGTCATACTGCCTGCCCCGAATCACTGGAGTTGGCACTGGAGCCTGAGATCCCTGTCCCATGGCTAAGGTGAAAGCCTGGGCAAAAGCCTAGAAAAACTGCGGATCCATCGCAGGCATAGTAGGAGGAGGAGGAGGTTGCTCCTCAGGTTGCACACTAGGTGCCTCTGAGCAAGGAGCTGAGTGTGTCCCCGCATCTTATGGGACATGCGACTCATCTGTGCTCCCCTGGCGGGAACTAGAGCGAGAACGAGTTCCGCGGGATCTACGCCGAGGTGGCATATTTACTCTTTCAAAATAAAACCAGTGAAAAACTTTAATTCAAAAAGTATCGTGCAACACTCAAGTTACAATCATCCAAAATCATCATTTAGTCGAAATCACCACATAGGCATGTAAAATCAATTTAAAACAATGCAAAAGAACACAAATCATGTAAGTTTAATAAAGATCATGAAAACCCTAAAGTTCTCCTTCTGCTCGAATCTAAACCGAAAGATCTAATACCATAAGTGTTGGAACTCATTCCTGGTGCGACATGTGTCCGACGTCCTGCGTGACATCTGGACGCACATCTCACGAGGGAGCGATTCCTCACCACTAATTAAACCTCAAATCGAACTTAAGTTCACGTTATCCGAATAAACCTTGATAAATTTACCCTAATTATCCTCCAGTAAACTTTGATCTGCTTAGGGCCCCTAATTACTCCTATGCCTAAGCTAATCCAAAATTCCATGCTTCTAGGTCAAATGAAAACAGAAAACGTCTCGAAAATCCGAATTTCGAAGATTTAGCGTCTATCCAAAACTAATTAGGAACGTTATACCGTTCGAAGAGGATGTTAAAAACAAAGTCATCCATAAGTTGCTTTAAAGGTTTATTCCAAACTTAACTTGTAACATCCCATCTCCGATGGGAAGGGTATTTTAGTAAATTGGGTCGGGTCAGGAGTATTAAATTATATCTTGGCATGCACATACAACATATAGCCTCTATGATTGATGGTTTGTTGCACTTGCACATGGTAAACATGCATTCATGACATTTTTCGGCTTAGGTTTCAACTTGAGATTCTTTGTGAAATTTATGGGATAATTGTATTTGAAAAATTATTTGGAGTGCGCCATAAATTGTTTTACATTTTATGGGATTTTCAGGAATTTTTCTGGAATTGTCCGGAGAAAATTCCCGGACCGGTAAAATCGCCGGTGAATGGCCTAAATGTGTTTTTGTTGTGGAAAATGTGGTTTTCGTGTTTGAACAATTATTGGGAGTGGACTGTCATATGTTTTACAATTTTGGGCAATTTAGGTAATTTTCAAAAAAAATGATTCGGGGAAATTCTCGGAAATTTCCAGACCGGGAAAAATCACAAATTGGCGAATCAGTCGATTTTCGGTAGCGAAAATTGCTACCCAATGGCACTATATTATGGGGTATATTATTTTGGGATTGTAATTAGGGCCATTAGAATTGAATAGGTCAAATTAAGGAAATCCTATTAAATATTTTATCTTATCCTTATTTTATTGTTTTTTTAGATAAGTGCCAAATGTCCAACGAATTTATTGCATTTGTCTTTTCCTAGCTATTGTTTTTCGGTTATTTAAAGGGAAAGAAGGGAAAAACCTCATTGTTATTGCTTATATCCTTCCTCCACCGAAACTTCACCTTCCCTTCTTCTCCATTTGTTGTTCTTTAGGTTTCTTAGTGTTTGGCTCTCCCTTCCTCTTTGTTCCTTCTAAAAAGGGCCAAGCATACACTCTTTTCTTTTTGGCATGATGATATACATGTTTGATGTTAGAAGAAAGTAGAGAAAGTGAGAAATTGGTGTGCTTTGAAGTGGAAAGGCTAATTAGGTAAGTAAGTTTAATTAGGTTTTTAATGATGCTTAAGTATATGAATTTATGAATCATAGTAGTTAGGAGCATTTAATGGGAGGTTTGGTATATTTATTATGATTCTTGATGCATTAAATTGATGACTCATATGGTTTGAATTAATGGGTATAAGGTTAGGTTGAATTATTAATTGAAAGTAGTATGTTAGAAGTGGTTTTAGTTTGATTAGTGATGGCTTATTGATGATTGATTTTACTTGGAAAGAAAGAATTAAGTGCTGCCAATTTTTGTGTGTTAGCCCTAGTACATGTATAAATGGTATAAGAACTGATTTGTGTTCATGTGGATGTTTAATGATTTGTAAATGGCATTGGAAATGATAGAACTAAGGTTAACACCAAATCTGGAAAATTAAGGTTTTCACTGATTGTATTGTTGTTAGCATAACTAATTGTGTAGGAATGCAAATGAGATGAAGCTTGTGGCCACTTAAACTTTGGGATGTTGGCTTCAACTTTGTGTGAAATAGGTGATGTTAAATTGTAATGTTAGAAGGGTGAATCTTTGCATGGAAAGTTTCTGTTTGTAGGGTCTGTGAACAGTACCCGCAGTTATGACCTGATTACTTTGTTGATTTTTCTAAATTAATTGATATAGAATTAGGGAAAATGGTCTTCAAGAAAGTTGTAGCATATTGAGTTAGCTTTCCATTGCCACTGATCTTGTTAATTTTAGAGTTGTATATAGGGAGATATGAACTGATTTCTATTGATTGGTTTTATGCTTTTTGGAGAAACCCAGTCAAAGTGTTGATTTTGTGAGCTTTTTACCTGGGAGCAATTTTAAAAATTTTTTTGGACTGAATTGGTGTGAGTGATCTTCTGAAAAGTTCTAGAGGAAGAAATTATCTTGAAAATGATTTATGTTGTGTAATTTTTAGAGGTCAGAGTTGGGAGTTATGATTTTGCAAAAACTGACCCTGCATTAGATTGTGAATGGCTGATCATGACAGTAGATTCCATAACAGTTTTGAAATTGTTAGAAATCGAATTGGAGTTTGAGTTCTGAATGAAAATTGAATTTTGAGATCTTATCTTTTCAGGGATATAAGGTAGTGAATTTTTTGACATTTTTGCTAAGAGATATACTGTTTGAAAAATCATTGTCCAGATTGGTTGATTTCAGAGGGCTGATGCTTTGGTGAATTGTTTGACATTGTTAGCAATTTAATTTGATTTTGAGTTGTTCATGAAAGTTGTAGATAACATTGGAAACTTACTGAGAATATTTATTGTATTATTTTTGACTGAGGAAATGAGTAGTTATTGAATTTGCAATGTACTGTCCTGTTTTGATAGGTTTTGAGTCGGCAGTAGGTTTGGATGGATTTTTGACACCCTTAGGGGTGAAATTGATTTTTATGGTCTTCATGAGAATGGTAGAACTTTTCATGATCTTTCCAATGAGATATAGTTGGTAATTTTCTGAATTGTGTGCAATGAGTTATGGGTGTTGAAAGTTGGCTTGAAATCAAGAAAATAAAGAAGGGAATAAGGGTTATGGATATATATAGATATTAATTGTTTAAGTTGAATTTTGGTTTCTTTTGTCAATTTCTTTTCCGTCCGACGTCCGATTGACCTGATTCTTGAGGCATCGGATTTGTGACTTATTGAATTTCATTTTGTGAGAAATTGGGAATTTTAGGCGGAAATTGGCGTGGCCCGGGTAGCTGAGCCTTTAATCCTTTATTTTGTTTAATTGTGAACCTATAGAGGTCCGAATTACGCACCGTCAGTGCCAATAGGTTTCTAATTTTTAGACGGATTTTATTATGGGGAAATTTTGGATTAGGGCTGGGAATGCCATGAACATGCATTATACACGTTTTACTTATTCCATGTGCATTGTTTGATATTTCTAATTATACAGTTGGTAATGTGTACTCATTTTCATTGTTATAGAGGCTCGGTTGGAGCGTCGTTCTACTTGACGTTGCAGAGACTTCCGGCAATAGCTCGGAAGTAATAGGTGAGTAACCTAGTTGGTTTCTCAATCTATGTGTGTTTAATATGACGCATTGATGCCATGTGGAGATAATGGAGGGTTTATGTGTGATTGATTTTGATTGATTTCGGACCATGGGTGTCGAAATATTGAAATGTGATATTGAAGTGCTATTATGTGTAAATGATTATGATGCATCAATGCAATAAATTGAAAATGATATGATTGACATACGGACCAAAGGTCAGAAGGAATAGGAAATGGCATGAAATGTAAATGGAAATTGGAACATATGCATTCATGCGTATTGGTATAATCGAGATAAAAGCGATTGTGACCGGAGCGCCACCGTATCGAACATATCACGCCTAGCGTATATGAGAGCTTTCAGCTCAACGCACAGACCTCGGGTCCAGCGTATTGAGCCTCGGGCTCGATGTATCGTGGCTTCAAGCCCAACGAAATTCGAGCCACGGCTCCTGTTATTGAGCTCGGTAGCGCGGTCACAACAACGTAATGAAAATGGAAAGGGTCTCATGTGCATTGCATATATGGTATGATTAAATGTGGACTGTATGAAAGGCGATACGCCTTACATTTGTGAATTGTGATTGTATGTGATAAATGGTAAAGTGTGTATATATGCATCATTGAGTGAACCATTGATGATGGTTTCTCACTGAGTTCGCAAACTCACCCAACATTGCAAATATTTTTCAAAAATTGAAGAGTACCCCGTTACTGAACCGGGAGTATGATTACTACAAGAGAGTCGGTGTTCGATGTCGGGATCAATTCACGTCTGCATTTGTGTTATTTTGACTTATGTGTAAATTTATATTCCGCAAAAATAGTACTGAATTGTTTGAGGACCCTAATTGATAAATATTGTTTGAAAAGTGATGTTTGATAAAGTGTATGACTGAAATGGGTTTTCGTATCACGGGCCCGAATCGTTTATTCTTAATTCTGCGCACTCGATTGTTTCAAAAAAAAAATCATAATGAGTTTTTACACTGCATTGACTGCTCTAGCATACCACCCTCGCGGGTCGCGGGCTCGGATATCACCGTCGATGTCGGGTTCGGATCTCGCGGGAGTGGGGTGCTACATAACTGCTCCTACATCATGCCAAAAATTAAAAAGTTACAACTTTTGATATAAAAGAATCGAAAAGGTCCTATATGACATCATCGGAAAGATTCAAAGATATTTTACAACCTTCATGAAGAAAACAAAAGGCATAGCGATCATCAAAAGAAGTAGAAACTTGCTTAAAGTTGTTGTTTAGCTAATTACCATATGAATAGTGAAAATTACCAAATGAATAGTAATCAGAAATTTTCAAATGCCTATAACTTTTTCATCTTAAGTCGAAAATTAACCCATTTTATACCGTTTTAAAGATCTTGATAAGCTCTACAATCTTTAAGAAATACGTCTCACTCAAATTTAGACTCTAACATGCTCTAAAAGTCAAAACAAGGTGGCTGCCTTTTTTTTTTTTTAAATGGACAGCACCTCCCCTAAAAATGCACTAGCCAAAATCTTCAATTTTCCAACCTAACTTCCACCTACGCAAAAACACTTCAATCTCCCAAATTTTCATAACCAAACCACATCAACTCTAAATGGCAACAACACAATCTTAGGCATTCTAACCTAACTCCTAAACATCAACTCATTTCCATATCATAAAGAAACTACAAGCTCATGCTTGCTTTTACAAACATACAACCATACATGCTTAAACATTTATAATATACAATGGAAACTTCAAAACCTTAAAATTTACATGAAATAAACAAATACAATGCTTTAAAGAGCATTTTAGCCCGAATACGTCAAAATTCCAAAGAACGTTTACAAAAGCCCATAAAATGCTAGCCAAAGCATTGTTTTCAAAAATATAACTTCAAAAACAAAAGCTTCGGAGTAATGCCTTATTCCCAATGCGACGACCCAGTTTCTCGCTCAATACCTGTGGAGGGAGGAAGGGGGTGAGCACGACAGCTCCGTAGGTAACAGTTTAATAGCTAAGTATAAGCTAAAGCATGCATCAACAATTAAATTTCAAGTCAATATTGAACAACTTCAGTTTCTAATACAATAAAACATTTACAACAAAATCAACGAATGTCATATAATAGCACAAAATCATATATCAGATGGTTTGAGTGATCCTAACAGGACGTACTACACATGTTCGACAAGCGATCATATGTAGTCGTGAACAGAGGGGAGTCCGATTTCGGAACTCCTATGCCACTAGCGGGCAGGCGGGAGAAGCCTAATAGACAAGTGTGCACTTGCTAACAGAGGGGATCACTACAAACCCAAATAATCATGCAATTTCACCTTAGGCATTCATCCAAAATCACATATTCAAATCTTTTCACTTTTAATCAATTTTCCAAACATTACACTATTCATAAAGATTGGCCACAATTGGCCATTACAACAATTCACCTTCATATAATATTGACAAACAATTTATACATAGTTACACAATGTATTTACATAAAAAGGCATATAATACATATTTAAACTATCATAAATACCACTTCATTCAAACTTTGAAAGTCATAGGAAACCATTTAAGAGATATTTAAGTAGCTCATTACTCAATTATTAAAAAGTTACCCACCTTGACTTCTTTGGCTTGGCAATTGATTAACTTGTCCTTCCTCAAGCTCGAAATGTCTTAATTGACCTTAAACAAAACATAACAAGTCTAATTAATCAAAGATACCTATGCTGGAATTTTCAAGAAAATGTCGAAACTTGAATTTAAACCTACCGAACCTTACCTACACCTTTCCTATACCTTTCCTATGCTATATTAACTAAAACCTCTCTCAATTGATTCCATTATATTCGAAAATTCTCAACCCTAGAGCCATCCATGCATGCTGATTTTTTCACTAAGCTTCCCTAACTTTTCCTCTTTCATTTTCCTTCACAACACACTCTTCAAACCACCATTAGACAAACCCAACAATAAAGCCATGAAATTTCAATTTCTTCTTCCCTCGTAAACGCATACGACATCACCCTCCTAGTTTCTAATGGTGGGAAACTCTTTCCTTTCTTATTCTTCCTCTATAAACTCTTCCAACCATCCTTTAAAAGCATGAAAAACAAAACTCTAACAAATCAATTTATAAATTTCGAAAACCCTAACCTACACAATCTGATTTTTCTCCTCTCCTCTAACAACATCTCTTTCTAATTACTCTTCTAATCACCAATATGAAACAAGAAAGATAAAATCCTAACAATATAACCAAGAAATTCGAATTCCTCTTACCTTGTAGTGACCTACGACATCTTCTTTGCTTCTAAAGGTGGAGAACCTCTTTCTTTGTCCTTTCTTCTTACATAAACCTCTTGAATCAACCTTCCTAAAGCTTGAAAACCTTGAAAACCTACCTTCTTCTTCTTCTTACTTGATGGCCGAACCTCTCCCTTCTTCTTTCTTCCTTGAATTTTCGAAACCTACTCACTCTCCTCCTCTCTTGATGATTTTCGGATGACTACCCAACAAAAGACCTAATTTGCTTCTTTCTCACTTATTCACCTAAGCCAAAAACGACATCACCTTGCCTCTCCCTTGCAATTTTCGTTACATTAACCTAAGCTTCCTAGCTCTTTAACTTCCTAAGATTCCTTACATTAACCTACTCTTTAACTTAAACCCTAAGCCCAAGTCTTCAAGCCCAAGTTGTTTCCTCCTTATAACCTTTCCCAAATTTTCATTTTCCTCCTTCGACTTAAATTTTCGTGGGCTCCCTCTTAAAAGCCCAAAAGTCCAACTTTCCCTCCTTCTAACTTAAACTTTCCCAAAATTTCATCTTTCCCTCCAACCAATTACTAATTTTGTGGGCTCCCACTTAAAAGCCCACTTGCTTCCTTTCTTTTTCATTTACTTCACCTTAAAAACCCTAGCCCACTTATTTGCTTTCCCCATCATTTAAAAGACATGCCAAAGGGCTAAAAGCCCACTTAAGTAACCTAAAGCCTTAAAACCTTATAAACACTTCCTAATTTATCCTAACACTATTTTATGGCCTCATTTACCATTTTCTTATTCTTTTAAAATCTAACACCAAAATTAAAATTCTAATTTAACTAAATTCCTTCAATTAATAATTATTGCACTAAAATCCCAAATTATTCTAACCAATTGGAAATCTAATAAAACCCTAATTTCATACTAACCAAAAGACAATTTAAATTGCAAACCTATTTAATAGGGAAAAAGGGATCGGGGTCTAACATTCAAACTGTCGGAAATCGTTGAAATCACAAAACTCTCTCTTCCTCTTCTCTTCTCCCTCTCACCGACGGCTCCTCTCTTCCTTTCTTCTTTCCTTTTTCTAATTTCTTCCTCTTAAACCTAAAGACATGGAACAAAGACCATAATACCCCTCTTAGCTAAGCCCAAATCCATTCCAACATAAGTAAACTTCCCAAAAAGCCCTTATATCTTTTTACCCTTTTAATCCTCATTTAACCACAATTAAATCGTAATACACCTCAATTATCCACTAATACTCCAAAATAAATCAAACGAAACCATAAACACATAATTATCAAAAGCCATGCTTAATGATATCATAAAAAAAAATTCGGGGTCTAACATTTCTCCCCCTCTTAAAAGAAATTTCGTCCTCGAAATTTACCTGAATCATCAAAGAGATGCGGATACTTCTCCCACATGGCTTCCAATGGCTCCCATGTAGCCTCCTCTACCGAATGGTTCCTCTACAGGACCTTGACTAGCTGAACCGTCTTGTTCCTGAGGACTTTGTCTTTGGTATCCAAAATCTCCACCGGTTGCTCCTCATAGCTCAAATCATCCCGCAACTGAACCTCACTGGTCTAAATGACATGAGAAGGATCCGATCTGTACCTTCTCAACATAGACACATGGAAGACATCGTGAATCTGCGATAACTCCGGAGGTAACGCCAACCTGTAGGCGAGTGGTCCAATCCTCTCAAGGATCTCATAAGGACCCACATACCTCAGACTCAATTTCTCCTTTTTGCCGAATCTCAATACTCCTTTCCAAGGAGACGTCTTAAGGAACACTTTCTCACCGACTTCATACTCCATCTCCTTTCAGTGAGCATCAACATAACTCTTCATCCTATTCTGTGCTGCCTTAAGTCTCTGCTTAACTAAATTGACTTTCTCAACCGTCATCTGAATCAATTCTGGTCCTTCCAATTGCCTCTCTCCTTCTTCATCCCAACAGACCGGAGTCCTACATCTCCGTCCATACAATGCCTCATATGGAGCCATCTGAATGCTCGAATGGTACGAATTGTTATAAGCAAATTCGACCAACGGCAAATGCTCATCCCAAGCTCCTAAAAAATCCATCACACAAGCCCGAAGCATCCCCTCAAGTGTCCGAATGGTCCTCTCAAATTGACCATCCGTCTGAGGGTGAAACGCCGTACTAAAATTCAGCTTCGTCCCCAGAGCTCCCTACAAACTACCCCAAAATCTCGAAGTAAACCGAGGATCCCTGTCCGACACTATGGAATCCGGAATCCCATGCAATCTCACTATCTCATCAATATACTTATTTGCCAGCACATGCAAAGAATCAGTCTGTTTGATCACCAAAAAGTGGGCTGACTTGGTCAACCAATCCACAATCACCCAAATGGCATCATGCCTCCTGCTGGTCCTGGGCAATCCCATCAGAAAGTCCATGGTCACTCTTTGCCACTTCCATTCCGGGATGGACAATGGCCTCAACATGCCCGAAGGTGCCTGGTGTTCAGCCTTGACTTGTTGACACACTAGACACTTACTGACAAACTCTGCTACATCTTTCTTCATGCCTTTCCACCAAAAATGCTCTCTCAGGTCTCGATACATCCTGGTGCTACCTGGATGCATAGCATAAGGTGCATTGTGTGCCTCATCCATAATCTCATCCTTTACTTCCTGCATATAAGGAATACACAACCTGTTCCCCACTGTCATAAGCCCATCATCTCTCACCTCTACCTCAGAAATCTTACCCTTCTAAATTCCATCTCTGAGCTTGCTCAACTCTGCATCTTGTGCTTGCAATTCTCTAACTTTCTCCCGGAGTATCGGTCTTACTCGGAAGTTAGCTAGAAGGCAATCTGACTCCTCCTGCTTCAAGCTTATCTTAAGCTTGGCCATCTCTTCCAATAAAGGAAGATAAACTGATCGAACATGCGCAATCGAAGACTTCCTACTCAGGGCATCCGCCACTACATTGGCCTTGCCCGGATGATACTCGATCAACAAATCGTAATCCTTAAGTAACTCGATCCACCTTCTCTGCTTCAAATTCAACTCCTTCTGGCTCAACAAATACTTCAGACTCTTATGATCAGTAAAGATCCTCGTCTGCACTCCATACAAGTAATGCCTCCAAATCTTCAAAGCAAAGATCACAGCTGCTAACTCCAAATCATGCGTCGGATAGTTCAGCTCGTAAGGCTTCAACTGCCTCGAAGCATATGCAATCACCCGATCTCCCTGCATCAAAACACATCCAAGACCCTTCCTCGAAGCATCACTATATACCGTATAACCTTCATCACCCGATGGCAAAATCAGAATCGGGGCACTCGTCAATCTGAGCTTGAGCGCCTCAAAGCTCCTCTGACACTCCTCACTCCAAACAAACTTCTGATTCTTCCTCAACAACTTCGTCATCGGAGCGGCTATCATGGAAAATCCCTCCACGAATCTCCTGTAATAGCCTGCCAAACCCAGAAAACTCCTCACCTCTGCTACATTCTTCGAGGCTTCCGAATTAACAACCGCTTCTATCATTTTTGGATCCACATGAACTCCTTGCTCTGAGATCACATGTCCAAGAATGAAACTTCTCTCAGCCAAAATTCGCATTTATCGAATTTGGCATACAACTCATGCCTCCTCAAAATCTTCAAAGAAATCCTTAAATGCTCTTCATGCTTCTCATCACTCTTGGAATACACCAAAATATCATCGATAAAGATAATGATAAATTGGTCCAAGAATGGCTTAAAAACCCGATTCATCAAATCTATAAATGCTGCCGGAGCATTTGTCAATCCAAAGGGCATCACCAAGAACTCAAAATGCCCATACCGAGTCCTGAAAGCAGATTTCGGCACATCCGACTCCTTAATTCTCAACTGGTGGTAACCTGATCTCAAGTCTATCTTAGAGAAGACTTTCGCTCCTTGCAATTGATCAAACAGATCATCAATGAGAGGAAGCGGATACCGGTTCTTCACCGTAACCTGATTCAACTTCCTGTAGTCCACACACATCCTCAATGATCCATCTTTCTTCTTTACAAATAGGACCGGAGCTCCCCAAGGCGAAGAACTCGGTCGAATATACCCCTTCTCCAACAATTCCTCCAACTGCTCCTTAAGCTCTTTCAATTCCGCCGGAGCTATCCAGTAAGGCATAATTGAAATCGGTGCTGTATCTGACAGAAGCTCAATGGGAAACTCAATTTCCCTAGCTGGCGGTAGTCCTGGCAATTCCTCAGGAAAGACGTCCGAGAATTCCCTGACTATTGGAATATCCTCCAACTTCCCTCTATCTACCCTGGTGTCAACCACATAAGCCAAAAATGCCTCACAACCCTTCCTCATCATCGTCTCTGCTGTCAATGCTGAAATAATTCTGGGCGGACTCACTTTTCTATCCCCCACAAACACCACTCTCTTACCGCTATCCAATTCAAACTCCACTGTCTTCTGCTTACAATCCAAACGAGCATTGTACTTCTCTAAAGTATCCATGCCCAAAATCACATCTAAGCCTCCCATCTTCAGTGGTATCAAATCAACCACCAGAAGTTCTCCACCAATACAAAGCTCAAACTCTCTAAACACTTGACTAATCACAATGTACTGGCCGATTGGAGTACTCACCATCAGCGGAGTATCCAAAGGCTCACAATCATATCACACACGGGTCTACTCAAGGAAACAAATGAATGAGTAGAACCCGGATCAATCAAAACAAGCACATCATCGGAAAATAACTAAACCGTACCCGTGACAACATCTGGAGCGGTCTCTGCATCCTCTCTTGTCATCGCAAACACCCTAGCCGGTGCCTGCCCTCTCGGTCTCCCCGAAAGATTCACCCTCTTGACTGCATTTGAACTGCCCACTTCTGTTGCAGTCCTCTGTGCCATGGTCTCTGTCCTCCTTGGAGCTTGCATCTGGCCTCTCTCTTGTCGTGGAGGATGAGGACACTCTCTGGCAATGTGTCCCTTCTCCCCACAGTTGAAACAAGCTCCTGTCAGTCTGAAACACTCTCCTCCATGGGACCTCCCGCAGTGCTCACACTTCGGGATGAAAGATCTATCCCCATCTCCCCTTCTACCGCCACCCACCGTTGAGGCTTGGTGAGAAACAGTAGAAGTCCTCATCGGCCTAGGTCGACTCGCGTCACTGCTCCTCTCCTCTGACTGGACTGGGAAGCTCCTAGCACTCCTGTCTGGCATAGGAGTACTAGTGCTACCCCCTCTCTTGGACTGCTCTCTGCCCTTTCTCTTTTTATTCACAGCACTCTTGATATTCTCTATATTTTCCACTCTCAAAGCTGCCTCAACCAGCTGCTGGAAATCACAGAAATTCTGTACAATAACCTTCTCTCTGATGGCCAAATGCAATCCCGACTCAAACCGGCGACATCTTGCAGCTTCACTCAACATCAGATCTGAAGCATACTGGGATAGCTGTGTAAACCGACGCTCATACTCGCTGACTGTCATATCCCTCTGAGTGAGACTCAGAAACTCCCTCTGCTTCTGCTGAACATAAACCTCTGACAGATACTTCTTCCTAAAAGCCACAAGGAAGTCCTGTCATGCCAACCCTACTGGTCTCATCTGACTCCCTGGTACAGTCTCCCACCAGTGGAGAGCATCTCCCTGAAGCAAACTCGTCGCATAGATGACTCTCTCGTCATCCTCACACTCCATCTGGTCTAGCACTCTCTCAGTCTTCCGCAACCATGTCTCGACTTCCTCGGGATCTGATGTCCCAAAGAAATCAACTGCCCCATACTTCCTCAACCGGTCAAACCGTCTCCCTTTCTGAGCTGGGACTGAAACAAAAGGTTGTGGCATCTGACCCATAGCGTGCATGAATGCCTGAGTAAAGGCCTGGAATAACCTCGGATCCAAAGGAGGCACTTGCTCCTGCATAGCTGGCGACTCCTGAGTCGGAGACGGAATGGGCTCACTGCCTAGCCCTACAGAAGCCTCAGCATTCCTGGGGCTACTGACTCATCAGTCCTCTCCTCTCTCGTTGGAGAGTCAAGTGCAGTAGATCCTTGCATCACTCCTCGTGTCCTTCTACGAGGTGGCATCGTACTCCTTCAATTGGAAACACTAAGGATTAGCTATATGTCAATCTACATGTATGCATGATATGCATGTCACTTAATGCAATCAATTATTGCAACAAAGAAGCATAGATCACACAATTCATCCTATTATGCAGTCTAAGCCAACAGTCTAAGCCAAGGACACTAAACCTAGGCGCTCTGATACTAAACATGTTGGGCCCAGGCCCTGGATCCCCGATTCCAGAGGCGGCCCCTCGGGCTGCGCCGGCGACGGGCGTCCCAAACGTCGGACCCGATCCCAACATCCATATAAGTTACATAAGTACGATTCGATTCATACAATCATAGAACAATACATACATATGTTCTACACATGCATTAATCATTCCAAATGCATAAACCATCTGTCATTGTCATTCAAAGAAATTCAACGAGTATTCTCGAAATCTAACATAATACAAAATGGAATTAAATCTCAAATTACAAAAGTATGCTCCATGATGAAATACTGGTGGGATAACCAAAGTACTAACTTATACAAGGCTCCTAACTAGCTTGAAGTTTCTGATGCCTTGCAAGGTCGACAATCGTCTCGATCTGCACCTGAGGAGGGGAGAGTAATGGGGTGAGCTGCGAAGCTCAGTGGCATATATGTTTATAGCCATTGGCAATGAGCCACACAATCAAGCAATATACATATATCACTAGCAGATCAAAAGTCATTAATATATTAACATTCATATAAACATAGGTCATGCAATTTCTATTTCTCAGTATAACAATCATTATGCAACAAGTCCATCAAATCCATCATGTGTCATGCTCAACAAATCGATCATGTATGCACAAACAATTGGCTCGAGAGTTCCGTAAACGATCCGGATAAACCAAAGGTAAATCCGTAAACTATCCGAGTCCGATTTCTCAAGGATCTCGTTGCCACAAGCGGGCAGTCGGGAGAAGGCTTTTATGTCGATGTGCACGTGACTCCATCCGTAACTCTCTTACCCAAACAAATCACATAATCCATTCGATTCATGCTCAAAGCATTTTTCACATTGTTCTAAATTCTTATTCTTGTCCATTGCCATAAGGCCTATCAAGCCATGCATAATTTTAATCATAATGCAAGTTCAATATTCTCATAGAATTCAACACAAGTAATGTCACATAATGCAAGCAAGCATACATCAGGCAATTTGTCCATACACAAAATAACCATAAACATATTACCCACCTAGTATCGCTTGAGTATTAGACTCACTACTGTCCTTCCTCTTGCGATTGGGTCAAATCAGCTTGATTCCCTATAATAAACCAAGTCCTAAATCAAACAATGTTCAAAGACAAATAATCGATGAGCGTGAAAATCCAAAATAACGCACAAAAAGTCTATATTTGACTTCCTCATAAAATCCGAACCCCAGAGAGGCGATACCAAACTTCCCTTATTCATACAACTTGTAGCCCTTGATCTCTAGATCACAACGGATCAAGAATCACCTCAATTAGACATCTACACCAAAAGATATGCCCAAAAATACCAAAATATATCCTTGTTGGAAAACAGGGGCTCGTCGCGGCGAAGCACCGCTCGTCGCAACGAACGGCCATTCTCGCCGCGGCGTATACGCACGTCGTGACGAACATAGGTTCGTACGTCACGACGAACCCGATTCCGCACGTCGCGGTGAATAACCATTAATTCATCGCGACGTTGCTCCCCTTTCTTGCACGTCGCGGCGTGTTCATACGCACGTCGCGACGTGCGGGTCTGGAGCTCGACTCCGAAACCCAGTTTTCTAACATTTCCCATCTTAAATCCTTTCCAAATCCAAATGCAACACAACCAAGCTATATATAAAATTCACTATTACATTTCTAACCCATTCTATGTTGGACCCCGATCTTTGAGTGAAAATTTGAATTATGAAAATGAAATTTAAGGAGTGCTTTGTGTATGTCTTGTATAATAGATGACTTAAAATTTAAAGAATATTGAGAATAAAAGAAATGATTTGATTTTGATATCTTTGGGGTTTTGAGTGGATTGGTATGGTTTATGAAATTAAGTAGATGAGTTGATTGAAATTAAGTTGAAAATCATGACTGAAAAGAGAAAGTGTGAAAATATGAAAAAAAATTGTGAAATAGTTGACTTTTTGGCCTTTAAAAGTTGACTTTTGATTTAGGCAAAATTTGAGAAAACATTCTACATGAAACTTGTAGGTTATGTTAAGAGCTTTCTGTAGCCATAAAGTTTGCAATTTTTCGATATCGGAAGTGAAAGTTATGATCAGTCAAAGTTCATGTTTGATAAGGTTGACTTTTGGCTTTAAGTATGATTGAATCTTTTACTGAGAAATTAACCTAGTTAGAGGTTAATTTAGCTTTGATGTTCTTCATAAAAATTGAAGATTGTGATTTGATCTTTATTTCGATATAAAGTATAGAATTTTTCGATCTCGGAATAATAAGTTATGATTTTTACAAGTTTATGTTATTATTTTAGCATGAATATTAGAGGATAGTATCTTTGACCGGAAAATGGACTCCCGTAGGAGTCAAGTTGATTTATATGTCCTTCGTGGAAGATGTAGAGCTTCCTTCAAGCTTTCTATAGAGACTAAGTTTGTCAAAAGTGGAGTTCGGGATTAAGAGTTATGAATTTTGGAAGTTTTGGATTTTTATGTGAAAAAAAAAGAGGAAAATTGTTTTATCCCCGTCACTAGGGCGACACATCGCCCTAGCGATGATTTAGCGCTTAGCTCGCGTCGCTAAAGCGACGATCGCCAATAGCGATGGCGTCGACTCGCGTCGCGCCGAGCGACACGCGTTGTCGTGGCGACGCAAGCATTCCGCCCAAAACGCGGGTGTTTCCGCTTTGTGCGATGCCGTTTTGGCTTCTCCAATACGACGCCGTTTTGATTTTTCTTGTTTGTTATTCCCTCCAATCCGAACTTTGTTCACTATTTTGCTCATATCTTTTCCGTCCGACATCCGATTGAGTTGATTCTTGCGGCGTTGGATTCCTAAGACAATTCCCTACATCCTCATAGGAAATTTATAATTTTATCAAAGTGAGTCGGGAAATTTTCTGAACATAGTTCAGTATTTTGTGAAATTCGAGATCTGTAGAGATCCGATTGAAGCGATTCTTAGGCGAAATAAAGATAAGACAAGGGGCTACAAGTCATATGAAGAGATGAAAAGTCAATTTTGCCCCTAAGACTTTTAATTTCTGAATTCAAGTTCGGATTAGAGTGTAATTTTTGGATAAGGAACATCTGAGAGTACTTTGAGCATAACTTTTGATCTGGGAATCTAAATGAGGCGATTCTTGTTTTGAATTAAACTAGAGACATAAGGCTACAATTGTTATGAAGACATCGAGTTTCAATTCTGGGTTTAAGAATGTAAACTTTTGGACGGAATTAATCGTACATGGAAAATGTGTTAGAATATGGATATATCCGAACTATTTTGCGCATAACTTTTGGTGTAGTGATCCGAATTGAGCGAGGTCAGTCGTGTTGGATTCGTATGATTGAGAGGAACATTTCTTTAAGAGGAAGTTTGGACAAATTCCTTCAAATTGATAGTGCGAATCAGATCCGAAATAAATCATGTCATAAAGTAACATGTGAGGGGCATTTTGGTCTTTTTGTCAAATGTTAAATGACATGGCCCTTAAAAATCAGATGATGTCGTGGGAGAATAGAAGAGCCACGATTATTCTAGAGAAAAGAAGGAAAATAAGAAGAGAAGAGAAGATTGAAGTTTCAGATGAGAGAAAAAAAAGGGAGAAAAGAGAGAGAAAGCTAGATTTTGAAATTTAAGAGTCTTAAAGCTTGTTTTGAGTAGATTTCAGGGAAGAAGGATGAAAGAAGGTGGAAGCTCCCTCTAAAGCTCCATAAATCCGAAGTTTGAAGGAGAAAGAGGTAAGGAAAAAAATTTGGATTTTGAGTTTTTGATAAGTTTTTGGTTTAGAATCATTAGAAATGATGTGGGTTTACTAATTCCAGGATCAATTTTAGAGAATACATGTTGAAATTGATTTAATTTTGGATGAAAATTTAATTGGGATTATGCCCAAATTTTATAATTTGGGGTTTTTGGAAATTGTTAGTGTAGAATCATGAAAAATACTATGGATTGATGATATGTGAAGTTAATTTTGAAGAAATTGTATTTTATGGTATTGAATTTGGATAAATTGATTTAGGCCAATTTTAAGATTTGGGGATTTTTGAAATTGAGGATGTAGATATTTTGGAATTAATGTGAATTGATGAATTGTGACATTAATTTTGAAAATTAAGTTTTTTATGAGATTGAATTTGAGTGGATTGTTTAGGTCAAAGTTTGAATTTGGGGATTTTAGAAAGTCAGGTTTTAGAAAGCTTGGAAATATGATGATTATGAATTTCCGATAGTTAATTTTGGGAATTTCGCAATTTATGATGTGAAATTTGGATTTTATGGCTTAGGTCAATTTTAAATTGGAAGAATAAAGGCGTTGGTCAAATTGATGATCGGGACGAATTCTAGCATCATTTCGAGGTGGGTAGCATATTTATATTTTGATTTGTAAGTTATATATGACTTTTGAAAATTCAAGAAAGTGAAAGAAAAGATTTTCGCACTTTGTTCGTTTAGAATGATTTTGAAAAATTATTACAAGCTTAAATTCATTGTTTGAAATGATTTGATAAATTGATAGAAATTTCTAAAAATGCATTTGTTGTGTATGCATTGACAAATTATGCAAATTGTTGCATTGATTGAGTTAATAAATTGAATTGTATGAAGTACTTGAATTGTGAGTTTGTTTGTATTCGATGAAAAAAAAACAAGATTTTTGAAAAGTGCCTTCGGGCAATCTGAAAGTTTCAATTATGAAATATGTGTTATGTGTGTTTGGTAGGTCCCTTGTGAGTCAGTGCACTGTCTCTTTTCGTTATAGCCTTTGCCCGGCTGCCCGCTAGTGGCACGGAGCTCCGATTTCGGACTCTTTTCACGGTTGCACATGACCGTTATGCGGAAATGTGCAGTACGTCCTGTTACGGACCAAACCAGACCATTTAATGTATTATTGTGATTTGTGTTGGATGCCGCGGTATAACCCGCAAACACACGGCGCAGTATAACCTGCAAACACCTACGGGTGGGGTGTGGGGTCCAACATCAGACCATTTTGATATGTTACGTGTTTTTGATTTGTTTCTGTGTTCTGCATTCATGCTTAAAATTGAAAAATGAAAAAGTGAATTTTTGTTATGAAAAGTTTGAAAAATTGAAAGGTTTGAGGAAACCGTTTTGAAAAGTTACAAAGTTTGAAAAATTAGCCCTTTTGGCAAAAAGCTTATGAAAAATGATTTCTGCTTATTTGTCGATTTATAAATGTGTTATCCACGAGCTTTCGAGCTCACCCCCCCTTTCATCCCCATCTCCAGGTTTCGAGCAGAAGATCGGATGAAAGAATGTGAAGACGTTTGATTCGTTTTTGCATCGTTTGCATTGTATTATGAATTGAGATTTGAAATATTTTGTAAGTGGCTTGAATTGCCGTTAAGTGATTATGATGTATTTCAGAATGTATGAAGATTATGAATGAATGTATGAGAGTATGAAATTGTATATGGAATTGTGTATAAGTTTGGGAATGAGATTGAGTTATGAGATCAGTATATTGTATTATAGTTATGAGAATGTTTTAGAATTAAGATTGTGGTTGTTTCTGCTGAGATCCCGGACGGAGGGTCCGGTTGATTTTGATGATTGTTTGATTGATTGGGCTTTTAGAAGTGTATTTTTGAATACTTTGCAGGTTTGGGTTAGGATAAATGCAGCCGTTATGCTGCCAAAATTTTGATAAAATTAAAAAAAAAAAATTTATGATTTGTATGGATAAATAAGAATATGATCAGATTTAGAGATTTGCATGAGAATGATTTTTCCAAAAGTGGAATTTGGTTGTGTGATTTGAATGAGATTGACTAATGAGGTAAGAAATGAGAATAAGAAAAGAAAAAAAATATATACCGGATTTGAAATGTCTTAGGGTTTCCAACGCGATTATGTTCATTCGATCGTTTTCTGTGATTATTGTTCTCGGATGTCGGATATGTTTCAGTTTAATTGATTATTTCGTTTATCCCTGCCTTATGATTCGATTTTATTGAATTATCCGATGTGCATTGCTTTGTTTCCGATTCGAAATTTCGATGCAAAATTTCCGTTTCCATTCGCTTTTGTTTCCTTCGTTTTTCGTTTTCTGGTTGGGATCCGGTTTCCGGATCGGGTCCCAACATTCTAAGCTTCAAAGCCATCACAAACACATCAACCCAAAGACCTACCCATCTTTTGTTAGAGTAGTGCCCTAAAGGCAATCGCCTTTAGCGCGTTTTGTACAAAATTGTATACATTCTTTATAAATAAATAAAGAAAGGCATATTTCATTAATTTGATGTTCATTATTTATCAATGGATATTTATCTATAAGAAAATTAATGAAGTCCTTGATATATGAAATAGCATGAAGGAAATTATGATGTGATCATACTATTGAGATTCCTATCATGTGCAATTATGTCAAGATATCTAAATCATCCTAGTCATAGGATTCTTGAGGCTGGACATCGGAATCCGGAAAGACTAGCACATCTCAAGCTCCTTGATTTGATCAAGCAGTGGATCTCAGAAACTGTATATATGAGATATTTAGGGTTGAGATGTTGATGCTTACTAGAGGTAGTAAGTACATTGGTTGACCTGCTATGAGATCATCACATGGATGTACTATTCTAATGTCAGTGATAATCTCATCATAGCAGTGGTGCAAGTATCCTTAGACTTGAGGTACTCAAGGATATCTTGGATATTGATTATGTGCTTTGACTCCATTCCTTGTTGCCTTACAGAGGTCGCTTGTAGGGTGGTGTTTGGGTACAGTTTGAGGTATTCGAAGGTAATTGAGTAGCCAATAGAGAATTCACCACTTCTGTGATAGCAGAAGATGATACCCATGGCCTCTTGTCAGGATCATTACTTGGAAATCTCTGATCAGAGTACATATGTCGTGAAGAGTGTCTTCATTGACATATTAAGTAATGAGTCACAGGACAAGAACTGAAATCACTTGGACTAGATTTGACGTACTCAGTCTAGTAAGAGTTGACACTTTGCCCATACTCATAACCAAGTGGGGTATAGCATGGTGAAAGGACGAATTGCACGGTAATTGTCTATGGAAAGGTTCGTGATATGGTCCATGATGAATATATGTTTATTCGTCAAACCAATTACTTTCCGGTCAATTGGGGGTCATGATGTGTTGCTAGATACCGCTCATGACTTGCTTAGATTAAGTGTTGATCTAAGTGGCCAACATAACCGGGAACTTAATGGGTCACACGCATAAGAGTGTCTCGGAGAACTCGTAAAATAGTTTTGGACAGAGATCCAATAAATGGAGAGCAATCGGATTAAATGGATCCCGATGAGATCGAGATATGTCCCGATGAGATCGCGACATCGATATTGCTGAAAAACGTTTCCGGGGGTTTTTCCCATACCGGGACCCGGTAGGCCGGTAGGACCGACCCCAGTGTGACTGGACCTCTTTAGCATTTATATATATATATATATAATTAAATAAATAAATAAATAAATAATATATATATATGTGTTGAAACGTGGATGAAGGAGGAGGAAGCCTTATCTTTATTAAGCTTTATATATATATATATGGCTATACGTGGATGAGTAAAAGAAGTTTCTTCTTTTGCTTAGTCATTAGTTATATTAAATGACTAAAGACAAATGGCAAAAGGTGAGAGGAAGGTGGTTGTTCGTTGGTCTTAAAAGAAGAAGATGAAAAGAAAGTTTTTCAATGCTTTTCTTATAAGCATACGAGCATCATCTCCCAAGCTCTCCATTTTTCTCCTCTCCAAGCACTCTCCATCGTCATTCTCATTAGCTCTCCAAGAACAAGTTAAGATCTAACAGTCTTCAACTTGTTCTAGCTATTCCCGGGTCAAAGGGTTTGTCCCGGTTAGGTTCTCCGATCTCTGCGTGGATACCGTTAGAGACGGTGTCCTTTGGTCGTTTTGGTTTGACTTTGTTATATAGTCACATGGATCCTGGCTTTCGGGAAGGTCCCGGAACAAAAATTTTTGTTTTCCGCACCGTGGGCATGTGATGCTCGCATCGGGATTTTCCTACAGTGGTATCAGAGCCACTTGTGTTGTATATAACGAAGAAACCATGACTAGGTCAGAGTTCCCTATTGCTTGTGACGATGATGCATGTTGATTGAGTGAATTTCGAATTCAGTATAGAAATATAGTTTTCAAAATTTTCTTGTCCAGATATGTTCACAAGATGTTGTTGCATATGTCTGTGGAAGCTCGGGATTTATCAATGTGATTTGATATGGTTTTGCTAATTTATTCCCTAATGTTCTGGTTGCTGTCTTTGTGCACATTCCTTGAACAGGCATGTTTATAAATTCGAGAATAAATTGTATAATTTTTTTTTTCGGATTTTCTTTCAATGAAATGTCTCTAAGATGTTTATTAATGCCTATGATAAAGGAAAAATGTTTTCAAGGTGATTTACTATTTATTTGAGAATTTATTGTGTGCTTCTGGGAATAACTGTGTTGAGGAACACAGATTCTACATTAAATTAGTTGCTCAGGTTGAATACGTTTTTGATGGAAATAAATCTTGAAAATATTCATGGAGCATTTTGTGAACGTGTGGTAACCTCTGTAATGTTCTCAGAATTTATTGAAATTGTTTCAATGAGTTTTTCAAGCAAAAGGCAAAGGTTGGCAGTTTTGAGAAAGTTGCTGGAGCTGTTTTGTTTGAAATAAGAAATTGTGTAGATTTCAGTTCCAATGCCTTGGATCATTTTTAATGTGATTAAAAATGTGTTACATTGATGTTGCATGCTTGCCAAACTGATTTTCTTGAAATTGGGTTTCCAAACAATTTTTGGATGCCAAATGTGTCTTATTAGCGCCTCGTTAGTATATTCCCTTATCTTGATTGTTTTGGCCGTCACAAATTTTGTGACCAGTGCCGAAGTAGTCTTGATAAAGTGTAGACTACCTAGAGATACTTAGGGTAATAGTTTGATATTCACAAAATTATTTGGAAATCTAAATGAATAAGAGTGTATTCATCGATTTCAAGTTTTTCATGTATAGTTTGACTATATATGGTAAGAAACAATGAAAGTGTTTCATTGGTACATCAAGGTAAAGTGTATTAAACTTGGTGTTGTGAATTTGAACTACACGGATTGAGAAATTAGCCGATTAGATAGCAATTTCACACGGATAAGTCGACTTACATATGCACAAGTTGACTTGTCCGCAGTACCTTTTATAAGTCGTAAGTCGACTTGCAGTGTTACAAGTCGACTTGTTCGTGCACAGTTGCATAAGTCGACTTACACTTGCATAAGTCGACTTATACAGAGGCATAAGTCGACTTATACATACACAAGTCAACTTACAACATGCATAGGTGGGATGATGGATGATTTTAGGTATAGATTCAATGTGATTGATGAATTGCCCTAAATCATTCCATATAGTCATGGTGACTATAATCCTATAGCTTGGTGAAGAAGTAGATGAGACCTGAAAACCCTCACACTTAATATGAAAACTCACGTCTTTCATTAATATGGGGAGAACCAGAGTTCTTATAGAGTTGGGTTGTTGGGTAAACCCAAGCTCACTCTATACGAATATGTTCGAACCATGAAAATAAGATTTTTGGATTAATGGGTCGGTTTTCACTAGAAGCGTTGATTTGTTGAGTAAACTCCAGGTCAACGTGGACAGAGGCAAAATTGGGTAGTGTACATCAGATGTACGCGCATCAAGAGTTGATAACCCAATGGGTGTGCATACATCACGAGTTGATAGCACTAGTCGATAGTTGCATCTATAAAGTAATTGGTATGACCGATACCTGTCGATTGATCTAAGGTGGCTTGTTGGGTAAACCCAAGGTCATTTTATTAATTTTGGATATCTATGATGCAATTGGTATGACTGATACCTACCGATTGACCTAAGATGGCTTGTTGGGTAAACCCAAGGTCATTGTTAGTAATATCGGATATCGACCCACTAGGACATTTTGTCATAATGTTTCTTGGATTCGAACTGAGGGTTATGGATTCTTTGAAACTAGTGGGAGCCATATGCATGTCATGCAAGTCCTTATGATCATGCATTTAATTCTATTCTAACATTCTTTCTCTCTTTCTCTTTAGGTTGATTGAAGATGACTTCAAGTGTGAACTTGCGCTCGCTTATGGACTCAAACAAATTAACTGGACCAAATTTTTTCGATTGGCTGAGAAATATGAGAATTGTTCTCAGATCTGAGGAACTGGGATATGTCCTTGATGTTCCACTTCCTGATCCACCTGCTGTTGATGCTTCTGATGAGGATCAGAAAGTTTATCGAAAGCATCTCAAAGACAGTGACATAGCAACCTATATTATGCTTACCTCGATATCACCAGAGCTGCAGAAGCAGCATGAGTCTATGGATGCTCATACCATAGTGTTTCATCTTAGGGAGCTGTTTGATGAGCAAGCCCGGTCTGAAAGGTTCGAGACCTCGAGGTTACTCTTCACTACTAAGATGACTCCAGGTTCATCTGCAGTGCAGTATGCAATGAAGATGAATGGGTATATTGAGAGGTTGGCTGTCTTAGGTTTTGTCATGGATTATGAATTAAGTGTTGACTTAATTCTAGTTGGATTGTCTGATAGTTATTCACAGTTTGTGTTAAACTATCAGATGAATCAAATATTCACGACAATCCTCGAGTTGATCAATCGCCGAGGCAAGCAGAGCAAGCTATCAAGAAGGATAGCAAGCAAGTGCTTATGGTGGACTCTTCTTCGGTTCCAAGAAAAGAAAGCAAGAAGAAGAGGTCTAAGAAATCGAAAGGAAGTATAGCCAAGAAGAAAACCAAAGAGGCGCACTAAAGGAACTTGCTTCCATTGTGGCAAGGCCGCCTTTGGAAGAGGAACCGTAAAGTCTATCTGGAGGAATTGAAGCAGAAGAAGGCATCGATGCCTCGACTTCTTCGGTATGTTTGTCATTGAGGTTAATCTGTTTCGATCATGACATATGGGTATTAGATACGGTTGTGGCTCTCACATATGCAATGATATGCGGGGCCTCGAGGACGATGAGCGACTCGTGAAGGAGAACTAGACCTGCGTGTGGGAAATGGAGCAAGAGTTGCTGCATTAGCCTTAGGCACTTACTTTTTGTCACTCCCCACTGGGCTTGTAATTAAATTGTGTTAGATCGCGTATGGTCCGAGTATTCACAATACGCTGCGGAAAAGACCATACAAAAACATCAGTATAATCGAAAACACGAAAGATTAATGAAAATACCTTATTTTCGTGAATGGATTGCTTCTTTTCGGATTCCAAGACACTGCAAAAATGCGAATGCCCTCTACCGGTATCCATATGAGCATGCACGATCCGGGCTGCGGCTGTTGTGTGCTAGCACGTTCAGAAACTCTTCCGAACACCGCACGATTATTCTCTCGGATGGCGGCTAGGGTTTTCTGACAATTGTTTCATCAACCTAATGAGACCTAAGCTTCTCTATTTATAGAGAAACCCTAATCTCATTCAGGCCCTATTAAGTTTCAGCCCATTATATCATATATAATAAGAGCCCGACAACTTAATTAAATCTAGCCCAATAAATATATCTAAATATATTTATTCAACACCTAATAAATTAGGCCCAAGAGAATAAGCCCAGATCACATCACTCTTTGTATGCGACCACAGCAGGCTCATTTGATGTTGGCAATGGGCTTGATTACACTTCAAGGCTCATAAGTCATAAGCGGCCTCTAGCAAGACATTATGACTACCCAAATCAAATGAGGATCGATAATCCGATTTAACCTGTAACTATGGTTATAGGCTCAGTCCTTTTGTAACACGATATCAAGATTAATCACAAGGCATGGTACATGTCAACCTTTGATTAATCATAGTTTGTTGATCTCCAAGTTGACTGATTATAACAAATGAAATTGATGACTCTTCATCAATTCATTTGAGCACGGCCATGCATTTCTTCAGTCACACTTGTCAAGAGGCCCAAATGATATCTCTCTCATTTAAGAGAGGTACAAATCCCATCTACGTCATTCACATCCCTCTGCATGATTCATTTAGTGTCCAACATAAGACTATATGTTATTCGGTTAAAATAACTTAGTCTAATATCAAAACACTAAATTCCTCATGTAGGAACCATGATGACTTCAGTCAAAGGACTAAAGTCAAACCATATAAAGAATCACTAATGACATGAAACCATGTAGTATTCTTTATGTGGGTCGATCCAATATATGTTCTCTAACATATATCTATGTTTCGATTTGATATCTCATATCCATGATCAAGAAACGTGATCATCAATCGAACACATACTAGTCTTAATTCATTATTGTTCCACCAATAATGATCGACCAGGGACAGTCTAGAATAGTATTATAACGCTTATGGTTTTACTATCAAGTCACATACTTGATGACATAAGTTTAATACCATTCATGGAATGTAAATCACATTACATGAAATACATGCATATATGAAGGAATACCTCTTAATATATTATTAACAAGTCATAATGTTAATACATGAATCACAAATATCCATTGGCCTAGGGCACACTACTAACAATCTCCCACTTGCACTAGGCCTAATCGGTCAGATATCTAATACCCATAGACCTCGTATGACTCTCATGTTTAGGCTGTGGAAGAGGCTTAGTAAGTGGATCGGCAATGTTATCATCTGTGCCTACTTTGCATATCTTCACGTCTCTCTCCTAATGATTTCTCTAATCGATGGAAACGTCTGAGTACGTGTTTGGATCTATGATGTGAGTTTTGTTCCTTAGCCTGTGCTATAGCCCCATTATTATCACAATAAAGGTCTATAGGACTTGCAATGCTATGAACAACTCCAAGCTCAGTAATGAACTTCCTAATCCATACGACTTCCTTAGCTGCATCCGAGCGACAATGTACTCGACTTGGTTGTAGAATCAACAACGATGTCTTGCTTTGAACTTTTCAAGCTCACTACACCTCCATTCAAGCAGAACACAAAACTGATTGCGATCCGAAATCATCTATATCGATCGAAAACCAAAGATCGGTGTAACCATTTACAACTAGCTCTCCTTCAAGTCCTCCATAGACTAGGAACATATCCTTAGTTCTTCTCAAGTACTTAAGGATGTTCTTAACTGCTATCCAGTGACTCTCACCATAATTAGATTGGTATCTACTTGTTATGCTCAAAACATATGAGACATCTGGTCGAGTACATAACATGGCATACATGATAGATCCAATTGCAGATGCATATGGAATCTTACTCATGCGCTCAAGCTCCTTATCTGAAGTAGGACAATCCTTCTTAGAAAGCTTGATTCCATGTGACATAGGCAAGAATCCTCTCTTGGAATCTTGCATACTGAACCTTTTCAGTACCTTATCTATGTATGTACTCTGACTTAGACCTATAAGCTTTCTTGATCTATCTCTATAGATCTTAATGCCTAAAACATAGGCAGCCTCACCTAAGTCTTTCATTGAGAAACGTTTCCTTAACCAAATCTTGACACTCTGTAAGGTCAGAATATCGTTTCCAATGAGTAATATGTCATCAACATATAAAGATAAAAAGACAACAGCACTCCCACTAACCTTTTTGTAAACACAAGGTTCATCTTCATTCTTGATGAATCCAAACTCTTTGACAACTTCATCAAAACAAAGATTCCAGCTTCTTGATGCTTGCTTCAATCCATAAATGGATCTTTGAAGCTTGCACACCTATCCCGAATTCTTAGTGTTAGCCCCAAATTTTTTTTTTTTTTAAATTTAAGCATGATTAGATTAATTGAGTAAGTTAAGTTAGCGTAAATTGAATTGAGATTTAATTAACATGTGATAGCATTAATGAGTTGGGTGAAGAATTAATGGAATTAAATGAGTTAGTTAGGTTTTAATGAGGTAGGAAAGAAAAGAAAGATAAAATGGGCTTAAAGATAATTGGGCCTAAGTAAGTTGTAGGACAAAGAGGAAATAAAGAGGAAGAAGAAGAAGGGAGTTAGACTTGGGCCTTTGGGCTTGGGTTAAATGAAGAAGGAGTATAAAAGGAGAAAGAAAGAAGTAAGTTAGGAGGGAAAGGAAGAGGAAAAACGAAAATAGAAGAGGAAGAGGAAGAGAACATAGTAAAGAGGAAAGAAGAAGGAGAAAAGAAAGCCTTGGCTAGGGTTTTGATTTTTTCAAGAGATTTAGCAAGTGTTTGAAGAAAGTTCAAAGAGAAAGAAGATAGAGGAGGAGCTAAGCTTCACTTTGAACCAAGAAACCACTTGTTTGGTTAAGGAATCAAGGTAAGTTATATTTTCAAGGTTAAGTTTTGTTGGTTTTATAGTTTAAAAGCTTAGAAAGAAGATGGGTTTAGTGATTCTAGGTTAATTTCATGATTTAAGTTCATGGGGTTTTCAATTTTAGAAACCCTAAATGATATGAGGTTCTTTTCTTGTTATGGTTGAAGTGGGACAAGAAAGAAGAGAAGAGCAAGAGGAGGAACTCCATTAGCAAAGATTTAACAAGTCTAAAAGGTGGGTTTCATATTTATCTTTATGTATATAAGCTACAAATGCAAATTAATGCATGACATTAATGAGTTTCACCTACTTGAAAGTTATATTAAATATGTGTGATTTAATGATTGCGATAAATGCTTGATGAATGAATATGATGAAAGGCATGAATGATGTATGAAAAGATGATTTCAAAGAAACGATGAATTGGACAAGAACAGTCCAATTTTATGATTTTGCATGATGGTTATGTTATGTGGGTAAGGTATAGTCCTAAGAACGAATCACGTGCACGTCGACCATGAAGCCTTCGCCCTTTGCCTGATTGTGGCATAGGATGATCCAACATTTTGGACTCCTCAAGATTTGCCCATATAGACACATAAAATGAGACTATATGGTTGCCAAGAATAAGGACTTACCGAGCCATTTGATGTGTTGTTTATGTGAATTACATGAAAATGCAAGAATTATGAATGTTTGAATTGTGAAAAAATCATGTTTGAATATTGATGAACTTTGCATGATGAATGTATTATAATTTAATGAATGAATGCAAAAGTATGAATAACTAAATAGACTTGCTTGATAGATAAATATAAATGTGTTACCCACGGAGTGAAAGCTCACCCCTCAACTCTACAGAAATGAGAAGGATCCCGAGGAGCAAGCTTAAAGGCACTTACTCCAAGATTTTCTTTTGGTTTTGTATTTGAAATGATTTTGGTAAAAACAATGCTTTAGTAGCATTTTAAGAATGATACTGTATTTTGAAACTTCATTGTAATTGGGCTTAAAATGCCCACTAAAGCATTGTATGAATATGACATGAGTTGATGATGATGGAATGAATGCAAATGAAATGCAAGTATGCTAAGTTCAAATGTATTTTGAGAATTTGCATGTTTAAGAAAATTGCATCATTATTATAGTTTGGATTTGATTAGATGATTAAGAGTGTGGCTGTTGCTTAGAATGGCATTTGAAGATACCTTAGGGTTTAAACATATTATATGAGGTTGTATGATGAGTTTTTTGCAGGTGGAAGTATTAGGATTGATAAATTGGTTAGTTGTATTTTGAGGAAGTGCTGCCAAATTTTCCTAAAACTTGACAGAACTTCGCCCCAGTTTTTGACCTTTGTAGGACTTGAATTAGATAATGAGCCTTCATGAATATTGTAGTAGAAGATTAGAGCTTTCCAAGGGTATATCGTTTGCTAAATTTGGATATCGGAGTCAAAAGATATGATCTATATAAGTAGACATGTGCTGGATAGAAAAACCAGCTGATAGAAAAACCAGCTGATAGGAAAACCAGATGATAGGAAAACCAGATGATAGGAAAACCAGATGATAGCAAAAACAACTGATAGAAAAAAACCAGATGATAGAACAATCAGCTGATCGAAAAACCAACTGATCGAAAAACCGGTGATAGGAAAAACCGGATGATAGCAAAACCGGTGATAGAAAAAAAACAGATGATAGAACAATCAGCTGATCGAAAAACCAGCTGATAGGAAAACCAGATGATAGGAAAACCAGATGATAGCAAAAACAGTTGATAGAAAAAAAAACCAGCTGATAGAAAAATCAGCTGATAGAAAAAAACCAGATGATAGCAAAACCGGTGATAGGAAAACCAGATGATAGCAAAACCAAAGTGATAGAAAACCAGATGATAGAAACCAGACGATAGAAAACCAGATGATAGAAAAGTGGACTCTACAGAATGTAAGAGATAGAATCAGCCTTTGTAGTCTTCATGAGAGTTGTAGATCTAGATGTCTACTTTCATATGGTGAAAGAATGAACACATTTAGACCTCTAGATTAAAAATTATAGAAATCGCGCCAAAAGAGTTTCACTTCGATTTTGGAAGTGAGCAAGGTCCATTGTTTTGGGCATAATTTTCTCATACGACCTCCAAAAGAGGCGAGGCTTGAACCGTTAGTTTTCTAAGACGTGTATCTGTCCCCATATTACAATTTATATCATTTGGAGTTAAATTGAGAAAGTTTGTATTAAAAGAAGTGGGAGGTCAGTTAAGAGAGCATGTTTCGGGTATGAACTTCTTTAGTTTTTGTTGATATCTTGAGTTATAGAACTCGGATTGAAGAAATTCTTTTCTTAATTTAAACAAGAGTCATAAGAGTATGATGTACAAGGGAGATCAATATGCAATTAGGGTTAAGTTAAATGAACCCTACAAGACAAATGATCAAGTATCATGTTCTTTGGTTCAAGATTTGGATTCCGGTAACGGGATCCAACAGTTGGGGTTCGGTCTACGGGTCGGGTCCTAACACTTAGGATGGACAAAAACCCTCAAGCTGTATCATATATACATCCTCAAGTAAGTTTCCATTAAGGAAAGTCGTTTTGACATCCATTTTCCATATCTCATAATCATAGTATGCAGCTATGGCAATAAGAATTCTAATGGATTTATCATGACCACTGGAGAAAATGTCTCATCATAATCAATTCCATGAACTTGTCGATAACCTTTAGCAACAAGTCTTGCTTTATAAGTGTGCACATTTCTATCCATGTCGAGTTTCTTTTTGAAAACCCATTTGCATCCAATGGTCTTCAAGCCATCAAACGGATCAATCAAAGTCCAAACTTGATTGTCATACATGGATTGCATCTCTGCTTTCATGGCCTCTAACCATTTAGCAGATTCTGGACTTTCCATAGCTTCTTGATAGGTTATGGGCTCATTATGATCGATGAGCATCACATTATCATCATCAGTAACGAGAAATCCATATCTCTCGGGTTCATGACGAATCCTATCAGATCTACGTAGGCCTTGTGTTATTGAAGACCGCCATCAACGAACTTGTGAGCTCGCTTCAATCTCCTTTTCGAGCTCAATGTCATTTTGTGAAACTTGAATTTCTTCAAGTTTATACGTTACTCCACTGTTTCCTTTGAAACAAATTCCTTCTCTAAGAAGAAACCATTTCAAGCAACAAACACTTTGTTCTCTGATGGGATGTAAAAGTAATATCCTTTAGTTTCCTTAGGATATCCCACAAAATAACATTTTTCAGATTTGGGTGCCAACTTGTCAGCAATTGGACGCTTCACATAAGCCTCACAACCCCAAATCTTTAGAAAAGATAAATTGGGACGCTTCCCAGTCCATATCTCATAAGGTGTCTTTTCTACAGCCTTTTAAGGAATACGGTTCAATATGAATGCTACGGTTTCTAAAGCATAGCCCCAGAAGTATTTTGGAAGATCAGTTTGACTCATCATTGATCGAACCATATCCAATAGAGTTCGATTTCTCCTTTCAGAAACACCATTCCATTGAGGAGTTCCTGGAGGAGTCAATTGTGAAACGATTTCACAATCCTTAAGATAATCATCAAACTCTTGGCTTAAATATTCACCTCCTCGATCGGATCAAGGATTTTAATATTCTTGCAAGTGATTTTGTACTTCATTCTTATACTCTTTGAACTTTTCAAAAGATTCAGATTTGTACTTCATTAAATAGACATACCCATATCTATTAAATAGACATACCCATATCTACTGAAGTCATCTGAAAAAGTAATGAAATACAAATAACCTCTCTTTCAGCTCTTCCAAACGGAGTTTGCAGTTCTTTTTCCAATGACCAGGTTCATTGCAGTGAAAGCAAACTCCCTCCTTGGGTGCCTTTAGTCTTAGCTTTAGGCTTGGGCTTGGACTTGGACTTGGGTACTTTACCTTGTTCTTTTCTATGCCCTTCCTTTTGAAAACCTTTCCCTTTTGAACCACAAGAACTTCATTGGTGGTCTTAACCTTTCCCTTTAAGTTCTCTTCAACAGTTTTCAGCATCCCATGCAATTCTTCAATGGACTTCTCCATATTATGCAAGTTGTAGTTAAGAATGAACTAATCATATTCATCAGTCAAAATTGATAGAATAAGATCAGTTGTCAATTCTTGACTAACAAGTGCACCTAATTTCTCAAGATGATGAATGTAACTCTTCATCTTGAGAACATGAGCACTCACGGATGTGCCAGGAATCATCTTGCATGAATTCAATGCTTTAGTGGTTCTAAACCTCTCTTGGCGTGCTTGCTCTTGAAACATAGTTTTCAATTGAGCAAGCATGTCATAGGCCTCCATTTCCTCTAAATCCTTCTGAAGGTCAGAGATTATGGCGCCTAACATAAGGCATGACACATCCGTAGAGTCTTTGATATGCTTCGTGTAAGCATCCTTTTGAGCCTTAGGTGCAATTGCTGGGGTTCCTCAGGGATGGGCTCTTCTAAGACATAAAGCTTTCTTTCTTGCTTGAGAACAATTCTCAAGTTCCTATACCAATCTAGGAAATTTGTTCCATTAACTTTTTTTTTCTCTAAGATAGATCGCATAGAAAGGTTTGTGGATGGAGTAGCCATAATCTACAAGAATTATGCAATAAGGGTCAACATTCATATATTATGAGGTATTAGCTCCCACTCAAATAAATAACCCTCAATTGACGAATGGGAGAAGCAAGATCCATATTTCACTAAGTCCTAAGAAAGCTTTGGCTTAACACTCAAGACTTAGTTATTTAGGTAGAAAACTCTTTTCAATTACATCACATGTAACTCTTGATGGGCTTATGTTAAAATACATCTTATGTACGACATGTATGTATAAACCCAATCTTATGCCCTAAGCCCAAAACCGTTTTGATAGCTTAGTCAAGTTTAACCATACTTTACCTATGAATAGCACCATTATTCAAATGTCTTCCCTAGATGATCCCTACATGCCTTGCTTTGGAAAAAACCCACATAAGGATAATCTAGAGATAAACATTGGTAAAGATTTATGGAAGGCATATAAACTTGAAATTATCATGAGGGTAATTCAATTACTAATCCTATTAGTAAGGGTGTTTGTACTATGCTAGTTCTAATCTTATACTACAACATACTTGAGTATATATATATTAGAAGCATAGCATAGTAATTTACACATAAATATAAATATTCAAAAAATATAAATAAACACATGCAAAACCACCCATAATATATGACACGCAACGAACTAATACGTGTAATAAACACGGCGGTCCCGCTAGTCGGTTAGCGGGCGGTGGTCGAGGGAAGCCCACTTGCGGGGTGTGGGCAAATACCAACCAAAAAAATTAATTAGAATCAATATAATTATTAATCTTAATCAAATTAAGAAAAATAATTATCTTTGAATTGATTTTGAATTTTAAAACAATTTTAAAATTATGTTTAGAATTTAATTAAATTAAGAATACATTATTCCTAATTTAATTATTTCTTTTAAGTTTAAGTCATACTTATACTAGTAACCAAACAAACCCATTCTTACACCTATTGCCAAACATATCCTTCTTCATCTTTAAGAAAACCCTAAAATCAAAAGGAGTATTGTGCCACCGCCGTCCATAGCCATGCCGCCATCATCCGGGTTCATCGCCCATCAACGATCGGTTCTCAAATCGCCGTTGTCTGCATTTGCTTCCTCACCGTTGACTTGTCGACCCACCGTCGCCCCACGCCGGTGGCGACTTCCACGCTGTCGGTGCTGCTACCCGTAGGTACAGCCAATCACCTCGCACCAGCAACGATCGTCGTTGGTGGACGACAGCCGCTGGTGAGTTTTCAAAACTCACTAGCCGTATTCCCAGATCCACCAGAAAACCAAAACGCAAACGCAAGGCAAGAAGAGACACAAATCGTGCAACACAGGCAGTAAACACACGAAATAAAAATCGCAAGTATATGGAAAAACAAATTTTCCAGGAAGGCAGATAATAGGTGCGGAAATATTAGGGATTTGTTCTCTGAGCATATACGAAAGATAACTTTCCAGATCTGGGTTTTGCAAGACCATCTATTCCTTGTGTTTTTCAAAACCAGAACACAACCACATAAACGCCAACCTCGCTAATGGGGCGCTCCTTTGGGGAAGCTAACGGTGACGATGGGTTTCTCAAACCCAACTTCCAGAATAAAAATTCCAATAAGCATTAAGAACTCCAGAACAATTCTAGGGTTCATAATCAAAAGCTATAGGGTTTATTCAGTTTTCATCTGAAACACTTTTTCAGACATTAATCGCAAACCTTTTTGCAATTCAATTCCAAAATTCCAATCAATAACAATCCGAAAACAATATGCATGAAAATAAATCATATTCGTATCATGCATACAGAAGAACCTGGCTCTGATACCACTGTTAGATCGCGTATGGTCCGAGTATTCACAATACGCTGCGGAAAAGACCATACAAAAACATCAGTATAATCGAAAACACGAAAGATTAATGAAAATACCTTATTTTCGTGAATGGATTACTTCTTTTCGATTCCAAGACACCGCAAAATGCGAATGCCCTCTACCGTATCCATACGAGCATGCACGATCCGAATTGCGCATTGTTGTTGTGCTAGCACGTTCAGAAACTCTTCCGAACACCGCACGATTATTCTCTCGGATGGCGGCTAGGGTTTTCTGACAATTGTGTCGTCAACCTAATGAGACTTAAGCTTCTCTATTTATAGAGAAACCCTAATCTCATTCAGGCCCTATTAAGTTTCAGCCCATTATATCATATATAATAAGAGCCCGACAACTTAATTAAATCTAGCCCAATAAATATATCTAAATATATTTATTCAACACCTAATAAATTAGGCCCAAGAGAATAAGCCGGATCACATCACTCTTTGTGTGCGACCACAGAGGCTCATTTGATGTTGGCAATGGGCTTGATTACACTTGAGGCTCATAAGTCATAAGCGGCCTCTAGCAAGACATTATGACTACCCAAATCAAATGAGGATCGATAATCCGATTTAACTCAGTAACTATGGTTATAGGCTCGATCCTTTGTAACACGATATCAAGATTAATCACAAGGCATGGTACATGTCAACCTTTGATTAATCATAGTTTGTTGATCTCAAGTTGATGATTATAACAAATGACATTGATGACTCTTCATCAATTCATTTGAGCACGGCCATGCATTTCTTCAGTCACACTTGTCAAGAGGCCCAAATGATATCTCTCTCATTTAAGAGAGGTACAAATCCCATCTACGTCATTCACATCCCTCTGCATGATTCATTTAGTGTCCAACATAAGACTATATGTTATTCGGTTAAAAATAACTTAGTCTAATATCAAAACACTAAATTCCTCATGTAGGGAACCATGATGACTTCAGGTCAAAGGACTAAAGTCAAACCATATAAAGAATCACTAATGACATGAAACCATGTAGTATTCTTTATGTGGGTCGATCCAATATATGTTCTCTAACATATATCTATGTTTCTGATTTGATATCTCATATCCATGATCAGTAAAACGTGATCATCAATCAGAACACATACTAGTCTTAATTCATTATTGTTCCACCAATAATGATCGACCAGGGACAGTCTAGAATAGTATTATAACGCTTATGGTTTTACTATCAAGTCACATACTTGATGACATAAGTTTAATACCATTCATGGAATGTAAATCACATTACATGAAATACATGCATATATGAAGGAATACCTCTTAATATATTATTAACAAGTCATAATGTTAATACATGAATCACAAATATCCATTGGCCTAGGGCACACTACTAACAAATTGGATGAATGTTATTTTGTACCTGCATTAACAAAGAACATATTTTCTGTTTCTTGTTTAATAGAGCTGGTTTCCATTTGACTTTTAGTAACAATGGTTGTTCTATTAGTTTGAATGGAATGCTTTATGGTACTGGTACATTATGCAATGGAATTTACATATTAGATATGTCACATCCAATTATGAATGTCAATGACACGAAAAGACATAAACGAGATAATTTAAAATCAACTTACTTATGGCATTGTCGCCTTGACCATATAAATGAGAGACGCATAGCTAAGCTCCATAAGAGTGGAAGTTTAGGGTCATTTGATTATGAATCATATGAAACATGTGAATCTTGTTTATTAGGCAAGATGACTAAGTTGCCCTTTAAGGGAAAGGGTGAACGAGCGACTGGAGTATTAGACCTAATACATTCAGATGTACGTGGTCCGATGTCCATCCATGCTAGAAGTAGTTGTCTTCACTTCATTACCTTTATCGATGATTATTCTCGATATAGGTACCTGTATCTGATGAGATACAAATCTGAAGCATTTGAAAAGTTCAAACAATTCAGAAATGAAGTAGAAAACCAACTTGGGAAAAGTATCAAGACATTACGATCTGATCGTGGTGGCGAATACTTAGACCAAGAGTTTTTGGATTATCTCAGAGATAATGGGATTTTATCTCAATGGACTCCTCCTTACACACCACAGCATAATGGTGTGGCAGAAAGGAGAAATCGAACCTTGTTAGACATGGTACGATCAATGATGGGCTTTGCAAAGTTACCAAAATCCTTTTGGGGATATGCACTCGAGACAGCTGTTTACTTGCTAAATAGAGTTCCATCAAAGACAGTTGATGTTACTCCATATTAGATGTGGACTAACAAAAGACCCTATCTTACTCATTTGAAAGTTTGGGGTTGTCCTGCTTATGTGAAGCGGACACAGTCAGATAAACTTGATGCAAAATCTGACAAGTGTTTGTTCGTAGGATATCCTAAAGAAACAATGGGATATCAGTTCTACCTTGCTGAGGAACAAAAGGTGTTTGTTTCAAAGCATGTTGTCTTTTTAGAGAAAGAGTTTCTTTTACAAGAAGACAGTGGGAGCAAAATTGAGCTTGAAGAAGTTCAAGATACTCGAACAGACGTAGATCAACTACCTGAACCTGAAACTGTGACTCATACAAATGAAGTAACAGTTCAACCTTCTACAACACACAAAATTCGTAGGTCACGTAGGATACGCTCTGCTCCCTAGAGATATGGATTTCGTGAATGAACATAATAACGTATTGCTCATAGAAGATGATGAGCCTACCACCTATGAAGAGGTTCTGAAGAGTTCAGAGTCTGAGAAATGGCTTCAAGCCATGAAGTCAGAAATGGATTCCATGTATGAAAACGAAGTATGGACTTTGGTTGAGACACCCAAAGGAATCAAACCCATAGGGTGCAAATGGGTTTTCAAAAAGAAAACCGACATGGATGATAATGTAATTACCTATAAAGCAAGGCTTGTGGCTAAAGGTTTTCGTCAAAGACAAGGAGTTGACTACGACGAGACCTTCAGCCTAGTAGCAATGCTTAAATCCATTAGGATACTCCTAGCCATTGCCACTCATTATGATTATGAGATATGGTAAATGAATGTGAAGACAGCTTTCCTAAATGGGAATCTAGCAGAGGATGTGTATATGACATAACCTGAGGGCTTCATCTCCTATGATGGCGAAAAGGTATGCAAGCTTCAGAAATCCATCTATGGATTGAAACAAGCATCCAGGAGTTGGAATATCCGTTTTGATGAGGTAATCAAAGAGTTTGGTTTCTCACAAAATCCAGATGAACACTGTGTGTATAAGAAGGTTGATGGGACCGCAATCGTATTCCTTATGCTATATGTAGATGACATATTATTACTAGGAAACGATGTCTCGATGCTACAATCAGTGAAGATTTGGTTATCCAAACAATTTTCCATGAAAGACCTTGGTGAAGCAACTTATATCCTTGGGATAAGGATCTATAGAGATAGATCCAAAAGATTGCTTGGTCTTTCACAATCAATGTACATAGACAAGATGCTAAAGAGGTTTAGCATGGAACAATCCAAGAGAGGGTACCTTCCCATCACTCATGGGATAACACTCTCGAAATCTATGTGTCCTAAGACACAAGATGAGAGGATGCGCATGGATATGATCCCGTATGCATCTGCGGTAGGATCTATCATGTACGCAATGCTATGTACGAGACCCGATGTATCATATGCTCTAAGTGTTACGAGCAGATACCAATTGGATCCTGGTGAGGGTCACTGGGTGGCTGTCAAGAATATTCTGAAGTACTTGCGAAGGACTAAGGATGTTTTCTTGATATATGGAGATGGAGATCTCAAAGTGAGCGGGTATACAGATGCCAGTTTTCAATCTGATAAGGATGATTCCAAATCCCAATCAGGTTACATATTCACACTGAACGGCGGGACAGTCAGTTGGAAGAGTTCCAAACAAGAGACGACTGCTGATTCAACGACCAAGGCAGAGTACATTGCCGCTTCAGACGCAACAAAGGAAGCAGTTTGGATCAAGAAGTTCATTTCTGAACTTGGTGTGGTTCCTAGCAGTGATGGGCCCATACAGTTGTATTGTGACAACAATGGGGCTATTGCGCAGGCGAAGGAACCAAGGTCTCATCAACGATCCAAACACGTACTCCGCAGATATCACCTGATCAGGGAGATCATTGGTCGAGGTGATGTGCAGATAGAGAGAATTCCCACAGAGCAGAATATTGCTGATCCGTTGACAAAGCCATTGTCACAGAAGAGTTTTGATTCTCATGTACTCGCCTATGGTATTAGATATCAAGGCGATTGGCTTTAGGTCAAGTGGGAGATTGTTAGAGTAGTGCCCTAAAGGCAATCGCCTTTAGCGCGTTTTGTACAAAGTTGTGTACATTCTTTATAAATAAATAAAGAAAGGCATATTTCATTAATTTGATGTTCATTATTTATGAATGGATATTGATCTATAAGCAAATTAATGAAGTCCTTGATATATGACATAGCATGAAGGAAATTATGATGTGATCATACTATTGAGATTCCTATCATGTGCAATTATGTCAGTATCTAAATCATCCCTAGTCATAGGATTACTGAGAGTGGACATCGGTAATCCGGAAAGACTAGCACATCTCAAGCTCCTTTATTTGATCAAGCAGTGGATCTCAGAAACTGTACATATGAAATATTTAGGGTTGAGATGTGGATGCTTACTAGAGGTAGTAAGTACATTGGTTGACCTGCTATGAGATCATCACATGGATGTACTATTCTAATGTCAGTGATAATCTCATCATAGTAATGGTGCAAGTATCCTTAGACTTGAGGTACTCAAGGATATCTTGGATACTGATTATGTGCTTTGACTCCATTCCTTGTTGCCTTATAGAGGTCGCTTGTAAGGTGGTGCTTGGGTACAGTTTGAGGTATTCGAAGGTAATTGAGTAGCCAATAGAGAATTCACCACTTCTGTGATAGCAGAAGATGATACCCATGGCCTCTTGTCAGGATCATTACTTGGAAATCTCTGATCAGAGTACATATGTCGTGAAGAGTGTCTTCATTGACATATTAAGTAATGAGTCACAGGACAAGAACTGAAATCATTTGGACTAGATTTGACGTACTCAGTCTAGTAAGAGTTGACACTTTGCCCATACTCATAACCAAGTGGGGTATAGCATGGTGAAAGGACGAATTGCACGGTAATTGTCTATGGAAAGGTTCGTGATATGGTCCATGATGAATATATGTTTATTCGTCAAACCAATTACTTTCCGGTCAATTGGGGGTCATGATGTGTTGCTAGATACCGCTCATGACTTGCTTAGATTAAGTGTTGATCTAAGTGGCCAATATAACCGGGAACCTAATGGGTCACACGCATAAGAGTGTCTCGGAGAACTCGTAAAATAGTTTTGGATAGAGATCCAATAAATGGAGAGCAATCGGATTAAATGGATCCCGATGAGATCGAGATATGTCCCGATGAGATCGCGACATTGATATTCTTTGAAAAACGTTTAGGAGGTTTTTCCCATCTGGGACCCAGTAGGCGGTAGAGGACCAACCCAGATATGATGGACCACTTCAGCATTTATTTATATATATATATATAATTAAATAAATAAATAAATAAATAATATATATATGTGTTGAAACGTGGATGAAGGAGGAGGAAGCCTTATCTTTATTAAGTTTTTTTTTTTTATATATATATATGGCTATATGTGGATGAGTAAAAGAAGTTTCTTCTTTTGTTTAGTCATTAGTTATATTAAATGACTAAAGACAAATGGCAAAAGGTGAGAGGAAGGTGGTTGTTCGTTGGTCTAAAAAGAAGAAGATGAAAAGAAAGTTTTTCAATGCTTTTCTTATAAGCATACGAGCATCATCTCCCAAGCTCTCCATTTTTCTCCTCTCCAAGCACACTCCATCGTCATTCTCATTAGCTCTCCAAGAACAAGGTAAGATCTAGCAGTCTTCAACTTGTTCTAGCTATTCCCGGGTCAAAGGGTTTATCCCGGTTAGGTTCTCTGATCTCTGCGTGGATACCGTTAGAGACGGTCTCCTTTGGTCGTTTTGGTTTGAGTTTGTTATATAGTCACATAGATCTTGGCTTTCGGGAAGGTCCCGGAACAAAAATTTTTGTTTTCCGCACCGTGGGTATGTGATGCTTACACCGGGATTTTCCTACATCTTTTTCACCCAAAAACCCTAAATCATCGATTCTGCTACATTCTCCCTTCTCTAGGTTAAAATCTAACCAAAACAAAGTTAAACGAAGCATGACTTACCCGGAAATAGCTTCAAACTATTGGAAATCGCTGAAATCACAAAACTCTCTCTTCCTCTTCTCTTCTCCCTCTCACCGACGGCTCCTCTCTTCCTTTCTTCTTTCCTTTTTCTAATTTCTTCCTCTTAAACCTAAAGACATGGAACAAAGACCATAATACCCCTCTTAGCTAAGCCCAAATCCATTCCAACATAAGTAAACTTCCCAAAAGGCCCTCATATCTTTTTACCCTTTTAATCCTCATTTAACCACAATTAAACCGTAATACACCTCAATTATCCACTAATACTCCAAAATAAATCAAACGAAACCATAAACACATAATTATCAAAAGCCATGCTTAATGATATCATAAAAAAAATTTCGGGGTCTAACATTCAATGCATGTTGTTTAATCATTTATGCAAATGGAATGTTTTAGGAATGGCATTGCATCGTTTAGGTGCAATGTCAAGGATTTGGATTGAGGCTAAAATAGAGGCATTTGTCACTTTCATGGAGGAGGTAGTTGTTGCTGGTCACAGAGCTGATAATGGCCAGTTTAAGCCTGATACTTTCCAACTACTTGCTAGAATGATGGTTGACAAGTTTCCTGATTGTGGCATTGACAAGAGGCATGCAAAAAATAAACACAAGAGGTTGAAGGATAAATATCAAAAAGCCTTTGACATGTTAAATTGTAGTGGGTTTGGTTGGAACGAAAGCAAGCAATGTGTTGAGGTAGACAGCAAGCAAGTGTTGGATGAATGGATAAGGGTAATTGTTTTAAATTGACGTTTGTTTATTAAATTATCGTAATAATGAGAAGTTTGTAATGCTGACGTTATCCAATGTTTTTCCCAGGGGCACCCCAACAGGTATTATACTCCAGGCAAGCCTTTCCCACTTTACCCCAGACTCGAGTTTGTTTTTGGGAGGGACAGAGCAACGGGGGCAGGTGCTCAGGATGCTGCAGATGCTATTGCTCAGCTGAACATTGATGACACTGAAGGTGAAGGGCCAATTGATCCAATAGCGTCTCCTGCCCAACTTGATCCCACAGCCCCATCAGTCACTCCTCCCCCAACTACTTCAGCCAATGTCTTAGGTTTTGTCGCCTCTTCAAGCAACACTGACGGAGTCCGACAAAACAAAGGTAAAAGGAAGATGAGGGATATCGAAGTATTAAAGAACGTTGCTGCCTCTTTTATTCTTGCGATTGATAGTGGAAAAGAAAATGCTAGGATCATTACTGATGCCATGGTAGGATTGCATGGGTCGAGGCTAGGTGATGAGCTAGGAAGTTGGGCTTCTCCACTGAAGAAGTCATCAAGATTGGAAGGATATTCGCAAAGAATGTTCCTGTTGTGAATCTTTTTTGGGATCTAAATGAAGAACAGAGACTGCGTTATGTCAGGGACCTGCTAGATGACGATGTTTGACTTCGTCAAGATGTTTGAGTTGATGTTTTTGTGGAGCTACTACCTTTATAGTAGCTTAATATGGGAGGATGGATTTGTACTATTATGAAACTAGGATTGTGATGTTGACTTTGTTTTGATGATGTGTTCACTTTGTTTTGATGATGTGTTCACTTTGTTTCGATGATGTGTTGACTTTGTTTTTTTAGCAGACTATTTATGATCAATGCTTGGTTATTATAACTTCTTAATGTTTGTTATTTTTCTGCGTGTTTGAATGATGATAATATGATTCATTTTCAAGTACCTAAATATGGCCAGATACAACTTTTATGTTGTCTTTGCTGGACGTGAAGTTGGTATTTTTACCAATTGGGAAGATGTTAAATTGGTCACTAAGGGGTTTCCTAATGCTCGATTCAGAGGATATCGAACATTAGCGGAAGCACAAAGCGTGTATGTCATGAATCAATCTAGGTCGGCTCGTTGCATTGCAGACATTGCTCCTACTTTCAATGAAGCATCCTCCATTCCGATTCCATCCGCAATTCCAACAAATGAACAAGCCAGTCAAGTTCGTACTGTGCAGGCAAACAAGGCATGGGCTCATGCATTTTTACTCATAGCCATTGGCGTCATTTTGGGGATGGTTCTAAAGGACATTATTTATAAATTCTAAGGCGTTAATGTATGTTGAACCAAATATGTCAGCCCAAATATTAATTCTTAGATGTTTGATTTGAATGTATGTTGAACCTATTATGTAATTAATACTATGAATGTATGTTGAACCTATTTTGTAATTGATTTAATGAATGCTTAGATCTTGTATTAAAAAACCTTTCTCATTCCATCTTGTTCTTAGAGTATGTTTGAATGCTAGAGAGGCCTGCTTAGCTTGTTAATTAAGGAGAATTTAAGTTGAGCAAGTAAGTAATTGATTGCCTTATTACGTTATATATGAGCATAACATGTATAGAGATTGATTAGGGTGAATTGAGATGAATTGCATATAGGGTTGATGAGGAGATATGCTTGAAACTTAATGAATGAAGTGTTTTGAAGGTATAAATTGAGGTGAAATTGATAAACTATCATAAAGGTGTCAAAATTTAGAAGAAAAGTCAAAAAGATGAAGGTCAAATTTTTGGTTCACCTATCCCACAATTATGGGAATTGTATGGTTTCTTTCCAAGATCGTGGAAATGCTTGACAAAGAGGTAAAATTGTGTTTTGTATTCTTATTGAGTCATATAAGGATAATAGACTATATATTGGTGCTTTTAGACTTGATTAGGGATTAAAATGAACTTACTTGATATTAAATCAATTGGTTAAGTGTTTGATGAATTTAGGTTGATAATTGACGTTATAACTTAGGAATGGATTGATTGATATCAATGTATATGAAACTAAGAAGTATGACCTATTAATCCTATAAAGATGTCTTTATGAATGCAAATGTGCTTTAAAGGATATAGGTAATGCATTAGGGATGTGTGAATGAGAATTGGGAAATTTTGCAAATATAATGCTAGAAAAAGGATTGGTGAATATATGATTGATGAATTGAGATTAACCAAACTTACTTAAGGCATAACGTAATTGTACAAACAATATATATACAAGCTATGATGAATGAATGAGTAAGACTTGTGAATAAGGTTATATACTTGGGATAGTCAATTGAACATGCATTAAACATAACATATCTACATACACATGATTGAGTATTCATTTGATTAAATAAGTTAATGATGTGTAAATATGTGCATATTGCATGATATAGACGCTCAAGAAGATCGCTAGCATCCAGATATTTTCAGATTGTCAACGCAATAACTTATTGGAGCGTACTGAGTAACCTAGATGTGTGACCTCGATTTATAAATGTGTTTTATTCATAATGTTTTGATTCAACTTGATTTTTCTATAGTGATTCGATATTGATATAATTGTGATGATTCTAGACAATTGATTGTTCGAGGAGTTTGATATTCAAGACTATATTGGGAGTGTTTGTGATTTGAATGTGAATAAGGAAAATGAATTCTCAACTATACATTAAATACCGGACATAGATCGCATGAATTGTGGTAATTGAATGTATTTCTTGACTGAAAGTGATTGATGATATATTATGTTAAAATGTTGTATTTCATTACATAAATATGCATGTTCATATAAAGGAGTTGTGATCGAAGTAACCAATGTGAAAAGAGCTTTAAACTCATAAATGTACACACAACGCCACAGGCTCAAAGATTAATGAGCTCGGTATCTACAATAGGTATGGGACAATATCTGAAATGAGCCCGGTATCTGTAACATATACGAGAAAGTTAAATAAGCACTCGATCACATCAAAAATAAAAATAGAAGTGGAGTCTCATGTGATTTGCATATATATATCCTTACATATATTTTGAAAATGATTGGAAAGAACCATTAATTTGTGTTAAATAGCGGTATGAAATACTTTTGTATCTGTTGACGATATGAATGCTCAAGATGAGTGATGTGATAAATGAGAATTGATTTTGCATAATGTGATATATTAGTGAAATTGGTTCTATACTCGTGATATTAATGTTTTGACATGAGTGAGCACATCATTAATGGTTCACTCACTGAGTTCACAAACTCATCAAAATTTCAATGTTGATTTTCAGGTACTGGGGTAACTTAGCTTTTAAGGCAATCTAGTAGCAACCTAGTATTGTCCGTTTTGTAACCAAGAATGATTTGTAGGTCTGGTCACCTGATTTTGAAGCGTCTAGTCAGATTATTTTAGTCTAGTACTTAGTTTTATATTGTACACATTACATAAAGTTGTGAACTTTCACATGTTATATATATATTATAAACATGAATTTTGAGTGTAATTAACTTTTATGTTTGTGAATCAAATGCAAAGAATCTCAGATGTTTGGTAATGAAATATATGGTTATAGAATGTAATGAAAATGTAAGCTTATGACAATGAATGAAATGAGGAAACCTAGTTCTTTAAAATGCTTTTGTTCTATATGATGCCATGATAAATTGATGTGACTCCTTTAACATGCTACTTTCATAGGATATGTGCTCGGATATTCTTTATAATGTCGACATATGCACTATGATAGTGGTGTGTTACACAACAAGTTCAAACATTTAAACAGTAAGCAAAAACACCTAAATTAAAGGCTAAAACACCTAAACCATAGGCTGAGACCCTTGAACAAAAAAATCAAAATATAACGAAAACAAGATGAAACATGCAAGTAACAGGCTAAAAGAATCAGATAGTAAGCTAATATAATAAAACAAGGGGCTAAAAAGATTAACCAACAACTACTTAGGGTTTCGAAGCTTGGTAATTCAAAACTTGATTATGTCCTTGGTGTTGTTGATAATGATTATATTATAATGGATGATGAAGGAGAAGTAGATTTGAATGAAGATACAAAATTAACACAATATAGGAATAAAGGAGAAGCTATGAGTGCACTTGCAAAGTTAGAATTCAACCACGATAGAAAATTAAAGGATCTGACTACAAGAAACAACAATAGGTATGTTCTTGATCACTATATTATAGGGAAGCCATGTGGTTTAGGTATCAAACCATTTGCAAATATATTGGTCAAGACTTATGATGTTGTCTATATTGCTTAATTTTTCTTCAAAGAGGTTGCATGTCTATATGGATTATCTTTAACTATCGTCTCTGATCATGATGTAAAGTTTATAAGTTATTTTTAGAGAACTTTATGGAAAACATTGAACACTATGCTTCAATTTTCAAGTTCTTTTCATCGCCAAAGCGATGAACAAATAGAGGTGGTGAATAGAAGCTTAGGGGGATTTGTTAAGATGTTTGGTTAGAGACAATGTGAAAAATTGGGACCTGATTCTTCATATGGCACAATTTGCATACAACAAATCTATAAATAGGTTTACTAATAGGGGCCCTTTTGAGATATTTTTAGGAGTTCGATCAAGGAAGCCTATTGATTTGGTTCCTTTAATATAAACAATAAGTGTTAGTGTTAAAGCTGAAAATTTTGCACAACACATGAGGGACGTCTTCAATGAGATACTATGAAAGATAACAACCATAACTTATCTTATAAAGAACATGCTGATCAACATCATCAATTGGTTGAATTCAATGGGATATGGTGATGGTTAGGATTCTTCCAAAGCATTTTTAGAATATAATAGAAGAAACTTCATTCACAGAAAGTTGTACCTTAGAAAATCATTAAGAAGATAAGTGTTAATACTTATGTTTTGGAATTAGCAAGTAATATAGGAATAAATCCTATCTTTAATGTTATAGATTTAACTATTTATCATGGACAAGAGGATGAGTAATTCCTTAATGGAACTGTAAGAATTCTAACCATTCCTTATCTTAAAGAGGAGATTGAAAAAATGTTCTTGATGAACAAATTGTAGCTACCAGAGATAAAGGATATCGACAATTTCTTGTCAAGTGGAATGGAAGTCTGATTTCTAAGAACATATGGATTTTAGAATTTGAAGTTTAGAAGTTTAATTGAAACTTATATGATCAATATTTATCACATTTAACGTTAAGGACAACTTCAAAAAAGTCGAGGAAAATTGATGCAAAAGAACTTAAAGTTTGTAAGACAAATAAAAGAGGAAGGATTCATCAATAACAAGCTTTTATTTGGTTGGATGAGGATTGAGAATTTAATTAAAATTAAAGATAAAGGATGAAATCCATATTGTATTAGGATTCCTTATTAGATAGGAATTAGTAGTATTATGTTATCCTACTTTAGATATGATATCCTAGTTGTTTAAAACTTACGAATTTCTATTATAATAGGATTTAAATTAGAAATCATTTTCTTACTATAATAAGCATTCTAAGAATTCTATATATATGTACTGAACCTTTCATCAATTACATGCAATCTAGAATTTTATTACAAACTTGAGTTTTTTACTATAAGGTGCGATGCTTTCTTATAAGAGTAATTCTTTGACCTTACAAGTAATTCCTACTTTCCTACCTTTCATTTTTTGTGTTCCTTACTAAATTCCAATAAACCTAACCTATATTCTAGACACATAAACCTAAATTCTAGCCATATTAAATCCTAAACTTCCAAACCTAAATTTCCAACAATCCAACCTTAAATTCCCAACTTTAAAAAATATGAAATTTCTACACTCCTAGCCAAAATTCAACCTTGATAACTAATATTCTAGCATTCTAATATCAACCATACTTCCCAAGTTTGTGCTTTTAGTTACTAGTTAATAACTCTTTTATTTGTCTTACATGATATATCTGCCATGTTCTTTATGGAACTTTTCATAATTCTATAAAGGCATCTCTTTTCTTTACTGCATAGTTTATAACTCTCAAGTTTGCGATCTATAAAAGATGTGATTTAATTATAAAACTTAAATAAAGACAATTATAACATTCATCCATATTATGTAGTCATATCTTCTTGGGTTCATGATAATAATAAATGAAATAACCTTTCATACTATACTTATATCATTTTACTTTCTTCATGTTTTTCTTCTTAGGAGGATAGTTTCCTTTCTTATCTTGATTAATCTTATCCTTTTTGTAATTTTAAGAGTTGTGGAAGCCTTTATTCCTCTTTTCCACTTAGCCGGGGCACCTTAATGTTTTTTGCTTAATTTTGTCTCCTTAGGAGCTTAAGTTAACTATATGCACCTTGGTATATGATTTGGAAGCCTCAAAACATTCCTCATCTAGTAATAAGTGCCTTATAGCATCCTGTATTATCTTGAGATTGTCATAATAGGTAAGGTGCATTTTTATATTCATACTGGCACTAGCCTTAAATGTCTTTACATTGAATGATCTAACTTTTCTTATAGGTTTCAAACTTAATAGTGAGTGAACTCAGCTTAGTAACTATGGTGCTATCAAAGCATATTTCCAATTTGGACCATATGCCCTTAGCATTTTCATACCTGATAAAATCTTTCATAATGTCATCATCATTTCTACTCTCCAACATTCAATGAGTCATGAAGTCCTTCTTTTCCAATAAGTCAAATGCCTCACAAATTTTCTGATGTTCGATTGTAATGCCCTCCTTATGAACTTTTATGGGTTTGAGCTGCTCTTCTAGTAAATTTTGGATTTTCACAATCCAAATATTATAATTTTAATCACTTTTTTTCACCTATATAAAATTTGCAATAATAAAATTGGACCTAATAGTCATCTTTCTAAAACATTCTCTTCATAATGGCACATTTATTATCATATTTATTATCATATTATTTTCATTTCCAATATAATTAATTTGATGAGACAAGCTAAATGGAAACTTTAATTTATTTTCTTAAATACCTATGTAATTAAAAGGTCACTAGGTTTCTAATCATCAACAGCATAATAAGTGATCAACAACTAACCATTCTATTATGATATATTTGTTCACAAATATCACAAATATAATATATCCTAGATATATAAATCAATAAAGGATTTTAATGTCAATGTACCCAGTGTACAAGACTTCCTGATTTGTGGGGTCTAGGGAGGGTTATAATATATGCAACCTTCCCTTTGTATGTTTACAAAAGGCTATTTTTGTTACTTGAACCTGTGACTTTATAGTCACAAAGGAGTATCTTTACCAATTACTCTAAGACTCACCCTCCAATTAAGAATTTTAATTGAATTGAATTGTTTTTAAAATAATTATTATTTTTTGAAAAAATTGTTAATTTCCTTAATTAACTTCATAAAAATTTATTAACCCTATAAGGAATTGAGTCAATTAGTTCATTAGATAATTGAGTAGAGACCATATTAACTATCACTTTACAATATTCATTAACAATCTACTAAAACAAAAACTTATGAACACTTATCTTGTTGGAACCCGATCCGGAGACCGGACCCCAACTGCTTATAACTTAACACTCTTACTCTTGCTTTAATTCCACATCTATTGGACCCGTCTCTAGAGCCCAATTTCTGGAGTCCTGAAGCCCTATTCTTATTACCTTGTAGGATCCTATGCTGTCACTCAACATTCGTGGCGAGCGCACACCAATTAATCATCAAAATCATAAGTTGATTTACTCATACAAAATGTAGCCTTAAATCTCAAGATCGATTTGAAACAAGAATCACCTCAAATTGAGTTATATAACTCAAGATATGCTTAAAATACCCAAAAGAGCTCATACTTTAAAAATGATCTCTAAACCGACCTCTCACTTATTTTAATGAAAACTTCTTCAATTTAACTCAAAATGATACCAATTTTTATAGGGAGAAATATATATTTCTTATAAATCTAATGGTTCAAGTCTCACCTCAATTGGAGGTCGGATGAGGGATTTATGCCCAAAAGAATAGACTATGTTCACTTCCAAAATCAAAATGAAACTCTTTTGGCGCGATTATCATAACTTTTAATATAGATGTCTGATTGAGTTCGTTATTTGACCATTAGAAAGTAAACATCTAGATATACAACTTTCATGAAGACCACAAAACGAGATTCGGACCCTAACTTTGCCGAAATTCACAATCTTTCCCGTAGCTGTCCGTTAAACGGACATCCATGTCCGTTTAACGGACACATTAGGGTGAAAGTGTTCCAAAAGCTTCGAGAATGTCCGTTAAACGGATATGCAAGTCCGTCTAACGGACATGGGCAGGCTAAGGGGTGTTTTTGCACCTGAGGCTGTCCGTTTAATGGACATCCATGTCTGTTTAACGGACATGCCATTTCACAAAACTCCACTTCCTCTTCTAATGCATTTCACCTTAAACCTAACTTTATAACCACTTGTACATTTCACAAATTTATTCATTCCCAAGCCTAAACACTTCACAATCCTTCAAACTCTAAGTTCAACTCACCATCTTCACAATTTCCAACTTAATTGGTTCATCAAAACCATAGTTTTCAAACATTTGTCATTAAAGTTACCATAAATTCATAAGCTATATGAACAACCAAATTGGACTTTCATTGTTATCTTTCAATTGTCATAACTTCTTACTCCAATTCCTAAAAATTACATATTATACCTCAATAGAAAGATAACAAGATTCTCTACAACTCTCATGAAGGATGCAAATATTAATTTCATCATTAAGCAAGGTAAAAAGCCACTCAAAGGCACTGCTCATAAAGGACTAATGAAACAGTAACATAGCCACATGAACAGTAACTGGTATAGGTTTTACCCCTATAAATTTTTACTCCTAACTCCAAATAAGGAAAATTATACACCATTTGAAAGATCTAATCTTATGCTACAATCTTTAAGAAGATATCCCAATCCAAATCAAACACTAAGAAGGTCTAAATCACAAACAAAATTCTGTCAAATTTTGCATAAAATTTGACAGCACTTCCTTTAAAAAGTCACTAACCAATCTTCAATTCAAGTACCTGCATAAAAACTTAAATCTTCAATCTCTCACAACACCAATCAATCCAAAAATTCCCAAGGATCAACTACGATAGCAACCACACACTCTTAGCATTCTAATCATATCCAAACTATAAAACAATATATTTCCCTTCTTCTTGTCAAATGCAAACCATACAACAATACATTGTGATAAAACATATATGAATTGCACAAAATACATTAAAACTCAACACTCTTGTATTTATATAACCAATATGAGTTATTACAACGCTTTATAGGGCATTTAGCCCGATTACAATCCAAATGTCAAATGTCGAAGTACATATTGAATCAAATCTCCAAAATGCAACCTAATACTTCATTTCTAAGAATGACTTCTAACCTAGAAACGTTGAAGTGATTGCCTCAATCCCAATTACTGAAACTCGCATTCCCGCTCTTCACCTGTGGAGGGGAAAAGGGGTGTGAGCTCGACGGCTCAGTGGCTAACAGCTTAATAATTAAGAAAATAAGTAAAAACGTTCTTTATTTTTCATTCTAAAAGTAACTTTCAGATTGATAAAAATCTTTCAAACTTATCAAGGCCAATTTACAATGATCAAAACATTTTCACTTCATCAAAACTCCTTGTTTTCAAAACCACTATCACATTGACCCAAACTTTATAAATTTATCAAAATCTTTCTGAAAAACTCATTTCATCCCAGCAATTACACATCAAGATCACGTAAGCATAGGGAAAGCAATAAGTCAATTTATCAAAAGCATTTATCAAACAACACAACTTACAAAAAACAACTTAGACAAGCATATCACATAATCACATATAAGATGGTTTGGGTGGATCCAAACAGGACGTACTACACATTTCCGCAGAGCAGTCATGTGTAGCCGTGAACACATGAAGGAGTCTGTGAGGAGCTTCATTGCCACTAGCGAGCAGCCGGGAGAAGGCTATAATTTTGACAGGTGCACCTATCACACATGAGGGATCACCACAAACCCAAACAAACATGTATATCACATAATGCACAACAATTTATGATCATTTGCCTCAAATGGCAAAAATCACTTTCACATAATCGTTTAAATCACCCATTCGGATCTTTTTCTCTTGACAAACCAATTCACACATGCTATCACAAAGTCTTTACATTCAAAAACATTTCATATGAGTTTAAATTATCACAATAGCAATTCAATTAAAATTGGGAAACCATAGGAAAACATTTTATGACATTTACTTCAAAGCAACTAAGTAGCTTATTATCTCAAATATTAAATTATCACCCACCTTAATTCCTTTAGCTAGGAGCTTGGATAAATGGCCTTTCCTTTCACTTCAATTTCCTCTCTTAACCTTCATCAAGCAATAATAACCCAATTAACATGATGATAACCCAAATTAAACATTTCTAGGAGAGGAAAACATGGAAATTAAACCCATTTAACTTTACCCATACCTAACTTAAGCTATTTTCACTAAAACCCATCAATAATTCCAAAAGAAATCATACTTCTCTTACCTCAAGGAGAGACCCACGAATTTCTCTTTTTTTTTCTTCTCATGGAAGCTTGATCCTTCCCTCTACTTCTTCCTTCTCCTTTCTAAAGCAAGATGAAGAAAAGCCTAACCTTTCTTCTTCTTCTTCTTCTTCTCTCCAACGAAATCTCCCTTTTTCTTCTTTCCTTCTAGAATTTTCGTGACTCCCTTTCCTTAGCCTTAACTCTTGTCTTTTATAATAAAAACCTAAGCTCCCAAATATCAAAACTACGTAGTTTTATAACTACCCTTCCTTTCCTTGCAAAATTTTCATCCCATCACCTTCTCATACGCCTACACCACATTAGCCTCTCTATTTTGTGTTCTAATGATATTTAAAGGACCAAAGAGCCCCTCCTTAATAGCCTTTAACCTTAACACCATAGCAAACTTCCTAAATTGCCCTTAAGCCACTTTATTCCTTTTAATTTCTAACAACTTACTCCACTCTAATTTAAACTTAATCCTTCATTAAATTTCCATTTCTTTAAGCACTAACACCTCAAAATAATTTAGACAATACCTCATAATAATTTAGACATGCTTAAATAATAATAAAAACAAATTTTAGGGGCCAACATATCTTCTCCTATGCTTTTTAAACAAAGTTTACATCATCCAACTATATTTTTGGATGCGATCCATTGAAGTATTCTACATAATTATCAATATATTTATATATAAGGCCATGAGCATTCTATAAAGTGCTTCATATTTTCTTATGCTACTAGAAAAATCTTGATAACCAGCAATAATAAGATCTTGAACCATATTGTTGAAGTTTGTTATAGGGACAATTTCATACTAATCTAACTATCCCTTTATAAAATTTATACAATTTTATGGTGTTAGGGTTTAGATTACAATCGAGTCATTATTAGTGTAACTATTTTATTAAAATTGATTTAAGAAAAATATACATATTCAAATAAATAAATATTGAAAAATAATTAAAAATTAATAAAAGGAGGATAAATCAAATAAAATAATTATTTGATAAGAATTGCTTTTAAATAAGTTAAAAATATAGTTAACAAAATGCATTATTAAACAAATAACAAGTGATAAGTGCTAATTAGACTATATTTTTAGCATGATTATAACAACATCTTGCTTACGTTTGGATAGTTTTAATGGTTTTTTACTCAATTTAATATCTTAATGAATAAGTAATGAATATGAGTATATTTAAGTGAAACTAGACTAATTTTCTATAATTTTAAAAGGGCTCATAAAATGGGTTAAACATAAAACTATATTCTATTAGTATAGGTTATTGATTCATTTTACTTCTTCAAAATTTACTATATGAATAAATATAGTCTAAACACAAACACATCTTTATACCTCTAGAACTATATTCTTAAGATAAGCCCTCGTATGCAGGATTTATGATTTCCATATTGCATCTATATTGGTAGTAATTTTTTAAAATTCTAAGGTTTATATGCTTAAAAAGATGTATAAGGACATGGAAAGGAAGACTAGTCATAAGGAGACAAACTAGAGCCTGTTAAAGACAAGAAGGAAGCAATTTTGGAGAAAAAAAGGGTTAAGGTTTAACTAAAGAACTTCAAGCTTTTAAGAATCTATGAGAATGATATCTTTTATCTTATTTTCTCTCTTAATAGTTATTGGATATCTTTACCATAGTATGAACAAAATTGGGATAGATCTAGATAGGATGAATCCTATATCTATTTGTTTGGACTGATTCTTTGATTTAATGAAATACCCTTTTCTTATAAATTATTTATGATTATATCTTATATTGAATTGAAATATGCTAATTTTATATTTCATAAATAGGAACTAAAATATCATGTGTATAAATACATCATGGTATAAATAATAAGAATTGCACAGAATCCTTATTGAGCAAGTTTTAATCTATTTAAAATCCTCAAAATATTGCAAGCATATAGGTTGAGAGTGTAGTATAAGAGGTGTCAATCCCTCGAAGAGTTGGTGAACTAATATAATTCTAAGTTGTCATTAGCCTAAAGGATAATTAAAATGAAAAGAAAAACTAAACAAAAAAGTAAATACGAGAATATGGAATGATAGAAACAAGAATTCTATGTTAAACAAGGAAATTAAATTGAGCAGCACCAATTTGACAATTAAAAATCAACCAAAAAGAATTGACTAATTATAAAGGGAGGGATTTATCCTATCATCAATGCTAATCTAGACACTTATGTGTTAATATGGTGTAGGTTCTAGATTACCGAGGAGTGGATTACTCTTTCTCGAGTTATAATCATTATGCTCTAATTGATAATTCCTAATTAAATAGAGTAACTAAAAATGTAATCTCTCAATTAACAATCAACCCATAACGTAATTAGTTCTTAATTGTTCTAATGAACAACCATGTCCTCACACAGGATCTCTCTCCGTATAAATTATCGATTTGATTAATCACGTGATCTATCAAGTCATTTAAGCCTCATTAATGTAACCCAATCATTTCTATTCAGTTCACCCTCTCATTTTATTACCTAAACATGCAAGCACCATAATTAATCACAACACCCATTCAATCAACACAAAAGATAACTGGATTAACATTGAATCAATTCAAAAATTTCTAAAGAGTTTAGAACATCATCCAATCCAAACCCATCGTCATCATCACATTCATCGTGGACATTTAAAGAAAAGAATAACAATATGAAATGAAAATGTCACTTGGAAAGGATCAGGATGGCCTAGGAATGTAACAGCTACAACACCTACTCCTCTCTTTCCTTTTCTTCCTCTTCTCTCATTTTTCTTAATGATTTTTCAAATGTAGCAAAAATGGAGGCTCCCGTAGTTTATAATCATAATGCCTTTAATGGGCTTTTCTAATTTGGGCAACCTTTGGGCTTTTTTCTAGATCTGAAAGCTGAAAAGTCCCTTGAAAACTTAAGTTGGGAAGGCTATATGCATGTTCTATCGCACAGGCCACGATCATAGCCCCTTTTTTGGCTCTCTATTACTATTATGGTCCCTTGCATCTGGTTCTATCACGATCATAACCCTGGTTCTGGGTTTGAACCTTGTCCGAATCTTCTTTGTTCTTTAATACTTGCATTGAAACACCATAAAACTCTTTAAAGCACCTCAAATATATAAAATTAAAGCTCAAAAGCATATTCTAATCCATAAAATGCTTAAAACACAAATATCTACTAACTAACACAATTCTAACCTAACACGCACTAAACAATCAAATTAACAACTAAATACAAACTAAACTACCTAAAAAATATATGATGCAATCTACAACTATCAATCCTATATATAAGATTATATAAATCTTTTAAGTTAGATTCAAATATATTGAGGAAATTTGTATAATTAATTAAAAAAATTTAGGGCTTTGGTTAGAAAGACATTTCAATCAATTAACTTAGAGATAGGGTTGTAGGTCTTGAGTAAGAATATATTGGTAACTTTATAATTTCTATTGCTCTAAAAACTAGGGTTGATACTGAAACAAGATAACATTAATTATAAAAATATTATGGGAGGATTCTTTATCTAGATCTTGATTATCAATTGCTAGTTTATTATTATCTATTACTTTGGTTTATTATCTTAGATTAGTAACTTTATTTTCTTTAATCTTTCCTTTCAATTCATTCATTTGTTGTGTTTGATTAAATACTAAAAGATGGTTATTACTAGTACTAGTAGTCCTCATGAGATCAACATTCATTTTCATTAGACTATATAATAAAAATAGGTGCACTTGCCTATTGACATTTAAAATAATTAAAAAATGCAAACATCAAGTTTTTAGTGTTATTATTAGAACTAGGATATTAGGAATGCTTTACTTTTAATATAACCATCTTACTTTTTATATTATTTGTTTTAGGAATTTTTTCTTAATCTTATGTTTTTTAGTAAAATTCTTAGTTTATAACTAGAAGTTGTCATGAACTAATAATTAAGTTAGATATAGAGATTGAAAGGACTTTCATATAAAATTTAAGAGAGATAAACCTAAAAATTTGAGGTGGCTACAAGTTTTAAAGTTACAACTACCAGATACAATAGAAGGATAGGAAGGACAATACATTATAAGGTAATATGCTAGAACCTTACTTACTGGAATATAATATAGCATTTTTAGGCCATAATTGAAAGCCAATAATTTTAGATCAAGCCTAATATGATTTATATGGTTCAATGATTTGTGCAATTTGATCTCTTGATGAGGATTCAAATATACACATTTCTAAATTTTTTAAGGATATGTGATACTTTCAAGATTAATAGAGCTTCAAAGGTTGTTATTTAGTTATTCTTTATTCCTTTTACATTGAGGACATCTCAAAATCCTGGTTAAAATCTTTGCCTTATTGATTTATTACCATATGGAATGAGCTTGATAAGAAGTTTAAAGCTAAGTGCTTTCCTCTAGTATAAACAACAAAACTTAAAGAGCATTTTATCCTTTCTAGAATTAATAGTGAGACATTGTATGAGATGTAGGAGAGATGGAAGGAGCAATTGAGAAAGTATCCACAATATAAACTCGATTTGGGATTGTAAATGGAAGCATTTCATAGTGGATTAAGTTGCCCATTTAAGTAGTTAATCAATGTAACTTTAGGCGAGACTATTGACTTTAAAAATGTTAAGAAACTATAAGAGGTTATTAAAAATATTCCGATAAGTAATCACTAGCAGGGGAATTTGAGCCCGAAGCCAAAATTAGGTAGCATCTAAAAAGATCGGTAATATATACAAAATAAGTGATGAATTGTGATATTTGTGGTAGGGAACATCTTAGTCATAAATATCAGGCCCCTCATAATATAAGATAATTGATTGAGCACGTTATTTTCCATAGCAAATTAGTCTCAAAGTAATCTCTATAGTAACACCTTTAACTTGGGGTAAATAAACTATGCTAACTTTTTACGAAATAACTAAAGATAATAAGTATAATGTCCTACACCTGTATTTTAGTAACAATAATAGAAACTAAGAAATCCAAGTTTTGAGGAGCTCATTGTAAAATTCATTACTACAGATTATTAAAGTGTCTCTTTGAAATCACCAAGCCTTTATCCAAAACCTAGAATGCCTGAATGGATAACTTGCTAAGCTTTTCTTCAAAAGGTAGTAAGGTACCTTAGAAAGGAGCTAAAAGTTGAAAAGAAGAGAAAGAAAAAAGGAGAAGGTTGTTGTACATGAATTATTTTTTGGATGGATGTTGAGTGGTTAATGGCTTCAATCTTGAAAATTGGTATAGTTCACAAATCTATTAATATATCTATAACTTTATTCATAGTTCATTATGTATTGAACTTTAATATTTTGAAGTCTCCTTTTCCAAAAAAAAAAGAAACTAGCCCAAGAGTTTTAGTAATTTAAGTGTAATTCAATTATGCATCTAATATAACCAAATTTTCCTAGATGGGTTAATAAGGTGATTAAAAATAATTCAATTTTGATATCTTATTTTATGAACAATGGATTTTCCTTGGTCAATACATAATATTCTTTTAATCTTTTTTAGAATCAATATGATATTTGAAGGCTGGGAGTAGTATTCTTTACCAACCCAATTTATTTTACTTTTCAATTAGGATTGGTTTTTGTTTGTACATTCATATAGGATAAGGAGAAAGAGAACGAGGAGGAACTAATAAAGGAAGCTATTAAAGAGTATTAACCAAATGTTTCATACCTAAGTAGGCTTAAAAAAGATAAAAAGGAAGATAAATTTGGTATGGTTTAGAGCTTTTAAAAGATAATCTCAATATTCCTTTTGTTTAAGGTCTTTCACATATGCCAAAATATACTAAATGCTTAAAGAATCTCCTTTCTAATAAGAAGGGGACCAAGGAGTTATCAATAATTAGTTTCAATGAGGAGTACTGTGCCATCCTACAAAACAATCTACCATAAAAAAGTCAAAGATTAGGTTGTAATGTTAGTAGTTTGTCAATGGAAAGGGTGTTAGCAGAATTAGGAAAATATTAATTTCATGTTATATGACATGTTTAATAGATTAGGTGAACCTAAGCTAACTAGGATAAGCATTTAATTAGCAAATAGGTCAATTAAATATCCTATAAGCATTATAGAAGATATTTTGAAAAAGTTTGACAAGTTCATCTTTGTTTTTAATTTTGTGGTTTTTATATGATTGATGGTATAGAGGTTCCCTTAACCTTAGGATAACCTTTCATAACTAATGCTAAAGTTATGATAGGTGTGTATGATGGAAAATAAATCCCAATAGTAGGGGACAAAGAAGTAGCTTTTAAGATATTCAGAGTTATAAGACAACCCATTAACAAAGACGATACTTGTTTCTTTCTAGATGGATTGATATTAACGTTTCTTGTATTATGTAGGATATAATCTTAACAGATCTATTGGAGACTGTTATTATGTAAGGAGATGGATAACACTATTCAATGGAGAATATGTTATCTTTAGGAGCTAATAAGCCTATGAGTAGAAAATGGAACTTTGAGGAGATTGAGAGATTGAATAGGAGTATTATAATCAAGCCTTTGTTTGAGGAGTTATTAGGGTGAAAAGCTTAGGTTAGAGTTCCAAAGAGGCACTAACTAGGAGCTAACCCAATGATTTAGGTATTTTTGTTTTAATTTGGTAGCTTTTAGGATCTTTAACATTAGTTTTGGTTTGTATTTTCTTGATTTTTGTTTTGATGCACATGTTCTAAGTTAAAATTAGTTTTAAAGTCATGGAATTTCTTTTACTAGATTGACATTATCTCACTTAGGATGAGATTTAATTAAGTTTTACAGGCTGTATAGGCAATGTAGAATCTAATAAGGATTCTTGTTTTTCCTTATGTTAAAAAACATCCTTACATGTCCCTAAAAAGGGAGCTAGTAGCTAAGGAGCCCTATTGATGGAAATATTAACGATTGTTAACGATATTGGACAAGGTCATCATTCTTTTTTTTACAAGGGGAGTACTATTTATATTAATTTTCTTCCTTTTTCTTGTTTTATACTTTTTCATTATTCTTGTCTACTATATACATTAGGGAAAATGTGTAAGTTAAGTGTTTGTGGAGGGAAGAATTAATGTTGGGACCCGATTTCAGAACCGGACCCCAACCGAAAAAACAAAAGACGAAAACGAAAGCAAAAGGAAATCGAATCATAACAAAGCGAAACGAAAGGTGAATGGATTCGAAACGAAAGAACGGATTCAAAATCAAGAGCGAAAGAATATGAAGCAGAAACATAAGCAAAATAGATGAACGATGGACCCCAACTGGAAAAACAAAAAAATAAAATGGAAGGCGAAACAAAAGAACGAACAAAAACAAAAACGAAAAACAAAGTGGTGAAAACGAACCAAAACAAATCATAAGCGGAATCGAAAGCGAAAGTCAAAGAAAGCAAATTGGATCAAGGAGAAAGAATCGAAAACGAATCGAAGTCAAAAGTGAAACGAAAAATGGAAACAAAGCGACGGAAATGAATCAAACAGATTACAAAAGCGAAAGAATCGAAAGCGAATCGGATCAAAGCACACAAATGGTTCAATCAACTGAAAGTTATTTTTCGACATCCGGGAGCGCAAACTTTTTAGACAAACAAACGTGTCGCGTTGGAAACCTTAAGACTAAACTAATCCAAAACCGTATAAATTATTTTTTCTTTTCATTCTATTCATCTTTATTCAAAATCCATTCCAATTTCCCATTTGGAATTTATCAATTCCATAAACTCAAAAATTTTATCTTTCAAATCATACATATCTCATAATTCTTCTTTTTAACCAAAATCTTATTTTCTTTTGCAAAAAGGCACTTAATACACATATCCCAAAATCTACAATTCATACACAAAAGCACTTCGATATCTCAATTCCAGCAACACAATTCATCGGACCTCCTTTCCGGAATCCCAGCATAAATAAACACATTCATATACCTATAACACTTCAAATTATTATCACAATTTCCATACACAAATCCAAAATTCCTTTACATCATGAAATAAATGCTTATAAAACATTAATGGCATTCCAAGCCATATACAATACCCATATCAAATTTCAAATTACACAAAATACAAGGTATGCAAATTCGAACAAAAGTCTTGAACAAAATACAAGGTATGCAAATTTGAACAAAAGTCCTGACTTTCTTTCATTCGATCTCCTGCTCGAAACCTGGAGATGGGGATGAAAGGGGTTGAGATTGACAGCTAGTGGATAACATGTTTATAAATCGAAAAAATACACAAAAATAATCTTTTTAAAAAAAATTTCATTTCATAAAAGATTTCACAGTAGAAAATTTATCAAATAATTCTTTTTTCAAAAATTTCTCAATTTATCAATGAATTCACGAACAAATCAAAACATGAATGCATCACATTATAAACAAAATCAAAAACACATAAACACATCAGAATGGTTTGGTTCAGTCCAAAATGGAATGTACTGCACATTTCTGCATAGCTATCCTGTGCAGCAGTGAACAGAACGTACTACACCTTCCCGCATAGCGGTCCGGTATAGCCGTGAACTTATGGGAGTCCGTAACGGAGCTCCAATGCTACTAGTGGGTAGGCGGGTGAAGCCTATAAAAAGACAAGTGCACTTGACTCAACTTATGAGACCTAACCAAACCCACACAACACATAATACATACTTGAAAATCGGATTGCCCGAAGGCATATTTCGAAAACTTAATCTTTCATGTCTTCTCATATTCAAACATAATGACATTCATGAAATCACAATGTCACACATAATGTCACATATTTCACACAAATTCATATATCAAAAGCACAATCATTCATAACCAAAGAATGCAACATTTATAGCGATTATCAAATCATTAAACACAATGAATGCGAAAATCGTATCAATTTTTGATGAAAATCATTCAAAACAATTTTAGCAATTTATCCAATCATTCGAAAACAATCCATTTTTAATTTCTTAAAACATTACAAAATCAACGAATTTAATCATTCGAAAATAATAATTTTCAAAACATTTCTCTTCTTGATTTTTCGAAAACACATAATTGGCTTATAAATCAAAATATAAACATGGTACCCACCTCAATTCCATGCTTGAAACTTGTCCAAAGCTTCAATTTCTCCAATGCCTCACTTAAATTTCCTAATGCATGACAAAAATACCTAATTAATAAACATCCAAAATTGAGCAATCTAAACCATGCAATCATCAAAATTGACTTTAGAAATCTCAAACCCATAACATTTTAAAGCTATCTAAACCAAAATCTTTTTAAAAATTCAAAGATCAAAATCTTAATCTTACCTTAATCTTCTCCAAATCTGAAATTTCTTGGCTCATAATGGAGCTATCTTCCTCTTCCATCTTTTTCCTTCTTGGATCAACTTAAAAATCTTGCTTGAAGACCCATAAAAATCGAACCCTATCTTCTTTTCTTCTTCTGCTTTCTTTCCACCGAAAGCTCTCCCTCTTCTCTCTTCTTTCTTCTTTCTTTTCTTTCTAAGTTAAACAAATTCGTGCTTCTCCTCTTCTTAAACAATAACCCACTCTTCTTGCATTTAATGAATGCAAAGTGATCATTATGCCCTTACATATAAGCCTTAAACTTAACACTTTAAGTGATCTTCCAAATTTGCCCCTAAAATTCATTTTAATTTCTGCTTACTTTAGGACATTTTTCTAACCATCAAATTGAAGGAATTTGCTAAAACTTCCTTCTAGGGAAATGTTCCTCATTGTCTCAATTTCGTAATGGCACCAAAATCATTTAATTCGGTTCACTACTCCAAAAGTTATACCCAAACATTTAGGACTATGCTTATGCTAAAACATTTTCCAGCACTTTACTTCCATCCAAATATTGACATTCTTAATGACTGAATTGAAACTCGAATCCTTCATAACATTTGTATCCCTATTTCTCTAGTTTAATCCAAATCAATAATCACCTGTTTTGGATGAATATAGAAAAAGTTATGGCCACAATACTTTTAGCTCTTATTAATCCAAGACTGCACTCTAAACCTGACTTCAATTCAAAAATTGAAAGTCTTAGGGGCTAAATTGAAATTCAATTCCTTCATATGACTTATATCCCCATGTCTCTAATTTATTTTACAACACGAATAAACTTAATTGGAGCTCTACAGATCGAGAATTCACCAAAATACTGAGCCATGTTAAGAAAATTATCCAACTTAATTTGATTAAATCAATCATCCTCAATTTAATCTAAAAAATCCACAATTTTCCATGGAAGTATAGAGGGATGTTTTATGAATCCAACGCTTTAAAAATCAGGTCGATCAGAGGTCAGATGAAAAAGTTATGGCCAAAACAATGGAGAGAGGTCGGTTAGGAGAAATTCCAAATTGGAGCGGGTCGCTCGCCAGGGCGATCGAGTGGGAGCAGCTAAGCGGTAGCGACCGCGTGGGATCGACCGAGCGGTAGCGTCCGAGCGGGAGCGACCGAGCAGGAGAGATCGAGTGGGATCCACCGAGCGCGGCCGCTCGCTAGGGCGACCTTCCAAATTCTAAAATTCATAACTTGTGACTCATAACTCCAAATTTTTCAAATTTGATATCAATGGAAAGAAAAAAGAAAGATCTAAAATTTTCATGAAGAATTCAAAAGAAAAATCCTTTTATAAAGGGGTCAAATAGCCACTCAAAGTTTTTGTCCACTAATGATCAAGCCAAACAGTAACAAAAACTTCTAAAAATCATAAATTCACATTTGATGGTCCAAAACTTCCATACTTTACATCAATTGAAAGATCAAAACATAATATAAAACTTCCCTGAAGAACTTCAAGGCAATTACAGTCTCTATATAGATCAAAAGTCAATCAAAGTTATTGTTCAATTACTATCATCCTGAACAGTAACACAATTTCTAAAGTTCATAACTTCTCATCCCCTTGTCCAAAAATTCTAAACTTTATATCAATGTAAAGATCAGAACAAAATCTTCAACTTTCATGAAGCACTTAAAGGCAATTTCAACCTCTAACTAGGTCAATTTCTCAATCAAAGCTTCTGCTCAGAAATGTGTCATCCTATATCACATCCAATCTTCATAATTTCACATCTTTCAATTTCCAAAATAAAAAATAACATGTTATACATCATTGTAAATGTTGGACCCTGATTTTTGAGTGAAAATAAGAAATATTCAAAAGTGGATGAGTTGATTGAAATTAAGTTAAAAATCAAGAAATAAAGAGAGAAAGTGTGAGAAGATGAAAAATTGTGAAAAGTTTGACTTTTTGGCCTTTGAAAGTTGACTTTTGATTTAGGCAGAATTTGATAAAATGATCTGCATGAAACTTGTAGATTATGTTAAGAGCTTTCTGTAGCCATAAAGTTTGTAATTTTTCGATATCGGGAGTGAAAGTTATGATCAGTCAAAGTTTAAGTGTGTTGGCATTGACTTTTATTATGGCTGAAACTTTGACTGAGAAATTTACTTAGTTAGAGGTTGTTTTAGCCTTTAATTTCTCTATGAAAGTTGAAGGATTTGATTTGATCTTTATTTCGATATAAAGTATGGAATTTTTCAATCAAGAACTAATCAGTTATGATTTTTACAAGTTTATATTATGGTTTTAGCATGAATATTAGAGGTTAGAAACTTTGACCGGAAAATGGACTCCCTTAGGAGTCAAATTGATTTTTATGTCCTGCATGGAAGTTGAAGGTGACTTTCTGATCTTCACATCGATATAAAATATGACATGATAGGATTTTGGAGTTGAAGGATATGAATTTCCAAAGTCCTGTGATTAATTAGGGAATTTTTATTTTGGACAAAAATTTTGATGATAAATTTGATCACCTTAGAGACAGAATTGATTTTTGAGTTCTGCATAAAAGTTGTAGAGCTTCCTTCAAGCTTTCTATAGAGACTAAGTTTGCTAAAATTGAAGCTCGGGATTAAGAGTTATGAAATTTGGAAGTTTAAGATTTTCATGTGAAAAAAATAAAAAAATGAAAATAAAAAAAGAATAGAACGCATTGCCTCGCGAGGGCGAGTGAGCCCTCGTCCTGCACGTGCGCCCACGCGCTCCGCAACGACGTCGTTTCTGCCTCCTCTACTACGACGTCGTTTCATATTTTCCTCTTCTCTGTGCGCGTCGTTTTCTTCTTGTGCGACGCCGTTTCTCCCGCGTGCTATACGACGCCGTTTTGAATTCTTTTGTTAATTCCTCCTTCAATCCGACCTTCGTTCAATCTTTTGCTTATATCTTTTCCGTCCGACATCCGATTGAGTTGATTCTTGAAGCGTTGGATTCCTAAGACAATTCCCTACATCTTCATGGGAAATTTGTAATTTTATGAGATTAAATTAATGGTGATTAATTTAATCAAAGTGAGTGGACAAATTTTCTGAACATTTCTCAGTATTTTGAAAAATTCGAGATTTGTGGAGATCCGATTGAAGTGATTCTTGAGGAGAAATAAATTTAAGACATGGAGCTACAAATCATAAGAAGAAATGAAATGTCAATTTTGCCTTTAACACTGCCAATTTCTGAATGGAAGTTCGGATTAGTGTGCAGTTTTTAGGTTAGGAACACCTGAGAGTATTTTGAGCATAACTTTTGATCTGGGAATCGAAATGAGGTGTTTCTTATTTTGAATTAAACTAGAGACATAATTCTACAATTGTTATGCAGACATCGAGTTTCAATTCTGGGTTTAAGAATGTAAATTTCTGGATGGAAATAATCGTACATGGAAAATGTGTTAGAATATGGATATACCCGTAATGTTTTGTGCATAACTTTTGATGTAGTGCTCCGAATTGGATGATTCTTGTATCATTATGAAACTAAGACATAGAGGAACATTTCTCTAGAAGAAAGTTTTGACAAATTCCTTCAAATTGATAGTGCGAATTAACCCGCAAGTAAACATGACTTTAAGCTTTGAATGGAGGGGCAATATGGTCATTTATCTACCATTTAAATGACATGGCTTTAAAAATACAAGAGGGTGTCGTTTTTAAGGGTGAAACACACGATTTTAGTGGAAAGAAGAAGAAAGAATAAGAAGAAGGAAGATGTAGAAGCTTCGACCATGGAGAAAAGATGAGAGAGAAAGCTAAGTTTCGTTTTTCTACTTATTTCTTAGGGATTTTTGAGATGGTTCAAGAGAGAAAAAGGTGGAGGAGCACAAGAGCTTCATTCCAAGCTAAGAAAGGTCGAATTTCAGTGAAAAATGAGGTAAGGTCGAAAATTTGATGTGTGATTTTTGATGAATTTTCAGTTTAGAATTGTGGAAAAGGACATGGGTTTCTGATTTATGAAGTAAATTGTGATGTATATGCTTTAGGTTGTGTTTAATTTTGGATGGAAAATTAATTATGGTTTAGGCTTAATTTTGTGTTAGGGGTTTTTGTGAAATTTTGGTGTAAAATTATAGATGAGAATATGGGTTTGTGAAATATGAAATTAATTTTGAAGAAATTGTGATTTATGATATGGAAATTGTATAAATTGGTTTAGGCCAATTTTGAGATTTGGGGATTTTTGAAATTGGTGATTTAAATATCTCGAAATTAGTATGAATTGATGAATTATGACATCAATTTTGAAAATTAAGTTATTAATGAGATTGAATATGAATGAATTGGTTTAGGTAAAAATTTGAATTTGGGGATTTTAGAAATTTTGGTTTTAGAAAGCTTGGAAAAGTGATGAATTTGGGTTTCCTATAGTTAATTTTGAAGATTATGATTTTTATGATGTTGAATTTGGATATGTATGGCTTAGGTTATTTTAAATTGAAAGGAAGAAAGAAGAAGTAGTCAATTTGGAGCATGGAACAAGTTTTTGGCAATAATTCGAGGTGGGTAGCATATTTATATTTTGATTTGTAAGCTATACAAGCAATTTTGAAAAAAATTAAAGAAAGCAATTTTGAAAATTTTAAAGAAAGCAAAAATTGGATTTTTGGTAAATTATTGTTTTTGTAAATGTTTGAAAACAATGTTGATTAATATTTGAAAATATGATTTCCGAATGATTTCTGGGAAATTAGTACAGTTTAAATTCATTTGTTAAAAATACATTATTGAATTATGCACATTGTTGAAAACATTGATAGAATGATTTGATTGCTGGAATTAGTATTTGAATGATGAATTGATTGAATTGTATGCATTATGTGAATGTGTGAAAATAAAGATTTTTGAAAAGGGCCTTTGGGCAGTTCGAATTTCCGCTCTCGCTTATGTGTTATGTGGGTTTGGTCAGGTCCTTGTGAGTCAGTGCACTATCTCTATTCGTTTATAGCCTTTTCCAGGCTGCCCGCTAGTAGCATGGTGCTCCGATTTCGGACTCCCTTCACTGCTACATTGGACCGTTATGCAGAAAAGTGTAGTACGTTCTGTCCACGGCTGCACAGGACCGCTATGCGGAAATGTGCAGTACATTTTGTTTCGGACTGAACCAGACCATTTTGATATGTTAAGTGTTTTTGATTTGTTTCTGTGTGCTGCATTCATGTTTGAAATTGAGAAAAAAAAAGAGATTTATATGAAAAGTTTGAAAAATTGAAAGGTTTGAGAAAACCGTTTGAAAGGTTACAAAGTTTGATAAATTAGCCCTTTTGGCAAAAAGTTTATGAAAAATATTTTCTGCTTATTTTTCAATTTATAAATATGTTATCTATGATCTATTTCAGCTCACCCCCCTTTTCATCCCCATCTCCAGGTTTCCAAGCAGGAGATCGGATGAAAGAAAGACCAGTCATCTGTCTGATTTATGTCTCGTTTGTAATTCGTATTCTTTGGATTTGAGTATTTGGTTTGCAAATGGCTTGAAACGCCATTAAGGATTTGTAAGCACCTAATTGGTGATATGTATGAATTAATGAAATTGTATCAATATTTGATTTATGGATTTAGATTTGTGTATGGTTTATGGATTTGTTTATGAAGAATGTAAGAGATTGTATTGGATAATGAGATTGTTTGGGTTGACTATTTGAGAATTATGGAAGTGTTTAGAAATAGGTTTGTGTTTGCCTATGCTGAGATCCCGGACGGAGGGTCCGGTTGATTATCATAATTGAATGATTGATTGGAAATTTAGAAGTGTGTTTTGAAACACTTTGCAGGTTTGGGTTTGGTCACGTGCAGCCGTTATGCTGCCGAAATTTCGGTAAAAATTAATATAAAAATGAGTTTTGGGATTTATATGAATGTATAAGAAAGTGTGTATGAATTGAGAATTTGTTTAAGGATAATTTCCAAGACAAGGGAAATTGTAGGGATTTGCATAAGTTTGAATAAATATGAGTATAAGAAAAAGAAAAAAAAATTATACCGGATTTCGGATCGTTTTAGTCTAGGTTTCCAACGCGATCGTTTGTTCTCTAGGATTTGTTCTTGGATGTCGGACAACTTTGTGTCACTTTTGCATGCGATTCTGCTTTTGTTTTCTGTTTCGCTGTGTAATTCGATAAGTATTCCGCTTTGCTTCCGCTTTTGCTTTGTTTGTCGTTATCGAATTCAATTTATCCAATTTGAATTCGCCTCGTTCTTCGTATCCGTTTCCGCTTTTTCGGTTGGGATCCAGTTTCCAGATCGGGTCCCAACATTTATGGTATCAGAGCCCAGTAATAGGATCTTAACTGGGCATATAAGATAGATAAGAGTGTGTGAGGATAAGATTGAATTAGTGAGGATGTGTTAAGTGATCATTTGATTTTGATGACAAGAAGTATGACTGACTTTAGGAATGTGAAATTGATGTGCATGACTTGTCATGACTTAGTTGAATAATTAAAGTGATTGTTTGTTTTGGGTGTTAAGAATATGATTGATTAGAAACATGTGTTTGTGGAACTTGAGATGTGAATTGCATAATGAATTGGGAGAAATTGATATAGCCTATACTTATGTGAGATGAAAGTATGACTATTTGAATGTTGACATGATGATAAAGATTAAATGATGATTGAACCATATTAGGGTTCCTTAAGAAATGGACCATTGACTTGTATCCATATCTGAAGAAATAATGAGTTATAGCTATAGTAAGTTGATATGATATGAGTGGTATGAGGTACAAGAAGTGAAGTATTGCAAATATATTGAGAGTATGTATGATGAGGAAATTAGATAAGAAAAAAAAAGCGATTGATTATGAGGTTTGGAAAGAAATTAGTAAGAAAGTGCTTGATTATCTTTGTTTGCAAAGAAATTATATGTAAATATGAGTTACTTGGAGTTTAATCAAGTATGAATTTCGAGGACGAAATTCATACTTGATTAAACTCCAAGTAACTCATATTTACATATAATTTCTTTGCAAACAAAGCCTTTAAGAGGGGGAGAAATGTTGGACCTCGATTTTTGAGTGAAAATAAGAAATATTCAAAAGTGGATGAGTTGATTGAAATTAAGTTGAAAATTAAGAAATAAAGAGAGAAAGTGTGAGAAGATGAAAAATTGTGAAAAGTTTGACTTTTTGGCCTTTGAAAGTTGACTTTTGATTTAGGCAAAATTTGATAAAATGATCTACATGAAACTTGTAGATTATGTTAAGAGCTTTATGTAAGTGTTCTAGAAGGGGGGGTTGAATAGATCTTTAAAATTTTTTTTCGTAATTTCTACAATAAAATCAGAAGTTAATTCACACAATAGTAATTTAAACAAATTTAAATACAAAGAGTAGGGAAAAAGATCAAACATTGTTTTTATAGAGGTTCGGTGCTAAGACCTACGTCCTCTACCTAAGCTCCCACTTAGGATTTTGCAAACCACTTTATTACACACTTTGTAGTTCAGTGTGAACTCTTACAATCCCGCTTGATTTCTGGCTCAAGCTACCTTTATACTTGATTTGTCTTAAGCACAATCTTACCAATACCGCTGATTTACGCCTCAAGCAACCTTTACAGATGATTTGTCTTCCGCACAAATCCTACCAACAATACTTGATTTTCTCGAGCTACCTCACACGTGACCTTTCACTAGTCACTCAATTTGTAAAAGAAATAGGATAAAGATCTAAGAACAAGTGCTCAATACAAATGTAAACAAAGTAAGAACAATGATGAGCAATTTAGAGCAAGATAAGAGTATTTTGGCTTGTAGAACTTGTGTCCCTTCTTCATCAATCATCTACCCTTTATATAAGAAGAAATATAGCTGTTGGGACTTATTCTAGCCGTTGCTAGATTGAAATGACCGTTCCTTAATAATCTCCCTTCCATTTTTGGCTAATTGGACCGTTGGAATTACTGTGCTGTACCCATAAGTCGACTTGTCGAGTTGTATAAGTCGACTTGTGACCATAAGTCGACTTGTCGAGTTGTATAAGTCGACTTGTGACAACATTTTACGTAAACTTGCATCTCCGCTCTTCTATAAGTCGACTTGTGATGTGTAAGTCGACTTGTGGTCCACGATAAGTCGACTTGTATGCTGTTAGTCGACTTGTGTTGACATATCTTCATATATTAGTTGACATATGATGTTCTAGTCGACTTATGTAAGCTTCAACGGTAATATCCACTCAAATCTTCTATAATCTTCATTATATAAGCCTCTTTTACTTATAGGAAACTTCCATCTTGATTCTTCAATGATTAAACACTTGCTCATCTTGATTTGTACGATTCTTTCATTGAATATCAATCCCAAAATACCTAAAACAATTTCTTAACCAATTCTATACATTTTATTATTATCAAAACATAAGTGGAATTAATTTGTCAACCACCATTGGTCCAACAATCTCCCCCTTTTTGATAATGACAAAATAATTAGAAATTGTTTAAGAAATGAAAACAAAGAAACATTGATCAAGGTTTTTATACCTTGTCATTTTGGTTAGAAGTCTCCTCAATCATATAAATCATTGAATTTTAATAACCTTGAAAAAACAATTAAAATTTTAACAAACTCCCCCTTAATCAAGTAACTAAAGAAAATCCAATTTCTCATTTTTCTCCCCCTTTTTGTCATAATCAAAACAACTAATACAAACCAATAAAAGATGAAATATCGCAATCACATTAAATAGAGAAACAAGTCATCAAACACAAATAGTCTCAAATCAAACACACTCCCTCTTAATCAAATGACGGTGACTAAAAGATACCAATTATCAATTTCCAATATTACTCCCCCTTTTTGTCATAATTAAAAACCAATATGAAAAGTGAAAAATAGTCGCAAATGCAGTCCATAAACAAACAAAACAGCAAACACAAATAAAGGCAATTGTCATAACATAACAATAGTCATTACGGAGAGTGAAAAGAAGAATAGGTTTTAAAGAATCCATGTAGACATAAGTCGACTTGTTACCAGACATTTCACCAATTAGTCGACTTAGACATCCATAAGTCGACTAGAATATACCAGTACTCCAATTCAATCACATTTCAGCCTAAGTGTAAATGATGATGGAATCTTTGTTGTTGTCTCCACTTATATGCCTTGAATATCTGCTATCAATGTACCATGTGCTTGGTGGATCTTCATTCCTTGCTTGTACCTACAACTGCAACATCCTTTCTTTTCATTGGTACCCAAGCCATCTTGGGTCCATTTTGGTTAGTCATATAAACCACATTAGGTGGTGTTGTACCTTTAATCACCCAAATTTTTTTAACTTTGATACATCTCCTAATAGTTTTACATGCAATTTCTATATGACCATTTTTCAAGCATCTAGCACATTGAGCAACTTTTCCATCCTTGGTAAATTTGGAAATTAAAGAACAATCTCTATTATAAGGATCATATCCCAAACCATGTTTAGAAATAGAATATCTTTGTAAAGACAACATCTCTTCAAACTTTGCATTTCCACCAGCAAATTTTCCAACCACATAAGAAAACTCCTTTCTAAGTCTATCAAGCTCACAAATAAGATTTTCCTTTTCAACATGACATGCAGAATGATCTTCCTTAGGACTATCTAAATCATCAATAGTCTCATGTAAGGCACTATTTTCAGCAACCAATTCTCTTATTTTCTTTCTCAATTTCTTGTTGATTTCAATAGCTTCTTCAAAATCAATTTGCAAAGCATTAAAAGACTCTATAAGATCTTGATCAAAAAAAGTTACCTCATCTTCATCATCACTTGTTGAACTTTTTGCCATAAGTGCCAGGTTGTTTTCATCATCGCTTTGATATGCATCCTCTTCATCACTCCAAGTTTCCACCAAGCTAGTTTTCCTTTTATCTTTGTCGTATTTGTCATTTTTCTGAAAGTTTGATGTGGAGGATGAGCTTTTGCATTCTCTTGCGAGATGTCCCCGTTTTCCACATCTCCAACATTCTTCGTTGCCTTTTGATTTTCTTTCCGCGCCAAACCTCTTTCTTTCTACTTGTTTTCCGCCATTTAATTCTTTCCTTCGATTTTTGAGAAGTCCCTTGAACTTCCTTAAATTTCTAGCGTACATAGCTATTTCTTTGTCTTCCTCGTCTTCATCTATTTCCTCATCACTTTCATCAACAAAAGAAGTGTTAGCTTTAAAAGAAATAGATTTTTTAGGCTTACCTCTACCTCCTCTAGATTTGAGAATAATTTCATAGTTGATAAGTGATCCCACCAAGGCGTTGAATTCCAAGTGATTAAGATCCTTGGACTCCATAATAGCGGTGACTTGTGAATCCCATTCTTTCGGTAGAGAGCGAAGAATCTTCTTCACCTTCTCGCTATCCGTCATGTGCTTTCCAAGATTTCCTAATTCATTGATAATTTCTACAAAACGATCAAGCATATTGGAAATAGTCTCACCTTCTTTCATGAAAAACATTTCATAGTCATGGAGAAGCATGTTAATCTTTGTTTCCCGGACTTGGTTGGTTCCTTCATGGGTGATGCGTAGTCTTTCCCACATTTCTTTGGCGCTGGTACACGAGTTAACTCGGTTTCTTTCCTCAACTGTGAGAGCGCAATATATTAGCTTCATCGCTTTAGCGTTGATGTAGGCTTGCCTCCAATCATTGTCATCGTATTCCAGCTCCGTTTTTAACTCACCATTTTCTTTTAACGGTGGTTGTGGACTGAAGATAATTATCTTCCAATATTCTACTCCCTCGCTAATGATGTGGTACTTCATAGGATTTTTCCACGAGGAATAATTAGTACCATTAAATAAAGGAGGGCGATTATTAGTATTACCTTCTTCCGCTAAGTTATTGTGTGCCATCCCGGATACTTCTTCTCTGATACCAATTGTAAGCGTTCTAGAAGGGGGGGTTGAATAGTTCTTTAAAATTCTTTTCATAATTTCTACAATAAAATCAGAAGTTAATTCACACAATAGTAATTTAAACAAATTTAAATACAAAGAGTAGGGAAGAAGATCAAACACTGTTTTTATAGAGGTTTGGTCTAAGACCTACGTCCTCTACCTAAGCTCCCACTTAGGATTTTGCAAACCACTTTATTACACACTTTGTAGTTCAGTGTGAACTCTTACAATCTCGTTTGATTTCCGGCTCAAGCTACCTTTATACTTGATTTGTCTTCCTGCACAAATCTTACCAATACCGCTGATTTTCTACAAGCAACCTTCTACAGATGATTTGTCTTCCGCACAAATCCTACCAACAATACTTGATTTCCGGCTCAAGCTACCTCACACGTGACCTTTCACTAGTCACTCAATTTGTAAAAGAAATAGGATAAAGATCTAAGAACAAGTGCTCAATACAAATGTAAACAAAGTAAGAACAATGCTGAGCAATTTGGAGCAAGATAAGAGTATTTTGGCTTGTAGAACTTATGTCCCTTCTTCATCAATCATCCACCCTTTATATAAGAAGAAATATAGCTGTTGGGACTGATTCTAGCCGTTGCTAGATTGAAATGACCGTTCCTTAATAATCTGCCTTCCATTTTTGGCTAATTGGACCGTTGAAATTAATGTGCTGTACCCATAAGTCGACTTGTCGAGTTGTATAAGTCAAATTGTGACCATAAGTCGACTTGTTGAGTTGTATAAGTCGACTTGTGACAACATTTTACGTAAACTTGCATCTCCGCTCTTCTATAAGTCGACTTGTGATGTGTAAGTCGACTTGTGGTCCACGATAAGTCGACTTGTATGCTGTTAGTCGACTTGTGTTGACATATCTTCATATATTAGTTGACATATGATGTTCTAGTCGACTTATGTAAGTTTCAACGGTAATATCCACTCAAATCTTCTATAATCTTCATTATATAAGCCTCTTTCACTTATAGGAAACTTCCATCTTGATTCTTCAATGATTAAACACTTGCCCATCTTGATTTGTACGATTCTTTCATTGAATATCAATCCCAAAATACCTTAAACAATTTCTTAACCAATTCTATACATTTTATTATTATCAAACATAAGTGGAATTAATTTGTCAAGCACCATTGGTCCAACACTTTCTGTAGCCATAAAGTTTGCAATTTTTCGATATCGTGAGTGAAAGTTATGATCAGTCAAAGTTTAAGTGTGTTGGAGTTGACTTTTATTATGGATGAAACTTTTTACTGAGAAATTTACTTAGTTAGAGGTTGTTTTAGCCTTTAAGTTCTTTATGAAAGTTGAAGGATTTGATTTGATCTTTATTTCGATATAAAGTATGGAATTTTTTGATCAAGAGCTAATCAGTTATGATTTTTACAAGTTTATGTTATGTTTTTAGCATGAATATTAGAGGACAGAATCTTTGACCGGAAATGGACTCCCTTAGGAGTCAAATTGATTTTTATGTCCTTCATGGAAGTTGAAGGTGACTTTCTGATCTTCACATCGATATAAAATATGACAAGATAGGATTTTGGAGTTTAAGGATATGAATTTCCAAAGTCCTATGATTAATTAGGGAATTTTTATTTTGGACATAAATTTTGATGATAAATTTGATCCCTTAGAGACAAAATTGATTTTTGAGTTCTCCATGAAAATTGTAGAGCTTCCTTCAAGCTTTCTATAGAGACTAAGTTTGTCAAAATTGGAGCTCGGGATTAAGAGTTATGAATTTTGGAAGTTTCAGATTTTCATGTGGAAAAAAAATAAAAAAAGAATAGGACGCATCGCCATCGCTAGGGCGACGCATCCCCTCGCGAGGGCGAGCGAGCCCTCTCCCTGCACGCGCACGCACGCGCTCCTCAACGACGTCGTTTCTGCCTCCTCTGCCGCGACGTCGTTTCATATTTTCCTCTCCTCTGCGCGTGCCGTTTTCTTCTTGTGCGACGCTGTTTCTCCCGCGTACTATACGACGCCGTTTTGAATTCTTTTGTTAATTCCTCCTTCAATCCGACCTTTGTTCAATCTTTTACTTATATCTTTTCCGTCCGACATCCGATTGAGTTGATTCTTGAAGTGTTAGATTCCTAAGACAATTCCCTACATCTTCATGGGAAATTTGTAATTTTATGAGATTTAATTAATGGTGATTAATTTAATCAAAGTGAGTGGAAAAAGTTTCTGAACATGACTCAGTATTTTGACAAATTCGGGATCTGTGGAGATCCGATTGAAGTGATTCTTGAGGCGAAATAAAGTTAAAACATGGGGCTACAAATCATAAGAGAAATGAAATGTCAATTTTGCCTCTAAGACTTCCAATTTCTGAATGGAAGTTTGGATTAGTGTGCAGTTTTTGGGTTAGGAACACCTGAGAGTATTTTGAGCATAACTTTTGATCTGGGAATCGAAATGAGGTTTTTCTTATTTTGAATTAAACTAGAGACATAAGGCTATAATTGTTATGAAGACATTGAGTTTCAATTCTGGGTTTAAGAATGTAAAGTTCTGGATGGAAATAATCGTACATGGATAACGTGTTAGAATATGGATATACCCGTAATGTTTTGCGTATAACTTTTGATGTAGTGCTCCGAATTGGATGATTCTTATGGAATTATGAAATTAAGACATAGAGGAACATTTATCTAGAAGGAAGTTTTGACAAATTCCTTCAAATTGATTGTGCGAATTAACCCGCAAGTAAACATGACTTTAAGCTTTGAATGGAGGAGCAATATGGTCATTTATCTACCATTTAAATGACATGGCTTTAAAAATACAAGAGTGTGTCGTTTATAAGGGTGAAACACACGATTTTAGTGGAAAGAAGAAGAAAGAATAAGAAGAAGGAAGATGTAGAAGCTTCGACCATGGAGAAAAGATGAGAGAGAAAGCTAAGTTTTATTTTTTTACTTGTTTCTTAGGGATTTTTGAAATGGTTCAAGAGAGAAAAAGGTGGAGGAGCACAAGAGCTTCATTTCAAGCTAAGAAACGTTGATTTTCAGTGAAAAAAAAAGTAAGGTTGAAAATTTGATGTGTGATTTTTGATGAATTTTCGGTTTAGAATTGTGGAAAAGGACATGGGTTTGTGATTTATGGAGTAAATTGTGATGTATATGCTTTAGGTTGTATTTAATTTTGGATGGAAAATTAATTAAGATTTAGGCTTAATTTTGTGTTAGGGGTTTTTGTGAAATTTTGGTGTAAAATTATAGATGAGAATATGGGTTTGTGAAATATGAAATTAATTTTGAAGAAATTGTGATTTATGATATGGAAATTGTGTAAATTGGTTTAGGCCAATTTTGAGATTTGGGGATTTTTGAAATTGGTGATTTAAATATCTTGAAATTAGTATGAATTGATGAATTATGATATCAATTTTAAAAATAAAGTTATTAATGAGATTGAATTTGAATGAATTGGTTTAGGTAAAATTTTGAATTTGGGGATTTTAGAAATTTTGGTTTTAGAAAGCTTGGAAAAGTGATGAATTTGGGTTTCCTATAGTTAATTTTGAAGATTATGATTTTTATGATGTTGAATTTGGATACGTATGGCTTAGGTTATTTTAAATTGGAAGGAAGAAAGAAGTAGTCAATTTGGAGCATGGAACAAGTTTTTGGCAATAATTCGAGGTGGGTAGCATATTTATATTTTGATTTGTAAGCTATACAAGCAATTTTGAAAAAAATTAAAGAAAACAATTTTGAAAATTTTAAAGAAAGCAAAATTGGATTTTTGATAAATTATTGTTTTTGTAAATGTTTGAAAACAATGTTGATTAATGTTTGAAAATATGATTTCCGAATGATTTCTGGGAAATTAGTACATTTTAAATTCATTTGTTAAAAATGCATTATTGAATTATGCACATTGTTGAAAATATTGATAGAATGATTTGATTGTTGGAATTAGTATTTGAATGATGAATTGATTGAATTGTATGCATTATGTGAATGTGTGAAAATCAAGATTTTTGAAAAGGGCCTTCGGTGTAATATCTCTTTACTGATAGCAAGGGTATTTTGGTAAACTGGGACAGATTGGTAGGTTTCATTGCATTCTCTGATTGAGCATGTCTCTGGCCTCTAATTATAGAGGAACAGGTTTATTGCATATGCATTTATTCATAGGTACATGCATTCATGGTTTTTCGGTATTTTAATTGTGATCATGAACTGACTGAACTGATTGGATCATGATTAATCGAGAAATTAGGAGTAATTGGGCTCGAATGACTGATTTAGAATAGTTTAAGAGTGATTGGCAATTGATAGTGGCTTATAGGAAATTTTCGGAAGATTCGGGAGAAAATGCCCGGACCGGAAATTTTGAGTGACAGACCGATTAACCGTATGAGACTGAAAGAATTGTCCAATGGCAAAGGAAAAATTAGAGTTATACTGTTAAAAAATTAAAATGTTGAGCCGTTGGAATTTAGAGACTGGAATCTAAAGAAAATTGAGGACTGATGTCTATATAAATATATCTAGGTTTCAATTTGGGATTTTTATCCTACGGAAAAGAAATCTTCTTCTTCTCTTCTCCCACGGTGATCTTCGATTTCTTCTCTTTGGTGTGAGAGCTTTGATCTTTCTTGCTGGTTCTTCTCCTTGTGCTAGCTTGGAGTGTTTAATGTGGAAGAGGAAGTGGATTGAGGCTTGAAGGTGGAGATTGTTGGTTTTGAAGGTTTTAGGGTTTCTAGAGATTTGTGGATTGAGCTTGATTTGGTAGGTTTAATGGCTTTAATGTTGTTGTTAAAGGTTGTTTGATGCATTTATGGTATTTAATGTGTTTGAATGGGTAGATGGGAGTGTTTAATGCTGGGTTTTAGAGAGAGAAATGGGTAGATTCGTCGGAGAAGACGATCGGGACTTCGCACGTCGCGATGTGCGCTGAGGGCTTCGTCGCGACGAGTAATTAAATTATTCTTCGCAACGAGCTCGGTTGGACGTCTCGACGAGCGTGGAGTTATGCGTCGCAATGAACGGCTCTTTCTGCATCGCGACGAACGACCGTTATGCGTCATGGCGAAGGACGTGGAGTCGCATGAAGGGGCGTTTTCGATGGATAAGTTGTAGTTTTTGGGGCATAACTTATGGTATAGACCTCTGATTAAGGTGATTCCTAGTTCATTGTGAGCTAGGGAAAGAGGTCTACAATTGAGGAATTATATGAGAGTTGGAATTTAATTTAAATGGTACTGATTCTTAGAGAATAAGGTCAATTATGGTTCCAATAGCGACCTAAGTATTGAATTATGATAATTGAAGTTTCAATTGGGGTTTTCAATGGAGGTTTTGACCCAATGTCTAGGGAATTGCTATAGGGTATATGAATTGAGGAATTGAACTGAATTTTAGGATTGAATCAAATTAGTGTTGATCCAATTTAGTGAAAAGTTAGAATTGGACGTAAGATATCAAAATTGGGTTTTAGCGCCGGAAATCGTGAACATGCATTGTACATATTTCCACTGAGACATATGCATCATTGAACTGTTTGGACTGAGCATCTAGTAATGGGGATTTATTTAACTGTTATAGAGGCACCGTTGGACCGTCATTCCACGGACATTCTTTGGGACTTCGAGCAAGAGTTTCGGAAGTTACAGGTGAGTAACCTAGTTGGTTTCTCAAATTCCTGATTGTCTAAATGCTCCATGTGAACTACTTGCCAAAGTGAATTGCATGATTACTGAAATGTATAGGATCGAATTGCATGCTTTTACTGTACTGGATTGGACTGCTACATAACGTTGAGAATTGTGATACTGGTCTTTTATAACCATACCACTGAATTACTGAGCATCGCATTACATGCATAAATGCATGAACAGATAATGAACGTTGTGGCCCAAGTCGCTATTATTACTAAAATGAGCGTCAAGCTCTAACACTGTACTGACCGGGCCTCGAGCCTGAGGGGATTTATCCCTGACGCGTCCACTGATCATTGAATACTGACTGAGCACTTGGGCACAACACTGAATAACTGGAAAAGAGTCACATATGCATTGTATACACATGACTGATTGATTTATGATACTTACTGAATTATGTGATGGCATGAGAGATTGCAAATTGTTACATGCTACTGTGAATTGTTGTATAATAATGTAATTTGTTATACGATACTGTTAATTGAAAATTACTGTGCCATGCTGTACGCAATCTGCGTAATGCATGATTTGAGTGAACCATTGATGATGGTTTCTCATTGAGTTCGCAAACTCACCCAAAATTGCAACCTATTTTTCAGGACTAATAGAGTAGACCCCTAGCTCCGGAGATAGTCTTTTCCTGCCGTGCGAGCGTGCTGGCAAGAGAAGCGATGGCACACAAGTCGGTCAGCTGGGTTGGACTTTCGCGGATGACTTAGTATAGACGCTTGTATCAGTTTCCTTTTTGGGTTTTGTTTAGGGGACTGATAGACTTGTCTATTCTGCTATTGGATGACTGTATCAAGACTGCTATTATGATTTTTTTAATTTAGTGATTTTTGATATTGTGGTTTTATTTATTGCGATGCCATGTGGACTATTAGCGGGATTTTCTGGTAGTGCAACTTTATCGTGGGATACGTGTCGGAGCGACCCTCAAGCGTAAAAGCTTGGAATTGGATTTTTATCATCATCTTCAGGTGTGTAAGGTCCATTCTCGATGATGTCCCAAAGGTCAATGTGAGTAGACTCGATAAACAATCTCATCCGATCCTTCCAATAGTGGTAATCTTCACCATTGTGTAACATCCCACCCCCTCCTGGAGGGGTAAAATAGTAAAATTGGCATAGGATGGGATTGATAAGGAATAATCATTACTGTTCATGCATAATAGGATTGATACACAGTATCAATTGTGTACATGAAATTACGGTAAATGCATTCATGACATTCCCGGTAATTGGGCCTAACGGTATTTTATTGTGATAAACGTGGTTATGGGATTTAAAAAAAAATATTCTGAGTGCGCCATTGAGCGTTTTACATTTTTGGGATTTATAGGAATTTTCTGGAATTTTCGGAGAAAATTTTGACCGCAAAATCGCCGATAAGCGGCCTAAACTTGTTTTGGAGTAGAAAAGGGTGATTTTCGTGATTGAAAAATTATTTGGAATGCATCTTGTTACTGTTTTATAATTTTAGGAATTTCATTAATTCTCGAAAAATAATTGGGAAATTCTCGAACTCGATAAATCGCCAATTAGCGAACCGTCGCGTTTCTCGAAGCGAAAGTTGCTACCAATGGCACCGTATTATTGGGTATATTATTGTGAGAGTGCAATTAGGGTCATTTGAGTTGATTGGGGTTAGTCTTTGATCCGGATTAAAGAATGAATAAGTTGACTTTTCTTTAAAAGCTTTGACCAATCACAATTTGACACCAAAAGCCTTCATTTAATGTTTCTTGCTAGGCCTTATCGTTTGTGACTAAAGAAAGACTAAAAAAGGTGTTTTTAATGGTATTTTGGAGGCATATCCGAAACTAGCATGAAGCCCTTCCCTCCTCCATCGATTTTCTCCTTCTCCATTCTCCATTCTCCATTATCATTGATTTTGCTTCTTTCTCCACCTTCCTCCAAACTACTTTATGTTTATTGTTTTACCATCATGATGAGTTCTTGTTGGAGGGTAGAAGAAATGGTTAGAAGGCATAGTTAAGGCAAAGAGTTGAAAAGAAGAGAGGAGTTGGAGGCTCTAATAGGTAAGGTTTTAAGTTTGTTTTAATGATGTTTTGATTATGTAGTTCATAAATCATGATTAGTGGGTGCATTTAAAGGGGTTATTGTTTATTAATTATGAGTGATGATGGTTAAATGTTATGGAAAAGATAGTTTGAATTGTTGAGTTATGATTTGAGGAAGCTAGCTTGAAAGATGTGTTGTTAACTTGATTTTGAAGTGAATATAGATAATTGTTTGAGTAATTGAATTGAGGAATTTAAGGCTGCCAATTTTCAGTATTAACCCTAGTATAATATTTAATTTGTATTTATTTTGATGTCTAGTGATGTGCAAAAGACATTGGAAGTGGTTGAACTAAGGTTAACCTTAAATCTGGAAAATTGGAATTATAAGTGATGTTACTGTTTTATTCATAACTTAATGTGTAGAAATGCAAATGAGGTAAGGTTAGTGGCCACTGAAACTTTGGGATGTTGGCTTCAATTTAGTGTGAAATAGGTGTTATTGAATTTCAATGATAGAGGGGTGAATCTTTGAATGGAAAGTTACTGTTCCATTGCCTGTGAACAGTAACCGCAACCATGACATCTGAGTTTTGTTGATTTTTATGAATTAATTGAGATGGAATTAGGGAAAATGATCTTCATGGAAGTTGTAGCATATTGAATTATCTTTCCATTGCTACTGATCTTGCTATTTTTAGAATTGTGTATTGGGAGATATGAATTGATTACTAATGACTGGTTTTGAGCATTTTGGATGAAACCTAGCTCAAGTGTGATTTTGTGAGTTTACTGATTGGAGGCAATTTTAACATTTTAAGTGGACTGAATTGGTGTGAGTGAGCTTCTGAAAAGTTGTAGAGGAAAAGATTACCTTGAAAATGACATATGGTTTGTAATTTTTAGAAGTCAGAATTGGGAGTTATGATTTTCAAAACTGACCCTACATTAGGTTATGAGTGGCTGATCATAACAGAAACTTCCATAACAATTTTGAAATTGTTAGAGATCGAATTGGGTGTTGAGTGCTTCATGAAAAATGAATTTTATGATGTTATCTTTACAAGGATATAAAGTTCTGAATTTATTGACTTGTATATAGGGAGTTATGCTTGTTGTAATGTTACTGCCCATATTGAAGGATTTCAGGGACAGTGACATAGAATGAATTAATTGACTGGTTTAGAAATAGAATTTGATTCTGGGTTGTTCATGAAAGTTGTAAAGGACATTGTGAACTTATTGACCATATTTTTGTGGTAATTTATTACTAAGGAATCAGTGAGTTATGAAATTGCAAATGTACTGCCCTGTGTTGAGGGAAATTGTGAAGGCAGAAGGTTTGATGGGTTATTTGATACCCTTAGGGTTGGAATTGATTTTTATGGCCTTCTTGAGAATTGTAGAGCTTTTCATAAGCTTTCCAATGAGGTATAGTGGGTATTTTTCTGATTTGTGTGCTAAGAATTAGAGTAGTTGAAAATTGGGATTGAAATTTGGAAAAAAAGGGCAAAGCGTAGTAGGGAAACTCATGGCTCATGAGGCGACATCTCGCCTCGAGGGCGAGATTAATCGGACGGTCGCGAGGCGACGCCTCGCCTCGCGATTTAAACGAGGTAAATCAGCCTCATGAGGGCGGCTCTCGCCCCATGAGGCGGGCGTTTCCGTATATATATATATATATTTATTTTTATTTTTGATTATTTTTTGATATTAAATGGTACAATTGTTCTTTTGTCAATTTCTTTCCCGTCTGACGTCCGATTGACCTGATTCCAGAGGCATCGGATTCGTTGAATATTTAATTTCATTTTCTGAGAAAACGGGAATTTTTAGACGAGAATTTGACGTAGCCCCTATTGACGGAACTTGTAAACACTGTTTTATTTAATTGGGGACCTATAGAGGTCCGAATTGCGCACCGTCAGCGCCTATGGATTTCTAATTTTTGATAGAATTTTTAGTATGGGAAAATATTGAATTAGGACCGGGATTGCCATGAACATGCATATCTCATCAACATGAGCACAAATTTCATATTTAGTGACTCGTACTTTTTCTGATTCATATAGAGGTCCAATTGGAGCGTCGATTGACCGACGTCACAGAGGCTTTCCGGCATTAGCTCGGAAGTAATAGGTGAGTAACCTAGTTGGTTTCTCAAATTTCTGGTTGTTTACATGCTCAACGTGAATTACGTGCAAAGATGAATTGTATGATTTCTGGCATGTATAAAAGTGGATGATTGCATGTTTAATGGTTTTACTGTACTGAATGACACTGATACCAATATACTGGGCTTTATAGCTACCATCTTGAACAATCGCTTTTATAGCCATATTGTGGATCGATCGATACTTTGGGCTTTATAGCCATATTGTGGATTTACTGATACACTGGGCTTTATAGCCAAATACTGCATAGTTACTAAATACTGCACTGCATGCATAATTGCATGATCAGATAATGGACGTGCCCCAAGTTGCTATTTTTACTGATAAGAGCTTCGAGCTCTCATACTGTACTGACCGGGCCACGAGCTCGAGGGGAGAAATCTCTGACGCGTCCCCACTGAACACTGACTGAGCACTTGGGCACAATACTGAATAACTGGAAAGAGTCACATATGCATTGCATTTGCACAAATGACTGTTCTGTGACATATACTGCTTTCATAATGGTATGAATTACTGTGAATGGTTTTCTGTTACTGGACATTGTTATTGGCCATTTATTGGTAATTGATGATTTCTGGACTGTACTGTACGCCATGGGCGTAATGCATGATTTGAGTGAACCATCGATGATGGTTTCTCACTGAGTTCGCAAAACTCACCCAAAATTTGCATCTATTTTTCAGGTCCTGAAGAATACCCCGGTTGACACGGGAGTATGTCTACTGTAGTCGAGTAAAGGTAGAGGTCGGGATCAGTTCGTGTCTGCATGAGTGTTTTAGTAGATTGTATTCCGCAATCACTGTATAATAAGGCTTTATATTTTTACTGAGCCATTGTGGTATTAATGTTTTACTGCATTGACTGATTGTAATTATGACTGGATGACTGTAATAACTGAAACGGGTTTATATTGAATACGGATTTTAATTACTTACTATGTTTGCCGTGTGAACGTGGAGTTAATGGCTACAAAAAGAAAAAAAAAGTGTATACTGAATTTTAAATCGACTGATGTAGTACGCCACTCTCGTGGGACACGGACTCGGATATCACCAACGATATCGGGTTCGGGTCTTACGGGTGTGGGGTGTTACATTTAGGTGGTATCGAGCCCAAGAGTACGTAATGTATCAGGCACGATTTGCAACATAGGTTTCATGCATTTGAGTCGTGTCGCTGCGGGCATCGTGGTAATCGATCCCTAGTCGAGTCGCCGAGGATAAATCCTACGGTGCATAAGTGTTAAGTGATTAAGTCGAGAAGAGTGATCTTTGGATTAGAGTGTAAATCCCAAAGGGATAATCAATTAGAGAGGATAAAGGAAAAAATGGATAAGAAGATTGAAATTGTCTGGGTTAGAAACCCTCATAAGTGATAGCGAATGATTGCGTGGGCTTCAATGAATTAAATTGACAATATTATGATGACAGAAAAATGAAGATGTTGAGAACTTGGAGAAGTCCATTAGAGATATGGTTGGTTATAGTAGATCTCAGTGAAATTAAATGCCCGGGATGGTTAGGTAATTACAGTTCTGACCGTATATGTCATGAAAGGGGAAATATTGGAAGTGAGTAAAATGTAGTGGTCCAATCGGGCATATCTTGATTCACTGTATTCGAGTTAGAGATCAGTAGATATTATAAGCGGAAGATGATAGCGAGATGGAAAGAAGCTCAATAGAGTCTTCAGAACGGTTTATTGAGGCGAAAGAATGTAACAAAGTGTAAAAGTGTACAGATAGATTGAAATGAATTGGAAATGGTTATGACCTAGACCGCATCAGTTTGAGACTGAAATTGTTAGGTGATTATGGTGCTTCGAGGTTGGAAATTCGTATGATAAAATCGTAAGGAAAAAGATAGACAGATGATTTCCACTGATGGTGTATCGAGAAATACTGAATTAGGTGTATATGGACACGAAAATGGTAAATGGATAGGTATATAGATAGAGATAAAATGGAGTGGTATCAACGATTTTGTCGGGTATTGGGACCGTGAACACCGATCATAAACTATTTGAGGAAAATAGAAGATAAGTAGCAGAAAAGTAATAAAAAAATAGGAATAAAGATCATAAGATGAGAAGCCAAATTGTTATGACCTTACAAGGTCAAGTTACGCACGAACGGATAGGGAATGAGACATACAGTTTAATGATATGGTGAGAATGAAATAAAGATCTTGAAAGAATGAAACCACAATAGTGGTATATGAAAAGAGCTATTGCATTTAAGTCGAATTCTTGTTAGGGATATCTATTGACGGTAATGTTGATTGTGACTAATGAAATGTATGTGATGATATATGGAAATCATAGAGGAAATGAGCGGTAAATGTTTAGAGTGATTATAAATGTGAAGGTCTTAAGAGGTTAAAGTAAGACAAAGGTGGATGAGTGTACTGTATGAGAGGAAGCGAAAAGTGATTACGATATAGATTCTTGAATAAGTGGTAAAAAAGTGTTTAAGTGGTATCACAAGGAACCTTCGCGAAAGGAATGTTCTGATCTGTTAAATGAAGACATAAGAGTGTCTTGATTGAGATTGTACGTATAGTGAAGAAGGATTGAAACACAATTAGGAATAATCATTGGTTGATGAGACTTTTGTGGACAAAATTAAAAGTGAAATTGGGTCATAGCTCATCTGCTGAGATTATCTCGCATTGTATGTATGAAATGTAAAGTATCCAACATAAGTGAAATTCTAATTGGAGGTAATCTAATTGCAATGTAAAGTGAATCGATCTCCAGTTATGATGTAAAACTGTTGAGGAATCTAGATTTGAAACGAAGAATAAAAGAGTCCCGAACTGAGAATTGAGAGACTTAAATAAAATGGAAATTTTGGAGGTCCAAGTACGAATGACAAGGTATTAACATATGTTGATAAGAGTGATATGAAAACTGTTGAGAAGAGAAAATGAAAAAAAAAAAAGAAAAAAAAATGGCGAATAGAGACAAGAGGGTCAAAAGGGAACCGACAATGAGGTGATGTAGTGACACCTTCATAAAGAAATTGTAGATACACTCATTGTAGACTCAATGAAAAGGGTAAAAGATGTACGGTAACGTCAATAAGACCCTAATAGGGAATTATGCGAGGTAAACAATGGTAGTAACTGTGATTTGAGACAGAATGTGTTTAGAAGTGTTGAACAGTGAAAAGTAAAAAGGACGATAGGACTAATTGAGGAATCTGATACTGATGATATACATACATTGGAAGAGTGGGTAGTGAGTATTGAACTGCGACAATATGTTGAACGAGTATGAAATAAATTGAACTGACTGTGATAAAAGGGTATTAGTTCCATTCTTATGATTGAAAGCCTTGGAGACTGTAGATTCCTATAATCATACACTGTGTTAATTTGAGGGAAGAGACGGGTATAAATACGATAATGCTGCAATGAACAGATTAATTACAGATATTGGGATTGTCAATGATTGTCAAGCAGATTATGGGTAATAGTGATGTGTTTCTGGAAAATTGAAGTTGTAAATCTAGTGATAAGAATGGTTTAGAGTGCAGAAAGTAAATGGGGAGAAATCTTATGATGAGTTTGAATATACGAATGGAGTTGGAAAACTATAGTGAACAAAAGTTGAAGAAGAAGTAAGTGTACCCGGTAAAAAGGTATAAGAACAAGAAAGTGAACTGTCAAAGTTAGACATTCTAGTCAGCATATTTGAAAAGTGAAATTGAGTAATTGTAGGTATAGAATGAAGTGATTCTTGGCTCAAGTGTTTATAGGTTGAATGTCTAATAAGAAAAAGGTTTGATTATGTTCTTGTTATAGAGTTTTGATTCACTGGAGAATATATCTTGTTACCTTTGCATAGTGCTCTTGAGAGTTAAAGACCATAATGGAATTGTGAGAAAAAGGAAAGTGACTTAGGAAGACTGCATGGTTAGCTAAAGTGGAAATTGGATCGGACAAATGAGATAGAGTAAACTGTATATCCGGATGAAGTGTGTGAACACTATAGAACAGTGAAGTGTCTTACGAGAATCGAATTTGAACATAAAGTGAATGGCATATTATAAGTGACTGCATTAGGTACATTGTTACTGATGATAGTAAATTGGAATTAAATGTTACTGTATTGGTACCAAGGGAATGTAAATCGTCCCTGACGTGATTAAGGGAGGTACCAAAGACATGGAGATGTCCTCAATGGAATACGAATTGGACTATATGGCATTGGGGAAAAAGGTATTAGAGGAATAAAATGTGATAAGTGAATAGGTTCGAAAATACTGAACTGAGTTAAATATCGAAACCAAAGGTAGTGACTATCTTAGACATGGCAAGTGAGATAGCTAAGATAAATGAGAACGTCAACTGATAGTCTTATCAAATCCGTTTACTGTCCTAAGTGATAAAGAGTTAACCAAATTAGTGGCGAGTTACTGATCGAGAGTGATTCTTGTGATCACTCCAAAAGTGAATCATTAAGTGGAAAAGTGTATAGGATATATAGACTCATATGATTATTGTCATAGTGAACTGTTATTTGGGAATTTCGAGGACGAAATTCTTATAAGGAGGGGAGAATTGTAACATCCCACCCCCTCCTGGAGGGGTAAAATAGTAAAATTGGCATAGGATGGGATTGATAAGGAATAATCATTACTGTTCATGCATAATAGGATTGATACACAGTATCAATTGTGTACATGAAATTACGGTAAATGCATTCATGACATTCCCGGTAATTGGGCCTAACGGTATTTTATTGTGATAAACGTGGTTATGGGATTTGAAAAAAATATTCTGAGTGCGCCATTGAGCGTTTTACATTTTTTTGGGATTTATAGGAATTTTTCTGGAATTTTCCGGAGAAAATTCCCGGACCGGCAAAATCGCCGATAACTGGCCTAAACTTGTTTTGGAGTAGAAAAGGGTGATTTTCGTGATTGAAAAATTATTTGGAATGCACTGTTACCTGTTTTATAATTTTAGGGAATTTCATTAATTCTCAGAAAAATAATTCGGGGAAATTCTCGAACCCGATAAATCGCCAATTGGCGAACCGGTCGTTTCTCGGTAGCGAAAGTTGCTACCCAATGGCACTGTATTATTGGGTATATTATTGTGAGAGTGCAATTAGGGTCATTTGAGTTGATTGGGGTTAGTCTTTGATCTGGATTAAAGAATGAATAAGTTGACTTTTCTTTAAAAGCTTTGACCAATCACAATTTGACACCAAAAGCCTTCATTTAATGTTTCTTGCTAGGCCTTATCGTTTGTGACTAAAGAAAGACTTAAAAAAGGTGTTTTTAATGGTATTTTGGAGGCATATCCGAAACTAGCATGAAGCCCTTCCCTCCTCCATCGATTTTCTCCTTCTCCATTCTCCATTCTCCATTATCATTGATTTTTGCTTCTTTCTCCACCTTCCTCCAAACTACTTTATGTTTATTGTTTTACCATCATGATGAGTTCTTGTTGGAGGGTAGAAGAAATGGTTAGAAGGCATAGTTAAGGCAAAGAGTTGAAAAGAAGAGAGGAGTTGGAGGCTCTAATAGGTAAGGTTTTAAGTTTGTTTTTAATGATGTTTTGATTATGTAGTTCATAAATCATGATTAGTGGGTGCATTTAAAGGGGGTTATTGTTTATTAATTATGAGTGATGATGGTTAAATGTTATGGAAAAGATAGTTTGAATTGTTGAGTTATGATTTGAGGAAGCTAGCTTGAAAGATGTGTTGTTAACTTGATTTTGAAGTGAATATAGATAATTGTTTGAGTAATTGAATTGAGGAATTTAAGGCTGCCAATTTTTCAGTATTAACCCTAGTATAATATTTAATTTGTATTTATTTTGATGTCTAGTGATGTGCAAAAGACATTGGAAGTGGTTGAACTAAGGTTAACCTTAAATCTGGAAAATTGGAATTATAAGTGATGTTACTGTTTTATTCATAACTTAATGTGTAGAAATGCAAATGAGGTAAGGTTAGTGGCCACTGAAACTTTGGGATGTTGGCTTCAATTTAGTGTGAAATAGGTGTTATTGAATTTCAATGATAGAGGGGTGAATCTTTGAATGGAAAGTTACTGTTCCATTGCCTGTGAACAGTAACCGCAACCATGACATCTGAGTTTTGTTGATTTTATGAATTAATTGAGATGGAATTAGGAAAATGATCTTCATGGAAGTTGTAGCATATTGAATTATCTTTCCATTGCTACTGATCTTGCTATTTTAGAATTGTGTATTGGGAGATATGAATTGATTACTAATGACTGGTTTTGAGCATTTTGGATGAAACCTAGCTCAAGTGTGATTTTGTGAGTTTACTGATTGGAGGCAATTTTAACATTTTAAGTGGACTGAATTGGTGTGAGTGAGCTTCTGAAAAGTTGTAGAGGAAAAGATTACCTTGAAAATGACATATGGTTTGTAATTTTTAGAAGTCAGAATTGGGAGTTATGATTTTTCAAAAACTGACCCTACATTAGGTTATGAGTGGTTGATCATAACAGAAACTTCCATAACAATTTTGAAATTGTTAGAGATCGAATTGGGTGTTGAGTGCTTCATGAAAAATGAATTTTATGATGTTATCTTTACAAGGATATAAAGTTCTGAATTTATTGACTTGTATATAGGGAGTTATGCTTGTTGTAATGTTACTGCCCATATTGAAGGATTTCAGGGACAGTGACATAGAATGAATTAATTGACTGGTTTAGAAATAGAATTTGATTCTGGGTTGTTCATGAAAGTTGTAAAGGACATTGTGAACTTATTGACCATATTTTTGTGGTAATTTATTACTAAGGAATCAGTGAGTTATGAAATTGCAAATGTACTGCCCTGTGTTGAGGGAAATTGTGAAGGCAGAAGGTTTGATGGGTTATTTGATACCCTTAGGGTTGGAATTGATTTTTATGGCCTTCTTGAGAATTGTAGAGCTTTTCATAAGCTTTCCAATGAGGTATAGTGGGTATTTTTCTGATTTGTGTGCTAAGAATTAGAGTAGTTGAAAATTGGGATTGAAATTTGGAAAAAAAGGGCAAAGGTATAGGGAAACTCGCGGCTCATGCGAGGCGACATCTCGCCTCGAGGCGAGATTAATGGACGGACGATCGCGAGGCGCGCCTCGCCTCATGATTTAAACGAGGTAAATCAGCCTCGCGAGGGCGGCGTCTCGCCCCCGCGAGGCGGGCGTTTCCGTATATATATATATATATTTATTTTTATTTTTGATTATTTTTTGATATTAAATGGTACAATTGTTCTTTTGTCAATTTCTTTCCCGTCTGACGTCCGATTGACCTGATTCCAGAGGCATCGGATTCGTTGAATATTTAATTTCATTTTCTGAGAAAACGGGAATTTTTAGACGAGAATTTGACGTAGCCCTATCGCGGAACTTGTAAACACTTTTTTTTAATTGGGGACCTATAGAGGTCCAATCATGCACCGTCGGCGCCTATGGATTTCTAATTTTTGATAGAATTTTTAGTATGGGAAAATATTGAATTAGGACCGGGATTGCCATGAACATGCATATCTCATCAACATGAGCACAAATTTCATATTTAGTGACTCGTACTTTTTCTGATTCATATAGAGGTCCAATTGGAGCGTCGATTGACCGACGTCACAGAGGCTTTCCGGCATTAGCTCGGAAGTAATAGGTGAGTAACCTAGTTGGTTTCTCAAATTTCTGGTTGTTTACATGCTCAACGTGAATTACGTGCAAAGATGAATTGTATGATTTCTGGCATGTATAAAAGTGGATGATTGCATGTTTAATGGTTTTTGTCTTGAATGACACCGATACCAATATCTTGGGCTTTATAGCTACCATCTTGAATAATCGCTTTTATAGCCATATTGTGGATGACTGATACACCGGGCTTTATAGCCATATTGTGGATTTCTTGATACACTTTGGGCTTTATAGCCAAATCTTGCATAGTTACTAAATCATCGCATCGCATGCATAATTGCATGATCGATAATGGACGTGCCCCTAAGTTGCTATTTTTCTTGATAAGAGCTTGAGCTCTCATCTTTGTCTCGACAAGCCACGAGCTCGAGGGAGAAATCTCGACGCGTCCCCACCGAACACCGATCGAGCACTTGGGCACAATATGAATAATCTGGAAAGAGTCACATATGCATTGCATTTGCACAAATGACTGTTCTGTGACATATACTGCTTTCATAATGGTATGAATTACTGTGAATGGTTTTCTATTACTGGACATTGTTATTGGCCATTTATTGGTAATTGATGATTTCTGGACTGTACTGTACGCCATGGGCGTAATGCATGATTTGAGTGAACCATCGATGATGGTTTCTCACTGAGTTCGCAAAACTCACCCAAAATTTGCATCTATTTTTCAGGTCCTGAAGAATACCCCGGTTGACACGGGAGTATGTCTACTGTAGTCGAGTAAAGGTAGAGGTCGGGATCAGTTCGTGTCTGCATGAGTGTTTTAGTAGATTGTATTCCGCAATCACTGTATAATAAGGCTTTATATTTTTACTGAGCCATTGTGGTATTAATGTTTTACTGCATTGACTGATTGTAATTATGACTGGATGACTGTAATAACTGAAACGGGTTTATATTGAATACGGATTTTAATTACTTACTATGTTTGCCGTGTGAACGTGGAGTTAATGGCTACAAAAAGAAAAAAAAAGTGTATACTGAATTTTAAATCGATCGATGTAAGACGCCACTCTCGTGGGACACGGACTCGGATATCACCAACGATATCGGGTTGGGTCTTACGGGTGTAAAGGTGTTACGATGAATCTGGAGGTCCGGTGACCGAGGCTCATTCGCAATATCGTGTGTGATTCCACCATTTTCTTTAGTTCACACTTTATTAGAGTGATTCTTGAACACCTCGCTCTGATACCAATTGAAGTAAATCACACGTTAATATATTGAGTAATAATATGACCAAGATACACAAGAAGGGGGGGTTGAATTGTGATAAATTTTTTTAATCTCTTCAATTACAATTGCTTTTTCTTTCAGGAAACTTATCTTAAATCAATTCTTAACTAGTTTGAAAAACTTTGTTAATAATGAAAACTACGATTTAAGAACAGTAAGAGTTAGAGAGAGAAACACAGCAATTTTATCCTGGTTCACCCCAAACCGTGGGCTACGTCCATTCCTCAGATATTCTTCTGAGATTTTCACTATCTCCAAACCGATTACAAGTATTCTTTAGATGAGCCTCTTCAGTCTCTTAATGCAAGTATTCTTTACTCTTAGCCTCTTGGGCTATCTGTAGAACTTTTCAAAATGAAAAAGCGATAAAGAGCTTTTACAAAAGTGTTGCTCTTTACAATATACACTCGAAAAATAGTTCGCAATTTTCTCTCGGATAGAGAGATATTGAATACGAGTTTCCTTCACTTTGTCAAAAGTTATTTCTTCTTCAATCTCGACTCTTATTTATAGTGGAACTTCAACTGCTTTCTTGTCTATCGCTTCTTGAATCTTTAAAAGCGGTTATTCAGTTTAGCTCATGAACCGTCTTAAAGCGATGTTTCTTTCTTCCGTCTTATTTTTATATAAATCGACTTTTTGTCTTCGTAAAGCTTCCGCCCGCTTTTGTATCGTCGCTTTTTGTCTTCGTAAAGCTTCAAATCGCTTTTGTATAAATGCGCTTTTGTATCTACGTAAAGCTTCCGTCTGCTTTTTCTTTCGTTTGCTTTTTGTCTTCGTAAAGCTTAAATCCGCTTTTCTTTAAATGCCTTTTATATAAATCGCTTTTCTTCGTAAAGCTTCATACGCTTTTTGTATCGCCCTTTTCCTTCCATCTATTTTTCTTCCGTCCGCTTTTCTTACATGCTTTTTACGTATACATTTTCTTTAGTATATTTCTCTTTGTTTATTATCAAAATTATTTAATACGTGAAGTCTGGTTTTGACTTAACAATACTTTGTGAGAGAGACCTGAAGAGGCTCTGCAAGTGTAGAAATAATACTTGTAACGTTGAAGAGTATAGTGAAATCTCCTAAAAACTCTGAGGACTGGACGTAGTCCAAGGTTAAGGGTGAATCGGTATAAATCGCTGTGTCATATTCTCTAACCCTTATCTCTTTAATTTTCTTGTTGTTAGAAGAATAGATAATAATTTTTGTTGTTGCATTACTCATCAAACTAATTGAATCATACGTAGAGATTGAGAAATTCTAGTATAAATAGATCTACCGTAATTAGGAGTTGATTGCAATCATAAAGATAGGATGGCATATCTTTTTCACATTAGGGTCAAAGCTAATAAAGGGACTTATAAATCGGTAACACAATCTTATAAGATTTAACCTAAGTAATTCGATTAAAGACCTTAGGATTAGTTGTTAGTAGACTCAAGGTCAACTACTAGCATTCCATATGAGTCTTCACAGTCCAATACATCAACAAAACAATTGTATGATAAAAGATCAATCTGTTAATAGTTTAAGGGGATTTAAACCTAGATACTAATTTTTGATAAACATAGTTTTCTAAGTGAATTCCATTATTTTTGCATTCATTATCATTTCCTATTCCTTTAATTGTTTTAATTTTTATTTTATTTTTATTAAAAATATGAAATTAATAATTAGGCTAGATAATAAGTTAAGGGTAAGTACTAGTATTCATAGACTTTGAGGGATAGACCCGTACTTACTGGTACTAGCTACAGCTACGCCGTGCAGTTGTGTTTTATTACAATATTGACTATCACAAAATAGGCCAATCCTAGGAGTCAAAGGAGGGAAAGCTTCATAATTCAAAGGAACAGGCTTGACATTATGCTAAAGTAAAAAAAACATAAAGGTAAAATAATAAAGTTTTTTTGGAAAAAATTGGTCCATAAAATAAAAGAAAAGAGTGAGGAAAGGAAAAGGAGAGGATCTAAAGAAGAATATTGTGGGGAATGGAGAAAGCAGAGTAATAACATTGGAGACAAAGTACTAAAAGGGCAGCACTAGAAAAGGAAGAAAAAATTAAAAGAAACGTTAAAGTTAGAAGTAGGTAAGAAACAAAAATAGCAGGAACTAAAACATAAACAAAATAAGAAGAAAACGTGAAGGAAGTTTCCAAAAGAGAGGATAGAAAAAGAGGGAAGCAACTCTATAAGGTGGTAGGAGAAGACAAGCTCAGGACTAGTGATGAAAGAGTACATGTCGCTCATGCAACTTGAAACTCCTCTTAAAGACTTTAATTGTGAGGACTTTCTCTATCTTGAAATATTATTTAGTTCCTTTCCCTCCAAAAAGTGTAAATAATGCTTCTAAATGATATTTTTTATATCAAGAGATCATCCATATAATATTTTGTCCATAGCTTAGCCATTCTATAATGTTAGTCCATTCGTCCCCAATAACCATATGATTACGAATTGCATATGACTTGAATTTTGGATTAATCGATCATATTTAGTGATTTGGAATTAATTAACACCATTATAGAATTAAGGTATTAAAGTGTACATTTGGACTAGGAAAATTGTCAAGTTGCAAGATAAGTTGGTACATGAAAATTTAAATGACTAAGCCTATAAGTTAGTGACATTTGGTATAGTTGATGCATTGGCATTTAGCAACGTTGATTGAGTGATAGGTGGCCTAATGAAATTGTGACATTTGGTAGCCTCATAGAAGAACATGTGTGCAAGCTAGGGAGAGGACAAGTGGCCTGTGTCCTTATGTAACAAATTTCCTTAGAGCAAGATGAGTCATCTTACACATGGTATGATGTTATGCATTAGCTAGTTTGTACTGTAACTCTTCCTTCTCTTTGCTCATTCACTACTGAAACTCTTATTATTGGACCCTGATTTTGGAGCTCAACAATCGTAGGCATAAAACGTGAGCATATTATCCTATAGGGTTATTTTAAAGAACCCTCATTGGCCATCATCTCACAAGGGTGGCATGCCGACACCAGTCAAATATAAAAAACAAACTCATTTATCATATTTCAGAACAGATTTTGAGCAACCTCAACCCAGAATTACAATTTGGCTTCTTCATAACCTTTAATACCCATTGTCTTAGGATTCTAATGACACCAAAATCATTCCATTTGGTTCAGAAATCTGAAAGTTAGGGACCAAACATTCTTAGACTATTAATAAACTGAAATAGTACAGTATACCCAACTTTCATCCAGAAATTGTAAGCCTTAGTGACTGAATTAAATTCTATTTCTTCAGATATTGGTAGCTTTATGTGTCTAGTTTATTTATAAACAAAATCATCTCATTTGGAGGTCAGATAACAAAGTTATGGCTGAAAGAATAAAACAAGGTTTTGTCCTTAACCATATTGAACCTGCTTTGGGACAATTAGCCAAAGTTTCTCTATAGATGTCGAATTAAGGTTACATTAGGACAGTTTGAAAGAGGACTTCTGGAAATACAACTTTTATGAAGATTTTAAAGATATATTCTATTATATAAATTGCTAAAATTGAACTAGACGATTCTATCTACAGTGTATAAAAAGATTCAGTCTACAATGCATAAGAAGATGATTTAGTCTACAATGCATAAGAAGATGTTTCAGTCTACAGTGCATAAGAAGATGTTTCATTCTGTAGTGCATAAGAAGATGTTTCAGTCTACAGTGCATAAAAAGATGATTTCTACAGGTTCTTCCTCACATCACCAAAAGTTTTGAATCACTAACTACACTCTCTAAAGCATCTCCACTTATGAAGATCATAACTTTCGACTTCGATGTCCAAAAATTTCGTACTATATACCATTGGAAAGCTAGAAAGATAATCTAAAATTTTTAAAAGAAAACTTTGTCTAATTTTTCATATATTAATATAGTTTTTCTCCTAATGTTAGAACATGAAATTGACCCCTATGGAAGAATTGAAATTTGCACTGTGCAAATTTGGATTGTCCTGAGCATAATCATTTAGCTACCAAATAGACTTCATTAAACTATCAAATCTCAACTCATTTGACTCAACACATTCCACTACATCTCATCATTGATAATTCCTATCTTTCTTTTCTACAACATCTCATTTATGTGTATATATATATATATATATATTTGTTGTTAATGAAATATGAATTGTGTATAGATGATGTGAGTTGAAATTAGATGTATGTGAAGAAGTTATCAACATGATTTGATAATTTTGAACATGGATTATTGATATTATCAACTCAAGTTGATAACTTCTTCACATAAATCTAATTTCAACTCACATCATCCATGCACAATTCATATTTCATTAACAACAAAAATAGGAGTTTACAAAGCTTTAATGGCATTCCAAGCCACATTAAATTATCAGTATCAAAATCTAAAATGCAAAAGATATAGAATCCTAATAATTCTCGAAATGCGTCTAAGTCTTGCTTTTACAAAATCTAACTTAATTTACAAAATCATTTCAAAAGTAATGTGATTCCTCGACTCTTGGTTACTCGATCTTATTTTCTTCACCTAAAGATGGGAAAAAAAGAGGGTAAGCTTGAAAGCTTGTGGGTAACAAGTTTATAATGGAGAATAAGCAAAATCGTTGAAATGTGCATTTGTCTTATAAAAGTCATAATGAATTCATAAAACGCTTTGTTCTCAAATTCTCAATCAAATTCACAATTTTAACTTCAAAACTCATAGTTAAAATATCATCAAATCAACATAGCATATACATTTAACCATCACTGTAGAACAATTAAATTATACATCAAACTTGACAATTCAAAGATGCAATGCACAAACAAATAGCTCGAGGGTTCCATAGAAACAGAATGGAGAAATTGAAGTTTACCCTATGAACAGAATGAGTCTAATTTTGGAGTTCATAAGCCACAAGCGGGTACCCGAAAGAGGGCTCTTATCAATGTGCACATGATGAACAGAATGGTTCCACTCTCGCCCAAACAAAAGCACTTAATCATACTCAAATCATTTTTTCATATGCTCATACTTTCGTGTTTTCGTATCTTTTCATTCTTACAAAATGCCATGACATGTTTCAATGCATAACATAAATATTTCAAAACTATTTTCCATTTCATCCTCAAAATTCATACACCAACATGTAGCGATTTCTCAAATCACTCAAAAGCATTAAAAGCAACAATTATGAAATAATTGAAATCATTTTATTTTCTTGGTTTGGAAAAGCATTAGTGGCTCATAACTCTGATGTAAAGATGCAACCCACCTTTATTTCCTTGCTTAAAGACTTGCTCAAAATGTGCCTCTTGTCTTTGAAAACGATCTAGAAGGGGGGTTGAATAGATCTTTCAAACTTTAAAGTTCTACAAAAACAAAGAGTTAATACACACAAAATAAATTGAAATGTAAAAATGTAAAAGAAAAGGGAAGAGAGGCAAACACAGTTTTTATAGAGGTTAGGTGCTAAGACCTACGTCCTCTACCTAAGCACCCACTTAGGATTTTGACAAAACTCTTTACTACACACTTTTTAGTTTAGTGTGAACTCTTCAACACAACTTGACTTCCAGCTCAAGCTACATCTTACAATCGATCTATTTTTTGACATAAATCCTACCTTCTAAGTGATTCTCCTCTAATCACTTAACTCACAGTAATCACAATGATAGAAATTGAAGTTGTAAAGCTCAGTACAGCTGAGTACAATTTAGAACAAGTTAAGAGAAAATTGATGATAAATTGGAACTATGGTAGTATGCTTTGCATTGGACTTGTGTTTACAATCCTTTGAAGTTCCCTCAATTTATTTGCAGGCTTCAAGTTGTTTCTAGACGTTGTAGAACTCTTTTAGCCGTTGTAGAATGCTCCTAGCCATTGTAAAAAGATTTTTGTTCTCTTTGCAATTAATTGATTCAGTCAGATATGTTCAGTTGCAATTGATAGTCTATTAGTCGGTATGTAATAGTCAACTTGTCTTCAAGGAATAGTCGACTAGTACCAACATTTCTATGAAAAAATTTTCTCCACTCTTCGAATTGTTGACTAATATCATGATAGTCGACTAGTCCACTTATCCATCTAACAGGTCTGTTGTTAATAGTCGACTTGCAACATGCTGGTCGACTTGTCTTGGCACGAACTGACAAATCTAATTGTCTATAGTCGACTTACAACTTGATAGTCGACTAGTACTTAGCTCCAACATACATATCTCACATAATCTTCAATCTAATTTGTTGAGATGCTGATTTGAATTATCTGGACGTTGTTTATCTCTTGCATGATGAAGATATGCTTGATTTTTACAAATCCTTTATTTTAATTTCAATCCAAATACCTGAAATTATTTTTTAAACAATTGTATAAATTTTATTATTATTAAAACATAGAAGGATTTAATTTGTCAACCTCCATTGGTCCAACAATCTCCCCCTTTTTGATAATGACAAAACATTTATAAATTGTTTAAGAAATGAAAACAAAGAAAAATTGATCAAGGTTTTTATGCCTTGTATTTTTTGGGTTAGATTGTCTCCCCCTCAATCAATAAATCAATGAATCCAATAACATTGCAAATTCATAAAATTGTTGCAGTCCATAATCCATAATCCATAATTTTAATTTCAAAACAAGATAGAATCCAAAAAACATAAAACAAATATAACTCTCATGAAACAATTTAACATGTTACTCCCCCTTTTTGTCATAATCAAAACAAGTATAACTCTTATGAAACATAAAACAGAATCGACAAACAATTGAAATCAAGCCAATAGTTGACATCACAAATACACACTGATTAACCAACCGACAAACATAGTTGCAAACTAGAAAATAACAAACAATAAGATGAAATGTTGGTCTTGGAGCAAATAAAATAACCACCAAGATGGAGAAACATCATCATGCCTACAACCTAATTTATTTAAAATTTTCTTGATGATTTTCTCCCATCGAATGAGCATCCCTTGATGTAGATCTAAACGTACATTCACCTCTTCAATTTGATCTCTAATTTCTTGAAGATCTTCTTGAGTTACTTCACTTCTCCTCACATTTCTTAGTCTTGAACTACTTGGTCGTTCACTGGCTCTTTTTGATCTTTTTCGTTTGGGCACTTGTTGTCCACTTTCCAATGTCAAACCAAGCTTCTCCACATGATATGCATACACCCAACCTTTTTCAACAGTTTTAACCAACTTCATACTTCGTATATTGTAGGGTGTAAACCGCCAACTAGTTGGATATGGATAATGATCATAAGAACTCAAATTACATCGTTGCAATTTTGAGATGTAAGTTATCAAGGCTTCATAAGACATTCCTTTATGCTTGATTGTTTTTCCTTTAAGCTCACCTCTCAACAAGTTTGCCTTTTTCCTCATCATTTGAATAATTAAACTCGAAAAGTTAATTTTCCCACCTTCTTCTAAATGCAAAAGAATTTCCTTACCCAATGATGTAATATGATTGTTACTCGCTTTCTTTGGATAAACTACTCTATTGATAGCATAATGTAACAACCGATAATTTAATGGAAAATCCATTGCCTCATAAGGTGTGGAATGATCAAAACACAATCTGCCAAGTAACTCATCTCCTTTTTCTTCATTATAACCAAAATTTTCCTCTGCTTCCTCATCTGTATCACCATCTTCATTTCTCAAGATATTCGAATCCAATAACGATGCTTTAGGCCTAACTCCTCCTTTAGGCAACTTAAACCAAATGCATAAATTTTCTTCACAGATAAAAATTTCTTTTCCTTGAATACTAGATTTCAAATGTACTCCACTTTCAACATTGCTTCTAAACACAACCAGATTGGCATAAAATTATCTAACCAAATCCTCATTTATATCATCCGTTTAACCTAAAAAATCTCTTAATCCAAAACTCTTGATTTCAGTAAACAACTCCGTAAATTCACTATGATCAAGCTCAACCCAATCAAATCTCATAGAAGGAATGAGTACTTCAGTTTTAATACCTTATAGTAAAGATTTTGAGCCTCCCTAGAGATGAACCGTGGCTCAATCACTTTGTTTTCTCTATCTACACCGCCATTTGAAGAAGATCCTCAAACCTGTGGTCGTTGAGGTGTAGTTTCTGCTTGCTATCCTTTTCCACTAGCTTTTCTTAGAGCCATATTGAAGGATTTCAGTGATTTTAATAGAAACAGAGGATTGACGTAAGTTAGGGTTTGGAATGTCAAGAATGAGATTTCAAAGGAAGAAAGAGTTGATTTGATAAATTGACAAATAGGTTTCGTGTTTTGTAAGAGGATTGAGGTTGGGAAGTTTTGATTTGAAGAAATTTGAAAAGAGTAGTCGACTATGAGGAGAAAATTTCAAAGGTTGAAGAGAATGACTTTTCGGATAAATTAGGAAAGATTGAGTTTTTAAAGACCCGAGAGTACCTATAGTCGACTGATACTATATTAGTTGACTAATAAAATTAAGAGATGGGGGTTAACTGACATAAAACTAGTCGACTGGTCAAAGATGATTAGTTGACTAATAATACTTAAGCAATTTATCCCTAAAGCTATAGTCAACACGCAAATCAAAACTTACTCGACTATTACCTCAACATCAGTCGACTTAGACCTCAATTAGTCGAATAGAATATTTCTAAACTCCAAAAAAATAATGTTATAACCTAAATGTAGATCATCATCAAAACAAACCTTTCTTAGGGGTGAAATCATATCATCGAATTTGACATGTATATTTTTTTCAACACAGCTTGTAACATCCCGACGCCGATGGGAAAGATATTATAGTAAATTTAGTTTGGGTTGAAATTTTGTACATGAAATTCGGTAGGCATGCACTCGTGACAATTCCCGGCGTTTGTGTCTTTGTGAAAATATGAAATTATGTGTTAATTGAATTGGATTGATTTATGTATTCAGCATTAAATTGCAAAGTGGGTACCGATGAGATGTCCGGTATTGTAGATGACTGTACTGTTGACACTCCAATTAAAGATATAACTTATGAAATTGGTTTTAGCTTGACCTATTAAAAATTTGGAAAGATTTATGAATGTCAAAGTAAATGAATTGACTGAATTAGAAATTGGACAGGCATGAAAGTGAATGATTTTTGAAAGAATTGAATTTTAATTCAGTCCCTAAGTGTGGGACTTTTCTAAATTGAAGTCGTGAGGTTATAAAAATTGTTATATGGGCAAATGGGGTATGGAACTTAAGAGAATAAGGCTTAAGGTTAAATGAAGAGGGCAAAATGGATTTTTCTTAATTAGTAAGGCTATAAAAGGGAAAATTAGGGTTTGAAATTGGGAAAGAAATGTTGTTGCCAAGGAAGAAGAAGAGGAAGAGGAGAAGAAAAGGATTTTCGATGAAATCATGAAGGGCTTAGGGAGTTTGTGAGTCAAATCAAGTAATTTTAACCCTCCTTCTTCTTAAAGAGTTGATTGATTCCCGTTTTAAGTGTTAAAAGTTATAGATTTGGGTGTTTTTATGCTGGGTTTTAGGGTTATCGAATGTGGATGGTTTTGGTTGTTTTGATAAACAATATTGGGTTGGAAATGGATTATTGGTGAGGTTTAAGTGTTTAGAATGATTTAAGTGTTGAATAGATTGGAAGAGTTGGTTTGAAAATGGCAAAAAACTGGATTCGGGGAAGGAGACGGTTCGCATGCCGCGGCGAACGCAGGACGTACGTCGCGGCGAACGCAGGACCGCACGTCGCAGCGAACGCAGGGCAGCACATCGCGACGTGAATGAGGGAGCACGCCGCGGCGAGGACCCCTTTCTCCTGAATGTATACGTTTTGGGTTTAAAACCATAACTTATCGTATAGATTGTCAAGGGAGATTAAATTTTGTATTTCTGAAACAAATTGACTGATTTAAGTATTATTGAGTTCTGATAAATAAAGAATTTATTGACGGGGAAAATCCTTGGGTTAGTACTGGGAATGTCACAGAAGTGCATGACACATTTATTTTAGAAAATTGCTACATGAGTATTATTTCTGATTGGACAATGTGTAAAATAGAGTGTTTGAATTGTGATAGAGGCTTTTGGAAAGTCAAGACACCGTCATTCTTTGAGGCGCTTAGCGTTAGCGCTGAAGCAGTGAGTGACCTAAGCGGTTCGAAAGTATTAAATGTTATAATTTAGTGATTTAAATTCTCTGAAGTAAAATGATGAGATAATATTGAATGTGAACTCCGGATAGAAGGTCCGGAGTATTTAAGTGATAGTATACAGAAATGTTATGAGAATGTGAAAGTGTAATTGTGTTTGTGATGTGAAAATCTGGAATAGATTAGAAATGACTATGATATACTGATCAGAGCTACAAGCTCGACTACTGAAAAAGAGCCTCGAGCTCAAAAGGGAATAGTGCATATCTAGAGGGCTCTCCTATCCCTAAGACGCGTGGGAAGTAGTGCATACCTAGAGGGCTCTCCTACCCCTAAGACGCGTTTAACGATTAATGAGCCCTAAATGAGACAGTTTCAGAGCTGCAAACTCACCGATTAATGAGCCCTTGATGGGACAGTTTCAGAGCTACAAGCTCACCGATTAATGAGCCTTAAATGGGACAGTTTCAGAGCTACAAGCTCACCGATTAATGAGTCCTTGATGGGACAGTTTCAGAGCTACAAGCTCATCGATTAATGAGCCCTTGATGGGACAGTTTCAGAGCTACAAGCTCACCGATTAATAAGCCCTAAATGGGACAGTTTTAGAGCTACAAGCTCACCGATTAATGAGCCCTTGATGGGACAATTTCAAAGCTACAAGCTCACCGATTAATGAGCCCTAAATGGGATAGTTTCAGAGCTATAAGCTCACCGATTAATGAGACCTTGATGGGACAGTTTCAGAGCTACAAGCTCACCGATTAATGAGCCCTAAATGGGACAGTTTCAGAGCTACAAGCTCACCGATTAATGAGCCCTTGATGGGACAATTTCAGAGCTACAAGCTCACCGATAAATGAGCCTTTAATGGGACAGTTTTAGAGCTACAAACTGACCGATTAATGAGCCCTAAATGGGACAGTTTCAAAGCTACAAGCTCACCGATTAATGAGCCCTAAATGGGGCAGTTTTAGAGCTATAATCTCAACAATTAAATGAGCCCTTAATGGGATAGTTCTAGAGCGTAAGGCTCAACGATTGATGTGTACTACTTTTGATTTTATATACTGATTGAATGACAAGCAAAATGACATATGCTAAAATAATAACGATCATGAGATTCAGTTAATTGTAAAATGTATGATATATTGTTATATGTCTAGCGTTGTGTGAGATATTATGGGTGTCGACTAGAGTCGCCACCGATCAGAGCTGTTAGCTCAACGTGCGTAAATGAGCTTCAAGCTCATGAGTGATTTAGAGCCTCAGGCTCAACGATTGGTGAGCCCTGCATCCAGCACTGGATAAGGGACATATTTTAATGAGCCCTTCAATGGGACAGTTTAGGCACTAGGTCACAGCCAAATGATAATTGAATAGTAAGCGAGTGAAATAATCATGTATCGAAAATGGGACGTATAAATATAAATTTTTGTAAATGTGTAAATGGGGAATTTTTGAGAAAATATATTACGAGATAGAGATAGAATTGTAAATGAGATCATAGAGAAACAATGAGAACATAAGTTATGATTGAATTCTTTCCTTGAGTAAGTGGACCATCGATGATGGTCACTCATTGAGTTTGCAAAAACTCATTCAAAATTTACAATTGTTTTTAAGGACTCAGAAGAATACCCCGTCAGGCTATGGGTGTATAGTGATCGCGGAGTGCCAGATGAGGACGGGATCAGTTGCGTCTGCATTAGAGTGAAGACTTTGCTTATTTTTTATTGTGTATTTTATATGAGGAACCTCGTGGTCATTGTATCTACCAGATTGGTTATGTAAACTGTTTTCCGCAACATACATATATGTAAGTGTATGATTGTTTCAAAACAAATTTTTGTACTAAAATTTGACTGATTGATGTATCATTCCATCCTCGCGGGGTGCAAATTCGGATATCATCATCGATGTCAGGTCCGGGTCTTACGAGAGTGGGGTGTTACACACCTAGTTCTATTATTATAGACTTTAAATGCCTTACTAGTTAGTGAATAACCAAGAAACACACCAACATCATATTTTGAAACAAATTTTCCGAAGTTGTTCTTTCCATTATTATGAATAAATACTTTACAACTAAAAGGATGAAAATATGATATATTGGGTTTTTTACCTTTCCATAACTCGTATGGTGTCTTGTTTTTGTCTCGTCTTAGATGCACTCTATTGATGACATAGCAAGCGGTATTGATTGCCTCTGCCCAAAAAGATTTAGGAAGATTATATTCATTCAACATTGTTCTACTCATTTCTTCAAGTGAACGATTTTTCCTTTCTACTACACCATTTTGTTGTGGTGTTCTTGGTGATGAGAAATTGTGCTCCATATTTGTCACAAAGACTTTCGAAAGGTTCACAATCAAACTCACCTCCGTGATCGGTTCTTATAGCAACTATTGTCAAGTTCTTTTCATTTTGAGCCAACCTACACCACTGAATAAACTCGTTAAAAGCATCACTTTTATTTGCAAGAAATCTTACCCAAGTGAATCTAGAGAAATCATCCATAATAACAAGAACATATAATTTACCACTTAGATTAGCATGCCTAGATGGTCCAATTAAATCCATATGAACAAGTTCAAGTATTCTAGATGTACAAATTTCTTTCTTTGGTTTGAAAGATTCTCTAACATGTTTGCCTTTTAAGCAATATTCACACAAGCGGTCTTTAACAAATTTTATCTTAGGCAAACCTCTCACAATATCATTTTTAAAAAGTTTAGAAATTAAAGGCAATAGTGCATGTCCTAACTTTTTATGCCATAAAAATGCATTTTCTTCTAATGTTACCAAACATTTCTCATTAAAAGAATTATCATCATGCAAATCAACAATATATGTATTTCCATGTCTCAAACCAATGAAAGCAACATTTTCATCTTTCTTAACCATACAATGACATGATTCAAATGTCACATTAAAATTCATATCACATAATTGAGAGATACTTAAAAAATTATGTTTTAAGCCATCAACAAGTAAAACATTGTCAATGGTAGGAAAAAGTTCCTTACCCACTTTACCAACACCAATGACTTTACCTTTGTTGTGTGTCCACTTATATGCCTTGAGCATCCACTATCAATGTACCATGTGCTTGGTGGATTTTCATTCCTTGCTTGTATCTATAAAAGAAACATTCTCTCTTCTTATTGGAACCCAAGCCATTTTGGGTTCATTTTGGTTAGTCATATAAACCATATTAGGAGGTGTTGTACCTTTTACTACCCAAATGTTCTTCACACTAATACATATCCTAATATTTTTACATGCAATTTCTATATGACCTTCTTTTAAACATCTAGCATATTTAGCAACTTTTTCATCTTTAGTAAATTTAGAAATTAAAGAACAATCTCTATCAACGAGGTCATATCCTAAACCATGTTTAGATATTGAATATCTTTGTAAAGATAACATCTGCAAATTTTGCAACCACGTATGAAAACTCTTTTCTAAGTCTATCGAGTTCACTAGTTAGTTTTTCTTTTTCAGCAAAGCATGTAGAATGATCTTCCTTGTAGCATTCTAAGTCATCTATACTTTCATGCAAATCATTATTTTTAACCACAAGATCTCTTATTTTCCTTCTCAATTTCTTGTCGATTTCAATAGCTTTTTCAAAATCAATTTGTAAAGCAGTAAATGAATCTATAAGATCTTGATCAATAATCATTATCTCATCCTCATCATCACTTGACAAGGTACTGTTTGCCATAAGAGCCAAGTTGCTCTCATCATTGCTTAGGTATGCTTCCTCACCATCACTCCAAGTGGCTACAAGACTAGCTTTCTTCTTTCCTTTTTCATATTTGTCATTTTTCTGGAGAAAGGAAGAGCTTTTGCACTCTCTAGCATGATGTCCTCTTTTTCCACATTTCCAACACTCTTCATTGCTTTTCTTTTCTTCATAACTTTTGGTCCTTCTTTCCATGGTGTACTTCTTTCTTTCTTCATTTTTTCCACCACGTAATTCCCTCTTCCTATTCTTGAGTAGTCCTTTGAATTTTCTCAAGTTTCTAACATAAAGTGCTAGTTCTTCATGTTCTTCCTCTTCATCTAATTCTTCGTCACTTTCATCAAGAGAAGAAACATTATCTTTTAAAGCAATTGATTTTGTGACTTACCTCATCCTCCTCTTGATTTGAGAGTGATCTCATAGTTTATGAGTGATCCCACCATGGCATTGAATTCCAATCGATTGAGATCTTTAGACTCCATAATGATAGTGACTTGTGAGTCCCATTCTTTTGGCAGTGAACGAAGAATCTTTTTCACCTTCTTGCTATCCGTCATGTGCTTTCCAAGGTTGCCTAATCCATTGATAATTTCTGCAAAATGATCAAGCATAGTGGAAATAGACTCACCTTCCTTCATGATAAACATTTCATAGTTATGGAGAAGCATGTTGATCTTTGTTTCTCGAACTTGGTTTGTTCCTTCGTGAGTGATGCGTAGTCTCTCCCGCATTTCTTAAACACTAGTGCATGAGTTCACTCGATTTCTCTCCTCAACAGTGAGAGTGCAATATATCAGCTTCATGGCTTTTGCGTTGATGTAGGTTTGCCTCCAATCATTGTCATCATATACCAGCTCTGTCTTTACCTCATCATTTTCGTTTAATGGAATGTGTGGACCGAAGATTATGATCTTCCAATACTCCACTCCCTCGCTTATGATATGATATTTCATAGGATTTTTCCAAGAAGAATAGTTAGTACCATTAAAAAGAGGAGGGCAATTATTTGTGTTACCTTCTTCCACTGGGTTGTTATGTGTCAAACTCAGAGCCATTCCTGGATTTTTCTGCTCTGATACCAATTGAAAACGATCTAGAAGGCGGGGTTGAATAGATCTTTGAAACTTTTTTCCAAATTTCTACAAAAAACAAAGAGTTAATACACACAAAACAAATTGAAATGTAAAAATGTAAAAGAGAAGGGAAGAGAGGCAAACACAGTTTTTATAGAGGTTCGGTGCTAAGACCTACATCCTCTACCTAAGCTCTCACTTAGGATTTTGGTAAAACTCTTTACTACACACTTTTTAGTTCAGTGTGAACTCTTTAACACAACTTGACTTCTAGCTCAAGCTACACCTTACAATCGATCTGTTTTCTGGCATAAATCCTACCTTCCAAGTGATTCTCCTCTAATCACTCAACTCACAATAATCACAATGATAGAAATTGAAGTTGTAAAGCTCAGTACAACTGAGTACAATTTAGAACAAGCTAAGAGCAAATTGATGATAAATTGGAACTATAGTAGTATGCTTTTCTTTGGACTTGTGTATACAATCCTTTGAAGTTCCCTCAATTTATTTGTAGGCTTCAAGTTGTTTCTAGACGTTGTAGAACTCTTCTAGCCGTTGTAAAATGTTTCTAGCCATTGTATGAAGATTTTTGTTTCATTTGCAATCAATTGCCTCAGTCAGATATGTTCAGCTGCAATTGATAATCTACTAGTCGGTATGTAATAGTCGACTAATGTATTATAGTCAACTTGTCTTCAAGGAATAGTCGACTAGTACCAACGTTTCTATGAAAATTTTTGCTCCGCTTTTCGAATATTCGACTAATATCATGATAGTCGACTAGTCCACTTATCCATCTAATAGGTCTGTTGTTAATAGTCGACTTGCAACATGCTAGTCGACTTGTGTTGGCACAAACTGACATATCTGATTGTCTATAGTCAACTTACAACTTGATAGTCGACTAGTACTTAGCTCCAACGTACATATCTCACATAATCTTCAATCTAATTTGTTGAGATGCTGATTTGAATTATCTGGACGTTGTTTATCTCTTGCATGTTGAAGATATGCTTGATTTGTACAAATCCTTTATTTTAATTTCAATTCAAATACTTGAAATTATGTCTTAACCAATTCTATAAATTTTATTATTATCAAAACATAGAAGGATTTAATTTGTCAACCTCCATTGGTCCAACACTCTTGTTCCTCTTGCCTATTTTTATCCCCATATACAATAACAAAAATCCCACTCAATAGCGTTTTCAATTGAAAATTCCTTAAGGCACAATCACTAAAATTGGTTCTAGAATGCTTAAACCCATGCATTTTATAAACTCCATAAACTAAAATCCTTATAAAAATCTAAAAGATTCAAAAATATTTTACCTTGATTCTTCACCAAATGAAGAGATCTTTGGCTCAAATGGAAGCTCTTCCCTTCCTTTACCTTTTTCTCTTATTGAACCACTTCAAATCTCTCTTGAAGGCTAAGAAAATTGAAACCCTAGCTTGTTTTCTCTTCTTTCTCTCCTTCTCTTCTTCTCTTCATATTTCTCTCTCGTCTTCATGACACTCTCCCTTTTTCTCTTCAATTTTTTTTCTTCTCTCTTCTTAAAATGCAAGACCACAATTTCTTCTTCCAATTCTACCCTTAATTAGTCCAAAAAATCCATTTTACCCTTCCTTATAGGCTTATATTCTTTTAACCTTAAGTATCTTGCCAAAAATACCCTTAAACACACTTTAATTCCATTAATCCATGCAATAAAATCCTACTAACCTTGACATAATAATTAACTCAAAAAAATTTAATACTTCAAAACCTTAAAATTCATTTAAACCATGTTTATTCATCAAGAAAAATTTTTGGGACCAACACTTACTCTCTCTAAACTTCTGTAATTTTTCTTATTTTTGGATCATCTCACTTAATATCTTTGTAAGTTACTGCATCAAGAAGTAATTCTAGCTATTTTTTGTGTTATTATTATGTTGGTATTGAAATTTGCACCTTGGATTGCTTAGAAGACTAGTTGGCTTGCTTCTTTGGAGTTGTTCTTTGAAATTAATAAGGTAAGGGAATTCTAAACTTGATAGCATGTTGTGTTATGAATTATGTGTTGTTTAAAATGGATAGAATATGTATTGAGTTGATGATAAATTGAGTTCTAGAACATGATAGTTTTTAATAACTTCTACTTTAGATGTTGATACTTGAAAGATAGTGGATTGTGAGATGTTTAATGAATGATTTTTTGAATTGGTTTGCACATGAATTTGATGAGGTATTGAAGCATGAATAAGGTAGATTTGAAGTGAAATTGACGGACTTTGGTGAAGGTGTATCGAATGGAAGTGAAGAAGTCAAGTTTTGGAAACAAATTAGAGGTTGTAGGTAAGTGAACCTTCGGTTCACTGATCCCACGGTCGTGAGATTTATAAGGCTTATTCCCACGGTCGTGGGAAATACTTAGGAAGGAGAAACTTTTAGTTTTAGACAATTGTTAGACTATATAAGGTTAAGGTACTTAATAATAGTTTAATTGGACTTAATTAAGGTGTTAAATGAACCTAGTTTAATTTAGAATAAGTTAGTTAAAGGTTAAATAAGATTTGAATTTTTGATTGAAGTAATACCATAAGGAAAGCGTTATTAGATAACAAAGTATCTAATTTTGGAACATATAAGTTGTTAAAAGAATGAAGTTTAATTAGAATTAATTGGTGCATTATTACAAATGCTTATGTTTATAAGGTATGATAAGTTTGTTCAAGTGAGAATGTATGTGTTTAATTTGGGCATAAGAAAATAAATTCATATTTATGCATTATTTCGCTATCATGTGATTATGATATTGTGATACTTCCTAGCCATCAATTGTTCGAGGAGTTTGATTGTTGGGATTGTATTTAAAGTACTTTCTAATTATTTGAATATACTTAATTTGTGATGACTTAATACTTTTATTGATGCATCTTTACACATGCTTGTATTTGTAAGGCATTATAAGTTTGATCAAATGTTAATGAATAAGTTCAATTGGAACAAAATGAAATAAAGGCATATGTTATACATTACATTATTTTTTTATGATTCTGAAATCTAAAATGGATTGTTTTAAAATTGTCAAATCCTAGTCATAGGTAAATAGGCATACCTAGAAGGGTCTGTAGTTGCTCTTTTAACCAGACACTAAGGTTGTCTTCTTTAACCAGACACTAAGGTGTCTTTTGATTTTAGAAACTTTTGTGTATTTTGTTTCAGAGACTTAAGTTTTTCCTATTTCAGAGACTTAAGTTTTTCCTGTTTCAAATACCAAACATAGGTATCTTCTGTTCTAGTCCCATTACCCACTTCTGTAAAAAGGATTAGCAGTCTAACTTGTTTTGTGTTATGATATAAGCTAAGTTCAGTTCTGATACAACTAAATTTTGTTTTCACACAATCAAGTTATGTTTTGATAACTTAAAGTTATGTTTTGAAATTATTGTATTTTGTTCGAATACTTGTAAGTTTTGATCTGAAACAAGAATATCCTGTTCTGTTATGTTATATTTTGTTCTGTTGTAAATAATATGGGATTGTTCTTTAACTTGAACAATTAAAGGTTGTATATGATTCGACATGATTCCGTGCATATGAATGCTAAACGACTGTTAGAAATAGTCATGAAATTATATCACGTTTAGTTATTTCCCCACTAAACTTTATGTTTAGCACGGTGATTTTACCTTGGTGTTGGTTCTAATAAGAAGGTTTAAAGGCTGGGACAAAGACAACCGCAGTGGCCAAGAAGACTGTCTTTTATTTTTTTAAGATGTATAAATGAGTTTGCTTTTAAGTTGTATCTGATAATATGAGACAGCTTGAATTTTGATTGATGGTTTGTAATAACCTTAGTACAGATTGGCTTTTAAATTTATGGCAAGGATTTTGACAAGTACTGTTATATGATAAGTTATATTTTTCAAAAAACATTAATGATATATAATGTATGTTTTCTTGAGATCCTGGAAATGCATGTAAGGAATGTTTGAGTATGTTTTAAATTATATTGGTTCTATTTTGCGTGGCACTTGCACATCGTCCCAGGGGGTATGTAGGTGTTACATCGTTTGGTATCAGAGCACAGTTTAGGTGATTCTGGTTTAACCAACGCTTAACTATTTTTTATACGTAGATATAAGAGTTGTGTTTGACCTAATGAAATTTATCCCATGTTTTGGTTATAGAATTAAACATGGAAAGATCTCATGATGTCTTTAATGAGGTTATTGAGAGTAATAATCCTAAACAATCTCATCCATCTAAATATGGATCTTCTGAGGTGGACCTTCTGGGGTGAAACGAGATGAAAGGCCATCACCTCCATCTCAGGGGGAGGCATTGGTTAAGTTGTCGCAAGATATGATGACTTTGTTACCCCATATGACAACACCCAAGGTTTCGATTGATCATTTGCGGAGGTATGGAGCTGAGGAATTTACTATAACATCTTTGGAGGAGTCTGAAAAAGTTGAATTCAAGTTAGAGAAGGTGAAGAGGGTGTTAGATGAAATTAGTTGCCCACTATATAAGATGGGGCACTGTGTTGTCTCACTTCTTCAGGGAGTAACATATGAATGGAAGTTTGTTTTAAGGAATCCTCGATTACTAAAGCTTCTGAGTTGGGATTTTTTTTCCCAAGAGTTTAAAGCCAAGTATGTGATGGAAGCCTATAGAAAGGACAAATGGAAGTAGTTCTTGAACTTGAAATAGAGACACCTATTTGTTATTAAGTACAACAGAGAGTTTAATTGACTCAGCAAGTATGCACCTGAACCCGTACTTACTGAGGAGTTTCGATGTCATCAATTTGAGGATGGTTTGAATGAATCGATTAAAGAACATTTGGCAGCATTCACTCTCTTGCAGGAAGTGAGTTATCATCGACTCGTGCAAGCTACGGGTGTATGGTTCTGATATGGCAGCAATGAGTATTTGATAACCAATTTCCCTATGAGATAGTCTCAAACATCACAAGCTAGTAGGGAGGCCTCTTGTGCACTGTTGGAAATAGAGGACAAGGTAGAGGTCGTGGAGGATCTAGTCAGATCAGATCTAATCTGAGAACTTAATTAAAAACTATTGATCAACCTATCATACCTTCTATTGTACCTCGAGCTTATACTTTGAAAGCTCGTGAGGATTAGGATGCACATGAAGTCATTGCGGGTACTATTTATCTCTTTGATTATGAAATGCATGCTTTGATTGATCCTAGATCCACTCATTCTTATATCTATGTTGAATTTTTTTTTGATAAAGAGATACCTGTAGATCATTTAGACTATGATATTCATATGACCAGTATTTTGGGTATTAATGTATTGGTTAATCAAGTTTATAGAAACTATCCTGTTATGATTCAAGGAAATGAGTATGTTGCAGATCTAATTGAATTGTCTGTTTATGAATTTGATTTGATTTTGGGTATGGATTAGTTATCTAAACATAAGGTGGTGGTTGACTATAGTGTTAAGACAATTATGCTTAAGAAGGTTGATCAATCTGAAATAATACTGTATGGCATTCACACTAGTTCTTTGGCTAGTGTGATATCTGCTATGCAAGCTCGAAAGTTCCTTAGGAAGGGATATGAAGCTTATCTGGCTTTTGTGTTTGATTCTAAAAAGGAGGGTGGAAAATTGCAAGATATCTCAATGATGAGTGAATTTCCAGACGTGTTTTCTAAAGAGCTACCTAGACTCCCTCCTAAAGGGGAAGTGGAGTTGTCTATCAAAGTTATGCCTGACACTGCTCCTATATCCAGAGCACCGTATAGCATGGCTCCCACTGAATTGAAGGAGTTAAAAGTCAAGTTGCAAGAGTTTTTGGATAAGGGTTCATTCGACCTAATGTCTGACCTTAGGGAGCATCGGTTCTGTTTGTTAAGAAGAAATATGGTACACTTTGGATATGTATCGATTATAAGCAATTGAATAGAGTCACAATGAAGAATAAGTATCTGAAGCCAAGCATAAAAGATTTTTTTGATCAATTAAAAATGCAGGAGTATTTTCAAAGATAGATCTGCGATCAAGATACTATCAACTTCGAGTAAAGGATGTGGATGTTCCAAAGACTGTATTTAGGAACCATTATAGACAATATGAATTCTTGATAATGCCATTCAGGTTAACTATTGCTTCAAATGCATTCATAAATATGATGAATAGAGTGTTTAGGCCCTATTTAGATCAGTTTTTTGTGGTATTCATAGATGATATCTTGGTTTATTCCAAGAATGAACAAGATCATGTTCAGCATCTCTAGATTGCATTATAAACTTTATAAGAAAAACAGTTGTATGCCAAGTTAAATAAATGTGGTTTCTAGCTTCAGGAAGTATCTTTCGAGGACATGTTTTCTTTATTTAAGGGATTAGAGTTGATCCTAGTAAGATTGAAGCAGTTATTGACTGGAAGCTACCATGGAATGTAACAGAAGTGAGAAATTTTCTGGGATTGGCAAGTTACTATCACTAGTTTGTAAAGGGATTCTCGATGATAGCATCCCCTTTGACTAAATTGCTACAAAAAGGAGTGAAGTATGAAAGGTCTGATAAATGTCAAACTAGCTTTCATCAACTAAAGAGAATGCTTAATGAAGCTCTTGTATTGGCTTAACCTACTTCTGGTAAGGAGTATGTTATGTTTAGTGATGCATCTAGAAATGGTATGGCCTGTGTTTTGATGTAGGATGGAAAGGTAGTTGCATATGCCTCTAGGAAACCAAAGTCACACGAATGGAACTACCCTACACATAATCTTGAGCTTACAACAGTAGTGTTGTTGGACCCCGAATGCTTCATAGAAGTTAGAACTAATTGAAGGAGAAATTTTAGCAAGTAATCATGACTAAAGAGTAAATGAATGAAAATTCTTGAACTAAGAAATGATAGGCAAGGGTAAAGTAGCGAATGAGAAATGTGGATACGTCCAAGTTTTTTTTTTGCTGGATAAAAGATTTTGAAGTGGGAAGAATTAAGGTGAAAGTTAGAATAAAAAATGAAGTTGCACTTATGTAGTAAGTTGGTGAGGAATATGTACATATGCGTACATTATGTTATTGGTGTTCATGATTAGTCATGGACTATAAATTTTCTTTGTGTGATATTGATTTGAAATGAAGTTGAGAATGAGGAGTAAATTAAGTAGGAAAGGTGATCTTATTATGATTTGTGTTAAGGAAAGATTTTGAAATAAAATGGGTGTTAGATCTGGAAAATTGTTCAAGGAGTAAGTTTCAGTCCTTTAGCCGCAACTTCTTCTCTAGTTATCCCAATCAAGATGATTCTTGATTTGGATTAAACTAGAAACCTGTGGCTACATTTCCTAGGAAGACATCAAATTTAAATTCAGTTTTTAAGAATCTCAAGTTGTCATGAAGAAGAACTGGGTGCAGTATAATGAATGAATGTAGAAAATTCATGTTCTATACTCGAGGGAAAATCTAGATTAATCTAGGTTGATTTTGGCTAGATTAGAGAAAGTGTGTCTACTAGTAAGATGTAGATATTTCTTTTAGCTTTCCAACAATATATAGTATAGAATTTTTGGACTACTAGGCTGAAAACAAGGGTCATCTTCTTCGATGTTTTCCTCCGTCTAAGTTTTGCTTCTTTAGTGTTTTGCTTTATCTAAGTTTTGTTTCTTCTGTGTTACTATTCATGACCATCTTCTGTGTTACTGTTCATGAACATCTTCTGTGTTACTGTTCATGAACTTCTTCTATGTTACTGCTCATGAACTTCTTCTGTGTTTTGTTCCTTCTGGGTTTTACTTTTTCTATGTTTTGTTGACGCGTCTTCTTCTGTGTTTTGCTGACATGTCTTCTTCTAGGTTTTGTTCCTTCTGGGTTTTACTCTTTTGTGTTTTGCTAACGCTTCTTCTTATGTGCTTTGTTGACGTGCCTTCTTCTGTCTTTTGCTGACATATCTTCTTTGTTGGAGTTATGTAAATATAGTGCCCTGGAAAGCAAGTGTATTTACATGTAACTTTATCTTCTTGATTCTGATTTTGTAATGAAAATATTTATTATTAATAAAACAAAAGAATTTGGTTTTATCTGTATGAGCATTATATATCTGGTCATAAGGTACCAAGATTCATTTGTAAGTAATATACATATACATAGAGATGTATGGGAAACATGTATATTATTAGAATCAATTAATTGATTCACAGTTGAATAATCAAGTTGGTCGTTTGATTATGGTTTAGGCTGTAGTGTTGCGATTTATCTCCATATAAGTAAAGGAGTTTACTTAAAGGGAATGATGAGTTTCATATCATGATAGTAGTAGACTATCGATAATGGCACTATTAAATGAATGCGGAATCAAGTATGTTTTCAAGAATAAAGTGGGTCGTTACTTTAATCTTAAAACATACAACTTAAGCATTCGCTATTATGAACCACAATCTTGATGAGTGGTGAACTCATATGTGTTTCATTATAATTCTTGATATGATCGGAATGGATTTTTACGGGGTTTTAATCTAGTGTCGCATGTTGGAATTATTAATTGAAACATGTATCGTGGAACATTCACTCAAATAAAGAGTTTATAGTGTTATCATCTCTTAGATGTTTTAAGGAGATTTGGTGATTAAAGCTGGCGCCGAGAGTTTGATGGACTAGCTACCCATCAAGTCTTAACACTAAGATGAGATCTTATGTGTTAATCACCATATAAAGTAAAATGAGAGATCTAGAAGGAAAAACCAACATAAGGGCAAAATGGTAATTTTGCCCTTTGTTATCGGATGACTATAATAAGGTTCTAAATAGGGTTTGCAATTGGACATATTCTCATAATATTTAATAATTCAAGAGTTCAACTAATTGTCTTTAGTGGAATGACATTTAGTTAATAAGCTAGAATTAATTCCAATGAGATTGAATTATTTACGGGCTTATTGAGCTTGAATTATCAAAGTCCAATAAGATTCCCCACTTGGCTTTAAGGAAGGTTATCAAGCTAAGTAAGAAGTAGTTTGGAGGCTTTAGAAGTCCATAATTGAATGATGGGCTTATACTAATTAATGGTTAATTGGAAGCCCATATGTTCATTTAGAAATGGGCTTGTTTTGGTTTAATGTAATTGATTAGATTAATTATATTAAAACAATTTTTTTTAAAATGGAGAAGAAGCAATTTCGAAATTGTGTTAGGTTAGATGTGTAACCACACATTTGACATTAAAATACTAAATAAAGATGGTCTTTATTATGGTTCATCATTATTAAATGGAGTTATGAACTTACCATTAAATGGTTTAATGGTTGGCTTTTAATGTTGGCATGTAACCTATTTGCATTCATTAGATTAAAGATGAAATGTAACACCCCACTCCCGCCAGACCCGAACCCGACATCTACAGTGACATCTGAGCCCGTGACCCACGAGGGTGGTATGCTAGAGCAGTCAAAACAGTCAAATACCCGGTAAAACATTTTTCTTTTGAAAACATTGAAGTGCGCAGAAAACAATAAACCATTTGGGCCCACGACACGGAAACATTTTTAATCAAAACACTTTTTCAATAATCAATTCATGATACTCTATTAGTCAGTTAGGGCCCTCTATAATAATAATAATAATATCCTGCAGAAACAAAAATTTACACATCAATCAGAAAGACTCATTTACACACAACTCAGAAAGACACTAATGCAGACGCAAACTGATCCCGACCCTAGCCTCTGACTCCAGTGTAGTAGACATACTCCCGTTCGTCTAACGGGGTACTCTTCAATCCCTGAAAAATATTTGCAATGTTGGGTGAGTTTGCGAACTCAGTGAGAAACCATCATCGATGGTTCACTCAAATCATGCATTACACACATGGCGTCTGACAATCTGATAATATTCAATTATCAGTACAATATAACAATTTACAGTAAGTCATGCCATCATGTAATCAGTTTACAGTCAATCATGTCATCACGTAATCAGCTTACAATCAATCATGCCATCACGTAATTCAGTTTACAGTCAATCATGCCATCACGTAATTCAGTATTGTCACAGAGCAGTCATTCGTGTAGATGCAATACGTATGTGACTCTTTTCGATTATTCAGTGTTGTGCCCAAGTGCTCGATCGGTGTTCGATGGGGGCGCGATCGTGATTTCTCCCCGGGCTAAGCCCGTCGATCGATGTTCGAGCTCGAGGCTCTTTTCAGTGATAATAGCAACTTGGGACACGTCCATTATCTGATCATACATTTATGCATGCAGTGCAGTGTTCAGTAATTCAGCATTCAGTGATTCAGTAATTTACAGTGTATGGCTACAAAGCCCAAGATATCGATTCAAGATTATCATCTGATAATTCAGTCCAAGACAAGAGAAACATGTAATTTAATCATGTACATTTTCACGATCCAATACTGAGAGGCATACCATCCGATCATGTATATTTCAAGAATCATCTGATTTCACATTTGGCAAGTAATTCACGTAGAGCATTTAAAGCGATCGAATTTGAGAAACCAACTAGGTTACTCACCTGTAACTTCCGAGCTACTGCCTGGAAGTTCCAGCAATGTCCGTGGAACGACGGTCCAACGGTGCCTCAATCAAGCCTCAAATCCACCGATCGCTCAAAAACGCCATAAACCCTAAAATGTTTCAAATCCAACGATGACCCACTCTAAGCTCCTCAATCCTTTATCAATCACAATAAACTTGTTAGCCTTACACAATAAGAGGAAATCCACAAGAGAGAATCAAAGAATCCTCACCCATGAGAGGAAACAAAGAACGCCGTGGGAGGAGGAGAAGAAACTCGCGATAGCCTTAGGAAAAATTTCCCCAATTTCCTTCAAACCTAGCTATTTATAGGCATAGGTCTCCAAATCAGTCCAAATTTCAGTCTCTAAATTTCAGTAGCTCAACATATTTATTTTCTAACAGTCCCACTCTAACTTTTCCATTTCCATTGGACAATTCTTTCAGTACTATACAGTCAATCGGTCAGTCTCTCAAATATTTTCGGTCTGAGCATTTCCTCCCGAATTTCTCGAAAATTTCCTATAAGCCACCATCAATTACCAATCACTCTTAAATTATTCTAAATCAGTCATTTGAACCCAGTAACTCCTAATTTCTCAATCAGTCACGATCCAAGTCAATTCGATCGATTCGAAGAATTCTAATTCACAATTCGCTACCGAAAAACCATGAATGCATGTACCTATGAATAAATGCATATGCAATAAATCGGTTCCTCTATAATTAGAGGCCAGTAACATGTTCAGTCAGTGAATGCAATGAAACCTATCAGTCTGTCCCAATTTACCAGAATGCCCTTGCTAACAGTAGCGGGATGTTACATGAAAGATGTGCATTAGATGGACCATCTTCCTTCTTTCTTCTTGCCAAAACCGAAATGGGTATTCAATTATAGGTTATGTTCTTTTCAAATAGCCATTTTAAAGATAAATGAAGCAAGTCTCATTTATTGGATATTTGATGAGTGATTAATGTAAGAAGCGATGCATTGGATGCCTCTCACTCTTTCCATTCATGCATATTTCGAAATTGAGATGTAAGAAAGGGTTCTTGCATGGTTTTTAGACATTCTCTCCTTTCATGCAAGGGAGAACTGAAATTCCTAAGTGAAAGAATTGAAAGAGTTTCAATTTTGGTTCTTCTTCTTCTAAGAAAATCTCCTCCAAATATTTCTTCTCCTTTCCCACCAAAGGATTTTGTTAACCTAGTTGTCCTTGAAGAACAAGTGGTAAATCTAATTGGTTGAGGATACTACAACAAGGAAGAAGATAGATTGCTAAAGGAAAAGACTCAAAGGCAAAGGATTTGGATATAAGAAGGAGAGGATAGCGCGTTGAGGATTTAAAGTCAGAGCGAAGGAGTCGGTAATTCCTTTTATCTTGTTCTTAGTTTTATTATCCTTATACCATATCATGTATGGATTAGCATGTTGATTTGGATATATTGCTTCCGCTGCAAGATGATTTCTTAAAAAGTTTTGAAATCTATCGTTTCTCCATACTAAGCATGCTTTCTTTTTCCGATCCAACATTCTTCTACCTCTTTACTTCTTAGTTTTGCTTCGTCTTTCTTTTGCTTCTTTTGAGTTTTTGCCTTTCGCTCCTTCTATTTTCATTTCTTCTGTGTTTTGCTATCTTCTTCCTTTCGCTCCTTTTTTTTTTCGTTTCTTATGTGTTTTGCTATCTTATGTGTTTTGCTCCTTCTATTTTCGTTTTTTCTGTGTTTTGCTATCTTTTGGGTTACTGTTCATCTTATATCTTCTGCTCCATTTTTGATCCTTCAAAAGATAGAATCAGTCTTCAAGGTCTTCATGAAAGTTGTAGATCTTGAAGTCATCTTTTGAACCATATAAAGAACATCTTAATATGATATCTGTAGGGAAAGTGGTAGCAATTTTCCCACTTCTTCTGACTTTTTCTATTCTTCTTCTTTTCCTTTGGCTTCGTCTAATCCTATCATCTGATCCATTTTGACCCTTCAAATGATAAAAATCTGATCTCAAGGTCTTCTTCAAAGTTATAGATTTCAAAGTTATCATTGAAATCATCCTAAGATGATCTTAATCCATCATCTCTAGTGAGAGTTATGCCATCAGTCCCGGGATAAGTTCAATATGATTGAGGACCAAACCTTGATTGATTCTTCGACCATAATTTGGCTATCCGACCTCTAAATGTAATGATTCTTGAACCCTTAGATTCCTAACATTTTCTTTCTGGGTCTCCATTGAAGGTCATAGCTCTTGGTGTTGATTTGAAAGGGATGGATTGAACCAAAGTAAGGATATCAATTGGATAGTTTACTAAACATACTTCAATATTTTGATGATTTCTGGATCAATAGAGCTTCGAATAAGATGATTCTTATTTCAAGATAAATTAGAGATACGGAGCTACAAATGGTATGAAGAAGTTGAAGTCAAATTCAGTTTCTAAGGGGTCTAAAATTTTCTATAGGTGTTGTGCATAGTATGTTGATTTAGACAAGAGCAGTCCAAAAGTGTTTGAAGTATATCTTTTGAATCACTAACCCAAATGGAATGATTTTGGTGTCATTGGAAACGTAAGACAATAGAGAAGATTCTTCTAGAATAAAGTGTTATGTCAGAATATTCAAGGGTGCTTTTGGCAAGACAATTATGTGTAAAAGACATAAGGCATAAGTGGAAGGGCATAATTGGAAGAAGTGTTGTCTTGCCTATAAATGGAAGGAAGCAGAAGAGAATAAGAAAAGGAGAAAGAAAGAGAAAAAGGGAATGTCATGAAAAAGAGAGAGAAATACAAAGAGAAGAATAGAATGAGAGAGAAAAGAGAAACCAAGCTAGGGTTTCAATTTCCTTAGCTTATAGGAGAGATTTCGAGTTTGTTCAAGAAGAAAAAAATAGAGGAAGAGAAAAGCTTCCATTTGAGCCAAGGACTTCCTTTGATGAAGAGACCTATTTCAGTTAGATCAGCTCACGGAGTACACATTAAAGATACAACAAGAAAGAGCCTTAGAGACCTCAGGTTGTTTGGAAGAGAAGAGACATTATGAGCAAGTCTACAAGCAAGGATTTCTAAGGTGGGTTTCATGTTTACAATAAAGTTAATAAGCCATTACTTTTTTCTACAATTCAATGAAGTTTTCTGATTTTCAATTGCATTATAAGTGCTACATTATTGTTCATAAATGGGTGTGAATTATGCTATATGTTCGTTACATGGTTTGAGTGATGCCTTTTTGGAAAAGATGCATGTTTATAAAACCATGTTTTCAAGAATGGCTTTCAAGATATACTATAAGCATGTGAAAAGCAGGTTTTTTAAGAAAAGTGCTAATTTGGGTAACAACTTTACAAGACATAAAATATGTGTGTTATGTAGGTTTATGGTGGTCCCCTAAGTAAAGTCAAGTGCACTTGTCTAAAGGATTCTCCTGCCTGCCCGCTAGTGGCATGGAGCTCCCTCACGGCCTCCCATAAATTCACGGCTACGTAAGACCATTACATGGGATTGCGTAGTACGTTCTGCTCACGGCTACACAAGACCCGTATGGGAAATGTGTAATACATTCTGTTTGGATCCACCCAAACCATTCTGATATGCTTATGTGCTCTTGATATGTTTGATCAAGTTGACACATTCATGATTTTCGAATAAGTTGTGGTATCAGAGCCCAATATTAGGATCTTAAGTGGGCATTTTTGAAATAGGTTTCAAGTAGACTAGTGAGAAGGGAAATGATATGTCAAAATGTGAGAAAAGGAAAGTTGTGGATTTTTAGCAATAAGAAATGTGGCATAGTCTGATATGTAGACATAGATCCAGTATGGGTAACTATGTTAGGGAATATGGTGAAGGAAATTTTGTTGTGAATACGTACTTGAATATGATATGGACGTGAATATGTTATCATGGATTGTTTAAGGAAAATAAGGAGACAAGTAGAGAGGATGAGATTAAAGTGTACAAGTGGAATGCAATGAAACCAGAAAATGTTGTGATCTTAAAAAGATGAAATTGGGACCAAATGGGTTGTGTGGTTATTGTAACAAGAGTTACAATCTACTATAAGAATGTGATAGTGGAATTGAGATCAGAATTTGATGATGAATATACTTCTATAATTTTAAACCAATGGCCATTATACATATGTAAGATACAATGAAGGATAATTGGAAGATGAGATGAATGATAGTGACATATGCACAAGTTCATCCGGTTAAGTTAAATTATCATTATAAGTGCATATCTGATGATGGGATCATCATTACAAGTGAGAAAATTGAGCACATATGTAATATATGGGTGGAGATGATATAGGAAGCAATTTATGACTTAGTGGATATTTGTTAGCTAGAGTTTCATAGTTTAAAGTCTAAAAGGAACTAGGGAAACACATGAAAGTCCTTATAATGATCAGTCGGGGATAAATTGAGAATGTTGATGATGCTATAATAAGAAATGAATTCGAAGATAAAGAAAAGAATATCATCTAGGATCAATGGAGATCAAAGTATCCATCGTGTAAGATATAAATTTGTGAATGGTTAGAGATAAATATGTGGACAAAATGGGATGATCTGATGATACACACCTAAACATATGCGACAGTAATTATGTTTGTTACTCCATTGAATTTGGCAATTAGAATGTTATGACCCTGTAAGAATGATGGAAATGGGTCTTCCAGAGGTATTAAGGATGGCTAATAATGCGATGATGATAACAGTTGATTGATAAACATTGCATGAATAGTAATGATGATAGTAGCAAGAAATCTTCTTTCGAAGAAGAATTTTATGGAATAAGGTTAAGCAGATCAGATAGTATATATATTAAGAATGATCAATGAAAGAATAAATCAAAAATGATATTGGAGTCCTAATCTTGATGGAGACTCAAGCAGAAGAGGTAAAATATACTACTGAGATTGTATGCATTTTTGTTTGATGTAAAGAATCCAACTATATGAGTGGATTTCTAAATATGAGGTGACATAAGGTATATGAGACATAAATAAGATTTGATGAATTTGTTACTAAAATTGAAAGTTGAGTTTGCAAATCAATTGAAATGTGTGGAGAAATTAGTATGATTGAGCAGATAGTAGAATAATTTAGTGTGCAATTAGAGGAAAACGAATGAATTGAGAAAAGCATTCAAGGAAGGAAGTCATTTGGGGAAATTAAAAAAAAGAGGAATTAGTTATTTAAGGAATTATGAGAACTAATCAGGGGAAAATGGAACTTTGGAAACATTTTTTCGAGTTAACAAATGCCCTGACAGTATTATGGTATTGAAGATTAAAGTGATTCAAGCGAAATTTGATGATGTATAACAGGTATTTGAAATTTTGAGAAGAATAATTTGAATATATGAATAAAAAAGTGTAACGTGTATGAGAAATGAAAGAAATGAAAATTTTGAGGAATTATACTGATATTAATTATATCGTATAGATTTGGAGATTCTATAGTATACAATGATATTATAAAAGAGATTTGGATAAATCCAATGCAGCAGGATAAAGTGATTTCATATGTATGGAGACAACTAAAGTCCTATGAGTTGATTATTCGATACATGATTTAGAGCTACTATGGTAGTGATTGTTTTGAAGTTAGGAGATAGTATATGTAAAGGAATATCTAGGATGTATATATACAAGTACAGATCATAAAAGTTGAGACAATCACTGAATTGAGAAAATTGAATATGAGACTAAGAAGATTGATATAAATACCGAAAGACCATGATTGTACAAGTGAGAAATTCCAAGTAAGGCTTCGTGTTATATCAAATACCTTAAGCAGAAACTCAATTTTGGGGATTATCAAAACTAGAGTAAAAAGGAAACATAGAATGTGGGGCTTGGTCTATCCCAAATTAAGGATTCAAAAATTGAAAATCTTATTAAGGAATTGAAAATGGATCAAAATTCCAAGTTTAAATTGGAAGATGAGGTCTTGTGATCCCAAAAGGAGAAATATGTATACCTTTTAAAGAGATAAAGGAGTTAGTGGATTAATACCGAAAGTATGGTTCAAAGTGAGATAGACATGAAAGTTAAGTGTGCTGATACTATAGAGATGTAAACTATAAAATAAATGATAAATGTTTCTAAAAGTGTCACATTCCCAAGGTGTGCTTGGATTGAACACAAGATTTGCTCTGGTTAGGATAAAGAAGCAACTAAGCTTAATTTGTATTGGTCCATATAAAGTTATTAAAAATTGAACCTTTGACTCATAAGTTAGTATCATTGACAAGGATGACTCAGGTTCATAACATGTTATATGCGAACATGCTAAGAAATATCGATATGATTTGATATTAGTGTTGTGACACAAGGAATGAACAATTGTGATTAATTGGAGATATATACATATTGAGGAATTGGTTAAGAAAGTGAATCAGTACATAAGTGATGGAAAGACTTAATGAGTCTTTTGAGGGTGATCATTTGAAAGAAAGTATTTAAGTAAAGAAGTTACTAGGGAGATTGAGGAAAACATAAGAAAAATGTTACTTCCATTTGGTTGACTACTCAGGTAGGAATTTTAAGGATGAAATTCTTTAAAGGGGGGAGAATTGTTGGACCCTGAATGTTTCATAGAAGTTAGAACTATTTGAAGGAGAAATTTTGGCAAGTAGTCATGAGTAAAGAGCAAATGAATGAAAATTCTTGAACCAAGAAATGATAGGCAAGGGGCGAATGAGAAATGTGGATACGTCCAAGTTTTTTTTTTGTTTTGGTGTTTTTGGTGGATAAAAGATTTTGAAGTGGAAAGAATTAAGGTGAAAGTTAGAAGCAAAAATGAAGTTGCATTTGTGTAGTAAGTTGGTGAGGAATATGTACACATGCGTACATTATATTATTGGTGTTCATGATTAATCATGAACTATAAATTTTATTTATGTGATATTGATTTGAAATGAAGTTGAGAATGAGGAGTAAATGAAGTAGGAAAGGTGATCTTAGTATGATTTCTGTTAAGGAAAGATTTTGAAACAAAATGGGTGTTAGATCTGGAAAATTGTTCAAGGAGTAAGTTTCAGTCCTTTAGCCACAACTTCTTCTCTAGTTATCCAAACAAGATGATTCTTGATTTGGAGTAAACTAGAAACCTGTGGCTATATTTCGTAGGAAGACATCAAATTTAAATTCGGTTTTTAAGAATCTCAAGTTGTCATGAAGTTAAGAACTAGGTGTAATGCATTGTATGAATGTAGAAAATTCATGTTCTGTACTAGAGGAAAATCTGAATTAATCTAGGTTGATTTAGGCTAGATTAGAGAAAGTGTGTCTACTAGTAAGTTGTAGATATTTCTTTTAGCTTTTCTTCAATATATAGTATAGAATTTTTGGATTGCTAGGTTGAAAGTCAGGGTCCTTATAAGGGAGATGTGCAAGAGAGGAGTTATATCTTCTGTCTTTTGCTTCTTCTGTGATGACATCATTGATGAAGTCATCTTCTCTTATGTTTTCCTCTGTTTAAGTTTTACTTCTTCTTAGTTTTGCTGCTTCTGTGTTTCTGCTTCTTCTGTGATGACATCATTGATGATGTCATCTTCTTCTGTGTTTTGCTCGTTTAAGTTTTGCTTCTTCTGTGTTACTGTTCATGAACATCTTCTTTGTTACTATTCATGAACATCTTCTGTGTTACTATTCATGAACTTCTTCTTTGTTATTGTTCATAAACTTCTTCTGTGTTTTATTCCTTCTGGGTTTTACTTCTTCTGTGTTTTGTTGACGTGTCTTCTTCTATATTTTGCTTATCTTCTTTTGGGTTTTGTTCCTTCTAGGTTTTACTTCTTCTATGTTTTGTTGACGCTTCTTCTTCTATGTTTTGCTGACGTGTCTTCTTCTTTCTTTTGCTGATGCGTCTTCTTCTACCTTTTCCTTCTTCTTAGTTTTGCTTCGTATGCCTTTTGCTTCTTTTGAGTTTCTACCTTTCGCTCCTTTTGTTTTTCTTTCTTCTTTGTTTTGCTATCTTCTACCTTTTGCTCCTTCTGTTTTTGTTTCTTCTATGTTTTGCTATCTTTTGCCTTTTACTCCTTCTGTTTTTGTTTCTTCTGTGTTTTGCTATGTACTGGATTACTGTTCATCTTATATCTTCTGTTCCATTTTCGATCCTTCAAAAGATAGAATTGGTCTTCAAGGTCTTCATGAAAATTGTAGATTTTGAAGTCATCTTTCGAACCATATAAAGAACATCTTAATATGACATCTGCAGTGAAAGTGATAGCAATTTTCCCATTTCTTCTGACTTTTTTCATTCTTCTGCTTTTTCCTTTAGCTTTGTTAAATCCAATCGTCTGATCCATTTTGACCAAGATCAGATTCCAAAGTTGTATATTTCAAAGTTATCTTTGAAATCATCCTAAGATGATCTTAATCCAACATCTCTAGTGAGAGTTATGCCATCTATCCCGAGACAAGTTCAATGTGACTGAGGACCAAACCTTAATTGATTCTTCGGCCATAATTTGGTTATCCGACCTCCAAATGTAATAATTCTTAAAACCTTAGATTCCTAACATTATCTTTCTACGTCTCCATTGAAGGTCATAGCTCTTGGTGTTGATTTGAAAGGGATGGATTGAACCAAAGTAAAGATATCAATTAGATAGTTTACTAAACATACTTTAATATTTTAATGATTTCTGGATTAGTAGAGCTCCGGATAAGATGATCCTTATTTCAAGATAAACTAGAGACACGGAGCTACAAATGGTATGAAGAAGTTGAAGTCAAATTCAGTTTCTAAGGTCTAAAATTCCCGATAGGAGTTTTGCATAGTATGCTTATTTGGACAAGAGAAGTCCAAAAATGTTTGAAGTATATCTTTTGAATCACTGACCCAAATGGAATGATTTTGGTATCAGTGAAAATGTAAGACAATAGAGAAGATTCTTCTAGAATAAAGTGTTATGTCAGAATGTTCAAGGGTGCTTTTGGCAAGACAATTACGTGTAAAAGACATAAGGCATAAATGGAAGGGTGTAATTGGAAGAAGAAGTGTTGTCTTGCCTATAAATGGAAGGAGGAAGAAGAGAATAAGAAAAGGAGAAAGAAAGAGAAAAAGGGAAAGTCATGAAAAAGAGAGAGAAATATAAAGAGAAGAATAGAAGTAGAGAGAGAAGAGAAACCAAGCTAGGGTTTCAATTTCCTTAGCCTATAAGAGAGATTTTGAGGTTGTTCAAAAAGAAAAAAAAATAGAGGAAGAGAAGAGCTTCCATTTGAGCCAAGGACTTCCTTTGGTGACGAGACCTATTTCAGTTAGATCAGCTCACGGAGTACACATTAAAGATACAATAGGAAAGAGCCTTAGAGACCTCAGGTTGTTTGCAAGAGAAGAGACATTCTGAGCAAGTCTACAAGCAAGGATTTATAAGGTGGGTTTCATATTTATAATAAAGTTAATATGTGTTATGTGGGTTTGTTGTGCCCCCCTAAGTAAATTCAAGTGCACTTGTCTAAAGGCTTCTCTCACCTGCCCGCTAGTGGCATGGAGCTCCCTCGCAGACTCCCATAAATTCACAGCTACGTAAGAACATTACATGGGATTGCGTAGTATGTTCTGCTCACAGCTACATAGGACCCGTATGGAAAATGTGTAGTATGTTCTGTTTGGATCCACCCAAACCATTTTGATGTGCTTATATACTCCTGATATGTTTGATCAAGTTGACGCATTCATGATTTTCGAATAAGTTGATAAATGCATAAATTGTGTTAGTTATGATTTTGATTTCTGGTCAAGACAAGAATTTTTGAGAAACATGTGTTTTTGTTTAAACTCAATGAAAGCGTTTTCAAATGACAAGGAAGAAATTATTTCAAAAGTTTTGCTTATCTTTCTTTTATTATAAACTGTTATGCACGAGCTGCCAAGCTCACCCCCTCTTTGACCCCTCTTTAGGTGATAGTTAAGAAGTCAAGTGAGCAAGAGGTGGAGTGAAAGAGAGTCAAGGCCTCACTCCAAATTTTCTTATTTTATTTTTTTAAGTTTCGGATTATGTTGGCTTGAAAGTCTATTATAGCTTTGTATAACCCTTTTGTTTTGAGGGTATTGAATTGTAAATGATGAAAAAAAATTATTTGTATGTAATGTATTATAGAGTATGATGTAGTAAAGATACGCTCATGTCTTCTGATATTCGCAAGAGGTTGGGTTTCGAAATCGAGTCCTAAAAAGTGCTTGCTTTGAAAATTTGACGACACTACTTATATGGTGAAATGTAAGATCTTCACTGATTATAAGATTTTGAAGTATCAACTTACCAAGAAGGAAATTAATTTGAGACAACAACATTGGTTGGAATTGTTTAAAGACTATTACTATATTATGGATTACCATCTGGGTAAGGCTAATGTCATGGCTGATGCCTTAAGTTACAAGAGCATTTCGTCTTTGTTAGTGCAACAGGGTGAATGGGAACTTGTATCTGATGGAACTTTAATAACTCAGTTGAAAGGTAGGCCTACCTTGAAGCAAGAAATATGTGATGCTCAGAGAGTTGATGATAAGTTGCAACAACCTATCTTGACTACTCAAAAAGGCAAACAAGCTGATTTTTTTGTGAAAGGAGATAGCAATTCGTATTACAAAGATTGATTGTGTTTGCCAACTAATTTTTAATTTAAAAGAAAGTTATTATTTGAGGCCCATAATACTGTCTTTACTATGCATCCTATTGGAAATAAGATGTATCGAGATCTGAAGCAACATTACTGGTGGTTGGATATGAAACTAGATGTTATAGACTATATGTTTAAATGTTTGACATGTCAGCAAGTTAAAGCTAAGTACCAGGTTCCATCTAGTTTATTACATCCTATTTTGATTCCTTAATGGAAATGGGATTACATTACCATGGATTTTGTCACTGGACTTTGTCTCACTTAAAGGAAGCAAGATGTTGTATAGGTGATTGTGGATAAGTTCACTAAATCTGCTCACTTTCTACTTGTTTGTCCTGATTATTCTCTAGATAAACTTGTAGATATATATGTGAATGAGATAGTGAGGTTATATGGGGTGCCACTATCTATTATTTTTGACCGTGATCCTCGATCTACTTCAAGATTCTGGAAAAGTCTACAAAAGGCTTTGGGTACTCAAGTCAAGTTCAGTACCGCTTTCTATCCTCAGATAGATGGACAGTCTAAACAAGTTATTCAGATAGTAGAAGATATGCTTCGAGGTTGTATGTTAAAATTTTTGCAAAGTTAGGATAACTATCTTGCTCTAATGGAGTTCGCTTACGACAACAATTATTAGACTAGTATTGGTATGGTGCCATGTAAAGCTTTATATGGTAGGAAATGTAGAACTTCGATTTTTTGGACTAAATTGTGTGAAAAATAAGATGATCGAGTCTGATATTGTGAAAGATACTAAAGAAAAAGTTGAAGTTTTTTAAAAAAGATTGAAAGCTGTCAGTAATAGGCAAAAGTCCTATGCTGACTTAAAAAGGAAAGATACTGAGTATTAGGTAGTGATAAGGTATTTTTAAACCGAAGAACATACTTCGATTTGGGAAGAAAGGTAAGCTCAGCCCACGATACATTGATCCTTATGAGATTCTTAAGAGAGTTAGACCAGTAGCTTATCAATTAACCCTTCCTGGAGAGTTGGCCAAGTTACATGATGTGTTTCATGTTTTGATGCTGAGAAGATATCGATCAGATGATACACATAAGATTCCTGTGCAAGAAATTCAAGTACAACTAGGTTATACTTATGAAGAAGGACTTGTATTTATGTTATCCAGAGAAGTCCGACAACTCCAAAACAAGTAAATACCTTTGGTAAAAGTACTCTGGCAATACCATGGACTTGAGGAAGCAACATGGGAATCAAAAGAGACCATAAAGGCTCAGTATCCTTAAATATTTTAAGCAACTATGAATTTCAAGGACAAAATTCTTTTAATTGGGGAGAGAATTTTTAGGCCCCAAATTATACTCTAGTTAGATTATTACATGTTCTTGAAAGTATATGTATGATAGGTGTTAAAATGTGTGATATGATTGAGAATTACATATAACTTAAATTTTAGATTAATGGGTCATATTTAGTGATTTGGAATTAATTATCACCATTAGATAATTAAGGTATTAAAATGTACATTTGGACTAGGAAAATTGTCAAGTGGCAAGATAAGTTAGTACATGAAATTTTAAATGACTAAGCTTACAAGTTAGTGACATTTGGCATAGTTGATGCATTGACATTTGGCAACATTGGATGAGTGATAGGTGGCCTAATTAACTTGTGACATTTGACAGCCTCATAGAAGAATATGTATGCTAGCTAGGGAGAGGACATGTGGCTTGTGTCTTTATATAACAAGTGTCCTTAGAGCAAGATGAGTCATCTTACACATGACATAACCTGATGCATTGGCTAGTTTCTACACTAACTCTTCCTTCTCCTTGCTCATTCACTACCGAAACTCTTACACCCTCTCAACTTCTGGAACTTTGTTTGTTTTCAGATCATCTTCACTTAACATCTTTGTAATTTACCGTATCAAGAAGTAGTTCTTGCTAGATTTTGTGTTGTTATTGTGTTGGTGCTGAAATTTGCACCTTGGTCTAGGAGTTGTGTTTGGTTGCTTGGAAGACTACTTGGCTTGCTTCTTTCGAGTTGTTCTTTGAAATAAAGAAGGTAAGGGAATTCTAAACTTGATAGCATGTTGTGTTACGAATTATGTGATTTTTGATATGGATAGAATATGTATTGAATTAATGATGAATTGACATCTGGAACATGATAGTTGTTGATAGCTTTTGCTTTGGATGTTAACACTTGAAAGATCATGGATTATGAGATTTTTAATGAATGATTTTTTAATTGGTTTGGACATGAATTTGATGAGCTATTGAAGCATGAATAAGGTAGAATTGAAGTGAAATTCATGGAATTTGGTGAAGGTGTGTCAAATGGAAGTAATGAAGTCATGTTTTGGAAACAAATTAGAAGGTTCACTCACCCACGATTATGGGATTTATAAAGCTTATTCCCACGGTCATGGGAAATTCTTAGGAAGGAGAAAATGTTGGTTTTAGAAAACTTTTGGAATATATAAGGTTAAGGTACTTAATAATGGTTTAATTGGACTTAATTAAGGTGTTAAATGAACCTAGACTGATGTTGAATAAGTTAGTTAAAAGTTGAATAAGATTTGAGTTTTTAATTGAAGTAATACCATAAGGAAGGTGTTATTAGATAACAAAGTATCTAATTTTGGAACTTATAAGTTGTTAAAGGAATGAATTTTATTTATGAATGCTAATGTGATTTAAAGAATCAAAATAATGTGTTAGTTATAAACGTTTATGAATTGGGAACTTGTGTGAATGCATGTAAAGTATAATTACTTAATGCATTCATTAGTGCATTATTACAAATGCTTATGTTTATAAGGTATTATAAGTTTGTTCAAGTGAGAATGAATATGTTCAATTTGGGTATAAGGAAATGAATTCATACTTATGCACTATTTCGCTATCATATGATTATGATATTGTGATAGTTTTGAATCATCAATTGTCCAAGGAGTTTGATAAAAGGGATTGTATTGGAATTACTTTCTAATTATGTTAATAAACTTAATTTGTGATGACTCAATACTTTTATTGATGCATTATTGCACATGCTTCTATACATAAAGCATGATAAGTTTGATCAAATGTCAATGAATAAGTTCAATTGGAGCAAAATGAAATAAAGTCATATGTTATGCACTACATTATTTTCTTATGATTCTGAAATCTTAAATGGATTGATTTAAAATTTCCAAGTCCTATTTGTGGGTAAAGAGACATGCCTAAACACTAAGGTGTCTTCTGTAACCAGGCACTAAGGTGTCTTCTGTAACTAGACACCAAGGTGTCTTCTATGCCAAACACTCCGATGTCTTTTGATTTTTGACACTTCTGTGTCTTTTGTTTTAGATACCAAACATGGGTATCTTTTGTTCTGGTCCCTTTACCCACTTCTATAAAAAGGATTAACAATCTAACTTTTTGTGTTCTAGCATATGTTCAATTCTGATACAAGCTAAATTTAGTTTTGATACCACTAAATTTTGTTCTGACATAGTCAAGTTCTATTCTACTACCTTAAAGTTATGTTTGGATATTATGGTACTATGTTCGGATACTTATAATTAAAAAAGAAAACAAGAATATCATGTTCAGTTATGTTATATTTTGTTCTGATGTAAATAATGTGGGATTGTTCTTTAATTTGAACAATTAAAGGTTGTATATGATTTGACATTGATCAGTGCATATGAATGTTAGACGACTGCTAGAAATATTCACCATATTATATCATGTTTAGTTATTTCCCCGCTAAGCTTTATGCTTAGCACGGTGGTTTTGCCTCCATGTAAGTTCTGATAAGAAGGTTTAAAGACTATGACATAGACAACCGTAGTGGCCAAGAAGAATGTCTTTTGTTTTTTTTTTAAGATGTATAAATGAGTTTGTTTTTGAGTTGTATCTGATAATATGAGACAATTTATATTTTGTTTAATGGTTTCTAATAACGTTAGTATAGGTTGGCTTTTGAATTTATGGCATGTATTTTGACAAGTACCATTGTATGATAAGTTATATTTTTCAAACAACATCTAATGATATGTAATGTATGTTTGCTTGAGATCCTAGAAATGCATGTAAGGAATGTTTGAGTATGCTATAGATTATTTTGGTTATGTTTTGTGTGGCACTTGCATATCCTCCTAGGGGATATGTAGGTGCTATAGTCAAGCAATATAAAAAAGAAAATTGAAGTAAATTGAATTAATGGAAGGAAATCAAAAAGAAAATAATAAAATAAGACATTTAATTTGATAAGATGATTACATCAGATATAAAAACACAAAAAGAGTATGATTTATTACAAGATTATTATGTAATTGTAGAGAGAAAAGTGGAAAAGAAGAAATTAATAATTTAATGATGTAGGAATTAATATTTGTTATCATTTTGAATGTTTTAATTTTTATATTAAATTTTATACTATTAATTATATTTTATAAAATAAAATGTGTTCGTAATTATCTAAAATATTCCCTTTCTCATAAAGTTGGTTTTAAAAAATATTTTTAATTTGAAAGAAAATATGTTTTATTATCTTTTATAAAATATTTTTAAGAGATATAATCTTTTTAAAGACATTCTCCTTAAATTTCTTAAAAGAATATGTTAGTTTATAAAAAATATTATTTGGATATGTTGTTTTAAGAAGTTTTATTTCTCCGAAATTATCTTATTAGAAGTCGTAATTATTATGGCTTGGCTTTATTAATATTTTTCTTTTCATTTAAATAAACAAAATTTTAGAAAGTAATTTAATAAAAATATTTGATATTATCAAGTATAAATTCTTTAATGTCCCTGTAACTACTTATAAACATATGTTAAAATCCCAAAATAGTTTATATTAAAATAAATAATTTTGAAAATGTAAATGTACAACTTTAAATCAAAGTGGAATATAACTAAAAATCAAACATAGAGGTAGATAAATCTTGGTGGAGGAAAATATTCTCAAGAAAAAACTTACTGTTCATAAAAACTTGAATTTGAAACTCCTCTCTCGCCATTCATTTTCGATTACTATTCACCGTCTTCTTCCTTATGAACATCTCACCTAGTGAAGGCCATCTTGGGCCTAGTCACTAGACATGCATGAAGAAGCTCCTCCTCCGCTTGACTCGGAAGCCTTCCTAGCGTTGGCCTCATCCATACAAATTAAGGACCTAGTTACTCCTCTATCTGAAGGTATTGTAGAAGCTAAGTCATCCAAGCACACTTGACCCATCACTGGGCCATGGCATTACAAATTAACCACTCAATATAATAAAGGTAAACTAAAGCATTTTTCTAACATTCTGAAGGATGGAGTTTTTACTCCTTCTAAGGAACCACTACAAGTAAGTGCCACTTTATGGTTTTTCATATTTGGGGGGCTATTTCTAGAACAAATGCTTAACTTTTCCAGTTGTGAAAGCTTGGGAGAAAAAAAGTCTGGAGAAGACCATACTCATGAACGATGGAAATATTTTATTTAAATTTAGTTCATAGCACTATTTATTGGAAATTATTGAGAACGGCACGTAGGAGGCTAGCCTCTGTTCTTGCAAAAGTGGAAACTTGGTATTGAATGTGATAGGGGCAGCATTGATGACTTACCAATTTGGGTACAATTTCATAGAATTCCCTTGGAATTTTGGACCATTGATGGTCTTAGTTACCTAGCCAACTCTCTAGGTAAACCTATCTATATGGACTCTCGAACTGCTCGCATAGAGAGGATTTGTTATGTGAATATAAGCATTAAGGTGGGTTGACACTTTCCTCTACTAAACACACTTCCTATCATTAAGTTGGATGACTCCGGTGACCTTAAACGTATTAAGATTCCACTCTCATATCTATAGAGACCTACTAATACCAATAAACAATGGAAAGCTACTAGGAAAATTTTTAAATCTAGAGGGCATGATGAACTACTTGCATTAGCTACTGTCAAGTTTGTTCAAGGCTCCCCACTAATAAGTCAACACCCAGAAGTCAAAAGTCTGGTAGTTTCAGACTCTGGTGACCAACCTAAAGTTGAAGATAATACTTCTACTGATAAGGCCACTAATGTTTCAGCTACGCTAGCTAATTACAATCTAGATTCAAATAAGTCTTACAATCAACAACCCCTTATTATCCAATCACTGGGGATAAATAAGCCTAGTTTGCTACACAACCCTTAACTTCTTTGCTCGACAGACAATATCACTTCCTCTATAAAGCCTGACACCCCTCCAACTACCCATGTAACATGCAGGATAGACCTTAATATGTGTCCTGGATTGTTCATGAAAGGGGTAAAAATGAAAGAAATGTGGAATACCTGATTTCAGTTCCATCTAATTTTTTGAAACAATTTTTAAGGCCAAAACGAGCTCTAATCTCTTAGGACCTTCACGAAAAATGTTCACAGACACGCAGGTTAATGTCTTTCTACAATTATCTTAAGATGTAAGCACTCTTAACGGGTTAGAGGCTCCATATTCTTATGAATTATTTGAGCAACTACAGGAGACCTTAACCTTTATATATAACTTCCATATTAGGCTTCCCCATTATAAGCTCGATATGGATCCAGTCCACACTAATTAGGATCCATTTTCCTTTTGGACTTCGAACAATTAATTTACAACATTGATTGGGCAACTTTATTACCTTTTTCTAGATCAAATTATGTAACCTAATTGATAAGTAATTGAAAATTTCAAAATACAATTAATAGTTGTCCAAATTTATGAGGAAGGACAAATTTGTCTAACATTCTCCTTTTTGGATAAGTATTAATTGCAGTTTTGACTCAAGTTTAAAAAAGTTTAAAAAATCGGTTAAGTCATGCAACTGTATTGGTACCAAATTTTAAAAATTAAAAACATTTGATCCAAAGGTAATGAAAGTCCAACATTCTATCCTGCAAGGCTTTCGATACAGAAAAATATCAAACACATATGTCATGTGCGACATAGGTCCAATATAATGACGAATATCTAATACCTCACTAACATGAATGGAAAAATGGAATGTGACAAACTAGGATGATACATGTATGATCTAAAATGTATCATCTTCGCTTCTATGTCTCGATTTCTTTAATTTTATGCTAAATTGCATGTGCTAAACTACAACAGAGAAATCTTATTTTCTCTCACCTAATGCTAAACAACATTAAAGAAAATTTGTTTTCACTCACTGAATGCTAAACAGTATTAGAGAAAGCCTTTATGTTCTTCAACTAAATGATAAATTGCATTAGAGAACCTTTATAGGATTGAAAACTTATATCCCCTTATGTCATGTTAAATTTATGGATATTCATTGTTGGTCCCTTAATCTTTTTTTGATAAATAAATATGATTAAATTAATTTTGGGGTCTCACTAGATTAATATATGCTGGAATTAATAAGCTTGTTAATGTGGATAAGATAATATGACATAGGTTAAGGGAATTAAAGTATTAAAGTAGTAAGAGTGTGTAAGGGCAAATTTGGCAATTCTCATAAGTTTAGAAGCCATAAGGCTTTTAAATGAAGGGAAAAATGGACTTTGTGCAAATCTTTAAGGGTATAAAAGGGAGAAGATGAAGGGTTGGCTTGAGTTAGAAGAAACAAAAAACGTGATTCAAGAAAAGTGAGAAGAGACAAGCTTGAGAAAAGAGAAAAAGAAGAGAAAGAAGAGAGTTATATTAGGTTTTGATTTTTCTTAGTCATAAAGTGTGACTTTGAAGTTGAGCAAGAAGGGAAAAAAGAAGAGGAAGATTAGAGCCTTCTTTTGATCTAAGAAACTCATTAAGTGGTAAAGATTCAAGGTAAGTTGATGTTAAATCTTTTGGAGTCTTGGAAAGGTTTTGGTACAAAGAGCTTAGAAAATGCACGGGTTTAAGTATTCCAGGACCCATTTTATGCATATGTTTCTTTGGGTTCTCTTTTGGAATTCCTCTTGATTTGGGATTTGTATCAATATTGAAGAAAATTAAGGGAGCTAAGAGGAGCAAGAGGAGAGGCACATTTGAGCAAGTTATAAGCAAGAAAATTCAAGGTGGGTTTCACTTTTATAATTAAGTAATAAGCCTTTAAAGCTTCTTTCAAGAAATGAAAATAAAGGTGTTGGGCCCCAAATTTTTGTTTTCTTGAAGTTACTAAGCATGAATTTATTTGATTTTGTTATTTATGGCATAGTTTGATTGTATTGAAAGTATTAGTGGAAAATTTGGATTTAATTGAGTTTAATATGGAATAATGGTTATGGAAGAGTAAAAATGTTTAAGGGCAAAATGGTCAAGGAACTTGAGTTATGATGTTTTAGGCTAAGTAAAGGAGGGCATTTTAGTCTTTTTATCTCCTTGTAGGTTTAAGGAGTTAAACGAAAAGAAGAAATAAAAAGAAGAGAAGAGAGCATCGTGAAAGTGAGGAAGGAGAAGAAGAAAAGGGAAAAGCTAGGTTTGAGGATTTTCGACAAATTTCAAGCATTCTTAAGGTAAGTTATACTCTTCTACTCTTGTTTAGGTTGAATTAAACCCTAGATTAGCATAGATTAAGTAGAAATCGATGGAGTTAGGGTTTATGGGAAAGATTTGTAGATTTGCATGAGTTGTTGTGTTTTGTTGGTGATTTTGTGTTAGAATGAGTTTAGAATGGAAGTATAGAGCTTGATTCAAGAGTTAGATGTGTTGTAGTTGAGAAAGGGAAGGTTTTAAGGGTGAAAATGGCGGAAACTGGGCTCGGGAGACGAAGCTCCGTCTCAGATGCCTCACGACGTCGTGGCGGCAGTAAGGCCACACGTCGCGATGTCGAATCGCACGTCATGACGTCTTGAGAGGGCCTGACTTGTGGCGAGACCAATTTTTCCAACAAAGGTGATTTTTAGTGTTTTGATCATATCTTTTGCTACAGAAGTCCTTTTGGGGTGATTTTCGAGGAGTTGTAAACTTGAGAAATAGATCTACAAGTTTTGTGAAGTGATAAAGTAATGAATCAGTTTCGAAGAATGTGAAATTTTGGATGGAAGTTAAGAAAGGAAATACTGTTTCAGCATGAAATAGTAAATGGGACTTTTGGTTCTTATTTTTATGAGATCAAGTGAGGCAAGAGGATCAAGAGGCTCAAGAGGAAACTCATTCTTAAGCAGGAACAAGCAAGGAAATCAGGTGGGTTCATGTTTATAATAGAGTATATAAGTACTCATTGTTTTGTTTAAATCAAGAAAGAATTAATGCATTGAAATTGCATCATCACAACTGCATTATATACGATTAGGAATGATTATATGTTGTTACATGATTTGCATTCATGAATTATGAAAAGAATTCCAAAAAGGGAGTTTTTCCCCTTTCACTAATACAAGTACATGAATTTCAAGTTTTTATGAAATACATTACAAGCAAGATTACAAGCAAGATTATAAGCAAGTTTGCAAGCAAGTGCCAGTTTGGCAAACAAGTTTACAAGAATATGAATCATGCATACTTATGTGGGTTTGCGGTGTCCCTCACGAATAGTCAAGTGCACATTGACTCACGAAAAGGCTTCTCCCGCCTGCCCGACTGTGGCACAGGATTTCTCACAAGGATTCCCTCACGAAACTACGTCTACACATCAACATTTCGATGGCATGTGTAGTACGTCATGAACAAGGAACAACCCAAACCATCATGTTATGTTATGTGTTATGATTTGCTATGTTTCATGCATCATGAACTGGTTAAGAATCAAGCATTTTCAATCTATGAATCATACATGCTCAATGACTATGATTTCAACAAGTATCATGACAATGAGTACATTTTTGATTACTTTTGCTTATGGCTATATTATAAATATGTTCCCATGAGCTTTATAGCTCACCCCTTCTAATCTCCCCCATACAGGTGACGATCAAGAGATCGAGTGAGTCACGAGTACGACAGCACTCCAGTTTCTTTTTGTTACGTTTGTTTAATTTCAATGTTCTATTTTTTTTGGAAGTCAAGACTTTAGTTACATTTCAAGTATCATTGGTTCAAGAGTGGTTTAGATTTTTGGCTCTTGAATTCACAGTTGTAATTTGTTTTGAGATATTTTTAAAAGTGTTATGAAACTCATCTTTTGGAGCATGAATTATGGATATTTTTGTTTTAAAGCATGAAAGCAAGTTTTGAGTATATTCACGATGGGTCCATTGAACTTCCGATGGTCTCCTTCTTTAATCGTTTAATTTACATGTTTCGCCTTGTTTATTTAAATCACATGAAAGCAAGTTTCAAGTTTGTTTTCTAGCAGGCCCATTAATCTTCCGCGGGTCTTTTCTAAATATATTATTAGCATGTTTCACGTCACGCTCTCATGTCCGATGTTGGGCTCTGACAGCGGGGTCCAACATGTTGTGGTATCAGAGCGCCTAGGTTTTTGATCTAGGGCTGCATGGCATTGCTTTCAAGAAATAACGTGCATTGTTTTACACGGTAGGAAAAACTTGCATTGTTTTATACGATTGGAACTATTTTTGCACATTTTGAAACTTGTCTTACTTGAACTGAAGTTTTCAATAGTTTTCTATTCAAGGAGTGAACATGCCACCTCGAAAGAGAACTCGGGGAGCTATGACTCGATCTCATTCTCGTCAGGGGAGTACGGATGAATCCCATATTCCTCAGGATGTCGGGACACATTCTGTTCCGATTTCAGAGGCACCTAGTTTGCAACAAGAAGTGCCTCCTCCGCCTCCTCCTATGCCTCAGGGAACTCCCATGGATCCGAGTTTCTTTCAAGCCTTTGCTCAGGCTTTCACGTATGCTATGGGTCAGAGATCTCAGATGCTGATGCAAGCTCTAGTAGATGAGGAGGGCGATGACAAGCTCCAAAGTTTGAAAATGTGGATTTCAGTGGGACTACTAATCCAGAAGAGGTTGAAGCCTGGTTGAAGAGGACCGAGAGGGTTCTAGTTCAGATGAGATTCTCAGATGAGGACAAGTTAGATTATGCAGTCAATCTGTTGCAGGGGGATGCACTGCATTGGTGGGAATCAGTGCCCCACAATCAGGTTGTTCCTTCAGTGTTGACGTGGAGAGACTTTGTAGAAGTGTTCCGAAAGAAGTATCTCTCCAGGGTCTATGTGCAAGAGAAGGCCAGAGAATTTCTGAATCTCATGCAGAGGGACATGAGTGTGAGCGAGTATGAGCTGAAGTTCACACAGCTTTCCCAGTATGCAGCCAACATTGTGGCAACAGAGGAAGACAAGTACCGCAAGTTTGAAGGAGGTCTTCACTTAGGGATCAGGGAGAAAGTCCTGATCCACAATTTCTGTGACTACCAGCAGTTGGTGGATGCTACTCTCCAGGCTGAGAAGTTGGAGAATATCATAAATGAAGCGAACAAGAAGAGGAAGAACAGGGAGCAGACTTTCAGGAAGGGTGCTAGTGCTCCATTGCCTGAGAGAAGCACGAGGAGCTCACACAGTCAGAGTGAAGTGGGTAGCAGTGGGGCTACCAAGAACAAGCAGGTGAGGGCAGTATCAGGGCAAGCCTCTAATGTGGGAGGCGCCGGTAGAGCAGGAAGGAGCTGGTTCAACTATCCCTTATGTGACCAGTGTGGGAAGCATCACCAGGGAGAGTGCCTCAGGTCACTTGGAGTTTGTTTCAGATGCGGAGAGAAGGGACATATAGCCAAGCATTGTTTACAGGCACCGAGACAAGAGGGGTCACAGTTTCAGGCTCCAAGGCGTGCAGAGACAGTGGGAACAAGACCAGTTACTGAGGTAGGCAGCTCTGGGACTGCAAGACAGGCTATTCCTCCAGGAAGGCCAAGGAGTCAGGTGCCGGTAAGAGTGTTTGCCATGACAAGGGAGAAAGCTGCAGCCGCACCTGAGGTTGTCACGGGTATGGCTCGATTACTTGATTCAGCAGTATTTGTTTTGATTGATTCTGGTTCCACGCACTCTTTTGTTTCTGCGAGCATAGCATTGCATGGTGTGAGTTCTGTGCCTTTGGATAGGCCTTTGATTGTTAGTACTCCTCTAGGGAGGAATGTGGTGATCAGTCAGGTGTATGAGCAGTGTGAGCTTTTTATTGATGGTGCTAGATTGGTAGTGGACTTACTACCACTAGACCTTAGAGGATTAGATGTTATTCTGGGGATGGATACCATGGAGAAGTATCTGGCCAAGCTGGATTGTGGTCAAAAAGAGGTAGAGTTTGATCTGGGCAATGGTGAGAAGGTGATCTTCAGAGGGGACAGGAAGACACCATCACCAAGATTGATTTCAGCTATGTTGGCTGAAAGGATGATCGACCAGGGATGTGAAGCTTACTTGGCGCATGTTGTAGATGCCGATGTGCATGAAGGGAAGTTAGAGGATTTCCGGTTGTGAGGGAGTTTCGGATGTTTTCCGGATGAGTTACGTGTTTGCGCGGTGAGGGAAATCGAGTTTGCCATTGACTTGATTCCTAAACCGCTTATTTCGATCCCGCCATACTGTGATGGCTCCGGTGAGTTGAGGGAGCTTAAGGAACAGTTGGAGGAACTGTTAGAGAAGGGATATGTCAGGCCGAGTTCGTCTCCTTGGGGAACACCGGTTCTGTTTGTCAAGAAGAAGGATGGATCGTGGCGTATGTGCATTGACTATCGGAGACTTAACAAGGTGACAATTAAGAACAAGTATCCTTTGCCACGGATAGATGATCTATTTGATCACCGCAGGAGCTAGGTCTTTCCAAGATTGATCTCGTGTCGCTATCATCATTTCGTAATCAAGGAGTCTGATGTAAGCAAGACAGCATTCAGGACACGATATGGGCACTATGAGTTTTTGGTTATGCCATTCGACTTGACCAATGCTCCAGCTGCTTTCATGGATCTTATGAACAGGGTCTTCAGGGAGTTTCTGGATCAGTTTGTCATAGTGTTTATAGATGACATTCTGGTGTATTCTAAGAGTGAAGAATATCATGAGGAGCATCTCAGGATTGTATTGTAGACTCTTAGGGAGAGAGAGCTTTATGCCAATTTCAGCAAGTGTGAGTTCTGGCTTCATGAGGTGACTTTCCTTGGACATGTGATTTCGCAGGATGGTGTACATGTTGATCCGAGGAAAGTTGAAGCAGTAGTAAGTTGGCATGTACCCAAGACAGCGACAGAGGTGAGAAGTTTTCTGGGTCTGGCAGGTTATTACAGGAGGTTTGTAGAAGGTTTCTCCATGATAGCTGCTTCGCTGACTAAGCTATTAAGGAAGAATCAGAAGTTTGACTGGACTGATGAATGCCAGAAGAGCTTCGAGGAGCTCAACCAGACAGTTGACAAGTGCTCAGTCTTGATTTTGCCTTCCGTGATGAGGGCTATATAGTGTACAGTGATGCCTCGAGGAAGGGTCTCGGTTGTGTATTAATGCAAGGAGACAGGGTAATAGCATATGCTTCAAGGAAACTGAAGCAGTATGAGTTGAATTACCCAACTCATGACTTGGAGTTGGCAGCAGTGATCTTTGCCTTGAAGATTTGGAGGCATTATCTTTAAGGTGTTCAGACCAGGATCTTTACAGATCACAAGAGCCTCAAGTACTTACTGAGCCAGAAGGAATTGAATTTGAGACAGAGAAGGTGGATTGAGTTACTCAAGGATTATGATTTGTTGATTGAGTAACATCCAGGCAAGGCGAATGTAGTGGCGGATGCATTGAGCAGGAAGTCTTCTATTGCCCATGTTCAGACAATGTATCTTCCTTTATTGGAAGAGATGGCCAAGCTTAAGATAAGTTTGAAGCAGGAGGAACCAAATTGCCTCCTAGCTAATTTCAGAGTAAGGCCTATACTCAGGAAGAAGGTTAAGGAGTTGCAGGCACAGGATGCAGAGTTGAGCAAGCTTAGGGAGGAAATTCAGAATGGTAAGGTTTCTGAAGTCGTAGTGAGAGATGGACTCATGACAGTGGGGGACAGACTTTGTATTCCAGATAGCAAGGAGGTTAAGGATGAGATTTTGGATGAGGCATACAATGCGCCTTATGCCATGCACCCAGGCAGTACCAGGATGTAAAGGGATTTGAAGGAGCATTTCTGGTGGAAAGGCATGAAGAGGGATGTAGCAGAGTATGTGAGCAGATGTCTAGTGTGTCAGCAAGTCAAGGCTAAACACTAGGCGCCTTCAGGGAAGTTAAGGCCATTGTCCATTCCTGAGTGGAAGTGGCAAAGAGTAACCTTGGATTTTCTGATGGGTTTGCCTAAGACTAGTAGGAAGCATGATGCCATATGGGTTATTGTGGATCGGTTGACGAAGTCAACCCATTTTCTGGCAATCAAGCAGACCGATTCATTGCATGTATTAGCCAAGAAGTATATTGATGAGGTAGTGAGATTGCATGGAATTCCAGACTCCATAGTTCCTGACAGGGATCCTCAGTTCACTTCGAGATTCTGGGGAAGCTTACAGGAAGCTTTAGGTACTAAGCTGCATTTTAGTACGACATTTCACCCTCAGACGGATGGTCAATCTGAGAGGACCATTCGGACACTTGAGGGAATGCTCAGGGCATGTGTGATGGATTTCAAGGGAGCTTGGGATGAGCATTTGCCATTGGTCGAATTTGCTTACAATAATTCGTACCATTCGAGCATTCAGATGGCTCCATATGAGGCTTTATATGGAAGGAGGTGTAGAACTCCGATATGTTGGGACGAAGAAGGAGAGAGGAAACTAGTCAGACCAGAGTTGATCCAGATGACTGTTGATAAAGTCAACCTAGTTAAGCAGCGGCTTAAGGCAGCCCAGGATAGGATGAAGAGTTACACTGATGCTCATAGGAAGGAGATGGAATATGAAGTTGGTAAAAAGGTGTTTCTTAAGACGTCTCCTTAGAAGGGAGTATTGAGATTTGGCAAGAAAGGCAAGTTGAGTCCAAGATACGTAGGTCCTTATGAGATTCTTGAGAGGATCGGACCTCTAGCTTACAGGTTGGTGTTGCCGCCAGAGTTGTCTCAGATTCACAATATTTTTCATGTTTCCTGCTGAAGAGGTACAGATCAGATCCTTCTCATGTCATTCAGGTTTCAGAGGTTCAGTTGAGAGACGACTTGAGTTATGAGGAAATTCCAGTAGAGATCTTGGACACCAAGGAAAAGGTCCTCAGGAATAAGACAGTTCAGCTAGTTAAGGTTCTGTGGAGGAACCATTCAGTGGAAGAAGCCACATGGGAGCCCTTGGACGCCATGAAAGAGAAATATCCAAGTCTTTTCGATGATTCAAGTAAATTTCGAGGACGGAATTTCTTTTAAGAGGGGGAGAAATGTTGGGCCCCAAATTTTTGTTTTCTTGAAGTTACTAAGCATGAATTTATTTGATTTTGTTATTTATAGCATAGTTTGATTGTATTGAAAGTATTAGTGGAAAATTTGGATTTAATTGAGTTTAGTATGGAATAATGGTTATGGAAGAGTAAAAATGTTTAAGGGCAAAATGGTCAAGGCACTTGAGTTATGATGTTTTAGGCTAAGTAAAGGAGGGCATTTTAGTCTTTTTATCTCCTTGTAGGTTTAAGGAGTTAAACGAAAAGAAGAAATAGAAAGAAGAGAAGAGAGCATCGTGAAAGTGAGGAAGGAGAAGAAGAAAAGGGAAAAGCTAGGTTTGAGGATTTTCGACAGATTTCAAGCATTCTTAAGGTAAGTTATACTCTTCTACTCTTGTTTAGGTTGAATTAAACCCTAGATTAGCATGGATTGAGTAGAAATCAATGGAGTTAGGGTTTATGGGAAAGATTTGTAGATTTACATGAGTTTTTGTGTTTTGTTGGTGATTTTGTGTTAGAATGAGTTTAGAATGGAAGTATAGAGCTTGATTCAAGAGTTAGATGTGTTGTAGTTGAGAAAGGGAAGGTTTTAAGGGTGAAAATGGTGAAAACGGGTTCGATCGAGCCGACGTCATGACGTCTTGAGAGAGGGCAGACGTCATGGCGTAGCTAGGTCGCTTCGTCATGGCGAGGCCGCTTTTCAGCAAAAAGGTGATTTTTAGTGTTTTCATCATATCTTTTGCTACAGAAGTCCTTTTGGGGTGATTTTCTAGGCGTTGTAAACTAGAGACATATATCTACAAGTTTTGTGAAGTGATGAAGTTCTGAATCAGTTTCTAAGAATGTGAAATTTTGGATGGAAGTTAAAAAAGGAAATACTGTTTCAGCATGAAAAAGTAAATGGGATTTTTGGTTCTTATTTTTAGGAGATCAAGTGAGGCAAGAGGATCAAGAGGCTCAAGAGGAAACTCATTCTTAAGAAGGAACAAGCAAGGAAATCAGGTGGGTTCATGTTTATAATAGAGTATATAAGTACTCATTGTTTTGTTCAAACCAAGAAAGAATTAATGCATTAAAATTGCATCATCACGACTGCATTATATACGATTAGGAATGATTATATGTTGTTACATGATTTGCATTCATGAATTATGAAAAGAATTCCAAAAAGGGAGTTTTTTCCCTTTCACTAATACAAGTACATGAATTTCAAGTTTTTATGAAATACATGACAAGCAAGATTACAAGCAAGTTTGCAAGCAAGTGCCTGCAAGCAAGTGCCAGTTTGGCAAACAAGTTTACAAGAATATGAATCATGCATACTTATGTGGGTTTGCGGTGTCCCTCACTTAATAGTCAAGTGCACATTGACTCACTAAAAGGCTTCTCCCTTTTACTTGCTGGCACTGTGGTTTCTCACAAGGATTCCCTCACGAAACTACGTCTACACATCAACATTTCGATGGCATGTATTACGTCATTTAACCGTGGACAACCCAAACCATCATGTTATGTTATGTGTTATGATTTGTTATGTGTCATGCATCATGAACTGGTTAAGAATCAAGCATTTTCAATCTATGAATCATACATGCTCAATGACTATGATTTCAACAAGTATCACGACAATGAGTAAATTTTTGATTACTTTTGCTTATGGCTATATTATAAATATGTTCCCACGAGCTTTATAGCTCACCCCCTCTAATCTCCCCCATACAGGTGACGATTAAGAGATCGAGTGAGTCACAAGTACGGCAGCACTCCAGTTTCATTTTGTTACGTTTGTTTAATTTCAATGTTCTATTTTTTTTTTGAAAGTCAAGACTTTAGTTACATTTCAAGTATCATTGGTTCAAGAGTGGTTTAGATTTTTGGCTCTTGAATTCACAGTTGTAATTTGTTTTGAGATATTTTTAAAAGTGTTATGAAACTCATCTTTTGGAGCATGAATTATGGATATTTTTGTTTTAAAGCATGAAAGCAATTTTTGAGTATGTTCACGATGGGTCCATTGAACTTCCGATGGTCTCCTTCCTCAATCGTTTAATTTACATGTTTCGCCTTGTTTATTTAAATCACATGAAAGCAGGTTTCAAGTTTGTTTTCCAGCAGGCCCATTAATCTTCTGCGAGTCTTTTCTAAATATATTATTAGCATGTTTCACGTCACGCTCTCATGTCTGATGTTGAGCTCCGGCAGCGGGGTCCAACAAAAGGATTCTCAACTACCTCATTCATGTGCATTTATTGTTTTGTTTATGTTGTAAGAATGTGCTACATGGATGTATATGAATTGTGTTGATGGTTGATGAAAAACTTTGAAAATGGATTTCTTTGAAAGGATACATGATATAAAATCATGTTTTCAAGAATGGTTTTCAAAATATATCAAGTATATGAAAAGCAATTTTTCAAGAAGTGTCATTTTGGGCAACAAGTGTTGGGTCCAGGTTCCAAATTCCCTATCCCGAGGTGGCCCCTTGGGGGCGCTAGGTAGGGGACCACGAAGGAAGAAACGAAAGCGAGCAAATCAGAAGGAAAACAGCAGCGGGAAAGAGGGAGCCTTGTCGCGGCGTCAGATTGCTCGCCGCAACGAGCGCCTCTCTGCGATGGTTCGCCGCGGCGAACTAGCATGTGCACGCCGCCACGAGGGACCAGCCTTGTGTCACGGCGAGCGCATATGGGCTGCGCCGCAGCGAGCTCCCCAAATTTTGGACCCGTCCCCAACATCCATGCAAAACTCATACAAACACACATACATATGCATTTTATCACCTACACATGCATTCTGAGTTAATCTCCTCCATTAGCAGAAGAATTTCATGCCATTACAATTCGAATAAATTGAACCAATAATCTCAATAAAAGCACAATACATGTCAAGGTTAAAATCCAAAAAAAAAAACATGAGAATGCCCAATGATGATATGCTTGGAGGGCTAACCAAAAATACTAACTTAAAACAAAAGCTCCTAACTATCTTGGATTTTCCAATGCCTTACAAGGGTCAACGATCGTCTCGCTCTGCACCTGAGGAGTGGGAAACAATAGGATGAGTTACGAAGCTCAGTCGCATATACGTTTATAGCCATTGGCAACGAGCCACACATTCAAGCATATATATGTATATACAAGTATAAACAAGTCAACACTTATCAATTTATAATCATCGCAATAATATGTCATGTGATTTCATGATATAACAATTAACATGCGTCATGCCCAACAAATCAATAATATATGCACAAAGAATGGCTCGAGACTTTCGTGGAACAAAACGAATAAACCAGAGTTTATATCGTGAATGAAACGAGTCCGATTTCTCAGGATCTCGTGGCCTCAAGCGGGCAGCTGGGAGAAGGCTATATGTCGATGTGCACGTGACTAATGAAACGTTCCTCTCTTGCCCAAACAAAGCACATAATCATTCGTTTCATGCTCAAATCATTTTATTGAGCTTTCATACTTTTCATTCTTGCAAAATGCCATAATAATTGCAAAGCAATTCATAATCAAAATCACAATTTGTTTGCAGCAATGTCACACACATGCAAGCAAGCATACACATTTTTGCCCATACACACAACAACCATAAATATATGACCCACCTAATGTCACTCAAGAATCCAACTCACTGTTGTCCTTCCTCTTGCGACTGGATTAGGTCGGCTTGGTTTCCTATAACAAACGAAGTTTCCATTCAAACAATATTCAAAAGAAATATTCAAAAAGCTTCAAAATCAAGAGTAAAAGCACTAAAAGTCTACATCTGACTTCCAACCCAATTTCTGAATCTTAGAGGCAAATTCCAAACTTCCTTTCTTCATAAAACTTGTAGCCTTACGGCTCTAGTCCACAACGAATCTGAAATCACCTCATTTGGACATCCACAGCAAAAGATATGCCTAAAATAACAAAATTCACCTATGCTGGAAACTGGGGGCTCGCCGTGGCAAAGGCCACGCTCGTTACGACGAACGGCCCGTGCTCGTCGTGACGTGCACAAATTCCTCGCACGTCGTGACGTGCAGGTCTGGAGAAAATCTCCGAACCTGATTTTTCCGGCATTTTTCCACTTCAATCCTTCCCTTAAGCACATGCAATACATCTAAACCTTGATTCAAGGCCAATACTACAATTCTAAACCATTAACACCTTAAAAACAGTCACAAAATCAACAACCCAAGGATTCTAACCATTTTTCCGAAAACCTCTATACAAACAATTCTAACACATGCAAATCGATTCTAGGGTTTAATCTAACCATAACAAGATTAAAAGCAAGTCAACACTTATCAATTTACAATCATCGCAATAATATGTTATGTGATTTCACGATATAACAATTAACATGCGTCATGCCCAACAAATCACTAATGTATGCACAACAAACGACTCGAGAGTTCCGTGAAACAAAACGAATAAACCGGAGTTTATACCGTGAACGAAACGAGTCCGATTTCTCAGGATCTCGTGACCTCAAGCAGGCAGCCGGGAGAAGGCTATACGTTAACGTGCATGTGACTAACGAAACGTTCCTCTCTCGCCCAAACAAGCCACATAATCATTCGTTTCATGCCCAAATCATTTTATCGAGCTTTCATACTTTTCATTCTTGCAAAATGCCATAATAATTGAAAAGCAATTCATAATCAAAATCACAATTCGTTTGCAGCAATGTCACACACATGCAAGTAAGCATACACATTTTTGCCCATACACACAACAATCATAAATATATTACCCACCTAATGTCGCTCGAGAATCCAACTCACTATTGTCCTTCCTCTTGCGATTGGATCAGGTCGGCTTGGTTTCCTATAAAAAACCAAGTTTCCATTCAAACAATATTCAAAAGAAATATTCAAAAAGCTTGAAAATCAAAAGTAAAAGCACTAAAAGTCTACATCCTACTTCCAACCCAATTTTCGAATCTTAGAGGCAAATTCCAAACTTCCTTTCTTCATAAAACATGTAGCCCTACAACTCTAGTCTACAACGAATCCAAAATCACCTCATTTGGACATCCACAGCAAAAGATATGCCCGAAACAACAAAATTCACCTATGCTGGAAACTGGGGGCTCGCTGCGGCGAAGGCCACGCTCGTCATGATGAACGGTCCGTGCTCGCAGCGACGAACGACCCATGCTCGCCGCGACGTGCACAAATTCCTCGCACGTCACAACATGCTCATGAGCAGGTCGCGACGTGCGGGTCTGAAGAACGTCTCTGAACCTGATTTTTCTAGCATTTTCCCACTTCAATCCTTCCCTTAAGCACATGCAACACATCTAAACCTTGATTCAAGTCTCATACTACATTTCTAACCCATTAACACCTTAAAAACAGTCACAAAATCAGCAACCCAAGGATTTTAACCATTTTTCCGAAAACCTCTATACAACCGATTCTAACACATGCAAATCGATTCTAGGGTTTAATCTAACCATAACAAGATTAAAAGCAACTAAACTTACTAGACAAGTGCTTCAATCTATCGAAATCCTCAAGAATTGCTAAGCCCTAATCTCTCTTCTTCTCCTTTAGCTTTACTACACTCTCCCTCTTCTCTTCTTACTCTTTTTATTCTTATTCTTCTAATTTCTTCACTTAAGCCTAAAGGGATGGACAATGACCAAATTGCCCCTCCTAGCAAAGCTTTAACCTCTCCAACTTAAGTGCTCTTCCTATTTTGCCCTCAAACATTTTTACCCCTTATCATTCTCACTTAAACACAATAAACTCAACTTAATCTAAATTTTCCCTTAATACTTCCAATTTAATCCAATTAAACCATAAATCACACAATGAACACAATTCATGCTTAATAACATCAATTAGAAAAAATTTGGGGCCCAACAACAAGTTTACCATGTTTATGAAATATGTGTTATGTGGGTTTGTGGTAGTCCCTCAAAAATGTCACATGTACGTTGACCAAGTCATAGGCTTCTCCCGCTTGCCTGCTAGTAGCACGGAGCTCCTCTATGGACTACTTCAAACTTACGACTGCACAAGACCATTATTTGAAAATGTGTAGTGCGTCATGTTTATCGATTTTACCCAAACTATTCAAATGTGCTTATGTGTTTATGTTATGTTAACAAGTTTGATGCATTAATGTTTTGTAACTTATGGATTTTTGGTTAAAAGTCTAAGAAGCATGTGTTTTACGAACTCATTGAAAGTTTACTATGACAAGTAAAATGTTCTAAAAAATTTTCCTTATTTCTGGTTATAAAATTGTTACCCATGGGCTTTTAGCTTACCCCCATTCTCCTCCCACATCCAGGTGATGAGTATCGAGTAGTTAAGGGTCAAGTCATCATTCTGATTTTTGTGTACTTTGTACTTGAAGCAAATTTTGTAAAGCAAGGCTTTAGTTGCATTTTGAGCAACTCCTAATTCATGTATCTTCTGTATTTTTGGAACTTTAAGATATTACTGTATTTGTAGCTTGAAATGCCCATTAAAGCTTTGTAAAAACCTTACCTTTTTATGCAAATGAAATATAATTTCATTGTGATCAAGACTCTCTCTTAAGTTTGTACATTGCATTTTAAAGTTTTCATAAGGGAAAAGTTCGTGTCTGAAATTCAGGGGAAGGTCTAGAGTAATCTAGGGTGCTTTAGGAAAATGTGCTTTCTAGAAAATTGTAGGTCTTTCCCTTAGCTTTCCAAAGATATATAGTATAGAATTTTTGGGTATCTGGGTTGAAAGTTATAGTCCTTAGAAGAGGAGATGCGTAGGAGTATAGATTTGTATCGTCTGCAAAGACGAATCATTTGTGATGATGTCACATCGTCTGTGATGACATCATTATGTCTGTAAGGGTGTATCCTATGTAAAGATGCATCGTCTGTAAAGACGTATTGTTTCTGATGATGTCACATCGTCTATAATGACATCATTACATCTGAAAGGATGTATCGTTTGTAAAGATGGATCGTGTATAAAGATGTATCTTCTGTGATGACATCATATCATCTATAGAATTGTATCGTTTATAAAGACGCTTCTTTTTAAGAGTTGCATCGTCTTAAGTTGACTCCGCTTCTTCTTAAGAGTTGGATCGTCATAAGTTAACTTTGCTTCGTTTTAATATGATTCTGCTTCATTTGCCTCTCTGCTTCGTCTATCTTTCTGCTTCTTCTGCCTTTATGCTTCGTCTGTCTTTATGCTTCATCTGTCTTTCTACTTCGTTTGTAATTTTGCTTCATCTGCTTTCTGCCTATGTAACCTAAACTTCTTCTTTTGTACACCATTCGTTTGGTGCTATCGTCGGCTCCATTTGGAAATTGTAGATCTCAAATTCTTCTTTCCAAACGTCCTAAGATGATCTAAATCTGATATCCTAAATGACAGTTATGTTAATTGCCCCAAGACAGGTGCAAAATGATTGAGGTCAAAACCCAGTTTGATTCTTTCAACCATAACTTTATTATGGGATCTCCAAATTGTAGGAAAATCCCAGGAGGTACATCACATGTACCGGTAGCGGAAAACAAAAATTTTTGTTCCCGGGACTTTCCCAAAACCCAGGATCCAGGTGTCGGTATGAAAACATCAACCTAAATAGCCAAAAGAGACTATCTCTAAAGGTGATCCACGCAGAGATCAGGAAACCTAACCGAGTCAAACCCTTTGACCCGGAATAGCTAAAACAGATTAAAGCCTCGCAGAGCCTACCCGTCTCCGGAGAGCTTGAATCAACGTTGGAATTGCTTGGAGAAGAAGCTTGAAACATGGAGAAGAAGATGAAGAATCGATGGTGAGAAGATGAGAGTAGAGAAAACTCCTTTTTCCTTTCTCTCAAAGCCACGATCATTCATCTCTTACAATAGAAGAAACCTTTTCTTTCTTTCTTATTGATGTCCAACGATCATCTCACATCTACTTCTCCAAGATTTTGTCATTTAGTCATTAAATGACTTGATGACTAAGCAAGTTTTAAGAAGCTTCCATGCTTCTCACTTCTCTTCCACGTTATCAACATATATATATATATATATTACTTAATTATTTAATTAATTAATAACATATATATATGTGTATATTATTGCCGAGGCGGTCCAACACACTGGGTCGGTCCTACCGACCCATCGGGCCCCTTGCATCAAACAAAGCTTCTAAACCTTTCTTAGCAATATTGATGTCGCGATCTCATCGACATATCCCAATCTCATCGGGATCCATTTAATCCTAATGCTCTCCATAATTGGAACTCTGTCCAATTACTATTTTACAGATTCTCTGAGTCACTCTTATGCGTGTGACCCTTTAGGTTCCCGGTTATGTTGGCCACTTAGATTAACAATTAATCTGAGCAAGTCATGAGCGGCGTCTAGCAACACATCATGACCCCCAATTGATCGGAAAGTAATCAGTTTGATGTATTCATTACGAACCAGATCACAAACCCTTCCATAGATAATTACTGTGCAATTCGTCCTTTCACCATCCTATACCCCACTTTGTTATGAGTATGGTCAAAGTGTCAACTCTCACTAGACTGAGTCTAGCCCAAGTGAAATTAGTTCTCGCCCCAGACTCATTACTCTATATGTCAATGAGGACACTCTTCATGACATATTTCTTGGCCGCCTTTACAAGTAATGATCCCATAAGAGGCTATGGGTATCTCTTCGCTAATCCGTAAGTGGTGAATCCTTTATTGGCTACTCAATTATCTTCAATACCTCAAGCTGCACCCAAGCACCACCCTATGAGTTACCTCGAAGGCAACAAGGAATGGAGTCAAAGCAGTGATCAAGATTCAAGATATCCTCGAGTACCTCAAGTCTAAGGATACTTGCACCATTGCTATGATGAGATTATCACCGACACTTAGATAAGATATCCATGTGATGATCTCATGGCAGGTCATCCAATGAACTTACTACCACTAGTAAGCATCCACATGTCAATTATAAATATCTCATATTTACAGCTTCGAGATCCACCGCTGATCCAATCAAGGAATATGACATGTGTTAGTCTATCCGGATTAATGATGTCCAGCCTCATTAATCCTATGACTAGGGAGAATTTAGATACTAACATAATTGCACATGATAGGAATCTCAGGAGTATGAGCACATCATAATTTCCTTCATGCTATGTCATATATCATGGACTTCATTAATTCGATTAAAGATCCAATCAATTCATAAACAATGTTCATGAACATCAAATTAATGAAATATGCCTTTCTTTATTTATTCATAAAGTCTGCACACGACTTTGAACAAAATGCGCTAAAGGGGATTGCCTTTTGGGCACTACTCTAACAATCTAACGGTACTGGACATCCATAAGTCGACTTACACTGGTGAACAAGGCGACTTATCAGTACCGAGCAAGCTTAAGTCGACTTACACATGGTACAAGTCGACTTACACTTACAAATCTCCCACTTGACCTAAAGACAATTGCCTTGGTATCTAATACCATAAGCGCGTCCATGAGAATCACAATTCTCGTGTGACAATGGCTTTGTCATCGGATCAGCAACACTTTGCTCTGTGGGAATTTTCTCTATAAGGACATCATCTCAACCGATGATTTCCCGAATCAAAAGGAATCAGCGAAGTACGAGTCTGGATCAGTGATGAGACATTGGTTTCTTTCCCTGCGCACCAGCCCCATTGTATCACAATACAATCCTATGGGCTCATCATAGCTAGGATTGATCCAAACAGCTTCCTCTGCGCATCTCATGCGGCAATGTACTCTGCCTTGGTTGTTGAATCAGCAGTTGTCTCTTGATTGGAACTCTTTCAAACTGACCGCCAGCCGTTCAGCAGAATGTATATAACCCGATCGTGATTCAAAATCATCCTTATCGATTAAAACTGCATTTGTATGCCCGCCACTGAGATTTTCATCTCCACGTGTCAAGAAAACATCCTTAGGCTTCGCAAGTACTTGAGGATATTCTTGATACCACCCAAAGGACTCCTCACCAGATCCGATTAGTATCTACTGTAACACTTAGAGCATATAATACATCGGGTCTCGTACATAGCATTGTTCCATGCTAAACCTCTTTAGCATCTTACCTATGTACGCTGATTGTAAAAGACCAAGCAACTTCTTTGATCTATCTCTATAAATCTTTATCCCAAGGATATAAGTTGCTTTACCAAGGTCTTTCATCGCAAAAGGGTTTGGACAACCAAATCTTAATTGATTCAGTAGATAGAGACATCGCTTTCCTAGTATTAATATGTCATCTACTTATAACACAAGGAATACGATTGCAGTTCCATAAACCTTCTTATACACACAATGTACATCCGAATTTTGTGAGAAACCAAAATCTTTGAGTACCTCATCAAAACGGATATTCCAACTCCTGAATGCTTGCTTCAATCCATACATGGAATTCTGAAGCTTGCATACCTTTTCGCCATTATAGGTGGTGAAGTCCTCTAGTTGTGTCATATACACATCCTCGGGAAGATTTCCATTTAGGAAAGCTGTCTTCACATCCATTTGCCATATCTCATAATCATAATGAGCGGCTATGGCTAGGAGTATCCGAATGGATTTAAGCATTGTTACGGGGCTGAAGGTCTCATCATAGTCAACTCCTTGTCTCTGACGAAATCCTTTGGCCACAAGCCTTGCTTTATAAGTAATCACATTACCATCCATGTCGGTTTTCTTCTTGAAAACCCATGTGCACCCTATGGGCTTTATTCCTTGGTGCAACAACCAAAGTCCAAACTTGGTTTTCATACATGGAATCCATTGATTTCATGGCACAAAGCCATTTTTCGACTCAACTTTTCGTAACCTCTTCATAGGTAATAAGCTCATCATCTCGTATGAGTAATACGCCATTCTGCTCCTCACGAAATCCATATCTCTCGTGAATGTAACGTATTCTACATGACCCACTGAAATTCTTGTGTAATAGAAGGTTGAACTGCTACCTCATCTATATGAGTTACGATTTGTGTTCAGCGATTGATTGCGCTTGTTCGAGCATCTTGAACTTCCTCAAGTTCAACTTTGCTCCCACCGCCCTCTTGTAAAAGAAACTCTTTCTCTAAGAAAAAAGATGCTTTAAAACAAACAACTTTTGTTCCTCAAAGAAGGTAGAATTGATATCCCACGATATCCTACGAACAAACACATGTCGCCTTTACATCAAATGTATCTCGACCGTGTCCGCTTCACGAAGGTGACAATCCCAAACTTTCGATGAGAAAGATAGGGCTTTCAGTTAGTCCATATCTTCATATGGAGTAACCACAATCGTTTTTAATGGAACTCGCTTAGCAAGTAAACAAATTGTCTCGAGCGATATTCCCAAAAACTGTAAAACCTATCATCAATCGCACTATGTCTAACAAGGTTCGATTTTCTTTCACCACACTATTGTCTTTGCGGCATGCAAGGTGGAGTGTATCGAGATAAAATTTCATTATCTCGAGATAATTCAAAACTGCTGGTCTAAGCATTTTCCACCACGATCGATCGTAATGTATTCATACTTTTACCAAGTTAGTTTTCTACTTCATTTCAATTATTTGAATTTTTCAAACGCTTGATTTGTATCTCATCGACATAAGTACCCATATCGTGAATAATCACCGATAAAAGTAATGAAGTAAAGACAACCACTTCGCATGGATGGACATCGACCACATACATCCGAATGTATCAGTCTAATATTCCATTCACTCGCTTTCCTTTCCCTTAAAGGATAACTTGGTCATCTTGCCTAATAAACAAGATTTGTATGTGTCATATGATTCATAATCAAATGACCCTAAACCGCCATTCTTATGGAGCTTAGCGATGCGTGTCTCATTTATATGGCCGTCGACAATGCCATAAGTAAGTTGATTTTAAATTATCTCGATTATGTCTTTTCGCCATTGACATTTATAATCGGATATGACATATCTAATATGTCAATTCCATTGCATAATGTACCAATAGCATAGAGCATTCCATTCGAACTAATAGAACAACCATTGCTACTAAAAGTCCAATGGAAACCAACTCTATTGAAACAAGAAATGCATAATATGTTCTTTGTTAAAACAGTACAAAATGACAATCATCCAATTTGAATACAAGTCCACTAGGAGTGACAAGACATAAGTTGTTCACGGCTAATGTAGCAACTCTTGCTGCATTACCTACACGAAGGTCTAGTTCTCCTTTATGAGTCGCTCATCGTCCCCGAGGCCCCGTGATATCATTTCATATGTATGAGCCACAACCGTATCTAATACCTATATGTTTTGATCAAAAAGATAACCTCAATGACAAACATATTTGAAGGAGTAGAGGCATCCGATGCCTTCTTCCGCTTCAGAACTCCAGATAGACTTTTTAGCCAGCCTCCAAAGGGTCGGCCTTGCCACAATGAAAGCAAAATCCTTTGGGGCAAGATCTTTGGTTTTCCTCGATGGCACTTCCATTTGGTTTCTTGGCCTTTTCTTCTTGGACCGAAGAAGAAGCATCCACCATTAGCACTCGCCTATCCTTCTTGATAGTCCTTTCATCATGTTATGAAAGCAGATTGATCATTCAGAATTGTTGTGGATATTTGGTTCATCCGATAGTTTAACACTAACCGTGACTAACCGCCGACAATCCAACCAGAATTAAGTCTATACTTAACTCATAATCCATTACAAATCCTAAGACAGCCAATCTCTCTATATAGCCATTCATCTTCAGGGCATCCTGGACAGCAGATGTCCCTGGAGCCATCTTTGTGGTGAAGAGAAGCCTTGAGGTCTCGAACCTTTCAGACCGAGCTTACTCATCAGCTCCCTAAGATGAAATACTATAGTGTGAGCATCCATGGACTCGTGCTGCTTCTGCAGCTCTGGTGACATCGAGGCAAGCATAATGCAAGTAGCCATGTCACTGTCCTTTAGATGCTTATGATATGCTTTCTGATCCTCATCAGAAGCATCGACAGCAGGTGCATCTGGAAGTGGAACATCTAGGACGTATCACAGTTCTTCAGATCTGAGAACAATTTTCAGATTCCTCAGCCGATCAAGAAAATTTGATCCAAAATAGAGAGCGAAAATTCACACTGAAAAACTTCTTCAATCAACCTAAACGCGATAGAGAGAAGGAATGATAGAATAGAAATGCCTGCATGATCATAAGGACTTGCATGACATGCATATGGCTCCCACTAGTTTCCTAGAATCCATAACCCTCTTTACGAATCCAGAGAAACAATATGACATAATGTCCTAGTGGGTCGATATCCGATATTGCTAAGAGTGACCTTGGGTTTACCCAACAAGCCACAACTTAGGTCAATCGGTAGGTATCGGACATACCAATTGCATCATCGATAACCGACATTAAGAATGACCTTGGGTTTACCCAACAAGCCACCTTATGTCTCGGAGGTATCGTATATACCAATTACATCTTAGACACAACTATCGCCCAAAGCTATCAACTTGTTGATGTGTGCACTTACATCAGTATCAACTCTTTGATCTGCGTACATCCGATGTACACTACCCAACTTCGCCTCTGTCACGCTGACCTTGAGTTTACTCAACAAACTAACGCTTCTAGTGAAAACCAACCCATTAATCGAAAATCTTATTTTCATGGTTCAACATATCCGTATAGAGTGAGCTTGAAGTTAGCCCAACAACCCAAATTTCTATAAGAACTCGGTTCTACCATATTAATGGAAGGCGTTAATTTTCATATTCGAGGAGGGATTTCAAATTCTAGACTCCAAGTCAAGGATTATAGTCGCCAGACTATATGGAATGATTTAGGTTTCATCAATCACATTGAATCAATCCTTTTAATCATCCATCATCCAACTCGAAAGACGCCACAAGTCGACTTACAACGAATGCAAGTCGCCTTTATGCCCTCGCTTTATACACAAGTCGCCTTGTATCATAATACAAGTCGCTTTGTCTTCGCCTCGCACGAGTCGACTTATCTAATATAAGTCGCTTTATGCATTTACCTACCAGCGCACAAGTCGCCTTGTACATCGCAAGTCGACTTATGCACAGATTCTCAACAAGTCGCTTTATACTCCAAATAAGTCGACTTGTCCAATGTAATTTGCTATAATTTCTAATCGCTAATTCCTCAATCCTTGCAATTCTAATTGACAATACCAACATACCTAAGGTAATATCGCTACTTTGATGTCTCAATGAACACTTCATTGAACCATGAAAGCCTTATATAGTCAAACCATATGAAAAGCTTGAAATGAGTCAAAACTCATTAATTTCCAAATAATTTAGGAACACCCAAATTATCATCCTAAGCATCTCTAGCTAGCACATACATTATCAAATTTACTTCAGCACATGCCATAAAAAATATGACGGTCAAAACAAACAAAATAATGCAATATACTAACGAGACGCTAATGTGATCAATTAGGCATCCAAAAATTCTAGGATAAACAACTTCAAGCAATTCAGTTTGGAAATCATAATACATCAAGATAACACATTTTTAATCACATTAAAATGGTGCAAGGCATTGAACTGAAAAGCACACTCAATCAAGCCAAGCAAAACAGTCCCAACAATTTTTCACAAAACTGTCCAGTTCTGTACATTGCTCGAAATGATCAATCAAACAATTTCAATAAATTCTGAGAAAATTTCATAGGTTAGTACATGTTCAGAACATGCTACCTGAAGTTTTTCAGGATTTTTATCCATCAAAAACTCAGTCAACCTAAATAACAAAACCGATTCAAAATCTGTATTCATCAGCACAGCAATTCCCAACAGCATAGAATAAAATCGAAAATAAATATCCATTCACCTTGAAATCCAATTTACATTCTCATAGACATTCATCAACATCTTAGAGACATGTAGGTGAAGGAAAATCCGAAAAACCATTTTTCTAGAATTTATTATCGAATTTATACTACTTCCTGTTCCAGAATCGTTTCACAAAACAGCACTCGAAACTTAGGGAATTAAATTAGCAAAACTATATCAAATCAAATCGATAAATTCTCAAATTTAATGGAAATATTCTCTAACATGTTATGAACAATCCTGGGCAGAAAAATTTCGAAAAACATATCACAATATAAATTCGAAAATTGAACAGCAAGCATGCATCAACAGAAAATTCCATTAGGGTTTCTGATCTCGCTTAGGTTTTAGCTTCATACGGGACACCAGACGCTCTGATACCACTGTAGGAAAATCCCGGGAGGTACATCACATGTACCGGCAGCGGAAAAAAAAAATTTTTGTTCCCGGGACTTTCCCGAAACCCAGGATCCAGGTGTCGGTATGAAGACATCAACCTAAATAGCCAAAAGAGACTATCTCTAAAGGTGATCCACGCAGAGATCAGAAAACCTAACCGAGTCAAACCCCTTTGACCCGGGAATAGCTAGAACAGATTAAAGCCTGCTAGAGCCTACCTCTGTCCTGGAGAGCTTGAATCAACGTTGGAATTGCTTGGAGAAGAAGCTTGAAACATGGAGAAGAAGATGAAGAATCGATGGTGAGAAGATGAGAGAAGAGAAAACTCCTTTTTCCTTTCTCTCAAAGCCACGATCATTCATCTCTTACAACAGAAGAAACCTTTTCTTTCTTTCTTATTGATGTCCAACGATCATCTCACATCTACTTCTCCAAGATTTTGTCATTTAGTCATTAAATGACTTGATGACTAAGCAAGTTTTAAGAAGCTTCCATGTTTCTCACTTCTCTTCCACGTTATCAACATATATATATATATATATATTACTTAATTATTTAATTAATTAATAACATATATATATGTGTATATTATTGCTGAGGCGGTCCAATACACCGGGTCGGTCCTACCGACCTACCGGCCCTGCATGCATCAAATGCCTTTAAACCTTTCTTAGCAATATTGATGTCGCGATCTCATGGGACATATCCCAATCTCATCGGGATCCATTTAATCCTAATGCTCTCCATAATTGGAACTCTGTCCAATTACTATTTTACTGATTCTCCGAGTCACTCTTATGCGTGTGATCCTTTAGGTTCCAGTTATGTTGGCCACTTAGATTAACAATTAATCTGAGCAAGTCATGATCGGCGCCTAGCAACACATCATGACCCCAATTCGACCGAAAGTAATCGGTTTGATGTATTCATTACGAACCGCATCACAAACCCTTCCATAGATAATTATGTGCAATTCGTCCTTTCACCATCCTATACCCCACTTGGTTATGAGTATGGTCAAAGTGTCAACTCTCACTAGACCGAGTCTAGCCCAAGTGAAATTAGTTCTCGCCCCAGACTCATTACTCTATATGTCAATGAGGATACTCTTCATGACATATTTGCCGCCACCTTACAAGTAATGATCCCGACAAGAGGCCATGGATATCTCTTCGCTAATCCGTAGTGGTGAATCCTTTATTGGCTACTCAATTATCTTCAATACCTCAAGTCGCACTCCAAGCACCACCCTATGAGTTACCTCCGAAGGCAACAAGGAATGGAGTCAAAGACGTGATCAAGATTCAAGATATCCTCGAGTACCTCAAGTCTAAGGATACTTGCACCATTGCTATGATGAGATTATCACCGACACTTAGATAAGATATCCATGTGATGATCTCATGGCGTGTCATCCAATGAACTTACTACCACTAGTAAGCATCCACATGTCAATTCTAAATATCTCATATTTACAGCTTCGAGATCCACCGCTGATCCAATCAAGGAATATGACATGTGCTAGTCTATCCGGATTAATGATGTCCAAGATCATTAATCCTATGACTAGGAGAATTTAGATATCGACATAATTGCACATGATAGGAATCTCGTGAGTATGAGCACATCATAATTTCCTTCATGCTATGTCATATATCATGGACTTCATTAATTCGATTAAAGATCCAATCAATTCATAAACAATGTTCATGAACATCAAATTAATGAAGTATGCCTTTCTTTATTTATTCATAAAGTCTGCACACGACTTTGAACAAAACGCGCTAAAGGGGATTGCCTTTAGGGCACTACTCTAACAATTTAACGGTACTGGACATCCATAAGTCGACTTACACTGGTGAACAAGGCGACTTATCAGTACCGAGCAAGCATAAGTCGACTTACACATGGTACAAGTCGACTTACACTTACACAAATGAGATGACTCTGGTCTCTAAATAAACAAGAGATATAGAGCCCCAAATATTCTGAACAAGTCAGTTTCGAAACTCCAAATTAAAGTTTCCCAAAAATCTATCCTGAAATAGGATAAGGGAGTAGTTTTGAGGTTTGTCTTGGTGTGGGCTAGCCACCCTTATGGAACACGCGTTCAGATGTCACTTAGGACGTTAGACACGTAACCCATTAGGGCGGGGTGCCTAACACTTATGGTATCAGAGCGATTAGGTTTAGGTCCAGGTGTAAGACTAGGTTTAGGAGTATCCTAGGCATGACGTGGGTAGTATACGACATGAAATAAACGTAAATTGTTTTGAATTGTTTTACAAGATTTGAAAATTGTTTTCTGTGATTTAAATTGTTTTACATGATTTGAAGTTGTTTTACCTTAAACTTGAACTAAAGGTTTTAAATGTTTTAAATTAAAGGAGTGATTATGCCGCCTCGAAAGAGAACTCGAGGAGTTGTGACTCGATCTAGCTCTCACCAAGGGAGCATGGATGAATCCTATATCCCGCAAGATGTTAGGACACACCCTACTCCGGATCTTGAGGCACCTAGTGTGCAACATAGGGTGCCTCCACCACCTCCTCCTCCTATGTCTACTATAGACCCGTGTTTCTTTTAAGCCTTCTCTCAGGCTTTTACATATGCCACGAGCTAAGGGTCACAAGTTTCGATGCCAGCTCCAGTGGAAAGGAATGGGTAGTATGATAAGCTCCGCAAGTATGGAGCGGTAGATTTTAGTGGAACTATAAATCTAGAAGAGGCTGAAGCCTGGTTTAAGAGGACCGAAAGAGTTCTGATTCAGATGAAGTGCTTTGATAAGCAGAAGCTGGATTATGCAGTTAGCTTACTGCAAGGAGATGCACTTCATTGGTGGGAATCAATGCCCTACATTCAGGATTTACCTCCAATGTTATCACGGATAGACTTTTTGGAAGCTTTCAGGAGGAAGTACTTCTCGGGGGCCTATATTCAAGAGAAGGCCAGGGAGTTCCTAAATCTCACACAGAGGGATATGAGTGTGAGTGAGTATGAGTTGAAGTTTACTCAGTTGTCATGGTATGCAGCTAACATTGTTGCAAATGAGGAGGATATGTGCCACAAGTTTGAGGGAGGATTTCATTTGGGGATTAAGGAGAAAGTCTTGATCCACAATTTCTGTGACTACCATCAATTGGTAGATGTTGCACTCCAGGTTGAGAAACTGGAGAACATAAAGAGTGAAGTGAGCAGGAAGAGGAAGAATAGGGAGGAGTCTAATAAGAAGTGAATGAGGGCTAAAAGGCCTAAGAGGGGCAGTGGCCCTGCCAAGAACATACTCAAAGTGTGGACCCATACTCAGAGTGAAGTGGGAAGCAGTGACCCTACCAAGAACAAGCAGGTAAGGGCAGTCTCGAGGCAAGCCTCAAGTGTGGGAGGCACTGAAAGGACAGGGAGGAGCAAATACATAAACCCTCAATGTGAGCATTGTGAGAAGTTTCACAAAGGAGAGTGCTTTAAGTTACTTGGAGCATGCTTCCGATACGGAGAGAAGGGACACATGATCAGGGATTGTCCCCAAGCAACAAAACAAGAGGGGTTGCAGTTGCAAGCCCCCAGGAGAGCAGAAACTGTTAAGTCAAAATGACTTTACGATTAATAATTTCAATGAAAACCAAATAATAATGCAGATACAATGTAGCACCCCACTCCCGCGAGACCCGAACCCGACATCGACGGTGATATTCGAGCCCGAGACTCACGAGGGTGGTATGCTAGAGCAGTCAATGCAGTTAAAAAAACTCATTATGATATTTTTCTTTTTGAAAACAGTTAAGTGCGCGAAAATAATAAACGATTCAGTCCCGCGATACGAAAACCCTTTTCAGTCATACACTTTATCAAATATCACATTTCAAACAATATTCATCAATTAGGGCCCTCAAACAATTCAGTACTATTTTTGCAGAATATAAATTTACACATAATTCAAAATGACACAAATGCAGAACACTGTACCTCAATTTACACATTTTGTCACTTGATTGCATTCATTCTCAATTTTCACAACACAGCCACAGTACACAATCGGAACACTATCAGACAATTTCACGCTTCACTATAATCACAAATTCAATATATATCTTTGAACACTCATCACATAATACACGTAAGTCTCACTTTTCACATGTATTGCCAATTTTACACATATAAGGCGACGCCTTTCATACTACTCTCAATTTATCACTCATACAACGATCGATGCATATGTATGCAGATTCTCATTTTATGTCATTGCCAGGATCGAAAGCATTTTCATCGTCCCGATTCGCACTTTTCGCATTGATCACATTATCGACAAGTAGAGAGCCCTCTGGTATGCACTATCGCCCACTCTCATACGGGATAGAGAGCCCTCCGGTATGCACTATTCCCTTTTCACTAATCGCATTCTAGGCAAGTAGGAGAGCCCTCTGGTATGCACTACCGTCGTTATGGCTTTAGCCCTATCACCGATATCGAGCTCAAAGCTCGATCACTAAGCTCCAAATACTGTTGTTATTTTACCACTTATTATTTCGCTAAGCATTCACTCACCTTTACACAATACTAGCACTTATCGACATATATCTATCACTTCACTCGCTTATCACAGCTTGGAACGCTACTCATAATTTTATACACTCAATCACACCACAAATGTTCACATTTGCACAATCAATCACATGTATCTCATTTCACTACACTTATCACATTCGTAACATCATTCACGGCCTCAAAGACATTTATCTCATCGCTATAATCACTCACACTTGCACAATCACTAGTACATATATTTATATATCACTTTACTACCGTCACAATCGTAGCACTTACTCACAATTATATACACCGATTCTCAATCACGTGTATTCACATTTATATATCACATTTAGTTCATTCACTTCACATTTATATCACTCACTTTTACATTTAATTCACACATTCACAAAGACATTTAATCACATAAAAGTCGAGGAACCAACTAGGTTATTTCACCGCACTTCCGAGCCACACTGGAAGTCTCATCCATATCCGTGGACTGTCGATCCAACGGTGCCTCTATAACAATACAAACGAATTCTCATCACTATATGCTCAATCAATTGAATTCACTGATGCACATGTCTCAATTTGAAATGATATGATACATGATCATGATTTCCAGCTCTCAAATCTGATTTCAATATCTCTCACTTCACAATCACACTTCACTATTCACTAGGCCAATGACATCCATCAATTCCACAAATCTCTCGCTGAAACTCAAATTATACTCAATTCATCACAACGCAACTCTTAGGTCACTTTAAGAACTATAACTGATTCACTTTCAATGATCGCTAACTCAATAATTAGAATTCAAGCTCTCATTTATACCACACTTATAGACCTCTTTCTAGTTCATAACGAATCAAAGTTCATCTCAATTGGAGGTCTATACTAAAAGATATACCCTAAAAACCAATTCAATTCCATTACACTTTCATTCTTCACCGCGACCTCTCTACTTTCGTCGCGGCGCACAGGGAACGCTCGCCGCGGCATGAAGCATGTTTCACGCCTTCGCCGCGACATCCTCTAGCCCTCGTCGCTGCGTGGAATTTCGCCTGCTCGCCGCGACGTCTACGAACCACACGTCGCGGCGTCTAAAGCCTTCCGCTCGTCGCGACGTCAATTTCACATTTAATTTATTCGTCACGACGTGCGACTGGTTCGTCTTCTCCGAATCGCTCTCCGCCATTAAAGCTCTCTAAAACCTCCATTAAACAACTTAACTACCCAGATCCCTCACATTTATGCTCATTAATGCCACAATCACACTAAATATCAACATTAAAGACATTAAAACTTACCAAATCGCTGAATCGGACGAAGCCCTAAAATCTCCCGAAACTCTTCTCAATCTCTAGCAACCCTCCACTGATTCACTTCCAACCCAGCAAAAGCATCATCCACTCTCAATCACAAGCAAAACCTCAGCTACAATGAAGAGAAATCAACAAAATCTCAAGGGGAAAGGAACGAAATCGCCAACGGTGGGAGGAAAGGGGAAAGAAGAGAAATGGGGTTTTCTCACTTTCACTTGCTCTTATATATATATATATATAGGGTTTAATTTAAACCTATAAATCACAATCCTCAATTTCATTCAATCTCAGTCTCTAAATTCCACTGGCTCATCACAATAATTCTTGAACTCACACTCTAATTTTTTCCAAGCCATTATCCACTCATTTTCGGACCGAATCACAATTATCGGCCTCAACGATTTTCTCGATTCGAACATATAACTCTAAAAATTATGGAAAAATCCTCATAAATTTTCAAAAATATAAAACACTCGATGTCATACTCAATTTTCAAATTCCAAATCTCTATAACTCAATTCTCACTCTAACTCAAATATACAACCCAATATTCTTAAATTCTCAATCACATCACAATTCCACAAATTTAACTATTCAATTCAATCAATAGATCATATCTCAGAATTCACAATTCAACTCATAATCACAATTAAATGATGGAATAATCATGAATGCATGATACTAAGATGCATGTGCAATTAACTCAATTAATCTCATTTATCACTGATGCAAAACTCACTATACGTGCAATTCAATCATGAATGCACTCACTGCTCAAACCATCCAATTACCGATATGCCCATCACACCGGTAACGGGATGTTACAATTCTCCCCTCCTAATTAAAATTTCATCCCGAAATTTCTTATATACGATTGATCAGAAAGGTGGGGGAGTTGCTTCACTCATTAATTTTCTTCGCTACTCAGCAATTTCTGCCAATGAACTGAAAACTATACGATCAATTAACCACTCACTTTTTCCGTATTTTGACACTGTCTCATTATCTCATTAAAATTACTTATAATTCGTCACTTTCAATATTACTAACACGTATCTCGGATCCTAACAATATTTTCAAAACTTGTCTATGCAACAATTTGGATCCGAAACATCTTTTACCGAATTACCAATCCATAGCTCAATTCACATCACAAATACATGAGGTCACTTATCACAAATTCAGCTATCCGATTTACACTCTCATTTTCATCTAAGTGCATCTATACCAAGAATGATACACTTGAAACATTTCATTTATCGATTAACGATTATATCGCTTTAGTGTTAAAACACTAATCTCATAAGATTCCGATAACCTCAATCCACTCAAATCGTTTCCCTTTTCTAGGACTTCTCAATTCTATTTCGATTTCAATTACTCATTAACATAATACACTACACTCATAAAGCAATTTCTGAACTCGCAATTCAATCTAGGCTCCACATCAATCTCATTTCCCTATAAATTTCAAACACAGTAGTTTCACATTTATCTCCAACTGTCAGGGCCGTTGGTCACTTTCACATATAATCATACGACTTTTCATTCACGCCGACCATCAATTTCTCTTCGATGCACTTTACGCCAATATAAGGCTCGATCACTCTATGCAATTTCTCTAACAGTCTCTTTCTTAATTACACTTTACATCTCACTATCCTCAACAATAGGAGTCAGTTTCAATTCTTCAATAAGGTCCACAAATTTCAACACCCCATATAGGTCTTTGTCAATCCTTTATCTAGACAATTGATTTGGAATTTCGATAACTCATACCACTTTCTTTTTACCCTTTACCAGATTGACAATTAACACTCAACAATAACACACTTATACGCTATTAAATTTCTGCTCATTCCATTTTATTGCATCACTGTCTTAACTTTGCGACTACTCAATCGCTTAATCTCTTTTACTATCATCACCATACCATTCACACATTTCCTCAAACAGTTTGTCAAGGCTTAAGCCAGGAAATCTTTGACACTTTTCTGGACAGATCCAGCACTTAGTTAGTTCTCAATAACTCCAGATCTCATATGCATATATTCTTGGGAAATTTTGCATTTTATCATCATCAGGTCTCCCGATATGCCATACTCGAATACTAAATCATTTACTATTCATTCGATCTGATTAAGATTCACTCTTATGAATCTTGCATGATTTACAATTTCTCAACTATGCTAAATTATCTTCTTCACTTATAAATACATTTAATCGATCATCGCTACTCATAGTCACTTCCCAATTAAAATACAATAGAGACACTTTACTCTTCAATAGTACAATAAATTCCTTTCCCTTAGTTCTCCACATAACTCAATTTATTGCCATCATTACACACTGGTTTGTTAACACATTCTTCATATCTCTTTTGTACTTTCAGATCACAATTACACAAAATATACACGAACCTATATTCTTCTCATATTCGCAATTAACATTTCCTTGATATTCAGAAATTCTCTTACACAATCAGAGTCATCTCATCAACATAATGTACTCATTTTTAGTAACATATGGTATCTCTTACACTTGATTCTTCGCTAGGATGAGGACTCCAAAAATTAACTTTCACTTCATTTCAAAGTGTATCTCTTCAATGATCGCTCTCAAATCAAATTATCGGATCAACTAAGCCTTATCATTCACTAACACTGCTCATCAAAACGTTGTCACCAATTATTTCCCATCTCTATCTATCAATCACTCTTAATACCTCAAAAGATCAACTTCGACACGCATAATTTTTCTCAAGAAGAGCAGTTCATGCCATGACTTACAAGATTATAACATCCCTTATAATGAGACTCTGTAGGGCATTTAAACAATTCCATTTACTTTAATATCTTGAACGCATCGCTATAATCATCACATCATATCTGAGTATACACTCACATCAATTGACTCATTAGTAGCCTATACTACTAAGAACATTTTAATCTCATTTTACTCTCGATAACCTTTCTCTTGTTGGTGCAGTTCTCAATTGTTAATAGTCTCACTTCTTTCTCAATTGATCGCTACAAGCATTTTGTGCCTTGCCTTAACTCATCTCGAGCTTCAAATACAGGATAATAATCGGAACTTATTTAATAAGCCACCTAATTTCCTCCTAGAACATATTCATGCATATTACTCACTTATGCCCAATCATTTCACCCATAATTTTATACACTCAATCACAGTCACAAATGTTCACATTTGCACAATCAATCATATGTATCTCATTTCACTACACTTATCACATTCGAACATCATTCACAGCCTCAAAGACATTTATCTCATCGCTATAATCACTCACACTTGCACAATCACTAGCACATATATTTATATATCACTTTACTACTTTGTCACAATCGTGAGCACTTACTCACAATTATATACACCGATTCTCAATCATGTATTCACATTTATATATCACATTTAGTTCATTCACTTCACATTTATATCACTCACTTTTACATTTAATTCACACATTCACAAAGACATTTAATCACATAAAAGTCGAGGAACAAACTAGGTTACTCACCTGCACTTCCGAGCTACAGCCTGGAAGTCTCAGCTATATCCGTGGACTGTCGATCCAACGGTGCCTCTATAACAATACAAACGAATTCTTATCACTATATGCTCAATCAATTGAATTCACTGATGCACATGTCTCAATTTGAAATGATATGATGCATGATCATGATTTCCAGCTCTCAAATCTGATTTCAATATCTCTCACTTCACAATCACACTTCACTATTCACTAGGCCAATGACATCCATCAATTCCACAAATCTCTCGCTGAAACTCAAATTATACTCAATTCATCACAACGCAACTCTTAGGTCACTTTAGGAACTAGAACTGATTCACTTTCAATGATCGCTAACTCAATAATTAGAATTCAAGCTCTCATTTATACCACACTTATAGACCTCTTTCTCTAGTTCATAACGAATCAAAGTTCATCTCAATTGGAGGTCTATACTAAAAGATATACCCTAAAAACCAATTCAATTCCATTACACTTTCATTCTTTACCGCGACCTCTCTACTTTCGGTATGGCAAGACAGGAACGCCTTGGCAAGGCGAAGCATTCGTCATGCATGAAGCCTGTTTCACGCCTTCGCCGCGACGTCCTCTAGCCCTCGTCGCAGCGTGGAATTTTGCCTGCTCGTCGCGACGTCTACGAACCATACGTCGCAGCGTCTAAAGCCTTCCGCTCGTCGCGACGTCAATTTCACATTTAATTTATTCGTCGCGATGTGCGACTGGTTCGTCTTCTCCGAATCGCTCTCCGCCATTAAAGCTCTCTAAAACCTCCATTAAACAACTTAACTACCCAGATCCCTCACATTTATGCTCATTAATGCCACAATCACACTAAATATCAACATTAAACACATTAAAACTTACCAAATCGCTGAATCGGACGAAGCCCTAAAATCTCCCGAAACTCTTCTCAATCTCTAGCAACCCTCCACTGATTCACTTCCAACCCAGCAAAAGCATCATCCACTCTTAATCACAAGCAAAACCTCAGCTACAATGAAGAGAAATCAACGAAATCTCAAGGGGAAAGGAACGAAATCGTCAACGGTGGGAGGAAAAGGGAAAGAAGAGAAATGGGGTTTTCTCACTTTCACTTGCTCTTATATATATATATATAGGGTTTAATTTAAACCTATAAATCACAATCCTCAATTTCATTCAATCTCAGTCTCTAAATTCCACTGGCTCATCACAATAATTCTTGAACTCACACTCTAATTTTTTTCCAAGCCATTATCCACTCATTTTCGGGATCGGAATCACAATTATCAGTCTCAACGCATTTTCTCGGTCCGAACACATAACTCTAAAAATTATGGAAAATCCTCATAAATTCACAAAAATATAAAACACTCGATCTCATACTCAATTTTCAAATTCCAAATCTCTATAACTCAATTCGCACTCTAACTCAAATATACAACCCAATATTCTTAAATTCTCAATCACATCACAATTCCATAAATTTAACTATTCAATTCAATCAATAGATCATATCTCAGAATTCACAATTCAACTCATAATCACAATTAAATGCTGGAATAATCATGAATGCATGATACTAAGATGCATGTGCAATTAACTCAATTAATCTCATTTATCACTGATGCAAAACTCACTATACGTGCAATTCAATCATGAATGCACTCACTGCTCAAACCATCCAATTATCGATATGCCCATCACACCGGTAACGGGATGTTACATAATACTTCTATAACACATTCCAAATATTTCGAACACCTGTGGTTCAAAATCAATCAAAACAAACACACATAATCCTTCCTTAACTCCACATGGCAATCTTACATGAAATTAAACACATATATAGGTTGAGAAACTAACTAGGTTACTCACCTATCACTTCCGAGCTAATGTCGGGAAGTCTCTGCCACGTCGGTCGAACGACGTTCCAATTGGGCCTCTATAAGAATCAGAGAAGAAAACGATCACTAATTATCTAATTCGAATTCGTTAATGATGCACATGTAGGTGTATAATGCATGTTCATGAATTTCCGTCCCTAATCTAATTTTTTTCCATCAGAAAAATCTGTTTAAAAATTAGAAATCCAATGGCGCTGACGACGCTCAATTTGGACCTCTATAGGTCCCCAATTAAATAAAACAGTGATGAAATACCCATTTTTCGGACACCCGTCAATTTCCCGTCCAAAAATTCCCAATCTTAAACATTCCATGAATCCGATGCCTCAAGAATCAGGTCAATCGGATATCGGACAGAAAAGTTATTCCCAAAAAAAACACAAAAAACAATTAAAACAATTCATATATATATATATATATATAAGCCCTTATTTCCTTCTCTTTTTCCCTTTTTCCTGTCTGACATTCTAACTAGCATATCTCTTTACACACAATTCAGAAAATTATAAACCATACCTCTTTGAAAAGATCCTGAAACCCTCTACAAGTTTCATAAAAATCATAAAAATCACATTCACCCCTAAGGGTGTCAAAATTCAATTGAAACTTCTGCCCATTCAAAACCTATCAAAATAGAACAGTACTTGGTAAATTCAATAACTTCGATTCTCTTCAGTCAAAAATTACACGATAAATATGCTCAGAAAGATCACAATGCGATCTACAGCTTTCATGAACAATATGAAATCAAATTCGATGGTTAACTAGGTCAAACAATTCAGTGAATGCTGCTGCCCCTGCAAGTACTCAATCTGGATAGTAATGTTCTAAACAGTATATCTCCTTGCACAAATGTCAAATAAATGTATACTTTATACCTATGGAAAGATCAAACACAATGCTAAACTTCCCATGAAGGGCTTCAAAGCCAATTCCATATCTAACAAGCTTAAAACTTTCATGCAAGTTACTGATCAGGGCAGCAGTCAATAACCTCATGCAGGTATAGAATTTGAAAATTCATAACTCCCAAATTTGATCTCCACAAATTGCATGCTAAATACCATTTTCAAGATCAATGTTTCCTCTACAACTCTTCAGAGAATCACTCAAGCCAATTCAATTCACAAAAATTGCTAAAATTGCTTCCAATCAGAATGCTCACAAAACTGACATTTCAGTTAGGTTTCACCAAAATGCATTGTTCCAGTCAATAGTCATCAGTTCATATCTCACAATATACAAGTAGAAAATTTTCAAAATCATTGGCATTGGAAATCTAACAATACAGGCTTCAACTTTAATTTAGACCATTTTCCCTAATTCCTTCTCAATTAATTTAGAAAAATCAGCAAAACTCTTAAGTCATCAATCCGGATACTGTTCACCTAGGTCAAAACAGTAACTTTCCAAGCCAAAATTCAACCTCTTACGGTTAAAATTAGACAACATCTATTTCACACAAAAATGTAGCCAACAACCTAAAGTTTGACTGGGAAGAAACCTCGACTCATTTGCATAACCACACAATGAGTTATGCTCAAAACTGTACAGTGGGTCAAAATCCATTTTCCAGTTTTCATCTTCAACTTACACTTCCTATCATGCCAATTCAAATTCTACTACCATAAGCATCTCAATTGGACAAAAAATCAGTCCCTATATCATTCATACATTCACTAGGAGTAACCACCTCAATTTGGCAGCCCTAACCTCTTCATTTCCATGCAAGAATAATCATCAATATTCAATCAAAATCAAGCTAAAACCAAATTCAACCATAGTCATTCATTATCCTAACACACCATACATTTATACCCAACAATTCCACCTATAACTTTCATCAAATTAAAGCATCAATAATCATAATAAATGCACTAAAAGCCCCATTGAATACATCTCACAATCATGATTCATCAACTACATAATCAAAGCATAATTAAAACTTAACTTAATCACTTACCAATTCAAGCTTCCACTCTTTTCCACTCTCCAATCACTTCACTTTCCTACTTCACTTCTAAAACCCATACATGGCTATCACCTTGGATAGAGACTTAAGATCATATGCAAGTAAAGAGGGCTCTTAAGGTTGGTGGAAGGTGACTTAAGAGAGAAACAAAAAAAAGAAATCGATGGAGATGTAAAGGAAATAGGTTTTCGGTGGATGAAGACTATTAAGCATTTAAAACCATTTGTTCCTTCTATTCCTTAAGGCATAAACGAGAGGAACACTTTAGCATAGGACAAGAAGCATTAAATTAAGAGGACAAGTGGCACTTCTTAGAATAAAACAAAATAGATATAAAACAAAACTCTTGTATAGGATTTAGAAACCCTACTACAATTTGACCCATTCTAGTTCAATGGCCCTAATTTCAATTCCAAAATAAAATACCCAATATGACAGTGCCATTGGGTAGCAATTTTCGCTACCGAAAAGCAACCGGTTAGCCACTTGGTGATTTTCTTCCGGTCCGGGAATTTTCTCCGAAAAATTCCAGAAAAATTCCTAAAAATTCCTTAAAATATAAAACACTCAGTGGCGCACTCAGAATAATTTTTGAAACCTAATAACCACGTTAATCACAATAAAATTACATTAGGCACGAAAACCGGGAATGTCGTGTATGCATATACAGTTATTTCATATGCACAACTGATACTGTGTATCAATCCTATTATGCAAGAATAGTCCTGATTCATCTCAATCCATCTCATCATATGCCAATTTACTAGTTTACCCTTCCTGTCGGGGGTGGGATGTTACATATAAAATAAGACGGAAGAAAATGAGACGCAAAAAATGAGACTAAGCAAAGCTAAAAATGAGACAAAGAAAAAGTTGAAAATGAGACGGAAGAAAAAAAGACGATAGAAATGAGACGAAGTGAAGCAAAATGAGACGGAAGAATACAAGAAGAAAGAATCGAAGACGAAGACCCGATACCACATCAGATGATAAATAAGTTTGAGTTATTTACTGAACTCAACTTAATAATTGTTTCTTCAAAGATCAAGAAACAAGAAGAAAGAAGCAGTTATCAAGAAGCAGTTCAAGAAGAAGGCTATAAATACGAGTCGGTCGAAGACTGGAAAATTTAGTGATTTTAAAGAAAGGCTAGAGATTCAAAAGCTAGAAATCTTATTCATTGTACTAAACTTAGAGTTACCATTTTCTGTAACAAAACTCGAAACATCTTTCAGTAGAAGGAAGAAAAGCTGATAGCCTGAAGAGGCTAAGTCAAAAAAGAATACTTGTTGTAAGAGACCTGAAGAGGCTCTGTGAAAAGAATACTTGTATCTTTGAGAAGTATAGTGAAGTCTCAGAAAGAATTCTGAGGATTTGACGTAGCCCACGGTTTGGGGTGAACCAGTATAAAACTGTTGGGTCGATTCTTACTCTCAACTCTCAACTTTTTGATAAAAATACTTCATAATACTGTTTTTCAATTGTTTGAGAAAGCAAGTTTTGTTTTAAAAGAAGTTTGTTCAAAAAGGGGATTGTTTTCAAAAACGGATACAAAATTCAATCCCCCTGTTGGACCCCGATTTTTGAGTGAAAATAAGAAATATTCAAAAGTGGATGAGTTAATTGAAATTAAGTTGAAAATCAAGAAATAAAGATAGAAAGTGTGAAAATATGAAAAATTGTGAAATAGTTGACTTTTTGGCCTTTGAAAGTTGAATTTTGATTTAGGCATAATTTGAGAAAATGGTCTTCTGGAAACTTGTAGAGTACGTTAAGAGCTTTCTGTAGACATAAAGTTTGCAATTTTTCGATATTAGGAGTGGAAGTTATGATCAGTCAAAGTTCATATTTGAAAGGTTTGACTTTTATTATGGTTAAAACTTTGACTAAGAAATTAACCTAGTTAGAGGTTAATTGAGCTTTAATGTTCTTCATGAAAATTGAAGGGTTTGTTTTGATCTTTCTTTCGATATAAAGTATGCAATTTTTCAAACTCGGAATAATAAGTTATGATTTTTACAAGTTTATATTGTGGTTTTAGCATGATTATTAGAGGATAGTATCTTTGACCGGAAAATGGACTCCCTTGGAGTCGAATTGATTTTTATGTCCTTCATGGAAGATGTAGAGCTTCCTTTAAGCTTTCTATAGAGACTAAGTTTGTCAAAATTGAAGTTCAGGATTAAGAGTTATGAATTTTGGAAGTTTTGGATTTTTATGTTAAAAAAAAAAGGAAAATGAAGTCCCCCGTCGCTAGGGCGACGCATCGCCGTAGCGATGGCGAGCGTTCGACTCGCGTCGCCAGGGCGACCCGTCGCCAGGGCGACCGCGCCCTCTCCTCGCCCTAATACGACGTCGTTTTGCTCCTTTAGTTTTCTTGCTTCCTCCTCCAATCCGACCTTTGTTCACTATTTTGCTCATATCTTTTCCGTCCGACATCCGATTGAGTTGATTCTTACGGAGTTGGATTCCTAAGACAATTCCCTACATCCTCATGAGAAATTTGTAATTTTATGAGATTAAATTAATGGTGATTAATGTAATCAAAATGAGTCGGGAAATTTTCCGAACATAGTTCAGTATTTTGTGAAATTCGGGATCTGTAGAGATTCGATTGAAGTGATTCTTGAGGCGAAATAAAGATAAGACAAGGGGCTAAAAATCATATGAATAAATGAAATGCCAATTTTGCCCCTAAGACCTTCGAATTATGAATGGAAGTTCGGATTAGGGTGTAATTTTTGGATTAGGAACATCTGAGAGTATTTTGAGCATAACTTTTGATCTGGGAATCGAAATGAGGCGATTCTTGTTTTGAATTAAACTAGAGACATAAGGCTACAATGGTTATGAAGACATCAAGTTTCAAATCTGGGATTAAGAATGTAAATTTCTGGAAGGAAATAATCGTACATGGAAAATGTGTTAGAATATGGATATACCCGAACTGTTTTGTGGATAACTTTTGCTGTAGTGATCCGAATTGAAAGCGGTTAGTGGCGTTGGATTCGTATGATTGAGAGGAACATTTATCAAGAAGGAAGTTTTGACAAATTCCTTCAAATTGATAGTGCGAATCAAACCGCAAGTAAGCATGACTTTAAGCTTTCAATGGAGGGGCAATATGGTCTTTTGACCTTCATTTAATGACACACAAAAGGAGATGTCATTTTTGGCATAATAAAGCCACGAAAGTGGCTGGAAAATCAGAAGAAAGGAAGAAGAAAATAAGAGAAAGAAGTAGAAGTTTCGGTTATGGTGGAAAGATGAGAGAGAAATCTTAGTTCCAATTTTTCTACTTGATTCTTAAGGCTTTGGGGATTTTTCCAAGAAGGAAAAGGATGGAGAATGAAGAGAGCTTCTTCATGAGCCAAGAAATTCAAAAATTGGAGGAGAAATGAGGTAAGAGGAAATTTTGAGCTTTAAGATTTTGATGAATTTTTGGTTTAGAAACATGAAAAAGGACTTGGGTTTGTGATTTATGAAATTGATTTTGATATATATGCCTTAGGTTGTGTTTAATTTTGGATGGAAATTTGATTAAGGTTTAGGCTTAATTTTGTGATTAAGAATTTTGTGAAATTTTGGTGTAGAATTATAGATAATAATATGGGTTTGTGGAATATGAAGTTAATTTTGAAGAAATTGTATTTTATGGTATTGAATTTGGATAAATTGGTTTAGGCCAATTTTAAGATTTGGAGATTTTTGAAATTGAGGATTTAGATATTTTAGAATTAGTGTGAATTGATGAATTGTGACATTAATTTTGAAAATTAAGTTATTTATGATATTGAATTTGAGTGTATTGGTTTAGGTCAAATTTTGAAATTGGAGATTTTAGAAATTATGGTTTTAGAAAGCTTGGAAAAGTGATGAATTTGGGTTTCATATAGTTAATTTTGAAGATTATGATTTTTATGATGTTGAATTTGGGTATGTATGGCTTAGGTTATTTTAAATTGGAAGAATAAAGGAAGCATTGGTCAAATTGATGATCGGGACGAGTTCCTAACATCATTTCGAGGTGGGTAGCATATTTATATTTTGATTTGTAAGCTATATATGACTTTTGGAAATTTTAAGAAAGTGAAAGAAAAGATTTTCGTATTTTATTTGTTTCCGAATGATTTTTGAAAAATTATTACAAGCTTAAATTCATTGATTTAAATGATTTGATAAATTGATAGAAATTTCTGAAAATGCATTTTGTTGTGTATGCATTGATAAATTATGCAAATTGATGAAATTATTGATTAATTGAATTGTATAAATTATGTGAATTGTGAGTTCGTTTGTGTTCGATGAAATAAAGCTTTAAAATGTGCCTTTGGGCAGTTTGATTAGTATGTGTGAAAATTAAGATTTTGAAAAATGCCTTCGGGCAATTCGAATTTTCGTTTTTGATTATGTGTTAAGTGGGTTTGGTCAGGTCCTTGTGAGTCAGTGCACTGTCTCTATTCGTTATAGCCTTCGCCCGGCTGCCCGCTAGTAGCACAGAGCTCCGATTTCGGACTCCCTTCACGGCTACACTGGACCGCTATGCGGGAAAGTGTAGTACGTTCTGTTCACGACTGCACAGGACCGCTATGCGGGAATGTGCAGTACGTTCTGTTTGGACCGAACAAGATCATTTTGATATGTTACGTGTTTTTGATTTGTTTCTGTGTTCTGCATTCATGCTTAAAATTGAGAAATGAAAAAGTGAATTTTGTTATGAAAAGTTTGAAAAATTGAAAGGTTTGAGGAAACCGTTTTGAAAAGTTACAATGTTTGAAAAATAAGCCCTTTTGGCAAAAAGCTTATGAAAAATGTTTTCTGCTTATTTGTCGATTTATAAATGTGTTATCCACGAGCTGAGCTCACCCCCTCTTTCATCCCCATCTCCGTGTTTCGAAAGCAGAGATTGGATGAAAGAATGTGAAGACATTTGGTTCGTTTTTGCATCGTTTGCATTGTATTATGAATTGAGATTTGAAATATTTTGTAAATGGCTTGAATTGCCGTTAAGTGATTATGATGTATTTCAGAATGTATGAAGATTATGAATGAATGTATGAGAGTATGAAATTGTATATGGAATTGTGTATAAGTTTGGGAATGAGATTGAACTATGAGAATAGTAGATTGAATTACAATTATGAGAATGTTTTAGAAATAGGATTGCGTTTGTTTCTGCTGAGATCCCGGATGGAGGGTCCGGTTGATTTTGATGATTGTATGATTAATTGGGCTTTTAGAAGTGTATTTTTGAATACTTTGTAGGTTTGGGTTAGGATAAATGCAGCCGTTATGTTGCCGAAATTTCGATAAAATTATAATAAAATGTAATTTAAGATTTGTATGGATAAATAAGAATATGATCAGATTTAGAGATTTGCATGAGAATGATTTTTTCCAAAAGTGGAATTTGGTTGTGTGATTTGAATGAGGTTGACTAATGAGGTAAGAAATGAGAATAAGAAAAGAAAAAAAAATTATACCGGATTTTGGAACGTCTTAGGGTTTCCAACGCGATTATGTTCATTTGATCGTTTTCTTTGATTATTGTTCTCGGATGTCGGATATGTTTCAGTTTATTTGATTATTTCGTTTATCCCCGCCTTATGATTCGATTCTATTGATTTCTGTCGATTTGGTATTCGATTCTGATTTGCATTTGCTTCTAGTATGCGCTTCGCTTTCGATTCTTATGCTTTGTTTTCTGATTCGAAATTTCGATGCGAAATTTCCGTTTCCATTCTATTCCGTTTTCCGTTCTGCTTTTTCGGTTGGGATCCGATTTCCGGATCGGGTCCCAACATAGATGGTATCAGAGCCCAGTAATAGGATCTTAACTGGGCATATAAGATTGAGAAGAGTGCGTAAGGATAAAAAGTGAATTAGTAAGAATGTGCTAAGTGATCGTTTGAGTTCGATGACAATAAGTATGAATGACTTTAGGATTGTGAAATTGATGGGCATGACTTGTCATGACTTATTTGAAGAATTAAAATGATTGTTTGTTTTGGGTGTTAAAAATATGATTGATTAGAAACATGCGTTTGTGGAACTTGAAATGTGAATTGCAAAATGAATTGGGAGAAATTGATATAGCCTATACTTCCGTAAAGATGAAAGAATGACTAGTTGCTAAATGATGATTGAACCGTATTAGGATTCCTTAAGAAATGGACCATTGACTTGTGTCCATATATGAAGAAATAATGAGTTATAGATATAGTGCTTTGAGATGATATGGGTAATATGAGATAGAAGAAATGAAGTGTTGTGAAGAGATATGATGAGGAACGTAGATAAGAAAAGTGATTTGATTATGATTTCTGGAAAGGAATTTGTAAGGAAGTGCTTGAGTTACTTGGAGTTTAATCAAGTATGAATTTCGAGGACGAAATTCTTTTAAGAGGGGGAGAAATGTTGGACCCCGATTTTTGAGTGAAAATAAGAAATATTCAAAAGTGGATGAGTTAATTGAAATTAAGTTGAAAATTAAGAAATAAAGAGAGAAAGTGTGAAAATATGAAAAATTGTGAAATAGTTGACTTTTTGGCCTTTGAAAGTTAACTTTTGATTTAGGCATAATTTGAGAAAATGATCTTCTGAAAACTTGTAGAGTACGTTAAGAGCTTTCTGTAGCCATAAAGTTTGCAATTTTTTGATATCGGGAGTGGAAGTTATGATCAGTCAAAGTTTATATTTGAAAGGTTTGACTTTTATTATGGTTGAAACTTTGACTGAGAAATTAACCTAGTTAGAGGTTAATTGAGCTTTGATGTTCTTCAGGAAAATTGATGGGTTTGTTTTGATCTTTCTTTCGATATAAAGTATGCAATTTTTCGATCTCGAAATAATAAGTTATGATTTTTACAAGTTTATATTGTGGTTTTAGCATGATTATTAGAGGATAGTATCTTTGACCGGAAAATGGACTTCCTTGGAGTCGAATTGATTTTTATGTCCTTCATGGAAGATGTAGAGCTTCCTTTAAGCTTTCTATAGAGACTAAGTTTGTCAAAATTGGAGTTCAGGATTAAGAGTTATGAAATTTGGAAATTTTGGATTTTTATGTTAAAAAAAAAGGAAAATGAAGTCCCCCGTCGCTAGGGCGACGCATCGCCGTAGTGATGGCGAGCGTTCGTTTCGCGTCACTAGGGCGACGCGTCGCCAGGGCGACCACACCCTCTCCTCGCCCTAATACGACGTCGTTTTGCTCCTTTAGTTTTCTTGCTTCCTCCTCCAATCCGACCTTTGTTCACTATTTTGCTCATATCTTTTCCGTCCGACATTCGATTGAGTTGATTCTTACGGCGTTGGATTCCTAAGACAATTCCCGAAATCCTCATGAGAAATTTGTAATTTTATGAGATTAAATTAATGGTGATTAATTTAATCAAAGTGAGTCGGGAAATTTTCCGAACATAGTTCAGTATTTTGTGAAATTCGGGATCTGTAGAGATTCGATTGAAGTGATTCTTAAGGCGAAATAAAGATAAGACAAGAGGCTACAAATCATATGAATAAATGAAATGTCAATTTTGCCCCTAAGACCTTCAAATTATGAATGGAAGTTCGGATTAGGGTGTAATTTTTGGATTAGGAACATCTGAGAGTATTTTGAGCATAACTTTTGATATGGGAATCGAAATGAGGCGATTCTCGTTTTGAATTAAACTAGAGACATAAGGATACAATGGTTATGAAGACATCGAGTTTCAAATCTGGGATTAAGAATGTAAATTTCTGGAAGGAAATAATCGTACATGGAAAATGTGTTAGAATATGGATATACCCGAACTGTTTTGCGAATAACTTTTGGTGTAGTGATCCAAATTGAGCGCGGTCGATGGCGTTGGATTCGTATGATTGAGAGGAACATTTATCAAGAAGGAAGTTTTGATAAATTATTTCAAATTGATAGTGCGAATCAAACCGCAAGTAAGCATGACTTTAAGCTTTGAATGGAGGGGCAATATGGTCTTTTGACCTTCATTTAATGACACACAAAAGGAGATGTCGTTTTTGGCATAATAAAGCCACGAAAGTGGCTGAAAAATTAGAAGAAAGGAACAAGAAAATAAGAGAAAGAAGTAGAAGTTTCAGTTATGGTGGAAAGATGAGAGAGAAATCTTAGTTCCAATTTTTCTACTTGATTCTTAAGGCTTTTGGAATTTTTCCAAGAAGGAAAAGGATGGAGAATGAATAGAGTTTCTTCATGAGCCAAGAAATTCGAAAATTGGAGGAGAAATGAGGTAAGAGGAAATTTTGAGCTTTAAGATTTTGATGAATTTTTGGTTTAGAAACATGGAAAAGGACTTGGGTTTGTGATTTATGAAATTGATTTTGATGTATATGCCTTAGGTTGTGTTTAATTTTGGATGGAAATTTGATTAAGGTTTAGGCTTAATTTTGTGATTAAGAATTTTGTAAATTTTTGGTGTAGAATTATAGATAATGATATGGGTTTGTGGAATATGAAGTTAATTTTGAAGAAATTGTATTTTATGGTATTGAATTTGGATAAATTAGTTTAGGCCAATTTTAAGATTTGGAGATTTTTGAAATTGAGGAATTAGATGTTTTGGAATTAGTGTGAATTGATGAATTGTGACATTAATTTTGAAAATTAAGTTATTTATGAGATTGAATTTGAGTGTATTGGTTTAGGTCAAATTTTGAAATTGGAGATTTTAGAAATTATGGTTTTAGAAAGCTTGGAAAAGTGATGAATTTGGGTTTCATATAGTTAATTTTGAAGATTATGATTTTTATGATGTTGAATTTGGGTATGTATGGCTTAGGTTATTTTAAATTGGAAGAATAAAGGAAGCGTTGGTCAAATTGATGATCGGGACGAGTTCCTAGCATCATTTCGAGGTGGGTAGCATATTTATATTTTGATTTGTAAGCCATATATGACTTTTGGAAAATTTAAGAAAGTGAAAGAAAAGATTTTCGTATTTTATTTGTTTTCGAATGATTTTTGAAAAATTATTACAAGCTTAAATTCATTGATTTAAATGATTTGATAAATTGATAGAAATTTTTGAAAATGCATTTGTTGTGTATGCATTGATAAATTATGCAAATTGATGAAATTATTGATTAATTGAATTGTATGAATTATGTGAATTGTGAGTTCGTTTGTGTTCGATGAAATAAAGCTTTAAAATGTGCCTTTGGGCAGTTTGATTAGTATGTGTGAAAATTAAGATTTTGAAAAATGCCTTCGGGCAATTCGAATTTCCGTTTTTGATTATGTGTTAAGTGGGTTTGGTCAGGTCCTTGAGAGTCAGTGCACTATCTCTATTCGTTATAGCCTTCGCCCGGCTGCCCGCTAGTAGCACGGAGCTCCGATTTCGGACTCCATTCACGGTTATCTTGGACATATATGCGGAAAGTGTAGTACGTTTCATTCACGACCACAGACCGCTATGCGGGAATGTGCAGTACATTCTGTTTAGACCGAACCAGACCATTTTGATATGTTACGTGTTTTTGATTTGTTTCTGTGTTCTGCATTCATGCTTAAAATTAAGAAATGAAAAAGTGAATTTTGTTATGAAAAGTTTGAAAAATTGAAAGGTTTGAGGAAACCGTTTTGAAAAGTTACAAAGTTTGAAAAATAAGCCCTTTTGGCAAAAAGCTTATGAAAAATGTTTTCTGCTTATTTTTCGATTTATAAATGTGTTATCCACTAGCTTTCGAGCTCACCCCCCCTTTCATCCCCATCTCCAGGTTTCGAGCAGGAGATCGGATGAAAGAATGTGAAGACATTTGGTTCGTTTTTGCATCGTTTGCTTTGTATTATGAATTGAGATTTGAAATATTTTATAAATGACTTGAATTGCCGTTAAGTGATTATGATGTATTTCAGAATGTATGAAGATTATGAATGAATGTATGAGAGTATAAAATTGTATATGGAATTGTGTATAAGTTTGGGAATGAGATTGAACTATGATAATAGTAGATTGAATTACAATTATGAGAATGTTTTAAAATTAGGATTGCGTTTGTTTCTGCTGAGATCTCGGACAGAGGGTCCGGTTGATTTTGATGATTGTATGATTAATTGGGCTTTTAGAAGTGTATTTTTGAATACTTTGCAGGTTTGGGTTAGGATAAATGCAGTAGTTATGTTTAGAAATTTTGATAAAATTATAATAAAATGTAATTTAAGATTTGTATGGATAAATAAGAATATGATCAGATTTAGAGATTTGCATGAGAATGATTTTTTTCCAAAAGTAGAATTTGGTTGTGTGATTTGAATGAGGTTGACTAATGAGGTAAGAAATGAGAATAAGGAAAGAAAAAAAAATTTATACCAGATTTTGGAACGTCTTAGGGTTTCTAACGCGATTATGTTCATTCGATCGTTTTCTTTGATTATTGTTCTCGGATGTCGGATATGTTTCTGTTTAAATGATTATTTCGTTTATCCCCGCCTTATGATTCGATTCTATTGATTTACCGATTTGGTATTCGATTCGATTTGCATTTGCTTCGAGTATGCGCTTCGCTTTCGATTCTTATGCTTTGTTTTCTGATTCGAAATTTCGATGCAAAATTTTCGTTTCCATTCGATTCCGTTTTCCGTTCTGCTTTTTAGGTTGGGATCCGGTTTCCGGATCGGGTCCCAACACCCCCCCTTCTTGTTTGTTTTGTATATTGAATATTAAGTCTATACTAACGTGTGATTCACTTCAATTGGTATCAAAGCTCGGTGTCTAAGAACCGTTGCAACAAAGTGTGGATAAAGATCCATGGCAAAGTCACACATATATATAGTTGAAGGTGCCTCTGTCATTAGATCTTCTGCGTTCAATATAGAAGACTACCATTATTGGAAAGACATGATGCAGCTCTTCATTGAATCTACTCATATAGATCTTTTTGAGATAATAGAAAATGGACCATATACACCTGTAGATGAAAAAGGAAATGTTGTTCCACGAATCAGATGGTCTGTAGAACCAAAAGCGAGATTGCAGTTAAATTCGAAGGTCAAGTTCTTTCTAAGCTGTGCCCTAAGAAGAAGCGAGTACGATAAAGTTCACGGATGCGACACTGCGAAGGAGTTGTGGGATATGCTATCCATCGCACATGAAGGCACAAATCAAGTAAAGGAATCCAAGATAAGCATTTTTGTACACCAGTATGAGCTATTCAAGATAAAGGATAAAGATTCTATCGATCAGATGTTTGGAATATTTCAAACTATCATCAATGGACTTAAAGCTCTCGGTAGAACTTACGACTATCAAGATCACGTTAGAAAGATCCTCAGAAGTTTACCGAAGAGATGGAGACCAAAAATCACAACTGTACAAGAAGCTAAGGATTTGAGCATATTGAAGCTTGATGAATTGCTTAGATCTCTAAAGATACATGAAGTTGAACTTGATGCAGAAGATAAGCCCAGACGGGACAAATTCATAGCATTGAAGGTCGGACAGAAGAATCACAAGAATCAAAGGAAGAGGAGCTCATCGTCGAAAGTGCTGAAGATTGAGGAACTCAAGGATGACGATTATAGTGAATCAAATCATGTTTCAAGCGAAGAAGATGATGAACTATCCTTTATCTCGAGGAAGATCAGACGCATGTGGAAGAAAAATGCTAAAGGAAACAAAGAGTACTACCTCAAGAAGAATAGCAAAGATGAAGGGAAGAATGAGAAAACATCCATCATATGCTATGAATGCAATAAACCGGGATATTACAAGTCCAAATGCCTATTGTTAAAAAGAAAGCCAAAGAAGAGTAGAGAAGGTAAGAAAAGCATTATGGTAACCTGGGAAGATCTAGATTCGTCTGAATCAGATACTGACTCAAATGCATCGGTGCAAGCAAATATTTGCCTAGTAGCCGAAGGAGAAAGTGATGAGGAGGTAACCTCAAAACTTAATGAATTACAAGATGCATACTCAGAGTTATTAGAAGATTCTCATGCAATTCTAAAGCAGTATAAATTGCTTAAGAAAACGTATATAGAAAACTTGAAAAACACGCAAGTGTTAGAAAAGGAGAATGTCTGCTTAAAGAAACAGATAGACGAGATGAAGAAAAGGTAGTTATAGATAGATCTGAAGAGATCAATCAGTTGAAACAAAGAATAAACAGTCTTTCAACTGATCTATCAACATTTATGGAGAGTATTAGAAAAATGAATGATATGCTAGGGAAACACAGACACCCTAATGATAAAACTAGATTAGGGTTTGCTAAAAACTATACTCAACATAAAAAGAAGTTTGCTCCCTTTAGGAAGAATTTCATCAGCCTCATCATCATCAGAAATCTCATCGGTTGCATCATCATCATACTATGAATTATGTTAGAACTAATCCTAAAGGACCCAAGAAAATTTGGGTGCCTAAGAGACAAATAATATCACCTACAAATATCCTTCCTTGGAAGAAGTAGCCAGCTCCATTGGTACTTAGACAGTGGATGCTCGTGACATATAATGAAAAGAAGGTCTATATTCCTAGATCTTCAGTATAAGAAGGGAGGATCGGTAACTTTTGGAGACAACCAGCAGGGCAAGATAATTGGAATCAGTAAAATCGGTAAAGATTCCTTTGCATGCATTGATAATGTGCTGCTAATTGATGGTTTAAAACACAATTTGATTAGTGTCAATCAATTATGTGATTCTGGTTTTAAAATGTCTTTCAATCAAAATTTTTGTGAAGTCAAAAACAAGAATGGGTCCACATTCTTTTCTGCCAAAAGACAAAACAATCTTCACAAAATCAATTTAGAAGATTTTCAAAATCAAAATATTTCTTGTTTTATATCAACTGATCAAGAACAACTGATTTGGCATAAAAAGCTAGGTCATATTAGTTTTAAACATATTTCCAAGTTGATTAAACATGATTTGGTAAGAGGTTTACCAAAAATAAGTTTTAACAAGGATTTCTTTTGTGAAAGTTGTCAAAAAGGAAAACAGGTTTAAACAACGTTTTCTTCTAAAAATGTGGTATAGAATGGAAGGAAACCTAATATATCCTACTTCCATCCATTTGGTTGCAAGTGCTCTATATTGAATACAAAAGAAAATTTAGATAAATTTGATTCTAAGAGTTATTTTCGAATTTTTCTAGGCTATTCTCTATCATCAAAAGCTTATAGGGTTTACAATCTTACCTCTAAGAATGTTGAGGAAAATATTCATGTCAAGTTTGATGATAGTTCTTAACCAAGTTAGAGAGATGATATTGATAATGAAACCCTATCAGTACCTTTAGTTGATAGTGAAGAAGTATCACCATCAGATACTCCCTTAGATAAAGTTGAAGATATTCCTGAGACTCTTGATTTGAAAAGAGATTGGAAATATTAGAGTTCTTATCCAGAAGAGTTGATTATAGGAGAGACCTCAGAAGGTGTGTGAACTAGGTCCAAATTCAAAAGAGAAGCAAATATAGCGTTTTTTTTTCTGAAATAGAGCCTAATAAAATTGATGGAACTCTTCAAGATGAAGTTTGGATTTTAGCTATGCAAGAGGAGCTGAACCAGTTTACTAGGAATAAAGTTTGGTCCTTAGTTTCCAGACCATCGAAAAAGTCCATCATAGGAACTAGATGGGTTTTTAAGAACATGTTAGATGAATAAGGAAGAGTGAGTTGTAACAAAGCGAGATTAGTAGTACAAGGCTATAATCAGCAAGAAGGAATAGACTACAATGAGACTTATGCTCCTGTAACAAGACTAGAAGCTATTAGGATTTTGCTTGCATATGCTGTCTGTCATGACATAAGGCTATTTCAAATGGATGTGAAGAGTGCATTTTTAAATGACTTTATAGATGAAGAAGTTTACGTGAAGCAACCTTCGGGTTTCCAGGATGTCAAGAAACCAGATCATGTCTATAGACTTCATAAGGCTTTGTTGGCTTAAAACAAGCTCCTCGAGCTTGGTATGATCGTCTGAGTTCTTTTCTTATTAAAAATAAGTTCAGTAGAGGTCAGGTAGAGAAGACTTTATTTAGAAAGTGCATAAAGAATGATTTTATAATAGTTCAATTTTATGTTGATGATATTGTCTTTGGTGCAATCTCTAAAATTTTATGTACTAGTTTTGAAAATTTGATGAAAAATGAGTTTGAGATGAGCATGATGGGTGAGTTAAAATTCTTTCTTGGGTTGCAAGTTGAGCAAACCGAAGAAAATATTTTTATTCATCAACAGAAGTATGTTAAGGAATTGTTGACTAAATATGGTACGAAAAAATAAAACCAATGTCAACTTCAATGCATCCTTCAAACCTTTTGTCCAAGGACGAAACTGGCAAAAAAGTGATCAAATCCTGTATAGAGGGATTATTGGTTCCTTATTTTACCTTACAACAAGCAGACCTGACATTCTGTTTAGTGTTTGCTTGTGTGCAAGATTTCAGGCAGATCCTAAAGGGTCTCATTACATTTTTGTTAAAATAATTTTGAGATATCTATCAAGTACTACTGATCTTTGTTTAATGTATGATAAAGGTAAAGATTTCAGGTTAATTGGCTACTGTGATGCGGATTATGCCGGAGATAGGATTGATAGAAAAAGTACGAGTGGAGGATGTCACTTCCTTGGTCACAACCTAGTTTCATGGTCAAGTAAGGGGCAAAGCTCAATTGCTCTATCAACTGCAGAAGTCGAGTATATATCAGCCGCAAGTTGCTGTTCACAGACGTTGTGGATTAAGTACCAGCTAGAGGACTAGTCAGTATAAGAAGAAGAAATCCCAATCTACTGTGATAATACAAGTGCCATCAACCTGTCTAAGAACCCTATACAACACTAGAGAGTCAAACATATCGAAGTGAGACACCATTTTCTACGAGACTACGTTCAGAGGAAGATAGTAAAGCTTCAGTTTGTTGAGACGAACTATCAGTGGGTGGATATCTTCACAAAGCCATTAAGTGAAGAAAGATTCAAAGAAATAAGACAAAACCTTAACATGGTTATGTTAAGTGATCAATCGTCTCACACATCATAAGCCAGATAAAAAGGTTGAAAGAGTTAGCGGTAACAATAACAGTAAATTACAACTGGGTAATGTCCATTATAAGGAAGTTTTGGAGGAAAAGTTTCTCATAGCCTTGAGAATGCCACCTATTCTAGAACACTCTTGACGTACCCTGACATCGACCTTTGAAGAACTCTCAACAAAAGCTCTTCATTACTCTGTTTGGATATCAAAGCTTCCTTGTTCACACTCTCGACCTCAGAAACCGAATTCACCTCTTTGAAAAATACTTATGTGTATTCAGTTCGTTGTTAACTACAGAAACAGATGGAGGCAGCTATGTCAAGTGGAAGACTTGTTGATTTTGAGTCCTTGAAGCAGGACAAGATGGATATTGAACCAGAGATTGTGGCAGTCAGGTGGAGGAATTTCTTTCGAGTTCAAGAGATTGTCTACATAAATGAAGTGTATGACTTTTGGAAAAATATAGAAGTGGTATACAATATTCTTGTATCAATGGTGGATAGATTGTTGATTATAGTGACAATGAAGTTAATTAAGAAGGTCATTGAGTGTCCATGTGATGGAGAAAAGCTCACACATAAAGCTAGATGGATGACAAAAGCTAGCGTGAAGGAGACTCAGATCAATTAGCAATTATATGGAAGTAATGTTCTGGAGGAGAAGAAGGCTTCAAGTCTTGTTCCAAAGGCTAGTGTTCTACATGTTAGAGTAGTGCCCTAAAGGCAATCCCCTTTAGCGCTTTTTGTTCATAGTCATGTACAGACTTTATGAATAAATAAAGAAAGCCATATTTCATTTATTTGATGTTCATTATGAATTGATATTGATCTTTAATCAAATTAATGAAGCCCATGATATATGACATAGCATGAAGGAAATTATGATGTGATCATACTACTGGGATTCCTATCATGTGTAATTATGTCAGTATCTAAATTCTCCTAGTCATAGTATTAATGAGATGGACATCATTAATCCGGATGATTAGCATATGTCATACTCCTTGATTGGATCAGCGGTGGATCTCGAAACCGTAAATATGAGATATTTAGAGTTGACATATGGATGCTTACTAGTGGTAGTAAGTTCATTGGATGACTCGCCATGAGATCATCACATGGATTTAATGTCGGTGATAATCTCATTATAGCAATGGTGCAAGTATCCTTAGACTTGAGGTACTCGAGGATATCTTGATATCTTGATCCGCACTTTGACTCCATTCCTTGTGGCCTTCCGAGAGGTTACTCATAGGATGGTGCTTGGGTACAGTTTGAGGTATTGAAGGTAATTGAGTAGCCAATAAAGGATTCATCACTTCGTGAGAATGTAAGAGATACCACGCCCTTCGTCGGGATCATTACTTTAAGTCTCGGCGAGCATGATTATGTCATGAAGAGTGTCTTCATGGACATATAAAGTAATGAGTCCTCCGACAGAACCGATTTCACTTGGGCTAGACTCGGTGCGGTAAGAGTTGACATATTGGCCATACTCATAACCAAGTGGGGTATAGGATGATGAAAGGACGAATTGCACAAGAATTGTACATGGAAGGGTTCGTGATCTGGTTCGTGATAAATTCATCAAACCGATTACTTTCCGGTCAATCGGGGTCATGATGTGTTGCTAGATACCGCTCATGACTTGCTCAGATTAATTGTTAATCTAAGTGGCCAAAATAACCGGGAACCTAAAGGGTCACACGCATAAGAGTGACTCAAAGAATCTGTAAAATAGTAATTGGACAGAGTTCCAATTATGGAGAGCATTCGGATTAAATGGATCCCGATGGGATTGGGATATGTCCCGATGAGATCGCGACATCAATATTGCTAAGAAAGGTTTCCGGAGCTGTTTCAGCACCGGGGCCCGGTAGGCCGGTAGGACCGACCCCAGTTGGACTGGACCTTAGCAATTATATTCTAATTAATTAATTAATTATTATATATATAGCCACCTTGCACGTTGGTTTTGGGAGAAGGTAAGAGATAATGGTTTGAAAAGTCAAACCTTATACTTTAATCATTAATTAAATGAAAGGCCATTAAGTCACCATTTGTCCTAAGCTTATGGAAGTATTTTTAAAAGGTTAAAAAATACTTATAAGGTGGCTTGGTGGTGATGGTCGTAGATGATACCCTTTAGGGTTTGAAGAAAGAGTTTCCTTAAGTTGTAAGGAAAGTTTGAAAGGTGATTTTTCAAGTCTTCTTTCTTCATCATCATCGTTACTTCTCTTCTCCAAGGCAAGGGCCAACGTGAATCTCAAGCTCTTCAGGACAGAGGTAAGCTCTAGCAGGCTTTATTCTGTTCTAGCTATTCCCGGGTCAAAAGGGTTTGTCCCGGTTAGGTTTTCTGATCTCTGCGTGGATACCTTTAGAGATAGTCTCTATTGGCTATTCAGGTTTGAGTTTTCATACCGACACTGGATCCTGGGTTTGGAAAGGTCCCGGAATAAAATTTTGTTTCGCTGCTGGAACATGTGATGTTCCTCCCGGGATTTTCCTACAGTGGTATCAGAGCGTCTGGTGTCGTGTATGAAGCTTTAACTGAAGCTAGATCACAAACCCTCATTGCTTGTGATGTTGTAGCATGCATTCTGTTCAGATTTCGAATTGCTATAGAGATAGGTTTTTTGAAATTTTTATGCCCAGGATTGTTCATAACATGTTAGAGAATATGTCTATGAAATTTTAGAATTTATAGATTTGATTTGATATACTTTTGCTAATTATTTCCCTAAGCTCACAGATGCTGTTTTGTGAAACACTCTGTGGACAGGCAGTAGTATAAAATCGAGAATAAATTCGAGAAAAATCATTTTCTGGATTTTCCTTCATATACATGTCTCTAAGATTTTGGTGAATGTCTGTGAGCATGGAAATTGGATTTCAAGGTGATTGGATATTTATTCACGAATTTATTCTATACTGTTGGGAATTGCTGTACTGATGAACACAGATTTTGAATCGGTTTTGTTATTTTGGTTGACTGAGTTTTTGATGGCCTAAACTCCTGAGAAAATTCAGGTAGAATTTTCAGAACATTTAACAACCTATGTAATTTTCTCATGATTTATTGAAAGTTTTTCATTGATCATTTCAAGCAATGTACAGAACTGGACAGTTTTGGTGAGAATTGTTGGGACTGTTTTGCTTGGCTTGATTGAGTTTGCTTTTTCAATTCCAATGCCTTGAAGCATTTTTAATGTGATTAAAAATGTGTTATCTTTATGTAGTATGATTTCCAAATTGAATTGCTTGAAGTTTCTTTTCCAATAATTTTTGAATGCCGAATTGGTCACATTTGTGTCTCGTTAGTATATTTCATTTTCTTGCTTGTTTTGGCCGTCACAATTTTTGTGACAAGTGCCGGAGTAGTTTTGAGAGTGTATACACTATCTTGAGATACTTAGGGTGAGAATTTGGGTGTTCCTAAATTATGTGGATATTTATGAGTTTTGACTCATTTCAAGCTTTTCATATAGTTTAACTATTTAAGGCATTCATGAATCAATGAAGTGTTCATTGAGGCATCAATTTACAGATATTACCCTAGGTATGATGGTGTTGAGAATTGGAATTGCATTGATTGAGGAATTAGCCGATTAGAAAAATAGCAAATTTTGATGGATAAGTCGACTTGTCTTTGTGCATAAGGTGACTTGTTCAAGGTCTGCATAAGGCGACTTGTAGTAGTATACAAGGCGACTTGTGCGAGACAACGAAACATAAAGGCGACTTGTAGCATCATATAAGTCGACTTGTGTGTGGGCAGGAGCATAAGGCGACTTGCATTCGCTGTAAGTCGACATGTGGCATGCTCAGTTGGATGATGGATGATTATAAGGATTGATTCAATTTGATTGATGAAACCTAAATCATGCCATATAGTCATAGTGACTATGATCCTTCACTTGAGTCTAGAGTTTCTAAATCCTCCTCGGTATATGAAAACTAACCCTTCCATTAATATGGTAAGAACCAGAGTTCTTATAGGGATGGGTTGTTAGGTAAACCCAAGCTCACTCTATACGGATATTTTGAACCATGAAAATATGATTTTCGATTAATGGGTTGGTTTTCACTGGAAGCGTTGGTTTGTTGAGTAAACTCAAGGTCAACGTGGACAGAGGCGAAATTGGGTAGCATACATCGGATGTATGCGCATCAAAGAGTTGATACCCAATGTAAGTGCATACATCAACAAGTTAATAGCACTGATCGATAGTTGTGTCTTAGATGTAATTGGTATATCTGATACCTCCCGAGACATAAGGTGGCTTGTTGGGTAAACCCAAGGTCATTCTCAATGTCGGTTATCGATGATGCAATTGGTATGTTTGATACCTACCGATTGACCTAAGTTGTGGCTTGTTGGGTAAACCCAAGGTCATTCTTAGCAATATCGGATATCAACCCACTAGGACATTATGTCACTTTGTTTCTTTGGATTCGGTAATGAGGGTTATGGATTTATGAAACTAGTGGGAGCTCTTTTTGCATATCATTCAAGTCCTTATGATTATGCAGCTATTCCTATTCTAACATTCTTCCTCTCTATCCGTAGGTTATTTGAAAATGTCGTCAAGTGTGAATCTTCGCCGCTTATGGATTCCAACAAGTTAAGCGGACCGAATTTTCTTCGATGGTTAAGGAATATGAGAATAGTTCTCGGATCAAGGTCTAGGATATATCCTAGATTTTCCGCTTCGAGATGCACTCTTTGTCGATGCTTCCGATGATGATCGAAGGCATATAGTAAGCATCTAAAGGGCGATGACATGGCTACTTGCATCATGCTTGCCTCGATGTCACCAGAGCTGAAGCAAAGACGAGTCCATGGATGCTCACACTATAGTTTTTCATCTTAGGGAGCTGTTTGACAAGCAAGCCCGGTCCGAAAGGTTCGAGACCTCAAGGCTTCTCTTCACCACAAAGATGGCTCCAGGGACATCTACTGTGCAGTATGCCCTGAAGATGAATGGCCATATTGAGAGATTGGTCGTCTTAGGTTTTGCAATGGATCATGAGTTAAGTATAGACTTAATTCTGGTTGGATTGTCCGACAGTTATGCACGATCAGTGTTAAACTATCGGATGAACCAAATATCCACTACAATACGAGGTGATCAATCTGCTTTCAAGACAGTTGACGCACTATCAAGAGTGATAGTAAGCAAGTGTTGGTAGTAGCTTCTTCTTCTTGAGTTCCAAGAAGAAAAGAACCCAAAGAAGAAGAAGGCAAAGAAACCAAAGGGAAGCGCCATCAAGAAGAAGACCAAAGCAGTGCCCGAAAGGAACTTGCTTCCATCGGTAAAGATGGCCATTGAAGGCGCAATTGCAAAGTCTATTCGAGTCATTGAAGCGGAAGAAGGCATCAAATGCCTCGACTACTTCAGTTTGTATGTCATTGAAGTTAATCATTCGATCACAACATTTGGGTATTTGATCTGGTTGTGGCTCACATATGTAATGATATGCGGGGCCTCGGGGACGATGGGCAACTCATGAAGGGAGAAGTAGACCTACGTGTTGGAAATGGAGCAAGAGTTGCTGCATTAGCCGTAGGAACCTATGTTTTGTCTCTCCCTACTGGGCTTGTACTAGAATTGGATGATTGTTATTTTGTACCCGTTTTGACAAAGAATATATTATGCATTTCTTATGCGAATAAAAATGGATTCCATATGAATTTTAATAGCAATGGTTGTTCTATCAATTCTAATGGAATGCTTTATGGAACTGGTACATTGTAAAATGGTATATACATATTAGATATGTCTAATCCAATTTTAAATGTCAATGACACCAAACGGCATAAAAGAGATAATCTAAAGTCAACTTACTTATGGCATTGTAGACTTGGCCATATAAATGAGACACGCATCGCTAAGCTCCACAAGAGTGGCAGTTTAGGGTCATTTGATTATGAATCATATGACACATGTGAATCTTGTTTATTAGGCAAGATGACTAAGTTACCCTTCAAGGGAAAGGGTGAACGAGCGATTGGAGTATTAGACTTAATACATTCGGATGTATGCGGTCCAATGTCCATCCATGCCGAAGTGGTTGTCGTTACTTCATTACCTTTATCGATGATTATTCACGATATGGGTACTTTATGTCGATGAGATACAAATCAAGCGTTGAAAAGTTCAAACAATTCGAAATGAAGAGAAAACCAACTTGGTAAAAGTATCAAGGCATTACGATCCGATCGTGGCGGAGAATACTTAGACCAATAGTTTCTGGATTATCTCAGAGATAATGGCATTTTATCTCAGTGGACTCCTCCTTACACGCCGCAAAGACAATGGTGTGGTGAAAGGAGAAATCGAACCTTGTTGGACATGGTACGATCAATGATGGGTTTAAAGTTACCAAAATCGTTTTGGGGTATGCGCTAGAGACAATTTGTTTACTTGCTAAACAGAGTTCCCTCTAAGGCAGTTGATGTTACTCCATATCGATATGGACTAACAGAAAACCTTATCTTTCTCATCGAAAGTATGGGGTTGTCACCGCCACGTGAAGCGGATTCATCGAGATAAGCTTGAAGCAAAGTCGACAAGTGTTTGTTTGTAGGATATCCTAAAGAGACCATGGGATATCAATTTACCTTCTTGCCGAGGAACAAAAGGTGTTTGTTTCAAAGCATGCTGTCTTTTTAGAGAAAGAGTTTCTTCGCAAGAGGACAAGGGGAGCAAAGTCGAACTTGAAGAAGTTCAAGATGCTCAAACAGATACGATCAATTGCTGAACTCGAGACATGCCACTCATTCGGATGAAGTGTGATTCAACCTTCCGTGACACACGAAGTTCGTGAGGTCAAGTAGGATGCGCACTATTCCAGAGATATGGATTTCGTAAGTGAGCAGAATGACGATTACTCATAGAAGATGATGAGCCTGCTACCTATGAAGAGGTTTCAAAAGTTGAGTCGAAAAATGGCTTGTGCCATGAAAGCGAAATGGATTCCATGTACATAAACCAAGTATGGACTTTGGTTGATGCACCTGAAGGATAAAACCTATAGGTGCAAATGGGTTTCAAGAAGAAAACCGACATGGATGGTAATGTGATTACCACAAAGCAAGGCTTGTGGCCAAAGGATTTCGTCAAAGACAAGGAGTTGACTATGACGAGACCTTGACCAGAAGCAATGCTTAAATCCATTCGGATACTCCTAGCCATTGCGCCATTATGATTATGAGATATGGCAAATGGATGTGAAGATAGCTTTCTTAACGGAAATCGGCGAGGATGTGTACATGACACAACCAGAGGGCTTCACTTCGATGATGGTGAAAAGGTATGCAAGCTTCGTAAATCCATCTATGGATTGAAGCAAGCATCCAAGAGTTGGAACATCCGTTTTGATGAGTCAATCAAAGAGTTTGGTTTCTCACAAAATCCGGATGAACACTGTGTATACAAGAAGGTTAATGGGAGTGCAATCGTTTTCCTTGTGTTGTATGTAGATGACATACTGTTACTCGGAAACGATGTCTCATTGATGCAATCAGTTAAAATTTGGTTGTCCAAGCAATTTGCGATGAAAGACCTTGGTGAAGCAACTTATATCCTTGGGATAAAGATCTATAGAGATAGATTAAAGAGGTTGCTTGGTCTTTCACAATCATCGTACATAGACAAGATGCTAAAGAGGTTTAGCATGGAGCAATCCAAGAGAGGGTTTCTTCCCATTACTCATGGGATAACACTCTCGAAATCTATGTGTCCTAAGACACAAGATGAGAGGATTCGCATGGATCAGATCCCGTATGCATCTGCAGTAGGATCGATCATGTATGCTATGTTATGTACGAGGCCCGATGTATCGTATGCTCTGAGTGTCACGAGCAGATACCAATCGGATCCTGGTGAGGGTCACTGGGTGGCTGTCAAGAATATCCTCAAGTACTTGCGAAGGACTAAGGATGTTTTCTTGATATATGGAGATGGAAATCTCCAAGTGAGCGGGCATACGGATGCCAGTTTCCAATCTGACAAGGATGACTCCAGATCTCAGTCAGGTTATGTTTTCACGCTAAACGGCGGAGCGGTCAGTTGGAAGAGTTCCAAATAAGAGACGACTGCTGATTCGACGACCGAGGTAGAGTACATTGCTGCATCAGAGGCGGCAAAGGAAGCTGTTTGGATCAAGAAGTTCATTTCTGAACTTGGTGTGGTTCCTAGCTGTGATGGACCCATACAGTTGTATTGTGACAACAATGGGGCTATTGCTCAGGCAAAAGAACCGAGGTCTCACCAACGATCTAAACACGTACTCCGCAGATATCATCTGATTCGAGAGATCATTGCTAGAGGTGATGTCGCGATCGAGAGGATTCCCACAGAGCATAACATTGTTGATCCGCTGACGGCCATTGTCACGAAGAATTTTGATTCTCATGTACTCGCTTATGGTATTAGATAGCAAGGCGATTGGCTTTAGGTCAAGTGGGAGATTGTTAGAGTAGTGCCCTAAAGGCAATCCCCTTTAGCGCTTTTTGTTCATAGTCATGTACAGACTTTATGAATAAATAAAGAAAGGCATGTTTCATTTATTTGATGTTCATTATGAATTGATATTGATCTTTAATCAAATTAATGAAGCCCATGATATATGACATAGCATGAAGGAAATTATGATGTGATCATACTACAGGATTCCTATCATGTGTAATTATGTCAAGATCTAAATTCTCCTAGTCATAGGATTAATGAGATGGACATCATTAATCCGGATGATTAAGATATGTCATACTCCTTGATTGGATCAGCGGTGGATCTCGTAAAGCGTAAATATGAGATATTTGGAGTTGACATATGGATGCTTACTAGTGGTAGTAAGTTCATTGGATGACGCCATGAGATCATCACATGGATTTAATGTCGGTGATAATCTCATCATAGCAATGGTGCAAGTATCCTTAGACTTGAGGTACTCGAGGATATCTTGATCTTGATCCCGCATTTTGACTCCATTCCTTGTGGCCTTCCGGAGGTTACTCATAGGATGGTGCTTGGGTGCAGTTTGAGGTATTCAAGGTAATTGAGTAGCCAATAAAGGATTCATCACTCGTGAGAATGAAGAGATAACTCCGCCTCTCGTCAGATCATTACTTTAAGTCTCGCCGAGCATGATTATGTCATGAAGAGTGTCTTCATGGACATATAAAGTAATGAGTCCTCTGACAGGAACTGATTTCACTTGGGCTAGACTCGGTCTGGTAAGAGTTGACATATTGGCCATACTCATAACCAAGTGGGGTATAGGATGATGAAAGGACGAATTGCACAGTAATTGTCTATGGAAGGGTTCGTGATCTGGTTCGTGATAAATTCATCAAACCGATTACTTTCCGGTCAATTGGGGGTCATGATGTGTTGCTAGATACCGCTTATGACTTGCTCAGATTAATTGTTAATCTAAGTGGCCAAAATAACCGGGAACCTAAAGGGTCACACGCATAAGAGTGACTCAGAGAACCTGTAAAATAGTAATTGGACAGAGTTCCAATTATGGAGAGCATTCGGATTAAATGGATCCCGATGGGATTGGGATATGTCCCGATGAGATCGCGACATCAATATTGCTAAGAAAGGTTTAGGAGTTGTTTCAAAGATCGGGGCGATGGAGTTTAGGACCGACCCCAGTTGGACTGGACCTTAGCAATTATATTCTAATTAATTAATTAATTATTATATATATAGCCACCTTGCACGTTGGTTTTGGGAGAAGGTAAGAGATAATGGTTTGAAAAGTCAAACCTTATACTTTAATCATTAATTAAATGAAAGGCCATTAAGTCACCATTTGTCCTAAGCTTATGGAAGTATTTTTAAAAGGTTAAAAAAATACTTATAAGGTGGCTTGGTGGTGATGGTCATAGATGATACCCTTTAGGGTTTGAAGAAAGAGTTTCCTTAATTTGTAAGGAAAGTTTGAAAGGTGATTTTTCAAGTCTTCTTTCTTCATCATCATCGTTACTTCTCTTCTCCAAGGCAGGGCCAACGTGAATCTCAAGCTCTTGAGATGAGGTAAGCTCTAGCAGTCTTTATTCGTTTCTAGCTATTCCCGGTCAAAAGGGTTTGTCCAGTTAGGTTTTTCGATCTCTGCGTGGATACCTTTAGAAATAGTCTCTATTGGCTATTCAGTTTGAGTTTTCATACCGACACCGGATCCCGGGTTTCGGAAGGTCCCGGAATAAAATTTTGTTTCATTGCTGGAACATGTGATGTTCCTCCTGGGATTTTCCTACACTACACTCACTTCTTTTTCATTATGTTCTACTAAGAACAGGATCAGGGCATTAGCTAACAACACTAGATGAACAATGCTTATTTCATCTACTTAATCGCCAGCCTATAAATCTACCATTCCTTATTTTCCATTATATGGAAAAGACGAAGAAAGACTCGATCACTCTACCATATGGAATGATGCTGACAAGGATATTCAGAGACTCTGGAGTCCTTCTGGAGAGAGGAAATAGGATGAAGCTGAACATCAAAAGCGTCATCAATTCTGCAACAATTGGCAAAATGGGCTTGAAGAATCTGGAGAAAGTAGAAGCAGATTCTAAGACGAAAGCAAGGATTAAGGGGGAGTGTTCTCTTAAGGTGAGTTTGAATGAAAAAGAATCTCCCTCAAGAAAATCAAAATCCGAATCCATTGAGAGAATGCCTACAAATCGGCAGATGAATTAATAAAGGGAAAGTCGATTTCTCATAAAGAAGGAAGCCAGGTGCAATATAGGGAAAAAGTGACCCTGAAAAGAAAGGGTGAAATACTCATTTCGGAGAGACCGAAGCAAGCAAAAAGGTCGCCTAGAGTTCGAACTACGTCAACAAGAAGAAAAGAAAGGGAAAGAGTTGATTCATGGTGGAGACTCTAAGAAGAAAACACCTCAGGCAACTAGGTTTTTAGTTGCAATTTTGAAAGAAGATCCAGCAACATTGGCTAAAGAGAATGAGATTAAGATAAAATTGGAGTTTGAGAAAGAGAAACCTCAATCTCAGTAGAGTTCTAGACTGATTAAAGAAAATAAAAAGTAGAAAATCAGTACGAAAAAGAGCACTCCTACTACTATTCAAAAGAAGAAGCTAGTTGAACGCAGTCCAGTACAGGTCAATACCTCTCAACCGTTACGAAAAGAAGACTTGAGAGTTAGGATTATTGAAGAAAGACAACCTGTCAGGAGTAGCACCTCTATAATCATCAGAGAAACCCCAAAAAGGTCAGTCAAGGCACAGTTACAACCAATTTTGGTAAATAATAGTACAATGCATCTATTGAGTGAGGACGAGAAAAGTATGTATGGTTTTCTGAAGGATGAAGGAACCAAACCATATCACACACAGATGACAAGGCAAAAGTATACTATTTTACCAATCACAAAGAGAACTGTGATCAAGGTTGTGCCTGACATTTAACCAAGATCTTTCATTACTCGTAATGAGGAAAAAGGGAAGAAGAAACTATATTCGGAAGGGATAACAAGTGATCTTACAGAAGAACAGATTACAGCTAAAGTGAGAAACATTGATGAAGCATGCTATGCAGTCCAGCAGAAAGGAACCTATGTTTCCCACTACATTTTGAAGCATCAGGAAGCAATTGTGGTCAGCGAACCACTGAAGACTCTTCTCAAGTAGTTGGAAGACTTTCAGAAGGGCATTACAGATCCATTTGGATTGGAGACCTAAGCTACTCAATAGAGTCACTTGTACATATCATTATGCACATTAGACCCTTGTAAAATGTGTCTTTAATTGGAGATGTTCTACAACCATTTGGAAGACAAGTTCCACGATTAACCAGTCCTAATAATCTTGATCTTCCGAAACTGAACTTATCTGTCAAACCTCCCACCTTTACAATAACTGAATCAAGTGTCATATCTTCAGATGCATATACTACGACTGTTGGTATGGAAGAAGTACAACAGAAGCATATTGAAGAAATTGAAGATAAAGTTGATAATCTATGTTCTTCTGTGGGTGACTTACATAAATAAGTAGTGTATATTCAAAAAGATATCAAGTCACTCCGCACTGAAATGAGAGAAATGCTTTTTGAAGTTATGAAGCATCTGCGGAAATGATTTTTTTTCATCAATAACAAATAGAGGGAGAAAGGAGTAAAGGAGAAAGAAATGACAAAGACAGGGGGAGAACAAAAAGAGAAGAACAGAACAGAAGAAGAAGATTTTGGATGCAATTTTTTTTATTTTGGCTACAATTTTTTTGTATTTTATGATTATTTGTTATCATAAAAAAGGGAGAGATTGTTAAGTCAAAATGACTTTACGATTAATAATTTTGATGAAAACCAAATAATAATGCATATACAAAATGAGCCGGAAGAAAATGAGACGCAAGAAATGAGACGAAGCGAAGCTGAAAATGAGATGATAGAAATGAGACGAAGCGAAAGCTGAAAATGAGACGGAAGAAAAAGGGATGATAGAAATGAGATGAAGAGAAACAAAATGAGACTGAAGAATATGAGACGAAAGAATTGAAGACGAAGACCCGAACCACGTCAGATGATAAATCAGTTTGAGTTAGTTACAAAACTCAACTGAATAACTGTTTCTTCAAAGATCAAGAAACAAGAAGAAAGAAGTAGTTATCAAGAAGCAGTTGAAGACGAAGACTATAAATATGAGTCGGAGTCGAAGAATGAAAAAGTTAGTGATTTTAAAGAAAGGCTAGAGATTCAAAAGCTAGAAATCTTATTCATTGTACTAAACTTTAAGCTACCATTGTCTGTAACAAAGCTCGAAACATCTTTCAATAAAAGGAAGAAAAGTTGATAGCCTGAAGAGGTTAAGTTAGAAAAAAATACTTGTTGTAAGAGACCTGAAGTAGCTCGGTGAAAGGAATACTTGTATCATTGAGAAGTATAGCGAAATCTTGTAAAGAATTCTGAGGACTGGATGTAGCCCACGGTTTGGGGTGAACCAGTATAAAATTGCTATGTCAACTCTCAAATCTCAACTCTTAACTTTTTGATACAAATACTTCATAATATTATTTTTCAATCGTTTGAGAAAACAAGTTTTGTTTTAAAAGAAGTTTGTTCAAAAAGGGGATTGTTTTCAAAAACGGATACACAATTCAAACCCCCTTCTTATGTATTTTGTATATTGTATATTAAGTCTATACTAACGTGTGATTCACTTCAGAAACAGTGGGGACCAGGCCAATCACTGAGGTGGTATTTTTGGAGCTCCAAAGAAGACCATTCCTTTAGGAAGGCCAAGGGGTCAGGCTCAAGTAAGGCTGTTCGCCATGACCAGAGAGAAAGCTGTAGCTGCATCTGAAGTTGTCACGGGTATGGCTCAGTTATTCAATTTTGTAGTATATGTGTTAATTGATTATGGCTCCATGCATGCATTTGTTTTTACAAGCATGACATTACATGATATTAATTTGATGCCCTTGGGTAGTCCTTTAATTGTTAGTACGCCTCTTGGGAGGAATGTGATTACAAGTCAAGTGTATAGGGATAAGAAAACACCATCACTAAGAATCATTTTGACTTTGCTAGTTGACCGAATGATGGGAAAGGGGTATGAAGCCTTCTGGGCATATGTTGTGGAAAATGAAGTGAGTGAAGGGAAGTTAGAGGATTTTTTAGTTGTGAAGGAGTTCCCAGATGTGTTTCCAAAAGACTTACCTGGTTTGCCACTAGTGAGGGAAATCGAGTTTGCCGTCAACATGATTCCTAGAATCACACCCATTTCTAAACCACCCTATAGAATGGCTCCAGCGGAACTGATGGAGCTTAAAAAATAGTTGGAAGAACGGCTAGAGAAAGGGTATATAAGGTCGAGTCCATCACCATATGGAGTGCCAGTTCTGTTTGTTCAGAAGAAGGATGGAACATGGCGTATGTGCATTGATTTTCGGAGACTCAATAAGGTGACCATTAAGAACAAATATTCTCTACCATGAATAGATGAACTATTTGACCAGCTGCAGGAAGCAACGATTTTTTCAAAGATTGATCTTAAGTCAGGCTATCATCAGCTCAGAATCAAGCAGTCTAACGTAAACAAAACCGCCTTTAGGACATTGTTGGACCCCAAAAGTTTTTTAGAAGTTAAAGTTATTAATGAGAAATTTTGGTGAGTAGTCATGAGTAAAGATCAAATGAATGAAAATTCTTAAACCAAGAAATGATAGATAAGAGTAAGGTAGAGAATGAGAAATGTGGATAGATTGATACTTTGCCTTGGTGCTTTTAGTGAATAAGAGATTTCGAAATGGGAAGAATTAAGGTGAAAGTTAGAAGTATAATGAAAGCAAAAATGAAGTTGAATTTGTGTACTAAGTTGATAAAGAAATGTATATATGTGTGTATATTCTGTTATTGGTATTCATAATTAATCATGGATTATAACTTTCTTTATAGATAATATTGATTTGAAATGAATTTGAGAATGAGGAGTAAATGAAGTAAAAAAGGTCATCTTAGTATGATTTGTGTTAAGGAAAGATTGTGAAACAAAATGGTTGGTGGATCTGGAAAATGTTTACGGAGTATGCTTTAGTCTTTTAGCCACAACATTTTTTCTTGCTATACCAACAAGATGATTCATGATTTGGATTAAAATAAAAAAATATGGCTACCTTTCTTATGAAGACATCGAATTTAAATTTCATCTTTAAGAATCTCAAAATTTGTCATAAAGTTGAGAACTGGGTGTAGTACATTAGTGGATGAATGTAAAATTCGTGTTCTAAATTCGAGGGAAATTTTGGATCAATCTAGGCTAGATAAGAGAAAGTTTTCTTCTTATAAGTTGTAGATATTTCTTTTATCTTCGAACGATATATAGTATGGAATTTTTGAACTTCTAGGATGAAAGTTATGGTCCTTATAAGGGAAGATGTATCTTCTGCTTTTTCGCTTCTTTTGTGTTTTGCTTCTTCTATGTTTTGCTTCTTCTATGTTTTGCTTCTTATGTGATGACGTGTCGTCTGTGATGACATGTCATCCATGTTTTGCTTCTTCTATGATGACATGTCATTTGTGATGATGTGTTATCTATGTTTTGTTTCTTCTGTGATGACGTGTCGTCTGTGATGACGGGTCGTTTATGTTTTGATTCTTTTGTAGTGACGTGTCGTCTATGTTTTGTTTCTTCTGTGGTGATGTTTTACCTATGATGATGTGTCATTTGTGTTTTGCTTCTTCTATGATAACGAGTCGTTTATGATGACGTGTCATCTGTGTTTTGCTTCTTCTATTTTTTTTGCTTATTTTGTGTTTTGTTTCTTTTGCTTTTCGCTTCTTCTGCTTTTTCACCTGGCCTATATTTTGCTCCATTTTTGAACATGTAGATGATAGAATCAATCTTTGAGGTCTTCATAAAAGTTTTATATATTGAATTCCTATTTCAAACCATCCAAAGAACACACAAATCTGATATCTATAGACAAAATTATGACAATTTTCCTCATTGGTCTGTCTTTTTCTATTCGTCTATTTTTTTCCTTTGGCTTCGTATGTACCTATTTTTTGTTCCATTTTTGACCCTTTACAAGATATAATATATCTTTTGGGTCTTTAGTAAAGTTGTATATATTCAATTCTTCTTTCTAACCATATAAATAACATCTTAATCTGATATCTATAGGGAAAGTTATGGCAATTTTCCCCATTCGTCTATCTTTTTCCATTAGCTGTTTTTTCGTTTGGTTTTGTCTTTACCTATATTCTGCTTCATTTTTGACACTTCAGCAGATAGAATTTGTCTTTGTAGTATTCATAAAAGTTGTATATATTGAAGTCTTATTTTTAACCATATAAATAACACCTTAATTTGATTTTTTTAGAGAAAGTTATGGTAATTTTTCCCATTCGTCTGTCTTTTTCTATTAGTCTGCTTTTTATTTGGTTTCATCTATACCTATCTTCTGCTTCATTTTTAACCCTTACGAAGATATAATTTGTCTTTTAGATCTTCATAAAAGTTGTAGATATTTAAGCATTATTTCTAACCATATAAATAAAACCTTAATCTAATATCTTTATGGAAATTTATGGAAATTTTCCCTATTTATCTGTCTTTTTCCATTAGTCTGCTTTTTCATTTGATTTCTTCTGTACCTATCTTCAGCTTCATTTTTGACCCTCTAGAAGATATAATTTTTCTTTGAGGTCTTCATAAAAGTTTTAGATCATGAAGTTTTCTTTCGAACCATACAAATAAAACCTAAATTCAATATCTTTAGGAAAAGTTATATAAAATTTCCCCATTCATCTGTCTTTTTCCATTTGTCTGCTTTTTCCTTTGGCTTTGTTTGTACCTATCGTCTGGTCCATTTTGACCATTCAGATGAAAAAAATATAACCTCAAGGTCTTCTTCAAAGTTTTATATCTCAAATTTATCTTTGAAATCATCCTAATATGATCTTAATCCAACATCTCTAGTGAAAGTTATGCCCTTTGTCCCCAAACAAGTTCAATATGATTCAGGACCAAATCTTGTTTGATTCTTTCTGCCATAATTTTGTTATCCGACCTCCAAATGAAGTGATTCTTGAACCCTTATATTCCTAACACTTTTATTTTTACATATCCATGAAAGTTTATAAATTTTGGTGTTGAATTGAAAAATATGGATTGAATCAAAGTGAGGGTATCGATAGGAAGAGTGGGAATTGGATATTTTACTAAACCTACTTCAGTATTTTAAATATATCTGGATCTATGGGATTCCAAATGAGATGATTCTAGTTTCAAGATAAACTAGAGACATGGAGCTACAAATGGCATGAAGAAGTTAAAATCTAATTCAGTCTCTAGGACTTTCAATTTCTGGATGGAATTTGGGTTTAGTATACTATTTCAGTCTAACAACAATCTGAAATGTTTGGGCCCTAACTTTGAGATTTCTGAACCAAATGGATTGATTTTGGTGTCATTGGAAAATTAAAACAAGGCAGAACATTTTTCTAGAAGAAAGGTTTATTTCATAATATTCAAGGGTGCTTTTGGCAGGACACTTAAGTATAAAGGATATAAGGCATTAAAGGAAGGGCAAGGTGGACTTTTATCAATCATTAAGGGTAAAATGGGAAGAAAGAAGTCTTGTTTCCTTCCTTAAGAGGGGGGAAAAACGAAAATGGGAAAGGAAGAAGTGAAATCACGAAACCAAAGAGAGTAATAAGAGAGGTTTCGGTGGTTGAGAGGAAAGAAGAGAGTTGAGCTAGGGTTCCATCTTTTCTAAGCCTTCTAGAGAGATTTAGGTGTTGTCCAGGAAGGGAAAAAGGTAGAGAAAGATGAGAGCTTTCTTTTGAACCAAGCATTTCTTCATTTGGTGAAGATTTGACATAAGAACATTTTAAGGCTTTGAATTTTGGAAGGGTTTTGGTTTCAAGAACTTAGTAAATGCATGGGTTTAAGTGCTCTAGTATAAATTTTTTATAAGTTTCTTTGGGTTCTCATTTCGAAATTCCTATTATTTTGGGAATTGTATTTATGTTAAAGAGGGAATCAAGAAGGACAAGAGGAGTAAGAGGAGAGACATATTTGATCAAGCCATAATCAAGGACTTCAAGGTAGGTTTCACTTTTATAGTTAAGTAATAAGCCAATAAAAGTTTTATGTCAAGAAATGAAAGTAATTAATTTTGCAACTACCTCATTCATGTGCGTTTAATGTTTTAAATGCTGCAAGATTGTGCTACATTCTTATACATGATTTGTGTGATGATTTATGAAAAGTTGTTTTTAAAATGATTCTTTGAAATGATGCATGATTATGAAACCATACTTTTGGAAATGGTTTTTAAGGTATAACAAACATGTGAAAAGCAAGTTTTCAAGAGAATGTGCCATTTTGGGCATCAAGCTTACAAGATTTTGAAATCTATGTGTTATATGGGTTTGTGGTAGTCTCTCAAGAACCATCACGTGCACGTTGACCTAAGTATAGGCTTTTCTTGCCTGCCCGCTAGTGGCATGGAATTCCCTCAAGGATTCCCTCAAGAATTCACAACTACACAGGACCATTATATTGGAAATGTGTAGTGCGTCATATTTTGGACTTACCCAAACCATTTGATCTGGTTATGTGTTTATGACAAGTTGATATGAGTGATGCATTCATGACTTGCATACACATGAATTTTTGCATTGAAAAATGAATTATAAATGTTTTTGTTTGTTACAAATTATAAAATTGTTACCCACGAGTTGTCAAGCTCACCCTCTTTCTATCCCATCTTTAAGTGATAGCTAAGAGATCGAGTGATCAAGAGCCTAAAGGAATTTTCTTCAAATTTGCTATGCTGTAATTTTGTAATAAGTCGATGGTGTGGCTTTTGATATGTAAATAAAGATTTTCAAACTCTGTTACTTTATAAATGAAATAATATATTGAAATAGTTTAGTTATGTATGTTCATATTGACTTCCTTGTTAAATGGTTGAGTTGGAGTAATATGTTTGTTTTAATGATTGATTGTCATGGGGCATGCCACCCATGTGGAATGATACCTAATAAGGGTTCATGAAAATAACCCTATGGTTTTATGTTCATGCTTCATGATTTCACAAGAGTTAGGTTCCGGCAACTGTGCCTAACAGTTATGGTATTAGAGCCCAGAATTAGTGCTGGACCCCACTTCTGGAGCCCAGCATTCAGAGACAATTGACGATCGAAACTCATTGCAAGTTTTTTTTAACAAATAACTCATATGCAAAAAATCGATAATCAAATCAACCCGATTTATTTAAAACAATTTTTGTCACAAAGATGCAAACATTATTGAACACATCAGAGTTTTAGTAATTACTTGGGACCATCACATAACACAAAGCTTGTCTTTAAAACATCTTTACATTTCAAAAACCACCCCTTTTTGGCTTAATACAAATACAACATACAAAAATTCAAATGATACAATTGAATGCTTATGCTTATGCTTAAAATGATTCTAAATTACAAAATTTCCTGAAATAACTTCATTACAAAAGTCTTCAACTATCTTGGAGTTTCAATGCCTTGCAAGGATTGCTAATCTTCTCTTTTTGCACCTGAGGAGGGAAGCATGACGTGAGCTACATAGCTCAGTGGCTAATATATTTCTAGCAATCATACTTTATTCCAGCAATGTGAACATTCATCAAATTTCACTCAAATCACATAACACTCAATATGCTTCACACTTGACAATTTAAAGATACAATGCACAGCAATGGCTCGAGGGTTCCATGAAACAAAACGAGGAAACTGAAGTTTGCCCCATGAATAGAATGAGTCCATTTTTTGGAGCTCATATGCCACAAGCGGGTAGCCAGGACAAGACTCTTATCAACGTGCACGTGACAAACAGAATGGCTCTACTTTCGCCTATACAAAAGCATAGAATCATACTCAGAATCATTTTACCAAAATGCTATTATATTATCAAACCTATTCTTTCTATTTATACAAAATGCCATAACTAATTTCAAGGCATAACATTGATCAAAATCATAATTTAATTAATATTATGCTTCTTTCACAGTATAACAAAATCAAATCATCATGTATTTTTCAATAAGTCAAATTCAAACAATTTAACACATATTCACACATAGGCAAGAATTTTTCCAATCACACAATAACTATAAATACATTACCCACCTTGTTCGTTTGCAAAAATCCAAGTCAAGGTTGTCTTTCTCCTTGCTCTTAGGTAGGATTCTCTTGGTTCCCTTAAATCTCTTCCTTTTCTTTTTTCCTTTCTTGAACAACTCCAAAATCTCTTTTGAAGACTAAGAAAAGTTAAACCCTAGCTCAACTCTTTTCTTTTCTCTCAAACAATCAAACCCTCTTTCTCTCTTTTTTTCTCATTTTCTTATTCTCTTCTGCTTATCCTTCCATTCATGTTTTTCTTCTTCATTTATAAGCAAGACAACTCTTATTCTTCCAATTATGCCCTTAATAATTGAGAAATGTCCCATTTGCCCTTCCATTTATGCCTTATGTCTTTTATACTTAAGTGTCTTGCCAAAAGCACCCTAGAATATTCCGACATAACTCTTTTTCTAGAAAGTGTTATCCCCTATCTTAAGTTTCAAATGACAACAAAATCAATCCATTTGGTTCAGTGATTCGAAAGATACACTTCAAATATTTTTAGACAACTCTTGTCCAAATCAGTATATTATGCACAACTTCTATCTGAAATTTAAACATCTAAGAAACTAAATTAGATTTCAACTTCTTCATACCATTTATAGCTACATGTCTCTAGTTTATCTTAAAATAAGAATCATCTTATTCGAAGCTCTACTGATCCATAAATTATCAAAATACTGAAGTATGTTCAGTAAAATATCCAATTCCTACTCTTCCAATCGATACCCTTACTTGATTTAATACATCGTTTTCACATCAATACCAAAATCTATAACCTTTCATGGAGATGTAAAAATAAAAGTGTTAGGAATCTAAGGGTTCAAGAATCACTTCATTTGGAGGTTGGATAGCAAAATTATGGCCAAAAGAGTCAAACAAGATTTGGTCCTCAATCATATTGAACTTGTCTCGAGACAAATAACATAACTCTCACTAGAGATGTTGGATTAAGATAATCTTAGAATGATTTTAAAGAAGACATTGAGATCTACAACCTTGAATAAGGATAAAAAATAGAACAGAAGAAATAAGATGAATAGTAACCCATAACATAGAAGATAGCAAAACATAGAAGAAACGAAAAGCAGAGGAAGCAAAACATAGAAGATGACACATCAGCAAAACAACAAAGAAGACACGTCAGCAAAACACAGAAAAGACACATCAGCAAAATACAGAAGAAGCGAAAGGCAGAAGAAGCAAAAGGCAACCGAAGAAAAAACTAAGAAGAAGCAAAAGACAGACGAAACAAAACTAAGAAGAAGCGAAAGGCAGAAGAAGCAAAACTAAGATGAAGCAAAAGGCAGACGAAGCAAAAACTAAAAAGAAGCAAAAGACAAACGAAGCAAAACTAAGAAGAAGTGAAAGGCAGAAGAAGCAAAAAGGCAAAAGAAGACATGTCAGCAAAACACAAAAGAAGCAAAAGGCAGTAGAAGAAAAAGTCAAAAGAAACAAAACTAAGAAGAACCAAAAGTTAGAAGAAGAAAAACTAAAAAGAAGCAAAACTAAAAAGAAATAAAATACAGATTAAGCAAAACACAAAAGAAGATGACATCATCATAGAAGAAACACAGAAGAAGATGACATCATCACAGAACAAGAAAAAAATAGAAGATACTTCTTCCTTTGCAAGGATCTTAACTTTCAGCTTAGAAATCTAAAAATTCTATACTATATATCGTTGGAAAGCTAAAAGAAAGATCTACAACTTACTAGTAGACACACTTGCCTAAATTTGACCTAGATTAATTCAGTTTTTCCCCAAAATTCAGAATACGTAACTTACATTCATCCAATGTATTGCACCCTCTTCTCAACTTCATGACAAATTAAAGGACTGAAGCGTACTCCGTGCACATTTTCCAAATCAACCGTCCATTTTATTTCACAATCTTTCCTTAACACAAATCATACTAAGATCACCTTTTCTGCTTCATTTACTCCTCATTCTCAACTCCATCTCAAATCAATATCATCCAAAGAAAATATATAGTCCATGCTTAATCATGAACACCAACAACAGAACATACACATATGTACATATTCTTCATCAACTTACTACACAAATTCAACTTAATTTTTTCTTTCATTATACTTTTAACTTTCACCTTAATTCTTCTCATTTCAAAATATCTTATCCACCAGAAACACCAAAGCAGAACATGGACATATCCATATTTCTCATTTATTAGTTCTAGTCTTCTAAGAAAAGTTTGGGGTTCAACAACTCTCCCCCCTTAATGAATTTCATCCTCGAAATTCTTACCCAAGTAATCAACCAAATGGAGGTAACATTGTCTTATGCTTTCCTTAGTCTCCTTAGTAACTTTTTTCACTTGAATAATTTCTTTCAAATGATCATATTCAAAAGACTCAATCTATCTTTCAATCACTCATTTAATCATTCACTTTCTTAACGAGTTTCTCATTAGGTTTCGGATTACTCACACTTTTTCCAATTCTTGTGTCGATAACATCAATATCAGATCATGTTGATATCTCTTATGTCCCTCTCACTTTACTCCATACCTTTGGTATTGGTCCACTAATTCCTTTATCTCTTTATTAGGTATACATATTTCTCCTTTTCGATCACGAAGCCTCATCTTCCAATTTAAACTCAAAATTCAGATCCATTTGCAAGTCCTTAATAAGATTCTCAATTCTTGAGTCCTTAATTTGGGATAAACCAAGCCCCGCATTCTATGCTTCTTTTTACTCTAGTTTTGATAATCCTCAATATCGATTTTCTGCTTAGGGTATCTGATATAACACGTAGCCTTACTTGGAATTTCTCACTTGTACAATCAATGTCTTTCGATATTTATATCAATCTTCTCAGTCTCATATTCAATTCTCTCAATTTAGTGATTGCCTCAAACTTTTATGATCTGTACTTGTATATATACATCTCAGATATTCCTTTACATATATTGCCTTCAAACATAAAAACAATCACTACTATAGTAGCTCTGAATCATGTATCAAATAATCAACTCATAAGACTTTACTCTTCTCCATACATATGAAATCACTTTATCCTGCTTCATTGGATTCATCCAAATCTCTTATATAATATCATTGCATACTATATAATCTCCAAATCCATATGATATAATTAATATCAGTATAATTCCTCAAAATTTTCTTTACTTTCATTACTCATACGCTTTACACATTTTTCTTCAAGCATTCTACCATTCTTCTCAAATTTTCAAATATCTTTAATACATCATTAAATTTTGCTTGGACCACTCAAATCTTCAATAACATGGTACTATCGGGGCAATTATTAACTCAAAAAATTTATTATCAAACTCTTATGCCCATCATTAGCTCTCCTAATTCCTTAAATAACTAATTCCTCATTGAGATAACACATTCTCGTGTTATTTTCAATTTCTCAATTAACTCACCTTTCTTAAATGATCTTCTCCATTCTTTAGATTTCCTCGTATTTCACGTTGACTTATTCTAATGTTGTTCTTTCATATTAGTTTCTCCTCACATTTCAATTTATTTGTAACTTAACTTCCTGCTTTGGTAACACATTCATTAAAATCTAATTTACATCGCCTTCGTATATTCTCATTGAATATAATGTGGATCTAAGTTCTCCTCACATTAGCAATAGTGTTATCTCAATTTCCTAAAATCCACTTTTGTAGTTGGATACTTTTCATAAAAAATACATACATTCTCAGTGGCATGCTCTACGTCTTATGCTTGAGTGTCCACTAGGATATAATTCCAATATTCACTTCTAATTTATTACATATTCATTCATTCCTCGAAACAGAACATTTAATTCACCCAATATGATTTGATAAAACATCTCTATCTCAAACGACTTCTTACCTCAATCATCTACACTATTTCCATAATCTTTATCAATCAACTATGTTCATCAATGATGTTTCAACCATTCTTAACACCTTGATAAGATCAATTTCAACTGTTCATGACATTTCTATAATTTCAATCTCTGTCACACTTTACATTATCAAAATATAAATAAGAGGCATATTCTTCTACTCCTATACCATATCCAAATATAAATCTCATATGTACTCAATCATATTATTCACTAATTTAACCACATTATTAGCTGAGTGCTCTTAATAACTGGTCGACAAACTCTTGAGGACTTCTCAATATATCACTGTCATTTATTCTCTTTCCATACATACATTCTTAATCAATTTAGGTGCATAAACGTGTAGCCATCTCAAAATTCAAATCTCAACTTCACTAATACAATCTTATACTTGATCATAAATTCCATGTTCAACCCTTCCATTCCACTTGGCTTGTACATCTTAAATCTTGTCATTTTTCACCCTGTCTCTATCTCTTCTTCAGTCAATTCATGGAATTATTTTCACATCCGTATCAATTCAAGTACATATCCTCATAAAATTCTATTACTTTATTCGCTAACACAACCACAGATACTACATCTATATCTAACATATCGGACTATGGCATATTTCTTACTTCTAAATATCCACAACTTTCCACATCCTACACTCTAACCAAATACCATTCTTCTCATCATTTCTACTACTTTAAACTCTTAGTAGAAGTTCATACATGCAACTCATATGGTTGCAATTACTGAGATTATATACTCATCAGTACCCTTCTGAAATGGTGAGGATTCAGATGCAGCAGATCCTTGCAAAACTTCTCGTATTCTTTTACAAGGTGGCATTTTCTCCTTTGATAAGACACCATCTTTCAGCTTATTTTCATTTTAATCTTATTTCCTACATGTATGCATGATGTGCATGTCACTTAATGCAACACATTACAACAATAAATCACATAGTACACAATTCATCCTATAATGCATTCTAAGCTTCGGAGAAAGCCTAAGCTCTAATACCGAACAATGCTGGACCCTGCTTCCGGAGCCAAGCATTCAGAGACAATTGACGGTCAAAACTCATTGTACATTTTTTTTACAAATAACGTATATGTAAAAAATGGATAATCAAATTGGCCTGATTTATTTAAAACAATTTTTGTCACAAAGATGCAAACGTTATTGAATACATCATAGTTTTAGTAATTATTTGGGCCCATCACAGAACACAAAGCTTGTCATTAAAACATCTTTACATTTCAAAAACCACCCCTTTTTGACTTAATACAAATACAACATACAAAAATACACATGATACAATTGAATGCTTATACTTAAAATGATTCTAAATTAAAAAATTTCCTTAACTAACTTCGTTACAAAAGTCTTAAACAATCTTGGAGTTTTAATGCCTTACAAAGATCATTAATCTTCTCTTTCTATACCTGAGGAGGGAAGAGTGGGGTGAGCTACACAACTCAGTAGCTAATATATTTATAGCCATTGGCAATTGACAAAAAATAAGCATATATATATATATATATATGTAGCGATTCTAGTATTCATACTTTATTCGAGCAATGTGAACATTCATCAAATTTCACTTAAATCATATAACACTCAATATGCTTCATACTTGACAATTTAAAGATGCAATGTACAACAATGGCTCGAGGGTTCCATGAAACAGATTGAGGAAACCAAAGTTTACCCCATGAATAGAATGAGTCCATTTTTTGGAGCTCATATGCCACAAGTGGGCAGCCGGGAGAAAGCTCCTGTCAACGTACACGTGACGAACAAAATGGTTCCACTCTCACCCATATAAAAACACATAATCATGCTCAGAATCATTTTACCAAAATGCTTTTATGTTATCAAACATTTTCTTTCTATTTATACAAAATGCTATGACTAATTTCAAGGCATAACATTGATCAAAATCACAATTTAATTATATCAAAATATCATCCTTCTTTCACGGTATAACAAAATCAAATCATCATATATTTTTCAACAAGTCAAATTCAAAAAATTTAACACATATTCACACATAGGCAAGAATTTTCCCAATCACACAATAACTGTAAATACATTACCCAACTAGTTCGCTTCAAAAAATCAAAGTCAAGGTTGTCTTTCTCCTTGCTCTTGGGTAGGATTCTCTTGGTTGCCTTGATTCTTCAAAAATTGAAAAGATCTTTAACTCAAAGGGAAGCTCTTCTCTTCCTCTTCCTTTTTCCTTTCTTGAACAACTCCAAAATCTCTTTTAAAGACTAAGAAAAGTTAAACCCTAGCTCAACTCTCTTCTTTTCTCTCAAACAATCAAACTCTCTTTCTCTTTCTTTCTCATTTTGTTATTCTCTTCTGCTTATCCTTCCATTCACGTTTTTCTTCTTCATTTATAAACAAGACAACACTTCTTCTTACAATTATGCCATTAACGATTGAGAAATGTCCCATTTGCCCTTCCATTTATACTTTATGTCTTTATATTTTTAGTGTCTTGCCAAAAGTACCCTTGAATATTTTGACATAACTCTTTCTTCTAGAAAGTGTTCTCCCTTGTCTTAAGTTTCCAATGACACCAAAATCAATCCATTTGGTTCAGTGATTCGAAAGATACACTACAAACATTTTTGGACTGTTCTTGTCTAAATCAGTATACTATGCACAAATTCTATTCGAAATTTAAACATCTTAGAAACTGAATTAGATTTCAACTTCTTCATACCATTTGTAGCTCCATGTCTCTAGTTTATCTTGAAACAAAAATTATCTTATTCAGAGCTTCACTGATCCAAATTCTATAACCTTTCATCGAGATGTAAAAAGAAAAGTGTTAGGAATCTAAGGGTTCAAGAATCACTTGATTTGGAGGTAAGATAGCAAAATTATAGCCAAAAGAGTCAAACAAGATTTGGTCCTCAATCATATTGAACTTGTCTCGGGAAAAATAGCATAACTCTCACTAGAGATGTTGGATTAAGATACTCATAGAATGATTTTAAAGATAACTTTGAGATCTACAACCTTGAATAAGAAATTGAGGTCAGATTTTATCATATAAAGGGTCAACATGGATCAGACGATAGGATTAGACGAAGTTAAAGGAAAAAGCAAATGAATGAAAAAAGATAGAAGAAGTGGGGAAATTGCTATAACTTTCCCTCGAATATCGCATTAAGATGTTCTATAGATGACTCAAAAGAGGACTTCAAGAGTTACAACTTTCATGAAGACCTAGAAGACAAATTTCATCTTCTGAAGGATAAAAAATGGAACAGAAGATATAAGATGAATAGTAACCCAGAAGAAATTTATGAACAGTAACACAGAAGATAACAAGACAAAAAAAAAGTAGAGGGAGCAAAACACAGAAGATGACACGTCAGCAAAACACAGAAGAAGACACATCAGCAAAACAATGAAGAAGACATGTCAGCAAAATACAGAAGAAGCGAAAGGTAGAAGAAGCAAAAGTCAGAAGAAGCAAAACTAAGAAGAAACAAAACTAAGAAGAAGCAAAAGGTAAATGAAGCAAAAATAAGAAGAAAAAAAAAAGACAAAAGAAGACACGTTAGCAAAACACAGAAGAAGCGAAAGGCAGAAGAAGCAAAGCTAAGAAGAAGCAAAAGGAAGACGAACCAAAAACTAAGAAGAAGCAAAAGGCAAACATGAAGAAAAACTAAGAAGAAGCGAAAGGCAAAAGAAGCAAAAGGCAGAAGAAGAAATGTAAGCAAAACACAGAGAAGACACATCAGCAAAACACAAAAGAAGACACGACAGCAAAACACAGAAGAGGCGAAAAGCAGAAGAAGTAAAAGTCAAAAGAAGCAAAAATAAAAAGAAGCAAAATTAAGAGAAGTAAAACTAAGAAGAAACAAAACATAGACGAAACAAAACACAGAAGAAGGTGACATCATCATAGAAGAAACACATAATAAGATTACATCATCACAGAAGAAGCAAAAGACAAAAGATACTTCTTCCTTTACAAGGACCCTAACATTGAGCTTAGAAATCCAAAAATTCTATACTATATATGTTGGATCGGAAAAAAAAAATATGTTTTGTTTGGAAAAATGGTAGATTTCAAAACTTTTAAGAAATCATTACTTGCAGCGGAAGCAACAAATCCAAATCAACATGCCAATCCATACATGATATGGTATAAGGATAATAAAATATAAACAAGATCAAGAGTATTACCAACTCCTTCGCTACAGCTTTAAATCCTCGCTGCGCTATCCTCTCCTTCTTCGTGTATCCAAATCCTTTTCCCTTGACTCTTTTCCTTTAGCAATCTACTTTCTCTTTGTTGTAGTATCCTCAACCAATTAGATTTACCACCTGTTCTTCAAGGACAATTAGGTTAACAAAATCCTTTGGTGGGAAAGGAAAAGAAATGTTTAGAGGAGATTTTCTAAGAAGAAGAAGAAGCAAAATTGAAACTCTTTCAATTGGTATTTTTCGATTCTCTCTTTCATGAAAGGAGAGAAGGTGTAAATGAAACATCCCACCCTCGACGTGAAGGGTAAAATAGTAATTTGGTCAAGGATGAGAGTGATTAGGAATGATTTGGCATTTTTATGCATACTGGTATTTGTGAACAGTGAATTTTTGCACATGGAAAATAACTGTACATGCATTCATGGCATTCCCGGTATTGGGCCTAAACGGAATTTTATTGCGAATAATGTATGAAAAATTTATCAGAGTGATCCATTGTGTGTTTTACATTTTAAGGGAATTTTAGAAATTTTTTAGACATTTCCGGAGAAAATTCCCGGATCGGAAAAAATCGCCATGTGGCGAACCGGTTGGTTTTTAGTACCGTAATTTTTCTGTTAAATGGGCTTGGGATATTAGGTTTAATATTTTGGAATTTTCCGTGGGACCCTTTGAAAATGTATTAAAGATGTAATTTTAATATAAGGATTAAATGATTAAAGCTATTATTTGAATTTTTGTCTTTATTCCTTTAATTTGGACATGTGTCATGGTGACACATCCCCATTTCATTAAATACTTGCTTTTGATTCTCGATTTTTCTTATTTAAACACATGAAAGATGACTTTCTTCCTTATTTTCCTTAGCCAACCGAAATCTCCTCTTCTCCTTCTTTGGTTTCTTCTTTCGTTAGTTGCTCCTCCTTGCACCTAAAACTAAGGCTCTTCTTTGTTATTTGCTTGCTTCCCCTTGTGTGTTGACAACAAAAAATATCCACCTTAAGCCTTGTGTATGTAAGGGTCGTATGAGGTAGAGAATTGGAATAGTTTGAAGTAATTGAAGAAGTGAAGAGTTAAAGCTTTAATTAGGTAAGGATTTAATTATGTTCTTTTCTTAGTAGTTTGATGCATTAATTGGGAACTATCGTTTATTAATCATGATTTATGATGCTTTAATGTTATGAAATTTATAGCTTGAATTGTTGGGTAAGGTTATGTTGAGTATGATTTGATAAGGTGAGCATGAATGATGTGGTTTAGAAGTGTTTTAGCTTGATTTTGGATTGATTCTTGATGATTATTCTTGCATGGAAGTGAAGAGTTTAGTGCTTCCAAATTGTGACTATTGGCCTAGGTGAATGTATGAATGATCTAGTGACTGATTTCTTGTCCATTTGGATGCTTAGTGATGTGTTATTGGTATTGGAAGTGATAGGATCTAAGGTTAGTACCAAAGCTGGAAAATTGGTTTTGTACTGATTACACTGTTTTGATCATAACTAATGGTGTGGTTGTGTAAATAAGGTACGGTTTATGCCAAATGAAGCTTTAGTGCATTGGCTACAATTTTGTGTGAAATAGGTGTTGTCCAATTGTAGCTCTAAGAGGTTGAATTTTGGCTTGGAAAATCAGAGACATGGGTGTGTGAATAAAGATCTTGATTGATGACCTAATTGTTTTGATGACTTTTTTAGATTAATTTAGAAGGAATTGGTGAAAATGGTCCGAATGAAAGTTGAAGCCTATCTGGTTAGCTTTCCATTGCCACTTATTTTGCAATTTTTTTATATGTATACTTTGAGTTATGACCTGCGAATGTTGGTTGTTTATGTGCATTATGTTGGAACCTAGCCATAAGTGTAGGTTTTATGAGTATTCTGATTTGAAGCAAATTTAGAGATTTCTATTAATTGAATTGGCTTATGTGATCTTGTGAAAGGTTGTAGAGGAATTAATTATCTTGAAAATGGTATATAGCATGGTATTTTTGGATATCATATTTGGGAGTAATGAATTTGCAAAATAACTTAATCTGAATTAGGTTATTGACTGTTGATTAAGGAAGTAACTTACATGACAGTTTTGAGCTTGTTAATGATGGAATTGGATTCTGAGTTCTTTATGAAAATTGAAGTATGAGATCTTATCTTTCCAGTGATATAAAGTAGTGATTTTTTTGACATTTTTGCAAGGAGCTATGCTGTTTTAAAATTTGTTGTCCAGATTGGGGAGTTTCAGTGGCCAGATTCTTTGTTGAATTGTTTGACCCAGTTACCAAGTGAATCTGATTTTAGGTTGTTCATGAACGTTGTAGAAAACATTGTGATTTTTCTGTTCACATTTATTGTGTAATTTTTGACTAAGGAAATGAGAAGTTATTGAATTTACAAAATCCTGGACTGTTTTGAGAGGCATTGACTGGGCAGTAACTTCGATTGCATTTTTCATACCCTTGGAGCTGAAATTGGCTTTTGTGTCCTTCATAAAACTTGTAGAGCTCTCTTTTTTCTATGAAATAGACACCAATTTTGTCCAAATTGGAGTTCGGAGTAGGGAGTTATGACCTAGACAAGTTGGCATGTCGGAGGCAATTGTTTTAGATCTGTCATTTTAATAGGGCTAGTTGACTAGGATTCTTAGACCAGTCCACTACAACCTGCACTAGTCGACTAGGACATGTATTTTTCCTGCACTAGTTGACTACAACCTCTGACTAGTCGACTAGGATGTGTATTTTTCCTTCTTTTGCTCATAACTTTTCCGTTCGACATCCGATTGACTTGATTCTTGAGGCATCGGATTCGTGAAATGTTAAATTTCATTTTATGAAAAATTGGGAATTTTTGGACGGAAAATTGACGTGGGTCCGGGTAATGATTCTTTGGTCACTGTTTTATTTATTTTTGGACCTATAAGGCCCGAATTGAGTAATTTCGGTGCCGTTAGATTTCTAATTTTTAGACTAAATTTTTGTGATGGAAAATTTTGGATTAGGGCCGGGAATACCATGAACATGCATTGTGCACCTTCTAATTGCTACATATGCAACATTAAAAAGTTTTGACTGAGCAATTGGTAATATTTATATTCTGTAACTGTTATAGAGGCACTTTTGGAGCGCCGATCCACCGATGTCACTAAGACTTCCAGGTATTAGCTCGAAAGTACAGGTGAGTAACCTAGATGGTTCATTCAATGATTATATGTTCAATGTGGGGAAATAATGGAGGGATTAGGATTGTATTTGTTTATGACTGGGTTCCGGATAGGTGGTCCGATGAATTGGGAGAACTGCCATAAAAGTGCATCTGGTTGTGATTCTGCGAGCTAAATTGCTCCTACTGTGTGAAATTGTGATACATGAATGGATTGTACAGTTACTACTTAATTGTGATGTGATCAATTGTGACTGGTAGAATTGTGCGATATGAACGTGAATTGTTTGCTATTACTGTGATACTGTGATTAATTGCTTGAAGTGTTCTGGATGTGCACATTATGCATTGCTTGCTACACTGTGCTTCATTTGTTGCCTCTATTGGGGCAGACGGTTTGATATGGACTGTTAATTGGGCATATGCATTTCATATACAAATGCATAACCGAATAATAACAACAGTTGTGACCAGAGTCGCCATCGACATCGACATCAAAAGAGCCTCGAGCTTGAAGGAGTTAGTGCATACCCGAGGGCTCTCCTACTCCCTGACGCGCTTCATCGTACATTGTTCATTGTTTATGCACTCGGTCACAACATCGTAATCAATGGGTGTCACATGTGCATTGCATACATACTTGTTGAATATCGAAATGGGAACAAGGCCGTAATGCCTTCCAAAATTGTGAATTGCTTGTGTGTTTGCATGAATTGGGCAAACCATCGATGATGGTTCTCACTGAGTTCGCAAAACTCACCCAAAATTTGCATCTATTTTTCAGGTCTTGAAGAGTACCTCGTTTGACACGGGAGTATGTCTACCGTATGCAAGGGACAGATAGAGGTCGGGATCAGTTTGCGTCTGCATTAGTGTCTCATTAATTATATTCTGAAATCTTTGTAAAAGAATGCTCTGTATTTATAGTGAGCCCAATTTGGTTATGGGTTTTTATTCATTAAATGGCTTTTGTAAATTATTGTTGAATGATTGTAATAACTGAAAATGTTTATTTATGAACGTGGGCTCAGATTGTTTACTGTCTATTCCGAGCACATGAGTGTAATGAAAGAAAAAAAATTCATACTGAGTTTCGACTGGCTGATGTAGCACGTCACCCTCGCGGGGCACGAACTCGGATATCATCAACGATGTCGGGTTCGGGTCACGCAGGAGTGGGGTGTTACATTTAGGTGGTATCAGAGCCCCGAAGTATGAATTTATCTGGGCACAGTCTGAAATATAGGTTAAGTTGCATGCATTTGAGTCGTGTCATTGCAGACCATGGTAACTGATCCCTAGTCTGAGTCACACGAGTATAAATCCTACGTGTGAACTTGTGTTAAGTGATTAAGTGTGAGAAAAGTGAGAATGTATCAGAATGTGAGCCCATTAACGTGTATGAGCAATTAGGAATGGGAAAAAGAAAAAAATGGATAAGGATAGCTATAGTGTGCTGTGGTTATGAACCTTCGATTGTGATATAAGTATGACTACGTTGGCATGGGTTGATTGAGGAAAGAAATGATATCAAAATGAATCAGGGGATTCAAAGTGGTAATATTACGGTGAAAGAAAACAAAAAGTTCTATAGTTTGGAGAGGTCCACTGTGGATATGAGAAACATATCGGGTAAAGTATGTCTATGTGAGATTCAAAGTTCGAGATGATGAGGTAATGAAAGTGTTTACTTGTATATGCGACGAAATGGGAACAATTGGAAATGAGCAAAAAGTATATGGTCCGATCAGGCAGATATGGATTCACTACATTTGTGTTAGTGGATATCATAGATGATAATAGCGAGATTGTAATGATATCAATATTGTACTGTAACGGTCTACTTTTAAACAAAAGAGCGAAGTGATTCTAAGGTTAGGAAGAAGTAGAAATGGTGAGACGAAAGTGTAAAGATGAACTGAAATGGACTCGTGAAACGGTTATGATCATGAGCGCATGAGTTTGGGACCAAAATGGTTATGCAAATATTGTGTTAAGAGTTTGTGAATCATTATAAGGGGATAGTAGGGGAAAAAGGAAGACTGGAAATTTCTACTGATAGTGTATCGGAAAATTCTGGATTGATTGAATATATGTATATGGAAACAGAAATGGTAAATGGATGAGTAAACAGATAGAGATGCATTGTATCTGTATTCATGAACGAATATTTCGTCGTGCTTTGGGTGATGTGTTCCCGAATGTACTATCAAGGTGAATACCCTATCATGGATTGGTTGAGGAATTAAAGAGATAAGTAGTAAGAATGAGATGACAGTGTATAAGTCAAGTTGATATGACCTTAAAAAGGCCAAGCTTGCATGTAAATGAGATGGGACTAAAACTATGTGAAAAGAAGTACAATGACAGGTGGGAAAGGAAACAATGATAGTGATAGTGAAATAAGGACAACGATAATGAAACAATGATAGTGGTATATGAAATGAGTTGTCGAGTTAAGGGCAATTCACCTTTGTGAGTTTACCTTGGATAGTGAAACAATTGAGCTTATGTGTGGAAATAATAGAGGAAACGATCGGTGATTTATTGATTAAGTGCTAATCATAGTTCCTATAGTATAAGGGTCATAATTTATAGTGCTTGTTCGGGAGGAAATTAAAAATTCAAATGATGTAACATATGTGAAGAATTCAAAGAAAGAAGAAAGACACGATTATGAAATAATTCCTCTATTTAAGGATTGGCACAAACGGAAAAGAGTTTTGTAGAATCCTTAGTAGTAGAAGCTACTAATTGGTCCCCGGATGAGATGAAATGATTTTTCTGATGTATATACCAAGTGGAAGTGTCAAAGAAATTGTTTAATACCTCACGGAAGTGCAAAGGATATTCTGATCATTCGAGTTATGCATTCAAGTTATGGCATAAACTTGGAGACAACGAGTATAGTTGAAATTGATCCTTGCGAGATACTACGAACGATTAAACGATTAAAAAGCAATTATGGAAAATAGTTGGTTGATGAGAATTTCGTGAACTGCATCGGCGATTGTAGCAAGAAATTGAGTTAAGATGAACAGACGATTCAATTTAATAGCGGTCTTGATAGGATCAAATCGAAAATAAGTATGTACTAAATCAAAAGTGAAATGGAGTCATGTTCGAGAGGAGATTTAGGCATAAAAAATGGAATATACTACTGAGGTTATATGCATTGTGTGTACAGTAATGTAGAGGATTCAACTACGTGAGTGGATTTATTGCAATGTGAAGAAAATCGATCTCCATAAGATTTGATGCAAAGGGAGATCTAAATTGAAGCTAAGAAAAATAATACCAACCCACAAAGTGAAATACTCAATGAAATGGAATGTATGGAGGTACTAGTATGAATGAATAGGCATTGGCATACGTCGATGTGACTAAAAGGAAATTAAATGAAAAGAGAAATAGAGACAAGAAGTCCTAAGGGGGAGACTGAAAATGACGTGAGGTAATGCCACCTTCATTAAGGGATCGCAAATAAAGCAATTGTAAACCCAATGAAAACAAAATCGAGTGATGTCTGTTGAAGTTAGCAATACCCCAATGGAGATTTATGCATGGTAAATAAATGGTATCAATTGGAGACTATGATCATAAATGAGATGAATCATGGAGAAATTTGACACTGATGAGAAGCATATCCTTTGGAGATTGGGCAGTGTATACTGAAGTTTCACTAAGTGGTATTAGTGCTATGATAGAAATTGTTTGAAGCTTTAGAGACCTTAGATATGCTAAGGCATTCCTATAATGCATAAAGTGTGTAATTACGAGAACATTATGGAGTTTGAAAGGCATGCACAAATCAATAATATACTGGTAAAGGTAGAGTGTAGTCTAAAAATAGTGAACAGACAATACTGAAGTAAACGGAACGAATGTAGATATTGGGTTTCCAAATCTAGGACAATAAAGAATGTAAAATGTCAAGCAGAAGATGGGGTAAACTGAGATGTTACTAGTTTATTGAAGGTTTAGATTCAGCTCTACTGGAAAGAGGTAAGAGAGTTTAAGAGGTCAGGAGTCAAAATGGTGAGTCCCATAATGAATCTGATCTTTCGAGTGACATCGGAAGAATGATATTTGGTGATTTAACGAAGAAGTATGTGTACCTGAAAAAAGTGATTTGAGCAAAGGAATTGTTAGAAAAGCGTAAGTAATGATCGAAGCTAGACATCCTAGTAGCAATACGCTAAAAGTGTATTTTAGCTACGAAGGATATAGAACTCTGTGATCATATGTTCAAATTTCCTACAGTGGGGAGTGCTTAAAGGTTTTGGAATTCATAGGAATATGAGCTTGGTATATAGCTCTGAGTGACTAGAGGTATAACGATGGTGATCACAATAAGGGATGGTACATTTTTGCATTAAACTAAAAAGTGCCTAATAATAGTCAAAGATCAAAATCTATTCGAGATACTGGTGATGAGTGAGACGAAGGAAAGTGACTGAGGAAAACTGAATGGGTTAGATGAAGTGGAACCGGATCGGACAAATGAAATATAGTAAAATGCATATACGAATGAAGTGCGTGAACACTAAAGAACAGTGAATTGTCAAAGGAGAGATGAATCGGAGCTAAGAGTCAATGAGATATATAGGCTAAATGGGTTAGGTGAATTAACACTAGTTATAGAAAAATAGACATAGGTGTCACTGTGTTAGTACCAAAGGAAAGGGGAGTGGCAAAGACAAGATGAATGGTTTTATTGTAAGTATCACTTTGGTAAGGTGTACTCATAACTGGTAAAAAGGGTATCAATGGAGCATGAATTAGGCTGCATGTTACTGGTGAAAAAGGCTTGATAAAACGTGATAAGTGCATAGGGTCGGAAATAATGATCTACTCTGAAATAAACTGAGATAATTGAGATAGCCAAATATGTGACTGAACGACTCATTAAGTCTATTTATTGTGATATTTCAGAAAATGAGTCATTGATTGATGAAGTGTATGTGACATGTAGGGACATATGACCACTGATCAGTGTCTACCATATGGAACCATCAACTGAAAATTTCGTGGACGAAATTTTTATTTGAAGGGGGGAGTTGTAACATCCCACCCCCGACGGGAAGGGTAAAATAGTAATTTGGTCAGGGATGAGAGTGATTAGGACTGATTTGGCATTTTCATGCATACTGGTATTTGTGAACAGTGAATTTTTGTACATGAAAAATAACTATACATGCATTCATGACATTCCCGGTATTAGGCCTAAACGGAATTTTATTGTGAATAATGTGGATATTATGTTTGAAAAATTTATTGGAGTGATTCATTGTGTGTTTTACATTTTAAGAGAATCTTAGAAATTTTTCTGGACTTTTCCAGAGAAAATTCTCATACCGGAAAAAATCGCCAAGTGGCGAACCGGTTGGTTTTCAGTACCGTAATTTTTTTGTTGAATGGGATTGGGCTATGGGGTTTAATATTTTGGAATTGTCCATGGGACCCTTTGAAAATGTATTAAAGATGTAATTTTAATATTAGGATTAAATGATTAAAGTTATTATTTGAATTTTTGTCTTTATTTCTTTAATTTGGACATGTGTCATGGTGACACATCCCCATTTCATTAAATATTTGCTTGTGATTCTCGATTCTTCTTATTTAAACACATGAAAGATGACTTTCTTCCTTATTTTCCTTAGCCAACCGAAATCTCCTCTTCTCCTTCTTTGGTTTCTTCTTTCGTTAGTTGCTCCTCCTTGCACCTAAAACTAAGGCTCTTCTTTGTTATTTGCTTGCTTCCCCTTGTGTGTTGACAAGGAAAAATATCCAACTTAAGCCTTGTGTAAGTGAGGGTCGTATGAGGTAGAGAATTGGAATAGTTTGAAGTAATTGAAGAAGTGAAGAGTTAAAGCTTTAATTAGGTAAGGATTTAATTATGTTCTTTTCTTAGTAGTTTGATGCATTAATTGGGAACTATTTTTTATTAATCATGATTTATGATGCTTTAATGTTATGAAATTTATAGCTTGAATTGTTGGGTAAGGTTATGTTGAGTATGATTTGATAAGGTGAGCATGAATGAAGTGGTTTAGAAGTGTTTTAGCTTGATTTTGGATTGATTCTTGATGATTATTCTTGCATGGAAGTGAAGAGTTTAGTGCTTCCAAATTGTGACTATTGGCCTAGGTGAATGTATGAATGATCTAGTGACTGATTTCTTGTCCATTTGGATGCTTAGTGATGTGTTATTGGTATTGGAAGTGATAGGATCTAAGGTTAGTACCAAAGCTGGAAAATTGGTTTTGTACTGATTACACTGTTTTGATCATAACTAATGGTGTGGTTGTGCAAATAAGGTACGGTTTATTCCAAATGAAGCTTTAGTGCATTGGCTACAATTTTGTGTGAAATAGGTGTTGTCCAATTGTAGCTCTAAGAGGTTGAATTTTGGCTTGGAAAATCAGAGACATGAGCTGTGTGAACAGTACCCGGATTGATGACCTAATTGTTTTGATGACTTTTCTAGATTAATTTACAAGGAATTGGTGAAAATGGTCTGAATGAAAGTTGAAGCCTATCTGGTTAGCTTTCCATTGCCACTTATTTTGCAATTTTTCTATATGTATACTTTGAGTTATGACCTGCGAATGTTGGTTGTTTATGTGCATTATGTTGGAACCTAGCCATAAGTGTAGGTTTTATGAGTATTCTGATTTGAAGCAAATTTAGAGATTTCTGTGAATTGAATTGGCTTATGTGATCTTCTGAAAGGTTGTAGAGGAAGTAATTATCTTGAAAATGGTATATAGCATGGTATTTTTGGATATCATATTTGGGAGTAATGAATTTGCAAAATAACTTAATCTGAATTAGGTTATTGACTGTTGATTAAGGCAGTAACTTACATGACAGTTTTGAGCTTGTTAATGATGGAATTGGATTCTGAGTCCTTTATGAAAATTGAAGTATGAGATCTTATCTTTCCAGTGATGTAAAGTAGTGATTTTTTTGACATTTGTGCAAGGAGCTATGTTGTTTTAAAATTTGCTGTCCAGATTGGGGAGTTTCAGTGGCCAGATTCTTTGTTGAATTGTTTGACCCAGTTACCAAGTGAATCTGATTTTAGGTTGTTCATGAACGTTGTAAAAAACATTGTGATTTTTCTGTGCACATTTATTGTGTAATTTTTGACTAAGGAAATGAGAAGTTATTGAATTTACAAAATCCTGGACTGTTTTGAGAGGCATTGACTGGGCAGTAACTTCGATTGCATTTTTCATACCCTTGGAGCTGAAATTGGCTTTTGTTTCCTTCATAAAACTTGTAGAGCTCTCTTTTTTCTATGAAATAGACACCAATTTTGTCCAAATTAGAGTTTGGAGTAGGGAGTTATGACCTAGACAAGTTGGCATGTCGGAGGCAATTGTTTCAGATCTGTCATTTTAATAGGGCTAGTCGACTAGGATTCTTAGACCAGTCGACTACAACCTGCACTAGTTGACTAGGACATGTATTTTTCCTGCACTAGTCGACTACAACCTCTGACTAGTCGACTAGAATGTGTATTTTTCCTTCTTTTGCTCATAACTTTTCCGTTCGACATCTGATTGACTTGATTCTTGAGGCATCGGATTCGTGAAATGTTAAATTTCATTTTATGAGAAATTGGGAATTTTTGGACGGGAAATTGACGTGGGTCCGGGTAATGATTCTTTGGTCACTGTTTTATTTATTTTGGACATGTGTCATGGTGACACATCCCCATTTCATTAAATACTTGCTTTTGATTCTCGATTCTTCTTATTTAAACACATGAAAGATGACTTTCTTCCTTATTTTCCTTAGCCAACCGAAATCTCCTCTTCTCCTTCTTTGGTTTCTTCTTTCGTTAGTTACTCCTCCTTGCACCTAAAACTAAGGCTCTTCTTTGTTATTTGCTTGCTTCCCCTTGTGTGTTGACAAGAAAAAATATCCACCTTAAGGCTTGTGTATGTGAGGGTCGTATGAGGTAGAGAATTGGAATAGTTTGAAGTAATTGAAGAAGTGAAGAGTTAAAGCTTTAATTAGGTAAGGATTTAATTATGTTCTTTTCTTAGTAATTTGATGCATTAATTGGGAACTATTGTTTATTAATCATGATTTATGATGCTTTAATGTTCTGAAATTTATAGCTTGAATTGTTGGTTAAGGTTATGTTGAGTATGATTTGATAAGGTGAGCATGAATGATGTGGTTTAGAAGTGTTTTAGCTTGATTTTGGATTGATTCTTGATGATTATTCTTGCATGAAAATGAAGAGTTTAGTGCTGCCAAATTGTGACTATTGGCCTAGGTAAATGTATGAATGATCTAGTGACTGATTTCTTGTCCATTTGGATGCTTAGTGATGTTTTATTGGTATTGGAAGTGATAGGATCTAAGGTTAGTACCAAAGCTGGAAATTTGGTTTTGTACTGATTTCACTGTTTTGATCATAACTAATGGTGTGGTTGTGCAAATGAGGTTTGGTTTGTGCCGAATGAAACTTTAGTTGATTGGCTACAATTTGGTGTGAAATAAGTGTTGTCTAATTGTAGCTCTAAGAGGTTGAATTTTGGCTTGGAAAATCAGAGACATGGGCTGCGTGAACAGTACATGGATTGATGACCTAATTGTTTTGATGACTTTTCTAGATTAATTTAAAAGGGATTGGTGAAAATGGTCTGAATGAAAGTTGAAGCCTATCTGGTTAGCTTTCCATTTCCACTGATTTTGCAATTTTTCGATATGTATACTGTGAGTTATGACCTGTGAATGTTGGCTGTTTATGTGCATTATGTAGGTTTTATGAGTATTCTGATTGGAAGCAAATTTAGAGATTTCTGTGAATTGAATTGGCTTATGTGATCTTCTGAAAGGTTGTAGAGGAAGTAATTATCTTGAAAATGGTATATAGCATTCTATTTTTGGATGTCAAATTTGGGAGTAATGAATTTGTAAAAAACTGAATATGAATTAGGTTATTGACTGCTGATTAATGCAGTCACTTACATGATAGTTTTGAGCTTGTTAGTGATGGAATTGGATTCTGAGTCCTTTATAAAAATTGAAATATGAGATCGTATCTTTCCATTGATATAAGGTAGTGATTTTTTTGACATTTGTGCAAGGAGCTATGCTGTTTTAAAATTTGCTGTCTAGATTGGGGAATTTCAGTGGCCAGATTCTTTGTTGAATTGTTTGACCCAGTTAGCAAGTGAATCTGATTTCAGGTTGTTCATGAAAGTTTTAGAAAACATTGTGATTTTTCTGTGCACATTTATTGTGTAATTTTTTACTAAGGAAATGGGAAGTTATTGAATTTACAAAATCCTGCACTGTTTTGAGAGGCATTGACTGGGCAGTAACTTTGATTGCATTTTTCACACCCTTAGAGGTGTAATTGGCTTTTGTGTCCTTCATAAAACTTGTAGAGCTCTCTTTTTGCTATGAAATAGATACCAATTTTTTCCAAATTGGAGTTCGGAGTAGGGAGTTATGACCTAGACAAGTTGGCATGTCGGAGGTAATTGTTTCAGATCTGTCATTTTAATAGGGCTAGTCGACTAGGATTCTTAGACAAGTCGACTACAACTTACACTAGTCGACTAGGACATGTATTTTTCCTTCACTAGTCGACTAGGATGTGTATTTTTCCTTCTTTTGCTCATAACTTTTCCGTCTGACATCCGATTGACCTGATTCTTGCGGCATCGGATTTGTGAAATGTTAAATTTCATTTTATAAGAAATTGGGAATTTTTGGACGGAAAATTGACGTGGGTTCGGGTAATGATTCTTTGGTCACTGTTTTATTTATTTTTGGACCTATAGAGGCCCGAATTGAGTAATTTCGGTGCCGTTAGATTTCTAATTTTTAGACTAAATTTTTGTGTTGGAAAATTTTGGATTAGGGCTGGGAATATCATGAACATGCATTGTGCACCTTCTAATTGCTACATGTGCAACATTAAATAGTTCTGATTGAGCAATTGGTAATATTTATATTCTGTAACTGTTATAGAGGCACTTTTGAGCGCCGATCCACCGATGTCACTAAGACTTCCAGGTATTAGCTCGGAAGTACAGGTGAGTAACCTAGATGGTTCATTCAATGATTATATGTTCAATGTGGGGAAATAATGGAGGGATTAGGATTGTGTTTGTTTATGACTAGGTTCCGGACAGGTGGTCCGATGAATTGGGAGAACTGTCATAGACGTGTATCTGGTTGTGATTCTGTGAGCTAAATTGCTCCTACTATGTGAAATTGTGATACATGAATGGATTGTACAGTTACTGCTTAATTGTGATGTGATCAATTGTGACTAGTAGAATTGTGCGATATGAACGTGAATTGTTTGCTATTACTGTGATACTGTGATTAATTGCTTGAAGTGTTCTGGATGTGCACATTGTGCATTACTTGCTACACTGTGCTTCATTTCGTTGCCTCTACTGGGACAGACGGTTTAATATGGACTGTTAATTGGCATATGCATTTCATATACAAATGCATAACCAGATAATAACAACAGTTGTGACCAGAGTCGCCACTGATACTGATACTGAAAAAGAGCCTCAAGTTCGAAGGGAGTTAGTGCATACCCAGAGGGCTCTCCTACTCCCTAGACGCGTCTACTATACATTGTTCACTGTTTATGCGCTCGATCACAACACTGTAATCAACTGGGTGTCACATGTGCATTGCATACATACTTGACTGAATACTGAAAATGGGAACAAGGCCAGAATGCCTTCCAAAATTGTGAATTGCTTGTGTGCTACATGAATTGGGCGACCAATCGATGATGATTCTTCACTGAGTTCGCAAAACTCACCCAAAATTTGCATCTATTTTTCAGGTCTTGAAGAGTACCCCGTTTGACACGGGAGTATGTCTACCATATGCAAGGGACAGATAGAGGTCGGGATCAGTTTACGTCTTCATTAGTGTCTCATTAATTATATTCCGAAATCTCTATAAAAGAATGCTCTGTATTTATAGTGAGCCCAATTTGGTTATGGCTTTTTATTCATTAAATGGCTTTTGTAAATTATTATTGAATGATTGTAATAACTGAAAATGTTTATTTATGAACGTGGGCTCAGATTGTTTACTGTCTATTCCACGCACATGAGTGTAATGAAAGAAAAAAATTTTCATACTGAGTTTCGACTGACTGATGTAGCACGCCACCCTCGCGGGGCACGGACTCAAATATCACCAACGATGTCAGGTTCGGGTCACGCAAGAGTGGGGTGTTACAGTAAAGAACATGCAGAACTCTTTCTTGCCTACCAATTTCGTATATGCATGGATGGAAGGAGAGAGAGGCATCAAATGCATCACTTCTTTCATTAATCACTCATAAAATAGCCAATAAATGAGATTATCTTCATTTATCTTTATAATGGCTATTTGAAAAGAGCATTACTTAAAATTCAATATCCAATTTCGGTTTTTCCAAGAAGAAAGACGAAAGATGGTCTATCTAATGTACATCTTTCATCTTTAATCTAATGAATGCAAATAGGTTACAAGCCAACATTAAAAGACAACCATTAAACCATTTAATGGTAAGTTCATAACTCCATTTAATGATGATTAACCATAATAAAGACCATCTTTATTTAGCATTTTAATGTCAAATGTGTGGTTACACATTTAACCTAGGAATAACCAAAATTGCTATCTTCTTCTTAAAAAAAATTGTTTTAATATAATTAATCTAATTAATTACATTAAACCAAAAACCAAAAACCAAGCCCATTACTAAATGTACATTTGGGCTTCTTTAATTAGACCAAGCCCAAGATTCAATTATAGGCTTCTAATTAACCTCCATTTATATTTCTTACTTAGCTTGATAACATTCCTTAAAGCCAAGTGGGGAATCTTATTGGACTTTGATAATTAAAGCTCCAATAAGCCCAGAATTAATCCAATCTCATTGGAATTAATTCTAGCTTATTAACTAAATGTCATTCCACTAAAAACAATTAGTTGAACTCTTGAATTATTAAATATTATGAGAATATGTCCAATTGTAAACCCTATTTAGAACCTTATTATAACCATCCGCACAACAAAGAGTAAAATTACCGTTTTGCCCTTATGTTGGTTTTTCCTTTTAGATCTCTCATTTTACTTTATATGGTAATTAACACATAAGATCTCCTCTCAGTGTTAAGACTTGATGGGTAGCTAGTCCATCAAACTACTGGCACCAGTTTAATCACCAAATCTCCTTAAAACATCTAGAAGAGATGATAACACTATAAACTCTTTATTTGAGTGAATGTTCCCTGATACATGTTTCAATTAATAATTCCAATATGCAGGCACTAGATTAATACTCTGTAAAATTCCATTCCGATCATATGAAGAATTATAATGAAACATATATGAGTTCACCACTCATCAAGATTATGGTTCATAATAAGCAAATGCTTAAGTTGTATGTTTTAAGATTAAAGTAACGACCCACTTTATTCTTGAAAACATACTTGATTCCAGATTCATTTAATAGTGCCATTATCGATAGTCAACTACTATCATGATATGAAACTTATCATTCCCTTGAAGTAAACTCCTTTACTTATATGGAGATAAATCGCAACACTACAGTCTAAACTACAATCAGGCGACCAACTTGATTATTCAACTGTGAATCAATTAATTCAGATTATTCAACTTGCTGTTGAGCTCATAGTCCAACTTAAACTACTGAAAAGAAGAGTTTAAACTATTGATGATCATAATCATCTGCGTGTCCGCGTCCATATCTGCCCCAATCATCTCAGCCTCAATGACTGCAGAGATTACCTTCATCATGTAATCCCGCACCGGTTCACCAGGTTTTTGTCTGAGATTGTGAAAGGTTTGGATAGCTTTCACTCTTGCAGACCTAGTCCTCACACCAAACATCTCATGTAGGTGATGGACCATTGCACTAGCAGTTTTCATACAAGGAATTTGCTTTTGCAAAATGTCGCTAATAGAAGCCAGAATATAACACTTAGTAGTCTTGTCAGCGTTCTGCCAACGCTCATATTGTTGGACTTGCTCAGGAGTTGAATCTCCACTTGGAGGTGTAGGCTCATTTTCAGTTAACACCCATAAAATACGTTCATATTGAAGAACAATGTCAAGGTTACGTCTCTATTCATTAAAATTATCTCCGTTTTCAATTTGTTATTAGTCAAGAGCAGGGTGAGTGGATTCATTTTGTGGTTGATTATGTCTGAAAATATAAATTAAAACATGAGCATACTAGTCAACAATTTATGGAACTTTGTATAAAATCATGATGCATGTATGCATGATGATAGATTTAACAAAACTTAAAAAATTAAAACATTATACGACGATTATTTTTCTTATCTATAACAGACTAAGTGACGGTGGGCCATCTTATCTATTAAAAAAAATGGGACCCTCCCACTCAAAAACTACTAAGCATCCCATGCCCAATTTTTTAAGAAGCGTCTTAATTTGGTCCATACTTTTACCAACAGAGCTACGGTGGGCAGTTTATAGATAAAAAATGTTGAGTGTTTAACCATTCGATTCATTCACTAAAGATGCCTACAAACCATGCCTCGGTGGGAGGTCACATTTGCTATCATTAAGTGGACTTATCCTTAAGGAGACCCAAACCATGCAAGATCTAGGATCCATGCCCTCCAATGGGGAGTAACACTTCACCACATGCAAACGGGCCATCATTTGGAGACCGTGGACTCTAACAGGAGCATCCTCTCTTTTTGGGCTTTAAGTTTTAAATACCATCTTGTCTAGATGCAATTTATTATCCATCCTATATTGTTTCATTATATATCTCATACATAATGAATGCATGGCAAAGCCTAGGGTTGGCAATTTTCTAAATGACATGCAATCAAATAATATCACATATTATAAGCATTCATTTCTCCATTCATCACATGAACTAATAAAGTCACTTTTGATTGTCCATCCAAGAAAAATTAAATAATTACAAGCCTTTTAGGCCCAAAGTATTCTTCTTGGACTTGGATCTTTCGCTTCGAACTCTTCACAAACATGATCTGGCTCATTCGATAAACAAAATGTAATGACATATATGAAAATCGAATTTTGTCACATTGAAAAATAAAATTCCAGCACCAGATTTTTAGAAAACCAAATCTTTGTTTTGACAAAAAATTCCAGCACTAGTTTTCATTAAAACCAAAATTTGATTCTTTGAAACAAAAATCCAGCACTAGTTTTTACAACAAAAACCAAAAAGCGATCCATTGAAACAAAATTCCAGCAACTATGTTTTCACAAAACTTATGCCAATACACAAAAGAATATACCGAAAATTTTACCTTTCCATTTCTTCAATCCATGGCTGCTCCATCTTCATCATTACATCAATTTGTACATTACAAAATCAAAGAAAATAGAAAAAAGAAACCAAGGAGGAAACATGGTGATGATAGACCACCCTCTTTGTTACAACCAATGAAGAAATCTTACAAGGTAAATTTAACTTCTATGGATAACCAAAATAGCAAACATACACCATGTATATTTCTATCACATAAAAATATGCAGCATACAAAAAAAAAGATTGCCAACCCATGCATCCAATATATAGGAACCTAAATCATGCATTAGAAACTATCTCTGATACCAATTGTTGGATCGGAAAAAGAAAACATGCTTTGTTTGGAAAAACGGTAGATTTCAAAACTTTTAAGAAATCATTACTTGCAGTGGAAGCAACAAATCCAAATCAACATGCCAATCCATACATGATATGGTATAAGGATAATAAAATATAAACAAGATCAGGAGTATTACCGACTCCTTCGCTACAGCTTTAAATCCTCGCTGCGCTATCCTCTCCTTCTTCGTGTATCCAAATCCTTTGCCTTTGACTCTTTTCCTTTAGCAATCTACTTTCTCCTTGTTGTAATATCCTCAACCAATTAGATTTACCACCTGTTCTTCAAGGATAATTAGGTTAAAAAAATCCTTTGGTGGGAAAGGAGAAGAAATGTTTGGAGGAGATTTTCTAAGAAGAAGAAGAAGCAAAATTGAAACTCTTTCAATTGGTATTTTTCGATTCTCTCTTTCATGAAAAGAGAGAAGGTGTAAAGAACATACAAAACTCTTTCTTGCCTACCAATTTCATATATGCATGGATGGAAGGAGAGAGAGGCATCAAATGCATCACTTCTTTCATTAATCACTCATACAATAGCCAATAAATGAGATTATCTTGATTTATCTTTATGATGGCTATTTGAAAAGACCATTACCTAAAATTCAATACCCAATTTCAGTTTTGCCAAGAAGAAAGAAGGAAGATGGTCCATCTAATGTACATCTTTCATCTTTAATCTAATGAATGCAAATAGGGTACAAGCCAAAATTAAAAGACAACCATTAAACCATTTAATGGTAAGTTCATAACTCCATTTAATGATGATTAACCATAATAAAGACCATCTTTATTTAGCATTTTAATGTCAAATGTGTGGTTACACATTTAACCTAGGAATAACCAAAATTGCTATCTTCTTCTTTAAAAAAATTGTTTTAATATAATTAATCTAATTAATTACATTAAACCAAAAACCAAAAACAAAGCCCATTACTAAATGTACATTTGGGATTCTTTAATTAGACTAAGCCCAAGATTCAATTATGGGTTTCTAATTAACCTCCATTTATATTTCTTACTTAGCTTGATAACCTTCCTTAAAGCCAAGTAGGGAATCTTATTGGACTTTGATAATTCAAGCTCCAATAAGCCCATAATTAATTCAATCTCATTGGAATTAATTCTAGCTTATTAACTAAATGTCATTCCACTAAAGACAATTAGTTGAACTCTTGCATTATTAAATATTATGAGAATATGTCCAATTGCAAACCCTATTTAGAACCTTATTATAGCCATCCGCACAACAAAGGGTAAAATTATCGTTTTGCCCTTATGTTGCTTTTTCCTTCTAGATCTCTCATTTTACTTTATATGGTGATTAACACATAAGATCTCCTCTCAGTGTTAAGACTTGATGGGTAGCTAGTCCATCAAACTACTGGCACCAGTTTAATCACCAAATCTCCTTAAAACATCTAGAAGAGATGATAACACTATAAACTCTTTATTTGAGTGAATGTTCCCTGATACATGTTTCAATTAATAATTCCAACATGCAGACACTAGATTAATACTCTGTAAAAATCCATTTCGATCATATCAAGAATTATAATAAAACATATATGAGTTCACCACTCATCAAGATTATGGTTCATAATAAGCGAATGCTTAAGTTGTATGTTTTAAGATTAAAGTAATGACCCACTTTATTCTTGAAAACATACTTGATTCCAGATTCATTTAATAGTGCCATTATCGATAGTCAACTACTATCCTGATATGAAACTCATCATTCCCTTGAAGTAAACTCCTTTACTTATATGGAGATAAATCGCAACACTACAGTCTAAACTACAATCAGGCGACCAACTTGATTATTCAACTGTGAATCAATTAATTTAGATTCTAATAATATACATGTTTCCCATACATCTCTATGTATATGTATATTACTTACAAAAGAATCTTGGTACCTTATGACCAGATATATAATGCTCATACAGATAAAACCAAACTCTTTTATTTTATTAATAATAAATATTTTCATTACAAAACTGTAACTGAAGAAGATAAAGTTACATGTAAATACACTTTCTTTCCAGGGCACTATATTTACATAACTCCAAGAATATATCGTTGCAAAGCTAAAAGAAAGATCTACAACTTACTAGTAGACACACTTGCCTAAATTGGACCTAGATTAATATAGTTTTTCCCCCAAATTTAGAATATGTACCTTACATTCATCCAATATATTGCACCCACTTCTCAACTTCATGACAAATTAAAGGACTGAAGCGTACTCCGTGCACATTTTCCACATCAACCATCTATTTTATTTCACAATCTTTCCTTAACACAAATCATACTAAGATCACCTTTTCTGCTTCATTTACTCTTCATTCTCAACTCCATCTCAAATCAATATCATCCAAAGAAAATATATAGTCCATGTTTAATCATGAACACCAACAACAAAACATACACATAAGTACATATTCTTCATCATCTTACTAGACAAATTCAACTTCATTTTTGCTTTCAATCTACTTCTAACTTTCACCTTAATTCTTCTCATTTCAAAATCTCTTACCCACCAGAAACACCAAAGCAGAATATGGACATATCCAAATTTCTCATTTATTAGTTTTAATCTTCTAAGAAAAGTTCGAGGTCCAACAATTAGGATCTTACACGGGCAACTTTCAAGATAAATGTCAATCGCAAAAGCGATTGTTAAGAGTTTGGACCATTAGAATTAGTGAGAAAAATGGTGCATTGGTAGAGCTTATGTTAAGGAAAGTTTGTGGATATTTTAGCAATAAGAAATATGGCGTAGTCCGATATCTTAGACATAGATTTAGTATTTTTGATTATGTAAGGGAATATGGTGACGAAAATTTTGTTATGGATTCGTACTTATATTGATGCAGATGTGAAAATATTTCCATGACTTGACTGAAAAATAGATAGAGAAAGGGTGAAAATGACAAGATTTAAAGCGTACCAGCAAAGTGGAATTGAAAGGTTGAACTCGAAATTTATGATCAAGTATAAGATTGCATTAGTGAAATAGAGATTTGAATTTCAAGATGGCTATATGTTTATGCTCCTAAATTGATTAAGAATGTATGTATGGAAAGTGAAACAAAGGATAGTGATATATGTAGAGGTTCTAAAGGTTATGTCGACCAGTTATTGTAATTACATATTTGATAATGTGGTTAAATTAGTGAATAATATGATTGAGTACATATGAGACCTATATTTGGATATGGATAGGAGATAATCAATGATCCCTATAGTTAAAGATCATGAGATGAATCAGAGTAACGAGGTGGAAGTATAGTATAGATGATTATCGCAAGAAATCTTCTTCCGAAGAAGAATTGTTTTGAATTAGGTAGTTTATATTAAGAATGATCAATAAAAGAACCAATCAAAGATGAATATATAATGAAATAGAATTAAATATTGGAGTTCTATACCTAGTGGTGACTCAAGCATAAGAGGTAGAGTATGCTACTGATAATGTATGTATTTTTTTTATGAAAAGTATTCAACTACAAAAGTAGATTTTAGGAAATTGAGATAACACTATTGCTAATGTGAGCAGAACTTAGATTCACATTATATTCTATGAGAATATGCGAAGGAGATATAAATTAGATTTTGATGAATGTGTTACCAAAGCAGGAAGTTAAGTTTGAAATAAATTGAAATGTGAGGAGAAACTAGTATGAATGAGCAAACATTACAATAAGCCAATGTGAAATATGAGGAAATCTAAAGAATAGAGAAAATCATTTAAAAAACGTGAGTTAATTGGAAAATTGAAAATAACGCGAGATAATGTTACCACATCAAGGAATTAGTTATTTAAGGAATTAGGAGAGCTAATCATGGGAATATGGAGTTTGATAATAATTGTTTGAGTTAACAATTTCCCCGATAGTACTATGGTTTTGAAGATTAAAATGATTCAAGCAAAATTTCATGATGAATTAAAGGTATTCAAAAATTTGACAAGAATAATTTGAATACGTCAAGTAAAATGTGTAACACGTATGAGTAATGAAAGTAAAGAAAATTTTGAGGAATTATATTGATATTAATTATATCGTCGAGATTTGGAGATTCTATAGTATGCAATGGTACTATATAAGAGATTTGGATAAATCCAATGCAGTAAGATAAAGTGATTTCATATGTATGGAGACAACTAAAGTCTTATGAGTTTATTATTTCATACATGATTTAGAGCTACTATAGTAGTGAATGTTTTGAAGTTTGGAAACTGTATATATAAAGGAATATTTGGGATGTATATATACAAGTACAGATAATAAAAGTTTGAGGCAATCACTGAATTGAGAGAATTGAATATGAGACCGAGAAGATTGATATAACTACTGAAAGATCATGACTGTACAAGTGAGAAATTCCAAGTAAGGCTATGTGTTATATTAGAAACTTTAAGCAGAAATTCGATATTGAGGATTATCAGAACTAGAGTAAAAAGAAGCATAGAATATGGGGCTTGGTTTATGCCAAATTGAGGATTTAGAAATTGCGAATCTGATTGAGAGATTGAAAATGAATCTGAATTCCGAGTTTAAATTGGAAGATGAGGTTTTGTGATCGAAAAGGAGAAATATGTATACCTAGTAAAGAGATAAAGGAGTTAGTGGATCAATACCGAAAGTATGGAGTAAAGTGATATAGACATAAGAGTAAAGCGTACTAATACTATAGAGATGTGAACTATAAAAAAAAGGATGAAATGTTTATAAGAGTAACACCTCCCCAAGGTGTGCTTAGATAGTGCAAAATGTCAAGCATGTTAAGAGAAATCAATATGATCTGATATGGGTGCTATCGACACAGGAAGTGGGAAAAGTGTGAGTAATCTGAAACCTAATGAAGAACTCGTTAGGAAAGTGAATGATTAAATGAGTGATTGAAAGACCAAGTAAGTCTTTTGATTATGAACATTTGAAAGAAATTATTCAAGTGAAGAAGTTGCTAGGGAGACTGAGGAAAACATAACAGAACGTTACCTCTATGTGTTTGATCACCTAGGTAAGAATTTTATGGATGAAATTCTTTAAAAGGGGGAGAATTGTTGGACCCCAAACGTTTCTTAGAAGTTAGATATATTAATGAGAAATTTCGGTGAATAGTCATGAGTAAAAAGCAAATGAATTAAAATTCTTGAACCAAGAAATGATAGATAAGAGTAAGGTAGAGAATTAGAAATGTGGATAGAATCATATTTTGCCTTGGTGCTTTTAGTGGATAAGAGATTTTGAAGTGGGAAGAATTAAGGTGAAAGTTAGAAGTAGAATGAAAGCAAAAATGAAATTGAATTTGTGTAGTAAGTTGATAAAAAAATTATGTATATATGTGTGTATGTTCTATTACTGGTATTCATGACTAATCATGGATTATAAATTTCTTTATAGATAATATTGATTTGAAATGAAGTTGAGAATGAGGAGTAAATGAAGTAGAAAAGGTGATCTTAGTATGATTTGTGTTAAGGAAAGATTGTGAAACAAAATGGGTGGTGAATTTGGAAAATGTTTAAAGAGTATGCTTCAGTCTTTTAGCCACAACTTTTTTTCTAGTTATCCAAATGAGATTATTGATAATTTTGAGTAAACTAGAAACTTATGGCTACATTTCTTTTGAAAACATCAAATTTAAATTCTATCATTAAAAATCTCAAAATTTGTCATGAAGTTGAGAACTGTGTGTAGTACATTGCTGGATGAATGTAAAATTTGTGTTCTGAATTTGAGGGCAATTATGGATTGATCTAGGTTATATTAGAGAAAGTTGTCTTCTCTGAAGTTATAGACCTTTCTTTTATATTTCCAACAATATATAGTATGGAGTTTGTGGACTTCTGGGGTTAAAGTTATGGTCCTTATAAGGGAAGATGTATCTTCTACTTTTTTGCTTCTTCTGAGTTTTGCTTATTCTATGTTGTGCTTCTTCTGTGATGACGTGTCGTCTGTGTTGACGTGTCGTCTATATTTTGCTTCTTCTGTGGTGACGTGTTGTCTGTGATGATGTGTCGTCTATGTTTTGCTTCTTCTTTGGTTTTGTTTCATCTTTGTTTTTCTTCTTCTGTTTTTTTTGCTTCTTCTATGTTTTGCTTCTTCTGCTTTTTGTTTCTTCTGTTTTTTCACCTGACCTACTTTCTGCTCCATTTTTAACCCTTTAGAAGATAGAATATATCTTTTAAGTCTTCATAAAAGTTGTATATTTTGAAGTCCTATTTCAAACCATCTAAAGAACACACAAATCTAATATCTATAGGAAAAGTTAGGGCAATTTTTCCCATTTGTCTGTCTTTTTTCATTCGTGAGATTTTCCTTTGGCTTCATCTGTACCTATTTTTTGCTCCATTTTTGACCCTGTAGGAGATAGAATCTATCTTTTACATCTTCATTAAATTTTTATATATTGAATTCTTCTTTCAAACCTAGGGATGGCAGTGAGTTTTCAACTCGATTAATATCCGCACTTCCCGACCCAATGGATTTGGATATGGACAGTAAATCGTAAAAACCGATAGATATGGATATGGATATGGGTTGAGTCATAAAAAATGGATATGGATATGGGTAGAGTAAAACCCGAACCGAATCCTACCTATTGCCATCCATATTCAAACCATATAAAGAACACTTTAATCTATTATCTTTAGGCAAAGTTATCGCAATTTTCCCCATTTGCCTATCTTTTTTCATTAGTCTGCTTTTTTAATTAGTTTCATCTATACCTATTTTCCGCTTCATTTTTTACCCTTCAAAAGATAGAATTTTTCTTTTAGGTTTTCATAAAAGTTGTATATATTGAAATCTTCTTTCAAAACATATAAAGAATACCTTAATCCGATATCACTGGAGAAAGTTATGGCCATTTTTTTCATTTTTCTGTCATGGGGTTTCGTCTGTACCTATCGTAAGCTTCATTTTTGACCCTCTATAAGATAGAATTTGTCTTTGATATCTTCATAAAAGTTGTATATCTTGAAGTATTATTTCTAACCATATAAAGAAAACCTTAATCTAATATCTGTAGGGAAAGTTATGGTAATTTTTCCCATTCATCTGTCTTTTTTCATTAGTGTACTTTTCATTTGGTTTTGTTTGTACCTATCTTCGGCATCCTTTTTCACCCTTCAGAAGATAGAATTTTTCTTTGAGGTCTGCATGAAAGTTTTATACCTTGAAGTCTTCTTTCTAACCATCCAAAGGAAACCTAAATCTAATATCTGTAGGGAAAGTTATAAGAATTTTTCCTATTCATCTGCTTTTTCCTTTGGCTTCGTCTGTACCTATTGTCTGGTCCATTTTGACCATTCAGATGAAAAAAATCTGACCTTGAGGTCTTATTTAAACTTATATATCTCAAATTTCTCTTTTAAATCGTCCTAAGATGTTCTTAATCCAACATCTCTAGTGAAAGTTATGCCCTTTATCCCGAGACAAGTTTAATAAGATTGAGGACTAAATCTTGTTTGATTCTTTTGGCCATAATTTTCTTATCCGACCTCCAAATGAAGTGATTCTTAAACCCTTAGATTCCTAACACTTTTATTTTTACGTCTCCTTGAAAGATTATAGCTTTTGGTTTTGATTTGAAAAAGATGGATTGAATCAAAGTGAGGGTAGCGGTAGGAAAAGTGGGAATTGAATATTTTGCTGAACATGCTTCAGTATTTTGAATATATCTGGATCTAAAGGATTCTAAATGATATGATTTTTATTTCAAAATAAACTAGAGACATGGAGATACAAATGGCATGAAGAAGTTGAAATCTACTTCAATCTATAGGACTTTCAATTTCTACATGGAAGTTGGGTATAGTGTACTGTTTCAGTCTAACAACAGTCTGAAATGTTTGGGCCCTAACTTTCAGATTTCTGAACCAAATAGATTGATTTTGGTGTCATTGGAAACTTAAGACAAGGGAGAACACTTTTCTAGAAGACAGAGTTATGTCAAAATATTCAAGGGTGCTTTTGGCAAGACACTTAAGTATAAAAGACGTAAGGCATTAAAGGAAGGGCAAAGAGGACTTTTATACTGCAAGATTGTGTTACATGCTTATACATGATTTTTGTGATGATTTATGAAATGTTGTTTTTAAAATTATTCCTTAAAATGATGCATGATTATGAAACCACACTTCTGGAAATGGTTTTTAAGGTATAACAAGCATGTGAAATGCAAGTTTTCAAGAGAATGTGCCATTTTGGGCATCAAGCTTTCAAGATTTTGAAATGTATGTGTTATGTGAGTTTGTGGTAGTCCCTTAAGAACCGTCACATGCACGTTGACTCAAATATAGACTTCTCTCACATGCCTACTAGTAGCATGGAATTCCCTCAAGGATTCCCTCAAGAATTCACAACTACACAAGACCATTATATTGGAAATGTGTAGTGCGTCAGGTTTTGAACTTACCCAAACCAATTGATCTGGTTATGTGTTCATGACAAGTTGATATGAGTGATGCATTCATGACTTGCATACACATGAATTTTTGCATTGAAAATGACTTATAAATGTTTTTACTTGTTACAAATTATAAAATTGTTACCCACGAGCTGTCAAGCTCACTACCTTTCTGTCCCATCTTCAGGTGATAGCTAAGAGATCAAGTGATCAAGAGCCTAAGGGAATTTTCTTCAAATTTGCTATTTTTTAATTTTGTAATAAGCAGATGGTGTGGCTTTTGATATGTAAATAAATATTTACAAACTTTGTTGCTCTAGAAATGAAAAGATAGATTGAAGTAGTTCGACTATGTATATTCATATTGACTTCCTCGTTAAATGGTTGAGTTGGAGTAATAAGTTTGTTTTCATGTTTGATTGTCAAGGGACACGCCACCCTTGTGGGATGATGCCTAATAAGGGTTCATGAAAATAACCCTATGGGTTTACACTCACGCTTCATGATTTCGCAAGAGTTGGGTTCTGACAACGGTGCCCAACAGCTATGGTATTAGAGCCCAGAGTTAGGATCTTACATGGGCAACTTTCAAGATAAGTATCAATCGCAAGAGCGAATGTTAAGAGTTTAGGCCAATAGAATTAACGAGAAAAATGGTTCCTTGGTAGAGTTTATGGTAAGGAAAGTTTATGGATATTTTAGCAATAAGAAATATGGCGTAGTCCGATATGTTAGACATAGATTCAGTATTTGTGATTATGTAAGGGAATATGGTGGTGGAAATTTTGATATGGATACGTACTTGTATTGCTACGGATGTGAAAATATTTCTATGACTTGACTGAAGGAATTGAAAGGTTGAACATAGAATTTATGATCAAGTATAAGATCGTATTATTGAAATTGATATTTGAATTTCAAGATGGCTATATGTTCATGCTCCTAAATTGATTAAGAATGTATGTATGGAAAGTGAAACAAAGGATAGTGATATATGTAAAGGTTCTAAAGGTTATGTCAACCAGTTATTGTGAGTACATATTTGATAATATGGTTAAATTGGTGAATAATATGATTGAGTACATATAAGACCTATATTTTGATATGGATAGGAGATAATCAATGATCCCTATAGTTAAAGATCATGAGATGAATCAGAGTAACAAGGTGGATGTAAAGTATAGACAATTGCAGCAAGAAATCTTCTTCCGAAGAAGAATTGTTTTGAATTAGGTTAAGTAGATCAGGTAGTTTATATTAAGAATGATCAATAAAAGAACCAATCAAAGATGAATATATAATGAATTAGAAGTAAATATTGGAGTTCTATACCTAATGGAGACTTAAGCATAACAGGTAGAGTATGCTACTGAGAATGTAAGTATTTTTTTGATGAAAAGTATCCAACAACAAAAGTGGATTTTAGGAAATTGAGATAACACTATTGCTAATGTGAGGATAACTTAGATCCACATTATATTCTATGAGAATATGCAAAGGAGATATAAATTAGATTTTGATGAAAGTGTTACCAAAGTAGGAAGTTAAGTTACAAATAAATTGAAATGTGAGGAGAAGATAGTATGAATGAACAAACATTAGAATAAGCCAATGTGAAATATGAGAAAATCTAAAGAAAGGAAAAAATCATTTAAGAAAGGTGAGTTAATTGGAAAATTGAAAATACAGCAAGATAATGTTACCACATCGAGGAATTAGTTATTTAAGGAATTAGGAAAGCTAATCATGGGCATATGGAGTTTGATAATAATTGTTTGAGTTAACAATTGCCCCGATAGTACCATGGTATTGAAGATTAAAGTGATTCAAGCGAAAAATTTGAATACGTGAAGAAAAATGTGTAACGCATATCAGTAATGAAAGTAAAGAAAATTTTGAGGAATTATACTACTATTAATTATATCGTAGCGATTTGGAGATTCTATAGTATGCAATGATATTATATAAGAGATTTGGATAAATCCAATGCAGTAGGATAAAGTGATTTCATATGTATGGAGACAATTAAAGTCTTATGAGTTGATTATTCGATACATGATTTAGAGCTACTCTAGTAGTGATTGTTTTGAAGTTTGGAGACAATATATGTAAAGGAATATCTGGGATGTATATATACAAGTACAGATCATAAAAGTTTGAGGCAATCACTGAATTGAGAGAATTGAATATGAGACCAAGAAGATTGATATAAGTACCAAAAGGTCATGATTGTACAAGTGAGAAATTCCAAGTAAGGCTACATGTTATATTAGATACTTTAAGTAGAAATTTGATATTGAGGATTATCAGAACTAGAGTAAAAAGAAGCATAGAATGTAGGGCTTAGTTTATCCCAAATTGAGGATTTAGAAATTACGAATCTAATTGAGAGATTGAAAATGGATTTGAATTCTGAGTTTAAATTGGAAGATGAGGCTTTGTGATCGAAAAGGAGAAATATGTATACCTAATAAAGAGATAAAGGAGTTAGTGGATCAATACCGAAAGTATGGAGTAAAGTGAGATAGGCATAAGAGTAAAGCATACTGATACTATAGAGATGTGAACTATAAAGCAAAGATCAAAATGTTTATAAGAGTATGACCTCCCCAAGGTGTGCTTAGATTGAGTGCAAAATGTCAAGTATGTTAAGAGAAATCAATATGATCTAATGTGGGTCTTATCAACACAGGAAGTGGGAAAAGTGTGAGTAATCTGAAACCTAATGAGGAACTCATTAGGAAAGTGAATAATTAAATAAATGATTGAAAGACTGAGTGAGTCTTTTGACTATGATCATTTGAAAGAAATTATTCAAGTGAAGAAGTTACTAAGAAGACTGAGGAAAACATAAGACAACGTTACCTCCATCTGTTTGATCACCTAGATAAAAATTTCGAGGATGAAATTATTTAAAGGGGAAGAATTGTTGGACACTGAACGTTTCTTAGAAGTTAGAGCTATTAATGACAAATTTTGACGAGTAGTCATGAGTAAATAACAAATGAATGAAAATTCTTCAACCAAGAAATGATAGATAAGAGTAAGGTAGAGAATTAGAAATGTGGATAGATTCATATTTTTCCTTGGTGCTTTTAGTGGATAAGAGATTTTGAAATGGGAAAAATTAAGGTAAAGTTAAAATTAGAATGAAAGCAAAAATGAAGTTGAATTTGTGTAGTAAGTTGATAAAGAATATGTATATATGTGTGTATGTTCTGTTATTGGTATTCATGATTAATTATGGATTATAAATTTCTTTATAGATGATATTGATTTGAAATGAAGTTGAGAATGAGGAGTAAATGAACTAGAAAAGGTGATCTTAGTATGATTTGTGTTAAGAAAAGAGTATGCTTTAGCCACAATTTTTTTTAGTTATCTAAACGAGATGATTTATGATTTGGATTAAAATAGAAACATATGGTTACATTTCTTATGAGGACATCGAATTTAAATTCTATTGTTAAGAATCTCAAAATTTGTCATGAAGTTGAGAACTGGATGCAGTACATTGGTGGATGAATGTAAAATTCGTGTTCTAAATTTTAGGGCAATTCTGGATTGATCTAGGCGATATTAGAGAAAGTTACCTTCTCGGAAGTTGTAGGCCTTTCTTTTAGCTTTCCAACAATATATAGTATGGAATTTTTGGACTTCTGGGGTGAAAGTTATGGTCCTTATAAGGGAAGATGTATCTTTTACTTTTTTGCTTCTTCTGTGTTTTTCTTCTTTTGTGATGACATGTCGTCTGTGATGACGTGCCGTCTATGTTTTTCTTCTTCTGTGGTGATATGTCGTCTGTGATGACGTGTTGTATATGTTTTGCTTTTTCTGTGGTGACGTGTCATCTATGATGACATGTTGTCTATGTTTTATTTCTTTTGTGGTGCGGTGTCGTCTGTGATGATGTGTCATCTGTGTTTTTCTTCTTCTGTGATGATATGTCATCTGTGTTTTGCTTCTTCTATTTTTTTTTGCTTCTTCTGTGTTTTACTTTTTCTGTTTTTTGTTTCTTTTGCTTTTTCACCTGGCCTATTTTCTGCTCCATTTTTTACCCTTCATAAGATAGAATCTATCTTTTAGATCTCCCTAAAAGTTGTAGATCTTAAAGTCCTCTTTAGAACCATCCAAAGAACACACCAATCCGATTTTTGTAGGAAAAGTTATGGCAATTTTTCCCATTCATCTGTCTTTTTCCATTCGTCTTCTTTTTCCTTTGGCTTCATCTGTACCTATCTTCTATTCCATTTTTGACTCTTTAGAAGATAGAATCTATCTTTGAGATGTCATGAAAGTTGTATATATTGAAGTCTTCTTTCAAACCATGTAAAAAACACCTTAATCTATTATCTATAGGGAAAGTTATGGCAATTTTCCCCATTCGTCTATCTTTTTCCATTAGTCTACATTTTAAATTGGTTTCATCTATACCAATCTTCTACTTCATTTTTGACCCTTCAAAAAATAAAATGTGTCTTTAAGTCTGCATGAAATTTGTATATCTTGAAGTCTTCTTTCAAACCATATAAAGAACATGTTGGAACCCATTTCTGGATATCCAACCTCTAACGAAACTCAAACTAAACCAGAGCATATCTGTAGGATCCCGAATCCGAACCCAACTATTTAATCCGAAACTCTCATACTTAACCGAAAAATGAAACGAAAGAACAGAAACAAAAGCACAAATTCTTTACAAATTCAGAAACGGAAACAGAACGGAAGCAAATCGAAACAAACGTTTCGAACTGAACAGAAACAATTGCACATTGAAGGCTCGGAATCGGAAGCAAAATGAACCGAAAGGCATAAGGCGGAAGCAAAGCGAACGCGGAATAAAATCGAATGCAAATCGAAGACAGATCGCAAGCAAAGTAAACAAGCGGTTCAAACGAACCTGAGGGCAAATTTCTGAGAATTCAACTTAATCTGAAAATTTTACATTTTTATGAAAGAAGGTAGAAGATTTATTGAGAAAAGTCATGGTTCGAATTCCGTGCAAATTGGAGGTCAAATGCGAAAGTTATAAGAGAAATTGCAAAAATGACCAAATGAATAGTAAAATGCCAATTTCCGACCCTCATAACTCTTTACTCTTAACTCCGATTCGGACAAATCATACCTCCATGGAAAGATAAAAAGACTCTTTACATTGCTCATGAAGGACGGAAAAGCCAAAACAATCATTAGGAGGGGGAAAAACATCCTTGAAGTTTCAGCTAAAATGTAAAACCAATGGAACAGTTTTTTTGCAGAATGAACAGTAACTGTCAACACTCCCAACCTCATAACTTTTTATTCCTAAATCCAATGACTGAAAATTATACCTCATTTTAAAGATAGAAAGATAATCTACACTTTTCATGAAGAAAGCAAAAACCAGATCAGCCTCTAAGAGGGTGAAAAACGCCTCTAAAGATTCTGCAAAAATGCAGAATGAACAGTATCCGAATATAGAAATCTGAAAAATTTCAAACCCTATAACTTCTTCATTTTAAGTCCAAAAATGATCCATTTTATATCGTTTGAAAGATCTTAACATACTCTACGAACTTCCAGAAAACTTCTCTTTCAAATTCACATCCTAACATTGTCTAAAACTCCAAAACAAGTGGCTGCCTATTTTTTAAAAAAATGGACAGCACCTCCCCTAAAATTGCATCGAGCCAAACTTGATTTTTATCATCCAAACTTCAAACCTGCATAAAACCACTTCAATCTTCCACAACTCTCAAGTCTCCCAATCACCAAGCAATCCATTTCTCATTCAATATAGCAACATCACACTCTTAGGATTCTAATTGTTTCTCAAACCATAAAGTAACCTTACTTTTAAGCATTCACAAATTTCCAATCCATAAAGTAATACCATCTCATTCTTTCCTTTTTGTCATTCTCAAAGGAATACATATACAAGATACATTCAAACTTCAAAACTCTTATAGTTACATGAGAATAAGTCAATATATAGCTTCAAAGGGCATTTAGCCCAATTACATGAAAGTGTTAAAGAACAAATTACACAAATACATTACTTGCCCAAAAGGCTATCTAAAACCTTGCTTTCTCAAGTATAACATTCAAAGCAAAAGTATCGGAATAAAGCCTTAATCCCGATGCACAACTCGGTTTCTCTCTCAAAACCTGTGGAGGGAAAAAGGGGGGTGAGCTCAACGGCTCCGTGGGTAATAACTTAATAAATGAGAAACATGCGAAAACCGTTATTCATTCATTCATTCTTTTCATACAAACATTCAGTAAAGCATTCTCAATTTTTCAAAACTTTTTCACATAATACCACACGTCAAACAATTTCAAAGTCAACAAATAGCAAACATTAGTACAAAAATCACATCATCACAAATCAAGTGGTTTTACAAGGTCAACAATCATAGCATAATAGCACATAATCACATACAAGTGGTTTGAGTGATCCTAACAGAACGTATTACACATGTCCGACAAGCGACCATGTGTAGCCGTGAACAGAGGGGAGTCCGATTTTCGGAACTCCTGGGCCACTAGCGAGGGCAAAGTGAAGCCTATATAGACAAGTGCACTTGCTAAACGGAGGGGATCACTACAAACCCAAGAAATCATGTACTTTCACATTATTCACACATAAGTGCCAAACATGGCATTTTTTTTTTCAAAATCACTTAATCCAATCTTTTTCCAAAATCATCAAGTCTTATCATTTTCATTTAACAAGTCATTCCAGCATAACGCATAATCAAAGAACATCACAAAGAATCATTCATACAATCATTCTAAGTCATTGGAAAACATTAGTTTGCATTTATTAGAAAAACTTTAATGCATATTATCTCAAGTATTAAGAAATTACCCACCTTAAATCCTTAAGCGTTATTCTCGAACCGATGACCTTTCCTTTAACTCTAGGATTGGTCAATATGCCTCTCCTCTACTTCCAATGGCTTTTCAATGCCTTCATCAAGCATAAAATCCCAATTACCAATTGAACTCAGTGCTGGAAAATTTTAAAGAATGGAAAACTTGCATAAACACCTTCCTAACTTTGTCTATACCTTCAATTACCTTCTTTGATTAATAAGAGGGAACATGCTGGAAATTTAAAAGGAATGGGAAAACTTCCAATTCAACTAACCTAACTTTGCCTATGCCATTCCTAAACTATAACCATCATAACCTTTCTCAATTTAATCAATACTTTCAACAATCTCATGCCTTAATCAAGGCATAAAAATCCTCATTAACACAAAATGACATTGCTGGAAAATTGAAAGCATGAAAACCTTTGACCTTAACCCTACATAATCTCACTTGTACCTTTCCTATATCTTCCCTACACTATAATAACCCTTCTCCCTTTCTCCTCTTCCTTGATGCGTCACATGTCTTGTTTAAAGACTTAACAACATGAATTAACACAAGATCAACATGCTGAAATTTTCAAGGAATGAAACAACTTACATTTGAAACTAATCTAACATTTCCTATCCTTCATATTCACTCTTCAAACCACCATGATTAAGCAAAAAGACCAAATTTCACAATAAAACCCTAATTAACAAAGAAGACCATTGCTGGAAAATTTTACGGGAAGGGAAAACATGAAATTAATTCAACATCACTTTACCCATACCTTATCTAAACTATTAACATCAAAACCTATCCAAATAATCAACAAAAAATCCCAAGCCTAAAAGTCACCCACGAAAATCAGATTTTCTTCTTCCACTTTCTTAACTCTTCTTTTTTCCTTTCTTTCTTCATCAATCATTCTTTCAACACCCATTTAAAACAAGAAAGGAAACATTCTAGCTACAAAAATCACAAAATTTCGAAATCTCTTACCTTCCAAGACACCCACGAAATCCTTCTTCTTGACTCTAATGGAGGATTGAACTCTTCCTCTTTCTTGCAAAACCAAAGCCTAACCTTCTCTTCTTCTTCTTCTTCTTCTTCTTCTTCTAGCTTGGCCGAATGACTCTCCCTCTCTTTTGTTCTTGTATTTTTGTAACCTTCTTTTCCTAAGGCTAAAACATAAGTTGTCTTAAACTTAAAAACCTAACCCATACGACACCTCCTTATGCCTCTTTATTCTTTTTTTTTATTTCCTTAACAAGCTTCTCTTCCTTAACTACCAACCTAAGCATAATTTCGTGGGCCTCATTTAAATTATTAAGCCCAAGCTTCCTTCTTTTAATCTTGTTTACTTCATCAACTAATTAACTTAAGTGTTAAGCCCACTTAAGCCCAATTCCATCTTTCCCTCCTTATAACTTTCACCAATTTCAAACTTTCCCTCCTTCCTACTTCAAAATTTCATGGGCCCCCCTACAACCCACCATAAAAGTCCTTCTTTCTTTATGCAAATGACATTTTAAAAGGGCTACAAGCCCAAGCTGCTATCTTTCTCATTTACTTACAATGAAAATGGACCTTAGCCCATACTTCCTTTACTCTTCATTTATTTACAATTTAAAATGGACCTAGCCCAATTTCTTCTTTTCTTCTCCATTTAATAGCATATAAAGATTACAAGGCCCATCTTACTAAACCTTAAGCCTTCAAAACATTTATATCTTTATCATTATCAACAATTTAATAAAGCTCTAATTGAACTAAATCCACACAATCTCAATCACCTAAATTTGTAAGACCCTCAATTCATATACTTCTTTTCAATACTAACAATATATCACAAATAATAATTTATCACCAAATCGCATGTCACTAAATCCCTTCATTTAGTATTTCTTAACTTAAGAAATAATATCCTCAATTTATTCCAACCCAATTAAAAAAATTATCAAACTAAAACCTCATAATTTAAACATGCCTCAAAATAATTTCAACATTCTTAATGCGAATCGGGGCCCAACAGAACACCTTAATCCGATATCTTTAGGGAAAGTTATGGTAATTTTTGCCATTTGTCTATCTTTTTCCATTAGTCTGCTTTTTCATTTGGTTTTATCTATACCTATCGTCGGCTTCATTTTTTACCCTCTATAAGATATAATTTGTCTTTGAGATCTGCATAAAAGTTGTAGATATTGAAGTCTTCTTTCTAACCATATAAATAAAACCTTAATATGATATCTTTAGGGAAAGTTATGGTAATTTTCCCCATTCATCTGTCTTTTTCCATTAGTCTGCTTTTTCATTTGGTTTCATCTGTACCTATCTTCAGTTTCATTTTTGACCCTTTAGAAGATAGAATTTGTCTTTGATGTCTTCATGAAAGTTTTATATCTTGAAGTTTTCTTTCTAACCGTTCAAAGAAAACCTAAATCCAATATCGTTAGTGAAAGTTATAGCAATTTTCACCATTTATCTGTCTTTCTCCATTCGTCTGCTTTTTCCTTTGGCTTCGTTTGTACCTATCGTCTGGTCCATTTTGACCCTTCAGATGAAACAAATATGACCTTAAGGTCTGCTTAAAAGTTGTATATCTCAAAGTTTTCTTTTAAATCGTGCTAAGATGATCTTAATCCAACATCTCTAGTTAAAGTTATGCCCTTTGTCCCGAGACAAGTTTAATATGATTGAGGACCAAATCTTGTTTGATTCTTTCAGCCATAATTTTGTTATCCGACCTCGAGATGAAGTGATTCTTAAACCCTTAGATTCCTAACACTTTTCTTTTTATGTCACCATGAAAGGTTATAACTTTTGGTGTTGATTTGAAAAAGATGGATTGAATCAAAATGAGGGTATCTGTAGGAAGAGTAAGAATTGGATATTTTATTGAACATACTTTAGTATTTTGAATATATTTGGATCTATAGGATTCCAAATGAGATGGTTCTTGTTTCAAGATAAACAAGAGACATGGAGTTACAAATGGTAAGAAGAAGTTGAAATCTAATTCAGTCTCTAGAACTTTCAATTTCTGGATGGAAGTTGGGTATAGTGTACTACTTCAATCTAACAACAATCTAAAATGTTTGGGCCCTAACTTTCAGATTTTTGAACCAAATTGACTGATTTTGGTGTCATTGGAAACTTAAGACAAGGGAGAACACTTTTATAGAAGAAAGAGTTATGTCAAAATATTCAAGGGTACTTTTGGCAAGACACTTAAGTATAAAAGACATAAGGCATTAAAGGAAGGGCAAGGAGGACTTTTATCAATCATTAAGGCCCCGTTTGGTTGGCACGGATTATTGCCAGGGAAAGTAATCTTTTTCCTAAAATTTAAATTATTACATTTGGTTCGTTATTTTGAGTAGTTAGGAATGTAAAACTTTCCTAATTTAGGGAAAGTAGTGGCACTTTCCTTGGATTCTAAATCCCAACTGTTAGGCCCCAAATTTTTGTTTTCTTGAAGTTATTAAGTATGAATTATATTGATTTATGATTTATGGTATAGTTTCAGTTTTATTGAAAGTATTAGTGGAAATTTGGATTTAATTGAGTTTAGTGTGGAATAATGGTTAAGGAAGAGTAGATTTTTATAAGGGCAATATGGTCAAGGTATTTGAGTTAAGTTTTAGGCTAAGTGTAGGAGGGCATAATAGTCCTTGCTCATTTATGTAGGCTAAAGGAATTAAAGAAATAGAAAGAAAGAAAGAAAGGGAAAAATAGAAAAAGAGAAACGAAGGAGAGAGTCGGCAGTGAGAGGAGAGGAAGAAGAGGAAAAAAGAGAAAGTTTTGTTTGAGGATTCTTGACAGATTTCAAGCATCCTTAAGGTAAGATTAACTCTTCTACACTTGTTTAGGTTGAATCTAACCCTAGATTTGCATGGATTGAGGTAAAATCGGTGAAGTTAGGGTTATGGTGAACTTTTGTAGATTTGCATGGGTTGTTGTGTTTTTTATGTTTTTGAGTTAGAATAAGGTTAGAATGGAAATATATGACTTGATTCATGGTTTAGATGTGTTGTAATTGAGAAAGGAAAGGATTAAGAGTCGGAAGTGTTGAAGATCTGTCGAAAATCTGGGTTCGGAGCCCCGCACGTCACGACGAGCTTCAAGGCCACACGCCATGACGTGTGTAAGAGCATGCCACGCCATGACGTGTTGTGACCGCACGCCGTGTGGCGTGCCGAAGCCGTCGTCATGGTGAGCGATGCCTCGTCATGACGAGGCCAGTTTTTCCAGCAGAAGTATTTTTAGTGTTTTGATCATATCTTTTGCTACTGAAGTCCTTTTGGGTGATTTTAGGCGTTGTGAACTAGAGATAGATCTACAAGTCTTATGAAGTGATGAAATTATGAATTGGTTTCTAAGATTATGGAATTTTAGATGGAAGTTAAGAATGGAATTATGGTTTCAACATGAGATTTTGAATAAGATTTTGGTTCTTATTTTAGGAGATCAAGAGAGGCAAGAGGATCAAGAGGCTCAAGAGGAAACTCATTCCTAGGCAAGAAAAGCAAGGAATTCAGGTGGGTTCATGTTTATAATAAAGTAACTAAGTACTCATTGTTTAGTTCAAATCAAGCAAGATCTCATGCATTTATATTACATCATTCACGATCGCATTGCATACTACCATGAATGATTATTTTCTGCTATGTGTTTTGCATTCATGATTATTATCAAGATTTTTTTACAAAGGAGTGTTCTCCTTTTTACGAATACAAGTATATGATTTCAAGTATTACGAAATACATGACCAGCAAGTTTACAAGAACATGAATTATGCATACTTATGTGGGTTTGTGGTGTCCCTCACGATAGTCAAGTGCACATTGACTCATTTAAAAGGCTTCTCCCACCGCCTGACTGCGGGCATGTGGTTATCCCACAAGGATTCCCTCATGAAACTACGTCTACACATCAACATTTCGATGGCATGTGTAGTACGTCACGAACCCGGGACACCCAAACCATCATGTTATGTGCTATGTTTTGTTATGTGACATGCATCATGAATTATTTCAAGAATCAAGTATTTTTCAAGAAATGACCCATACATGCTCAAGTATCATGATTTCAGCAAGCATTACGGCAATGAGATAGTTTTGAATATTTTTGCTTATTACGATATTATAAATATGTTCCCACGAGCTTTATAGCTCACCCCCTCCAATCTCCCCCGTACAGGTGATGAGCCAGAGATCGAGTGAGTCACGAGTTTCGACAGCACTCCCGTTTTCATTTCATATGTTTGATTTTGTTCCAAGACTTTAGTTTCATTTCAAGTATCATTGGTTCAAGAGTGTTTTATACTTTTGGCTCTTGAACTCAAAGTTGTAATTGATTTGAGATAATTAAGTAAGGCTTTATGAAACTCTTCTTTGGAGCATGAATTATGAATATGTTTAAAAGTATGAAAGTTTCACAATGGGTCCATTGAACTCCGATGGTCTCCTTTTCTAAATCGTTAAATTGCATGTTTGGATGTGATTGTTTAAATTATGCATGAAAGGGTTTCAAGCTTACTTTCCAAAGAGCCCATTAACCTTCCGCGGGCTTTTCTTTTTCTTTTAAATGTATGAATCTCACGTTTTTCCGCCACGCTCTCATGTCAGATGTTGGGCTCCGGCAGCGGGGTCCAACATGTTTGGTATCAGAGCGCCTAGGTTTTTGATCTAGGGCTGCATGACATTGCTTTCAAGGAATTACTTGCATTTTTTTACACGATTGGAACTGTTTTTGCATACTTTGAAAAGTGTCTTACATGAACTAAAGTTTTCAATGGTTTTCTATTCAAGGAGTGAACATGCCACCTCGAAGGAGAACTCGGGGAGCTATGACTCGATCTCATTCTCGTCAGGGGAGTACGGATGAATCCCATATTCCTCAGGATGCCTGGACACATTCTGTTCCGATTTCAGAGGCACCTAGTTTGCAGCAAGAAGTGCCTCCTCCTATGCCTCAGGGAACTCCCATGGATCCGAGTTTCTTTCAAGCCTTTGCTCAGGCTTTCACGTATGCCATGGGACAGGGATCGCAGATGCCGATGCAAACTCCGATGAGCGAGAGTGGAGCGGTGATGATAAGCTCCGGAAGTTTGGGGCTGTGGATTTCAGCGGGACTACAAATCCAGAAGAGGCTGAAGCTTGGTTGAAAAGGACCGAGAGGGTCCTAGTTCAGATGAGATGTTCAGATGAGGATAAGCTGGATTATGCGATCGATCATTGCGGTGATGCCTTTGCATTGGTGGGAGTCGATGCCACTGATCAAAGTTGTTCCTTCCGGTCTTGACATAGAGACTTTGTGGAAGTGTTTAGGAAGAAGTATCTCTCCAGGGTGTATGTGCAAGATAAGGCCAGAGAGTTTCTGAATCTGATGCAGAGGGACATGAGTGTGAGCGAGTATGAGTTGAAATTCACGCAGTTTTCACGATATGCAGCTAACATTTTGGCAACAGAGGAAGACAAGTTCCGCAAGTTTGAGGGAGGTCTTCACTTGGGGATCAGGGAGAAAGTCCTGATTCACAATTTCTGTGACTATCAGCAGTTAGTGGATACTGCTCTCCAGGTTGAGAAACTGGAGAATATCAGGAATGAAGCGAACAAGAAGAGGAAGAACAGGGAGCAGACTTTCAGAAAGAGTACTAGTGCTCCATTGCCTGAGAGGAGCACGAGGAGCGCCATAGTCGAGTGAAGTGGGTAGCGATGGGCTACCAGAACAAGGTGTCGTTGTTTTTGGCAAGCGTCTAATGTGGGAGGCGCCTGTGAGAGCTGGAAGGAGCGGGTTCACTTATCCCTTATGTGGCGATGTGGGAAGCATCACTGGGAGAGTGCCTCAGATCTCTTGGCGCTTGTTTGAATCAAGAGAAGGGCATATAGCTGCATTGCCCTGAGCACCGACACAAGAGGGGTCACAGATTTGAGCTCCTAGGCGGCGAGAGATAGTGGGAACTGCAGACCGCCACGAGGTAGGCGCTCTGGGGCTGTAAGGAAGACTGTTCCTCCAGAAGGCCAAGGGTCGACGCGCAAGAGTGTTTGCCATGACCAGGGAGGAAGCTGCAGCCGCACCTGAGGTTATCACGGGTATGGCTCAGTTATTTGATTCAGCAGTATTTGTGTTGATTGATTCTGGTTCCACGCACTCTTTTGTTTCTGCGAGCATAACATTGCATGGTGTGAATTCTGTGCCTTTGGATAGGCCTTTGATTGTTAGCACTCCTCTAGGGAGGAATGTGGTAATCAGTCAGGTGTATGAGCAGTGTGAGCTTTTCATAGATGGTGCTAGATTGGTAGTGGACTTACTATCGCTAGACCTTAGAGGGTTAGATGTTATCCTGGGGATGGATACTATGGATAAGTATCTGGCCAAGCTGGATTGTGGTCAGAAAGAGGTAGAGTTTGATCTGGGCAATGATGAGAAGGTGATCTTCAGAGGGGACAGGAAGACACCATCACCAAGACTGATTTCACTTATGTTAATGAAAGGATGATGGAGGATGTGAAGCTTTCTTGGCGCATGTTGTAGATGCCGATGTGCATGAAGGGAAGTTAGAGGATTTCCCGGTTGTGAGGGAATTCCCAGATGTGTTCCCAGATGAGTTACCAGGTTTGCCGTCGGTGAGGGAAATAGAGTTTGCCATTGACTTGATTCCCGGAACCGCGCCTATTTCTATCCCGCCTTACAGGATGGCTCCAGCTGAGTTGAAGGAGCTTAAGGAACAGTTGGAGGAACTGTTAGAGAAGGGATATGTCAGGCCTAGTTCGTCTCCTTGGGGAGCACCAGTTCTGTTTGTCAAGAAGCAGGATGGATCATGGCGGATGTGTATTGACTATCGGAGACTCAACAAGGTGAAAATTAAGAACAAGTATCCGTTGCCACGGATAGATGATCAGTTTGACCAGCTGCAGGGAGCTAGAGTTTTCTCCAAGATTGATCTCAGGTCAGGCTATCATCAGCTCAGGATCAAGGAATCTGATGTGAGTAAGACAGCATTCAGGACCCGTTATGGGCACTATGAGTTTTTGGTTATGCCATTCGGCTTGACCAATGCTCCAGCTGCTTTCATGGATCTTATGAATAGGGTTTTCAGGGAGTTTCTGGATCAGTTTGTCATAGTGTTTATAGATGACATTCTGGTGTATTCTAAGAGTGAAGAAGATCATGAGAAGCATCTCAGGATTGTTTTGCAGACTCTTAGGGAGAGAGAGCTTTATGCTAAGTTCAGCAAGTGTGAGTTTTGGCTTCATGAGGTGACTTTCCTTGGACATGTGATTTCACATGATGGTGTACATGTTGATCCGAGAAAAGTTGAAGCAGTAGTAAGTTGGCATGCATCCAAGACAGTGACAGAGGTAAGGAGTTTTCTGGGTTTGGCAGGTTACTACAGGAGGTTTGTAGAAGGATTCTCCATGATAACTGCTCCGATGACCAAGCTGTTGATGAAGAATCAGAAGTTTATCTGGACCGATGAGTGCCAGAAAAGCTTTAAGGAGCTCAAGCTCAGGTTAACTAGTGCTCCAGTGCTGATTTTGCCTTCGGGTGATGAAGGCTATCTGATGTCTGATGATGCCTCGAGGAAGGGTTTAGGTTGTGTGTTGATGCAAGGAGACAGGGTGATAGCATATGCTTCAAGGCAACTGAAGCAGTATGAGTTGAATTATTCGACTCATGACTTGGAGTTAGCAGCAGTGATCTTTGCCTTGAAGATTTGGAGGCATTATCTTTATGGAGTTTAGACACGGATCTTTACAGATCACAAGAGCCTCAAGTACTTACTGGGTCAGAAGGAGTTGAATTTGAGGCAGAGAAGGTGGATTGAGTTACTCAAGGACTATGATTTGTTGATTGAGTACCACCCAGGCAAGGCGAATGTAGTGGCGGATGCTTTGAGCAGAAAGTCTTCTATTGCTCATGTTCAGTCAGTGTATCTTCCTTTATTGGAAGAGATGGCCAAGCTTAAGATAAGCTTGAAGCAGGAGGAACCAGATTGCCTCTTAACTACTTTCAAAGTGAGGCCTATACTCAGGGAGAAGGTTAGAGAGTTGCAGGCTCAGGATGCAGGTTTGAGCGAGCTTAGGGAGGAAATTCTGAATGGTAAGGTTTCTGAGGTAGTTATGAGAGATGATGGATTTATGATAGTGGGAGACAGACTTTGCATTCCAGATAGCAGGGAAGTTAAGGATGAGATATTGGATGAGGCACACAATGCACCTTATGCCATGCACCCAGGTAGCACCAGGATGTACAGAGATTTGAGAGAGCATTTCTGGTGGAAGGGCATAAAGAAGGATGTAGCAGTATGTTAGTAAGTGTCTTGTGTGTCGCAGTCAAGGTCGAACACCAGCGCCTTCAGTAAGTTGAGGCCACCGTCCATTCCTCGAGTGGAAGTGGCAAAGAGTAACCATGGATTTTCTGATGGGTTTGCCTAAGACCAGTAGGAAGCATGATGCCATATGGGTTATTGTGGATCGGTTGACGAAGTCAGATCATTTTCTAGCAATCAAACAGACTGATTCATTGCATGTGCTAGCCAGGAAGTACATTGATGAGATAGTGAGATTGCACTGAATTCCAGATTCCATAGTTTCTGACAGGGATCCTCGGTTCACATCGAGATTTTGGGGAAGCTTGCAGGAAGCTTTAGGTACTAAGCTGCATTTTAGTACGGCATTTCACCCTCAGACGGATGGTCAATCTGAGAGGACCATTCGGACACTGGAGGGAATGCTCAGAGCATGTGTTATGGATTTCAAGGGAGCTTGGGATGAGCATTTGCCATTGGTCGAGTTTGCTTATAACAACTCATACCACTCTAGCATTCAGATGGCTCCATATAAGGCTTTGTATGGACGGAGGTGCAGGACTCTTATATGCTGGGATGAAGAAGGAGAGAGGAAGCTAGTCGGACCAGAGTTGATTCAGATGATCGTGGAGAAAGTCAATCTAGTTAAGCAAATGCTTAAGGCAGCCCAGGACAGGATGAAGAGTTACACTGATGCTCATCGGAAGGAGATGGAGTATGAATTCGGTGAGAAAGTGTTTCTCAAGACATCTCCTTGGAAGGGGGTATTACGGTTTGGCAAGAAAGGCAAGTTAAGTCCAAGATATGTGGGTCCGTATGAGATTCTTGAGAGGATCGGGCCTTTAGCTTACAGATTGGCGTTACCGCCAGAGTTGTCTCAGATCCACGATGTCTTTCACGTTTCCATGCTGAGCAGGTACAGATCAGATTCTTCTCATGTCATCCAGGTTTCAGACATTCAGTTAAGAGACGACTTAAGTTTTGAGGAGATTCCAGTAGCGATCTTGGACATCAAGGAGAAAGTTCACAGGAATAAGATAGTTCAGTTTGTTAAGGTTCTATGAAGGAACCATGCAAGGAAGAAGCCAATGGGAGCCTTTGGACGCTATGAAAGAAAAGTATCCAAGTCTTTTCGATGATTCGTAAATTTCGAGGACTAATTTTCTTTAAGAGGGGGAGAAATGTTAGGCCCCAAATTTTTGTTTTCTTGAAGTTATTAAGTATGAATTATATTGATTTATGATTTATGGTATAGTTTGAGTTTTATTGAAAGTATTAGTGGAAATTTGGATTTAATTGAGTTTAGTGTGGAATAATGGTTAAGGAAGAGTAGATTTTTATAAGGGCAATATGGTCAAGGTATTTGAGTTAAGAAGTTTTAGGCTAAGTGTAGGAGGGCATAATAGTCCTTGCTCATTTATGTAGGCTAAAGGAATTAAAGAAATAGAAAGAAAGAAAGAAAGGGAAAAATAGAAAGAAGAGAAACGAAGGAGAGAGTCGGCAGTGAGAGGAGAGGAAGAAGAGGAAAAAAGAGAAAGTTTTGTTTGAGGATTCTTGACATATTTCAAGCATCCTTAAGGTAAGATTAACTCTTCTACACTTGTTTAGGTTGAATCTAACCCTAGATTTGCATGGATTGAGGTAAAATCGGTGAAGTTAGGGTTATGGTGAACTTTTGTAGATTTGCATGGGTTGTTGTGTTTTTGATGTTTTTGAGTTAGAATGAGGTTAGGATGGAAGTATATGACTTGATTCATGGTTTAGATGTGTTCTAGTTGAGAAAGGAAAGGATTAAGAGTTGGAAGTGTTGAAGATCTGTCGAAAATCTGGGTTCGGAGCCCCGCACGTCGCAACGAGCTTCAAGGCCGCACGCCGCGACGTGTGTAAGGGCCGCACGCCGCGACGTGCCAGGCCACTCGTCGCGGCGAGCGATGCCTCGTCGCGACAAGGCCAGTTTTTCCAGCAGAAGTATTTTTAGTGTTTTGATCATATCTTTTGCTACAGAAGTCCTTTGGGGTGATTTTAGAGGCGCCAGAACTAGAGAGATAGATCTAAAAGTCTTATGAAGTGATGAAATTATGAATTGGTTTCTAAGATTATGGAATTTTAGATGGAAGTTAAGAATGGAATTATGGTTTCAACATGAGATTTTGAATAAGATTTTGGTTCTTATTTTAGGAGATCAAGAGAGGCAAGAGGATCAAGAGGCTCAAGAGGAAACTCATTCCTAGGCAAGACAAGCAAGGAATTCAGGTGGGTTTATGTTTATAATAAAGTAACTAAGTACTTATTGTTTAGTTCAAATCAAGCAAGATCTCATGCATTTATATTACATCATTCACGATCGCATTGCATACTACCATGAATGATTATTTTCGCTATGTGTTTTGCATTCATGATTATTATCAAGATTTTTTACAAAGGAGTGTTCTCCTTTTACTTAATACAAGTATATGATTTCAAGTATTTAAATACATGACCAGCAAGTTTACAAGAACATGAATTATGCATACTTATGTGGGTTTCAGGTGTCCTCACGAGAGTCAAGTGCACATTGACTCACTTAAAAGCTTCTCCCCCCGCCTGACTGTGGGCATGTGGTTATCCCACAAGGATTCTCTCATGAAACTACGTCACACATCAACATTTCGATGGCATGTGTAGTACGTCATTTAACCCGGACACCCAAACCATCATGTTATGTGCTATGTTTTGTTATGTGACATGCATCATGAATTATTTCAAGAATCAAGTATTTTCAAGAAATGACCCATACATGCTCAAGTATCATGATTTCAGCAAGCATTACGGCAATGAGATAGTTTTGAATATTTTTGCTTATTACGATATTATAAATATGTTCCCACGAGCTTTATAGCTCACCCTCCAATCTCCCTATACAGTGATGAGCCGTAGATCGAGTGAGTCACGAGTTTCGCAAAGACTCTGCTTTCATTTCATATGTTTGATTTTGTTCCAAGACTTTAGTTTCATTTCAAGTATCATTGGTTCAAGAGTGTTTTATACTTTTGGCTCTTGAACTCAAAGTTGTAATTTGATTTGAGATAATTGTAAGGCTTTATGAAACTCTTCTTTGGAGCATGAATTATGAATATGTTTAAAAGTATGAAAGTTTCACAATGGGTCCATTGAACTTCCGATGGTCTCCTTTTCTAAATCGTTAAATTGCATATTTGGATGTGATTGTTTAAATTATGCATGAAAGCGGGTTTCAAGCTTACTTTCCAAAGCAGCCCATTAACCTTCCGCGGGCTTTTCTTTTCTTTTAAATGTATGAATCTCACGCTTTTCCGCCACGCTCATGTCGATGTTGGGCTCCGCAATGGGTCCAACATGTTTGGTATCGAGCCTAGGTTTTTGATCTAGGTCGCATGACATTGCTTTCAAGGAATTACTTGCATTTTTTTACACGATTGGAACTGTTTTTGCATACTTTGAAAAGTGTCTTACATGAACTAAAGTTTTCAATGGTTTTCTATTCAAGGAGTGAACATGCCACCTCGAAGGAGAACTCGGGGAGCTATGACTCGATCTCATTCTCGTCAGGGGAGTACGGATGAATCCCATATTCCTCAGGATGCCTGGACACATTCTGTTCCGATTTCAGAGGCACCTAGTTTGCAGCAAGAAGTGCCTCCTCCTATGCCTCAGGGAACTCCCATAGATCCGAGTTTCTTTCAAGCCTTTGCTCAGGCTTTCACGTATGCCATGGGACAGGGATCGCAGATGCCGATGCAAGCTCCAGTAGACAGGAGTGGACAGTATGATAAGCTCCGGAAGTTTGGGGTCAGGATTTCAATGACTACAAATCCGTAAGAGGTCAAGCTTGTTAAAGAGGACCGAGAGGGTCCTAGTTCAGATGAGATGTTCAGATGAGGATAAGCTGGATTATGCAATGATCCATCATTGTGGTGATGCATCGATTGGTGGGAGTCAGGCCACACTGAGCCAAGTTGTTCTTCTAGGTCGACATGAGGGACTTTGTGGAAGTGTTTAGGAAGAAGTATCTCTCCAGGGTGTATGTGCAAGATAAGGCCAGAGAGTTTCTGAATCTGATGCAGAGGGACATGAGTGTGAGCGAGTATGAGTTGAAGTTCACGCAGTTTTCACGATATTCAGCTAACATTTTGGCAACAGAGGAAGACAAGTTCCGCAAGTTTGAGGGAGGTCTTCACTTGGGGATCAGGGAGAAAGTCCTGATTCACAATTTCTGTGACTATCAGCAGTTAGTGGATACTGCTCTCCAGGTTGAGAAACTGGAGAATATCAGGAATGAAGCGAACAAGAAGAGGAAGAACAGGGAGCAGACTTTCAGAAAGAGTACTAGTGCTCCATTGCCTGAGAGGAGCACGAGGAGCGCTCATAGTCATAGTGAAGTGGGTAGCAGTGGGGCTACCAGGAACAAGCAGTCGTATTGCTTGTTGCAAGCGCCTAATGGGAGGCGCCGGTAGAGCTGGAAGGAGCGGGTTCACTTATCCCTTATGTGGCCAGTGTGGGAAGCATCACCAGGGAGAGTGCCTTAGATCTCTTGACGTTTGTTTCAGATGCGAAGAGAAGGGGCATATAGCCAAGCATTGCCCACAGGCACCGACACAAGAGGGGTCACAGCCAGTGCCCTAGGCGCAGAGAGCAGTGGGGAACCGCACTGCCATTCGAGGTAGGCGCCTGGGGTATGTAAGGAAGACTGTTCCTCCAGAAGGCCAAGGGTCGACGCAAGCAAGAGTGTTTGCCATGACTGTGGAGGAAGCCGCAACCGCACCGAGGTTATCACTGTATGGCTCGCTTATTTGATTCAGCAGTATTTGTGTTGATTGATTCTGGTTCCACGCACTCTTTTGTTTCTGCGAGCATAACATTGCATGGTGTGAATTCTGTGCCTTTGGATAGGCCTTTGATTGTTAGCACTCCTCTAGGGAGGAATGTGGTAATCAGTCAGGTGTATGAGCAGTGTGAGCTTTTCATAGATGGTGCTAGATTGGTAGTGGACTTACTACCGCTAGACCTTAGAGGGTTAGATGTTATCCTGGGGATGGATACTATGGATAAGTATCCGCCAAGTCGGATTCATGGTCGAAGAGGTAGAGTTTGATCTGGGCAATGATGAGAAGGTGATCTTCAGAGGGGACAGGAAGACACCATCACCAAGACTGATTTCAGCTATGTTAGCTGAAAGGATGATGGCCCAGGGATGTGAAGCTTTCTTGGCGCATGTTGTAGATGCCGATGTGCATGAAGGGAAGTTAGAGGATTTCCCGGTTGTGAGGGAATTCCCAGATGTGTTCCCAGATGAGTTACCAGGTTTGCCGTCGGTGAGGGAAATTGAGTTTGCCATTGCCTTGATTCCCGGAACCGCGCCTATTTCTATCCCGCCTTACAGGATGGCTCCAGCTGAGTTGAAGGAGCTTAAGGAACAGTTGGAGGAACTATTAGAGAAGGGGTATGTCAGGCCTAGTTCATCTCCTTGGGGAGCACCAGTTCTGTTTGTCAAGAAGCAGGATGGATCATAGCGGATGTGCATTGACTATCGGAGACTCAACAAGGTGACAATTAAGAACAAGTATCCGTTGCCACGGATAGATGATCAGTTTGACCAGCTACAGGGAGCTAGAGTTTTCTCTAAGATTGATCTCGTGTCGCTATCATCACCGGGATCAAGGAATCGATGTGAGCAAGACAAGATTCAGACCGTTATGGGCACTATGAGTTTTTGGTTATGCCATTGGCTCGACCAATGCTCCAATTGCTTTCATGGATCTTATGAATAGGGTTTTCGTGGAGTTTCGGATCGGTTTGTCATAGTGTTTATAGATGACATTCGGTGTATTCTAAGAGTGAAGAAGATCATGAGAAGCATCTCAGATTGTTTTGCAGACTCTTAGGAGAGAGAGCTTATGCTAAGTTCAGCAAGTGTGAGTTTTGGCTTCATGAGGTGACTTTCCTTGGACATGTGATTTCGCATGATGGTGTACATGTTGATCTGAGAAAAGTTGAAGCAGTAGTAAGTTGGCATGCATCAAAGACAGTGACAGAGGTAAGGAGTTTTCTGGGTTTGGCAGGTTACTACAGGAGGTTTGTAGAAGGATTCTCCATGATAACTGCTCCGATGACCAAGCTGTTGATGAAGAATCAGAAGTTTATCTGGACCGATGAGTGCCAGAAGAGCTTTAAGGAGTTCAAGCTCAGGTTGACTAGTGCTCCAGTGCTGATTTTGCCTTCGGGTGATGAAGGCTATACAGTGTACAGTGATGCCTCGAGGAAGGGTTTAGGTTGTGTGTTGATGCAAGGAGACAGGGTGATAGCATATGCTTCAAGGCAACTGAAGCAGTATGAGTTGAATTATCCGACTCATGACTTGGAGTTAGCAGCAGTGATCTTTGCCTTGAAGATTTGGAGGCATTATCTTTATGGAGTTCAGACACGGATCTTTACAGATCACAAGAGCCTCAAGTACTTACTGGGTCAGAAGGAGTTGAATTTGAGGAAGAGAAGGTGGATTGAGTTACTCAAGGACTATGATTTGTTGATTGAGTACCACCCAGGCAAGGCGAATGTAGTGGCGGATGCTTTGAGCAGAAAGTCTTCTATTGCTCATGTTCAGTCAGTGTATCTTCCTTTATTGGAAGAGATGGCCAAGCTTAAGATAAGCTTGAAGCAGGAGGAACCAGATTGCCTCTTAACTACTTTCAGAGTGAGGCCTATACTCAGGGAGAAGGTTAGAGAGTTGCAGGCTCAGGATGCAGGTTTGAGCGAGCTTAGGGAGGAAATTCTGAATGGTAAGGTTTCTGAGGTAGTTGTGAGAGATGATGGATTTATGATAGTGGGAGACAGACTTTGCATTCCAGATAGCAGGGAAGTTAAGGATGAGATATTGGATGAGGCACACAATGCACCTTATGCCATGCACCCAGGTAGCACCAGGATGTACAGAGATTTGAGAGAGCATTTCTGGTGGAAGGGCATAAAGAAGGATGTAGCAGAGTATGTTAGTAAGTGTCTTGTGTGTCAGCAGGTCAAGGCTGAACACCAGGCGCCTTCAGGCAAGTTGAGGCCACTGTCCATTCCTGAGTGGAAGTGGCAAAGAGTAACCATGGATTTTCTGATGGGTTTGCCTAAGACCAGTAGGAAGCATGATGCCATATGGGTTATTGTGGATCGGTTGACGAAGTCAGATCATTTTCTAGCAATCAAACAGACTGATTCATTGCATGTGCTAGCCAGGAAGTACATTGATGAGATAGTGAGATTGCACTGAATTCCAGATTCCATAGTTTCGATGTGGATCCTCGGTCACATCGAGATTTTGGGGAAGCTTGCAGAAGCTTTAGGTACTAAGCTGCATTTTAGTACGACATTTCACCCTCGCACGGATGGTCAATCTGAGAGGACCATTCGACACCGGAGGAATGCTCGAGCATGTGTTATGGATTTCAAGGAGCTTGGGATGAGCATTTGCCATTGGTCGAGTTTGCTTATAACAACTCATACCACTCTAGCATTCAGATGGCTCCATATAAGGCTTTGTATGGACGGAGGTGCAGGACTCTTATATGCTGGGATGAAGAAGGAGAGAGGAAGCTAGTCGGACCAGAGTTGATTCAGATGACTGTGGAGAAAGTCAATCTAGTTAAGCAGCGGCTTAAGGCAGCCCAGGACAGGATGAAGAGTTACACTGATGCTCATCGGAAGGAGATGGAGTATGAATTCGGTGAGAAAGTGTTTCTCAAGACATCTCCTTGGAAGGGGGTATTACGGTTTGGCAAGAAAGGCAAGTTAAGTCCAAGATATGTGGGTCCGTATGAGATTCTTGAGAGGATCGGGCCTTTAGCTTACAGATTGGCGTTACCGCCAGAGTTGTCTCAGATCCACGATGTCTTTCACGTTTCCATGCCGAAAGGTGCAGATCGATCCTTCTCATGTCATCCAGGTTTCAGACATTCAGTTAAGAGACGACTTAAGTTTTGAGGAGATTCCAGTAGCGATCTTGGACATCAAGGAGAAAGTTCACAGGAATAAGATAGTTCAGTTTGTTAAGGTTCTATGAAGGAACCATGCAGTGGAAGAAGCCACGTGGGAGCCTTTGGACGCTATGAAAGAAAAGTATCCAAGTCTTTTCGATGATTCAGGTAAATTTCGAGGAAGAATTTTCTTTTAAGAGGGGGAGAAATGTTAGGCCCCAAATTTTTGTTTTCTTGAAGTTATTAAGTATGAATTATATTGATTTATGATTTATGGTATAGTTTGAGTTTTATTGAAAGTATTAGTGGAAATTTGGATTTAATTGAGTTTAGTGTGGAATAATGGTTAAGGAAGAGTAGATTTTTATAAGGGCAATATGGTCAAGGTATTTGAGTTAAGAAGTTTTAGGCTAAGTGTAGGAGGGCATAATAGTCCTTGCTCATTTATGTAGGCTAAAGGAATTAAAGAAATAGAAAGAAAGAAAGAAAGGGAAAAATAGAAAGAAGAGAAACGAAGGAGAGAGTCGGCAGTGAGAGGAGAGGAAGAAGAGGAAAAAAGAGAAAGTTTTGTTTGAGGATTCTTGACATATTTCAAGCATCCTTAAGGTAAGATTAACTCTTCTACACTTGTTTAGGTTGAATCTAACCCTAGATTTGCATGGATTGAGGTAAAATCGGTGAAGTTAGGGTTATGGTGAACTTTTGTAGATTTGCATGGGTTGTTGTGTTTTTGATGTTTTTGAGTTAGAATGAGGTTAGGATGGAAGTATATGACTTGATTCATGGTTTAGATGTGTTCTAGTTGAGAAAGGAAAGGATTAAGAGTCGGAAGTGTTGAAGATCTGTCGAAAATCTGGGTTCGGAGCCCCGCACGTCGCAACGAGCTTCAAGGTCGCACGCCATGACGCAGTGTAAGGGCGCACGCCATGACGATGCGATAGAGGGTCGCGACGCCATGACGCGTTGTGCCACTCGTCGCGACAAGGCCAGTTTTTCCAGCAGAAGTATTTTTAGTGTTTTGATCATATCTTTTGCTATAGAAGTCCTTTTGGGGTGATTTTAGAGGCGTTGTGAACTAGAGAGATAGATCTACAAGTCTTATGAAGTGATGAAATTATGAATTGGTTTCTAAGATTATGGAATTTTAGATGGAAGTTAAGAATGGAATTATGGTTTCAACATGAGATTTTGAATAAGATTTTGGTTCTTATTTTAGGAGATCAAGAGAGGCAAGAGGATCAAGAGGCTCAAGAGGAAACTCATTCCTAGGCAAGACAAGCAAGGAATTCAGGTGGGTTCATGTTTATAATAAAGTAACTAAGTACTTATTGTTTAGTTCAAATCAAGCAAGATCTCATGCATTTATATTACATCATTCACGATCGCATTGCATACTACCATGAATGATTATTTTCTGCTATGTGTTTTGCATTCATGATTATTATCAAGATTTTTTTACAAAGGAGTGTTCTCCTTTTACTTAATACAAGTATATGAATTCAAGTATTACGAAATACATGACCAGCAAGTTTACAAGAACATGAATTATGCATACTTATGTGGGTTTGTGGTGTCCCTCACGATAGTCAAGTGCACATTGACTCACGAAAAGGCTTCTCCCGCCGCCCGACCGGGCATGTGGTTATCCCACAAGGATTCCCTCATGAAACTACGCTACACATCAACATTTCGATGGCATGTAGTACGTCACTAACCCGGACACCCAAACCATCATGTTATGTGCTATGTTTTGTTATGTGATATGCATCATGAATTATTTCAAGAATCAAGTATTTTCAAGAAATGACCCATACATGCTCAAGTATCATGATTTCAGCAAGCATTACGGCAATGAGATAGTTTTGAATATTTTTGCTTATTACGATATTATAAATATGTTCCCACGAGCTTTATAGCTCACCCTCCAAACTCCCCCATACAGTGACGAGCCGTAGATCGAGTGAGTCACGAGTTTCGCAAGACTTGCTTTCATTTCATATGTTTGATTTTGTTCCAAGACTTTAGTTTCATTTCAAGTATCATTGGTTCAAGAGTGTTTTATACTTTTGGCTCTTGAACTCAAAGTTGTAATTTGATTTGAGATAATTCGTAAGGCTTTATGAAACTCTTCTTTGGAGCATGAATTATGAATATGTTTAAAAGTATGAAAGTTTCACAATGGGCCCATTAAACTTTCGATGGTCTCCTTTTCTAAATCGTTAAATTGCATGTTTGGATGTGATTGTTTAAATTATGCATGAAAGCGGTTTCAAGCTTACTTTCCAAAGAGCCCATTAACCTTCCATGGGCTTTTCTTTTTCTTTTAAATGTATGAATCTCACATTTTCCCGCCACGCTTTCATGTCAGACGTTGGGCTCCGGCAGCGGGGTCCAACACCAACACCCTCCTTAGTATTTAGATTACTTTCCTTAGGAATTTAATCTAAAAAATACGTTAAACAATTTAACCATTTCTTCTCTCTCAACTTTGCAACTTTAAAATATATAAATTTTAAATAAATTTTGATTTAATAATTAAAATATATATAATAAATATTAGTTTATAAATAATACTTTTCAAATTGTTTTTCTAAAATAAAATATTTTATTATTACTTTATTAATAAATTTTGTATAAAATATTAAAATAAATTTTTTGTAATTTTCTTTAATTATAATTATTATTAGTAATAAAACATTTATTATTATTTAAAAATTACATATTCGCAATAATTATAAAAGTTGAAATAAATAAAATAATTAATTAAAATTTTTTAAAAAGGGGAAGGAGAGATAAAAGGAAGGGAGGGAGATTTTAAAATTTTTTGAAAATTTTGCAAAAAATTCCCTTATTTTAAAAATTTTTCGATATCGACCGGTATTTAGATTTTCAATATTTTTACATAGAAGTTTCAATCGACAATCTGCAGGTTCTTTTTTTTATTTAAGGATTTCAATTTTTATTCTGTTTGTAGGGATATAATTGGAAACATAAGTCAAAATTAAGTCACATTCTATAAAATACTGTTACATACCAATCATTATAATAAGAATCCACCCAACTTACCTATTAGAATTCTTATAAGTATCCAAACATGTGAATATCTTTACTTTCCATAGATTTATTTTCCAAGGAATCATATTCCAAATTCACTTTACTTTCCCGCCAACCAAACGGAGCCTAAGGGTAAAATAGGAAGAAAGAAGTGTTGTTTTCTTTCTAAGAGGGGGGGAGACGAAAATGGGAAAGGGAGAAGTTAAATAACAAAACCAAAGAGAGGAAGAAGAGAGGTTTCAGTGGTTGAGAGGAAAGAAGAGAGTTGAGCTAGGGTTCCGTCTTTTCTAAGCCTTCTAGAGAGATTTAGGTGTTATCCAAAAAGGGAAAAAGGTAGAGAAAGATGAGAGCTTTATTTTGAACCAAGCATTTCTTCATTTGGTGAAGATTTGAGGTAAGAGCATTTTAAGGCTTTGGGTTTTGGAAGGGTTTTGGTTTCAGGAGCTTAGTAAATGCATGAGTTTAAGTGTTCTAGGATCAATTGTTTTTATAAGTTTCTTTGGGTTCTCATTTGGAAATTCCTATTGTTTTGGGAATTGTATTTATGTTAAAAAGGGAATCAAGAAGGACAAGAGGAACAAGAGGATAGGCATATTTCATCAAGCCATAATCAAGGACTTCAAGGTGGGTTTCACTTTTATAGTTAAGTAATAAGCCAATAAAAGTTTTCTGTTAAGAAATGACAGTAATTAATTTTGCAACTACCTCATTCATGTGAGTTTGATGTTTTAAATGCTGTAAGATTGTGCTACATGCTTATACATGATTTGTGTGATGATTTATAAAAAGCTATTTTTAAAATGATTCTTTGAAATGATGCATGATTATGAAACCATACTTTTGGAAATGGTTTTTAAGGTATAACAAGCATGTCAAAAGCAAGTTTTCAAGAGAATGTGCCCTTTTGGGCATCAAGCTTACAAGATTTTGAAATCTATGTGTTATGTGGGTTTGTGGTAGTCCCTCAAGAACCATCACGTGAACGTTGACCCAAGTATAGGCTTCTCTCGCCTGCCCGCTAGTGGCATGGAATTTTCTCAAGGATTCCCTCAAAAATTCACGACTACATAGGACCATTATATTGGAAATGTGTAGTGTGTCATGTTTTGGACTTACCCAAACCATTTGATCTGGTTATGTGTTCATGACAAGTTGATATGAGTGATGCATTCATGACTTGCATACACATGAATTTCTTCATTAAAAATGACTTATAAATGTTTTTGTTTGTTACAAATTATAAAATTATTACCCACGAGCTGTCAAGCTCACCCCCTTTCTGTCCCATCTTTAGGTGATAGCTAAGAGATCAAGTGATCAAGAGCCTAAGGGAATTTTCTTCAAATTTGCTATGTTTTGTAAAAAGCCGATGATGTGATTTTTGATATGTAAATAAAGATTTTTAAACTCTGTTTCTTTATAAATGAAACGATAGATTGAAGTAGTTCAGCTATGTGTGTTCATATTGACTTCCTCGTTAAATGTTTGAGTTGGAGTAATAAGTTTGTTTTGATGTTTGATTATCATGGGGCATACCACCCTTGTGGGATGATGTCTAATAAGGGTTCATGGAAATAACCATATAGGTTTACGTTCATGCTTTATGATTTCGTAAGAGTTGGGTTCTGGCAACAGTGCCCAACAAGACACGGTATGGACATTATGAGTTTTTAATCATGCCATTTAGATTGAACAATGCTCCAGTTGCTTTCATGGATATTATGAATAGGGTCTTCAAGGAATATTTGGATCAGTTTGTCATAGTATTTGTCGAAGACATTCTGTTGTATTCCAAGAGTGAAGGGGAACATAAGGATCATCTCTGGATTGTGTTGCAGACATTGAGGGAGAGGGAACTTTATGCCAAATTCAGCAAGTGTGAGTTTTGTCTTTACGAAGTAATATTCCTTGGGCATGTGATTTCAAAAGATGGGGTACATGTTGATCTAAGGAAGCTGGAAGCAGTGGTGAATTGGCATACACCCAAGACAGTGACAGAGATGAGGAGTTTTCTGGGTTTGGCAGGATATTATAGGAGATTCGTTGAGGGATTCTCCATGATAGCTGCTCCGATGACTAAGTTATTGAGGAAGAATTAGAAATTTATTTGAGTGAGAAATGTCAGAAAAGTTTTAAGGAGCTCAAGCACAGATTAACAAGTGCTCCAGTTTTGATTTTGTCTATAAGAGATAAGGGCTATACAGTATACACTGATGCTTCGAGAAAGGGTTTAGGTTATGTGTTGATGCAAGAAGACAAGGTAATAGCTTACGCCTCACGACAGCTAAAGCCTTATGAACTGAATTACCCGACCTATGATCTGGAGTTAGTAGCAATAGTTTTTGCCCTAAAGATTTGGAGGCATTATCTATATGGGATTTAGACAAAGATTTTCACAGATCATAAAAGCCTCAAGTATTTGTTGAGCCAAAAAGAGTTGAATTTGAGACAGAGAAGATGGTTAGAGCTAATCAAAGATTTTTTTTTAATTGAGTATCATCTAGGAAAGGCAAATGTAATGGCTGATGTTTTGAGTAGGAAATCATAAATAGCCTATGTTCATACGATTTATCTGCCATTATTGGAACAAATGACTAAGCTTAGAATAAGCTTGAAACAGGGGGAGCCAGATTGTATTATTGTAAATTTCAGAATGAGACCAATACTCAAGGAGAAAGTTAAAGAGTTACAAGCAAAAGATACAGAATTGAATAAGCTCTGAGAAGAAATTCAAAATGGCAGAAAATCTGAAATGGTAGTGAGGGACAATGGACTTATTGTTGTAGGGAACATGTTGGATCTCGTTCCCAGAACCCAACTTCTTACACTTAACACTCGTAACCCCACTGCTTATAAACTTAACATGATCTCTCATAACCACTCTTGAAGCGGAAAGAAAAAAAATTGAAAACCAAAGCGAATGAAACAAAACAAATGTGAAGCTAATAGGATCGAATTCAACCGAAATCGAATATCAATTAAGTCAAATCGAATACAAATGGAAATCGAATAGCGAAACACATAAGTTATGTGACAAGTGGGTCGAAACTGATTTCAAACAAATGAGTCGAACCAAATACCAATGGGAATCGAATAGATCAATAGAAACCGAAATTTCAAATTCCGACATCCGACGCGTGAACATAGAAAACTTGTTGCGTTGGAAACCCTTATGACTTAACCTATCCGAAATCCATGTATATTTTTTTTCTCTTCTCTTTTTCTTATTCAATTCTCAACTTTTTTCGATCTCTTTCAAAATGGGAAACTCATACTAATCAATTAAAAATTTGGCAGCATGACAGCTGCATTTTAACCTATCCAAAAACCTGCAAATAACTTGAATACACTTCTATAAATTCGCATAATTACACATACATCATAAACCACCGGACCCTCCGTCCGGATCTCAAAGATAACCGCAAACCTAAATTCTAAACCATTTCAAGTCATTTTTCCTATTCATCACATTCAAACTCATATACAACTTCCATTAACTTATATACATAAATTAATGCTTCCATCGAACTCAACCAATTATATTTATAAATCTTCACAATTCATATCTATACATATATATCCCAATTACATTCATAATTCAATCCACTTTCTATACAAAACTAATTTGCACAATCCTTAGCCATACACATTTCCAATTCCATAAATCATGTTCTTATACAGTATCATAATTCTCATACATACTGAAATAAAACGCTTGCAATACATTTATGACAATTTAAGCCATATCAAAGACTTATACAAAATCATTATCAACCTCTACTTTATACAAAACACACGCTATACAAAACGAACATAAAGTCTTGCCATGCTTTCATCCGATCTCCTTCTCGAATACCTGGAGATGGGGATGAAAGGGGGGGGTGAGCTAGAGAGCTCGTGGATAATATGTTTGTAAGTTGAAAAATAAGTAAAAGCCATTTCTCAAAACTTTGCCATCTTATAAAGAATTTCTCAGCAGAAATTTCATCAAGTGTTTATTTCACAAATCCTTCAACTTTTCAAAACATTTTTACCCAGTTGCCAAAAACTGTCACGGTTGAAACCTTACTTTCTTATTCCCGTAAAACTCAAATTTTTCCCTTCACAAAGCATGAACGATCTTAAACATATGAATGCATCACATTTCAAGCAACATCAAAATCCTATAACATATCATAATGGTTTGGCAAGTCTATACACATGATGACTACACAATTCTATAAAATGGCCTTGTGTAGTCGTACACATAAGGGAGTCCTAAAAGGAACTCTGTGCCACTTGCGGGCAGCCGGGAGAAGGCTATACACATGAGTCAACATGCACGTGACGGTTTCTTGAGGGACTATGTCGCACCCACATAACATGTAATTCATGCATTTAAAATTGCTTTGCCCAAATGGCACATTTTTGAAAACTTTGATTTCATGAGCATGACATATATATGCATTTTTAGCTTCACTTCACAATTTACATAATTCACAAACCATAATTCACTTAAAAATTCTCAATCATCCCAAACAAGGAATGCACACTTTAGACAATTTCAAATCATTTAAAAATCATGGCACACAAATTCACATATTGAATTTCAATCAGTTAAACACAAAGAACTCAAACGAGTATTTCATCTTTATTAAATCATTCAAAAATCCATTAGATAACAATTCAAATCATTCATGAAAACTTGTTCAAAATATTCATAGAAATTTCTTAAACCATTTGAAAAAATGAACTTAATAATTCATAATCTTTCCCAAATCACTTTATTCAATCATTTGCCAAAACAATAGCTTATAAAACATGATCACTTTCTTAACTTTTCCAAAATTTACAATTAGCTTAAAAATTTGAAAAAAACAAACATATTACCCACCTTAAATTCCATGCCATAAGCTTGATCCACTCATCAATTGTCCATAGCTTCCTTGATTCTTACAATATAAAATTTCCCAAACTAAAGTCAACCAAAACCCACATCATAACCATCATATTTCACAAACCCATAAGGTTTCCAACCTCTCTACATCATAATCTTCTAAAATCCCCACTCATATAATTTGGCATAAGTTCTAATTAATTTCTCATCCAAGATTAAACATAACCTAAGGCTAAATCACCAAAATTAACTCCATAAATAACAAACCCATATCCATCTCATACCAAAACAACCAAAAACCCAAGAAAATCTCAAAGCTCATAAGGTTCTCTTACCTTTATCTTCCACCATTTTCAACTTTTGCTTGACCCATCTTGTACCTTTCACCTCCTTCCATGTTTTTCTTCTTGAATCCATGTAAAAATCATGCTTGTAGCCCATGGAAATCGAAACCCTAGCAGCATCTCTCTTTTCTCTCTTCTTCTTCTCCATCGTCAGCCCTCTCTTCTCTCATTCTCTCATTTTTTTCTTTCATTTTCGACTTTTTCCTTGCCAAGGATGCCAGCCACCTCTTATTTATAGTGCCACATCATTAATGAGGGCTAAAAGTCCAATTTGCCCTTCCACTTAAGCCTAAAGTCTCAACTCCTTAAGTGATGTTCCATATTTGCCCCTGAATTTTACTTTAAGTCATGCTTACTTTTGGACAATTATTCTCACATATAAAAGAAGGAATTTGCTAAAACTTCCTTCTATAGAATTGTTCCTTATTGTCTTAATTTCATAATGCCTCAAACATCGCTACAATCGGATCTCCACAGATCCCGAATTCCACAAAATACTGAACTATGTTCAGAAACTTTCCTGTCTCACTTTGATTCAAATAATCTTACTCAATTAAAGCTCTAAAATTCACAAATTTCACATAAAATGAAATTCATTGTCTTAGAAATCCAACGCTTTGAGAACCAAGTCATTCGGATGTCGGACAGACAAGATATAAGCAAAAGATTTGACAAGGTAGGATGAGGAAGGAAAAATAACAAGCTCAGAATGAGACAAATCATTCCGATTAGCATATGATTCAATCAAACTCTTTCAATTCAATTCAAATTGATACAAATTTTCATGGAGAGAAAGATGCATGTGTTAGGAATTCAATGCTTCAAGAATCGCCTCAATCCGAGGTTGGATGAGTGAGTTATGATCAAAACAACTCAACATGTTCAAACCCTAAATCGATTTGAAAATCTTTTGGCGCAAATGCCATAACTTTGAATCTAGAACTCTGATTGCTTCCGTTATTATACCATTAGAAAGTATAATTCAAGATATACAACTATTATGAAGAACACAAAATCAGATTCGGCCTCTAAAATGGTCTAAATTGCAATTTTCACCAGTTGACCCGTGGCTGTCCGTTAAATGTACATGTGTGTCCGTTTAACGGACACATACGGCCCAAAATGTACCAAATCATCCAAGAATGTCCGTTTAACAGACATCATGTCTTTTAAACGGACATGAGCAAGGGAAGAGGTGTAAGTGATCTAGAAGGGGGGGTTGAATAGATCTTAAAAATTCTTTGAAAATTTCTACAAGAAAATCAGAAGTTAAAGCACACAAAAAAAATATTTAGATAAACTTAATTGAAAAGTGTAGGGAAGAAGATCAAACACTTGTTTTTATAGAGGTTCGGTGCTAAGACCTACGTCCTCTACCTAAGCTCCCACTTAGGATTTTGCCAACCACTTTATTGCACACTTTGTAGTTGAGTGTGAACTTTTTACAACGCCACTTGAATTCTGGCTCAAGTAACCTTTTACACTCGATTTGTCTTCCGGCACAAATCCTACCTCAGGTGACCTTTTCACTCATTACTCAAATTGTAACAAAACAATACAAAGATTGAAGAACAAATGCTCAATACAATTTGTAACAAAATAAGAGCAATAGTGAGCAATTTGAAGCAGTATAAGAGTATTTGAACTTGTAGAACTTGTGTCTACTCTTCTTCCATCATCCTCTATTTATACTTGAAGAAATATAGTTGTTGGAGCTCTTCTAGCCGTTGCTTAATTGGATATAGCCGTTCCTTGATAATCTCCATTCCATTTTTAGCAAATTGGACCGTTGGAGCTGAATCTGTGCATCCATAAGTCGACTTGTTTCAACCATTTACGTAAAAATTGTAACTCCGCTCTCTAATAAGTCGACTTGTGCTGTATAAGTCGATTTGTTGTCTTCGATAAGTCGACTTGTGTGCTATAAGGAGACTTGTCTTAATACATCTTCATATATAAGTCGACTTATACTGCTCTAGTTAACTTGTTATATTCAGACCTTGATGTAAGTCGACTTGTATTACCAAATCCTTTATAATCCTTAAGCTTTATGCCATTTTTACTTAGAAGATAACTCCCAACTTGATTCCTCATTGATTAGACACTTGCTCATCTTGATTTGCTCAATCCTTTCATTGAATAATGCCTGAAATAATTTCTTAACTATTTCAAGATATTTTATTATTATCGAAACATAAAGGGATTTAATTTGTCAACCACCATTGGTCCAACAATCTCCCCCTTTTTGATAATGACAAAATATTTAGAAATTGACAAGAAAATTGAAAGACATAAAATTTGATCAAGGTTTCCCTTGTCTTGATTGGTTAGGTTAACTCCCCCTTAATTCATAAATCAATGATTAGAATAGAATTCAATAAAATTGCAAATCAATGAAATGTTCACTCGCCCTTAATCAAATAGCAATTTCAACCTTACTCCCCCTTTTTGTCATAATCAAAAATTAATTAGAAAAACAAATGAGGATTAATGAAATGTAACACCAAACATAACATCAAACACAAATGATATTCATTAAAAGAAAAATCCAACCCAACAAACACATAAAACACAGAAAACAACATAAAGCAAACAAACATAAGTCGAAATGTTGGTCAAAGCACAATGCAATACACATCATGAAGAATCATCGTGCCTACACCCTAGCTTATCAAAAATCTTCTTAATGCTCTTCTCCAAGCGGGTAAGTATGCTGCGTTGTTCATCAATTTTTCTTTCCAGTCTAATCAGAGTGTCTTGTTGATCATCATGTCGCTCATTTATCTCATCCAACTGATCTTTCCTGAAAATCAGCCTGGGATGCCTCACTTCTTCCAACATTACTAGGTCGTGAGCTACTTGGACGATCTGCTGTCCTAGATCGTTTTCTCGAAGGAACCTGCTCACCCACCAAAGTCAACCCAAGCTTCTCAACGTGATAGGAATAGACCCAACCTCTTTCAACTGTCCTCACCAGCTTCATGCTCCGTAAGTTGTAAGGTGTGAACCTCTAGCTCTGAGGATAAGGAAAACTATCATAGGAGTCCAAGTTGCATCTCCTAACCTGAGAGATATGGGTGATCAGTACGGCATACGACATTCCTTTATGCCGGACTAGTTTCCCCTTCAGCTGTCCACGTAATAAACTCGCCTTTTTCCGTATCATCTGAATAATCAAACTCGGATAGTTTATTTTCCGTCCTTCCTCCATATGCCACAGAATCTCCTTATCTAGAGAAGTAATCTGATTATTGCTCGCTTTCTTTGGATACACAACCCTGTTTATCGCATAATGCAATAACCTATAATTCAATGTTAAATCCATCACCTCAAATGGAGGGGAATGATCGGAACATAACCGAATTAGCAAATCAGCCCCTTTTTCCTCAGTATATCCGAAATTTTCTTTGGCTTCCTCATCAGTGTCACCCTCAGCATTTCTCAAAATCTCAAAATCAGTAAAAGAGGCTCTAGGCCTAACTCCTCCTCTAGGCAAATGAAACATGGTACACAAATCTGATTCACAAAGATAGAATGCTTTCCCGTTAATTTTAGAGGACAAGGTAACTCCATCCTCAAAATTACTCCTAATCACAACCAAATTCGCATAAAATTCCTTTACTACCTCTTCATATATATCATCATGAAAACCCAAAAAATCTCTTAACCCAAGATTAACGATTTCAGAAAACACATCCGAGAACTCACTGCTATCTAGGTCAACCCAATCAAATCTCATGGAGGCAATCTCATCTTTAATTACCTTGTAATACAATGTTTGAGCATCCCTCGAAATAAATCTGGGTTCAATAGCTTCTTCCTCCCTTGTCGCATCTCCCCTTGAAGAAGACCCCCAAACCCGTGGTCTTTGAGGAACGTGGGGATCGTGAGTTTGAGCCGTTTTTTTTCCTTTCTAAGAAGCTTTTCTTGGAACCATGGAAGATTTAGAGAGAAGGAGGAAAAATTCGTAGGTTAGGGTTAGGTTTTTAAGAAAGGGGTTTTCGAAAAAGAGGGTTGATTTGGAGATAAAATTAGTGGGTTTAGAGTAGATGGAGGTCGAAAATGGATGGGTAAGGGAGATTTGAAGAGATTGAGCAAGATAAGTCGAGTTGTGAGAGAAGAGGGGTAGGGTTTTAGTGAGAGAGGATCTGCGGAGAAGAAGAAGAAAAAAGGTTTTTAAAGACTCCGTCCAGGCATAAGTCGACTTGTTCCTTGAATAAGTCGACTTATCGACCTTAATAAGTCGACTTGTCGATCCATTTAAGTCGACTTATTCTCCAATTTTCTGCTTTCCTAAAACACTAATTTCCTCATAAGTCGACTTGTTGATGGTCTAGACATAAAAGTGTGTCCAAAACTCCGAATAATTCATTTAAATCAGCCCAAGTAAGCAACACGATGAATGTATCTTCGGATGTGATTGCACAAATGCCTCAAATTTTGACCATTTGATATATGAATGTAGCCAAACATAAATTCAACCAAATGAATTTAAATCACACATGCCTAATCTTAATTTAATGTTCACAAACACATCTTCCTTAAGAGGTTTAGTAAAAATGTCAGCCAATTGATCACTAGTTGATACATGCTTCAAGCAAATGTCACCTTTTAAACAATGATCATGGATAAAATGATGTCTAATTTCTATATACTTTGTTCTACTATGCAATATAGGATTTTTACTCAAACAAATTGCACTGGTATTATCACAATAAATAGGAATATTTTTAACCACAATACCATAATCAAGCAATTGATGTTTAATCCAAAGAACTTGGGCACAAGCACTCCCAGCTGCTACATATTCAGATTCAAGAAGGAAATGGATACACTAACTTGCTTTTACTAGCCCAAGATATCAAAGATGATCCTAATAAATGGCACAAGCCACTAGTGCTTTTCCTATCAATTCTACACCACCATGATCAAGATCACTATAAGCATACAAATCAAATGAATCACAACTAGGATACCATAAACCATGATTAATAGTTCTACTCAAATATCTAAAAATTCTTTTACAAGCACTCAAATGAGAAATCTTAGGACAAGATTGAAATCTAGCACAAAGACATGTGGCAAACATTATATCAGGTCTAGAAGCAGTTAAATACAAAAGAGAGTCGATCATACCTCTATAGAGTTTTGATCAACGCCTTCTTCATTTTCATGTTTTTCCAAGACCAGATTTGTCGCCATTGGTGTTATCGCCACTTTGCATCCATCCATTTTAAACTTCTTAAGAAGTTCCTTGGTATACTTCGATTGGTGGATGAAAATGCCATTTTGTGTTGCTTGATTTGCAATCCAAGAAAGAACTTGAGTTCTCCCATCATACTCATTTCAAACTCACCTTGCATTAAATCACTAAATTCTTTGCACAAAAATTCATTAGTGGCACCAAACACAATGTCATCAACATAAATTTGACAAATAAACATATCATTACCAACATGTTTAATAAACAAAGTATTATCTATCTTACCACGAACATATCCATGTTGAGTTAGAAAAGTACTTAACCTCTCATACCATGCTCTAGGTGCTTGCTTTAGTCCATAAAGTGCCTTCTTGAGTTTGTAGACGTAATCCGGATGCTTATGATCTTCAAATCCCGACGGTTGTTTGACATAGACTTCCTCTTGAATATATCCATTTAGAAATGCGCTCTTGAAGTCCATTTGATTTAATTTGATCCTTTTATGAGACGCGAATGCACATAGTAGCCTAATTGCCTCCAAACGAGCCACAGGAGCATATGTCTCATCGTAATCAAGGCCTTCTTCTTGATAAAATCCTTGAGCCACTAGCCTTGATTTATTTTTAACCGCTTCACCATTCTCATCATACTTTATCCGATTTACCCATTCTCTAGTGGAGCTACCAAATCCCAAACATCATTTCGCTTCAACTGATTAAGCTCCTCTTGCATAGCTAAAAGCCAGTTTTCATCTTTAAGTGCTTCTTCTATATTCTTGGGTTTTACCAACGAAATGAAAGCTGAATTACTCATATTCTCATAGATATTTCTCCTAGTTCTTACACCAACATTTAAATCTCCAATGACTTGCTCCATAGGATGATTCTTTGCTTTTGCCCATGATTTAATGTCGGGTACATGTTTTTCTTCGTCTAGCTTCAATTCCTCAATCTTGGATTCAATTTCTTCAACTTTATTACCTGAACTTCCTGCATCATCATCAAAACAAACCTTTCTCGGGGGTGAAATTATTTCATCAAATTTGACATGAATACTTTCTTCAACACATTTAGTCCTATTATTATAAACTCTAAAAGCCTTACTAGTTTGAGAATAACCAATAAACACACCAATATCGGATTTAGAGTCGAATTTTCCTAAATTGCTCTTTCCATTATTATGAATAAAAACTTTACAACCAAAAGGATGAAAATAAGAGATATTAGGTTTCTTACCTTTCCATAGCTCGTAAGGTGTCTTATTTTGTCTCTTCGTAAGTGCACCGGTTGATGACGTAGAAGCGGTGTTGATCGCCTCGCCCAAAATGATTTAGGAAGATTGTACTCATTTAGCATAGTCCCGCTCATTTCTTCAAGTGAGCGATTTTTCCTTTCTACTACACCATTTTGTCATGGAGTACTTGGTGTCGAGAAATTATGTTCCATTCCGTATTTGTCGCAAAGACTTTCGAAAGGTTCACATTCGAATTCTCCTCCATGATCGGTTCTAATTGCAACTATAGACAAATTTTTCTCATTTTGAACCAATCTACACCACTTGGTAAATTCATTAACGGCATCATTTTTATTCGCAAGAAATCTTACCCAAGTAAATCTAGAGAAATCATCTACAATCACAAGTACATATAATTTTCCACTAAGACTAGCATGCCTAGAAGGTCCAATCAAATCCATATGCACAAGTTCAAGAATTCTAGATGTGCAAATTTCTTTCTTTGGTTTGAAAGATTCTCTAACATGTTTGCCTTTCAAACAGGACTCACACAAATGATCTTTAACAAATTTAATCTTAGGCAAACCTCTTACAATGTCATTCTTTGAGAGCTTAGAAATTAAAGGCAATGGTGCATGTCCTAATTTTTTATGCCATAAAAATGCATTTTCTTCTAGTGTCACCAGGCATTTTTCATTGAATGAACTATCATCATGCAAATCAACAATGTATGTGTTCCCATGTCTCAAACCAATAAAGGAAACATGATCATCCTTCTTAACTAGGCAATGTGATGATTCAAATGATACAATATAATTCATATCACAAAGTTGAGACACACTTAGCAGGTTATGTTTCAACCCATCAACTAACAAAACATTGTCAATGGTTGGCAAAGGTTCCTTACCCACTTTACCAATTCCAATGACCTTACCTTTATTGTTGTCTCCGAAGGTGACATAACCTTGATTTTTTGGTTTGATTTCTGCAAAAAGGTTCTTGTCCCCACTCATGTGTCTCGAACATCCACTGTCGATGTACCAAGTGTTTGACGGCCTTTCATCCCTTGCTTGTACCTACAATATCAACGTTCTTTCTTCTTATAGGTACCCAAGCCATTTTGGGTCCATATTGGTTAGCCATATAAACCACATTAGGTGGTGTTGTGCCTTTAATAACCCAAATTTTCTTAATCTTAACACATCTTCTAGTACTCTTACAGGCAATTTCTATGTGACCATCTTTCAAACATCTAACACATTGAGCGATTTTTTCATCCTTAGTAAATTTGGAAATTAAAGAGCAATCTCTATCAAAAGGATCATAACCTAATCCATGTTTAGAAATGGAATATCTTTGTAGCGATAGCAATTTTTCAAACTGTTCGTTTCCATTTGCGAATTTTCCAACCACATATGAAAATTCTTTTCTAAGTCCATTAAGCTCACAAATAAGATTTTCTTTTTCAATAAGACATGCAGAATGATATTTTTTCGGACTATCTAAATCATCAATCGTTTCATGTAAGGCACTATTTTCAACAACCAATTCACGTATTTTCTTTCTTAATTTTTTGTTAATCTCAATGGCTTCTTCAAAATCAGCTTGCAAAGCATCAAAAGAATCTCTTAAATATTGTTCATTGAAATTTACCTCATTTCATCATCACTTTTTTCCATAAGTGCCAGGTTGTTTTCATCATCACTTTGATATGTATCCTCTTCATCACTCCAAGTTGCCACCAGACTAGTTTTCCTTTTACCTTTGTCGTATTTGCCATTTTTCTGAAAGTTTGATGTTGATGATGAGCTTTTGCATTCTCTTGCGAGATGTCCCCGTTTTCCACATCTCCAATATTCTTCGTTGCCTTTCTTTTCTTCATAGCCTTTTGATTTTCTTTCCGCACCAAACCTCTTCCTTTCTACCTGTTTTCTGCCATTTAATTCTTTCCTTCGATTTTTGAGAAGTCCCTTGAACTTCCTTAAATTTCTAGCGTACATAGCAATTTCTTCGTCTTCCTCGTCTTCATCTAATTCCTCATCACTTTCATCAACAAAAGAAGTGTTAGCTTTAAAAGCAATAGATTTTTTAGGCTTACCTCTACCTCCTCTGGATTTGAGAATAATCTCATAGTTGATGAGTGATCCCACCAAAACGTTGAATTCCAGATGGTTGAGATCCTTTGACTCCATAATTGCAGTGACTTGAGAATCCCATTCCTTCGGCAGTGAACGAAGAATCTTCTTCACTTTCTCGCTATCCGTCATGTGCTTTCCCAGGTTACCTAATCCATTTATGATTTCTGCAAAACGGTCAAGCATTGTAGAAATTGACTCACCTTCCTTTATGACGAACATCTCGTAGTCGTGAAGAAACATGTTGATTTTTGTCTCCCTGACTTGATTTGTCCCTTCATGAGTAACTCGAAGTCTCTCCCACATTTCCTTAGCAGTGGTGCAAGAATTTACCCGGTTTCTTTCCTCAACCGTTAATGCACAATATATCAGCTTCATAGCTTTGGCGTTGATGTACGCTTGCCTCCAATCGTTATCATCATACTCTAGCTCTGTTTTCAACTCACCATTTTCTTTTAGAGGGGCTTGAAGTCCAAAGATAATGATCTTCCAGTGTTCAACTCCCTCGCTTATAATATGATACTTCATAGGATTTTTCCATGATGAATAGTTAGAGAGATTAAACAAGGGAGGACGGTTATTAGTATTACCTTCTTCCGCTAGGTTGTTGTGTGCCATCCCAGATACTTCTGCTCTGATACCAATTGTAAGTGATCTAGAAGGGGGGGTTGAATAGATCTTAAAAATTCTTTGAAAATTTCTACAAGAAAATCATAAGTTAAAGCACACAAAAACAATTTAGATAAACTTAATTGAAAAGTGTAGGGAAGAATATCAAACACTTGTTTTTATAGAGGTTCGGTGCTAAGACCTACGTCCTCTACCTAAGCTCCCACTTAGGATTTTGCCAACCACTTTATTGCACACTTTGTAGTTGAGTGTGAACTTTTTACAACGCCACTTAAATTCCGGCTCAAGTAACCTTTTACACTCGATTTGTCTTCCGGCACAAATCCTACCTCATGTGACCTTTTCACTCGTCACTCAAATTGTAAAAAAATAATACAAAGATTGAAGAACAAATGCTCAATACAATTTGTAACAAAATAAGAGCAATAGTGAGCAATTTGAAGCAGTATAAGAGTATTTGGACTTGTAGAACTTGTGTCTACTCTTCTTCCATCATCCTCTATTTATACTTGAAGAAATATAGCTGTTGGAGCTCTTCTAGCCGTTGCTTAATTGGATATAGCCGTTCCTTGATAATCTCCATTCCATTTTTAGCAAATTGGACCGTTGGAGCTGAATCTGTGCATCCATAAGTCGACTTGTCAAATGAATAAGTCGACTTATTTCAACCATTTATGTAAAAATTGTAACTCCGCTCTCCAATAAGTCGACTTGTGCTGTATAAGTCGACTTGTTGTCTTCGATAAGTCGACTTGTGTGCTATAAGGCGACTTGTCTTAATACATCTTCATATATAAGTCGACTTGATCGCTTCTAGTTAACTTGTTATATTCAGACCTTGATGTAAGTCGACTTGTATTACCAAATCCTTTATAATCCTTAAGCTTTATGCCATTTTTACTTAGAAGATAACTCCCAACTTGATTCCTCATTGATTAGACACTTGCTCATCTTGATTCGCTCAATCCTTTCATTGAATAATACCTGAAATAATTTCTTAACTATTTCTAGATATTTTATTATTATCAAAACATAAAGGGATTTAATTTGTCAACCACCATTGGTCCAACAAGAGGTCCTTTTGACCCGAGGCTGTTCGTTAAACGGACTTCCATGTCTGTTTAACGGACATGCTATTTCCAAAACCTCTTCAACCTTTTTCCAATGCTTCTTGCATCCCAACTAACATTATATGCACTTATAATCTTCACATATTTACTTATTCGAAGGCCTAAACACTTCATAACAATTCGAGCAACAAATTCAATTCTTGAACTTCTCAAATCTCAACTAAATTGGTTCATCAAAACCAGAATTCTCAAACATTCATCAAAGCTGTCACTAACATAAATCTTATATAACATCATAACTTGTATCAACTATTACTCTTAACTCCGATCTCAAAATCTTGCATACTTCATCTCGTTGGAAAGATAAAATAGCAAGCTACAACTTCATAGAAGGCCAATTTGGCCAATTCTATGTCAATCATTCCTTAATTTCCCTTGAATCAGCATATACATTTAACATTCATCCTAACTTCACTTTCTTAATTGCACATCATTTATAACAATTCAACTATCATTTGGAATTTATCCAATCTCAACCTCGATTCATATGATTTCTTACATTCCATAGCATCTTGTCATTCATAATCTCTTGCTTTTCCATAATGTCTTACATATCTAATCATAATACATGCTTAAGGCTTCTCAACTCATTTTCCTTACTCAAACCCATATCTCATTAAGGAACAAATAACATCTATAACACAATTTATATACTAAAACATTCATTTATTTTCATTTTCATATTTTTAATTTTCGCTTCAAGGTTCAGGGTCCAACTAAACAGACTTTGTATCTCGAATGTCAAGGAAGTAAAGGATGAGATACTTGGTGAGGCACATAATGCACCTTATGTCATGCACCCAGGTAGTACCAGGATGTACAGAGATTTGAAAGAGCATTTTTAGTGGAAAGGCATGAAGAGAGATGTTGCGGAATATGTGAGCAAGTGCCTAGTGTGTCAGCAAATCAAGGGTGAACACCAGGTACCTTCTAGCAAGTTAAGGCCCTTGTCCATTCTTGAGTGGAAATGGCAACGAGTAACTATGGATTTTCTGATAGGTTTGCCCAAGACTAGTAGGAAACATGATGCTATATGGGTTATTATAGATCGTTTGACAAAATCAGCCCATTTTTTGGCAATCAAACAGAATGATTCTATGCATGTGCTAGCAAAGAACTATATTAATGAGATAGTAAGGTTACATGGGATCCCAGAGTCCATAGTTTCTGAAAGAGATCCTCAATTCACCTCAAGATTCTAGGGAAGCTTACAAGAGGCTCTGGGAACCAGGTTGAATTTTAGCACGGCTTTTCATCCCCAGATAGATGGTCAATCTAAAAGGACCATTTGGACACTTGAGGGAATACTCAGGGCATGTGTGATGGATTTCAAAGGAGCTTGGGATGAGCATTTGCCATTGGTCGAATTTACTTATAATAATTCGTACCATTCGAGCATTTAGATGGCTCCATATGAAGCACTGTATGGAAGGAGATGTAGAACTCCGATATGTTGGGATAAGGAAGGAGAAAGGAAACTGATAGGGAAAGAGTTACTGCGAATGACAATAGATAAGGTCAACTTAATTAAGTAACGGCTTAAGGTAGCACAAGATAGAATGAAAAGTTATGATGATGTAGACTGAAAGGAGATCGAGTACAAAGTCAGTAAGAAGGTCTTTCTTAAGATGTCTCCTTCGAAAGGAGTTATGAGGTTTGGCAAGAAGGGTAAGTTGAGTCCGAGATATGTGGGTCCCTATGAAATTCTTGAGAGTATTGGACTGTTGGAGTTATGTAAATATAGTGCCCTGGAAAGCAAGTGTATTTACATGTAACTTTATCTTCTTCGCCATGCTTTGTAATGAAAATATTTATTATTAATAAAACAAAATAGTTTGGTTTTATTTGTATGAGCATTATATATCTGGTCATAAGGTACCAAGATTCATTTGTAAGTAATATACATATACATAGAGATGTATGGGAAACATGTATATTATTAGAATCAATTAATTGATTCACGCTTGAATAATCAAGTTGGTCGTTTGATTATGGTTTAGATCAGTAGTGTTGCAATTTATCTCCATATAAGTAAAGGAGTTTACTTAAAGGGAATGATGAGTTTCATATCATGATAGTAGTAGACTATCGATAATGGCACTATTAAATGAATTGAATCAAGTATGTTTTCAAGAATAAAGTGGGTAGTTACTTTAATCTTAAAACATACAACTTAAGCATTCGCTATTATGAACCACAATCTTGATGAGTGGTGAACTCATATGTGTTTCATTATAATTTTGATATGATTGGAATGGATTTTACAGGTATTAATCCGATTCTCGCATGTTGGAATTATTAATTGAAACATGTATCGTGGAACATTCACTCAAATAAAGAGTTTATAGTGTTATCATCTCTTCTAGATGTTTTAAGGAGATTTGGTGATTAAACTGGCGCCAGTAGTTTGATGGACTAGCTACCCATCAAGTCTTAACACTAAGATGAGATCTTATGTGTTAATCACCATATAAAGTAAAATGAGAGATTTAGAAGGAAAAACCAACATAAGGGCAAAACGGTAATTTTACCCTTTGTTGTGCGGATGGCTATAATAAGATTCTAAATAGGGTTTGCAATTGGACATATTCTCATAATATTTAATAATTCAAGAGTTCAACTAATTGTCTTTAGTGGAATGACATTTAGTTAATAAGCTAGAATTAATTCCAATGAGATTGAATTATTTTTGGGCTTATTGGAGCTTGAATTATCAAAGTCCACTAAGATTCCCCACTTGGCTTTAAGGAAGATTATCAAGCTAAGTAAGAAGTAGTTTGGAGGCTTTAGAAGTCCATAATTGAATGATGGGCTTATACTAATTAATGGTTAATTGGAAGCCCATATGTTCATTTAGAAATGAGCTTGTTTTGGTTTAATGTAATTGATTAGATTAATTATATTAATTATAAAACAATTTTTTTTAAATGGAGAAGAAGCAATTTCGAAATTGTGTTAGGTTAGATGTGTAACCACACATTTGACATTAAAATACTAAATAAAGATGGTCTTTATTATGGTTCATCATTATTAAATGGAGTTATGAACTTACCATTAAATGGTTTAATGGTTGGCTTTTAATGTTGGCATGTAACCTATTTGCATTCATTAGATTAAAGATGAAAGATGTGCATTAGATGGACCATCTTCCTTCTTTCTTCTTGCCAAAACCGAAATGGGTATTCAATTATAGGTTATGGTCTTTTCAAATAGCCATTTTAAAGATAAATGAAGTAAGTCTCATTTATTGGCTATTTGATGAGTGATTAATGTAAGAAGTGATGCATTGGATGCCTCTCACTCTTTCCATTCATGCATATTTCGAAATTGAGATGGAAGAAAGGGTTCTTGCATGGTTTTTAGATATTCTCTCCTTTCATGCAAGGGAGAACCGAAATTTCTAAGTGAAAGAATTGAAAGAGTTTCAATTTTGGTTCTTCTTCTTCTAAGAAAATCTCCTCCAAATATTTCTTCTCCTTTCCCACCAAAGGATTTTGTTAACCTAGTTGTCCTTGAAGAACAAGTGGTAAATCTAATTGGTTGAGGATACTACAACAAGGAAGAAGATAGATTGCTAAAGGAAAAGACTCAAAGGCAAAGGATTTGGATATAAGAAGGAGAGGATAGCAATGAGGATTTAAAGTCAGAAGCGAAGGAGTCGGTAATTCCTTTTATCTTGTTCTTGGTTTTATTATCCTTATACCATATCATGTATGGATTAGCATGTTGATTTGGATATATTGCTTCCGCTGCAAGATGATTTCTTAAAAAGTTTTGAAATCTATCGTTTCTCCATACTAAGCATGTTTTCTTTTTCGATCCAACAATTGGTATCGAGCCGCTTTTCATGCATGATTTCGGTTCCTATATGGTGGATGCATGGGTTGGAAATCTTTTATGTATACTGCATATTTTATGTGATAGAAATATATATGGTGTATGTTGCTCTTTTGGTTGTCCATAGAAGTTAAATTTTATCTTGTAAGATTTCTTCATTTGGTCAGTAATAAGGAGGGTGGTCTATCATCACCATGTTTCCTCCTTGGTTTCTTTTTTCTATTTTATTTGATTTTGTAATGTACAAATTGATGTAATGATGAAGAAGGAGCAGCCATGGATTGAAGAAATGGAAAGGTAAAATTTTCGGTGTATCCTTTTGTGTTTTGGCATAAGTTTTGTGAAAACTAAGTTGCTGGAATTTTTGTTTCAATGAATCATATTTCAGTTATGATTGGAAAACAAGTGCTGGTTTTTTGTTTCAAAGAATCCAATTTCGGTTTTGCTAAAATACTAAGTGTTGTTTTTAATTTTCATGAAATGAGTTTCGGTTTTAATAAAACAAGTGTTGGGATTTTTTGTCAAAACAAAGATTTGGTTTTCTAAAAATCTAGTGCTGGAATTTTATTTTTCAAAATGACAAAATTCTAATTTCATAAATGCCATTACATTTTGTTTACCGAATGGGCCGGATCATGTTAGCGAAGAGTTCGAAGCGGAAGATCCAAGATGAAGAAGCATATTTTGGGCCTAAAAGGCTTGTAATTTTTTTATGTTTCTAAAATGGACAATCAAAAGTGGCTTTATTAGTTCATGTGATGAATGGAGAAATGAATGCTTGTAATATGTGATATTATGTGATTGCATGTCATTTAGAAAATTGCCAACCCTAGGCCTTGCCATGCATTCATTATGTATGAGATATATAATGAAGCAATATAGGATGGATAATAAATTGCATCTAGACAAGATGGTATTTAAAACTTAAAGCCCAAAAAGATTGAGTGGGAGAGGATGCTCCTGTGAGAGTCCACAGTCTCCAAATGATGGCCCGTTTGCATGTCGTGAAGTGTTACTCCCCATCGGAGGGCATGGATCCTAGATCTTGCATGGTTTGGGTCTCCTTAAGGATAAGTCCACTTAATGATAGCAAATGTGACCTCCCACCGAGGCATGATTTGTAGGTATCTTTAGTGAATGAATCAAATGGTTATACACTCAACATTTTTATCAATAAACCGCCCACCGTAGCTCATTGGTAAAAGTATGGACCAAATTAAGACGCTTCTTAAAAATTGAGCATGAGATGCTTGGTAGTTTTTAAGTGGGAGGGTCCCAGCTTTTCTTTTAATAGATAAGATGGCCCACCGTCACTTAGATACGTTATAGATAAGAAAAATAACCGTCAGATAATGTTTTAATTTTAAGTTTTATTAAATCTATCATCATGCATACATGCATCATGATTTTATACAAAGTTCCATAAATTGTTGACTAGTATGCTCATGTTTTAATAATTTATATTTTCAGACATAATCAACCACAAAATGAATCCACTCACCCTGCTCTTGACTAATAACAAATTGGAAAATGGAGACAAGTTTAATGAATGGAGACGTAACCTTGACATTGTTCTTCAATATGAACGTATTTCATGGGTGTTAACTGAAAATGAGCCTACACCTCTAAGTGGAGATGCAACTCCTGAGCAAGTCCAACAATATGAGCGTTGGCAGAATGCTGACAAGACTACTAAGTGTTATATTCTGGCTTCTATCAGCGGCATGTTGCAAAAGCAAATTGTTTATATGAAAACTGCTAGTGCAATGGTCCATCACCTACATGAGATGTTTGGTGTGAGGACTAGCTCTGCAAGAGTGAAAGCTATCCAAACCTTTCATAATCTTTATGTAAACCTCGTGAACCGGTGCGGGATTACATAATGAAGGTAATCTCTGTGGTCACTGAGGCTGAGATGCTTGGGACGGATATGGATGCGGACACGCAGATGATTATGATCATCAATAGCTTAAACTCTTCTTTTCAGCAGTTTAAGTTGGACTATGAGCTCAACAACAAGGATTACACCTTGAGTGAGTTGATGAATACCCTCCAGAGCACGGAGGAAATATTGAATATTAAGGCTCATGGGGCCGGTTAATGTAGCTTCTTCTTCTAAGCCCAAGGGTAAGGGCAAGGAAAAGAAGAAGGGTCCAATGAAAATGAAGGCCCAAATAGGGGTCAAGGCCAAACCCATGAAAAAGAAGGCCAAAGAGAACATCAAAGGAAAGTGTTTCCACTATGATGAGATGGACCACTGGAAAAGAAACTGTCCAGTCTACCTAGAGTCCCTCAAAAGCAAACAAGGTATGGGCTTCCTAAGTTTGTTAGGAACTAGAAATGTGGCAGATTTATCTACTTCTTGGATATTAGATTCAGGAGCCACTAACCATGTTTGTAATTTTTTAGGGTTCCAAAGAAAGGAAAAGACTTCCTAAAGGCCGGTTTCAAGTTAAGATAGCGAGATGGTTCCTATGTTTCAGAGTAATCGGTGGGAGAAGTTATCTTGGACTTTCCTAGTGGTCATAGGTTATATTTGGAAGATGTTTATTACATGCCAATGATTGTAAGGAACATGATTTCTATTTTTGTCTAATAAAATCTGGCTATTCCTTATATTTTGAAAAGGTTGTTTCAATATATGAGAATAAGGATTTTATTTGTGAAGCGATAATTAAACAGGATTGTTTTATAGAACCTATGAAAGGCTCACTAAACACCATGTAATTGATAAAACCAAGACAATCCAATATCTCTAACATTAATTCAAAGTATCTGTGGCATCTAAGGATGGGTCATATCAATCGAAAAGACTTGACAAAGCTAGTAAAGGATGGGATCCTTATGGGCTTGGATAGTGATCCATTACCCATTGTGAATCTTGTATTGAAGGAAAATGACAAAAGCCTCATTTCCTTCTAAAGGAAACAGATTTGAATCCACATTGGACATGGTACATACTGATGTGTGTGGGCCCATTAATGTACAAGCTAGAGGAGATTATGAATATTTCATAACTTTTATAGATGATTACTCAAGACATGACTATTTGTATTTGATGCATAAAAGAGTGAATCTTTTGAAAAGTTCAAAGAATTCAAAGTTGAAGTCGAGAAGCAACTTGGCAAGCCATTAAAACAAACTTCGATCGATCGAGGTGGTGAGTATTTATCCGGAGAGTTCCAGAATATTTAATTGACAATGGAATTGTTTCCAATTTGTCACTCCTCGTACACCTCAATGTAATGGTGTAGCAGAGAGAGGAGAAATAGAACTCTATTGGAAATGGTAAGATCAATGATGTCCTATGCTAGCCTTCCAGAATCGTTCTGGGGATATGTCATACAAACGGCAACATATCTTCTTAACTTTTTTCCATCCAAATCGGTGCCTAAAACACCTAGGGAGTTGTGGACTGGCCGAGTGTCTTCATTAAGGCACTTGAGGACTTGGGGCTGTCCAGCCCATGTTCTAAAGCCTGAATCCACAAAGATGGAACCAAGGTCAGAAGTATGTTTTGTTAGAGTAGTGCCCTAAAGGCAATCCCCTTTAGCGCTTTTTGTTCATAGTCATGTACAGACTTTATGAATAAATAAAGAAAGGCATGTTTCATTTATTTGATGTTCTTTATGAATTGATAATGATCTTTAATCAAATTAATGAAGTCCATGATATATGACATAGCATGAAGGAAATTATAATGTGATCATAATCACGAGATTCCTATCATGTGCAATTATGTCAAGATTCTAAATTTTCCTAGTCATAGGATTAATGAGACCGACATCATTAATCCGGATGACTAACATATGTCATACTCCTTGATTGGATCAAGCGGTGGATCTCGAGACTGTAAATATGAGATATTTAGAGTTGACATATGGATGCTTACTAGTGGTAGTAAGTTCATTGGATGATTCTGCCATGAGATCATCACATGGATTTAATGTCGTTGATAATCTCATCATAGCAATGGTGCAAGTATCCTTAGACTTGAGGTACTCAAGGATATCTTGATACCGATCCCGTATTTTGACTCCATTCCTCGTGGCCTTCCAGAGGTTACTCATAGGATGGTGCTTGGGTACGCTTTAAGGTATTCAAGGTAATTGAGTAGCCAATAAAGGATTCATCACTTCGCGAGAATGTAAGAGATACCACGCCTCTTGTCAGATCATTACTTTAAGTCTCGCGCGAGCATGACTATGTCATGAAGAGTGTCTTCATGGACATATAAAGTAATGAGTCCTCCGACAGAACCGATTTCACTGGGCTAGACTCGATCCGGTAAGAGTTGACATATTGGCCATACTCATAACCAAGTGGGGTATAGGATGATGAAAGAACGAATTGCACAAGAATTGTCACGGAAGGGTTCGTGATCCGGTTCGTGATGAATTCATCAAACCGATTACTTTCGGTCAATTGGGGTCATGATGTGTTGCTAGATACCGCTCATGACTTGCTCGATTAATTGTTAATCTAAGTGGCCAACATAACCGGAACCTAAAGGGTCACACGCATAAGAGTGACTCAGAGAATCTGTAAAATAGTAATTGGACAGAGTTCCAATTATGGAGAACATTAGGATTAAATGAATCCCAATGGGATTGGGATATGTCCCGATGTGATCGCGACATCAACATTGCTAAGAAAGGTTTCCGGAGCTGTTTCAGCATCGGGGCCCGGTAGGACCGACCCCAGTTTGACTGGACCTCTTAGTAATTATATATATGTTAATTAATTAAGTAATTAATTAATGAATATTATATATATAAGCCCATGTGCGTGGAATGAGGGAGGAGAGGTTAAGAGTTTGACTTTTCAAACTTGTTATTTTAATCATTTAATGGATTAATGGTTAAAATGACTTACACATGTCCTAACCTTATGGAGGCTTTTTAATTAGTTAAAAAAAGAACATAAGGAGGCTTTAGTTCATGTGGGTATTGACGGCAGCTAGGGTTCCAAAGAAGAAGAAAAAGCTTAAAGTGTTAAGTTGAAAGGTTTTTCTTCATTTTCTTCTTTTCCTTAAGCAACCATCGATTTCTCTCTACTCCAAGCAAGGGTTTAACGTCTGATCTCAAGCTCTCCAGGACAGAGGTAGGGTCTAGCAGCTCTTATTCTGTTCTAGCTATTCCCGGGTCAAAAGTGTTTGACTCGGTTAGATTTTCTGATCTCTGCGTGGATACCTTTAGAGATAGTCTCTATTGGCTATTCAGGTTTGAGTTTTCATACCGACACCGGGATTCTGGGTTTTGGGAAGGTCCCGGGAATAAAAATTTTTGTTTCCGCTGCTGGAACATGTGATGTTCCTCCCGGGATTTTCCTACAGTGGTATCAGAGAGTCTGGTGTCGTGTATGAAGCTTTAACTGAAGCTAGATCATAAACCTTAATTGCTTGTGATGTTGTAGCATGCATACTGTTCAGATTTCAAATTGCTATAGAGATAGGGTTTTCGAAATTTTTCTACCCATGATTGTTCATAACATGTTAGAGAATATGTCTATGAAATTTGAGAATTTATCGATTTGATTTGATATAGTTTTTCTAATTAATTCCCTAAGGTTCCAGATGTTGTTTTGTGAGACACTCTGTGGACAGGCAGTAGTATAAAATCGAGAATAAATTCTAGAAAAATCTTTTTCTGGATTTTCCTTCACCTACATGTCTCTAAGATGTTGTTGAATGTCTGTGATCATGGAAATTGGATTTCAAGGTGATTGGATATTTATTCACGAATTTATTCTATACTGTTGGGAATTGCTGTGCTGATGAACACAGATTTTGAATCGGTTTTGTTATTTTGGTTGACTGAGTTGTTTATGGCTTAAAATCCTGAAACAATTCAGGTATCATGTTCAGAACATTTAATAACCTATGTAATTTTCTCTGAATTTATTTAAATTGTTTCATTGATCATTTCGAGCAATGTACAGAACTGGAAAGTTTTGGTGAAAATTGTTGGGACTGTTTTGCTTGGCTTGATTGAGTGTGCTTTTTCAGTTCCAATGCCTTTCACCATTTTTATTGTGATTAAAAATATGTTATCTTGATGTGGTATGATCGCCAAAGTGCATTGCTTGAAGTTTCTTTTCCAATAATTTTTGAATGCCGAATTGGTCACATTTGTGTCTCGTTAGTATATTTCATTTTCTTGCTTGTTTTGGCCGTCACAATTTTTGTGACAAGTGCCGGAGTAGTTTTGAGAGTGTATACACTAGTTTGAGATGCTTAGGGTGATAATTTGGGTGTTCCTAAATTATTTGGAAATCTTAGAGTTATGACTCATTTCAAGCTTTTCATATAGTTTGACTATTTAAGGAATTCATGAATCAACGAAGTGTTCATTGAGGCATCTATTTACAGATATTACCCTAGGTATGATGGTATTGTGAATTGGAATTGCATGGATTGAGGAATTAGCCGATTAGAGATTTTAGCAAATTTCTTGGATAAGGCGACTTGTGTATGGAATAAGTCGACTTGTTCAAGGTCTTAGTATAAGTCGACTTCAGAGCACATTACAAGGCGACTTGTACATCGGGCAAGTGCCATAAGGCGACTTGTTTCATACAAGTCGACTTGTGTGTGGCAGAAGCATAAGGTGACTTGCATTCGATGAAAGTCGACTTGTGATATGCTCAGTTGGATGATGGATGATTATAAGGATTGATTCAATTTGATTGATGAAACCTAAATCATGCCACATAGTCCTAGTGACTATGATCCTTCACTTGAGTCTAGAGTTTTAAATCCTCCTCGGTATATGAAAACTAACGCCTTCCATTAATATGGTAAGAACCAGAGTTCTTATAGGATGGGTTGTTGGGTAAACCCAAGCTCACTCTATACTGGATATGTTCGAACCATGAAAATATGATTTTCGATTAATGGGTTGCTTTTCACCGAAGCGTTGGTTTGTTGAGTAAACTCAAGGTCAACGTGGATGAGGTGAAATTGGGTAGCATACATCGGATGTATGCGCATCAAAGAGTTGATACCCAATGTAAGTGCATACATCAACAAGTTGATAGCACTGATCGATAGTTGTGTCTAAGATGTAATTGGTATATCTGATACCTCCTGAGACATAAGGTGGCTTGTTGGGTAAACCCAAGGTCATTCTCAATGTCGGTTATCGATGATGCAATTGGCATGTTCGATACCTACCGATTTGTTAGAGTAGTGCCCTAAAGGCAATCCTCTTTAGCGTTTTTTGTTCATAGTCATGTACAGACTTTATGAATAAATAAAGAAAGGCATGTTTCATTTATTTGATATTCATTTTTTTATGAATTGATATTGATCTTTAATCAAATTAATGAAGTCCATGATATATGACATAGCATGAAGGAAATTATGATGTGATCATAATCCTGAGATTCCTATCATGTGCAATTATGTCAGTATCTAAATTTTCCCTAGTCATAGGATTAATGAGACTGGACATCATTAATCCGGACAGACTAGCATATGTCATACTCCTTGATTGGATCAAGCAGTGGATCTCAGAAACTGTAAATATGAGATATTTAGAGTTGACATATGGATGCTTACTAGTGGTAGTAAGTTCATTGGATGACCTGCCATGAGATCATCACATGGATTTAATGTCAGTGATAATCTCATCATAGCAATGGTGCAAGTATCCTTAGACTTGAGGTACTCAAGGATATCTTGGATACTGATCCTGTACTTTGACTCCATTCCTCGTGGCCTTCCAGAGGTTACTCATAGGGTGGTGCTTGGGTACAGTTTGAGGTATTCGAAGGTAATTGAGTAGCCAATAAAGGATTCATCACTACGTGAGAATGTAAGAGATACCTGCCTCTTGTCGGGATCATTACTTTAAGTCTCCGGCGAGCATGACTATGTCATGAAGAGTGTCTTCATGGACATATAAAGTAATGAGTCCTCGACAGAACCGATTTCACTGGCTAGACTTAGTCTAGTAAGAGTTGACATATTAGCCATACTCTTAACCAAGTGGGGTATAGGATGATGAAAGGACGAATTGCACAGTCATTGTCTATGGAAGGGTTCGTGATCTGGTTTGTGATGAATTCATCAAACCGATTACTTTCCGGTCAATTGGGGGTCATGATGTGTTGCTAGATACCGCTCATGACTTGCTCAGATTAATTGTTAATCTAAGTGGCCAACATAACCGGAAACCTAAAGGGTCACACGCATAAGAGTGTTTCAGAGAATCTGTAAAATAGTTATTGGACCGAGTTCCAATTATGGAGAGCATTAGGATTAAATGGATCCCGATGGGATTGGGATATGTCCCGATGAGATCGCGACATCAATATTGCTAAGAAAGGTTTAGGAGTCGTTTCAAATCGGGGCCCGATAGAGGCGGTAGGACCGACCCCAGTTTGACTGGACCTCTTAGTAATCATATATATGTTAATTAATTAAGTAATTAATTAATTAATATTATATATATATGCATTATACGTGGAATGAGGAGAAGAAGGAAGGAAGCTTCCATTGGAAGCTTAGTCATCACTTTCATTTATTTGCTAAATGACAAAAAAGATAAAAGATGGATGGAAGATGAGAAGATAAAGTTCGTATGCCTTTATCCAAGAAGAAAAAGAGTTTTTCTAATGGCTTTTGGCAAGGCATCATGGTGGGATTAAGAAAAAGGAGAAAGGTTTTGTGAAAACCTAAGGAAAAGTGTTTTCTCTCTTCTTCATCTTCATTCGAGGCCTTCTTCTCCAAGCTTCTTCTTCATCTTTCCAACGTTTTTTCAAGCTCTCCAGGACAGAAGTAGGGTCTAGCAGCTCTTATTCTGTTCTAGCTATTCCCGGGTCAAAAGGGTTTGACTCGGTTAGGTTTTCTGATCTCTGCGTGGATACCTTTAGAGATAGTCTCTATTGGCTATTCAGGTTTGAGGTTTTCATACCGACACCGGGATCCTGGGTTTCGGGAAGGTCCCGAGAATAAAAAATTTTTGTTTCCGCTGCTGGAACATGTGATGTTCCTCCGGATTTTCCTACAGTGGTATCAGAGCGCCCGGTGTCGTGGTATGAAGCTTTAATCAAGCTAGATCATAAACCCTAATTGCTTGTGATGTTGTAGCATGCATTCTGTTCAGATTTCGAATTGCTATAGAGATAGGGTTTTCGAAATTTTTCTACCCAGGAATGTTCATAACATGTTAGAGAATATGTCTGTGAATTTTCAGAATTTATCTATTTGATTAGATAAAGTTTTGCTAATTATTTCCCTAAGCTTACAGATGCTGTTTTTGAAACGATTCTGTGAACAGGCAGTAGTATAAAATCAAGAATAAATTCTAGAAAAATCTTTTTCTGGATTTTCCTTCACCTACATGTCTCTAATATGTTGGTGAATGTCTGTGAGCATGGAAATTGGATTTCAAGGTGATTGGATATTTATTTTCGATTTTATTCTATGCTGTTGGGAATTGCTGTGTTGATGAACACAGAATTTTAATCGGTTTTGTTATTTTGGTTGACTGAGTTTTTGATGGCCTAAAATCCTGAAACAATTCAGGTAGCATTTCCTGAACATGTAGTAACCTATATAATTTTCTCAGAATTTATTGAAATTTTTTTATTGATCATTTCAAGCAATGTACAGAACTGGACAGTTTTGGTGAAAATTGTTGGGACTGTTTTGCTTGGCTTGATTGAGTTTGCTTTTTCAATTCCAATGCCTGGAAGAATTTTTAATGTGATTAAAAATGTGTTATCTTTATGTAGTATGATTTCCAAATTGAATTGCTTGAATTTTCTTTTCCAAGAATTTTTGAATGCCGAATTGGTCACTTTTGTGTCTCGTTAGTATATTTCATTTTCTTGCTTGTTTTGGCCGTCACAATTTTTGTGACAAGTGTCGGAGTAATTTTGAGAATGTATACACTAGCTTGAGATGCTTAGGGTGAGAATTTGGGTGTTCCTAAATTATTTGGATATTTATGAGTTTTGACTCATTTCAAGCTTTTAATATAGTTTGACTATTTAAGGCATTCATAGATCAATGAAGTGTTCATTGATACATCAACTAACAGATATTACCTTAGGTATGATGGTGTTGAGAATTGGAATTGCATTGATTGAGGAATTAGCCGATTAGAAATAATAGCAATCTTGCAGAATAAGTCGACTTGTTTGCTACATAAGTTTCCACTTGTTTTCAAAGATAAGTCGACTTGTTTGCTACATAAGTCGACTTGTTTGCAGGATAAGTCGACTTGTTTTTTGGATAAGTCGACTTGTTTTCTGGATAAGTCGACTTATTTTCTGAATAAGTCGACTTGTTTTCTGGATAAGTCGACTTGTTCAAGATTTCAGTATAAGCCCACTTGTAGCTTCTTGTAAGTCCACTTATACACACGGGTGAAATAAGTCGACTTGTGTCATCAAGTCGACACTGTGTGTGGGCGAAGCATAAGGTGACTTGCATTTGATGAAAGTCGACTTGTGACATGCTCGGGATGGATGATGGATGATTATAAGGATTGATTCAATTTGATTGATGAAACCTAAATCATGCCATATAGTCTAGCGACTATGATCCTTCAGCTTAGAGTCTAGAGTTTCTAAATCCCTCCTCGGTATATGAAAACTAATGCCTTCCATTAATATGGTAAGAACCGAGTTCTTATAGGATGGGTTGTTGGGTAAACCCAAGCTCACTCTATACGGATATGTTGAACCATGAAAATATGATTTTCGATTAATGGGTTGGTTTTCACCGAAGCGTTGGTTTGTTGAGTAAACTCAAGGTCAACGTGACGAGGCGTAAATTGGGCAGCATACATCGGATGTATGCGCATCAAAGACTTGATACCCAATGTAAGTGCATACATCAACAAGTTGATAGAGCGATCGATAGTTATGTCTAAGATGTAATTGGTATATCGATACCTCCGAGACATAAGGTGGCTTGTTGGGTAAACCCAAGGTCATTCTCAATGTCGGTTATCGATGATGCAATTGGTATGTTCGATACTACCGATTGACCTAAGTTGTGGCTTATCGGGTAAACCCAAGGTCATTCTTAGCAATATCGGATATCGACCCACTAGGACATTATGTCACTTTGTTTCTTTGGATTCGTAATGAGGGTTATGGATTCTATGAAACTAGTGGGAGCTCTTTTGCATATCATTCAAGTCCTTATGATTATGCAGCTATTCTATTCTAACATTCTTCCTCTCTATCCGTGTAGGTTGTTTGAAAATGTCGTCAAGTGTGAATCTTCGCCACTTATGGATTCCAACAAGTTAATCGGACCGAATTTTTCGATTGGTTAAGGAATCGAGAATAGTTCTCGATCTGAAAGTCAGGATATATCCTAGATTTTCCGCTTCAGATGCACTAGCCGTCGATGCTTCGATGATGATCGAAGGCATATAGTAAGCATCTAAAGGGCGGTGACATGGCGACTTGCATTATGCTTGCGTCGATGTCACCGAGCTGCGAAGCAAAGACGAGTCCATGGATGCTCATACTATAGTTTTTCATCTTAGGGAGCTGTTTGACGAGCAAGCCGGTCCGAAAGGTTCGAGACCTCAAGGCTTCTCTTCACTACCAAGATGGCTCGAGGACATCTGGCATGTAATACATACGAAGATGAATGGCTATATTGAGAGATTGGCCGTCTTAGGTTTTGCAATGGATCATGAATTAAGTATAGACTTAATTTGGTTGGATTGTCCGGCGCTTATGCACGTTCGTGCTAAACTATCGGATGAACCAAATATCCACTACAATACCTGAGCTAATCAATCTGCTCAAGACAGCTGAGCAGACTATCAAGAGTGATAGTAAGCAAGTGCTGGTGGTTGCTTCTTCATCTTTTGGGTCCAAGAAGAAGAAGAACCCAAAGAAGAGGAAGGCAAAGAAACCAAAGGGAGGCGCCATCAAGAAGAAGACCAAAGAAGCTGCCCTAAAAGGAACTTGCTTCCATTGCGATAAAGATGGCCATTGGAGGCGCAATTGCAAAGTCTATCTGGAGTCGCTGAAGCAGAAGAAGGCATCAGATGCCTCGACTACTTCAGGTTTGTATGTCATTGAAGTTAATACTGTTACTGATCACAACATCTGGGTATTTGATACTGGTTGTGGCTCACACATATGTAATGATATGCAGGGCCTTCAGGACAGTAGGCAACTCATGAAGGGAGAAGTAGACCTACGTGTTGGAAATGGAGCAAGAGTTGCTGCATTAGCCGTAGGAACCTATGTTTTGTCTCTCCCTACTGGGCTTGTACTGGAATTGGATGATTGTTATTTTGTACCCGTTTTGACAAAGAATATATTGTCTGTTTCTTGTCTGAATAGAGCTGGATTCCATATGAATTTTAGTAGCAATGGTTGTTCTATCAATTCTAATGGAATGCTTTATGGAACTGGTACATTGTGCAATGGTATTTACATATTAGATATGTCTAATCTAATTTTAAATGTCAATGACACCAAACGGCTTAAAAGAGATAATCTAAAGTCAACTTACTTATGGCATTGTCGGCTTGGCCATATAAATGAGACACGCATCGCTAAGCTCCACAAGAGTGGCAGTTTAGGGTCATTTGATTATGAATCATATGACACATGCGAATCTTGTTTATTAGGCAAGATGACTAAGTTACCCTTCAAGGGAAAGGGTGAACGAGCGATTGGAGTATTAGACCTAATACATTCAGATGTATGCGGTCCGATGTCCATCCATGCCAGAAGTGGTTGTCGTTACTTCATTACCTTTATCGATGATTATTCACGATATGGGTACTTGTATCTTGATGAGATACAAATCAAGCATTTGAAAAGTTCAAACAATTGAAATGAAGTAGAAAACCAGCTTGGTAAAAGTATCAAGGCATTACGATCCGATCGTGGTGGAGAATACTTAGACCAACAATTTCGTGGATTATCTCGGAGATAATGGCATTTTATCTCGGTGGACTCCTCCTTACACGCCGCAAGACAACTGTGGTGGTTGAAAGGAGAAATCGAACCTTGTTGGACATGGTACGATCAATGATGGGTTTCGCAGTTACCAAAATCGTTTTGGGGTATGCGCTAGAGACAATTGTTTACTTGCTAAACAGAGTTCCTCTAAGCAGCTTGATGTTACTCCATATGAGATGTGGACTAATGAAAACCTTATCTTTCTCATTTAAAAGTATGGGGTTATCACGCCACGTGAAGCGATTCATCGAGATAAGCTTGAAGCAAAGTCGACAAGTGTTTGTTTGTAGGATATCCTAAAGAGACCATGGGATATCAATTCTACCTTCTTTGAGGAACAAAAGGTGTTTGTTTCGAAGCATGTTGTCTTTTTAGAGAAAGAGTTTCTTCTGCAAGAAGACAGTGGGAGCAAAGTCGAACTTGAAGAAGTTCAAAATGCTCAAACAAGCACAGATCAACTGCTCGAACTCGAGACCATCACTCATTCGGATGAAGTGTGATTCAACCTTACATTGCACACGAAGTTCAGAGGTCAAGTAGGATGCGCATTGTTCGAGAGACACGGATTTCGTAAGTGAACAGAATGACGTATTGCTCATAGAAGATGATGAGCACGCTACCTATGAAGAGGTTCGAAAAGTTCGAGTCCGAAAAATAGCTTTGTGCCATGAAAGCGAAATGGATTCCATGTACATAAACCAAGTATGGACTTTGGTTGATGCACCAAAGGATAAAACCTATAGGGTGCAAATGGGTTTTCAAGAAGAAAACCGACATGGATGGTAATGTGATTACCTACAAAGCAAGGCTTGTGGCCAAAGGATTTCGTCAAAGACAAGGAGTTGACTATGACGAGACCTTCAGTCCCGTAGCAATGCTTAAATCCATTCGGATACTCCTAGCCATTGCCGCTCATTATGATTATGAGATATGGCAAATGGATGTGAAGACAGCTTTCCTTAACGGAAATCTGGCCGAGGATGTGTACATGACACAACCAGAGGGCTTCACTTCTAGTGATGACGAAAAGGTATGCAATCTTCAGAAATCCATCTATGGATTGAAGCAAGCATCCAGGAGTTGGAACATCCGTTTTGATGAGTCAATCAAAGAGTTTGGTTTTTCTCAAAATCCGGATGAGTATTGTGTGTACAAAAAGATTAATGGGAATGCAATCGTTTTCCTTGTGTTGTATGTAGATGACATACTGTTACTCGGAAACGATGTCTCAATGCTGCAATCAGTCAAAATTTGGTTGTCCAAGCAATTTGCGATGAAGGACCTGGGTGAAGCAACTTATATCCTTGGGATAAAGATCTATAGAGATAGATCAAAGAGGTTGCTTGGTCTTTCACAATCATCGTACATAGACAAGATGTTAAAGAGGTTTAGCATGGAGCAATCCAAGAGAGGGTTTCTTCCCATCACTCATGGGATAACACTCTCGAAATCTATGTGTCCTAAGACACAAGATGAGAGGATGCGCATGGATCGGATCCGTATGCATCTGCAGTAGGATCGATCATGTATGCTATGTTATGTACGAGGTCCGATGTATCGTATGCTCGAAAGTGTTACGAGCAAATACCAATCGGATCTCGTGAGGGTCTTCGGGTGGTGTCAAGAATATCCTCAAGTACTGCGAAGGATTAAGGATGTTTTCTTGATATATGGAGATGGAAATCTCCAGTGAGCGGCATACGGATGCCAGTTTCCAATCTGACAAGGATGGCTCCAGATCCCAGTCAGGTTATGTTTTCACGCTAAACGGCGGAGCGTCGGTTGGAAGAGTTCCAAACAAGAGACAATCTGGCGATTCGACGACCGAGGCAGTACATTCTTTGCATCGAGGCGCAAAGGAAGCTGTTTGGATCAAGAAGTTCATTTTTGAACTTGGTATGGTTCCTAGCTGTGATGGACCCATACAGTTGTATTGTGACAACAATGGGGCTATTGCTCAGGCAAAAGAACCGAGATCTCACCAACGACCTAAACACGTACTCCGCAGATATCATCTGATTCGAGAGATCATTGCTAGAGGTGATGTCGCGATCGAGAGGATTTCCACAGAGCGTAACATTGTCGATCCGCTGACGAAGCCATTGTCACGTAAGAATTTTGTTTCTCATGTACCGCTATGGTATTAGATACCAAGGCGATTGGCTTTAGGTCAAGTGGGAGATTTGTTAGAGAGTAGTGCCCAAAGGCAATCCCTTTAGCGCTTTTTGTTCATAGTCATATACGAGACTTTATGAATAAATAAAGAAAGGCATGTTTCATTTATTTGATATTCATTTTGTTATGAATTGATATTGATCTTTAATCAAATTAATGAAGTCCATGATATATGACATAGCATGAAGGAAATTATGATGTGATCATAATCTCGAGATTCCTATCATGTGCAATTATGTCGTTGTCTCAAATTTTCCTAGTCATAGGATTAATGAGACCGACATCATTAATCCGGATGACTAGATATGTCATACTCCTTGATTGGATCAAGCGGTGGATCTCAAAAACCGTAAATATGAGATATTTAGAGTTGACATATGGATGCTTACTAGTGGTAGTAAGTTTATTGGATGACCGCCATGAGATCATCACATGGATTTAATGTCGTTGATAATCTCATCATAGCAATGGTGCAAGTATCCTTAGACTTGAGGTACTCAAGGATATCTTGATATCTTGATCCCGCATTTTGACTCCATTCCTCTTGGCCTTCCAGAGGTTACTCATAGGGTGGTGCTTGGAGTGCAGTTTGAGGTATTCAAGGTAATTGAGTAGCCAATAAAGGATTCATCACTTACGTGAGAATGTAAGAGATACTGCCTCTTCGTCGGGATCATTACTTTAAGTCTCCGCCGAGCATGACTATGTCATGAAGAGTGTCTTCATGGACATATAAAGTAATGAGTCCTCGACAGAACCGATTTCACTTGGGCTAGACTTAGTCTAGTAAGAGTTGACATATTAGCCATACTCATAACCAAGTGGGGTATAGGATGATGAAAGGACGAATTGCACAGTCATTGTCTATGGAAGGGTTCGTGATCTGGTTTGTGATGAATTCATCAAACCGATTACTTTCCGGTCAATTGGGGGTCATGATGTGTTGCTAGATACCGCTCATGACTTGCTCAGATTAATTGTTAATCTAAGTGGCCAACATAACCGGAAACCTAAAGGGTCACACGCATAAGAGTGTTTCAGAGAATCTATAAAATAGTTATTGGACCGAGTTCCAATTATGGAGAGCATTAGGATTAAATAGATCCCGATGGAATTGGGATATGTCCCGATGAGATCGCGACATCAATATTGCTAAGAAAGGTTTAGGAGTCTGTTTGAGATCGGGACCTTGATGGCCGGTAGGACCGACCCCAGTTTGTCTGGACCTCTTAGTAATCATATATATATTAATTAATTAAGTAATTAATTAATTAATATTATATATATATGCATTATACGTGGAATGAGGAGAAGAAGGAAGGAAGCTTCCATTGGAAGCTTAGTCATCACTTTCATTTATTTACTAAATGACAAAAAGATAAAAGATGGATGAAAGATGAGAAGATAAAGTTCAGATGCCTTTATCCAAGAAGAAAAGAGTTTTTCTAATGGCTTTGGCAAGGCATCATCGTGGGATTAAGAAAAGGAGAAAGGTTTTGTGAAAACCTAAGGAAAAGTGTTTTTCTCTTCTTCATCTTCATTCGAGGCCTTCTTCTCCAAGCTTCTTCTTCATCTTTCCAATGTTTTCTCAAGCTCTCCAGATGGTAGGTAGGGTCTAGCACTCTTATTCTCGTTTCTAGCTATTCCGGGTCAAAAGGGTTTGACTCGGTTAGGTTTTCTGATCTCTGCGTGGATACCTTTAGAGATAGTCTCTATTGGCTATTCAGGTTTGAGGTTTTCATACCGACACCGGGATCCTGGGTTTCGGGAAGGTCCCGGAAATAAAAAATTTTTGTTTCTGCTGCTGCAACATGTGATGTTCCTCCCGGGATTTTCCTACACGATTGACCTAAGTTGTGGCTTGTTGGGTAAACCCAAGGTCATTCTTAGCAATATCGGATATCAACCCACTAGGACATTATGTCACTTTGTTTCTTTGGATTCGTAATGAGGGTTATGGATTCTATGAAACTAGTGGGAGCTCTTTTTGCATATCATTCAAGTCCTTATGATTATGCAGCTATTCCTATTCTAACATTCTTCCTCTCTATCCGTGTAGGTTGTTTGAAAATGTCGTCAAGTGTGAATCTTCGCTCGCTTATGGATTCCAACAAGTTAAGCTGGACCGAATTTTCGATCGTTAAGGAATCTGAGAATAGTTCTCAGATCTGAAGGTCTGGGATATATCCTAGATTTTCCGCTTCCAGATGCACCTGCTGTCGATGCTTCTGATGATGATCAGAAGGCATATAGTAAGCATCTAAAGGACAGTGACATGGCTACTTGCATCATGCTTGCCTCGATGTCACCAGAGCTGCAGAAGCAGCACGAGTCCATGGATGCTCACACTATAGTTTTTCATCTTAGGGAGCTTTTGATGAGCAAGCCGGTCCGAAAGGTTCGAGACCTCAAGGCTTCTCTTCACCATAAAGATGGCTCCAGGGACATCTGCTGTGCAGTATGCCCTGAAGATGAATGGCTATAATGAGAGATTGGCCGTCTTAGGTTTTGCAATGGATCATGAGTTAAGTATAGACTTAATTACGGTTGGATTGTCAACGCTTATGCATGATTAGTGTTAAACTATCGGATGAACCAAATATCCACTACAATACCTGAGCTGATCAATCTGCTCAAGACAGCTGAGCAGACTATCAAGAGTGATAGTAAGCAAGTGCTGGTAGTAGCTTCTTCTTCTTCAGGTTCCAAGAAGAAAAAGAACCCAAAGAAGAAGAAGGCAAAGAAACCAAAGGGAAGCGCCATCAAGAAGAAGACCAAAGAAGCTGCCCCGAAAGGAACTTGCTTCCATTGCGGTAAAGATGGCCATTGGAGGCGCAATTGCAAAGTCTATCTCGAGTCGCTGAAGCAGAAGAAGGCATCAGATGCCTCGACTACTTCAGTTTTGTATGTCATTGAAGTTAATCATCATATCGATCACAACATTTGGGTATTTGATCTTGGTTGTGGCTCACATATGTAATGATATGCGGGGCCTCGGGGACATGAGGGCAACTCATGAAGGGAGAAGTAGACCCACGTGTTGGAAATGGAGCAAGAGTTCTTTGCATTAGCCGTAGGAACCTATGTTTTGTCTCTCCCTACTGGGCTTGTACTGGAATTGGATGATTGTTATTTTGTACCCGTTTTGACAAAGAATATATTGTCTGTTTCTTTTCTGAATAGAGCTAGATTCCATATGAATTTTAATAGCAATGGTTGTTCTATCAATTCTAATGGAATGCTTTATGGAACTGGTACATTGTGCAATGGTATTTACATATTAGATATGTCTAATCTAATTTTAAATGTCAATGACACCAAACGGTATAAAAGAGATAATCTAAAGTCAACTTACTTATGGCATTGTCGACTTGGCCATATAAATGAGACATGCATCGCTAAGCTCCACAAGAGTGGCAGTTTAGGGTCATTTGATTATGAATCATATGACACATGCGAATCTTGTTTATTAGGCAAGATGACTAAGTTACCCTTCAAGGGAAAGGGTGAACGAGCGATTGGAATATTAGACCTAATACATTCAGATGTATGCGGTCCGATGTCCATCCATGCCAGAAGTGGTTGTCGTTACTTCATTACCTTTATCGATGATTATTCTCGATATGGGTACTTGTATCTGATGAGATACAAATCTAAAGCGTTTGAAAAGTTCAAACAATTCAGAAATGAAGTAGAAAACCAGCTTGGTAAAAGTATCAAGGCATTATGATCTGATCGTGGTGGAGAATACTTAGACCAACAGTTTCAGGATTATCTCAGAGATAATGGGATATTATCTCAGTGGACTCCTCCTTACACGCCGCAGCACAATGGTGTGGCTGAAAGGAGAAATCGGACCTTGTTGGACATGGTACGATCAATGATGGGTTTCGCAAAGTTACCAAAATTGTTTTGGGGGTATGCGTTAGAGACAGTTGTTTACTTGTTAAACAGAGTTCCCTCTAAGACAGTTGATGTTACTCCATATGTGTGGACTAACAGAAAACCTTATCTTTCTCATCTGAAAGTATGGGGTTGTCCTGCTTACGTGAAGCGGATTCAGTCAGATAAGCTTGAAGCAAAGTCTGACAAGTGTTTGTTTGTAGGATTTCCTAAAGAGACCATGGGATATCAATTCTACCTTGCTGAGGAACAAAAGGTATTTGTTTCGAAGCATGCTGTATTTTTAGAGAAAGAGTTTCTTCTGCAAGAAGACAGTGGGAGCAAAGTCGAACTTGAAGAAGTTCAAGATGCTCAAACAAGCACAGATCAATCGCTCAATCGAGACCATCACTCATTCGGATGAAGTAATGATTCAACCTTCGTGACACACGAAGCTCAGAGGTCAAGAGGATGTGCACTATTCTAGAGATATGGATTTTCGTAAGTGAACAGAATGACGATTGCTCATAGAAGATGATGAGCTGCTACCTATGAAGAGGTTCGAAAAGTTCGTAGTCCGAAAAATGGATCTGCGCTATGAAAGTGAAATGGATTCCATGTACATAAACCAAGTATGGACTTTGGTTGATGCACCTGAAGGGATAAAACCTATAGGGTGTAAATGGGTTTTCAAGAAGAAAACCGACATGGATGGTAATGTGATTACCTACAAAGCAAGGCTTGTGGCCAAAGGATTTCGTCAAAGACAAGGAGTTGACTATGACGAGACCTTGATTTCGTAGCAATGCTTAAATCTATTCGGATACTCCTAGCCATTGCCGCTCATTATGATTATGAGATATGGCAAATGGATGTGAAGACAGCTTTCCTTAACGAAAATCTGGCCGAGGATGTGTACATGACACAACCAGAGGGCTTCACTTCCAGTGATGGCGAAAAGGTATGCAAGCTTCAGAAATCCATCTATGGATTGAAGCAAGCATCCAGGAGTTGGAACATCCGTTTTGATGAGTCAATCAAAGAGTTTGGTTTCTCACAAAATCCAGATGAGCATTGTGTGTACAAAAAGGTTAATGGGAATGCAATCGTTTTCCTTGTGTTGTATGTAGATGACATACTATTACTCGAAAACGATGTCTCATTGATGCAATCAGTTAAAATTTGGTTGTCCAAGCAATTTGCGATGAAAGACCTTGGTGAAGCAACTTATATCCTTGGGATAAAGATCTATAGAGATAGATCAAAGAGGTTGCTTGGTCTTTCACAATCATCGTACATAGACAAGATACTAAAGAGGTTTAGCATGGAACAATCCAAGAGAGGGTTTCTTCCCATTACTCATGGGATAACACTCTCGAAATATATGTTTCCTAAGACACAAGATGAGAGGATTCGCATGGACCAGATTCCTTATGCATCTGCAGTAGGATCGATCATGTATGCTATGTTATGACGAGGCCCGATGTATCGTATGCTCGACGAGTGTCACGGCAGATACCAATCGGATCCCGTGAGGGTCATGGGTAGTATCAAGAATATCCTCAAGTACTTGCGAAGGACTAAGGATGTTTTCTTGATATATGGAGATGGAAATCTCCAAGTGAGCGGCACACGGATGCGGTTTCTAATCGACAAGGATGACCTGCATCCCGTCAAAGTTATGTTTTCACGCTAAGCGGCGGAGCTGTCATTGAAGAGTTCCAAACAAGAGACGATCGCTGATTCGACGACCGAGGCGTAGTACATTCTTTGCATCGAGGCGACAAAGGAAGCTGTTTGGATCAAGAAGTTCATTTCGAACTTGGTGTGGTTCCTAATGTGATGGACCCATACGGTTGTATTGTGACAACAATGGTGCTATTGCTCAGGCAAAAGAACCGAGGTCTCACCAACGATCTAAACACGTACTCCGCAGATATCATCTGATTCGAGAGATCATTGCTAGAGGTGATGTCGCGATCGAGAGGATTCCCACAGAGTAGAACATTGCTGATCCGTTGACGAAGCCATTGTCACAGAAGAATTTTGACTCTCATGTACTCGCTTATGGTATTAGATACCAAGAAGATTGGCTTTAGGTCAAGTGGGAGATTGTTAGAGTAGTACCCTAAAGGCAATCCCTTTTAGCGCTTTTTGTTCATAGTCATGTACAGACTTTATGAATAAATAAAGAAAGGCATGTTTCATTTATTTGATGTTCTTTATGAATTTATAATGATCTTTAATCAAATTAATGAAGTCCATGATATGTGGCATAGCATGAAGGAAATTATGATGTGATCATAATCCTGAGATTCCTATCATGTGCAATTATGTCAAGATTCAAATTTTCCCTAGTCATAGGATTAATGAGACCGACATCATTAATCCGGATGGACTAGCATATGTCATACTCCTTGATTGGATCAGCGGTGGATCTCGTAGACTGTAAATATGAGATATTTAGAGTTGACATATGGATGCTTACTAGTGGTAGTAAGTTCATTGGATGACTGCCATGAGATCATCACATGGATTTAATGTCGTTGATAATCTCATCATAGCAATGGTGCAAGTATCCTTAGACTTGAGGTACTCAAGGATATCTTGATACCGATGATCGCATTTGACTCCATTCCTTGTGGCCTTCCAGAGGTTACTCGTAGGATGGTGCTTGGGTACGTTTGAGGTATTCAAGGTAATTGAGTAGCCAATAAAGGATTCATCACTGTGAGAATGGAAGAGATACCTCGCCTCTTGTCAGATCATTACTTTAAGTCTCGCCGAGATGACTATGTCATGAAGAGTGTCTTCATGGACATATAAAGTAATGAGTCCTCCGACAGAACCGATTTCACTGGCTAGACTCGGTCCGGTAAGAGTTGACATATTGGCCATACTCATAACCAAGTGGGGTATAGGATGATGAAAGGACGAATTGCACAAGAATTGTCATGGAAGGGTTCGTGATCCGTTCGTGATGAATTCATCAAACTGATTACTTTTCGATCAATTCGGGGTCATGATGTGTTGCTAGATACCGCTCATGACTTGCTCGGATTAATTGTTAATCTAAGTGGCCAACATAACCGGAACGAAAAGGGTCACACGATAAGAGTGACTCGAGAATCGTAAAATAGTAATTGGACGAGTTCCAATTATGGAGAGCATTAGATTAAATGGATCCCAATGGATTGGGATATGTCCGATGTGATCGCGACATCAATATTGCTAAGAAAGGTTTAGAGTGTTTGAAGATCGGGGCCCGATAAGGCCAGTAGGACCAACCCAGCTTGATCGACCTCTTAATAATTATATATATGTTAATTAATTAAGTAATTAATTAATGAATATTATATATATAAGCCCATGTGCGTGGAATGAGGGAGGAGAGGTTAAGAGTTGACTTTTCAAACTTGTTATTTTAATCATTTAATGGATTAATGGTTAAAATGACTTACACATGTCCTAACCTTATGGAGGCTTTTTAATTAGTTAAAAAAAAGAACATAAGGAGGCTTTAGTTCATGTGGGTATCGACGGCAGCTAGGGTTCCAAAGAAGAAGAAAAAGCTTAAAGTGTTAAGTTGAAAGGTTTTTCTTCATTTTCTTCTTTCCTTAAGCAACCATCGATTTCTCTCTACTCCAAGCAAGGGTTTAACGTCGATCTCAAGCTCTCTGGTGACGAGGTAGGGTCTAGCAGCTCTTATTCTGTTTAGCTATTCCGGGTCAAAAGTGTTTGACTCGGTTAGATTTTCGATCTCTGCGTGGATACCTTTAGAGATAGTCTCTATTGGCTATTCAGTTTGAGTTTTCATACCGACACCGGATTCGGGTTTCGGAAGGTCCCGGAATAAAATTTTTGTTTCCGCTGGAACATGTGATGTTCCTCCTGTGATTTTCCTACATGTTTGTTTGTAGGATATCCTACGGGAACTTGAGTGTACTATTTTACAATCCTCATGATAGGAAGGTATTTGTGTTACAAATGCAAACTTCTTAGAGGAAGAGTTTGTGAGAAATTACAAAGGAAGAAGTGAAGTAGTACTAAAGGAGTTAGCAATTTCATCCAAACCAAGAGTTGTTTTGGATATGATGTAACAAGATGTCGAAATGGATTCAAGAGTTGAATCGAAGCGCAACTGAACATCAAGATGTGCCTAGACGTAGTGGGAGGGTTGTGAGACAACCAGATAGGTATTCGGGTTTAGGAGAAGGCTTAATTGCCATCTCAAACCAAGAAGAAACAGATCCGTTACGTATACATGTGCTATTAATGATGTTGATGCAGAAAATGGCTCAAGGCAATGGAATCGTAAATAGATTCTATGTATACTAATGAAGTTGGGTCCTTGTAGATCTACCACCGTGTCTAAAACCATAGGGTGTAAATGGATCTACAAAAGGAAAAGGGATCGGATGGAAAGGTAGAGACCTTTAAAGCTAGATTGGTAGCTAAAGGCTATACTCAAAAGGAGGGTATAGACTACGAGGAGACTTTTTCTCCGGTTGCCATGCTTAAGTCCATCAGGATTCTTTTGGTCATAGCAGCCTATTTCGATTATGAAATATGGCAAATGGATGTCAAGACCGCATTTTTGAATGGAGATCTTGAGGAGACCATTTATATGGCCCAACCAGAAGGATTCATTGAGCTAGGTAATGAGCATAAGGTTTGCAAGTTGCAAAGGTCCATTTATGGACTTAAGCAAGCATCTAGGTCTTGGAACATTAGGTTTGATAAAGCTATCAAAACCTATGGGTTCATAGAAAACCTAGATAAGCCTTGTGTTTACAAAAGAATACAAGAAGGTAAGGTTACTTTCCTAATCCTGTATGTTGATGACATTCTGCTCATTGGGAATGATGTGGGAATGTTATCTACGGTTAAGGGATGGCTGAATGAACAGTTTTCAATGAAGGATTTGGGAGAGGCTACCTATGTTCTAGGGATCAAACTTATAAGGGATCGTAAGAACAAGAAGATACTTTTGTCTCAACTAACCTACATTGAGAATATGCTCAATAAGTTTGCCATGCAAGATTCCAAGAGGGGTTTCACTCCTACTAGACATGGAATCAAACTTTCAAAGGAACAAGCACCTAAAACCTAAGAGGAGGTTGAACGATGCGTAACATTCCATATGCTTGGCAGTTGGTAGTTTGATGTATGCAATCTGTGCACTAGACCGGATATATCATACGCATGGGATTTGGTAGCGATTTCAGTCCAATCGAGAATGGAACATTGGATCTGCGGTTAAGTGTATATTTAAGTATCTTCGTAGGACGAAGAACTTAATGCTTGTTTACTCTGGAAGTAATCTTATTCCGATTGTGATATACGGATTCGATTTCCAATCGATGTTGATTCAAGGAAATCAACTTCGTTCTATATTTACTTTAGGAGGTGGAGCCATAATTTGAGGAGTGTCAAGCAATCTTGTATTGCTGATTCGACTATGGAGGCTGAGTATGTTGCTGCTTGTGAAGCAACAAAGGAAACAGTCTGGCTTCAGAAGTTCCTAAAATGATTTGGAGGTAGTTCCAGAGGCGAAAAAGCCATTACACTTTATTGTGATAATAGTGGGCGTTGGCTAATTCTAAAAATCTCGGAACCACAAAGATGCCAAACACATTGAGCGGAAGTATCATCTCATAAGGAGATAATACAACGTGGAGAAGTGGATGTGGTAAAGATTCTACAGAGCAAAACCTCACGATCCGCTCATTAAAGACATTGACTCAAAAGAGCTTTGAGGGTCACCTAGAAGGGATGGGAATGAAGGATATGTCAAACTTGCTTTAGGGCAAGTGGGAGATTGTTGGAGTTATGTAAATATAGTGCCCTGGAAAGCAAGTGTATTTACATGTAACTTTATCTTCTTGATTCATAGCTTTGTAATGAAAATATTTATTATTAATAAAACAAAAGAGTTTGGTTTTATCTGTATGAGCATTATATATCTGGTTATAAGGTACCAAGATCCATTTGTAAGTAATATACATATACATAGAGATGTATGGGAAACATGTATATTATTAGAATCAATTAATTGATTCACGGTTGAATAATCAAGTTGGTCGCTTGATTATGGTTTAGAGGCGTAGTGTTGCGATTTATCTCCATATAAGTAAAGGAGTTTACTTAAAGGGAATGATGAGTTTCATATCATGATAGTAGTAGACTATCGATAATGACACTATTAAATGAATTTGGAATCAAGTATGTTTTCAAGAATAAAGTGGGTCGTTACTTTAATCTTAAAACATACAACTTAAGCATTCGCTATTATGAACCACAATCTTGATGAGTGGTGAACTCATATGTGTTTCATTATAATTTTGATATGATCGGAATGGATTTTTATAGGTATTAATCCAGGTATGCATGTTGGAATTATTAATTGAAACATGTATCGTGGAACATTCACTCAAATAAAGAGTTTATAGTGTTATCATCTCTTCTAGATGTTTTAAGGAGATTTGGTGATTAAATGGCGCCGAGAGTTTGATGGACTAGCTACCCATCAAGTCTTAACACTAAGATGAGATCTTATGTGTTAATCACCATATAAAGTAAAATGAGAGATCTAGAAGGAAAAACCAACATAAGGGCAAAACGGTAATTTTACCCTTTGTTGTGCGGATGGCTATAATAAGGTTCTAAATAGGGTTTGCAATTGGACATATTCTCATAATATTTAATAATTAAAGAGTTCAACTAATTGTCTTTAGTGGAATGACATTTAGTTAATAAGCTAGAATTAATTCCAATGAGATTGAATTATTTCGGGCTTATCAAGCTTGAATTATCAAAGTCCAATAAAATCCCCACTTGGCTTTAAGGAAGGTTATCAAGCTAAGTAAGAAGTAGTTTGGAGGCTTTAGAAGTCCATAATTGAATGATGGGCTTATACTAATTAATGGTTAATTGGAAGCCCATATGTTCATTTAGAAATGGGCTTGTTTTGGTTTAATGTAATTGATTAGATTAATTATATTAAAACAATTTTTTTAATGGAGAAGAAGCAATTTTGAAATTGTGTTAGGTTAGATGTGTAACCACACATTTGACATTAAAATACTAAATAAAGATGGTCTTTATTATGGTTCATCATTATTAAATGGAGTTATGAACTTACCATTAAATGGTTTAATGGTTGGCTTTTAATGTTGGCATGTAACCTATTTGCATTCATTAGATTAAAGATGAAAGATGTGCATTAGATGGACCATCTTCCTTCTTTCTTCTTGCCAAAACCGAAATGGGTATTCAATTATAGGTTATGGTCTTTTCAAATAGCCATTTTAAAGATAAATGAAGTAAGTCTCATTTGTTGGCTATTTGATGTGTGATTAATGTAAGAAGTGATGCATTGGATGCCTCTCACTCTTTCCATTCATGCATATTTCGAAATTGAGATGTAAGAAAAGGTTCTTGCATGTTTTTTACACATTCTCTCCTTTCATGCAAGGTAGAACCGAAATTCCTAAGTGAAATAATTGAAAGAGTTTCAATTTTGGTTCTTCTTCTTCTAAGAAAATCTCCTCCAAATATTTCTTCTCCTTTCCCACCAAAGGATTTTGTTAACCTAGTTGTCCTTGAAGAACAAGTGGTAAATCTAATTGGTTGAGGATACTACAACAAGGAAGAAGATAGATTGCTAAAGGAAAAGACTCAAAGGCAAAGGATTTGGATATAAGAAGGAGAGGATAACGCATCGAGGATTTAAAGCTGTAGCGAAGGAGTCGGTAATTCCTTTTATCTTGTTCTTGGTTTTATTATCCTTATACCATATCATGTATGGATTAGCGTGTTGATTTGGATATATTGCTTCCACTGCAAGATGATTTCTTAAAAAGTTTTGAAATCTATCGTTTCTCCATACTAAGCATGCTTTCTTTTTCCGATCCAACAGCATATGCATTTATCCATAGGTACATGCATTCATGATTTTTCGGCATTTTAATTGTGAGCGTGAATTGATTGGATTGTGAACTGGAAACTGACTGAACTGACTAGATTATGATTGATTGATTGAGAAATTAAGAGTAAGTGGGCTTGAGTGACTGATTTAAAATAGTCTAAGAGTGATTGGCTACTGATAGTGACTTATAGGAAATTTTCGAGAAATTTAGGATAAAATACCCGGACCGAAAATTTTGGAGTGACCGACTGATTGACTGTATAGTACTGAAAGGATTTTCCAATGGAAATGGAAAAATTAGAGTTATACTGCTAGGAAATTAAAATGTTGAGCCATTGAAATTTAGAGACTGAAATTTGAACTGGTTTGGAGACCTATGTCTATATATACCTAGGTTTGAAATTGGGGATTTTCCTAAGGCATTGTCGTTCTTCTCTTCCTTCTCCCACGGCGTTCATCGATTCCTTCCCCATTGGTGAGATTCGTCGATTCTTCCTTATGGTTTCTTCTTATTGTGCTAGGCTAAATGGTTTATTGTGTTTGATGAAGGTTGAGAAGGATTGAGAGTGGGTTATCGTTGATTTCAAAGAATTTTAGGGTTACGGTGATTTTTGAGAGATTTCTGGATTGATCTTCGATTGGTAAGTTTTAATGGCTTTAATGTTGTTATTAATGGTTGTTTGAGCATTTATGGCATTTATTATGGTTGAGTTGAGTAGTTGAGAGTGTTTAATGGAGGTTTTAGAGAGCTTTAATGGCGGAAATCGAGCGGAGAAGAAGAGGAAATCCCCGCACGTCCCGACGTCTGGTGCGGCCTCGCCGCGTCGAGAAAATTTAGTGCTCGCCGCGACGAGTGCAGCGAGACGCCGCGGCGAGCGTCAATTTATTTGATGCCGTGCTGCTTTTTACTTAGCGGGCGTGCCAGAATGGATTGCTCGCCATGTAACGATCTTCACTCCACGGCGAGCGAAACGTTTTACGCAGTGGCGAGAGCCTCTTGGCCGCGGCGAAGGGGTTTTTCTGATTGAATGAGTGCTTGTTTATTGGGCCTAACTTATGGTATAGACCTCCGATCGAGGTGATTCTTGATTCGTTATGAACTAGGGATAGAGGTCTACAATTGAGGATAATTATGGGAGTTAGAATTTAATTTAAATGGTATTGATTTATCGAGATTAAGGTCAATTATGGTTTTTAGTGTGACCTAAATATTGAATTGAGATAATTGGAGATTTAATTGGGATTTTCAATAAAGGTTTTGACCCAATGGATAGGAAATTGCTATAGGGAGTATAAATTGAGGAAATTGAACTGAATTATAGGATTGGATCAATTCTTATCGATTAATTGAGCGAAGAGTTAGAATGGGACATAAGAGTTCGAATTGGGTCAGGCACGGGAAAATCGTGAACATGCATTGTACATAGTTTCACTGAGACATATGCATTACTGAATGGCTTAATTGAGGATCTAGTAATGGGACTGTATTTTACTGTTATAGAGGCGCCGTTGGATCGTCATTCCACGAACATTCTTTGGAACTTCCGGCAAGAGTTCGGAAGTTCTGGTGAGTAACCTAGTTGGTTTCTCAAATTCCTGACTGTCTAAGTGCTCAATGTGAATTACTTGCCAACGTGAAATTGTATGATTACTGAAATGTACATGATCGGATGATATGTTTCTCTTGATCGATTCGACTCTTGATTGATTTGGACTATCAGTATATTCTTGAGAAATACAATCGGGCTTTTATAGCCATACATCGAATTATCGAAGATCGCATAAATGCATAAATGCATGATCAGATAATGGATATGTGACCCAAGTGCTATTATCACAGAAAAGAGCCTCGAGCTCAAACATTGTCTTGACCGACCTCGAGCCCAGGGAGAAATCCTCGACGCTGCCCCCACTGAACACCGATCGAGCACTTGGGCACAACATCAATAACTGAAAAGAGTCTCATATGCATTGTATACACATGGTGATTGAATTGCAAACTTACTGAATTATGTGATGACATGAGAGATTGCAAATTGTTACATGTTACTGTGAACTGTTGCATAATTATGTGAATTGTGATATGATACTGTAAATTGTTATATGTTATTGTAAATTGTTATTTGATATCGCAAACTGTTATAGATCATCGTAAATTGTTATATAACATCGTAAATTGAATATTCTTGTGCTATCTTTGTACATACAATTTGCGTAATGCATGATTTGAGTGAACCATCGATGATGGTTTCTCACTGAGTTCGCAAACTCACCCAAAATTGCATCTAATTTTTCAGGATCGATAGAGTAGACCCTTAGCTCCGGAGATAGTCTTTTCCTGCCGTGTGAGCGTGCTGACAAGAGAAGCAATGACACACAGGTCGGTCAGCTGGGTTGGACTTTTAAGGATAACTTAGGATAGATGCTTATATCAGTTTCCTTTTTGGTTTTGTTTAGGGGACTGATAGACTTGTCTATTCTGCTTCTGGATGACTGTATTAAGATTCTTTTGGATTTAAAAGTTTACTGATTTCTGTTATATTATGGTTTAATTATTGCGATGCCATGTGGATTATTAGTGGGAATGTTCTGGTGGTGCACCTTTATCGTGGGATACGTGTCGGAGCGACCTTCGGGCGTCCCGATGTGTACCCTACGGTGGGGGGGCGTTACATTAAGTGGTATCAGAGTATGGTTTGACATCTTTTGGGATTAGTGAAATTAATCTGGAATCACTGCAAGAATAGTGGAACCGATCGAATTTCTTGTCTGTTTTAGGTCATCCGTCCTTGGAGATCGAGTTGAGTTACCAGCTAACCTGGAATCGGTAGGAGCTAGTAGGGAGTCTCCTGCGCCTCGTTCAGAGGAGTTGCCTCCTCGAGTTCCTGTGAGACGGGAACGGATATATGATCAACTGCGTAAGTAGGGGGCGGTTGACTTTTATGGCAGCGACCTGCATGGAGGCCGAGGATGGCTAGAGAGGACCGAGAGAGTCCTCGATCGATGGATCGCGACCGGATGAGCGTTTTGACTACGCGGTTTCTCTGCTACAGGGTCCTGCATATCAGTGGTGGAAGACTGTCCCGGGCAGTACCACCAGGCCTTGTACACTGACATGGGATGATTTTCTGAGGGCTTTCAAGGACAATTTTATGCCCAAGATCTATCTAGAAATGAAGTTACAGGAGTTCCTAGAGCTGAGGCAGGGGCAGTTGACCGTAGCCGATTATGAGGTGCGGTTCAACGAGTTAGTGGTTTATGCTTCTTCATTGGTGGCTATTGAGGCTGACAGGTGTTGGCGTTTTGAGGGCGGATTCAATCTGGAGATCCGTACCCTATTGGCTAGATCCGATATGGGCAGTTTTATTGAGTTGAGGGCTGCAGCAGTGAGGATCGGCACTACTAAGACGGCAGATGATCGAGACCGGTCGTGGGGACCAGATTAAGAGATCCGATGCCAAGGCAAGTCTTTGGCAGAGGTATAGAAGCGCGAGTAGGCCCTTCAGATCTACTGTGAGGGGCTGACAGACTGGTCATGGGAAGAGGGGCAGATTTGTACAGACTGTTAGTGGTGGCGGCAGTGCCAGAGTTTCAGGGTAGTCTGCTCCTTTATATGAGCATTGTGGCAAGAGACACAGTGGAGAGTGTCGATGGCTGTCTAGAGCCTGTTTGAGGTGTGGTTCGATGGACCACCTAGTGAGGAACCGCCTTGAGACTTTGGGAGCCCAAATACTATGATTGGAAGATCAAAAGAATACCACGGTGCAAAGAAAGCCGTGGAGGTGGATCAGGATGGAGAGGCCGAGGCCGAGCAGAGGTGTCCGCAGTGAGGTTAGAAGGACCGAGCAGCAGACAGTAGTCACAGGCTAGGGTCTATGCCATGACTCAGCAGGAGGCCCAGGATTCCCCGGATGTTATTGTGGGTATGCTTCTGATTTCTGGTTTTGAAGCATATGCATTGTTGGATCCTGGATCCACCCATTCTTTCATTGCACCGCATTTAGCATGTAGACTGCATGGGGATAGGCAGAGGTTACAGTATGGGTTAGAGGTGAGTACACCTCTAGGTAGTACGACTGTATTGGGAGAGGTCTGTATGGGGTGTCAGGTTCAGATCGATCGAGCAGTTTTGAGTGTCGATCTGATCGTTTTGGCTCTGAGGGAGATTGATGTGATATTGGGGATGGACTGGTTGACTGCGCATAGGGATATCATGGACTATTATACCAAGGAGGTCGATTGAGTCTCCCGTCAGCCCAGTTTGTGTTTCAAGGGTTAGTCAGCGGTGCCGCGAGGATGATATCCTTCGAAAGTGCCACGAGATTGATGCAGGAGGCTTTGAGGCCTATCCGCTCACGTAGTGGATTCTATAGTCGAGCCGAGATTGCGGATGTTCCGTAGTCGGGAATTCCTGATGTGTTTCCGATGAGTTACCGGATTACCGCTTGAGAGAGGAGACGAGTTTGAGATTGATCTCGTTCCTGATGCCCCTATATCGATCCTCCGTATAGGATGGCACCGGTGGAACCGAGAGAGCTTAAGGCTCAGAGTCAGGAGCTACTGGATAAGGGGTTCATTAGACTGAGTGTTTCGCCATGGGGAGCTCCGGTACTGTTTGTGAAGAAGAAGGACGGGACGCTGAGACTGTGTATTGATTATAGGCAGTTGAATCGGGTGACGGTGAAGAATAAGTATCCACTGCCTAGGATTGACGATTTATTTGATCAGTTGCAGGGAGCTCAGGTGTTCACCAAGTTGGACCTGAGATCAGGTTATTACCAGTTGAGGATTGCAGAGGCCGATGTGCCTAAGAGTGCTTTCAGGAGTAGGTACGGGCATTTCGAGTTCCTAGTGATACCGTTTAGGTTGACTAATGCCCCGGCAGCCTTCATGGCTTTGATGAATAGAGTTTTTCAGCCCTACCTGGATCGGTTCGTGATAGTATTTATTGACGATATTCTGGTCTATTCGAGGAGTAGACAGGAGCATGCTCAATGAGGATTGTTCTGCAGGTCATGAGAGAGAGGCAGTTGTTCGCCAAATTCACTAAGGTGAATTACGGCGATGAGATTGTGTTTCGGGCGCGTGGTGTCCAAATGAGGGTATCGGTGGATCCTCACAAGATAGAGGCGATTATGAGTTGGGAGATTCCGAGGTGTGCCGAGTCATGGAGTTTCTAGCATTGGCGGATATTACGGAGGTTCGTCGAGGGGTTTTCGTTGATCTCCGCCCCTTTGACGAAGCTATTGAGGAAGAATGTGCCATGTAGATGGTCTGAGGAGTGCCAGAAGAGCTTTGAGGAGCTGAAACATCGATTGACTACTGCACCGGTGTTAGGCATTCCTTCTGGTACTGGAGGCTTTGTGGTTCTGATGATGCCTCGCATCGGGGACCTGGATGTATTGATGCAAGATGGGAGAGTTATAGCGATGCCTCGAGACAGATTGAGGTCTCACGAGGTGAATTATCCAAAGGCATGACTTGGAGTTGGCGCGATTGTATTTGCTCAAGATCTGGAGACATTATCTCAGATGGGAGACGTTCGGATCTTCACCGATCATAAGAGTTTGAGGTATCTGTTGAGTCAGAGAGAGCTCAATCTGAGACAGAGGAGATGGATAGAGTTACTGAAGGACTATGACTGCACGATTGAGTATCATCCAGGGAAGGCTAATGTGGTGGCCGATGCACTGAGTAGGAGATCGCATGGGAGTGTAGCTCAGGTTCAGGTTTCGAGGTTACCTGGTCTGATTCAGTTGAGAGCTCTTAATGTATAGATAGATTTGAGCCAGGATGGAGCTCTGATTGCTACTCTGAGGCTGAGGCCGATTGTTACATGACAGGATCCGGAGAGCTCAGGATCAAGACCCAGTGTTAGTGAGACTGATTGAGAGAGTCCAGGCCGGTACTGATTCGGAGTTTGAGTTGAGAGATGGGACGTTATGGATGGGACAGAGACTGTGTGTGCCTGATATAGATGATTTGAGACGGGAGATCCTAGAGGAGGCACATGTAGCTGCCTATGCTATGCATCCTGGTACGACCAAGATGTATCGTACTCTGAGACAGCATTTCTGGTGGCCTGGTATGAAGAGGCAAGTGGCAGTGTATGTTTCTAGGTGTCTGATTTGTCAGCAGGTTAAGGCAGAGCATCAAGCTCCAGTGGGAAAGTTGCATTCGTTGCCCATCCCGAAGTGGAAATGGGAGCAAATTACCATGGATTTTGTGATGGGGTTGCCTAGGACACCGAGGCAGCATGATGCTATCTAGGTCATAGTGGACCGATTGACCAAATCGGCTCACTTCTTGCCAGTGAAGGAGAGCAATACTCTCTATCAGTTGGCCCAGAAGTATGTGGCAGAGATTGTACGGTTGTATGGGGTTCCTTTGTCGATAGTCTCAGACAGGGATCCTAGGTTCACCTCGAGGTTCTGGAAGAGCCTACAGACTGCTATGGGTTTGAGGTTGAACTTCAGTACTGCATTTCATCCTCAGACAGATGGACAGAGTGAGAGGACGATTAAGACTATTGAGGACATGCTTCGGGCGTGTGCATTGGAGTTTAGAGGATCATGGGATCAGTATTTAGCACTGATTGAGTTTGCATATAATAACCAGTATCAGAGTAGTATTGGGATGGCACCGTATGAGGCCTTGTATGGGAGGCCGTGTCGATCGCCACTGTATTGGAATGAAGAGGGTATGAGATCGATAGAGGGTCCCGAGTTGATTCAGGATACAGTGGATAAGGTACAGTTGATCCGGAGTCGCATCAAGACGGCTCAGGATAGACAGAAGAGCTATGTGGATCAGCATCGGCGAGAGATGGAATACAGTGTAGGTGACAGAGTGTTTCTCCGAGTGTCTCCTTGGAAAGGAGTACTGAGATTTGGCCGTAAGGGCAAGTTGAGCCCTCGGTATATCGGTCCGTATGAGATCCTTGAGAGGATAGGACCGTTGGCTTACAGATTGGCATTACCGAGTGAGATGTCCCAGATGCATGATGTATTTCATGTTAGTATGCTCCAACGGTACCGTTCTGACCCGACGCATGTGATTCCGGCTCAGGAGATTGAGGGAGCCAGCGATTTGACCTATGTTGAGGAGCCGGTACGGATTATAGGATCGCGGGTCAAACAGCTGAGGAATAGGGTGATTCCATTGGTGAAAGTCCTTTGGAAAAACCACTCTTCCGAGGAAGCTACATGGGAGATCGAGGAGCATATGAGAGTCAAGATCCTCATTTATTCGATCGACGGTATTAAATTTCAAGGACGAAATTTTTATTAGGAGGGGTGAATTGTAACATCCTGCTATCAAGTAGCAAGGGCATTATGGTAATATTGGGTCAAACTGATAGGTTTCATTGCATTCACTGATTGAGCATGTTAATGGCCTCTAATTATAGAGGAACAGGTTTATTGCATATGCATTTATCCATAGGTACATGCATTCATGATTTTTCGCATTTTAATTGTGGCGTGAATCGATTGGATTGAATCTGAAACCGATCGAATCGATCGGATTATGATTGATTGATTGAGAAATTAAGAGTAAGTGGGCTTGAGTGACTGATTTAAAATAGTCTAAGAGTGATTGGTTACTGATAGTGACTTATAGGAAATTTTCGAGAAATTTAGGAGAAAATACCGGGACCGGAAATTTTGGAGTGACCGATCGATCGATCAGATAAGATTGAAAGGATTGTCCAATGGCAATGGAAAAAATTAGAGTTATACTGTTAGGAAATTAAAATAATGAGTCATTGAAATTTAGAGACTGAAATTTGAACTGGTTTGGAGACCTATATCTATATATACCTAGGTTTGAAATTGGGGATTTTCCTAAGGCATTGTCGTTCTTCTCTTCCTTCTCCCACGGCTGCTCATCGATTCCTTCCCCATTGGTGAGATTAAATCGATTCTTCCTTATGGTTTCTTCTTATTGTGCTAGGCTAAATGGTTTATTGTGTTTGATGAAGGTTGAGAAGGATTGAGAGTGGGTTATCGTTGATTTCGAAGGATTTTAGGGTTACGGTGATTTTTGAGAGATTTCTGGATTGATCTTCGATTGGTAAGTTTTAATGGCTTTAATGTTGTTATTAATGGTTGTTTGAGCATTTATGGCATTTATTATGGTTGAGTTGAGTAGTTGAGAGTGTTTAATGGAGGTTTTAGAGAGCTTTAATGGCGAAAATCGAGCAGAGAAGAAGAGGAAATCCCCGCACGTCGCGACGTCTGGTGCGGCCTCGCCGCGTCGAGAAAATTTAGTGCTCGCCGCGACGAGTGCAGCGAGACGCCGCGGCGAGCATCAATTTATTTGCCTTGCCGCAAGGGCTTTCGCTTAGCGGCGTGCCAGAATGGATTGCTCGCCATGGTATCAGCCTTCACGCCGTGGCGAAGCTTAAACGTTTTACGCAGCGGCGAGAGCCTCTTGGCCGCGACGAAGGGGTTTTTCTGATTGAATGAGTGCTTGTTTATTGGGCCTAACTTATGGTATAGACCTCCGATCGAGGTGATTCTTGATTCGTTATGAACTAGGGATAGAGGTCTATAATTGAGGATAATTATGGGAGTTAGAATTTAATTTAAATGGTATTGATTTATCGAGATTAAGGTCAATTATGGTTTTTAGTGTGACCTAAATATTGAATTGAGACAATTGGAGATTTAATTGGGATTTTCAATAAAGGTTTTGACCCAATGGATAGGGAATTGCTATAGGGAGTATAAATTGAGGAAATTGAACTGAATTATAGGATTGGATCAATTATTATCGATTAATTGAGCGAAGAGTTAGAATGGGACATAAGAGTTCGAATTGGGTTGTGGCACCGGGAAAATCGTGAACATGCATTGTACATAGTTTCACTGAGACATATGCATTACTGAATGGCTTAATTGAGCATCTAGTAATGGGACTGTATTTTACTGTTATAGAGGCGCCGTTGGATCGTCATTCCACGGACATTGCTGGAACTTCCAGGCAGTAGCTCGGAAGTTACAGATGAGTAACCTAGTTGGTTTCTCAAATTCCTGACTGTCTAAGTGCTCAATGTGAATTACTTGCCAATGTGAAATTGTATGATTACTGAAATGTACATGACCGGATGATATGTTTCTCTTGATCGATTGGACTCATCGTATTGGATTTGGACTATCAGATGTTACTGAGAAATACAATACTAGGCTTTTATAGCCATACACTGAATTACTGAGCACTGCATAAATGCATAAATGCATGATCAGATAATGGATATGTGACCCAAGTGCTATTATCACTGAAAAGAGCCTCAAGCTCAACATCAGATCGACCGCCTCGAGTCCGAGGGAAAAATCCTCGACGCGCCCCCCATCGAACACTAATCGAGCACTTGGGCACAACATCGAATAATCGAAAAGAGTCTCATATGCATTGTATACACATGACTCGATTGAATTGCAAACTTATCAATTATGTGATGACATGAGAGATTGCAAATTGTTACATGCCATCGTGAACTGCTGCATAATTATGTGAATTGTGATATGATATCGTAAATTGTTATATGTTATTGTAAATTGTTATTTGATATCAGAACCGTTATAGATCATCGTAAATTGTTATATAATATCGTAAATTGAATATTTTGTGCTATGCTGTCAGACGCAATTTGCGAATGCATGATTTGAGTGAACCATCGATGATGGTTTCTCACCGAGTTCGCAAACTCACCCAAAATTGCATCTAATTTTTCGGGATCGATAGAGTAGACCTTAGCTCCGAGATAGTCTTTTCTCGCCGCAAAAGAAGGCGTCGACAAGAGAAGCAATGGCACATGTCGGTCGGTGGGTTGGACTTTTGAGGATGACTTAGATAGATGCTTATATCGCTTCCTTTTGGTTTTGTTTAGGGACTGATGGACTTGTCTATTCTCGCTCGATGACTGTATTAAGATTCTTTTGGATTTAAAAGTTTCTCGATTGCTATATTATGGTTTAATTATTGCGATGCCATGTGGATTATTAGTGGGAATGTTCTAGTGGTGCACCTTTATCGTGGGATACGTGTTGGAGCGACCTTCGGGCGTCCCGATGTGTACCCTATGGTGGGGGGGTGCTACACTATTTTTCATATTGGTTTTTGATTATGACAAAAAGGAGTAACATTAGAAATTGATAATTGGTATCCTTTATTCACATTCACTTGATTAAGGGGCAGTGTGTTACAATGTCTTTGATTTGAGACTATCTTGATTTCAACTTCTGTTTATACAATTAATTTTTACAAAGGTTATTAAATTCATTGGTTTAGTAATTAAGGAGGAGACAAACTAACCATCGAGACAAGGGACTAAAAACCTTGATCAAGTTTCTTGTTTTCAATTTCTTTTCAATTTCTAAATATTTTGTCATTATCAAAAAGGGGGAGATTGTTGGACCAATGGTGGTTGACAAATTAAATTCCTTTTATGTTTTGATAATAATAAAATATATAGAATTAGTTAAGGAATTATTTCAGGTGATTTAGATTCAAATACATCAAGACTGCATCAATCTTGAATGGGCAAGACATAAATCATGGTGAAATCAAGAAGGAAATAATCTTCATCATGCTAGAGACATTAATAATAAAATTATAGAAGATTTGATTGGATATAACCGTTGAAGCCAACATAAGTCGACTAATATATCAAGATCTGATAGGCTGAGAACAACACAAGTCGACTAATAGACTATAAGTCGACTTATCGAAGGTTACAAGTCGATTTACACTGCATAAGTCGACTTATAGAAGAGCAAAAATAAAGTTTTACGAAAATCGTTGTTACAAGTCGACTTACACACCACGACAAGTCAACTTACGAGTACAGCAAACTGATTCTGACGAAGTAAATTAGTCACAAATGGAAAGGAGAATGTCAAGGAACAGTCATAACAATCATGCAACGGCTAGAATGGATTCCAACGTTTATATTCTTCTAAGTATAAAGAGTGGATGATTGATGGAGAGAGTACTGAAGTTTTGAACAAGAAAAAAGACTCTTTTATTGCTCCAAAATTGCTCATTATTGCTTTTATCTTGTTATACAATTGTATTGAGCATTGTTCTTTTTTTTATCTCATTATCTTTGTGAGTTGAGTGATTTTTGAAAAGTCACTTGTGAGGTAGGATTTGTGCCGGAAAACAAATCGGTTATAAAGATAACTTGAGCCGGAAATCAAGCGGTATTGTAAGAGTTCACATTAAACTACAAAGTGTGTAATAAAGTGGTTTACAAAATCCTAAGTGGGAGCTTAGATAGAGGACGTAGGTCTTGACACCGAACCTCTATAAAACAGTGTTTGCTCTTCTTCCTTACTCTTTATATTTGAATTTGTTTAAATTGTTTTCCTGTGAATTAACTTCTGATTTTATTGTAAAATTTTACGAAAAAACTCTAAAGATCTATTCAACCCCCTTCTAGATCGTTTACAGTTGCTAATTAAACCATAATACATTTTTAAATTAGTGGAAATCATTAATTAGATCAATAAGTTCTTTAAGGAACTTGATATAGTTCCTTACGTTGTTCAAGACAATAATGTACTATAGAACATTAGAGTTATTAGGCGTGTAAAAGGAGATAAGGTATTATTAAAGATCCAATGATGTATTTTAAGAAAATTTTCTTAATTATAATGATTATCAAGATGAAATTTGTAATAGTTAAACAAATGTTTATCAGAAAGAATGTTGCAGAATTCTCTCATTAAGTCATTGTCCCAGCAGCAACATAATCATCATATGGTGATATAATATAAGATACTTAAATGATTGGTTTAGTGTAAGTGAGAGATTGTTAGTTTATGCCCTATAGTCAATCAATTAATTGCGGTTTAGTGAGAAGATAATTTAAAGAAATTCTTTATCTTATACATGATTAGATGTATATGATAAAGTCTATGGATAATCACACATTGCAATGAAATTATTATGATATTTATATTACATTTATGTATTATCCTTAAATTATTCCTATTCATTGTCTAATTAAGATTATACATTCTCGAATGTAAAAAGACTAGCACACAATATGTCTTTCCTTATAAAGGAAGTAGTAGATCTCATTGACTAAGGTATGAAGATACTTGAACAAATATATAGTTACTTATTAGAGAATAAGTTCATTGAAATTACCCGATAATAAAGATCCGTTTGAAACATTACTTGTATGTCTATAGAATTTCTTTTTGTGATGATTGTACAAGTGATCTTTTGACTTGAGGTCTCTAAAGTTATCCTATATAAGGATTATATGTTTTGATACTACTTATGACCTATTCTAATAATAGTAGTTCAGTCGGTAGTCATTGGATGTAACATGAACTATATGGAGGCATTTAAGTGATCAAGATAGGATTCATCACCTTAAAGTAATTAAGGAGAATGTTCTGTTGTTCTCGATTAGTATTGATTAAAGAAATCCTTGTTCAAGGTAGAATGATGTTTAGACTCAAATCACAGTAGACATTAATTCTATGCTCTAAGTCTAATCAGAGCATTGTAGGATGAAAGGATTTAATTATACGAAAAATAAATATGCACGAAAAGATTAGTTAAACCACTTTGACATTCCAAAATATTAGGTGGTCATGATGTATTATTAGATTTCAATCTTGATTTATGATTATAAATTATTTAATTGGAAAATTAAAGATAAATGAGAAAGAGAACGAATTATAATTATAATTATAATTATAATTATAATCATTGCTAACATGCTGAGAACCTAATGGGCCTCACAAAAAGAGTAGGTTAAAGAGAGTAACGATATTTTAATCAAGTCGACTTAATTGTAAAGTTTGAGAAATTTTATGATTAAATATGAGATATTTAATAAATAAGGATCAATATGAGATATTGGATCTTATTTGGGTAAAATTGTTATTTAATTAGAATTATTTGTAATTCTAATTAAAGTTTAATTGAAATTAAAATTTATTTTCATTTAAATTAGGGAAATGTTCAAAACTTATTATAAATACTATAACAAGGTAGACATTTGGCTACATTTTTCTGGTATATTTTAAAAATCATAGCTAAAAGTCTTATCCTTTGGCGACAATTTTCATAATCGCCACTAAATGAGAAATCGTCGTGAAAGGTTCCACATTTTATTACATTTTTTGAAAAACATTGTAAAATATCAACCTTTTGGTGACGTTTTTCAAAAATGTCACAAAATGTGGACCAATGATGATTTTAAAGAGTCGTCACTAAAGGGTCCTGATTTGATGCCAAAAGAATATCCTTATTATGCCAAATAATTATATAAGGGAATAAACACGAGAAGGGTTCTATTAATGTTTTTGTGATTTCATTAATTTTAAATGGTCGAAATACCTAAGCTACCAAAACTTGAGGAATTCCTATTTTTAAAACCCAAACTCCCATCTTAACCAAAATCTGAAGTACCGAGGGACTTCACCTAACCTAAGCAACATCTAATCGCCCTTATATATACATATCACATATGTATGAATTAATTTTAAACACTTCATCAATGGTTGGTCTTTCAGCTAATTGTTTATGTGTATGTTTTAAATAGAGTCAACGAGCTGAGAGTTGTTGAGCTCTTAGAGAGGCTTTGTGAAAAGATACAAGATTACACTCTTCAAAAGGTAATTCTGAGTTTTATATGGTTTCTTTACCTTCTTGTTAGTAAGCATGTTCTCAGACAAACTTGCTATCTTCTAATGAGTGCCTGTGTATATAACAAGTTATATTATTTGTTTAATGACGTTTGTAATTTTTTGTTGCTTGTAGTGCAGGCAAGGAAATTTACATTCTGGTTAGTAACTCTTTGATTAAAAGCTTCATATTTACTTCCAGATTATTTTTTATAACTCTTTGGAGGTGCATGTCGCTACTATTCTACAACATTAATTTTTTTGATATGTTGATGAGATTAATCATAGAATAGTGGGGGAAAAGAATATATGTACTTTAGAGTAATTCGGAAGAAAAGAAAGGTTAACGAACAAGATATGTTAAACAATAAGAAAATTTAGGATATTTATCTGATACATGGAGGATCTTGTCTTATGTACTCTTTGAAGTGAGTTTATGAAGTGAAAAGTATAACCCACTTTCTCATTTGATGGCAATCTACTTTTACCAAGCTTGTCTAAACGACTAAGCTTAGTTTGAGGTTGATTTAAGGACTACTTACAGAAAGAAAATTGATCAATTCTGGAATTTGTTATTAGGAAGAAATGCCAAGTTTCTTTAATTCTTATGTGGAATACTGCTATCTGATTAAAATTTTAAAACTATAAAGTACATTAATTAATGTTATTTTGCCCCTTATTCTGGGATCTATATTTGTATGTATAGATTAGTGTTCAATATAGCACATAGTAGATGCACCACTATTTTCACCTCTTCCATTCAAATACATTTATTGAGCTATCGATATCATTTCTTTTGGGATTTTAATAAAGAATATGTAGAGATGAAGTTCTCGGTAAACACACTTTTATTTTAAAAACATCTTGTTATTTCTACTGTTAATGTCAAAAACCATGACACAGTGGGATCTAGCTACTGCAATTGCTCAGAAATACAAACCTACACAGTTTGTTATCCCTGGAACAACTTTAGGTCAAATAAAATTAATGCATTCCTAAAAGGAGGGATATGCCACATGTTATTTCATCTCAAATGGTTAATTGCCTTTATTGATTTTGTTTCTAGACTCCTTTATGTTATTTCTTTTCATTAACATAAATTATTCAATACACCTGGAGTTTATCTCTGTTAAGATATCAACAGCTGGATATGTGCGCATCTGTTATTTATATCAAGAATGTATATATTTTCCGATGTCGTATATTTGATTCCTTGATTCTTGGTGTATACTTGATTTGTTGTGATCTTTTTCCCTTACTTTTAGCTTAGCGTATCTGTTGTATTTGACTATAAAAGCCACAGGATTATAACTAAAAGAGACACAAAAAATTCTCTTCTCCTTCTCTGCTATTCGTACATGGTATCAGAGCAACCAATGGCTGAACCACCAAACCAAATCTCTTCCCATCCTACTAATGCCCAGCATTCTTTCTCTGTTAAACTAAAACCCACCAATTATCTAGCATGGAAAACCCAATTCCAACCTCTCTTATGTAGGAAAATCCCGGGAGGTACATCACATGTACCGGCAGCGGAAAACAAAAATTTTTGTTCCCGGGACTTTCCCAAAACCCAGGATCTTGGTATCCGTATGAAGACATCAACCTAAATAGCCAAAAGAGACTATCTCTAAAGGTGATCCACGCAGAGATCGAAAATCTAACCGATCAAACCCTTTGACCCGGAATAGCTAGAATAGATTAAAGGTCGCTAGACCCTACCTCTCGTCCCCAAGAGCTTGGATGAAACGTTGGACCTCGGGCTTGAGAAGAAAAGAATCGATGATGGCTTTGAGAAAAGAAGAGAATGAAATCCTTATTTCACCTAAAGCTTAACTCTTAAGCTTCCTCCCATTTTCTCTATCTCCACCGTCAGCACTCCACTTGCCTTTTACCTATGTATATAAGTCTTTAGCTTTTAAAAGACTAAGCATAAGATGATGCCATGTGGAAGCATATAAACCATTAACTAATTAATGGAATAAAGTAACTAAGCTTTGACTTTTCAAAGCTCTCATCCTCTCCCTTTCCAACGCACTACTATATATATATATATATATATATATATTAATTATTTAATTAATTAATCATATATATATATGTATATAATTGCTTAGCGGTCCAACACACTGGGTCTGGTCCTACTGCCATCGGGCCCCGATGTCAAACAGCCCTAAACCTTTCTTAGCAATATTGATGTCGCGATCTCATCGACATATCCCAATCCCATTGGGATCCATTTAATCCTAATGTTTCCATAATTGGAACTCGTCTAATTACTATTTTACGATTCTCTGAAATACTCTTATGCGCAGTGACCCTTTAGGTTCCCTGCATGTTGGCCACTTAGATTAACAATTAATCTGAGCAAGTCATGAGCGGTATCTAGCAACACATCATGACCCCAATTGATCGGAAAATAATCGGTTTGATGTATTCATCACGAACCGTATCATTTAACCCTTCCATGTATAATTACGTGCAATTCGTCCTTTCACCATCCTATACCCCACTTGGTTATGAGTATGGTCAAAGTGTCAACTCTCACTAGACTTAGTCTAGCTAAGTGATATCGTTCTTGTCTGGGACTCATTACTTTATATGTCAATGAAGACACTCTTCATGACATACATGCTGGCCACTTTAGTAATGATCCCGACAAGAGGCTACGGGTATCTCTTCCGCTAATCCGTAAGTGGTGAATCCTTTATTGGCTACTCAATTATCTTCAATACCTCAAGCCGCACCCAAGCACCACCCTATGAGTTACCTCCGAAGGCAACAAGGAATGGAGTCAGCACGTGATCAAGATTCAAGATATCCTCGAGTACCTCAAGTCTCGTGGATACTTGCACCATTGCTATGATGAGATTATCACCGACACTTAGATAAGATATCCATGTGATGATCTCATGGCAGTCATCCAATGAACTTACTACCGCTTAGTAAGCATCCACATGTCAATTCTAAATATCTCATATTTACAGCTTCGAGATCCACCGCTGATCCAATCAGGAATATGACATGTGCTAGTCTATCCGGATTAATGATGTCCAGCCTCATTAATCCGTGACTAGGAGAATTTGGATACCGACATAATTGCACATGATAGGAATCTCGATAGTATGATCACATCATAATTTCCTTCATGCTATGTCATATATCATGGACTTCATTAATTGATTAAAGATTCAATCAATTCATAAACAATGTTTATGAATATCAAATTAATGAATAATGCCTTTTCTTTATTTATTCATAAAGTCTCGCATACGACTTTCAATAAAACGCGCTAAAGGGATTGCCTTTGGGGCACAAATAAACAAGATCGATTTGAACAAGTCGACTTATCCAATGAACAAGTCGACTTATCGGTATCGAACATGTAAGTCGACTTACACATGGTACAAGTCGACTTATCACTTACAAATCTCCCACTGACCTAAAGCCAATCGCCTTAGTATCTAATACCATAAGCGAGTCCATGAGAATCATAATTCTCCGTGACAATGGCTTTGTCAACGAATAGCAACACTTTGCTCGTGGGAATTCTCTATCGTGATATCATCTCGACTAATGATCTCCGAATCGGCAAAGTACGAGTTCGGATCGTCGATAAGACCTGGTTCCTTTGCTCACAAGACTAGCCCCATTGTATCACAATACAATCCTATGGGCCCATCACAATTAGGGACCGATCAAGTTCAAGAATGAACTTCTTGATCCAAAACGCCTTTGCAGCATCTCATGCGCAATGTACTCGCTTCTGCTGATAAAGCAAAGTCCTCTCTTGTTTGGAACTTTTCCAATGGACCGCCACGCTATTCAGTGTGAATGTATATAACCCGATCAGGATTCATAATCATCCTTATCGATTAAATACTAGCATCCGAATGCACGCCACTGAGATTTCCATCTCCATAGATCAAGAAAACATCCTTAGTGCTTCGCAAGTACTTGAGGATATTCTCGACAGCCACCTAGTGACCTCACCAGATCCGATTGGTATCCGCCGTAACACTTAGAGCATACGATACATCGGCCTCATACATAGCATTGTTCCATGCTAAACCTCTTAAGCATCTCATCTATGTATACGATGATTGTGAAAGACCAAGCAACCTTTTGATTTATCTCTATAAATCTATATCCCTAGGATATAAGTTGCTTCAACAAGGTCTTTCATCGCAAATTGATTGACAACCAAATTTTAACTGACAGAAGATAGAGACATCGCTTCCTAGTAACAAAGATGTCATCTACATACAACACAAGGAATACGATTGCAAGTCCATTTACCTTCTTATACACACAATGATCATCCGGATTTTGTGAGAAATCAAACTCTTTCGAGTACCTCATCAAAACGGATATTTGAACTCCTGGATGCTTGCTTCAATCCAAACATGGATTTCAAGCTTGCATACCTTTTCGCCATCGATGGAAGTGAAGCCCTCGTGTTGTGTCATACACATCCTCTGTAGATTTCCTCTCGTGAAAGTCGTTTTCACATCCATTTGCCATATCTCATAATCATAATGAGTGGCAATGGGTAGGAGTATCCTAATGGATTTAAGCATTGTTACGGGTCAAGGTTTTGTCACACCAACTCTTTCGTCTCGTGACGAAATCCTTTAACCGTAAGCATTGCTTTATAGGTAATCGATTACCATCCATGTTGGTTTTCTTCGAAAACTTCTTTGCACCCTCGTGGGTTTTATCCTTCGTGTAACAACCAAAGTCCATACTTGGTTTTCATACATGGAATCCATTTCAGATTTCATGGCACAAAGCCATGTTCCGCATCAACTTTTCGTAACTCGCTCATAGGTAGTAGGCGATCATCCGGTATGAGCAATACGTCATTCTGCTCACTTACGAGAAATTCATATCTCTCGAACAAAGGCGATCCTACTTGACCTACGAAATTCTTATGTAATAGAAGGTTGAACTGTTATCTCATCTATATGAGTGACAGTTTCAGATTCAGGCAGTTGATCTATGTTTGTTCGAGCATCTTGAACTTCTCCAAGTTCAACTTTGCTCCCACTATCCTCTTGTAAAAGAAACTCTTTCTTTAAGAAAACAGATGCTTGGAAACAAACAACTTTTGTTCCTAAGCAAGGTAGAATTGATATTCCACTAACAAACACTTATCGATTTTGCATCAAGCGATCTCGATCGTGTCCGCTTCACTTCACAAGCAGACAACCCCAAACTTTCAGCTAAGAAAGATAGGCTTTCAATTAGTCCATATTCCATATGGAGTAACATCAATCTGCCTTTAATGGAACTCGCTTAACAAGTAAACAAATTGTCTCGAGCGATATTCCCAAAACTGCAGTAAAACCTATCATCAATCGCACCATGTCAAACAGGTTCGATTTCTCCTTTCACCACACCATCAGGTCATGCAAGGCGTAAGGAGGAGTATACCGAGATAAAATCCCATTATCTTTGAGATAATCAAAACTATTGGTCTAAGCATTTTCCACCACGATCGATCGTAATGTATTCATACTTTTACCAAGTTAGTTTTCTACTTCATTTCTGAATTATTTGAACTATTCAATGCTTCAGATTTGTATCTCATCGATACAAATACCTATATCGTGAATAATCACCGATAAAAGTAATGAAGTAAAACAACCACTTCTCGCATGGATGGACATCGACCATATACATCCAATGTATTAGGTCTAATATTCCATTCACTGCTCACCCTTTCCTTTAAAGGATAACTTAGTCATCTTGCCTAATAAACAAGATTCGCATGTGTCATATGATTCATAATCAAATGACCCTAAACCGCCACTCTTATGGAGCTTAGCAATGCATATCTCATTTATATGGCTGTTCGACAATGCCATAAGTAAGTTGATTTTAAATTATCTCGATTATGTCTTTTCGCCATTGACATTCAAAACTGGATATGACATATCTAATATGTCAATTCAATTACATAATGTACCAAGAGCATAGAGCCTTCCATTTGAACTAATAGAACAACCATTCACGCTAAAAGTCCAATGGAAATCACTCTATTTAAACATAAAACATACAATATGTTCTTTGTTTAAAACAGTACAAAATGTCAATCATCCAATTTGAATATAAGCCCACTAGTGAGTAACAAGACATAAGTGTTCACGGCTAATGTAGCAACTCTTGCCGCATTACCTACACGAAGGTCTAGTTCTCCTTTTATGAGCTTTCTACTGTCCCTAAGGCCCTACTTATTGTAAGTACAAGTCGACTTGTACTACTGATAAGTCGATTTGTTCTTGAAAAGTACCGATAAGTCGACTTGTACATTGCATAAGCTTCCACTTATTCAAGGATCTGCATAGTTTATTTGCGCCCTAAAGGCAATCCCTTTAGCGCTGTTTTATTCACAAATGTATGCATCGAATGAATAAATAAAGAAAAGGCATAATTCATTAATTTGATGTTTATGAACATTGTTTATGAATTGATTGGATCTTTAATCGATTAATGAAGTCCATGATATATGACATAGCATGAAGAAAATTATGATGTGATCATACCCCGAGATTCCTATCATGTGCAATTATGTCAAGATTCAAATTCTCCTAGTCATAGGATTAATGAGACCGACATCATTAATCCGGATAGACTAGCACATGTCATATTCCTTGATTGGATCAAGCAAAGGATCTCGTAAACCGTAAATATGAGATATTTAGAATTGATATGTGGATGCTTACTAGCGGTAGTAAGTTCATCGATGACGCCATGAGATCATCACATGGATATCTTATCTAATGTCGTTGATAATCTCATCATAGAATGGTGCAAGTATCCTTAGACTTGAGGTACTCAAGGATATCTTGGATATCGATCCCGTGCTTTGACTCCATTCCTTGTTGCCTTCCGAGGTAACTCATGGTGGTGCTGGGTACAACTTGAGGTATTCAAGGTAATTGAGTAGCCAATAAAGGATTCACCACTGGATTAGCAGAGGAGATACCCATGGCCTCTTCGTCAGATCATTACTCTAAATCTCGGCGGAGCAGTGAATATGTCATGGAGAGTGTCTTCATGGACATATAGAGTAATGAGTCCCAGGACGAGAACTCGTTATCACTGGGCTAGACTCACCTAGTGAGAGTCGACACTTGACCATACTCATAACCAAGTGGGGTATAGGATGGTGAAAGGACGAATTGCACCAGAATTGTCTATGGAAGGGTTTGTGATCCGTTCGTGATGAATACATCAAACCGATTACTTTCCGGTCAATTCGGGGTCATGATGTGTTGCTAGATACCGCCATGACTTGCTCATATTAATTGTTAATCTAAGTGGCCAACATAACCGAAGCCTAAAGGGTCACACGCTTAAGAGTGTTTCGAGAATCAGAAATAGTAATTGGACAGAGTTCCAATTATGGAGAGCATTAGATTAAATGGATCCCGATGGGATTGGGATATGTCCCGACGAGATCGCGACATCAATATTGCTAAGAAAGGTTTCCGAGTCATTTTTCAAAGACGGGGCCCTAAGAGGTTTAAGTAGGACCAATTCCAGCTTGACTGGATCGCTTTAGAATTATATATATTAATTAATTAAGTAAATAATTAATTAATATATATAAATATATAGTCATGATTTTCGTTGGAATGGGAGAAGAGAAAGAGATATGGCTTTGAAAAGTCAAAGCATGCTTTCTTTATTCATTAATAAATGAATGGCTATTAAGCCATACACATGGCCTAATCTTATTCAAGTTCTTTTAATGGTTAAAAGATATATAAGATGGCTTGTGTGTGGTGTGATGGTCGACGGTGATGCATAAGAGGAGAAGAAGAGAAAACTTAAGGGTTAAGTTTCTGTAGAAAAATGGTTTTTCAAGTCTTCTCTCATAAGCTTCATCGATTCTTCTCTTCTCCAAGGCAATGATTCCAACGTCTCCTTCAGCTCTCTAGGACAGAGGTAAGGTCTAGCAGACTTTAATCTGTTCTAGCTATTCTCGGGTCAAAGGGGTTTGACTCGGTTAGGTTTTCTGATCTCTGCGTGGATCACCTTTAGAGATAGTCTCTTTTGGCTATTTAGGTTGATGTCTTCATACGGATACCTGGATCCTGGGTTCGGGAAGGTCCCGGGAACAAAAATTTTTGTTTTCCGCTGCCTGTACATGTGATGTACCTCCCGGGATTTTCCTACAGTGGTATCAGAGAGTCTGGTATCCCGTATGAAGCTAAAACCTAAGCTAGATCAGAAACCCTAAGTGCTGTTGATGTTGATGCATGTGTACTGTCCAAATTTCGTTTCTGTATAGAGATGCATTTTTCGAAATTTTTCTGCCCAGGATTGTTCATAACATGTTAGAGAATATGTCTATGAATTTTCAGAATTTATCGATTTGATTTGATATAGTTTTGCTAATTAATTCCCTAACGTTACAGATGCTGTTTTGTGAAACGATTCTGGAATAGGCAGTAGTATAAAATCTAGAATAAATTCTAGAAAAATCGTTTTCTGGATTTTCCTTCACCTACATGTCTCTAAGATGTTGGTGAATGTCTGTGAGTATGGAAATTGGATTTCAAGGTGATTGGATATTTATTCACGAATTTATTCTATGCTGTTGGGAATTGCTGTGCTGATGAACACAGATTTTGAATCGGTTTTGTTATTTAGGTTGACTGAGTTTTTAATGACCTAAAATCCTGAAAACATTCATGTAGCATTTTCTGAACATGTAGTAACCTATGTAATTTTCTCAGAATTTATTGAAATTGTTTCATTGATCATTTCAAGCAATGTACAGAACTGGACAGTTTTTGTGAAAATTGTTGGGACTGTTTTGCTTGGCTTGATTGAGTGTGCTTTTTCAGTTCCAATGCCTTGCACCATTTTTAATGTGATTAAAAATGTGTTATCTTGATGTAGTATGATTTTCAAACTGAATTGCTTGAATTTGCTTTTCCAAGAATTTTTGAATGCCGAATTGGTCACATTAGCGTCTCGTTAGTATATTGCATTATCTTGTTTGTTTTGACCGTCATATTTTTATGGCATGTGCTGAAGTAAATTTGATAATGTATATGCTAGCTAGAGATGCTTAGGATGATAATTTGGGTGTTCCTAAATTGTTTCGAAATTAATGAGTTTTGACTCATTTCAAGCTTTTCATATAGTTTGACTATTTAAGGCATTCATAGTTCAATGAAGTGTTCATTGAGGCATCAAATTTATCAGATATTACCTTAGGTATGTTGGTATTGAGAATTGGAATTGCATTGATTGAGGAATTAGCCGATTAGAGATTTTAGCAAAATTCCCTGAATAAGTCGACTTGTAGTGGAATAAGTCCACTTGTTCAAGTTGTTTTGGATAAGTCGACTTGTGTATGTAATAAGTCCACTTGTTCAAGATTTCAGCATAAGCCCACTTGTAGCTTCTGTAAGTCCACTTATACATGGGCAGTGAAATAAGTCGACTTGTGTCATACAAGTCGACTCTGTGTGTGTAAGTAGAAGCATAAGTCCACTTGCATTTGATGAAAGTCCACTTGTGGCATGCTCAGTTGGATGATGGATGATTATAAGGATCGATTCAATACGATCGATGAAACCTAAATCATTCCATATAGTCTTCGTGACTATAATCCTTAAGCTTGAGTCTAGAGTTTCCAAATCCTCCTCGGATATGAAAACTAACGCCCATTAATATGGTAAGAACCGAGTTCTTATAGGTTGGGTTGTCGAGCAAACTCAAGCTTACTCTATACGGATATGTTCGAACCATGAAAATAAGATTTTCGGATTAATGGGTTGGTTTTCACCGAAGCGTTGGTTTGTTGAGCAAACTCAAGGTCAACGTGGACAGAGGCGAAATTGGGTAGCATACATCGGATGTACGCGATCAAAGAGTTGATACCCAATGAAGTGCACACATCAACAAGTTGATAAAGACCGATCGATAGTCAGGTCTAAGATGTAATTGGTATATCCGATACCTCCCGAGACATAAGGTGGCTTGTTGGACAAATCCAAGGTCATTCTCAATGTCGGTTATCGATGATGCAATTGGTATGACCGATACCTACCGATTAACCTAAGTCAGGCTTGTTGGGCAAACTCAAGGTCACTCTTAGCAATGTCGGATATCGACCCACTAGACATTATGTCACTTTGTTTCTCCTGGATTCAGAAGAGGGTTATGGATTCTAGGAAACTAGTGGGAGCCATATACATGTCATGCAAGTCCTTATGATCATGCAGCATTTCTATTCTATCATTCCTTCTCTCTATCGCTTAGGTTGATTGAAGAAGTCTTTCAAAGGTGAATATACGCCTCTATTCGGACCGATTTTCTTGATTGGCTAAGGAATCGAGAATTGTTCTCGATCCGAGGAACCGGATACGCCCTAGATGTTCCACTTCCAGATGCACTTCTGTCAATGCTTCGATAAGGATCAGAAAGCATATCGTAAGCATCTAAAGGACAGTGATATGGATACTTGCATTATGCTTGTCTTGATGTCACCAGAGCTGAAGCAACAGCACGAGTCCATGGATGCTCACTCTATAGTATTTCATCTTAGGGAGCTAATGAGTAAGCTCGGTCTGAAAGGTTCGAGACCTCAAGGCTTCTCTTCATCACAAAGAAGGCTCCAGGGACATCTGCTGTCCAGTATGTCCTGAAGATGAAAGGCTATATTGAGAGATTGGTCGTCTTAGGATTTGTAATGGATTATGAGTTAAGTAGAGACTTAATTCTGGTTGGATTGTCTGATGGTTATTCACAGTTCGTGTTAAACTATCGGATAAACCAAATATCCACAACAATTCTCGAATGATCAATCTGCTTCATAATACCGAAAGGTGCTATCAAGATAGATAGCAAGTGCTAATGGTGGATGCTTCTTCTTCTAGTTCAAAGAAGAAAAGGCCAAGAAACCAAAGGGAAATGCCATCAAGGAAAACCAAAGAAACCGCCCCAAAAGGATTTTGCTTTCATCAGGCAAGTCTAGCCACCAGAGGCTAAACCGTAAAATCTATCTCGAGTCCTTGAAGCGTAAGAAGGCATCGATGCCTCTACTTCTTCAAATATGTTTGTCATTGAGGTTAATACTATTCCTGATCCAAACATATCGGTATTTGATACGGATGTGGCTCATACATATGAAATGATATGCAGGGCCTCGGTGATGAGAAAGCTCATAAAAGAAGAACTGGACTTTCGTGCAGGTAATGAAGCAAGGGTTGCTACATTAGCCGTAGGCACTTATGTCTTGTTACTCCCTACTGGGCTTGTATTCAAATTGGATGATTGACATTTTGTACCTGTTTTAAACAAAGAACATATTGTATGTTTCATGTTTAATTAGAGCTGGTTTCCATTGGACTTTTAGTAGCAATGGTTGTTATATTAGTTGCAATGGAATGCTCTATGCTACTGGTACATTATGCAATAGAAATGACATATTAGATATGTCATATCCAATTATGAATGTCAATGACGCGAAAAGACATAAATGAGATAATTTAAAATCAACGTACTTATGGCATTGTCGCCTTGGCCATATAAATGAGACACGCATCGCTAAGCTCCATGAGAGTGGATGTTTAGGGTCATTTGATTATGAATCATATGACACATAAGAATCTTGTTTATTAGGCAAGATGACTAAGTTATCCTTTAAAGGAAAGGGTGAACGAGTGAATGGAATATTAGACCTAACACATTCGGATGTATGTGGTCCGATGTCCATCCATGCCAGAAGTGGTTGTTTTTACTTCATTACTTTTATCGGTGATTATTCACGATATAGGTATCTGTATTTGATGAGATACAAAATCTGAAGCATTTGAATAGTTCAAATAATTCAGAAATGAAGTAGAAAACTAACTTGGTAAAAGTATGAAGACATTACGATCTGATCGTGGTGGAAAATACTTACACCAACAGTTTTGGATTATCTCAGAGATCATGAGATTTTATCTCAGTGCACTCCACCTTGCACGCCGCAACACAATGGTGTGGCTGAAAGGAGAAATCGAACCTTGTTAGACAAGGTGCGATTGATGATAGGTTTTGCACAGTTTTGGGAATATGCGCTTGAGATAGCTGTTTACTTGCTAAACAGAGTTCCATCAAAGACAGTTGTGGTTACTCCATATGGAGATATGGACTAACTGAAAATCCTATCTTTCTCATCTGAAAGTATGGGATTGTCCTGCTTATGTGAAGCGGACACAGTCAGATTAGCTTGATGCAAAGCTGACAAGTGTTTGTTCGTAGGATATCAATTCTACCTTGCTGAGGAACAAAAGTTGTTTGTTTCAAAGCTTGCTGTTTTCTTAAAGAAATAGTTTCTTTTACAAGAAGACAGTGGGAGCAAAGTTGAACTTGGAGAAGTTCAAGATGCTCGAACAAACAGTATCAACCGCTCAACTTGAAATCAGAACTCATGTAGATGAGGTAACAGTTCAACCTTCTATTACACACTAATTTCAGAGGTTAAGTAGATACGACCGCTCCCGAGAGATATGAATTTCGTAAGGAACAGAATGACGTATTGCTCATATGAGATGATGAGCCTGCTACCTATGAAGAGGTTTCAAAAGTTCAGAGTCCTAAAATGGCTTTGTGCCATGAAACCGAAATGGATTCTATGTACATAAACCAAGTATGGACTTTGGTTGTTACACGAAGGATAAAACCCATTAGGTGCAAAGGGTTTTCAAGAAGAAACCAACATGGATGGTAATTTGATTACCTATAAAGCAATGCTTCGTTAAAGGATTAAATCACGCATAAGGAGTTGACTATGACGAAACCTTCAAATTTCAGTAGCAATGCTTAAATCCATTCAGATACTCCTAGCCATTGCCACTCATTATGATTATGAGATATGGCAATGGATGTGAAGATAGCTTTCGAGAGGAAATCTACCCGAGGATATGTATGACACAACCCGAGGGCTTCACTTCCATCGATGGCGTAAAACGTATGCAAGCTTCGTAAATCCATGTTTGGATTGAAGCAAGCTTCAGGAGTTGGATTATCCGCTTAATTGAGTTAATCAAAGAGTTTGATTTCTCACAAAATTCGGATGATCATTGTGTGCATAAGAAGGTTAATGGGACCGCAATCGTATTCCTTGTGTTGTATGTAGATGACATATCGTTACTCGTAAACGATGTCTCTATGCCGCAATCGCTAAAATTTGGTTGTCCAATCAATTTGCGATGAAAGACCTAGGTAAAGCAACTTATATCCTTGGGATATAGATTTATGCGAGATAGATCAAAGGTTGCTTGGTCTTTCACAAGCATCGCACATAGATGAGATGCTAAAAGGTTTAGCATGGAACAATGTTATGTACGAGGTCCGATGTATCGTATGCTCTAAGTGTTACGAGCGTGATACCAATCGGATCTGGTGAGGGTCACTAGTGGTGTCAAGAATATCCTCAAGTACTTGTGAAGCACTAAGGTTGTTTTCTTGATGTTTGGAGATGGAAATTCCATGTGAGCGTATATTCAGATGCCAGTATATAATCTGATAAGGATGATTCTGAATCACAATCAAGTTATATACATTCACACTGAATAGCGTGGCGGTCATTGGAAAGAATTCCAAACAAGAGAGGATCGCCGATTCATCAACCGAGGTAATAAATACATCGCATGAGATGCGCAAAGGAAGCGGTTTAGATCAAGAAGTTCATTACTTAACTTGATCTGGTCCCTAGCTGTGATGGGCCCATAGGATTGTATTGTGATACAATGGGGCTAATGCGCAGGCAAAGGAACCAAGGTCTTATCGACGATCCGAACTCGTACTTCGCCGATTCGGGAGATCATTAGTCGAGATGATATCTTGATAGAGAGAATTCCCACAGAGCAAAGTGTTGTTGTTCCATTGACAAAGCCATTGTCACAGGAGAATTGTGATTCTCATGGACTCGCTTATGGTATTAGATACTAAGGCGATTGGCTTTAGGTCAAGTGGGAGATTTGTAAGTACAAGTCGACTTGTACCACCGATAAGTCGACTTGTTCTTCAAAGTACCGATAAGTCGACTTGTACATTGCATAAGTCGACTTATTCAAGGACGGATTGTTTATTTGTGCCCTAAAGGCAATCCCTTTAGCTGCTTTTATTCACAAATGATGCGCATCGAATGAATAAATAAAGAAAAGGCATAATTCATTAATTTGATGTTTATGAACATTGTTTATGAATTGATTGGATCTTTAATCGATTAATGAAGTCCATGATATATGACATAGCATGAAGGAAATTATGATGTGATCATACTCCCGAGATTCCTATCATGTGCAATTATGTCAAGATTCAAATTCTCCTAGTCATAGGATTAATGAGACCGACATCATTAATCCGGATAGACTAGACATGTCATATTCCTTGATTGGATCAAGCGGTGGATCTCGTAAACCGTAAATATGAGATATTTAGAATTGACATGTGGATGCTTACTAGCGGTAGTAAGTTCATTGGATGATCCGCCATGAGATCATCACATGGATATCTTATCTAAGTGTCGGTGATAATCTCATCATAAGAATGGTGCAAGTATCCTTAGACTTGAGGTACTCAAGGATATCTTGATATCGATCCCGTGCTTTGACTCCATTCCTTGTTGCCTTCGGAGGTAACTCATAGGGTGGTGCTTGGGTACACTTGAGGTATTCAAGGTAATTGAGTAGCCAATAAAGGATTCACCACTTGGATTAGCAGAGGAGATACCCATGGCCTCTTGTCGGGATCATTACTCGAAATCTCGGCGAGTGAATATGTCATGGAGAGTGTCTTCATGGACATATAGAGTAATGAGTCCTAGGACGAGAACTGTTATCACTTGGGCTAGACTCAGTCTAGTGAGAGTTGACACTTTGACCATACTCATAACCAAGTGGGGTATAGGATGGTGAAAGGACGAATTGCACGATAATTGTCATGGAAGGGTTTGGATCGGTTCGTGATGAATACATCAAACCGATTACTTTCCGTCAATTGAGGGTCATGATGTGTTGTTAGATACCGCCATGACTTGCTCAGATTAATTGTTAATCTAAGTGGCCAACATAACCTAAGCTTCAAAGTGGTCACACGCTTAAGAGTGTTTCAGAGAATCAGTAAAATAGTAATTGGACAGAGTTCCAATTATGGAGAGCATTAGGATTAAATGGATCTCGATGGATTGGGATATGTCCCATGAGATCGCGACATCAATATTGCTAAGAAAGATTTTGAGTCGTTTCAAAGATCGGGGCCCTAGAGTTTAGTAGGACCGACCCCAGTTTGACTGGACTTCTTTAGTAATTATATATATTAATTAATTAAGTAAATAATTAATTAATATATATAAATATATAGTCATGATTTTCGTTGGAATGGGAGAAGAGAAAGAGATATGGCTTTGAAAAGTCAAAGCATGCTTTCTTTATTCATTAATAAATGAATGGTTATTAAGCCATACACATGGCCTAATCTTATTCAAGTTCTTTTAATGGTTAAAAGATATATAAGATGGCTTGTGTGTGGTGTGATGGTCGACAGTGATGCATAAGAGGAGAAGAAGAGAAAACTTAAGGGTTAAGTTTCGAGAAAATGGTTTTACAAGTCTTCTCTCATAAGCTTCATCGATTCTTCTCTTCTCCAAGGCAAGGATTCCAACGTCTCCTTCACTCTCCAGATGAGGTAAGGTCTAGCAGCCTTTAATCTATTCTAGCTATTCCGGGTCAAAGGGTTTGACTCGTTAGGTTTTCGATCTGCGTGGATCACCTTTAGAGATAGTCTCTTTAGCTATTTAGGTTGATGTCTTCATACGGATACCTGGATCCTGGGTTCGGGAAGGTCCCGGGAACAAAAATTTTTGTTTTCCGCTGCCTGTACATGTGATGTACCTCCCGGGATTTTCCTACACATATCATTTCATATATATGAGCCACATCCGGTATCTAATACCGATATGTTTTGATCAGGAATAGTATCAACCTCAATGACAAACATAATTGAAGGAGTAGAGGCATCTGATGCCTTTTACTACTTCAGGAACTCCAGATAGATTTTACAGTTTCGCCTCTAGTGGCCAGTCTTGCCACAATGAAAGCAAAATCCTTTTGGGGCAGTATCTTTGGTTTTTCCTTGATGGCACTTCCATTTGGTTTCTTGCCCTTTTTCTTCTTTGAACCAGAAGAAGAAGCATCCACCATTAGCACTTGCTATCTCTCTTGATAGCACCGTCACTGTTACGAAAGCAGATTGATCACCAGAATTGTTGTGGATATTTGGTTTATCCGATAGTTTATCACAAACCGTGAATAACCATCGACAATCCAACCGAATTAAGTCTCTACTTAACTCATAATCCATTACAAATCCTAAGACGACCAATCTATCAATATAGCCATTCATCTTCGTGGTATATCGCATGCAGATATCCCCGAGCCATCTTTAATGGTGAAGAGAAGCCTCGAGGTCTCGAACCTTTCGATCGAAGCTTACTCATCAAACAGCTCCCTAAGATGAAATACTATAGAGTGAGCATCCATGGACTCGTCTTTGCTCCGCACTCTAGTGACATCGAGGCAAGCATAAAGCAAGTATCCATATCATCGCCCTTTAGATGCTTACAATATGCTTTCGATCCTTATCGAAGCATCGACAAGAAAGTAACCGGAAGTGGAACATCTAGACGATCCCGTTCCTCGATCTAAGAACAATTCTCGATTCCTCACCAATCAAGAAAATTCGGTCCGAATGAGAGCGAAAATTCACATCGAAGATTTCTTCAATCAACCTAGCTAATAGAGAGAAGGAATGATAGAATAGAAATGCCTGCATGATCATAAGGACTTGCATGACATGCATATGGCTCCCACTAGTTTCCTAGAATCCATAACCCTCTTTACTTAATCCAGAGAAACAAAGTGACATAATGTCCTAGTGGGTCGATATCCGACATTGCTAAGAGTGACCTTGAGTTTGCCCAACAAGCCACAACTTAGGTCAATCGGTAGGTATCGGTCATACCAATTGCATCATCGATAACCGACTTTGAGAATGACCTTGGGTTTGCCCAACAAGCCACCTTAAGTCTCTGGAGGTATCGATATACCAATTACATCTTAGACACAACTATCGATCGCTGTCTATCAACTTGTTGATGTGCACTTCATTGGGTTATCAACTCGATGCACGTACATCCCGATGTACACTACCCAACTTTGCCTCTGTCCACGTTGACCTTGAGTTTGCTCAACAAACCAACGCTTCAAAGGAAAACCGACCCATTAATCGTAAAATCTTATTTTCATGGTTCAACATATCCGATAGAGTGAGCTTGAGTTTGCCCAACAACCCAACCCTATAAGAACTCGTTCTTACCATATTAATGGAAGGCGTTAGTTTTCATATTCCGAGGAGGGATTTCAATTCTCGACTCCAAGTCAAGGATTATAGTCGCCAGACTATATGGAATGATTTAGGTTTCATCAATCACATTGAATCAATCCTTATAATCATCCATCATCCCACCCTATGATGCCACAAGTCGACTTTCATCAAATGCAAGTCGACTTATGCTTCTGCCACACACAAGTCGACTTGTATGACACAAGTCGACTTATGTCATCTGCCCATGAACAAGTCGACTTACAAGGTACTACAAGTCGACTTATACTGAGATCTTGAACAAGTCGACTTATTCTATCCACAAGTCGACTTATCCAAAAATCTTGAACAAGTCGACTTATTTCATATACAAGTCGACTTATCCAGGAAATTTTGCTAAAATCTCTAATCGGCTAATTCCTCAATTAGTACAATTCCAATTCTCAACACCATCATACCTAGGGTAATATCTGTGAATTGATGTATCAATGAACAATTCATTGAACCATGAAAGCCTTATATGGTCAAACCATATGAAAAGCTTGAAATGAGTCAAAACTCATTAATTTCCAAATAATTTAGGAACACCCTAATTATCATCCTAAGCATCTCTAGCTAGCACATACATTATCAAATTTACTTCAGCACTTGCTATAAAAATATGACGGTCAAAACAAACAAGATAATGCAATATACTAACGAGACGCTAATGTGATCAATTAGGCATCCGAAAATTCTTGGAAATGCAACTTCAAGCAATTCAGTTTGGCAATCATATTACATCAAGATAACACATTTTTAATCACATTAAAAATGGTGCAAGGAATTGGAACTGAAAAAGCACACTCAATCAAGCCAAGCAAAACAGTCCCAACAATTTTTACAAAACTGTCCAGTTCTGTACATTGCTCGAAATGATCAATGAAACAATTTCAATAAATTCTGAGAAAATTATATAGGTTACTACATGTTCAGAACATGCTACATGATGTTTTTCAGGATTTTAGGCCATCAAAAACTCAGTCAACCTAAATAAAAAATCCGATTCAAAATCTGTGTTCATCAGCACAGCAATTCCCAACAGCATAGAATAAATTCGTGAATAAATATCCAATCACCTTGAAATCCAATTTCCATGCTCACAGACATTCACCAACATCTTAGAGACATGTAGGTGAAGGAAAACTGAAAACCATTTTTCTAGAATTTATTCTCGATTTTATACTCATGCCTGTTCCAGAATCGTTTCACAAAACAGCATCTGTAACCTTAGGGAATTAATTAGCAAAACTATATCAAATCAAATCGATAAATTCTCAAAATTCATAGACACATTCTCTAACATGTTATGAACAATTCTGGGTAGAAAAATTTCGAAAAACATATCACAATATAAATTCGAAATCTGAACAGATAGCATGCATCAACAGCAAATTCCATTAGGGTTTCTGATCTCGCTTAGGTTATAGCTTCATACGGGATACCAACCTGGCTCTGATACCACTGTAGGAAAATCCCGGGAGGTACATCACATGTACCGGCAGCGGAAAACAAAAATTTTTATTCCCGGGACTTTCCCGAAACCCAGGATCTTGGTATCCGTATGAAGACATCAACCTAAATAGCCAAAAGAGACTATCTCTAAAGGTGATCCACGCAGAGATCAGAAAATCTAACCGGATCAAACCCCTTTGACCCGGGAATAGCTAGAACAGATTAAAGGCTGCTAGACCCTACCTCTGTCCTGAAGAGCTTGGATGAAACGTTGGACCTTGTGCTTGGAGAAGAAAAGAATCGATGATGGCTTTGAGAAAAAGAAGAGAATGAAATCCTTATTTCACCTAAAGCTTAACTCTTAAGCTTCCTCCCATTTTCTCTATCTCCACCGTCGTACTCCACTTGCCTTTTTACCTATGTATATAAGTCTTTTAGCTTTTTAAAAGACTAAGCATAAGATGATGCCATGTGGAAGCATATAAACCATTAACTAATTAATGGAATAAAGTAACTAAGCTTTGACTTTTCAAAGCTCTCATCCTCTCCCTTTCCAACGTGCACTACATATATATATATATATATATATATATATATTAATTAATTATTTAATTAATTAATCATATATATATATGTATATAATTGCTTAAGCGGTCCAGTCACACTGGGTTGGTCCTACTGCCATCGGGCCCCGGCGTCAAAAAATTCCTAAACCTTTCTTAGCAATATTGATGTCGCGATCTCATCGGGACATATCCCAATCCCATTGGGATCCATTTAATCCTAATGCTCTCCATAATTGGAACTCGTCCAATTACTATTTCTGATTCTCGAAACACTCTTATGCGTGTGACCCTTTAGGTTCCGGTTATGTTGGCCACTTAGATTAACAATTAATCTCGAAGCAAGTCATGAGCGGTATCTAGCAACACATCACGACCCCAATTGACCGGAAAGTAATCGGTTTGATGTATTCATCACGAACCGCATCACGAACCCTTCCATAGATAATTACTGTGCAATTCGTCCTTTCACCATCCTATACCCCACTTGGTTATGAGTATGGTCAAAGTGTCAACTCTCACTAGACCGAGTCTAGCCCAGTGATATCAGTTCTTGTCCGGGACTCATTACTTTATATGTCAATGAAGACACTCTTCATGACATACATGCTGGCCACTTTAATAATGATCCCGACAAGAGGCGTGGGTATCTCTTCCGCTAATCCGTAAGTGGTGAATCCTTTATTGGCTACTCAATTATCTTCAATACCTCAAGTCGCACTCTAAGCACCACCCTATGAGTTACCTCGGAAGGCAACAAGGAATGGAGTCAAAGCACGAGGATCAAGATTCAAGATATCCTCGAGTACCTCAAGTCTCGGGATACTTGCACCATTGCTATGATGAGATTATCATCGACACTTAGATAAGATATCCATGTGATGATCTCATGGCAGTCATCCAATGAACTTACTACCGCTAGTAAGCATCCACATGTCAATTCTAAATATCTCATATTTACGCTTCGAGATCCACCGCTGATCCAATCAGGAATATGACATGTGTTAGTCTATCCGGATTAATGATGTCCGGTCTCATTAATCCTATGACTAGGAGAATTTAGATATCGCTTAATTGCACATGATAGGAATCTCAGATAGTATGATCACATCATAATTTCCTTCATGCTATGTCATATATCATGGACTTCATTAATTCGATTAAAGATCCAATCAATTCATAAACAATGTTTATGAATATCAAATTAATGAATAATGCCTTTTCTTTATTTATTCATAAAGTCCGCATACGACTTTGAATAAAAGCGCTAAAGGGATTGCCTTTAGGGCACAAATAAAAAAGATCGACCTTGAACAAGTCGACTTATCCAATGAACAAGTCGACTTATCGGTACCGAACATGTGTAAGTCGACTTACACATGGTACAAGTCGACTTATCACTTACATCTTAAACTATCATAATCTAAACCATCTCATTGATGGCTCTTCCCCACCGTAAAAAACAATCAAATCCCATCGACCCAACAATTGACATTCCCAATTTGAATATGCTACTTGGTTCAAACAGACCAGCTCTTACATTCTGGATTCACCTCTCTCTCAAGATGTTTTCATATATTGTTGGGCTAAACTCCTCTCAAGCCGTCTGGCAAGCTTTAGCACAAGCTTTCGGTTCTATTTCTCAAAACCGTCAACTTCAAATTCATATTGAACTTCAGGAATTCAAGAAAATTGATTTATCAATCTCTGCCTATCTTCAACGTGCCAAGGCACTCAAAGATGAATTTCAAGCTACTGGTCGACCTCTCTCTACTGCAGAATTCAATGCCATCATTTACAGAAATATTGGCATTGAATACCATAATATTATCACTGCCTTAAACCTTCGTCTTGACCCTGTACCGTTTCACGAGCTTCATGGCCAACTCATTGCTCATGAAATACTTCTCAAAAGCTGCCATGATCCACCTCAAGCCAATATGGTCTCTCGGCAATTCTCCAACAACCCTCTCCCACCATTGCTTCCAACGCCAAGTTCAAATACCAATTGGCAAAAGAACTCGACTTCCAAACCCAAAGGTCCTTGTCAAATATGTGGATACCGAAATCATACTGCAGACAAATGTCGTCGTTGCTACCAACGCCCAAATCAAAATCACAACCAACCTCAAATGGTATATGCCAAATGAGGGATATGCCACATGTTATTTCATCTCAAATGGTTGATTGCCTTTATTGATTTTGTTTCTAGACTCCTTTACGTTATTTTTTTTCATTAACATAAATTATTCAATACACAAAGGGTATTTTTTAAATGAAGGGGACCATTGGAAGAGGGAATGGTAACCGTACCAGTGTGAGAAATCGGTAAGCCAACACCATTTCCAACATGAAGATGATCATTACCCTGATAGGCGGTAGCAGCGCTCAAGGATTGGATATCAGGCATGACATGGTAATTGGCTGCAGTGTCCGGGCGCCAATGGTTTGCAGAAGGTGATGTAGTGGAGTAGTTTGCAAATGGTGGAGGGGGTGGATAGTAATTCATCATTGGAGGAGGTGAAGGATAATAGGGTGAGGGTGATGGGCAATTGTAAGAGTAATTGGCCATTGGTGGTGGGTAACGAGGTTGGTTGTGATTTTGATTTGGGTGTTGGTAGCGACGATGACATTTGTCTGCAGTATGATTTCGGTATCCACATATTTGACAAGGACCTTTGGGTTTGGAAGTCGAGTTCTTTTGCCAATTGGTATTTGAACTTGGCGTTGGAAGCAATGGTGGGAGAGGGTTGTTGAAGAATTGTCGAGAGGCCATATTGGCTTGAGGTGGATCATGGCAGCTTTTGAGAAGTATTTCATGAGCAATGAGTTGGCCATGAAGCTCGTGAAACGGTACAGGGTCAGGACGAAGGTTTAAGGCAGTGATAATATTATGGTATTCAATGCCAGTATTTCTGTAAATGATGGCATTGAATTCTGCAGTAGAGAGAGGTCGACCAGCAGCTTGTAATTCATCTTTGAGTGCCTTGGCACGTTGAAGATAGGCAGAGATTGATAAATCAATTTTCTTGAATTCCTGAAGTTCAATATGAATTTGAAGTTGACGGTTTTGAGAAATAGAACCGAAAGCTTGCCAGACGGCTTGAGAGGAGTTTAGCCCAACAATATATGAGAAAACATCTTCGGAGAGAGAGGAGTGAATCCAGGAATGTAAGAGCTGGTCCTGTTTGAACCAAGTAGCATATTCAGGATTGGGAATGTCAATTGTTGGGTCAGATGGGGATTTGATTGTTTTTGACGGTGGGGAAGAGCCATCAATGAGATGGTTTAGATTGTGATAGTTTAAGAGAGGTTGGAATTGGGTTTTCCATGCCAGATAATTGGTGGGTTTTAGTTTAACAGAGAAAGAATGCTGGGCATTAGTAGGATGGGAAGAGATTTGGTTTGGTGGTTCAGCAATTGGTTGCTCTGATACCATGTACGAACAGCAGAGAAGGAGAAGAGAATTTTTTGTGTCTCTTTTAGTTATAATCCTATGGCTTTTATAGTCAAATACAACAGATACGCTAAGCTAAAAGTAAGGGAAAAATATCACAACAAATCAAGTATACACCAAGAATCAAGGAATCAAATATACACAGCATCAGGAAAAATATCTGTTGCTGATATCGTAACAGAGTCTGCACATATCCAGCTATTGATATCTTAACAATCTCCACCACAAGCAATCTGCAATTGTTTTATTCTGAGTACTTTTTTTTTAATTTTAAAGAAAATATATTACTCAAAACGAAACAAAGTATTTACAAAGTACAACCCAAAATAGGGGAAGAAAATAAAAAACAATTACACATAGAGGCATTCCCGAATGACCTCAACCAAATAACCATCCAAAAACAAAACTTTACCTGTATGCACTCTTACAAAATGTCCTTCAAGATTGTTCCTATATAAGCTCAATTAATTGAAATTGGAATATCATACCAATGGAATTATGATGGATTAAATGGTTTTTCTATATTTTGGGTAGCCTTGTTCGAATTGATGTCTTAAAGGTTAATAATTTCATCAATATCTTATGAGTTCTTTGTTAGCGAGTGTGTTATAATTCTGGTTAATTCAGGTTCTTCTAGAAACTTCTTTAACATGCTATGGTCAGAAAGCTCTACAAATCTATATTTTGCCCACCAAAAAGCTTATTAATTTTACCTAGTAACAACGTTCCTAATGCAAAGTTAGTGTGGTCATATGTTTCATATTGCATCTTTAACTCCAAAATCTTGCAGAAAGAACTGGGTGTTGTATTGACTCCCCTACAAGAACAGACAGAGCAGATGATTGGAAAGGATTTGAATTAACACGTAAATTAAAATTTAATTTTGAATTTTTTTTACTCCTATTGTTTAAAGTATTCTTAACCTTGCAGAAGCTATGAATGCACCCAACACATATTTGTTACAACACTTGCTTTTTGTTTTGCTCTTATGTTGGATTGTTGAGTGCTTACATGATAAAGAAGTTGTACTTTGGAAGGTACTTAATGGTTTTCAATGAATATTTTGCTGGATTACTTTCTCATTCATCACCCTCCTTTTTTCTTTTCTAATTGAAAACAAACTAGCTTAATTATGCATAATTTCAGGCACTCTACCGATCTCGAAGTTGCTTTCATGATTGCCATGGTTAATCTTTCGTATATGATGGCTGATATATGAAGTTGTTCTAATTAACATAAACAAACCTAGAGTCATTTTAGTTACGATGTAATTTTTGTAATCTTGACATTTATAATTTATAAATTGATCTCTGTATTTATTATTTCGTCTATAAGAATTGTTAAAGTTATAATTAAAATCTTGTATACTGAAGAATATTCTTTTGTTGATATAATTTAAAGATATTTTATTCTTTTACATACGATGCTTCAAATTATCAATTATTTTGTATTATATTTTGTTTAATAATTGACAAAAATCTAAATATTATATACAATAATATGGATTAAAATTTCACAAATAATTATAGTTATCATGGTATAATATTTCGTTAAAATGTATACAAAAAATTTGACTACATTTTACAAAACATAAATAAAAACATTTGGTTACTTTTTAAAAAACGCAACTAAAACTTTTTAACTATCTTTCCAAAATTTATTAGCTACGAAACAAAACATAACCAAAATTTATTAGCGACGATTTTTCGAAACGTCGCTAATAGTTTTTTGCTACGAAAATAAAGCGTAGGCCAAAACTATTAGCAACAATTAGTGAAAAACGTTGCCTATAATTTTCAGATATAGGAATTTGGTGACATTTTTTTGAGACAAATACAAATCAAAGCTAATGACTATTAGCGACGATATTAGGACATTTAGCCAAATGTTGTTTTTGTTGTTGTGAAATACACTTAAGCTCGAACGAAGCTAAGACTTCTTGCTCAACACTGTCTGTAAGAGTTATAAAGTTTCTTAACTTGTTCTATAGATACTTTTAGAAGTTGGATATTTGTGTGACTGCAATTGTTAAGATGGATTAATTCAGAAACAATTTGTGAGATACGACAAGGAAAAAATCAAGCTTTGAAATAAAATACGTCATTATAATTAAAGTGATCTTAATTTTGGAAAAATCAAAACATAAAAAATTTGTGATTATTTCGGTGCGGTTGAAATTTGATCTTATTCCATCCCAAATTTTCAACAATATATACGACATTGTTTACAAAAATTACATTATTCAGATGAATTAATTATGTTCCACCTTGTACGAACCACTACCAAACAAGACCTCTCCTAAAACTAAACATCTTCACTCGGGAACACAATCCATTTTCATTTTTCACCATCTGAAAGCGTGTAATTTCAAGAGCCCCAATTGACAGTTAGGTTGACCGGTGATCAACTTGGAAGCCTGGCCCTGGTGTTTTCCACCAAACCATTTTATATAGATATGGGTTGACGGAAAAGAAATGATTGGTACATACGTTTAGTAAGTTACGTATAGGCAGGGATGCATGGAAAGAAATTTGATTTAGATGGGATTTTGTTACGTAGATGACCAATTAATAGCCTACGTTAAGTTTAAAAAAAAGAATTTATTTTTAGAATATTATAACACGTGGTTAGTTACTCTCTATAGTTCAATATCATTGTGGGTAATTGTTGCCAACGAGGATAGACAATGGACACAATTGAAAGCATGATTTGAGTAGAAAATTCTTCATCGTCACCTTTTATTCTTCTTGTCGTATCTATTAGTGACTACTGTACATGTAACGTGAGAAAGAACTATATAAAGTAGAGAGCATATAAAAGAATTTAAGTATTATTAAGATTCCTTTGGTGTGGATGGTTGCACCGAACTAGGATATAGGTGTACTGATTGATGGACTTGGCCGCCCAATTAACAATATCCCTACTTAATTTTCATCATATATATACTCTCTCCTAAATCAACGTAGTGATTGAACAAGGAAAATATCAACGATCATGATAAGATTGAAACATTGGGACCCTGACTTTGTATCTTTGAATGCTCAAACCCACAATTCACGTATTTGCAAGGCAAAGGAAACGAAAACAAGAGAGATTCTCTGATTTTGTTTATAGGCTCTGACTTGGGTCAAAGGCTGTGGTTCTAGATAAGTTGTTCATTTAAGTCATAAATAATTCATCTATCTCGATTCAAGGAAATAAGGAATTACAATTTAAAAGATTTAATGAAAACGATAATATGCTTCTTCGTAGATGAAAGACAATAGTCCTTTATGGACTACGGCACTCGTAGAATAATCCTTTTGTGTTATTTTTCAAAGAAAACATCACAGTTTGATAAAGATAGAGGCGTGTGCGCGTAATCAATCATATTAGTGGAATCACAGCGACCGTCTGTACTGTAAGTAATAGTTTGTAGAGTGTGAATGCATAAGTAATAACCAACATCTTTTGTCTAATATTATCACGTCTTATTCTGTTTTATGAAATTTTAATCATTTATTTTATGAGACTTATGTGAGATCTACGCAGAACCTATATAAAATTCATATAAATAAACAACTGAGATTAATTAAATACAATAAAACACCGAAATATTAGAAAAAAAAGATCTAATAAACTTGTTCACAGATATTACAGGGAATTTCTCTTTTTCTTCTAGTCTTCAAAGTCCTGTATTTTTCCAAACCGTTTCACATCTCTTCCCCTCTTTCACACTTTAACTTATTAGCCAACTCTCCGTATTCTCTCTCCTTCGGGCTCTCTCTCACTCGCTTTTGAGTTTGACCCGTTGCCCACCCACTGGCAATTCTTTCTCTCCTCCGATGGAGACACCACCCTGAACTCCTCCAGAGATCTTCTTCTGTTAATGTATTTTTTTTTCTGTTCTCGCTTTCCTTTTTCCTATCCTTTTACAGTTATTTAAAAAAAGACGTAACACTTAACAAATAAGCTGCTCTTTTCGTTCTTTTCTCTTTTTAGTTTCCATTCTCAGGAAACCCTAATCTGCAGGGAAAGCATAGAAAGAGAAAATCTTCCATAGAGATCCTTCAACCCTTTATCATATACTCACTACTTTTGGGTTCTTTTCTATTTTTTCTCTCCATTTTATCTCTTTGCTTTCCGCAGCGTTCCACAGAAACTTTTCTTGTTACTACAAGACAAGGTATGGATATTTGCCTCTATTTGAGATCAGGCTTTGGAATATATGCAAACATTGTTAAAAGCAGATTTAGGAACGTTATTTTTTCAATCCGGCCTTCATTCTACTTGATGGGTTCTTTTACAGTATCCCAATAACTGCTGAAGATTTTAGCTTTTCTCATGGGCAACATAGCAACTTCCTAGTCTTTCCTGCTCTTTTGGTCAGGTTTCACAATCTTTTTTCTATATTTGTCTTCTTTTTCAGGTGATTTCCAAACTATGGATTCCGGTAGTACCGGTAGTATGCAATCATCAAGTGGTGGTGATGAAGAGTATGACTCAAGGCCTCCGGACTCGTCATTTCCGACGTTCTTGGGACCCTCCGGTCACTTTGGCAGCTTGTCAAACACACAACAATCTTCTCCTCTCTTCGATCCGTCTCCAAATATTTTTGGTGCTTTCTCTCATTCTCCACCTAACCCAAATCCCAATTCTTCTTTACTAAATCTTGATATGATTGGCCCAGGATTCCTAGGATCTGATCCTGTTAACAAGATACGAGTCAGTTCATCATCGTTAACAACAACTCAGTCGATGTTGGGTGTTCAAGGATCAAACCCAAGTCTAGTTTCATATGATAAGGGAGCGCGATCTTCTCAATCTTCGGAACATATTGTATCTCGAAACCCCAAGAAGAGAACAAGGGCGTCAAGAAGAGCACCAACTACAGTTCTCAGCACAGACACTTCTAATTTCCGAGCAATGGTGCAAGAGTTCACAGGGATACCAGCGCCACCTTTTTCTGGCTCTCCATACTCTCGAAGATTCGATCTTTTCCGCACTGGTTCCAGTTTGAGGTCTGGTCATCATCTGGAAACAATGGGGTCATTTTACCCTCTACCTCCCTCTTTACAAAAGGTTCATCAGCAATCACCACCGGTACCTTCTTCTTCATCTTCATTTTTGAGTCATAACATGGTCAGTGCCACCAACGTCGGTAGTGCTATTCCAGACAATAACACGACTATTGCCACGAACATATTAGCCACAGCAGGTTCTTCGAATCCAAATTCTATTAATTACCACCCATCTTCTGATCTTGGAGGCCTGTCTAAACAACCGCAATACCTGATGTTGAGCATACAGAACCAAATGTTCCCATACCAATCTCTTCTACAGACTCAATCTCTTCATCCTTCTCTTAACGTTAACAGTTCTGCAACTTTATCTGCTGAAGAACTGGGCTTGAGAGAAGGACATGTTCATTCAGAACTTGGTGGATTATTTCCAGGTCATGACACAACAGAAGGAAGGCGACTAAGAGATCATGATAATAGCTGGAAAGATGGGTTGGGATCTGACGATGGGAGTCAAGATCACCTGAGGCTTTTTGACGGTCAAAGTAATTATAACAACTCCCAAAGAGTCAATAGCTGTAAGTTCAACTACTCGGCTTCTTCATCAGGTTTGCAGCATGATAAGGGTTTGGAAAACGTGTCTGATTCATGGATTTGTCCTTCTGAGTAGGAGAGCTGGAGAGGATAATGGGGTTTTATGGGTTACGTAAGGTTGGGAAGTTGGAGAGGCAACTACAATATCAAGAAGTTACCAGGCTAGCTAACCATATGAGGTGGATGGTAAGCGTGGTGGTGGTGACGATAATGGAAGCTAATAGCTAGCTAGAGATGATGGAGCACAGATTGTGTCTTTAGCATCCGTCAGTCACCAGACCACGCTATTATCTAGATTCCGGAATCATAGCATCAGCTCCCTTTTATCTCTTCTTTGCATCCATGAAATAAGTACAGCAACTTTAAATCTTTAATTAGCATCAAGCCAATGATCAGAATTAGAACTGTTTGAACAACGTGAACTGTCTTTCCTCTTTATAAATTATAATCGGAATATTTGTGCAATTTTTTACTTTCAAGTTTTATCATCACTTGATTCGATTCGGTTTTCCAGTTCACACTTGACTTGTTGCCTTCCATTTTCTCCGTCTCCTTTTTGAATTGGGCAGTTGGCACTTTATATTGATTCACATCGTCTGGTTACACTTACTGCTATGAAGCTAATATTGAAACATAAGTAGGACAGGACGATGGCAGTTTAATAAAAGATTTTGTCCGCTGGGATGGGAGAATTTTGCTTCTTGCTATTGAATGAGCGCTCCACTTCTTGACGCTATCGAAGGTTAGCACTAGCACTCAGTTTTTGATGAAAAAGGAACATACAGTATATATTCTCTTTCTTTTTTGTATCTGTTCTCAATCCATGCAAGTCCGTAAATTTTAATTTGCTAAAACATATAGATTCATTTGACTAAAACCATACTATTTTCAAATCATTTAGATGATTTTTGCAATTTTACTTATATGTTATACATATTAAATTAACAATATATATAAAGAAGGGCTATTATTATTCACTTTCAATAAGAAGGGACTTGATTATAGTTTAGAAAACTAAGACTCGTATAATATGATCTTATGCTAAACTTGACAGATATATTTTCCCTTTGTCTATTAAAACATTATTTACTTACTTGCATCTTCATTTAATTTTACTATTATCTTTGACTCAATGGATGAACACTCTTAATTAAACTTGCGTGTCTTTACACTATTTCTTAAGGAAAATTTATTTAATACCTTAAAAACTTTTCTCTATTTATCTGTACATTCTTTTACTTTGATTATTTAGTTTTTTATATATAACTTGATTATATTCATTAAATGAACATACATATTCATATTGTTTAAGTTAAAATTATAATCTAATTTTCAATCACATAAATTATTATACATATTATCATAATAATTTTTATCTAATATTTGGTTTCTTTTTTACCAATATTATACTTTCCGCTTCCATGTAACATATCTTTTAGTTTGGCATTAATGTGATTTGGTACTTTTTGGCCCAAATAAAATAAGTCTTTTTTTCCAATTATTTAGTATAATTAGAAATGGAAAAGCTCCACCAAAAAAATGATCTCTGGTATTGAAAAGTCTTCTATAATTTGATATCATCTAGTAATGCTTATATATTAAACTCCTTTCACTCATATCCGAAAACAATTATAAAAATCAAAACAGAAAAGGAAGTATAATTAGTCATCCTCTAATACGCTCAATAATGGACATCGATTAATCATGTCAGTTAAGGAGTAAGGCTAACACGAGAGTAATTAGTGGCAATGACTAAGGGGAATTCCACATGCCGCACAGACATAAACAACAAACTGAGAATGTCCATCATTTCCTTCTAATGGTCTTGTTGCTTGCTTCTCATTCATTATGATTCTTAACATGTAGAGTTCCGGAGAGAAGCCGACTAATTAAGAAAGAATGCATGAGACCCAAGTACTATCAACTGTAGTTTGCTTGAGGACATGGAAAGATTCAAAGGTTTTGCACTTCTACCTTATATTTTCCCTACAAATGGTATTCACTTAGAATATCAATATAATCTAAATATTGGAAACCAACGACTCTCCGTAAACATGCTTAGAAGGTCTTGCCTGCTCACCTAGCTAATTAGCTACAGGGTTGATCAGACCAATCCTAATTGTTGTTTTACGCCACATATGAGTTTAAGTAGTATTAACGCAAATTAAAAATCTGCGCACAAGTAGACAATTAAAAAACAACAGCAGAATCAATATATCCGGACAACATGTATATAATTTAGCGAAGCTGTTACAATATATGTGATGAGCACGTGATCCACGTACTCCTTTCCTTCATGAATCATGAGTATAATATAATGGGAAAAGATCTTGCTTTGTCATGTATAGTGGATTTTGATCTTATCTGATATATTCTCATGCTAGAAAGGGAAGGTATTATTTAGATTAAGCAAAAGTAAGAACGTAGATGGCATTAAATAAACCTCAAGTTGGTTTTAGTTGATTTTTCATCAAGGGTACTAATCGATGACAAAATAATAAGCTTAAATTTATTAATGCAGTCAATGAGTATTAGTTGTTTCGCAATTGTTGATTGGTTCTCCTAGATTTCCCTCACATGGTGTGTATCTTTTAGGCAATAAAAGAGGTTGTGGAGCTGAATGAGAGAATTCAGTAAAACAAATCTGTTGTGACTCATTATGATGGGTAAAGGAAATGATTAAGCGTGAGAATTAGCGAGGATGGTACCAAAACATAGGGTAGCTCATCACTGCAGAAACACAGTAATTGTGATTGCTGATTAGCCTCCCATGACAATTAGAGAGGGGTGATGAGGATGAGGGGATCTTTGAGAGGTGTGGTGACACGTGACGTCTTCTCTTTTGGAATCAAAATGGCCCACTCCAGAGAATAATCTGGGTTTTAGCAATCATGACTGTTCCTCTCTATCACTTGTCCCTCGTCACCTCACCAGTCTACCAGGGTCATGTGGGAGAGGCTGAAACTTAATGATGCTTTCATTAGAATTTAACATTATATAATATTCAAAACCGTATCTCATGATCACATTTCTTTTCACTCGCAAATTAACTTTCCTATGGAGGAAGTTGGGTGACTGTCCAGTAAGCTTGAGCATCGATCCTTTGGAACTCTGCTAATTAACAAAGGGGAAAAAAAAAAAGCAGCTACTGTCTATCTACCTTTTCCTTCTCCTTCTTATATCGATGGCTTCTTTTCCAATCAATTTCCCTTAGTTTGATTTTAGATATATCTTCACTTCAAGTGTTATTGGTGTAAGACAGTATACGTAAGCAATGATGAAACAAGCTTGGAACCTGATGCAAATGTACAGGTCCTCAAGGACTTGAACCGGTAACTCGTGGCTTAGACCAAAATCATGCAGCAATGTTAGACCATTAACATCTAACAGTAGAATTATTCTTGTTCCTTTTTGACAATGTTTGCTGATTATGAAATGGGAGAGTTTCCATCACATGAAAACATAATACGACTTTGAAAGTTGCCACCAAGAATCATGCATTACACATCCACATGTTTAATTATGTATGTTCCACGCCCAAAGTCTCTTGTTAGTTGATTTCAAAAGGAATAAACAATTCCAATTACTTCAAAGAGCATTTCTTCTCTTCCAGAAAGAGTAAAAAGCATGATAATTTGTCCTCGTGTGGCTACACATTTTAACACATAGCAATAGCATAAAGCTAAAACATAAAGAAATGGGCAAGGATTAGTTATATTATTCAGATTAACAATAGTAATTCAAGAAATTTGGCATATCCTAGTCACGTCTCTATCTGAAACCCAGTTAGGTAACCCACTATATAGAAAAGTCCTTGGACGAAGGGAACATAATTAAGCAGAAGTAACCGTATATTTGATTTTTTTAAAAAAAAGTTCAAGTTTATACCTTAATTAGTCATCCTAGACGTACTTTGCTCCTAAGGCTCCTCTCTCTATGTACATATCATACTAAACTTTGGTTTGATTCCAAAATCCAAGCCTGGAGTACGTAGTTCTTGGCCATATTTTGATTACAAGATTCCTTCCAGAAAGTGCATGTGTTTGGGGCGCATATCCCTAGAGAGTTTGAGACCAGACGCACCAGATAACGCATATGTACCTCACCTCTCACGAGTCCAGATCTCCTGTTTAATATTATGGTGTCCTATTCTGTCCAATAAATCTCAGCCATTAATTTATATGAGTCCCGCATAAATTACGTGTGGGTCCCACGTAGGTCCTACAAAATAAATGGTTGAGATTTCATTAGATAGAATAAGACAGAATAATACTGAACAGAGGATCTTGTCTCCACCCCACAGCTTAATTACTGCGATGTGAATTTTTTTGTTACGACAACCAGCCTAAAACGATCTATCGCCCTCATATTAATATTAATAACATTAAGTTGCCATCGGATGCTATGTAAGATTTCACGAAATGAAATGTAATGGGGCTCTAGCAAACATTGAGGCAAGAAATTTGTCTGCCTCGACAGGTCTTTTGTGATATTCATGAACCCCACATGTCTTCCACTACGTATTTACAATCCTTCTTTCGTTGAATGCATTGTCTAAATCAGAAGATCAATGTGGTGACAGCGGGCCATTAACAAAAATCTGTTTCTATTTTGAACTTTACTTATATTAAAACTAAAATTAAGTTTGACAAATTCACTCAACTCAAAATTAACAAATTAAATTTAAATTAATCAAGTTTTAAGTTATGTCACAATTGATCAAGGTTTAGATCAAATTCAATTATTTCAAATGAGTTTGAATTTCTTATTTAAAATAATATTATTTTAATTATTCATACAAATATTTTAATTTTTAAATTTAAAATTATAATACCATTGTTTTAAAAGTGAAATTAAAAGGATATTGTCGAAATTTAATTAAATTATGCTTAAACTACCTCTTGAAGAGTCTTAAAGAATATCATTCGTCTTCCTCTAACAATTATATTTCGTAAGTTATTACTTTCAGCATTAAGCAATTATTCAAAAATCTATGATATCGAGCAGTGGCGGATTCACAATGGCCCACTGCCTCCAATAAATTTCTTTAAATAAATCTATTTTTTTAAGTTTTGCCTCCATAAAAAAAATAAAATTTTACTCCTATTAAAATTTTGTCCTCATTAAAAATAAAATTTTATCTTTATTAAAATTTTGCCCCACCTAAAAAAAATTTTGGATTCGCCCTTGATATCGAGTGTCGTATCAAAATTTTTAAACGATGTTACATATAGAAGTTGACATTATATTACTTTATGCTTTTGTGGTTTAAGTGTTTTCAATCTCAATCTTTAATAATTAAACGTTATTAAATATTTTCTTAAACGCCGAATTCATTACCATATATTTTAGTTAAAACCTAAAAGTTAGTAAGATGATATCGAATCTTATCTAATTAATACACGTGACACCTTCCACTTAATAAAAATGATGGTATTAAATAAAAAAAATTTACGTTATTTTACGTTAAACAAAATTCTCAAAACATTTCGATTAGTACGGAAGAGCATCGTCGTTTCCTTGTCCCAAAAGGTGGATTACCAACCTCAGACGTCGTCGTTTCCTTTATTTAGAGGACGTCATCCTATATTGGACAACTGTCAATCACTAAAAATATTAATTAATAATGGTCCATGTCAACAAGTTTTTCAAATCAACAATTAAAAAAAGGATATTATAATTTTTAGAATTAAAAGATAAAGAGAAAAAGTCTTAAACTATAAGTATAATTCTTCTTATCACGAAACAAAGATGCAGGTATGAATAAAAATTTGAGGAAACTTATTTTTAAAGTGCAACTTTGGTATAATTATTAAAACTAGTTTTTAAGTTTTATTTTTAATATTTAATACATACAAGATTGGGATGTAATATAACACGATTGGCATGAGTAGTTATCTGAGTACTAGAATCAGGCAATTGCACTGGCACACTAAGTTTAAGTTGTCTTCTGTGTTTCATGATCACATCATCACAACACATATGATTAGAAGCCCCTGTATCAATATTCCAAATGTTGTCGCCAGAAACACTTAATGCATGTGGTGCTGTGTTTAAAAAACCAGCATTATCTGCAAAAACAAAATTTGAAAATTCCTTTCATGTAGCTCCAGATGTTAGCACTTGCCCATTCACAAGTTTAACCAATTCCTGTTGCATAATCTGCATCTGCATCATCAAATGCCCAAGGTCTTTTCCTTCAAAACCAGAATGTGAATCAAAAGGTGTTTCAGCAATGTTAGCAACCATATTAGCAGTTGCTGCTCTCTTGAATCCATTGCCTTTCTTCTTCTTTAACTCTTCATACCAATCAGGATACCCATGAAGCTTAAAACAAGAATCCTTGGTATGCCCCACACCGTGACAATGATCACACTGCTTGTCAGACTTCTTTCCATAATCCTTCTTCCTGCTGTCAGCTTTATCATCTCCTTTAGAACCAGAAGTCTTAACAAGCAAAGCTACATCTAGATTTTCTGCAGAAAAATTCAGATTCACTGCTCTCTGACTCTCTACTCTTAAGACTATACTATAAGCTCGATCAATATCAGGTGCCGGATCCAAATTTAGGATTTGACTCCTAACATTATCAAACGTTCTGTTCAACTCCATCAAGAATTGTAGCAACTTTGATGCATCGGCCCTCTCCTTAAGTTTCTCGATTATTCTCGCATGCAAAGAGCAACCAACACATTCACAACGTGTAAAGACATGAGTCCATCTAACTCATCCCAAAGATTGATTGAGCTTACTAAAATAATGAGTAACCGAATTATTACCTTATTCAGTAGATAACATTTCACGCTGCACTTGATACATTTGAGGTGTATTATTCACCCCAAAACGTTTATCCAACACTTCCCACAAATGCTTGACACTTGGTGAATAAACAAAACTATGCCCTAAATCTTTAGAAATGGAATTTCGAAGCCAAGACTTAATCATCGAGTCAACCTTTTTCCATTTCCTGTATCGAGTTGGATCTGTAGGTGGTTCCAGTGTACCGTCAATAAAGCATAACTTGTCTTTGGCCTCAAGAGAAGTCTTGATGGCTGTGCTCCAACTGAAATAGTTCGACCCAGTCAATGGAGTAAGTACCAACGCCATTCCTGGATGATCCGAAGGTTGGAGCAAATACGGATCATCATCTGCAAAGGCAGTATGTCGAGATCGAGTCTCTGCGCGATCAGCCGTGAGTGAATGAAAGAATCGTCAAAATCACCACCACTCTCTTCGAAATTGAGAAAGATGAAGAATTTCAAGCTCTTGTCGAAAGCTTCGAAAACAAGAAATCACTGATTTTTCCCAATCGTTGATTTCTCCCTACACCACTCTCTTCGAAAATCAAGAAAGAAGAAGGATTTCGGGCCCTTTTTCCTTTTCCCTGTCGAGCCTCCTTCTTCCTGACTCTGAATCGGCGTCTCCCTCTCGAAATCAAGAAAAACCCCCTTTCTCTCTTTTCGGGATCGAGAACCCTAATTTGGCTCTGATACCATGTACAAGCTATTAACCGTATGAAAGTAAGAAATAGAGTTACTGAATAATACTCTATTATTCAGTTTGTATCAGACGTGTTCTGTATATATACAAAGAACTGAAACTATACATGATTAAAACTATACAACAAGTACTTCGAAGTTCTAACTATACACTAGCTAATTATAATTAACAGTATAACTAACTAACCAATAAATGAACACTATCTTTCACATACCTAAACAAAGAGATGCCCCTCGGCGTCATCAATATATATGGTCCAATTAAGCCCAGTAACCCCCTTCATGATGGAGCCAATGGGCTGGGTTCCACTCCTCCTGAAATTGAGTCTATAAGGAATATTCCAACAAGCGAGGGTATTATAATGTATTGTGTTTGTACGAATATATTGTTGTATGCGCTAAGAAATGAATACCCAAGCCCCGTGGCGTGCCTCGGCGACTTCAACCTTCCATTTCTGGGAATCTGACACATAACCATAAACGCCCCACCATTTTGTGCCAATTCGTGGTCGACTACCAACTCTCGTCCTACAAGTGTAATCCACTGCCATACATAAAACGCAACCCCATGACCAAGGACATACGAGTCAAAAGATGAAGGCGGAGACTGTGACACTGATGTTGGTGAATATGGCAGGGATCATGGAGAGAGCCGACGAGTCTTTGCTACCAGGAGTCTACAAGGAGGTGGGTGCCGATCTGCACACTGACCCAACGGGGCTAGGCTCTTTAACTTTATTCAGGTCAATAGTGCAGTCCTCTTGCTACCCATTAGCTGCATATCTGGCTGTCAAGTACAACCGAGCCCATGTTATAGCCGTCGGAGCTTTTCTTTGGGCTGCTGCTACTTTCCTTGTTGCTTTTTCCTCCACTTTCTTCCAGGTAAAACTAAACCAAGCTTGCCCCATTTCCGTAATTCAAATTTCTACTTTGTATGATATTTGGTTTTGTAATTTGTTGTTGCTTCTGATGGAGATGTGCTAATTTCAGTAGCAATTGATCCATAAGTCATGCATTTGACACATGTTCAATAGAAATATGAGTTCTGGATTTCTGCATCTGGGACTTAATTTCACCGATTTGTCTAATCATCAGCGAACATTAAATGTTTCTTTGGAAGAGGACAAAAAGAATTAGTTCTTAGCTTGGTGCTGATTTAGTCATATTTAAGTGATTCAGCTTATGCCAACAGGTGGCCGTATCGAGAGCTCTAAATGGGATTGGCCTTGCAATTGTTGCACCTGCAATCCAATCCCTTGTTGCTGACTTAACTGATGAGCATAACCGCGGGACAGCCTTTGGATGGCTTCAACTAACCGCCAACCTTGGTTCAGTTGTTGGAGGTTTCCTTTCACTGTTAATGGCTCCAATGACATTCATGGGAATCCCTGGTTGGAGGATTTCATTCCACCTTGTTGGAGTGATCAGTGTTGTAGTAGGCGTTCTCGTCTACCTCTTTGCCAACGACCCACATTTTCCGGAAGATAGGAGAGATACAAGTCAGGATTCAAGTAAATCCTTCTGGTCAGAAGTTAAGAGCTTGGTTGAGGAAGCCAAGTTTGTTATAGGAGTTCCATCATTCCAGATCATTGTGGCTCAGGGTGTCACGGGTTCATTTCCCTGGTCAGCTCTGTCATTTGCACCCATGTGGTTGGAGCTTGCTGGCTTCTCTCACAAGAAAACTGCATTTCTCATGGCTTTGTTCGTGATAGCTGGTTCTGTTGGGGGCTTGTTCGGAGGCAAAATGGGAGATTTCCTTTCTATACATATGCCTGATTCTGGAAGAATCATACTGGCTCAGCTAAGCTCAGCATCTGCCATTCCACTAGCGGCATTGCTTCTCCTGGTTCTACCTGATGATCCTTCAACCCCAATCATGCATGGGTTCATCTTGATTGTCATGGGGTTAACTACAACCTGGAATGCTCCGGCTACAAACAAGTACAGCCATTGCTCCTATTCCTTATTTCTTTGTTGCTTTCTCTTTCCAAGAAACTATTTTCATTTCCTTGCCATGCTGATGACATCTGTTGATAATCTGTGGTCCAATGGATTCATATGATTTTGTTTCCTAACCTCTGTATGGGATAAAACCATTATGTTCATATTCAAAGGGATGCAATATGACTTTTGGTTCATTCCAATAGATGAGAGAACATCTTTGTGAAAAGAACCAAAGCTACATATTTGTGCGTGCATAGCAGAATCTTTAGTTTTATTGGTTCTACAATTGAGTTCTAGTTTGATGATATTTGCCTGGCCTTTTAGTCCAATCTTTGCAGAAATTGTCCCTGAGAAATCCCGCACAAGTGTATATGCACTGGACCGATCCTTTGAGTCCATACTGTCATCTTTTGCTCCTCCAACAGTTGGAATACTGGCTCAACGTGTTTATGGTTATAAACCCCTTCCAAAAGGGTCCAGTGTATCCGAACAGATTGTTACTGATAGAGGGAATGCTGCATCATTGGCCAAGGCTCTATACACAGCAATAGGAATTCCAATGGCTCTGTGTTGTCTTATTTATTCATTCCTGTACGGTACCTACCCAAAAGATAGGGAGAGGGCTCGAATGGAAGCACTGATACAATTAGAAATGCAACAGCTAATTGGAGATAATTCACCCAGAGTAGAAGAATTTTGTGGAGTCCGGTCGTCTGAAGCAGAAGAAGCATCTGGTAATGATAGAACTGTCATAGATGTGGATTATGAAGGGGATGATGGCCTAGATTTTGATGACGATGATGAGAATATGTTACTTCATCGCCAGCTGACATTTTCTGATCGAGGATGACAGTAGAAGATGGCCTCAATTGTTTTTGAGAAAGAAAAGAAAACTAGTTAATACTGGACCATTTAGGTGAATGTCATTGTCAATCCTGGTTGAAGCTGAGAAGCTGACTTCTGCTACAAGCGCCCTTACAAATCCATCCGGATACCTCGTTTATTAGTTTCTGAGAGTCAAGAGGAAGGGTTCACCACATCGCATTGAAGTACGTAGAAGAACATACATCATATGGATTTTTTTCGGAGAATGTCAATCTCGGGTCTAGGTTCTGTGTAATTAATAGTGAATTTCTTTTTACTACTTTGTATTGTAATTAAATTTGTTAAACATCCTTTGTACCCGGATGAATTATAGTCAAAATCATACTCAGAAGGTGAAATATGAAGGCTAGTGTTCAAAAACCGATGGATGTGTTGATGTTTCATAACCAGCCAGTCATGAAAGGGCACAAGATGAAGTTGTGTAAGGCCTTCAATTTTTCATTAATCTTGTTCTTTGAGTAACAAAATGTTGCTTGGAAATTCAGAATTCTATTTAAAAATGGTGTCTTGGTGATCTGACCTCTTACTTGTAACCTCCAAGCAACCCCAAAGTCACTCTTCCTATGACTATGAGCATGGGCTTCCCAAAGAAGTATTGTGATTTTCATGAGAAGTTTGACTTTTCGGCAAAATAAGTAAAACCGTGGCCTGAAAGTTGAAGAAGAAACAATTCTAATACCATTTCAATTTCCAAATAAACGACATTCGCCCGAAACAAATGCGCATAACATGTGGCCCTTGGTAAGCGGAAAGAACACGTAATATTAATACACAGATCACTTTACAAATGTGGATCTGCACGCATGCAGAGCGTAACAGTCCCACAACTTCAAACTGGATTTATTATTATTGTTTTTATTTGGTACAAGCAAGATATTTAAATTGAGTTTAAATAACTAGCTTGGTTTTGTGGCTGAAAACATCACAAATCTCCTATTTCTTATGCACTTAAAATCAACAAGGCCACATGCTGTACAGATGTCTTCTATTTCCCGCTCATCTAGGAGGACTTGGCCGCCTGATAATTGTGCTAAGTTCTACGAGGAGAAAAAAAATCTATTTACCATCAGAAGTTTCAGAAGACAGTGAACATGACGGCTTATTTCATGTAAGCCTATTATCCTTTGACAAGATTGTGCAAAGATTACTGTCCACAAGGATAGAATGATGGTTGTTCAACCAAAATCCTTAGAAGAACCATTAAGTTTCAAGTTCCCTTCCTTCATTTTCTTTTTGTTTACCCTTTCCAATTTATTGTCTTGGAACCAAAGTTCTCATCAATGGAAAATGAAAAAAATGGATTAAGATACAAAACAAACTCATGTTGATGGCAGCCACAGATTTTACCAAGTTCCATTTAGCTAAACTTGTAAAGAGCTACTCACAACCATTTAATTGACATCTTCAAGCAACAACTTTGATTATCTCCCTCGATAAAAAGATATGTTCATTAAGATTCTTGTGTGCAAACATTCAATTCTAAACTGAAAATACATACCTGACGGAGTGGTCTGAGCAATGGAACAAAATTGAAAGGCCCATCAAGTAGATAAGTAGAAGCAACAAACACTCCTCCAGGTCTCATAACTCGACTTATTTCTGCAACCTACAAGCCCAGATAACATGTTCCTGTAAACATAATCAAGATACTACTTTTTTGTTTCCTAACAAATATCTGGTGTTTTGAAGTCGTCAGTAAGTAAAGAAGTAGCTACCACTTCAACAGCATGGGGGTATGAGTTATGCATGTTTAATGTCGGAAAAATAAAGCTCAGGAGATTCAATTTATCCTAAGACTTTTCCACATACTAGAAAGGTCTGGTAAGACATGCAGAACAAACTTATAAAACTAAGAATTAGCAGCATGAGCACACCTCCGGAAGACTTCAAGAAATTGAAATAGACATTGACATATGAACTTGTATTAAGATAAAAGCAAATTCTCAGCAGAAAATAAAATAAACTATGAGAGGAGAAGAACTATACACAAGTCAAGTCTATAGCAAAATGTACCCCATAAAGACCTAGAATAATTTCTTTAGCATTAACCTATCTACATCATCTTCTGAATTGTTATATACTTAAGATGTCTTTCCAAAGTCAAATTAACCAGCTTGTCACATCCTAGTAGTATAAATATATACAACAAACTAAAAAACCAGTTGAAAATCCCAGTCAAGGGGAAAACATACAGCCGTGGTTGGTGAAGGCCAACAGTGAATAGCAGCACCAGCGTGGACAGCATCAATGAAACCAGAAACAAAAGGAAGTCTAGAAATGTCTGCTCTGATCAATATTAAGTTCCTGAAACCAATTTATTCAGTCAAAAATAGAGATTCAAACAATCAACTCTCAGAAATAATGATGAAATAATGTCAAAAATGCAACAAAACCAACCAAAGCTCTACCAATTTGTTGGCATAAGCTCAAATTATACAGATAAAAGATAATCAAGATGAGTTTGGACAAGAGTGTTCAATTTTCATACTCATTTGGAAAGCTTTGCTCCTGTTTGACAAACTCATAGCACTGCTTTAGCATGTTTTCCGAATAGTCCAGGGCAATAACAAGAGAAAACAACCCACTCTTGGCAAAAAGTCTGGAAAACAAGCCACTGCCACAACTAGCATCCACAATATTTCCACCCAAAACTGGCTTCAGGTAATCCTTGATCAATTCGAACTGTAATGCAAATAAGGGGTTGAACATGAGGGAATAGTACTGTAGTGCTGAACAACAGCAGGGATTACTGAACTTTTAAAAGCATAAGAAATTAAATGCACAGTGCTAAAGGTATATGCATTTTATACATATTGCATTAGAAACAAGTTCATTGTGAATTTTCCAGCAGGATGCTGACACATGTTTCTCTGCCACTAAGAAAGACTAGGCCATTTTATGACTTAGTAAAATGTAGTTCAGTAATACATATTTTTCAGTTGTATGTGGTGTTCCAGAAAGGGAAGGGGAGACGTTTAAGAAACTGTGACATTACCTCCTTCTCCGGACCTGGGAAACCACCCCACACAAAACTCTGACGCCAACCCCTCTCATAAAGAAACGATATCAGAGGAAGTCTGAGTCATGAAAGGCAATGATAAGAGAAATACAAATCAGAACCCTCAGTAGTGGTAGCTGTTCAGTGAAAAGCATCTAAGATACTAAAAGCAAAGTAAATATAAATATAACAGTTCCAATCAATACAATATATAACCATTTGCACACCTGAAAAACTCCGTGGTCATTGACATGGTGTCACCATATTTCTGGGCCCCACTGGCTGCTACCAATTCAAGATGCGTGTCCTTGCCCGAGTAGGCCTTTTTACAACAATTGCAAACCAAACTAGATGCAGGTGCTGAATCTCTGATAAATGCATCCGTTAAATTTCAAAACAAAGTTACAATCATTCAATGATATGCAAGCAATGAAAAGAATCACCCTCAAAATGCCTCCCTTGAAATAGCTTACACTGATAAGACGCGGTCACTTATTAATGACAAGGGCTGAAAACATATAGGACAAGCTAATATGTTCCTGGTGTCACTAACCTTCTCCTGGGCTGCAACAGGATCCTGTTGAAAAACCATTTAAAAAAAAAAACACAACTCCAACATCATCTCATAAATAAACTCAAAATTTGTTCTTTAAACAGTTGACATGACTGCTACTGATGAAATTCCAAGCAAATTGAAACGAGATGGGAACTAACTATTTAATTAGGCTAATCGGTAATAAAAGCAAATGGAAACAGAAAGTGAGGATAAGAGTCTGAGTCAAACCGCTGGGTTGGCTTCAATGAAGGTCGTAGAAGAGGCTCGAACCTTTGCCCCGAAACTGAGTTTAACGGCCGTAACTACTCTCCACGGTTTAACAAACCTGCGCGTGGAGAAACCGAGTTGACTCGGTAGAAAGGTTGACGTAAATGCGGTGGCCATACTCTGGACTCTTACGAGCAAGACAGAGAAAATGATTCACGGAAGAGATTTGTAGCTTATAAGTCTGGATATAATAAAATAGTTCTTTTAGATGATTTCATTTCCAGGTGGGCATGTATGGACCAGCGGAAAGTGAGTGACGTGTCGGTTTCCAAATGCTCGGGACTAATCGACTATTGACATTTTTGTAACATAAGGAAAATATTTTAGACAATGAAAAGTACCAAATGGCTGATCAGTGAGCAGATGCAGATGTATGTATACCAGTATTGATTTACATTAAACTCAATTTAAATCTAGCATCTAGAATGCTATATGTTATAATGGTATTTAATTGTATGCAAAAATTAAATAATTGAACAAAAAATGATCCAGTTCTTTAATTAGAGTTTAAAAAGAAAAAGAAAAGGAAATATGTAAGTCTCTTTCAATATTATGATGTTGTTGCCCATATTCTTCCACCAGAGCATATTTATTCCTTTTATGGGCTTTTCAGTACCTAAGTCTAAGGTTATCTTATACAGGGTGTTTACTTAACCTACTGTAATAAATAAAGAATGAAATGATGATTATTTAAAATATAATAGATGACTAATGAAATACAATGAACATTGTTTAGTTTGATTTATTTCTAAGAATTTATAATGATGATGTAATCTCGATGTTTGATTTGAAAACATAAATTTGAAATGAAAAGAAATAATTAACAAAAAATCAAAATGTCCAAATAATCCCTACTAACTACATTATTATTACTATTATTGTTGTTGTTGTTGTTTTTTTTTTTTTATTTTTATTATTTTATCATCATCATCATCATCATTATTATTATTATTATTATTATTATTATTATTATTATTATTATTAAGATTTTCTTAATAATAATAATAATAATATTCGTAATAATAATAATTTTCTTAATAATAATAATAATAATAATAATAATAATAATAATAATAATAATAATTTTCTTAATAATAATAATAATAATAATAATAATAATAATAATAATAATAATAATCATCATCATCATCATTATCATTCTTCTTCAGGGAGCATGGGATAAGTATATAATTTTGATTTAATTCGCCTACAATAATCAATATCATAGCAGTATTGGTATGGCTCCATATGAGGCGTTGTACGGTAGGAAGTGTCGTTCGCTTATATATTGGGATGAAGAGGGTCTACGAATTATCGAGGGTCCAGAATTGATTCAGGATACAGTTGATAAGGTGAAATTAATCCGTAGCAGAATTAAAATGGCACAAGATAGACAGAAAAGTTATGTGGATCAACACATGCGAGATATGGAGTACAAATTTGGTGACAAAGTATTTCTGAAAGTATCACCTTGACGAGGTGTCTTGAGATTTGGCAAGAAGGGTAAGTTAAGTCTGAGGTATATTGGTCCATTTGAGATCATTGAAAGAATTGGACCATTGACTTATAGGTTAGCCTTACCTTCGAAAATGGGTCAGATTCATAATGTGTTCCATGTGAGTATGCTTAGGCGATATCGGTCGGATCCAACTCATGTGATACCGACTCAGGAGATTGAAGTCTCTAGTAATCTGAGTTATGTTGAGGAACCTGTGAAGATAATTGGCTATCAGAATAAGCAATTGAGGAACCGATTGATCCCGATGGTAAAAGTCTTTTGGAAGAATCATTCGAGTGAAGAAGGCACATGGGAAACGGAGGAGCACATGAGGGATCAGTAGCCCTACCTCTTTGATCAGTCAGGTAAGAATTTCGAGGACAAAATTTTGTTAGGAGGGGAGAGTTGTAACATCCCATTACCCATACTAGGGCTAGAATTGTAAATTTTGATAATTTGATGAGAAATTAGGAAAATGCACATCATGTATTATTAATTGTTACACGCACATTTTTGCACATTTATATGATTGTACATGCATTTCCTTGACATTTCCGAGTACAATTGAATTGTTAATTTTGATTAAAATGTGTTTTGGTGATTTTAGTATTATTTAAGACAATTTGGAATTTTTAGTGAATTTTAGAAAAAAAATATTTATTTTGGACCAATCCTATTGTGACACATGGACTAATTATTGTGAGACAAATGGCTTATGTTAGAGAGGATGTGTAAGGCATGCATAGTATACACGAGTATGAGTTTGAGTTAGGAAAAATGCACTGCAAGTGTTCTCGGTGAAGAAACACTTGACATCCGAATGAAAATTTTGGGACTTTTGCTATTTTTAATCTGTCCTCTTTGCTGGAATTCATAGCCGATTCAAGTAAGTTATGTTTAAGTTGGGTTTTGTTGTTGTAAATGATGTTTTTCAGTGGAAATGAATGCATGCATGTGAGGTTAGAGAAGTTGGTTTCGGTGTTGAATAGATTAGAGGATTGATTTGAGAATAGGAATTTGTTAATATTGTAGCACCCCACTCCCGCGAGACCCTAACCTGATATCGAGGGTGATATCTGAGTCCGTGACCCGCGAGGGTGGTATGCTAGAACAGTCAAATACACTTAAATCTCGTTATGACATTTTTCTTTTTGAAAACGATTGAGTGCGCAGAAAACAATAAACATTTTGGGCCCGATTTATTACAACAATATTTTCAATCAAACACAATTTCTGTCATTATAAGGTGCTTAATAGTGCTCAATCATTTCATAAACAGAAATGCATGACCCAACTGGGCCCAATGCCATTTCTGAACATTTTCAATAATACAATACAATTACACAATGACTAATAGGGGCCCACTAAATAAAATCTCTAATCTGCGGAACTCGCATAAATACAAATTTACACTAAACAAAACGACACAAATGCAGACGTGAACTGATCCAGACCCTTTACTCTGTCTTGCTAGCGGTAGCCATACTCCAGTTTGTCTAACGAGATACTCTTCATTTCCTGAAAAATAATTGCAATGTTGGGTGAGTTTGCTAACTCAGTGAGAAACCATCATCGATGGTTCACCCAACTCATACATTCACAAATCACATACACATAGTCACACAGTAGCATTTACAGAAATATCACATGCAATTTCATTATTCACATTTTGTAGTCATCATATACATATGCAATGCGCATGTGACAGTTTCATTTTCTTTTCGTTGTTGTGACCGTGCGCCTGAAATTGTCCCAGTGACGGGCTCATTGCGTTGAGCCAGTGGCTCTGAAATCATTGGGCGTGATATGCCCTGCGGTGAGCCTGTGGCTCTAATAATCATTGGACCCGAGGTCCTGTGCATTGAGTTTAAAGCTCTCATATACATTGGGCGTGATATGCCCTGATAATCCCAATGACGGGCACAATGCGTTGAGCCTGTGGCTCTGAATACGTTGGTACCACTGGTCACAACTACCATTATCTGATCATGCAATTATGCGTGAATGCACATCTCTCATTTTCCATTTCGATACCATTTTTCATTACTTCGGATCTTTGGTCCGGTATTTCAATCATATGCAATTTCCATTCATTTTCACTGATGCATTTACAATTCAATTCGCTAATGCATTCATAAACATTTACTCACATTAGCACTTCAATATCACATTTTCACTATTTTGAACACCCGTGGTTCGAAATCAATCAAAAGCAATCACACATATATCCATCCTTAACTCCACATGGCATGAGTGTATACAATTAAATACATTTAGGTTGAGAAACTAACTAGGTTACTCACCTGCACTTCCGAGCTATAGCCTGGAAGTCCCAGCATATACGTGGAATTGCTCCAGCGGTGTCTCTATAATAATCAAACAATCGAATAATCTAACATTACTAATTGCACAATTTCAATAATCAATTATGCACATGTATCAAACAGATTGCGTACTATACATGTTATGACATTTCCGATCCTATTCCTAAATTTTCCCAATTTGATCTCTTTCACTCATAATCATAACAATTCCAAATACCATAATTCAATTTACTAGATTCCAACTCTATCAAGTCACACTCTAATAAAATCACAATCACTATTCGTTTGCCACTCGATTCCGATAATCATCGAATTCAATTCCGAATTTCCATCTTATCAATTCAAAATTCTTAGACTCTAAATTCCAATTACTCACTAAGGAACCAATTCTTTTGAAAACAAAACCTCAAACTCATTACTTGTAACAATCATCTCATAAACACTTAAATTTCATTTTCGAAAAATAAGGTCCCTCGCTGCGACGCATGGTCGCTCGCTGCGACGCACGCTTCATTTCTCCCTGCGGCGAATCCACGCCTGCTCGCCGCGACGTGTGCCTTGGTCTCGTCGCGACGTGCAGACGAAATCCGCTCGCTGCAGCGCATATCTCCACTCGTCGCGGCGTGCGACAAATTTCAGCTTGTTGCAACGTAGAATTAATTCATTCGTCGCGACGTGCAAGAAAGGGTGGCTCGCCGCGGCGTGTTCATCACTCGTCGCGGCTTGCGATTCCAGAAATGCATCCGAAACCCAGAAATTTTTCTGATCTTCTGATATAAATTCACCCAATTCATTTCAAATCACTCCCAATTAACTTAATACACTCCACTCAATTCATTTCTAACCTCATATTCATCATAAACTCATTATTCATCAAATACCCAAATCAAAATCAACAAAATTCTCAAAAACCCTATTCTCTGAAACTCATAAATTTCTAAACAATGAATTACTCAAATCAGTGATCAAATTAAACGACTTAAGGCATAAAGAAGCAGAGACTTACTTGATTCAAGCTTTAAACCTTCGAAAATCACCAAATATTCAAGCCTTCGGTTCAATCCTCACCCACGACAATCTCCACTTCTCCTCCAAATAACATTTTCTTCCAATTCCAAAGCTTAAGCTAGGTTGAAGACGATGATCGGAGCAATTTAAAGAGAGAAAATTGAAACAACAAGCAAGAACGATGGATCACGAAGGAGAAGAGAAGAAGAAATGGAATTTTCGTTCAAAAGCAAAGAGGATCGGTTGAAGGTAGCAAATTCAAAGGATAAGGGCATATATAAGAGATTTTAAAGCTAAGGGCATGTTTGGCTAATCATCTGCCACATGCCCAATTCTTAGGGTCTAACAATCCAATTCTTATTCTATTTTTCTCCCAATTTCGCAATGGTTTGCAACCAAAATTCCTGAAATCATAACTCCAATTATTTCATGCCAATTGTCAATCAATTTCGGAACCGGAATCCAATTAATCAGTCACTAAGTCAATTTTTCGGTCCAGACATAATACTCTAAAAATTCTGAAAAAATTCATATAAATCCACAAAAATAGGAAACATCCAATCCTACACTCCAATTTCAATTTCCAATCCTCTAAATTCAATTTCATTCCAATTCTCTATTCAAAACCTAATCTGTACTATTATAACCAAATTTCCAATATTTACACAATTTAATCGGGAAATTGTCATACATGTATGTGCATACATATGCTTATGCAATCACTAATCATTTACCATGAATTTATAAGCTATAATGCATGTACAATTCAACATTTGCCTGTACTCAATCCGGACCCGATCCAAAATACCGATATACCCATCACACCGGTAACGGGATGTTACAAATATGGTGTTGAATGAACTCTAGATTGGAAGATTTGTAAATACTCTATTCGGGTTTTGAGATAGTCAAATTGGACATGCATACATTTTTTCTGTTGTTTATCAGTAGAAGTGAAGCTACATGTGTGATGGTCAGATTTTGATGTTTTAAATGAATCTTGAATTTGATCTTATGTAAATGATTCGAACTGGATTAGGAGTTAATTGGAGTGAAGTTTTAGAGATTATTTTGGGTATAGAAGTGAAAAATCTGGGAAAAGAAATCGGGGAAGACGAGTTTTAGAACCAGACGTCGCAACTTATTCTTTTGTACGTCGCGACGTGTGGCTTATTCTTTTGTACATCGTGGCCTCCATTTTTATTCTCTTCGTGACTCATTCCTCTTTGTACGTCGCGACTTATTCTTTTGTACGTCGCGACGTGTGGCTTATTCTTTTGTACGTCGCGGCCTCCATTTTTATTCTCGCCGCGGCTCATTTCTCTTTGTACGTCGCGACTTATTCTTTTGTACGTCGCGACGTGTGGCTTATTCCTTTTGTACGTCATGGCCTCCATTTTTATTCTCTCCGCAGCTCATTCCCCTTTGTACGTCACGACGTGTGACTCACCCTTGAGCTCGTTGCGGAGAACGTCGCAATAAATCCCCAAAAAAACTAATTTTTGGGCTGTACGCCGCGGCGAGGACCCCCTTGACAGCTCAAACATACCTAAGTATTTTGATCATAACTTTTGATATAGATGTCCAAATGAGGTGATTTTTAATTCATTATAAACTAGAGACATATGGATAAAAAATTTATGAAGAAATGGAGTTTTAATTCTGCCTCTAAGAGTTTCAATGTTTGGTTGGAATTTGAGGTATGAATTCTACTGGAACTTATGAACCGTCTAGAATATTTTGAGGACATCTCTTGGTATACTGATCCAAATTAAATGATTTTGGTGTCTTTAGAAATTTAAGAAATGGGAGAACAACTTTACAGAAGGAAGTTTTGTCTAATTTGGTCATCCACCTTATCTGATTCAGCATGGAAAGTTGACCCATATGTGTACTATAGGAAAAATCTGAAGTGGTCAATGAAGCCATGAAATTATTTGACATTGTTTGGTCCAATCCAATTGTAAAAATACATGGTATTGATGAGGGCTTTGATTCCTAAATGATATTTGATAAGGATCGCATTATTGTACCCCAGAATTGTCATTGAACATGCATTGTGCATACATTCTATACATTGATGTGCATAAAAGAACCACTTGTGTATTTATGCAAAAATGTGATAATTGTGAATGTGTTTTGCCTATTTTTAGAGGAGCACGGACGCCAATCGAGCATTGCTGGACCATCCAGGCAATAGCTTATTGGAGCGTACTGTGAGTCAACCTAGATGATTTCCTAGTATTGATTTAATTTGATTTGTTTAAGCTTCCAATATTGTTATATTACTTGCGATTTGATTATGAATTCCGGACTTTAATTGTCTGAGGAGATCAATATTCGGGAATATATTGGAAGTGTTTTGATTGTGACTTTGTTTGCTATGGAATTCTGAACATTATTCTAAATGTTATGTGAATTCTCAACGAAAGTTGAATGCCGGACTTAAATCCGATGATTATGAGTTTTGTTGAGCATTATATGTGATTGTGATACGTGTCAAATTCAGTTTGATGCATTTCATAAAATTCATGCTCAGATAAAGACGTTGTGACTTGAATTGCCAGTATGAAGCGCTTCCACGTAGAGCTTTACTCCGTGATATATGTGTGTGCACGTAGAGCTATGCTCCGTGATTCTATTCTGACTGAGCCCTATGGGCCAGCATTTGTATAAGTATGTGATAGGCATTCAGTCACAACAATAAGAACGAATGGGAGTCTCATATGCATATGTATTTGTTTATATATGATCTATTTGGAAATGATTAAATGTTATACCCTATTGTGTGAGCTTTTGAATCATAAATGTATGTTAGAATGAATATTTGTGTACTGTGTGTTATGTGTTATGATCCGGTGAATTCATCAATGATGGTTTACTCATTGAGTAGCAAAACTCATCAAAAATTGCAATGTGGCTTTTCAGGTACGAGTTAGGAGACCTAGTTCCTTAATCAGGACTTAAGGAATCTTTTGGATAGAGATATGGCTTAGAGGTCTGTCAGCTGACACCAGAAGTGTTCTAGCATTATTTTGTTGTGGTTTTGCTGGAATTTGTATAAGCTTTTATAAATAGTTTTTGGTGGTAACAGTGTAAGCTTTATGAATGAATGGATTTGAATGGTTTTTAAAATTTAGTGACTTTGAGTGTGTTAGATGATGCCATGTGTAGGTTTGATTGCCATATGTAAGTCGGATATGTTTTGCTCCAACATACCATTATCATAAGGTATGTACTTGAATGTCCTTCGGGTGTTCGGGTATTTGCCTTATGGTAGTGGGATGTTGCAATTATAAATGCAAATTCAGGCGAATCAAGCAATTTAGCAAGAAAAATATGTATATAACCTAATAATTGATCCAGAAATTAAGGGAAAAGGCTATTAATTCTAATGATAAAAATGTCTTCAACAAATGCCCCCAAACTCAAACTTTTGCTTGTCCCTAAGCAAAATTAAGAAAATTGTTCAAAATAGATTAAGGAACACTCAACAATTGGAATTTTTCAGAATTGAATTAACCAATTAAAATTTACCTTTAGTCACTTCTCAAACCATACCTACCTTCATAGTGCAAAGATACCAATACTCGCTCAAATACACACTCCTTAATTCAAGTCTAATTAAAAATCAACCAACTCACAAGACTAGAGAAAAGCCAAATAAACTCAAAGGCAATTTACAACCCAAGAGACTTTAAAGGTATTATCATATTAACCAATCCCATAGGCAAAATTCTCTATCCAATCTCCACTAATTTTTAGCACTCCTTCTCAAAGGATCAAAAGGTCTTATTAGGATCGTAATGGGGTCGTTGGGGTTTAAAATTAGCTTAGACCAAAGAAAAGAATAATAAAAGCTCAAATGAAATGGAAACAATTATTCAAGAAACAGGAAAATGTAAGGGATCTCTTCTTCTTCTTTTTTTCTTTTTCTCTTTTTTTAAGAGCAAGTAAAACAGTGATACACAAGAATTTTTTTTCTTTTTTTTATGAAATGACAAAACTCAACATGACAACATGTTATCGAAAACGGTAACAATTACAAGACTTAACTCAATTTCAATGAATTTTCAAGTTCCAAATAATTGACTCTCCCCCAAACTCAGTTTCTTGTATACTAGGGACAATAACCTGCAAAATCCTCACTTGTTTGCTCTTTTTTTTTTTCCATTTTTTAACCCCCCACATAAGCTACTCCTAAATAATCATTTCCACATGAAAGGTAGGGAATGCTTGGCTTATGACTTGGTTAAATGAGGATGCCAAAGAAATAGGAATTTTACTTAGGCTCAACTTGGCTCTAAAGGAAATATAGGCTTATTTTAAGCCAAAATTGGATTACGGTTCATAATTCAAAAAAAATGCCTTAATCACTTCCTTATCAAATTTGTGCTTACATTTCGCCTTGATAGGCCTAGAGAACTTGTTCTAGGATTGGCGAGATCTCACTAGGTTCCAACTTGCCTAAAAATTTAATGGACAATCAAAACTCAAATAAAATAGATGGAAAGACTCAAATCAAAGAATATGATTATGATTAAACAATTTGAAACCGAGCACTAATCCAGAACATTCTATCCACAAACCTTCTAAAGGTAAATCCAATTAGGTCCAAAGCAATTCTCAATTTCCCAAAAGTGAGGCCAAAATCAAAACCTTTAAAGATCAAAATTTCTTAATGACGTTTAACTATGCAAGAAAAAAGGACTATAAAAAATGAAAAATAATGGTTTTTTTGGTTTTTTTTTTATTTGTTTTAATTTTTGATTGATTTTTGAAAATTGTTGATGAAATTAATGCTCACCCCCCAAACTCAGATAGGACATTGTCCTCAATGTCAAAGTATACATGCATAAATTGAAGTAGGTAAGTAAGCATGGATATGCATAGTTAAGGACAAAAAACATGTCGGCAATAATGCATGCGAATGAAGAAATGCTGCAGAGCATACGCAAATATAAACAGCCGCTAAATTCAACAATATGCTACGTCATGAGTAAAAGGCACCAAGAACTTCCCTGTAATGAGCCTGGATCATTTTCTTCAGAAATGTAGTTCCTCCCATCTAAATTTGCTCGAAGGTCCAATTTCCTGCAATTAAAACAAAGAGAAACATTAAATTCGGGTAAATAAAATAAAATAAAATAAATGAAAACAACAAAGGTGTGAAACTTGGGTTGCCTCCCAAGAAGCGCTTTTCTTTAACGTCTTTGGCTAGACTTTTTTGCCTCTTCAAGCCTCAATGAGCTGAATGGTTGCCGTCCCCCTATCGACTTCGCCTCCTAGGTATAGCTTTAAGCGTTGTCCATTCACCTTAAATGAATGTGTAGAATTAAGAGGTGAAATTTCAATGGCTCCGTGTGGGAAAATTTCCAATACTTAAAACGGCCCGAACCATCGAGACTTCAATTTTCCCAGAAAGAGATTGAGTCTAGAGTTGTAGAGCAACATGAGTTGGCCCAGTTCGAAGTGTTTCTCCCTTAAGTGCAGGTCGTGCCATTTCTTTGTCTTTTCCTTGTAAATTCGTGCATTCTCATATGCATTAAGAAGAAATTCTTTAAGTTGCTCTAGTTGAAGAAGACGTTATTCACCGGCTAGAGTTGAGTTGAGATTCAATTGCTTTGTGGCCCAAAATGCTTTATGTTCTAGCTCTACCGAGAGATGGCAAGCCTTTTCGAATACTAATTGATAAGGCGAACACCCTATTGGAGTTTTGTATGCCATTCGGAAAGCCCATAAGCTATCATCTAGCTTATTTGACCATGTATTTGGTGAGGCATCAACGGTTTTCTCGAGAATTTGCTTCAACTGCCTATTTGAAACCTCGGCTTGGCCATTTGCTTATGGATGATAAGCGAGTGCCACCTTGTGTCGGACTTCATACTTGGAAATGAGATTAGCAAATTGTTTGTTGCAAATGTGTGTCCCTCGATCACTGATGATGTCTCTCGAAGTTCTGAACCTTGTGAAAATGTTTTTCTTGAGAAATATCGTAACAACACCTGCATCATTAGTAGGAGAAGCAATTGCTTCTACCCACTTTGAAACATAGTCAACTGCCACAAGTATATAAATATTTCTATTTGAAGTTGGAAAATGACCCATAAAATCAATTCCCCATACATCAGATAATTCAACTTCAAGAACATTAGTCAAAGGTAACTCATCTTTCTTAGTGATCTTGCCAACTCGTTGGCATGCATCACAACTTCTTACATAGTTATGAGCATCTGCAAAAAATGTTGGCCAAAAGAATCCGGATTGGAGGATTTTGGCTGCTGTCCGCTCACCGTTGAAGTGACCACCGTATGGAGAAAAATGACAATGATAAATAATGTTTTGTTGTTCCTCGAAAGGAACGCATCTTCTCAATACGTTATCCTTACCCAACTTGTAGGTATATGGTTCGTCCCAAAAATATGCTCTAACATCGTGCATGAATTTTTTCTTTTGTTGATATGTTAAATTAGGAGGTAATTGTTTACATACCAAATAATTAATAAAATCAGCATACCAAGGGATTTGTTTGTCATTCACCATGAAGAGTCTTTCATCAGGAAAAGACTCGTTGATTTGCATGGCTTTTGGTGAATAGCTTTCCGCGTTCTCCATTCTTGATAAGTGATCGGCCACTTGATTCTCAATTCCCTTCCTATCTACTATCTCTAGGCCGAACTCTTGGAGGAGTAAGACCCATCGAATAAGTCTCATTTTAGCATCCTTCTTTTCAATCAAGTATTTGATGGCTGAATGATCTGTAAAAACTTTCACTTTCGTGCCAACAAGGTAAGATCGAAATTTCTCAAATGCATAAACAACGGCTAATAACTCTTTTTCAGTTGTAGTATAATTCAATTGAGCATCATTAAGAGTTTTACTAGCATAGTAGATAGAGTGAAAAACCTTGTTGTACCTTTATCCTAAAACGGCACCCACCGCATAATCGCTTGCATCACACATAAGCTCAAAAGGGCGGCTCCAATCGGGTGCAACAATAATTGGTGAAGACACCAACTTCTCCTTTAGTACCTGAAAAGCAAGCATGCAATTTTCATCAAACTTAAATGGGGCATCCTTTTCAAGCAAATTGCACAAGGGTTTCGAGATTTTAGAAAAATCTTTTATGAAACGCCTATAAAACCTGGCATGTCCGAGGAAGCTTCGGATTGCCTTTACTGAGGTGGGTGGTGGTAACTTCTCAATTGTCTCGATTTTTGCTCGGTCTACCTCCAGCCCTTTACTAGAAACCTTGTTTCCAAGAACAATACCTTCTTGTACCATGAAATGACATTTCTCCCAATTGAGCACAAGATTGATCTCTTCACATCTTTCTAGAACTTTGGTTAAATTTTCTAAGCACATATCGAATGAATCTCCATGGACTGAAAAACCATCCATAAACACTTCTAACCCGTTCTCAACCATGTCTAAAAAGATGGTCATCATACATCTTTGAAATGTGGCTGGTGCGTTACATAGTCCAAATGGCATTCGTCGGAAAGCGAAATTGCCATAAGGGCATGTAAATGTGGTTTTCTCTTGATCTTCCACCGCAATTGGGACTTGGTTATAACCTGCATAGCCATCCAAAAAGCAATAATATACCTTACCATCCACTCGATCAAGCATTTGATCAATGAAGGGTAGTGGAAAGTGATCTTTCTTTGTTGTTTTGTTCAGCTTTCGGTAGTCCATGCAAATCCTCCATCCGGTAATGGTTCTCGTTGGGATGAGTTTGTTCTTCTCGTTTGTCACCACCGTCATTCCTCCCTTTTTGGGTACACATTGCACCAGACTTACCCAAGAACTATCCGATATAAGGTAAATAATACCAGCATCAAGCCACTTCACGATTTCCTTCTTCACCGCTTCCTTCATGTTCGGGTTCAATAGCCTTTGTGGTTGCACACTAGGCTTGAACTGTAACATCCCGTCCCCAAATGAAGGGTGAGGACCTGAAATATTATACAAGTGTGCTCAAGGAGAGACAAAGGAAATGCATTGGTTTTGCTCATACATCATATTAGCATACATGCATTTACATAATGATTACCGACTCTTTAAGTGGTACATGCATTCATTGATTATTGCTAGGAATTAAAGATAGGGAATGTGAATTCCTAAAATTTATGGGTAGAAGGTGTTGAAAGAGTGAAAGTAATATGTTTGTGCCGCAAATTGGGATTTATTAATCAAGTAAATGTCTTGATAAATTTGTGGTTAAATTCTCGGTTAAATGGGATGGTTATTGATGTGGTATTGGTATTGATGCTTGCATGAAAGGAGTAGAGTTGTGGTTGAAATCTGGAAAAATGGAACTTGTATATGTTTCAGGGATTTGTTTATAACTTTTGATTTGGTTATGCTATTGAGTTGAGGTTTGCTTTAAATTAAACTTGAGAAGTAGGGCTAGAATTCTTATGAAGGAAGTTCTACCCAATTGTGGCTTTAAGAGCTTTGAATTTAGCTCGGAAGTTGAAATGTATGTGCTGGATGAACAGTATCCGGATTTTGGTTTCATTTTGATGACCTGAAACTTTGACGATTTTTCTAGGATAAAGGAGACCGATTTTGAGAAATTGGTATTACTGGAAGTTGAAGATTTATGTGTTAACTTTCTAATGCCACTGAGTATGATATTTTTCGATGTGTAGTTTGCAAGTTATGGCCTGATAATGCTCAAGTGGTAATTCAATGCAGAATGGGTTTTGGTGAGCAATTGCTCTAAGGACCTAAGTTTTGTGCTTTTTGACTTCTGATATTTATTTGGGACTGTTAAGGGTGAAATTGGCTCAAATGAAATTATGGAAAGTTGTAGAGGATTGTTATAGCTTTCTAATGAGATATTTTATGCGAATTTTGGATGTGATAATTGCAAGATATAAATTTGGAAAGTTTTGTTGTAGTTGAGATTATATGCTGTTTTCATAAGCTTTGACAGGACAATCACCTTCATGAGAGAATTCGACCTAGTTTGAATTGGAATTTGTTGTGAAGTCCTTCTTGAGAATTGTAGTAGATTGTCTAAGATTTTTATTGCTATATGGTATGGAAATTTTTGCCAAGGGGATGTGGAGTTATAAATCTGAAAAGATTGGATTTCTGTTGAGGATAAATGGGGTAGGCTGAACCTTTGTTTGCAAATTTGATTTAGTTAGAGATGGAATTGGCTTCTAAGTTATTCCTGAAAGATGTAGCATTTGTTTTGCTCTTTCTATTAATATAAAATTTGAATTTTTTGGTTAAAGGGATGAAAAGTTAAAAAGTTTGAAAGTTCTAATGTTGTTTAGTGTGAAGCTGATCGACCAGTCACCTTTGAGGGACTTTTTGATCCCTTTAGAGACCGAAATTGCTTTTGAGTCCTTCATAAAAATTGTAGAGCTTCCTTTTATCTTTCTAATGGTACTAAGTTTCTAAAATTCGGAGTTCGGAGTCAAAAGTTATAAGCGTTAGAAGTTGGAAGATCGGTCAGGCTGGCCGATCGATCGCCAATAAAACTCGTCGCGCTAGAGCTTGGCTTGCACAAGATTCTGTCACAAGACCGCTTCGGCAAAATGGCCGAGCCGCATTTCTGTTAATGTTTCGGCCGACCGACCTCCTTTCACTCTTTTGAGTATAACTTTTTTGTCCGATCTCTGACCCACCCAATTTTTGAAGCGTTGGATTTCTAAGACATTTTTCTTTCCATACCAAATAGATCGGTTTTGGAATTAAATGGAGAAAGATCGACCCGATTAAAGTGAGCTGACCTGTGGAAAAAGTCTAAACATCGTTCAGTATTTTGGAGATATCTTGATTGGTAGAGCTCCGATCGACTTGATTCTTTTTGTAAATTAAACTAGAGACATAGGGCTACAAATGTCCTAAAGGAGCCGATCTACAATTTAGCCTTTAAGACTTTCAATTTTGGGTCGGAAGTTAGGTGTAGTGTTCAGTCTCAACTTTGTAATGGTCTGGACAGACTTCAGTGTTTTGGAGATATTTTGAGATATAGAGCTCCGATCGATCTGATTATTGAAGTGATGGATTCGTAAGACATAGAGGAACATCTATATAGAAGAAAGTCTTACCAAATTGTTTTTTTACATGATCGAAATAAGGGGCCAAGATGTCAGTTTTAAGGCAAAAAGGAAGGGCATTTTTGGAGCATCACTTAAAGGATTAAGTTTATAGGCTTACATGGAGGGGCATATGGGTCATTCCTCATTCATTAAATGACATGGCATTATAAAAGCAAGTGGGCTGTACAAAACAGAAAGGAAAGAATAGAAGAAAAGAGAAGAGTCGAGAGCCTTCGGATGGGAAAAGAAGAAAGAAGAAAGAGTAAACTAGTTAGTGATTTTTCTAAGCCCTTCAAGTGGGATTTTCATGGTGCTCAAGAAGAGAAAAACGTGGAGGATGATGAAAGCTTCCATCCAAGATTGGTATAGGGTTGTGTTTCCTAAGCTCAATTTTAGTTATGTATACAGTATGTGATGTTGAATTTGGGTAATTGTGGCTTAGGAAATTTCAACTTGGATGAAGGAAAGAGATAATGAAGAAATTGATGCTTTGGATAAGATTCAAGCATGGATATGAGGTGAGTGACCTAGACGGTACCTCAATTATTATGTACTTAGAATTCTGTCTTTATAAAACTGTGGTGAATAATGGTGGGACTGTGATCGATTTAGAACTCCAGACCGAAAGTCCGGAGTATTATTATGATATGATATAGAAGTGTTATGGGAAAGTGAAAACTGTGATGGTGTTTCCTTTTTATGTGACAAATTGTGAATCATTGTCCGTTTGTGGTAATTTGGAAATAATTGTGGTCATTGAATACATAAATAAAGTGATAAAATCGTGGTATATGAAATTCATATAGGAATGCATGAACAAAAAATTGATAGTTGTGACCAGAGCAGCCACAGTTTCAGAGCTTTTTAGCTCAACGATTAATGAGCCCCAAAAGGGGACAGTTTCAGAGCTTTTTAGCTCAACGATTAATGAGCCCCAAAAGGGGACAGTTTCAGAGCCTATAGCTCAACGATAAATGTGCCCTTATAGGGACAGTACAGGCGCTTGGTCACAACACTGTTAGAAATTATAAAAGGGTTACACACTGCTTTTGTTTTATATAGTTGATAATTGATTGAATGCACTGCAAATTACCATCTGCTAATGTGATATTAGTCATGAGGTATCTTTATAACTGTGAGACTATGAGAATAGTGATATGCCTTGTTTTGTATGAATTATAATGGCTGTTGACCAAAGATTGCCCCGATCAGAGCTTCTTACTCAACGTGTGAAGATGAGCTTGGAGCTCATGAGTGATATAGAGCCTCAGGCTCAATGTATTAATGAGTCATGTATCCACTATTGGATAAGGGACAGATACTAATGAGCCCTTAAATGTAACAGTTAGGCACTCGGTCACAATAGTGTAACAATTGAAAAGTGAGTCTCATATACACTAGGTATGCATGACATAAATGATTAATTGATATTGAATGTGAAATAACTGAAAAAGTTTATGTGATTCAATATGGTTGTTAGAGAAATGATATGAACATGGGAAATATTGTGATATAGGAAATATAGTGAGATAGGTTCAGTAATTGAATGTGAAATGATATGAACATGTGCGACGTTGGAAAAATGTGTAATGAAATGTGATTTATGAAATATATGTGTCTTATGTAATATGTGATGAGTGAGCCATCGATGATGGTCACTTATCGAGTTCATAAAACTCACCCAAAATTTGCAATTATTTTTCAGATCGAAGAATACCCGTTAAATCAGCGGAGCATATTTGCAGGATTCAAATGAAGGATTAGAGTCGGGATCAGTTCGCGTCTACATTGCATGTCTTCATTTATGTATTGAAGTTTATATTTGTATTTGGGAAATAGGCCCGAGTGGCTATTGGAATTTGTATATGATTAAATGAGGACCCAACTTGGGCATTGATTTTCGCATATATTGTATGGAACAAAAAAAAGGTACCGATAACTGAATGAGTGTTTTAGCACGCCACCCTCACGAGGCACGGACTCGGATATCACCGTCGATGTCGGGTTTAGGTCACGCGGGAGTGGGGTGTTACATGAACTCTTCTTCTAGTATGATCTTGTGTCGACAGAAAAGTGGGCTTATTCCCTTGATATCAGCTATGGTCCAACCGATTTCTCTTTTGTGTCCTTTTAAAACACGAAGTAGCTTTTCTTCCTGTACATTAGTTACTTCTGTGGAAACAATAATAGGAAGGGTGGAGTTCTCACCTAAGTAAGCATACTTCAAGTGATGAGGAAGTTGCTTAATTTCTAACTCTGGAGGTACTTCGATTGAAGGTTTTGCTATTTCATCCTTGGAATTGTTCAATGGCTCTATAACTTGTCTATATGGTCCCTGCATTTAACAAGTTAATTTATTTGAGAATTTCTTCTTCATCAAACTCATTAAGTGTTGTTAAAGCAGCTGTCAAAGGATCATTGGTTAAAACATTCATAGTTGAGTCATTTAAAATTGCCCTGGTTGAAGAAATTGCATAACATTTTTCATTTGGAAATTTCATAGAAGAAAAAATGCTAAAGGTTACCTCTTCTCCATTTACTCTCATGGTAAGTTGTCCTTTTTCAACATCGATGAGAACTCTACCTATGGCTAGGAACGGTCGTCCTAAAATGATAGGTACCTCTGCATCTTCTTCAATGTCACAGACTATAAAATATGCTGGAAAAATGAACTTATCCACCTTGACTAGCACATCTTCAAGAATTCCCCATGGATGGATAATGGAACGATCGGCCAATTGTAGTCTCACCGAAGTTAGTTTAATTACATCTCCCATGCCTACTTTTTTGAAAACAGAGATGGGCATTAAATTAATGGAAGCACCAAGATCACAAAGAGCCTTACCGAAAATTTGTGTGTCAATTACACATGGAATTGTAAAACTTCTAGGATCCTTGAGTTTTGGTGGGAGTTTCTTTTGTAGTATCGCACTACATTCTTCTGTCAAGGCCACCGTTTCATGATCTCTAAGCCTTCTCTTTTTTGATAGAACATCCTTCATAAATTTGGCATAGCTTGGCATATTTTCTAAAGCTTCAGCAAAGGGAATGTTAATTGTTAGTTTCTTAAAAACATCCATAAATTATTCAAACCCTTTTTCATGTTTTTGCTTTGCTAACCTTTGAGGAAATGGTGGTGGTGGATATGGTCTTTCCCTCGGTTGTTTTTCCTTGTCTTTCCTTGGTTTTTCTTCCTCCTCTTTTTCCATGGATCTATCAACATCAATAACAACATCATCTCGCAAAATTTTAAAATTTTCAGAATTTATACATACCCCTTTCCCTTGGGAAGTTGGTGTTGTATCCACCTCTTTGCCATTCCTAAGAACGATGGCATGAAGTTGGTCCTTCCGAGGATTCACGGTGTCACTTGGCAATGTTCCTTGAGGATGAATTTTTAAAGCTTCAATCACTTGTTCCATTTGAGTTTGCAAGTTCCGTGTTGATTCTTCAAGTTTAACCATTCTTTGACCACTTTGCTCCATGAACTTCCCCAATATACTCTCCAATGATGCTTGGTTGGATGTATTTGGAGGTTATCCTTGTGGTTGGTTTTGATATTGCCAATTTTGTTGTTGTGGTTGTTGTTGGAATCCCGGTGGGTGATATTGCCTTGGAGGGTAATTTCTTACTCCCGAATTGTAGTTGTTTGCATTTTGATTATACGGAGCTCTTTAATTCCCAAAGTAATTTACCGTCTCGGTCGATGGCTCGATGTTTGGATACTGTTCATAATGATGGCTTTCACCACAATAATCACAAGTAAATTTAATGGCTTTTCCTATTGTGTTATGGGTTTAAGTTGCTCCAAAACAGTGTCTGTGATTTTCTTGCACATATTCGAGATCTTGGCATCCATCAATTCTGAGGGATTGATTTCATACGTACTGGGGGCTTTCTGCGTAGGTTGAGATCCTCCTCTTTCATGAGCCCTACAGTTGTTAGCAATAACCTTTTCTACTAACGATATAGCGTCATCGGTATTGAGTTCTAAGAACGTACCTCCAACAATTGTATCTAATTGACTTGCCATAGCAAGAGTCAGCCCATGATATAAATGAGAGACTAGAGATGATGGAGGAATCCTGTGATGTGGGCACTTCCTTTGGAGTTCTTTGAATCGTTCAAAGGCTTCAGCTAACGACTCCATCTCGGATTGTTTGAAGTTGATAATCTCCATTTTGAGCTTGTGAGTCTTTGCTGGTGAGAAGTACTTTCTCATGAATTTGTCCTTTAATTCGCCCCACGTCATCAACGAACCATTTGGGTTTGCATCCCACACCCATTCTTTGGCTGCACCTGCAAGAGAAAATGGAAAGAGCCTTAGTCGCATTTGCTCATTTGACACATTTACTACTTGATAGCTATCGGCAATTTCGAGAAAATTTTTGAGGTGCGTGATGGGACAATCGGATGCCCCTCCGGTGAAAGGTTTGTCCCTTAAGTAATTCATGACCGCTCCGTCGATTTTGAAAGTTTGAGTGGCTGGAATCCGAGTGTGAGCTATACTCGTTCTCTCATCAAAAGTAGGTGTATGGAAATCTAAGCAACTTCGTGCTCGTTCCAATTCTCTTTGCTCGGCTTCCATCTCTTCTCTAAATTCTGTCCGTATTTCTTCATTTCGGAGTAGTTCGGCCGTTTGTTCGGGTTTCTCGTTATTATTTGCCATGTTGGCTACAGCTGCTCTTTGTTCTCGAACTCTTCTCCGATTCGCTCTATACGTTCTCTCTATTTCAGGATCACGTATGGGTTGGACCGGTTTAGAGCGCGTGAGCATGCAGATCACCTAGCCAATAAGAACAAAATGAGACATGTAAGTAAACTTAAATCAAAAATCAAAACAAGTATCAATATTAAAACTAAAAATTGGTCCCCTGCAATGGCGCCAAAAACTTGTTGGACGTCAACGCAAGTGCACGTTTCTATTGTCAAGTAGTAAAAATATCGATCTCACGGAGACCAAATTAGTTAAATAGTAATACTCGTAATAACTTCTAATTTAAGCTAATAAAAAAATTAAAGAAAATATTGATTGATTGTGGTTTGAAAAATGAAATAAAAACAAAAATTAAAGCAAGATAAAAATATAAGAAATATCAATGGAATGAAAATCTAGGAATTTAACTTCCCCCTTTGATTTTACCTCGGTGTCAAAATTTTCTCGGTTTAACTCATATACCGGGTTTGATAACCTAAGATTCAGACTTAGCTACTAAGCCCTCCCGGATCATTAGTAATCCTAATAATCGAACCAATTTCCTATATTTCTATGGTAAATTGTGATAATTCGATGATTGCTTTATCGAATCAATCTTAATGTGGTTACTTAGGGTAGATAGGTATCTCCCGATCCTAGACACAAATCACTACAAATGTGATCCTAAGCTATTGCAATCTTCTTCCAAATCTATTGCTCCCTGTTACGTTACACAAAGATTAAGAAAATCAATTTCGTAGGTGATCAAATTATGAAAAGCATTAAGAACAAATTGCAATAATCAAGCCTTTACGTAAAAACGGGCATAAGAGATTACACGTAGAAAATACCAATTAACCGAGATTACATCAAGGGTTCCGTTAAAATCCTAGAATGAAAGGATTAGTTACTCATAATAATAGTAGCAGCAATGAAAATAATAAAAGCAAGCATTATGATTATGAAATAAGTAGAAGGAATGGAAGAACAAATGGTGATGTTGCTCTTCAATTTTGCCTCCAGCTCTATTGTTTCTTCTTCAATAACCTGTTGTTTTTCACCCCTTGTCCCACCAGCTCTCCTCTATGGGTTCACGTCCCCATTCATTTGTAAAGTTGGTTTTTTTTCTTCAAATGGGTTGAGAACCCCCCAAAATGGTGTTTGTTACGTTCTTACCCTCTCTCAAAACGTTTTTGAATTCTTTTTAACGTACCTTGCCAAGTGAGTGGAGAAATCCAAATATGAGTGAGTGCTTTTGGGTGGGGTCTTGGAGTTTTGTGGGTCACGTTAATGCAAAGTTGGAGCCTCCCCCCTCATGCGTGAATGCAGATAAACGTTGAGAGCCTCCAAAATTCAAGTGAGTGAGAGTTATCAAACCAATGAGTGAGTGCTGACTTTTGTGGTGGGTCCTCTCTTTGATGAGCCTCCTTTTTCACGTTGATAGCTGAAATTGTGGGTCAGTTGGGGCTGTAATCTTGCATGCGTGGTGGGTCCTTTGGTGGAGTTTTCTTGTGATTTTCTTTAATTTGCTGTTGCTCATGCACGTCTTCTCCAACTGAAATGATTTTCATTTTGTCCTCTTGTTTTCTTCTCCCCCTATGTTCAGGCCTCCAATTTTTGCTATTGCGTGGGGTCGTGGTGGATGTATGTGCCTTCCTAGCTGATTTCGATCATTTGTGGTCTGCATCCTTTTCTTCATGGCTGCGTAATTTGTTTTTTGTTTTTTTTTCCTATGGCCTGTCTTCTTGTGTGATTTTTGTGCTTCTTTTTCCTGTCGGCGTGGTCTTTTATAACTGCATTTCCTACGAATTAAACATGACAATTATAAATGCAAATTCAGGCGAATCAAGCAATTTAGCAAGAAAAAAAAATATAACCCAATAATTGATCCAGAAATCAAGGGAAAAGGCCATTAATTCTAATGATAAAAATGTCTTCAACAAAGTACAAAAAAGATGAATGATATAATTGGAAGATATAGACATCCAAATGATAAGAGTGGTTTAGGTTTTAATAATAGTAATGTTTGTCATAATAAGAGTTTTGTTCCTAACAGAAAGAAAAGCAAACAATATTCTTATTACTTGATGAAAAACTATAAGGCTAACCCCAAAGGACCCAAGAAAATATGGGTACCTAAGAAGAATATAATATATATTATAGATCTCCTTTCTTGAAAAAAGCAACCAGCACCAATGGTACCTAGACAGTGGCTACTTGTGACATATGATAGGAAGAAGGTCTATATTCCTAGACCTCCAATATAAGTAAGGAAGATTAGTAACTTTTGGAGATAACTAGTAAGGTAAAATAGTTGGAATCGGTAAGACTAGTAAAGATTCTTTTTTGTCTATTGATAATGTTCTACTAGTTGAAGGCTTAAAGCGTAATCTAATTTGTGTAAGTCAACTAAGTAATTCTAATTTTGAAGTATCCTTTAATCAAAATTATTGTGTAGTCAAAAATAAGGGCAATTTCATATTCTTTTTTGCCAAGAGATGAAATAATCTCTATAAAATTAACTTAGATGATTTAAAAATTCAAAATATTTCATGTCTTATATCAACAGATGAGGAAAAACTGATTTGGCATAAAAAGCTAGGTCATGTTAATTTTAAACATATTTCCAAGTTAGTTAGACATGATTTGGTAAGAGGATTACCAAAGATAAGTTTTAACAAAGATTTCTTTTTGTGAGAGTTGTCAAAAAGGAAAACAAGTTAAAACATCTTTTTCCTATAAAAATATTCTAACTTCGTCTACACCTCTAGAGCTGTTACATATATATTTGTTTAGTCCAAGCAGAACACTAAGTCTAGGTGGAAAGAAGTATGGTCTCGTAATTGTTGATGACTTCACTAGATTTTGTTGGATATTGTTTTTATCACATAAAGATGAATCTCTTAAGTGTTTTAAAGTTTTATGCAAAAAATTACAAAATGAAAGAGAAATTTCTATTGCTGGAATTAGGAGTGATCATGGTGGAGAATTTGAAAATGAAAATTTTAGAATGTTTTATAAAGAGAATTAAATTTTCCATAATTTCTCTACTACTAGAACTCCTCAATAGAATGGAGTTGTAGAAAGAAAGAACATGACAATTTAAGAAATGGCTAGGATTTTGCTATGTGAAATGAATCTTCCTAAGTATTTCTAGGAAAAAGTTGTAAATACAACTTGTTATATTCAAAATAGAGTATTTTTTAGATCTATTTTAAATAAAAATCCATATGAGTTATGGAAAGGAAGAAAGCCAAATATATCTTACTTCCATCCCTTTGGTTGCAAATGCACTATATTGAACACAAAAGAAAAGTTGGATAAATTTGATTATAAGATCAATTCAGGAATTTTTCTAGGATATTCAATTACTTGTAAAGCTTATAGAGTTTATAATCTTGTTTCTAAATATGCTGGAGAGTCTATGCATGTAAAATTTGATGATGATTCTCATCCAGATAGAAGAAACGATTCTGATGATGAAAATCTATCTACTCCTTTAGTTAATAATCTAGACACGTCACCACTAGACGATCCATCTATTAAGGTAGAAGATATTTATGAAAATTTTAGTCTAAGAAAAGACTGGAAGTACAAATCTTCTTACCTAGAAAACATGATTATAGGAGAAACATCAGAAGGAGTGTGAAGTAGGTCTAAATTTAGAAGAGAGGAAAATGTAGCCTTTGTTTCTGAATTAGAACCTATGAAAATTGATGAAGCTCTTCATGACGAAGCTTGGATTTTTGCAATGCAAGAGGAGTTAAATCAATTTACAAGAAATAAATTTTGGTCTCTAGTTCCCAAACCATCTAATAATTCTATCATAGGAACCAGATAGGTATTCAAAAATAAACTAGAAGAATCAAGAAAAATAAACCATAACAAAGCTAGATTAGTAGCTCATGGCTATAATCAACAAGAAGGAATAGACTATAATGAAACATATGCTCCTGTAGCTAGACTAGAAGCTATTAGGATATTACTTGCATATGTTGTTTGTCATGATATAAAACTATTTCAAATGGATGTGAAAAGTGCCTTTTTGAATGGTTTTATAAATGAAAAAGTTTATGTAAAACAACCCCCTGGTTTTGAAGATACTAATAAATCAGACTATGTCTATAGACTTCATAAAGCTTTGTATGGATTAAAATAAGCACCTCGTGCTTGGTATGATCGTCTGAGTTCATTTTGGATTAAAAATGACTTTATTAGAGGTCAAGTAGATAAGGCTTTGTTTAGAAAAATATTTAAAATGATTTTATAGTTATACAAATATATGTAGATGATATCATTTTTGGTGCAACTTCTAAGAAATTATGTTTAAGTTTTGAAAATCTTATGAAAAGTGAATTTGAAATGAGTAAGATGGGTGAATTAAAGTTCTTTCTTGGTTTACAAATTAAACAAACTGAAGAAAAGATTTTTATTCATCAACAAAAATATATCAAAGAGCTTTTAGCAAAATATAAAATGGATAAGGTCAAACCAATGTCAACTCTTATGCATCCTTCAATCATCTTATCTAAGGATGAAGCTGGCAAGAAGATTGATCAAACTCTTTTCAGAGGAATTATTGGTTCTTTGCTTTACCTAACTGCAAGTAGACTTGATATACTGTTTAGTTTTTGTTTGTGTGCAAGATTTCAAGCAGATCCTAGAGAATCTCATTATATTGCTATCAAAAGAATATTAAGATACTTGGCAGGTTCTGCTAATCTTTGCTTAATGCATGAGAAAGGTAAAGATTTCAGGTTAATTGGTTACTATGATGCTGATTATGCTGGAGATAGGATTGATAAAAAGAGTACAAGCGGAGGATATCACTTTCTTGGTTATAATTTAATTTGTTGGTTAAGCAAGAGGCGAAGTTCAATTTCCCTATCTACTGCATAAGCTAAATGCATGTCAACTGCAAGCTGTTGTTCACAGATGTTATGCATTAAGTATCAGTTAAAGGATTATTCTATCCAAGAAGATCATATTCCAATCTTCTGTGACAACATAGGTGCTATTAATCTCTCAAAGAATCCATTACAACACTCGAGGGCAAAGCATATTGAAGTTAGACATCATTTTATAAGAGAGTATGTACAGATAAGGATCATTAGCTACAATTTGTTTAGACGAATCAACAATGGGCAGATATCTTCACTAAACCCTTAAATGAAGATAGTTTCAAGGAAATTAGACAAAAGTTGAATATGGTAATGTTAAATGATCACTTGTCTGACATTCCATGACCCAGACGATTCGTATAGAAGAAGATGAGAAGTCGTAAGTTTTCAAGTAAAATAGTAACGTTAAGTTACGAACGGTAACTTTTCAAGAGTATGCATAAGAAGGAAATCTTCTCAAGATTCTAAAACATCTTTCACTCTTGAATTTTCTTGAAAAACTTCGAAACCGACTTGTTTGGTGCTCTTAACAAAGGCGATTCAATACTCTGTTCTAAACTTCAAGTTCTTCTCATTTCATATCTTTATCTTGTTATATACTGACCTTACCTTATTAAGAGAAATACATTTCTGTGTTTAGTGTTTATTTTTTACAGATAAAAAATGGAGAAATCTTTTATCTATGGGAGACACATTGATTTCACTTCTTTGAAAAATCAGATGGACATCGAACCAGAAGTTGAAGCAATTGGCTGGAAAAATTTCTTCAACATTCCTAAAACGGTCTATTTGAATGAAATATATGTGTTTTGGAAGAATGCAAAGGTGTTGGACAACACCTTAGTATCAATGGTAGATTGGTTGTCGGTTATACTCACACAAGATTCTATCAAGAAAGCTATTAGGTGTCCAAGTATTGGAGAAAAAATGTTTAACAATACAAAATGAATCGCTAAAGGTTGTGTAGACAAAGCTCACATCAATCGACAACTATATGGGTGTAGTAATCCAGGAGTCAATTCAACCCTCATTCCGAAGGTAGGGTTCTTCATTCATTTCTTATCCACTTTATTCTACCAAGAGTAGGCTTAAAGATTCTTTAGAGAATCTGGAATCCTACTTGATAGAGGTAATAGGGTAAAGATGATCGTGAAGAGTGTTATTAATGCCTCTGCCATTCTTAAAATGGGAATCAAGATTGAAGCTAAACTAGATATAGGTTTTACACCAAAAGCAAAGTCTGAGGGGGAGCTTACAGTAAGATGAAGCAGGAGTGAACATGTTCTGTCTGAAATACAAACAAAGCCTTGATCGACAGGAAGAATATCCACAGAAGAAAAGGCTGAACAATTGTTTGATGTGCCAATACAAGTGAAGACGATTCTACAGAGGGAGGAAAACAAGGATCAACAATCAACTCAACAAGTGTCTTTGAAAAGGAAGGTTGAGACGCTCCAATCAGAAAAGCCCAAACAGTCAAAAAGGTCACCAAGATTATTGACCTTACGAAAATAAGAACAAAAGAAGCAGAAGGTTTTGATTCTTGGTGGAGATTCTAATAAGCAAGAGCAATTATAGCAGCCTACCAAATCAATTTTCTCCATCCTACACAGTCAATCAGCAAAATCATCTAGAGAGATAGAGATAAAAATGAAGTTAGTATTTGAGAGGAAGAAGCCTCGACAACATCTCCCTTACAAATCAGCAGAAGAACAAAAAAAGATGAAGCTTAGTCAGAAGAAGGTTTCTTCATCTGATGTTCCATAAAAGGCAAAAACAATTGAACACCATCTAGTACTTTACAACCCCATCAATCAATCAAGAAAAAGGATTTGAAAATGAAGGTTAGAGAAGAATCAGTACCTAATCTAAACAGAAGTTCAATTATTATCAGAGAATCTTCTAAGTAGACAGTTAAAGTACAAGTTGAGCCTATACTAGTAAATTATCAAATAATACATCTTCTCAGTTATGAAGAATGAAGACTATATGGTATTCGGCGAGGTGAAAAGTTAGAACTATATCCAATGAAGATTTCAAAGGATTGTTACACAATCTATCCGATTACAAGCGGAACAACAATAAAAATTATACCAGATGTACAACTAAGATGTCTAACCCCCGTAATCAATGAAGAAAAAGGGAAGAAGAAGATGTTTCCTGAAGGGCATGAAGATGATCTCACAGCAGAATAAATTCAAGTGGCTGTGGAGAATATAGACGATGCATGTTATGCAGCTTAACCTGTAGGTGTCTATGTATCACATCATATATCAAGGGAATCAGGGAGACAATTTGTAGTTTCTACCAAAGATGAAAGTTTCAAGGTAGTTGGCAGAGTGATAGAAGGAAGGTACTGCAACATCCCATCACCGATGGGAAGGGTAAAATAGTAATTTCGGATGGGTTTGGAGTGTTTAAAATTGTTTTGCTATGTTTATACATTCATATATACATGTGAATAGTAAATTTTGCGCATGTAATGATTGTACATGCATTCATGACATTTCCCGGTATATGTGTCTCTAATGTACTTATTGTGAAAAATATGATTTTGTGCTTGAAAATTTAATTGGAGTGGGTCTTTGTGTGTTTTGAATTTTGGGAGAATTTTAGAAATTTTTCTGTAAATTTTCGGGGTACTTTTCCGGACTAGAAAAAATGCCAAGTGGCAGACTAACTGGTTATTGGTAGTAAAAAGTACTGTCCAATGGCACTGAAAATGAGATACATGATTTTAAGAATCATTAGTTTTAAGCCATTGGAATTTTGGGGAGAAATTGGACTAAAAATTGGAAGTGAATTGGAAGAAGTTAGGTGAGTAAATGAGAGGGTGACATGTGGCAAGTGACATGTGTCAGTTGCCTAACATGCCACCATATCTACTTAGTTTATTAAAATATCTTCCTTTCTTCAATCATTATCGATGTTTCCTTGGAAGATCAAAAGTCTTTGTAGTTCTTCGTATCCCTAGCCTCCCCTTTTCCTTCTTCTTCATAGTCTTCTTGCTTCCTTGTTCTTTTTGCTCTTTTGCTCATCTTTTCTACCATCTTTTCCTCTTGGCTTGCTCTTCTTTTGGTCATTAAAAATCCAAACCTAAGCTTTGAGAGTTGATGATAATCGTATATGTGTTGGAAGTTAGAGAAGTTGGTGTGTCTTGTTGAAGAATTGAAGAAAGTGGAAGCTTAAGTAGGTAAGGTTGTGTTTTATGTTCTTAATTGGTAGTTAAATGCATTAATTGTGGTGTTATGTGAACTAATTGCATGGGATTGTGCTTTGATTCTATGGATAGGTTATTTTCATTGGTTGATTTATGATTGATTGAGGATGAATGATATGTCATGTGGTATAGGTGAATTGAGTGTTTTGGATTGATTTTATTGATATTAGATGAGTGTTTATTAAAGGAAAATGATTGAGTGTGTGTGATGCAATTTTGTGGACTAATGTTCAAGGATAGTTTGTGAGTTATTTATGGTGGATATATGAAATGAATTGAGTGTTGGTTGGTTTAGAAATGGTATGGAAGATGTAAAATGTGAGTTAGGTTGTGAATCTGGAAACTTTGTTTTGTGTATGTTCTAATGATTTGGTCATAACTTTTTATATGATTATGCTATTGAGATGCGGTTTAGCTTGAATTAAATATGAGAAGTTTGGCTAGAATTCGTATGAAGGAAGTGTTGTACAATTTTGGCTTGAAGGATTCTGAATTTTGCCTTGAAAGTGGGCAATTTGTGCAGGATGAACAGTGCCATGTTTGTGATCCTAATATTGAAAATTTGTGACCTGAAACTTTGGGGAATATTTCTAGGCTAAATGAGACAGATTTTGCAAAATTGGTCTGCATTAAAGTTGAAGATTTTCTTGTTAGCTTTCTATCCTCACTAAGTATGACATTTTTCGATTTTGAGGTTGAAAGTTATGGCTTGTTAATTTTCAGATGGTATTTCAAAGTATTAATGTGCTTTGTGAGTGAATTGTCTCTAAGTATGGGTTTTGTGGTTACTATACTTTGAAGCCAATTTTGAACTGTTATGATTTAAATTAGCTCAAGTGGTCTTATGGAAAGTTGTAGAGGAATGTCTTAGCTTTGTAATGATGTCTAATATGCTATTTTTGGACAATGGGATAGGAAGTTATGAGTTTGAGAAGATTGTGGTACTGTTTAGGGTGACATGATTTTGGACAGAAAATTTGATTGAGATTTTGACCCCTTTAGAGACGGAATTGGTTTTTGAATTCTTCATGGAAGTTGTAGAGCTTCCTTTTAGATTTCCTTTGATATAAAGTTTGTAAATTTTGGAGTTCTGAATCAAAAGTTATGGAGTTTGGAAGTTGAGATGTTGGTGAAGAAAAAGGGTCGCAGGTTCGCCAGAATGTGGCGATTAGTCAGCCAGAATGTGGCGATCGGTCTGCCAGAATGTGGCGATCGGTTGGTCAGAATGTGACGATCGGTTTGCCAGAATGTGACGATTGGTCTGTCATAATATGGCAATCGATCTGCCAGAATGTGGCGATCGGTCTGCCAGAATGGGCCGATCGGTCTGCCAAAATGGGGTGATCGGTCTGCCAGAATGTGGCGGTCGTGCATGCGCACGATCGCGACTTTCCATTTTATGTAAGGAAGGCAATTTTCTGAACATACTCCACTCTTTTGGCTATAACTTCTCCGTCCGACATCTGATTGACCTGATTTTTGAAGCGTTGGATTCCTAAGACATCCCTCTACCTCTGCATGGGAAATTGTGAATTTTTGATATCAAATTGAAAGAGATTGATTTAATCAAAAGTGAGTTGGAAAATTTTCTGAACATGGTTCAGTATTTTGATAAATTCTTGATCTGTAGAGATCCAATTGAGTTGATTATTGTTTCTAAATAAACTAGAGATATGGGGCTACAAGTTATCTGAAAGAATCTAATTTCAATTCAGCCCCTAAGACTTTCAATTTCTGAATTGAAGTTGAGTATAGTGTTTAGTATTGGATTAGTAAGAGTCGAAAGTGTTTAGGCCATAACTTATGTCCTAGTCATCTAAATGAGGTTATTCTTAATTTGCATTAAACTAGAGAAATAGGGCTACAAATTTTCTAAAGAAATTGGGTTTCAATTTAGTCTTTAAGAATATCAATTTTCAGATGGAAGTAAATCGCAGGAAAATGTTTTAGCATAAGAATAGTCCGAAATGTTTAGAGTGTAACTTTTTGGAGTAGTGAACCAAATTAAATGATTTTGGTGTCTTTGGATTTCTAAAATTTAGAGGAAATTTATGTGATGAATATTTATGGAATAATACCGGGAATGTCACGAATATGCATTGTACACATTTTAATTTCTACATGTGCATTATTAAATATTTCTGATTGTACACTCGGTAATATTGGTGTATTTTAATTATTATAGAGGCACATTTGGAACATCAACCCACAGACGTTGCCAAGACTTGCAGGCATTAGCTTCGGAAGCTATTGGTGAGTGACTTAGATGGTTCTCTCAATTATTGATTGCTTATAAATATGTGGTGAATAATAGTAGGTTTGAGATTGTTTCTGATTGTGGATTCCGGACAGAAGGTCCGATGACTGAGTATTGGGGAGCTATGACATAGCAGTGCTACTTGTATGTGAATTTGTGAACTACTTGCTTATGATGTGATACATTGTGACAAATGTGTTGACTGTGATATATATATACTGCTAAATTGTGAAGTGTGCATTCCATGCATGAATGCATGATCAGATAATGACAGTTGTGACCGGAGCAGCCACCGAGAGCTAAAAGCTCAACGATTGTATTTGCGCCTCGAGCCCTACAGTGATTTAGAGCCTCAGGCTCAACGATTAATGTGCCTATATTGGGACAGTTCAGGCACTCGGTCACAAAATCATAATAAATTGAAAAAAGGGTCACATGAGCATTTCATATGCATTTGCTTACATATATTTGATGAGTGAAAGGCAAAATAACTTATGCTTATGTGAAAATAAAATGTGTTACTGATGTGATCATATGTTACTACTGATGTATGTGAAATTATGAAAAAATTATGATATGCCTGATTGTTGCATGAATTGAGTGAATCATTGATGATGGTTACCTCTGTGAAGTCCAATAGTGATTCTTCGTAGCTCGCCCTTATCATAGAATATGTACCGGAATGACCTACGGGCGTCCTGGTGTGTACCCTACGGTAAGGGGTCGCTACATTTAGGTAGTATCAGAGCATGGTTTGGCATCTATTGGGATTAGTAAAATATTTAGGCATGAATTATGTTGAGGAATGCAAAAATTGATGAAACTTCCTGTTTGTTATAGGTCATCCATTTTAGGTGATCAAGTTGATCAACCAGCTAACCAAGGATCAGTCGGAGCTAGTAGGGAGTCCTCGGTGCCTCAATTTGAGGAGTTCCCTCCTAGAGTTCCCAAGAGACGGAAGAAGAGGTATGATAGGCTGCGCAAGCAAGGAGTTGTGGATTTTTATGGCAGTACAGACCCTGCTGAGATTGAGGGATGACTTGAGAGGACTGAGAGTGTCTTCGACCAGATGGATTGCAAACCTGATGAGAGGTTCGATTATGCAGTGTCTCTCTTGCAGGGCCTAACTTGTCAGTGGTGGAAGACTGTCCCAGGCAGTACCACCAGGTCTTGCCAGTTGAAGTGGGAGGATTTTCTGAGGGCTTTCAAGGATAATTATATGCCCAAAATTTATCTAGATATGAAGATGCATAAATTTCTGGAGTTGAAACTGGGCATGATGTAAGTGGCTGAGTATGAGGTGAGATTCAATGAGCTGATGGGTTATGCTACTGTTTTGATTCCTACTGAGGCAGATAAGTGCCAGAGATTCGAGAATGGCCTGAATATGGAGATTCGTACTAGGTTGGCCCGATCTGATATGGGCACTTTTATTGAGCTGAGAGCTGTTGCAGTGCGGATTGAACAGCTTATGAGGGTGACTCAGGCTGAGCCTGGACAGAGATCCAGAGGGAAGAGGCCAAGTGACAGTCAGGGTGGTTCTGGAAGAAGTTTTAGTAAACGCCAGAATAGAGCCTTCAGATCAGTAGGTGGATCTAGGCAGTCTGGATTTGGGTAAAGACGGAGGGTTACACAGACTAGTAGTGGTAGTGGAAAAGGTTCATGACAGACCCAACCTCCAGTTTGTGAGCACTGCCAGAAGAAGCAAAGTGGGGAGTGTTGGCGCCTGACTGGAGCTTGCCTTAAATGCGGTTCCATGGACCACCAGATCAGGGATTGTCCTGTTACTTTGGGAGCTCAGTCTGTTGTCAGTGGGTGATCAGGGAGTAACACCACAGTTCAGCAAAGTCGAGGGGGTGGACCTAAACAGAGGGGCCGAGGCAGAGGTAGAGGTAGAGTTGAGGGTTCAGTTGTGAGGATTGAGGGGCGGAGCAGCCGACCGCAGTCCCAGGCCAGGGTCTATGCCATAACTAGGCAGGAGACCCAGGATTCCCCAAATGTGGTAGCAGGTGTGCTTCTTATCTATGGTTTTAAAGCATTTGCATTGTTAGATCCAGGATCCACACACTCCTTTATTGCACCACATTTGGCATGTAGACTGCATTGTGCTAGAGAGTTACTACAGTATGGGCTAGAAGTGAGTATACCTCTAGGTAGTACTACTGCCTTAGGAGAGGTTTGTAAGGGGTGCTTGATCCATATTGATCAGACAGAGTTGAAGACAGACCTGATAGTCTTACAGTTGAGAGAGATTGATGTGATTTTGGGCATAGACTAGCTCACTGCCTATAGGGCCATCATGAACTGCTACACCAAGGAGGTCGTATTAGAATCTCCTAGTCAACCTAGAGTAGTGTTTAGAGGAGTTAGTCAGGTAGTGCCAGCCCGGATGATCTCATTCCAGAGTGCACTGAGGTTGATGCAGGGAGGATGTGAGGCTTATCTGGCCCACGTCATTGACACTAGAGTTGAGCAGAGGCTTCAGGACATTCCCGTGGTTAGGAAATTTCCAGATGTATTTTTTGATGAGTTACCGGGTTTACCGTCGGATCGGGAAACAAAGTTCACCATTGACCTAGTTCCAGGAGCTGCTCTTATATCTATACCTCCATATAGGATGGCACCTGTGGAACTGAGGGAATTGAAGACTCAACTGCAAGAGTTACTAGAGAAGGGTTTTATCAGGCCCAATGTCTCACCTTGGGGAGCTCCGGTATTATTTGTGAAGAAGAAGGATGGGACTTTGAGATTGTGCATCGATTATAGGCAGCTGAATCGGGTGACAGTGAAAAATAAATACCCACTGCCTAGGATCGATGATTTATTTGATCAGTTATAGGGAGCTCAAGTGTTTACTAAGCTAGATCTGAGGTCAGGGTATTATCAGCTGAAGATAACGGAGGCTGATGTGCCTAAGAGTGCATTCCGGAGCACGTATGGGCATTTCGAGTTTCTAGTGATGCCGTTTGGGTTGACTAATGCCTCGACAACTTTTATGGCCTTGATGAATAAGGTCTTTCAGCTCTACCTTGATCAGTTTGTGATTGTACTTATTGACGATATTTTGGTGTATTCGAGGAGCAGACAGGAGCATACTGAGCATTTGAGGATTGTTTTGCAGATTATGAGGGAGAAGCAACCGTATGCCAAATTCAGTAAGTGTAAATTTTGGCTTGATGAGGTAGTATTTTTGGGCCATATAGTGACCGGAAAGGGTATACAAGTCGATTCGAAGAAGATTGAGGCAGTGATGAAGTGGGAAGCTCCAAGGAATATGTTGGAGATTCGGAGCTTCCTAAGATTGACCGGGTATTACCGGAGATTTGTCGAGGGGTTTTCACTGATCTCAGCCCCTCGGACAAAACTTCTGAGGAAGAATGTAGCATTCAGATGGACTGAGGAGTGCCAGAAGAGCTTTAAGGAGCTGAAACATCGAGTGACTGCTGCACTGGTGTTGACCATTCCATCAGGGACTGGAGGTTATGAGGTGTATAGTGATGCATCGCATCAGGGATTAGGGTGTGTTCTGATGTAGCATGGGAAGGTGATTGCTTATGCCTTGAGACAGTTGAGGTCTCACGAGGTAAATTATCCAGTACATGATTTAGAGCTAGCTGCAGTTGTATTTGCTCTGAAAATTTGGGGACACTATTTGTATGGTGAAACCTTTCAAATCTTTACTGATCATAAGAGTTTGAGGTATTTGCTGAGTCAGAGGGAGTTGAATTTGAGACAGAGGAGATGAAAGGATTATGATTGTATCATTGAGTACCACCCAGGGAAGGCTAATGTGGTGGCAGATGCTTTGAGCAGGAAGTCTCATATCAGTACAGCTTAGATTCAGGTATTGAGGTTACCTAATTTGGTACATTTGAGAGCTTTGAATGTGGAGATGAATCTGGAGCAGGATGGAGCTTTGATAACCACTTTGAAACTCAGACCGATTCTACATGACATGATCAAGAGAGTCCAGGGCAAAGATCCTGATATGGTGAAGCTTGTGGAGAAAGTAAAGGCAGATCCAAATTCTGAATTTGAATTGAGAGATGAGACATTACGATTGAGACAGAGGCTATGTGTGCCTGATATTGATGACCTGAGGAGGGAGATTCTGGAGGAAGCTCATATGGCCGCCTATGCTATGCATCCTGGTACTACCAAGATGTATAGCACTTTAAAACAACATTTCTGGTGGCCTGGCATGAAGAAACAGGTGGCAGAGTATGTATCCAGGTGTATGACATGCCAGCAAGTTAAAGCTGAGCACCAGGCTTAAATGGAGGGGCATATGGGTCATTCCTTATTCATTAAATGACATGGCACTATAAAAGCAAGAGGGTTGTCATTGTTTGAAGGAGAATCCCGAAACTTATAATCAAAGGAAAGAAAGAATAAGAGAATAAGAGAGAAGAGAGAAGGGAGAGCAAGCTTCGGTGGAGAAAAAGGGGAGCAAGCTAGGGCTCGATTTTTCTACCACTCGAAGAGAGATTTTGATGTCATTCCAAGAGAGAAAAAGGGGGAGGATGAAGGGAGCTTCATCTTGAACCAAGAAAATCCGAAAATGGAGGAGAAATGAGGTAAGAACAATTTTTAAGATTTGAGTTTCTCTTGAAGTTTTGGTTTAGAATTATGGAAAATGGTATGGGTTTGTGGAGTATGAAGTCAATTTTGATGATTGCTAAGTACTATGGGTTTAATTTTGGATGTGAGTTAATTAGGGTTTAGGCCCATTTTTGTGAATTGGGAATTTTGGAAGCTTTTGGTGTAGGTAGCTTGGAAATATGAGGGTTTTGTGTTTTCTAAGCTCAATTTGAGTAATTAAGTTAATTATGATGTTGAATTTGGGTGGGATTGCTTTAGGTAAAGTTAAATCAGAAGAAAGAAGGAATCAATGGAAAAATTAGAGTGAGGAACAAGTTTCTAGCATCGTTTCGAGGTGGGTACCTGTTTATAATAGAATTTATAAGAGACTACTACTTTCTTTAAACAAAGATATTTTCTGATTTCAATTGCATCATAAATGTTGCATCATTATATGAATGGTTTGAAAAATCATTATTGATTCAATACATGAACTTTTGATGAATTGCAAAATACATTTATGTTATGCCTCGAAAGATTTCATGGCATTGTGTATATTCGTAAAAGAGTATTTGATTAATTGATTTAAGCATGATATGTGCTTTTGTGTGGGCGAGAGAGAACCTATTTCGTTAAGTCACGTGCACGTTGACCCCCTTAGCCTTCTCCTGGCTGCCTACTTGAGGCTTACGAGATCTGAAAAATAGACTCGTCGTGTTTACAGTAAAAATTCAGTTTTCTGTCGTGTTTATAAAAATATCGAGCCGTTATGTGTGCATTTGCATTGTGAAGTGATATGATTGATGCATTCATGTTTTGGAAATTGTGTTTTCGAACACTGCGAGAAAAGAACTTTTGAAAATGTGCATTATGGGTTTCAAACAGAGTTTCTGCAAGAAAAAAAAAGCGTGTTAAGAAGGTTTTGCTTATTTATTTTTTATAAACTGTTACCCACGAGCTATAAGCTCAACCCCTTCATTCCCATCCACAGGTGATGAGAAGAAGATCGGGTAAAGAAAAGAGAAGGTTTCCATTTGTATGTGTTCATATGGTATAATTTGTTTAGCTAAGTGATTGCTAAGAAATTTATAATTGTTGTGTATTCATTTTGAGAATGTATTCTGAATTCTGGACATATGTATTGGATTAGGTTATGGATTTGTATATGGAATAGTAAAATGAATTATGATTCGAGTTATGGATTTTGTGTATGGAAATTGGGTATATGATTGTGATGGTTGGTCTGAAATATTTGAAGTGCTAATCGTTTGAGAATTGATGGTATTTAAATTGGAATGTGTGCGATTTTATGGAAATTAAAAGTGAGAGTTTAAATCGATGAGATATGATTGTATATGAAGAAGCAAGTAAATTGAGTTTGAGTGCGAATGCTTTCAATTGGATATTGAAGTCACTTTGTAAGAGATGGAACGGAACTGAAAGAAAAAAAAAAGTACTCAGATTTGGATTAGTTTAGACTGATAGTCTTAAGGTTTCCAACGCAAACGTTTTCTTCGCTATTTGAGTTCTCGGATGTTGGGTTCAGTTTTTGTTTCGCAGTTTGCTTCATTTCGATTTGCTTCCGCTTTGTGTTATTCAATTCGCCTTCGGATTCAATCTATCCGATTCGTCATTTGATTCATAGATGATTTTGCTTCCGCCTTATGTTCCTTTCGTTCGATTTCAATTCGGTTTTGTTCCGTTTCGGTTTCGTTTCTCCGGTTGGGATCCGATTTCCGGATCGAGTCCCAATATAGTTCCTCCTCTAGCTCCTGACTGTGATTCCAACATCTCAGGGCAATCCCTAATCTGATACTCATACGAGCCAAATCAAAGACATGCTCCTGATATCCTCTAGCACTCACCACCATGTCTTTTACCACAATGCTCACATTCAGGAAATTGTTGCGACTGACTGGACGGCATCTGTCCTCTGCCTCCTCCAGAATGAACAAATCTACCTCTTCCATGGGATCCAGATTGTCTCAATCTAGGCTGGAATCGAGACGATCTGTTCTGGCGCTTTCTGGAGCTTATGCCAGAATCAACATGAGGTTCATTCTGCCTCTTTCCTCTATCCTACTGCCTGAGCTCTCTCTGACTATCCTTCAATAATTGCTCTATTATGATCGAGGCTGCTCGGAGTTCTGTGAAACTGCTCAAGATAGAGATGGCAAGCCTCGTTCTGATTTCCATATTCAGACCATCCTCAAACCACCTACATTTATCTTGCTCAGTCGGAATCAGTGCGGTGGCATACCCCATTAACTCATTGAACCTTATCTCATGGTCTGCCACTGAGAGCTTGCCTTGCTTCAAATCTAAGAATTCCTTCATTTTCCGATCCATGTAAATCTTTGGCATATAATTCTCTCAGAATGCTATCAGAAAATCCTCCTAGGTCAAGCTACAAGGTCTGGTGGTACTACCTGGCACGGTCTTCCACCACTGGTATGTGGGACCTTGCAATAGTGAGACTGCATAATCATATTTCTCCTCTGCTACACAGTTCATCTGATCGAACACTCTTTCAGTTCTCTCGAGCCATCCTTTTGCTTCAGCTGGATCTGTACTTCCGTAGAAGTCCGCAGCCCCTTGCTTTCTCAACTTATCATATCTCCTTTCCCGACTCACGGGAATTCTCGAAGGCATTTCAGAAAATTCAGGTACATGAGACACTAAATTGGCTCCTATAGACTCCATGTCAACTGACTCACCAATTTAATCCCCTATGGACGATGACCTATAACAAACAAAAGCTGCAATTACTATATGAATCCTTCACTATGAATCATATTATTTCCCTAAAGATGCCAAACCATGCTCTGATACCAAAAGTGTAACATCCCACTACCATAAGGCAAATAACCGAACACCCGAAGGACATTTAAGTACATACCTTATGATAGTGGTATGTTGGAGCAAAACATATCCGACTTACACATGGCAATCCAACCTACACATGGCATCATCTAACACACTCAAGGTCACCAAATTTTAAAAACCATTCAAATCCATTCATTCATAAAGCTTACACTGATACCACCAAACGACTATTCATAAAAGCTTATACAATATCCAACAAAACGACAAAAATAAGGCTAGAATACTTCTGGTGTTAGCTGACAGACCTTTGAGCCATATCTCTATCCAAAAGATTCCTTAAGTCCTAACTAGGGAACTAGGTCTCCTGACTCGTACCTGAAAAGCCACATTGAAATTTTGATGAGTTTTGCTAACTCCATGAGTGAACCATCATTGATGAATTCACCGAATCAAAGCACACATCACATATTACACAAACATTCATAAGCAGATACATTTATGATTCAAAACTCAAACAATAAGGTGTAACATTTAATCATTGACAAACATATCATATTTAAACAAATACATATGCATATGAGACTCACATTCATTCTTATTGTTGTGACTAAATGCCTATCACATACTTATACAAATGCTGGCCCATAGGGCTCATTCAGAACAGAATCACGGAGCATAGCTTTACGTGCACACACATATATCACGGAGCAAAGCTCTACGTGAAAGTGCTTCATACGGAAAATTCAAGTCACAACGCCTTTATCTGAACATACATTTTATGAAATGCATCAAAACTGAATATGGCATATATAGCAATCACATAGGATGATCAAACAATACTCATAATCATCGGACCTAAGTTCGGCATTCAACATTCGTTGAGAATTCACATAACAAACAAGGTCACAATCAAACATTTCCAATGCATTCCCAAATATTTATCTCCTCGGACAATTGAAGTCCGGAATTCATAATCAAATTGCAAGCAGTATAACAATATTGGAAGCTTAAACAAATCAAATTAAATCAATCCTAGGAAATCATCTAGGTTGACTCACAGCACGCTCCAATAAGCTATTGCCTGGATGGTCCGGCAATATTCGAATGGCATCCGATATGCTCCTCTAAAATAGGCAAAATACATTCACAAATATCACACTTTGCACAATTGCACAAATGTTCTTTCATAAAAATATCAATGTATGGAATGTATGCGCAATGCATGTTCAATGACAATTCCAGGGTGCAATAATAAGATCCTTAACAAAATCATTTAGGAATCAAAGCCCTCATTAATACCATGTATTTTTACAATTGAATTGGACCAAACAATGACAAATAATTTCATAGTTTCATTGACCACTTCATATGTTTCCTATAGAACATATTCGAGTCAACATTCCATACTAAATTAGATAAGGTAAATGACCAAATTAGACAAAACTTCCTTCTGTAAAGTTGTTCTCCCATTTCGTTTCTTTCCAAAGACACCAAAATCATTTAATTTGGATCAGTACCAAGAGATATCCTCAAAATATTCCAGACGGTTCATAAGTTCCATAAAAATTCATAGCTCAATTTCTAACCAAATATTGAAACTCTTAGAGACAAAATTAAAACTCCATTTCTTCACAAAAGTTGTAGCCCTATGTCTCTAGTTTACAGATAATCAAGAATCACCCAATTTGGACCATTATATATAAAGTTATGGTCAAAATACAAAACCATGTTGGAGTAGTCAAAGGAGGGGTGCTCGCCGCGGCGAGGACAAAAAGTGACGCCACGGCGAACAATCCAAAATTTAGTTTTTCTCGGGGTTTTTGCAATGTTCTCCACGACGAGTTCAAGGGGGGTCTCCTACGTCACGGCTTGCAATTGAGAATGAGCTGTGGCGAGAACATAATTAGACACCGCGGCGAACAAGCAAGAATAGCCACACGTCGCGACGTACAAAAAGACATATTGCGACATGCAAAGAAAAATGGACGTCGTGGCGAGGAAGAAAATGGACGCCGAGGCGAGGAAGAAAAATGGACGTCGCGACGAAGAAGAAAATGGACGTCGCGACGTCTGGTTTTGAAATCGTCTTCCCCGAATTCTTTTTCCAGATTTATCACTTATATACCCAAAACAATCCCTAAAACTTCACTCCAATGAACTCATAATCCAGTTCGAAGCATTTACATAAGATCAAACATAAGATTCAATTAAAACATCAAAATTCGATCCTCACATATGCAGTTCCACTTCTATTGATAAACACCAGACAAGAATGTATGCATGTCCATTTCGACTATCACAAAAACCGAACAGAGTGTAAATGCATTCATAGATTTTCAGGCACTCTTTTGTAACTCATTTCAATTAAAACAGATCTCATTTCATACTTTGCTGAACACATTCCTATTTCATATATTCGAGCTTCTAGTGCATTCATCACCGAAACTTTGCTTCCATAACCTCACATGCATGCATTCATCTCCACAATAAAACATCATTTACAACAATAACTTACTTGATTTGGCTATAATATCCAGCAAGGAGAGCAGATCAAAGCATCAAAAGTTCAGAACTAGTGTTCGGATGGCAAGTGTTTCCTCACCGAGAAGGACATTTGCACTAGCTCAAATCTAACTCCAAGCATCCGTACACTTTGCATGCCTTACAAGTGTCCTAATTCTATAAAGCCATATGTCACACAATAATTTGTCCATGTGTCACAATAGGATTGGTCAAAAGATAAATATTTTTCTAAAAATTCACTAAAAATTCCAAAATATCCTAAATCATACCAAAATCACCAAAACACATTTTAATTGCAATAACAACTCAATTGAACCCGAAAAATGTCATGAATGCATGTACAATCATATTAATGTGCATAAATGTGCATGTCACAAATAATAATGCATGATGTGCATTTTCCTAATTTCTCATAATTTAATATTCTAGCCCTAACATGGGTAACGGGATGTTATACACTCTCCCTCCTTCTTAGTTGGTCTTCTTCCTTATGTAATTGTATTACTAATCTCCAACCACACTAAACCTCTTATATCTTACTTGCTCTCTCTTCCTTTTTCACTAACACCTAAGCTTTCAAGAAGATGATGGTTGTATGTGTTGGAGGAAGTTAGAACTTTTGGGACTGTTTTGAAGACTTGGAAAATTGAAAGCTTAATTAGGTAAGATTGTGTTTTTGTCTTGTTTTGTTGTTAAATGCTTTAATTGTGATAATTGTGCAACAAATTGTATGAGAACTGTGTTGGTGTATATAGGTAGGTACTTTGTTTGTTAAATTGATGGTTGATAGATGATTGATGAGGTGGAATTGGATGAATGTAAGTAGAGATTTTTATGATGATTTGAAGTGAAATTTGTGATTAATGATGAGGGTAGAAAATGATGTTGGATAGGTGTTAATTTAAGGACAAAAAATTGTGTGTGTGTGCTGCCAATTGGTGTCTTCTTATTCAAATAATGGATTGATCAATTTGTGGCTGATTTTATGGCTAAAAGGATGCTTATTGATGTAGGTTTAGTGATGAAATGAAAAGAGTTGAGGTAGGGAGGAAATCTGGAAAATGTGACTTTGTGTAGGTTTCAGATTTTGACTCATAACTTTTGATATGGTTGTCCGATTAAGCTGAGGTTTGTTTTAAAATAAACTTAAGAAGTATGGCTAGATTTCATATGAATGAAGTTTTGTCCAATTCTGACCTTAAGGATTTTAATTTTGGCATGCAAAGTGAATTGTTAGGTGCTGTGTGAACAGTATCCGAACCTTGTGACCTGAAACTTTGATGATTTTTTTAGGATTGAATTTGCTACTTTGGTCTTCATGAAAGTTCAAGATTTTTGTGTTAGCTTTCTAAATACACTAAGTATGAATTTATTTCATGTGTATATTGAAAGTTATGGTATGTTAATGTTCAGATGGTCATTCAGCTGAAAATGTGTTTTGTGTGTAAGTGACTCTGAGTGTATAGGTTTTGTGTTATTTATGTTCTGGTATTTATTTGGGACTTTTATGGTGAAATTGGCATAATTGACCTTCTGGAAAGTTTTATAGGATTGTTGTAGCTTTCGAATGAGGTATTTTTTGTGAATTTTGGATGTAAGTATTGTTAGATATAAATTTGTAAAGTTTTGTTATGGTTTGGGTTAAATGCTGATTTCTTAAACCCTAACAGGACAGCCACCTTAGTGAGAGGATTTGACCTAGTTTGAATGCGAATTTACTTTGAAGCCCCTCTTGAGAATTGTAGTATATTGTCTGAGCTTTTTATTTCTATATGGTATGTATTTTTTTGACAATGGTTTGGAAAGTTATGAATGTTGGAAGATTCTGTTACTGTGAGAATGAGAGTTATATAGGCAGAAGTTTTGCTTGAGAATTTGAGTTGTTTAGAGGTTGATTTTGCTTCCAAGTTATTCATGAAACTTGTATAACATGTTTTGATCTTTCTTTTTACATAAATTGTGGAATTTTTGGCATAAGGAATGGAAATATAGGATTTTTGTAGTAGAGTACAGTTACTGTTCATATGGTAGTTTTACTGTTTCATTAGGCAGAACATTTGTTTGTATTTTGACCCTCTTCTAGATTGAATTGGATTGGGGAGTCTTCTTGAAGATTGTAGAAAATGTTTATAGCTTTCTAATGGTGTATAATTTACCTTATTTGGAGTTATGAGTAAAAAATTATGGGGATTGGAAAAACACAGTTACTGTTCATATAGTCATTTATGGGCAGTAACTTTGAAGTAGTTTTTGGCACCCTTAGAGGTGAGATTGGTTTGTGAGCCCTTCATGGAACTTGTAGTGTTTCTTATTACCTTTCCAATGAGACCTTGTTTGAAAATTTTAGATAAGTGTGTAAAAAGATATGCATGTTAGAAATTCAGATGGTGAAGAGAGGGAAATAAGTGTAAACCCTCTTATCTGTTGCTTTATCCTAAAGCTTCTTTTGCTTATATCTTCGTCATCCGACCTTCGATTGACCTAGTTCTCGAGGCATCGAATTCATAAGACAATGATCTACCTCTGTATGTGGAATTGTGGACTTTGTGGGATTTAATTGAGATGTAGGGATTGAATCCAAGTGAGAGAATCGAGTAAAGTTTAGCAATATCCGGACCTATAGAGGTCCAAATTGAGTAATTCTGGTGTCTATAGGTTCATAAGACATAGGGGAATCTTTTGTGATGTGAATTATGTCGGGAATGTCAGGAACATGCATTGTACACATCTAAATTGCTACATGTGTATTATTTAATATTTCTAATTGTGCATTTGGTGACATGTGAATATTGTGATTATTATAGAGGCACAGTTGGAACGTCATCCCACGGACATTGCCGAGACTTCCCAGCATTAGCTCGGAAGCTATTTAGTGAGTAACCTAGATGGTTTCTCGATTATTAATTGTTTATATTTTGCACTTATAACACTGTGGAGAATAATGGTGGGCTTAGTGTTTGTTTATGCTAGTTTCGGACCAAAGGTGTCCGAGGTATTGGGAGAATATGACATAGAAGTGCTATATGTGATTTGGAATGTGATTAATTGTGAATTACTTGTGTGAATGTAGTAATTTGGGACCGAATATGATGTGGGCTTTGCTGTATATTGCCATGTTCATTCCATGCATAATGCATGATCAGTAATTGGCAGTTGTGACCAGAGCAGCCACCGAGAGCTTAAAGCTCAACGTATTAGGGCCTCGAGCTCACAATGCTTCAGAGCCTCAGGCTCAACGAATAATGTGCCCTTATTGGGAAAGTTTAGGCGCTCGGTCACAACAACGTAATAAATTAAAAAAAAGGTTCACATACGCATACATTTGATTGGATATCTGTGATTTGAGTGAAAAGCCAAAGGCTTTGGGTTCATGTAAATAATCATGTGGTACATATGAATGAGTTATTCTGCTATACTGTGATTTGTTTGACTATGCATGAATTGGGTGAACCATCGATGATGGTTCCTCACTGAGTTCACAAACTCACCCAAAATTGCAAATTATTTTTCAGGATCGAGAGAGTAGACTCCTAGCTCTAGAGAGAGACTTTTCCTGCCGTGTAGATCGTGTTGGCAAGAGAAGTCATGGTACACAGGTCGGTCAGCTGGGGTCTTTTGGGGATGACCTAGTTAGGATTTTTGTACTAAATTTCTTTTGGAGTATTGTACAGACAGTAAAAAATAGACAGATGTGTAAATTACAGTTTTTGTTGATATGAAATGAGAAAAAAATTATGGTTTCAAAAATTAGTGATTTTTAGTATTGATGCTTTATGATTTGATGCCATGTGAAGTGTTAGTGATTGCTCGTAGCGCACTCTTTGCATAGGATATGTATCGGGATGACCTACGGGTATCTCGGTGTATACCCTATGATAAGGGGGTGCTACATTTAGGTGGTATCAGAGCATGGTTTGACATCTGTTAGGACTAGTACATAATTAGGCTTGAATTATTGTGAGAAATGCAGAAACTGATGAGAGTTCTTGTTTTATTATAGGTCATCCGTTCTTGGTGATCAGATAGATCAGCCAGCTGACCAGGGATCTGTCGGAGCTAGTAGAGAGTCCTCGGTGCCTCGATCTGAGGTGCTGCCTCCTAAAGTTCCCGTGAGACGGGAGAGGAGTTATGACAGATCGCTGCTTGTGGGGGTCATGAGATTTCTATGGCAAGTCTGAGACTCCCCGAGGCCGAGGGATGACTGGAGCGGACTGATAGGGTCTTTGATCAGATGGATTGTGATCCAGCCGAGAGGTTTGATTATGCAGTCTCTCTTTTGCAGGGCCCAGCTTATCAGTGGTGGAAGACTGTCCCGGGTAGTACCACCAGGCCTTGCCCACTAACATGGGAGGATTTCCTGAGGGCTTTTAGAGACAATTATATGCCCAAGGTGTATATGGAAATGAAGATGCAGGAGTTTTTGGAGCTGAGACAGGGTAGGATGTTAGTGGCAGAGTATGAGGTTAAGTTTAACGAGCTGATGGGATATGCTACTGCTTTGATCTTAACAGAGGTTGATAGGTGCCGGAGATTTGAGCATGGCCTTAACATGGAGATTCGTACTAGATTGGCCCGATCTGATATGAGCACTTTTGTTGAGCTTAGGGCTGCTGCAGTGAGAGTTGAGCAGCTTATGAGGCAAAGACAGGCAGAGATGGGTCAGGGGTCTAAGGGGAAGAGACCGAGTGAGAGTCAGGGCAGTTCTGGCAGTGACTTTAGCAAGCGTCAGAGCAGGACTTTCAGGTCACCTGGAAGATCGAACGATCTGGTATGGATAGAGGAGATCTGCTGTTGATGGCGATGGCGATGGCGAGAGGTGAGGTGCGATTCTCCGGTTTGTGAGTATTGTGACAAGAGGCACAGTGGGGAGTGTTGGCAGTTGACTGGAGCTTGCCTTAGATGTGGCTTCATGGATCATCAGATTCGGGATTACCCTGCTACTGTGGGAGCTCAGTCTGTTGTCAGTGCTAGATCTGGTAGTAATACTACAGTGTAGCAGAGCTAAGGTGGTGGATCCGGGCAGAGAGGCCGAGGTAGAGCCGAAGGATCCTTTGTGAGGGCTGAGGATTGGGGCAGTCGACCACAGTCCTAGGCCAGGGTCTATGCCATGACTAGGCAGGAGGCCCAGGATTCTCCTGATGTTGTAGCTGGTATGCTTCTTATTTCTGATATTGAGGCTTTTGCATTGTTGGATCCAGGATCCACAAATTCTTTTGTTGCACCACAGAGTTTACTATTGACCTCATTCCAGGTACTGCTCCTATATCTATACCTCCATATAGGATGGCACCTGTGGAATTAAGGGAGCTGAAGGCTCAGTTGCAGGAGTTGTTGGAGAAGGGATTTATCAGGCCCAGTGTCTCACCTTAGGAGCTCCAGTATTATTTGTGAAGAAGAAGGATGGGACTCTGAGATTGTGTATCGACTACAGGCAATTGAATCGGGTGACAGTGAAGAATAAGTATCCACTGCCTATGATTGATGATTTGTTTGACCAGTTACAGGGAGCTCGGGTGTTCACTAAACTGGATCTGAGGTCCGGGTAATATCAACTGAAGATTGCAGAGGCTGATGTACCTAAGAGTGCATTCAGGAGCAGGTATGGGCATTTTGAGTTTCTGGTGATAGCGTTCGGGTTGACTAATACCTCGGTAGCTTTTATGGCCTTGATGAATAAGGTCTTTCAGCCCTACCTAGATCAATTTGTCATTTTATTCATTGATGACATATTGGTGTATTCGAGAAGTAGATAGGAGCATGTTGAGCATCTGAAAGTGGTTCTGCAGTTTATAAGGGATAAGCATCTTTATGCCAAATTCAGTAAGTGTGAATTTTGGTTGGATGAGGTAGTGTTTCTGAGCCACATAGTGACTGGAGAGGGTATTCAGGTTGATCCTAATAATATCGAGGCAGTGATGAAGTGGGAGGCAGTTATTACTAGAGGTTTGTCGAGGGGTTTTCATTGATCTCAGCCCCTCTGACAAAACTTTTGAGAAAGAATGTGTGTTGGGACCCGATCCGGGAACCAGATCCCAACCAAAAAACGGAAACAAAAAACGGAAGCCAATAGCAAAAATGAACTCAAATCACAAAGCAAGCAGAAGCAAAGAAAATGCGAATCGAATACAAAATCGAAACGGAAGCAAATCGAAACGAATCGAATAAGCGAATCGGATACGAATCCCAAACGGATACGCAACAGATCGAACCAAAGCAAACACATCCGACATTCGAAAATAAAGAACAGCGAAAAGCGTCGCGTTGGAATTCCTTAGACTCAAACTATTCGAAATCCGGAATAATTTTTTTTTCTTTTCTTATTCTCATTGGTCAACCTCATTCAAATCACACAACCAAATTCCACTTTTGGAAAATCATTCTCATGCAAATCTCTAAATCTAATCATATTCTTATTTATCCATACAAATCTCAAATTCCATTTTTATCCCAATTTTATCGAAAATTCGGAAGCATAACGGCTGCATTTATTCTAACCCAAACGTTCAAAGTGTTCAAAACAGCACTTTTAAAAGTCCGATAAATCAAACAATCATCAAAATCAACCGGACCCTCCGTCCGGGATTTCAGCAGAAACAACGCAATCTTAATTCTAAAACATTCTCATAACTATAATACAATATACTAATCTCATAACTCAATTTCGTTTCCAAATTCATGCACAATTTCATATACAAATTCCAAAACCATGCACAACACCCAACTTTATACGCAAATACACTTTTCCAAACTTATCTTAAGCCATAAACATATTCATACTAAAGATCCAAAATACACAAAATCTAAGCGACACAAATGTAAACCGATGTCTTCACATTCTTTCATCCGATCTCGCTTTCGAAACACGGAGATGGGGATGAAGGGGGTGAGCTCGGAAGCTCGTGGATAACACATTTATAAATTGAATAATAAGCAGAAATCAATTTTCTTAAACTTTTTGCCAAAAGGCTAATTTTTCAAACTTTATAATTCTTCAAACAATTTCCTCAAACCTTTTTTTCATATTTTCAAACTTTTCCTCAAACCCTTTTCATATTTTTCAAACTTTTCATAATAATCTCACTTTTCTCATTTTTTTCAAACTTCGAATTTTTCATAAATATGAATGCAACATTCAGAGACAAAATTGAAAACACATAACATATCATAATGGTGCAGTTCGGTCCAAAGCGAGCGTATCGCACATTCTCAAGATAGCGGTCTGTGCGATCGTGAGCGAAACGCATTACACTTTCCTGCATAGCGGTCCAGTGTAGCCGTGAGGGAGTCCGAAATCGAAGCTCCGTGCCACTAGCGGGTAGTCGGGCGAAGGCTATACAAATAGAGACAGCGCTCACTCACAAAGGACCTAACCGAACCCACATAACACATAAGCGAAAACAGAAATTCGAATTGCCCAAAGGCACTTTTCAAAATCTTGATTTTCACACATTCACATAGTGCATAATATTCAATCACTTCAATCAATCAGTTCACATATAAATCAAAGTCATAACAATGAATGCAATAATTTCCTTCAATATAATTTAGATTTATTCAAAATTTCATTCTCACATTATTCAAACAATCTAAACACAACGGATTTCATAGACTTTGCATTTTCGTAAAATTTATTCAGAAAACCAATTTTTCAAACATTTTTAAAAACGATAATTTATCAAAAATCCAATTCTTGCTTTCTTTAATTTTTGAAACTTTATATATAGCTTAGAATTCAAAATGTAAATATGCTACCCACCGCGAATTAAATGCCGAAACTTGATTTCAAGCTCCAATTGATCCTCGCTTCTTTCCTTCTTTCAACTAAAATTGACCTAAGCCATAATCAATCAAATTCCACATCATAATTTGCAATATTCCCAAAATTAACTATCGGAAATTCATAATCATCACATTTCCAAGCTTTCTAAAACCAGAATTTCTAAAATCTCCAAATTCAAAATTTTTACCTAAACCAATACGCCCAAATTCAATCTCATAAATAATTTAATTTTCAAAATTGATGTCATAATTCATCAATTCACACTAATTCCAAGACATCTAAATCCTCAATTTCAAAAATCCCCAAATCTTAAAATTGGCCTAAACCAATTTATCCAAATTCAATATCATAATCCATAAATTCTTCAAAATTAACTTCACATATCATCAATCCAAAGTATTTTCCATGATTCTACACTAACAATTTCCAAAAACCCCAAATTATAAAATTTGGGCATAATCCCAATTAAATTTTCATCCAAAATTAAATCAATTTCAACATATATTCTCTAAAATTGATCATAGAATTAGTAAACCCACATCATTTCTAATGATTCTAAACCAAAAACTTATCAAAAATTCAAAGTAGAAGAATTTCTCTTACCTCTTCCTCTCTTCATTTTCGGATTTTACAAGCCCAAGGAAGCTTTCAAGCTTTTCTACCCTTTCCCTTTGAAAACAATGAAAATCCTCTTGAAAACTCTTTTAAAAAATGCAAAACTTAACTTTCTCTCTCTCTTCTCTTCTTTCTCTCTCTTCTTCCTCTCCTTATTTCTTCTTCTCATTTCCAAAACAATCGTGACTTGAGGGGTGAAAAACGACAGCCCATGTGATTTATTAAGGCCATGTCATTAAATAATGGTTAATTGACCATTTTGCCCCTCACATGTTACTTTATGCCATTTTCACTTGCGGTTTTGATTCGCACTATCGAGTTGAAGGAATTTGTTAAAACTTCTTTCTCTAGAAATATTCCTCTCAATCATACGAATCCAACGCCACTGACCGCGCTCAATTCGGATCAATACACCAAAAGTTAGACGCAAAACAGTTCGGGTATATCCATATTCTAACACATGCGAGCTGAAAGCTCGTCATCGCTAGGGCGATGAGTAGCCCTAGTGACTGGGAAACTTCATTTTTCTCATTTTTTTCATTTTTTTTTCTTTTACAAAAACCCGAAACTTCCAAAATTCATAACTCTTACTCCCGAACTCTAATTTTGACAAACTTAGTCTCTATAGAAAGATTAAAGGAAGCTCTACATCTTCCATGAAGGACATAAAAATCAATTTGACTCCTACGGGAGTCCATTTTCCGATCAAAGATACTATCCTCTAATAATCATGCTAAAATCACAATATAAACTTGTAAAAATCATAACTTATTATTCCGAGATCGAAAAATTCCATACTTTATATCGAAATAAAGATCAAAACAAATTCTTCAACTTTCATGAAGAACATCAAAACTCAATTAACCGCTAACTGGGTTAATTTCTCAGTCAAAGTCATACTTAAAGTCAAAAGTCAACCCTATCACACATAAACTTTGACTGATCATAACTTTCACTCCCGATATCGAAAAATTACAAACTTTATGGCTACAGAAAGCTCTTAACATAATCTACAAGTTTCATGTAGATCATTTTATCAAATTTTACCTAAATCAAAAGTCAACTCTCAAAGTCAAACATTCTCTCTCCAAAAAGTCAAACTTTCTAAATCCTTCAAATTTTCACACTTTTTCTTTTTAATTCTTGCTATTTAACTTCATTTCAATCAACTCATCCACTTTTCTCTCATAATCCATATAAATTCATTCTCATTCTCACCAATTCTTTCTCACTTAAATTCATTGTAATATTTCTATTATCCTCAAAAGTTCGGGGTCCAACATTTCTCCCCCTCTTAAAAGAATTTCGTCCTTGAAATTCATACTTACTTAAACTTCAAGTAACTCATTCTTGCATAAATTTCTTTTTAAACAAAGATCATCAAGTACTTTCTTACTAATTTCTTTCCAAAACTCATAATCAATCACTTTCTCTTATCTAATTTCCTCATCATACATATTCTTAACTTACTTCTTATATAAAGTACACCACATTCACTATTATATCACTTCACTATATCTACAATTCAATATGCCTTACATATATAAATATAAACTCAAGTTGTGTAACATCCCGTTACCGATGGGATGTGTGCAGGTCATTGCATTTGTATTTGGCATGCTCATGCATGATTTATTTATGTATAATTGGCAATGATCATATTGGCATTTGTACGTACATACATGTATGACATATTTCTGATTTGATTTGGATAATTTGAATTTGGATATGATTAGGTCATGTGTGGAAATTAGGTCATATTAGACTTGGAAATTGAATTTGAATGGGAAATGAAAGTTAGAAAGTGGACTTGTGAAATTGGAGTATAGGATAATGAGTTTTCTATTTTTGAGGATTTATAGAAATTTTTCTGGAATTTTCGGAGCAATAGACTCGGACCGAAAAATTGATCAATGACTGGTTAATTGAATTTCCGGTTCCGAAATTGATTATCCAATGGCACGGATAGGTGAGAAATTTAAATTGAGGAATTAGGGTTTAGCCATTGGAATTCAGGAGAAATTAGAATTAGAAATTGACTTGAGGTGGTTTGAATCGGACTGGTGGCATTTAAATTAGCCAATCAAGCCCTTGATTCTTTAATATATATAGCCCTAACCTTTGAAATTCTTCTTCCACGAAGCTTTCTTCTTCTTCGTGATCTTCTTCGCTTGGATCGCTTCTTGATTTCTTTGTGCTGCTTGCTTTCTTCCTTTGTCCTTGATCATTTCCTTGGCTGGGTGAAGAATAAAAGAGATGGAATGAGTTTTGTGTTTGGTGTTCTACCGTGGGTGTCGTGAGCTTTGATTTGGTGTGATCCTCGGAGATTTGAAGTTATTAATCAAGTAAGTTACTTCTAACTTGTCTTGTATAGTTTGATTGGTTGATTTATAGAGTTAATTGGAGGATTAACATGAAAATTTGAGGATTTGTGATTTAGGGTTTTCGATGATGATTTTCGGTGAATTTAGGGTTGAATTTTAGGGAATTTAATTGTTTGATGAAATAAAGGTTAAAGATTTGTTGTATGATATGTATGGAATTATTTAGGAGTGAATTGTAAGAAGAAATTCCGGAATTGGTGATGATTGCTGTTGAAAATCTGGAGATTTCTGGGTTTTTTGGGCATGTCCGTGGTTACACGCCGCGACGCATGACGAACACGCCGCGGCGAGCTGGTTTGCTTCGCACGCCGCGACGTGCGTGGAAGGCACGCCGCGGTGAGAAGGAGAAGGCATCGCCGCGTCATAAACGACGCGTACGTCGCGGCGAGGACGAAGGGCGAGCGTGATGCGCCGCGGCGAGACGAGTTGATGCCGCGGTGTGGACGGCGAGAAAGGGAGCTCACCGCGGCGAGGGAGCTGATGCCGCGGCGAGGAAGCTTGTTCCTTCGAAAATGAAATTAAGGTTTATTCATGTGGGATTTAGACAATTGAGATTCTATTCATTAGGGATCAAATTCAATTTGGAGATTAGGAATTTGGGAATTTGAAATTTTGATCGGGAAATTTGGAATTGTGTCAGAAATGTCAACACGTATAGTACGTACATTATTCGATTTCTATGCATCATTGGACATTTGAATTGGTGCATTTATAATGTTATTTATATTTTGATTGTTATAGCGGCTCGAGTGGATCGCCGATCATCGACGTAAGTGAGACTTCCGGCGATGCTTCGGAAGTTCTGAGGTGAGTAACCTAGTTGGTTTCTCAACCTTTATGTGTTTAACTTTATGCAAATATGCCATGTGGAGTTAAGGACGGATTATATGTGTTTGATTTGATTGATTCCGGACCACGGGTGTTCGAGATATTTGGACTGTGATATAGAAGTGTTGGTTGTGCATAAATTGTTCATAATTGATTTCAAATGGTGAGAATTAGGTATGTGGAATCCTAATATGATGCATGTATTGTAAAGTGAACATGTGCATACATGCATAACAGTATGATCAGATAAAAAGGCAGTTGTGACCGGTGCAGCCACTGTATATGAGAGCTTTAAGCTCAACGCAAAGGGCTTCATGCCCAACGATTGTCAGAGCTATATGCTCAACGTATTAGGGCTTTTGAGCCCAATGTTTCAGAGCCTATGGCTCAATGTATATGAGCTCAGGCATACGGTCACAACAACGAAAGAAAATGAAAGAGTCACATGCACATTACATATATGAATATTGATATGCGAATTGTGTGAAAGGCGATACGTCTTATATGTGTGAATTTGGTAATGCATGGATTAATTTGGAATGTGATATTATGTGATACAATGTGAGTTGACTTTATATGCATGAGTTGAGTAAACCATCGATGACGGTTACTCATTGAGTTTCGCAAACTCACCCAGATTGCGACTATTTTTCAGGACAGTGATAGTTTGATTTCTAGCTCCGATCAGTGAGACTTATCTGCTGTGTGTCTTGCGAGAGGAGCATGGCCTGTGTCTGTCATTTGGGGATCTTTGGGTATTTTGTGGATGACTTAGCTAGAGCCATTTTAGTTCTTTTGGACTTGTACGGTTGTATGTATGTGATTGATGATGTATTGACGGTTTCATGAATGAATGGAAATGAATCTTTTGGTTTTAAATTCTAGCGAATTTGATATTACTGCCTTCTTTGTATTGATGCCATGAGGTTATAGAAATGATCGAATCGTAGTGCACCCTCGTCGTAGGTTATGCATCGGTACCACCTACGGACGTCCCGGTGTATACTCTACGGTGAGGGGGCGCTACATTAGGTGGTATCAGAGCATGGTTTGGCATCTTTTGGGCATAGTATATTTTAGGCTTGAATTTCGTAAGGAAAGCAAGAAATTGATCGGAATTGTGATTTTATTGTAGGTCATCCATCTTTGGTGATCGAGTTGATCAACCAGCTGACCAAGGATCAGTCGGAGCGAGTAGGGAGTCGTCTGTGCTGATGTTTTAGGAGCAGCCTCCGGTAGTTCCCATGAGATGGGAACGAAGGTATGATCGCTGCGTGGCGGGTTTGTCGATTTCTGGCAAACATGAGACCTGCCGAGGTGAGGTTGGTTGGAAGGACCGGCGGGTCTAGATCGGATGGATTGTGACCACGAGGGCGCTTCGATTATCTTTGTTTCTTTGCTCGAGGTTGACTTATCGATGGTGGAAGGCTGTCCCGGATAGTTCCACCAGGCCTTGCGTGTTGACTTGGGCTGACTTTCTGAGGGTTTTCAGAGACAATTTTATGCCCAAGGATTATTTGGATATGAAGATCGGGACTTCTTAAAGTTGAAAGGGATCGATAGCGATGATGATTATGAGGTCGATTTAATGAAATTTGTCGCGTATCGTCTGTTACGATTGCCTCGAGGCCGATAGGTACGGAGATTTGAGGAGGGCTGAATCTGGATATTTGTACCGAGTTAGCCGGTCGGATATGGGTACCTTTGTGGAGATGAGATCATTCTTTGTCGATTGAAGCGACTCTTAAGATAAGCCGAGCTAAGACGGTCGAGGATCCGGAGGTAAGAGATCGATGATAGTCGAGTAGCTCCGGTAGAGCACGAGCGACGCCTTGAGCGAGTTGAATCGCGAGGATTGAACGGTCGGGTTGGTTGAGAGAGGAGATTTGGCAGGTGGTAGTGGCGATGGCGATGGCGATAGTGGTGTCGAGGGCGGGACGAGCTTTGCGGTTTGTGTATATTGTGATAAGAGGCATAGTGGAAGTCTTTGAAGTGGCAGAGACTGTCTAGCCTTTGTGGATCTATGGACCACATGATTGGAGTTGTCCTCGACCTTGGGAGTTCGATCACCGCTAGTGGGAGAGTGGTAGTAGCTCGACGGTGCTTGTGAGCCGTAGCGGTGGACTGGATTTAGGGCCGAGGCGAGCCCGAGGTAGAGGCGGAGATTCCATGTGGGGACCGAGGACGAGGCAAGAAGACAGCCATGATGTGCCGTGGTCTACGCCATGACCAGCAGGAGGCCGAGATTCTCCGAGGTTGTTGCGGGTTTGCTTCTACTCTCGATATAGAGGTGTATGCATTGATAGATCCAGGGTCCACGCATTCATTTATTGCACCGCATGTGGCATGTAGATTGCATGTGGATAGGGAGATGCTACAGTATGGGTTGCAGGTGAGTACACCTTTGGGTAGTACCACTGCTTTAGGTGAGTTCTGCAAGGGATGCCCGATTCGGGTAGATGCAGCGGTATTGAGTGCAGATTTGATTGTGTTACCCCTTCAGGAGATTGATTTGATTTTAGGAATGGACTGGCTCACTGCCCATAGGGCTATTTTGGATTGTTATACCAAGGAGGTAGTCTTGGAATCTCCTGGTCAGCCGAGGGCTGTATTTTGAGGTGTTATCCAGGCAGTGCCAGCCAGGATGATTTCGTTTGTGAGTGCTCTTAGGTTGATGAGAGGTGGCTGTGAGGCTTATTTGGCGCATGTGGTGGATTTTAGAGTGCAGCCGAAGTTGCAGGATGTCCCTGTGATCAGGGAGTTCCCAGATGTGTTTCAGGAGTTCTGGGTTTGCCACGGATCGGAGGCGAGTTGAGATTGACCTCATTTGTGTACCGCTCTATATCGATACCTCCGTATAGGATGGCCTTTAGTGGGCGAGGGAGCTTAAGGCTCAGCTTCAGGAGTTATTGGATAATCAGGCCGAGTGTTTCACCGTGGGGAGCTCCGGTATTGTTTGTGAAGAAGAAGGACGGGACCTTGAGGCTTTGCATTGATTATAGGCAGCTTAATCGGGTTACAGTTAAGAATAAGTACCCACTGCCTAGAATCGATGATTTATTTGATCAGTTGCAGGGAGCTCGGGTGTTCACCAAGTTGGATTTGAGATCCGGATACTATCAGTTGAGGATCGCAGAGGCCGATGTGCCTAAGAGTGCCTTCAGGAGCAGGTATGGACATTTTGAGTTCTTAGTGATGCTGTTCGGGTTGACTAATGCCCCGGCAGCCTTCATGGCCTTGATGAATAGGGTGTTTCAGTCATACCTGGACTAGTTTGTGATCGTATTCATTGATGATATCCTAGTGTATTCGAGGTCGAGACAGGAGCATATCCTCACAAGATTGAGGCAGTGAGGAGTTGGGAGATTCCGAGGAACGTGTCAGAGCTAAGGAGTTTCCTCAGATTGGCAGGATATTACCGGAGGTTTATCGAGGGGTTTTCAGTGATCTCCGCCCCCTTGACAAGACTTCTGAGGAAGGGTGTAGCCTTCAGTTGGACAGATGAGTGCCAGAGGAGTTTCGATGAGTTGATACATCGGTTGACTACTGTACGGTGTTAGCCACCTATACGGAGCAGGAGGATTCGAGGTGTTGATGATGCTTCGCAGCAGGTTTAGGTTGTGTCTTGATGCGGCATAGGAAGTCATAGCCTATGCATCGAGGCGATTGAGAGCCCATGAGGGTAATTATCCTGTGCATGACCTGGAGTTAGCAGCAGTTGTATTTGCTTTGAAGATCTGGAGACATTATCTGTATGGGGAGACCTTCCAGATCTTCACCGATCATAAGAGTTTGAGGTACTTGTTGAGTCAGCGAGAGCTAAATCTGAGGCAGAGGAGGTGGTTAGAGCTGCTTAAGGATTACAACTGCACTATCGAGTACCACCCAGGGAAAGCCAATGTGGTGGCTGATGCATTGAGTAGGAGATCGCATGGTAGTGCAGCTCAGATTCAGGTTTCGAGGTTGCCGTGCTTAGTTCAGTTGAGAGCTCTCAATGTGCAGATGGATTTGAGTCAGGAGGGAGCTCTGATAGCGACTTTGAGGCTGAGACCAGTGTTGCATGATCGGATCAGGAGAGTTCAGGATCAGGATCCAGTATTGGTGAGACTGATGAATAGAATCAAATCGGGATGGCTTTCTGAGTTTGAGCTGAGAAATGGTACTTTGTGGATGGGCCAGAGGTTGTGTGTTCCTGATATAGATGATTTGAGGTGAGAGATTTTGGAGGAGGCTCATTTGGCTGCTTATGCCATGCATCCTGGTGTCACCAAGATGTATCACACTCTTAAGTTGCATTTCTGGTGGCTAGGTATGAAAAAGCATGTGGCAGAGTTCGTTTCTCGGTGTTTGACGTGCCAGCAGGTTAAGGCTGAGCACCAGGCCCCAGTTGGGAGATTGCATTCGTTGCCCATTCTGGAGTGGAAATGGGAGCGTATTACGATGGACTTTATCATGGGGTTGCCCAGGACGCCGAGGCAGTGTGATGCTATCTGGGTCATAGTGGACCGATTGACTAAATCGGCTCACTTCTGCCAATAAGGGAGAGTAATACCCTTGATCGGTTGGCCTGAAGTATGTAGCAGAGATAGTTCGACTGCATGGGGTCCCAGTTTTGATAGTGTCAGATAGGGATCCCAGATTTACTTCGAGGTTCTGAAGGAGCCTGCAGTCAGCTATGGGGACCAGATTGAACTTCAGCACAACGTTTCATCCTCAGACAGATGGACAGAGTGAGAGGACTATTTAGACTGTTGAGGATATGTTGAGAGCCTGTGTGTTGGAGTTCCGAGGTGCATGGGATCAGTATTTGCCTCTGGTAGAGTTTGCATATAATAATTAGTACCAGAGTAGCATTGGTATGGCACCGTATGAGGCGCTTTATGGACGACCGTGTAGATCCCCTCTTTACTGGGATGAAGAGGGTATGAGGATGTTAGAGGGTCCCGAGCTGATCTAGGACATGGTAGATAAGGTACAGTTGATTCAGAGTCGCATCAAGGCGGCTCAGGACAGGCAGAAGAGCTATATGGATCAGCATCGGAGAGAGATGGAGTATGCTGTAGGAGATAGAGTGTTCCTCAGAGTGTCTCCGTGGAGAGGAGTTCTGAGATTTGGCCGTAAGGGCAAGTTGAGTCCTCGGTATATTGGTCCGTATGAGATTACCGAGAGGATTGGACCGTTGGCGTATAGATTGGCATTGCTGAGTGAGATGTCTCAGTTGCATGACGTCTTTCATGTGAGCATGCTTCGGAGATATCGATCTGACCCGACTCATGTGATTCCGGCTCAGGAGGTAGAGATAGCCAGTGATCTGAGTTATGTTGAGGAGCCGGTGCGGATTATTGGATCGCGGGTCAAGCAGTTGAGGTCTCGGGTGATTCCATTGGTGAAAGTCCTTTGGAAGAACCATTCGATCGAGGAGGCGACTTGGGAGACTGAGGAGCACATAAGGAGGCAGTATTCTCATCTGTTTGATCAGTCAGGTAAGAAAATTTCGGGACGAAATTTTTATTAGGAGGGGAGAATTGTAACATCCCGTTACCGATGGGATGTGTGCAGGTCATTGCATTTGTATTTGGCATGCTCATGCATGATTTATTTATGTATAATTGGCAATGATCATATTGGCATTTGTACGTACATACACGTATGACATATTTCCGATTTGATTTGGATAATTTGAATTTGGATATGATTAGGTCATGTGTGGAAATTAGGTCATATTAGACTTGACAATTGAATTTGAATGGGAAATGAAAGTTAGAAAGTGGAATTGTGAAATTGGAGTATAGGATAATGAGTTTTCTATTTTTGAGGATTTATAGAAATTTTTCTGGAATTTTCGGAGCAATAGACTCAGACCGGAAAATTGATCAATGATGGTTAATTGAATTTTGGTTCGAAATTGATTATCAATAGCGCGGATAGGTGAGAAATTTAAATTGAGGAATTAGGGTTTAGCCATTGGAATTCGGGAGAAATTAGAATTAGAGATTGACTTGAGGTGGTTTGAATCGGACTGGTGGCATTTAAATTAGCCAATCAAGCCCTTGATTCTTTAATATATATAGCCCTAGCCTTTGAAATTCTTCTTCCACGAAGCTTTCTTCTTCTTCGTGATCTTCTTCCCTTGGATTGCTTCTTGATTTCTTTGTGCTGCTTGCTTTCATCCTTTGTCCTTGATCATTTCCTTGGCTGGGTGAAGAATAGAAGAGATGGAATGAGTTTTGTGTTTGGTGTTCTACCGTGGGTGTCGTGAGCTTTGATTTGGTGTGATCCTTGGAGATTTGAAGTTATTAATCAAGTAAGTTACTTCTAACTTGTCTTGTACAGTTTGATTGGTTGATTTATAGAGTTAATTGGAGGATTAACATGAAAATTTGAGGATTTGAGATTTAGGGTTTTCGATGATGATTTTCGGTGAATTTAGGGTTGAATTTTAGGGAATTTAATTGTTTGATGAAATAAAGGTTAAAGATTTGTTGTATGATATGTATAGAATTATTTAGGAGTGAATTGTAAGAAGAAATTCTGGAATTGGTGATGATTACTGTTGAAAATCTAGAGATTTCTGGGTTTTCTGGGCGTGTCCGTGGTTACACGCCGCAGCGCATGACGAACACGCCACGGCGAGCTGGTTTGCTTCGCACGCCGCGACGTGCATGGAAGGCACGCCGCGGTGAGAAGGAGAAGGCATCGCCGCGTCATAAACAACGCGTACGCCGCGACGAAGACGAAGGGAGAGTGTGATGCGTCGCGGCGAGACGAGTTGATGCCGCGGTGTGAACGGCGAGAAAGGGAGCTCGTCGCGGCGAGGGAGCTGATACCGCGGCGAGGAAGCTTGTTCCTTCGAAAATGAAATTGAGGTTTATTCATGTGGGATTTAGACAATTGAGATTCTATTCATTAGGGATCAAATTCAATTTGGAGATTAGGAATTTGGGAATTTGAAATTGAAATCGGGAAATTTGGAATTGTGTCAGAAATGTCAACACGTATAGTACGTACATTATTCGATTTCTATGCATCATTGGACATTTGAATTGGTGCATTTTATAATGTTATTTATATTTTGATTGTTATAGCGGCTCAAGTGGATCGCCGATCATCAGACGTAGGTGAGACTTCCCGGTAGTAGCTCGGAAGTTCTGAGGTGAGTAACCTAGTTGGTTTCTCAACCTTTATGTGTTTAACTTTATGCAAATATGCCATGTGGAGTTAAGGACGGATTATATGTGTTTGATTTGATTGATTCCGGACCACGGGTGTTCGGGATATTTGGACTGTGATATAGACGTGTTGGTTGTGCATAAATTGTTCATAATTGATTTCAAATGGTGAGAATTAGGTATGTGGAATCCTAATATGATGCATGTATTGTAAAGTGAACATGTGCATACATGCATAATGATATGATCAGATAAAAAGCGGTTGTGACCGTTGCGTACTTGTATATGAGAGCTTTAAGCTCAACGCACGTGGCTTCGTGCCCAACAATTATCGAGCTATATGCTCAGCGTATTAGGGCTTTTGAGCCCAATGTTTGAGCCTATGGCTCGATGTATATGAGCTCAAAGTATACGGTCACAACAACGAAAAGAAAATGAAAGAGTCACATGCACATTACATATATGAATATTTATATCTGAATTGTGTGAAAAGCGTCGCCTTATATGTGTGAATTTGGTAATGCATGGATTAATTTGGAATGTGATATTATGTGATACAATGTGAGTTGATTGTATATGCATGAGTTGAGTAAACCATCGATGATGGTTACTCATTGAGTTTCGCAAACTCACCCAAATTGCGACTATTTTTCAGGACAGTGATAGTTTGATTTCTAGCTCCGATCAGTGATACTTATCCTGCTGTGTGTGCCGGCGAGAGGAGCATGGCCCACAGGTCTGTCAGCTGGGGATCTTTTGGGTATTTTGTGGATGACTTAGCTAGGAGCCATTTTAGTTCTTTTGGACTTGTACGGTTGTATGTATGTGACTGATGATGTATTGACGGTTTCATGAATGAATGGAAATGAATCTTTTGGTTTTAAATTCTAGCGAATTTGATATTACTGCCTTCTTTGTATTGATGCCATGAGGTTATAGAAATGATCGAATCGTAGTGCACCCTCGTCGTAGGTTATGCATCGGTACCACCTACGGGCGTCCCGGTGTATACTCTACGGTGAGGGGGCGCTACAAGTTGTCTCATCTTTCACTCTCAAATGGATATACAAAATCAAATCATCCTAATTCCTCATGGATTTCAAATCTCAATTTCATGAACTCTTTCCTTAAATTGCTCAAAATTCTTATCATCTTCATCAAATAATCACTTTTATTCATCACATAATTCATGACAAATCATTCATATCAATTTCACATTCCTAAAGTCATTCATACTTATTGTCATCGAAATCAAACGATCACTTAGCACATTCTCACAAATTCAATTTCTCCTTACACACTCTTCTTAATCTTGTATGCCCAGTTAAGATCCTAATACTGGGCTTTGATACCATAAATGTTGGGACCCGATCCGGGAACCGGATCCCAACCGGAAAATGGAAACAAAAAGCGGAAGCCAATAGCAAAAATGAACTCAAATCACAAAGCAAGCGGAAGCAAAGCAAATGCGAATCGAATACAAAATCGAAACGGAAGCAAATCGAAACGAATCGAATAAGCGAATCAGATACGAATCGCAAACGGATACGCAATAGATCAAACCAAAGCAAATACATCCGACATCCGAAAATAAAGAACAGCGAAAAGCGTCGCGTTGGAATTCCTTAGACTCAAACTATTCGAAATCCGGAATAATTTTTTTTTCTTTTCTTATTCTCATTGGTCAACCTCATTCAAATCACACAACCAAATTCCACTTTTGGAAAATCATTCTCATGCAAATCTCTAAATCTGATCATATTCTTATTTATCCATACAAATCTCAAATTCCATTTTTATCCCAATTTTATCGAAAATTCGGCAGCATAACGGCTGCATTTATTCTAACACAAACTTGCAAAGTGTTCAAAATAGCACTTCTAAAAGTCCGATAAATCAAACAATCATCAAAATCAACAGGACCCTCCGTCCGGAATTTCAGCAGAAACAACGCAATCTTAATTCTAAAACATTCTCATAACTATAATACAATATACTAATCTCATAACTCAATTTCGTTTCCAAATTCATACACAATTTCATATACAAATTCCAAAACCATGCACAACACCCAACTTTATCATAAATACACTTTTCCAAACTTATCTTAAGCCATAAACATATTCATACTAAAGATCCAAAATACACAAAATCTAAGCGACACAAATGTGTAAAGCGATGTCTTCACATTCTTTCATCCGATCTCCCCTTTCGAAACACGGAGATGGGGATGAAGGGGTGAGCTCTAAGCTCGTGGATAACACATTTATAAATTGAATAATAAGCAGAAATCAATTTTCATAAACTTTTTGCCAAAAGGCTAATTTTTCTGTAACATCCCACCCCCTCCTGGAAGGGTAAAATAGTAAAATTGGTATAGGATGAGACTAATAGGGAATATTTAGTACTGTTCATGCATAATAGGATTGATACACAGTATCAATTGTGTACATGGAATTACGGTAAATGCATTCATGACATTCCCGGTAATTGGGCCTAAAGCAATTTTATTGGAATTAATGGGATAATTGAGTTTGGAGAATTGATTGGACTGCACCATAAATGGTTTTACATTTTAAGGGATTTTTAGGAATTTTTCTGGAATTTTCCGGAGAAAGTTCCTGGACCGGCAAAATCGCCGGTGACTGACCTAAACTTGTTTTGGAGTAGAAAAGGTGATTTTTTGTGATTGAAAAATGATTTGGAGTGCACTGTTACCTGTTTTATAATTTTAGGAAATTTCATTAATTCTCAGAAAAATAATTCGGGGAAATCCTCGGATAGGATAAAGCGCCAATTGGCGAACAAATTCGATTTTGATAACAAAAATCGCTACCCACCGATGCTTGTACTCTTGGGTATATTATTTTAGGACTGAAATTAGGGTCATAGAGCTAAATGGAGTAAAATTTTGATTTGGATTAAAGAAATGATATTTTGACTTTTCTTATAAAAGTGGACCAATGAGATTTAGCCACCAAATGCCATCATTTAATGTTCACTTTGCTCCCTCCACGGTTTCACTTAATAAAGAATGGAAAAGATGAATTTTGCTTCTTAAAACCTCTCATCAAAACCTTCATCTCCTTCTCCATATCCATTGATTTTCTTCTTCTCTTCTCTCATCTTCCTTGTAACTTCAAGCTATCATCTAGAAATCCATCAAAGCTAGAAGATGAATATTGTGTATACTTGAGAAGGGAAGGAGGTTGGTACTTTGGTGGGTGTAGAAGTAGAAGTTAAAGGTTAAAGTTGAAGCTTTGAAGGAGGTTTTGTCTTAGGTATGTATTCATTAAAGTTTTGATCTTTAAATGGTACTTTCATATGGAATTAAATGCCATGATAGTATGGGGTAGTTAATAATAAGGATTTAAGCTTGTATAAGGTTCATGTAGACATTAAAGTGAAGATTATTGTGATTTGAAGAAAGGGTATGAGGCTAGGTGAAGATGCATTAAAATTTATGATATGGTTTGATTTTGAATTGAATAGGGATAATTATTTGAGTAATTTAATTGAGGAATTTAAGGCTGCCAATTTTCAGTATTAACCCTAACATATGTATGATTGTAGTGATATTTAATTTGTATTTATTTTGATGTCTAGTGATGTGAAAAAGGTATTGGGAGTGGTTGAACTAAGGTTAACCTTAAATCTGGAAAGTTGGATTTATAAGTGATGTTACTGTTTTATTCATAACTTATTGTGTAGAAATGCAAATAAGGTAAGGTTAGTGGCCACTGAAACTTTGGGATGTTGGCTTCAAGTTAGTGTGAAATAGGTGTTATTGAATTCCATTGATAGAAGGGTGAAATTTTGAATGGGAAAGTTACTGTTCCATTGGCTATGAACAGTAACCGCAACCATGACATCTGAGTTTTGTTGATTATTATGAATTAATTGAGATGGAATTTGGGAGAATGGTCTTCATGGAAGTTGTAGCATATTTGATTATCTTTCCATTGCTACTAATCTTGCTATTTTTGGAATTGTGTATTGGGAGATATGAATTGATTACTAATGACTGGTTTGAGCATTTTGGATGAAACCTAGTTTAAGTGTGATTTTGTGAGTTTACTGATTGGAGGCAATTTTAACATTTTAAGTGGACTGAATTGGTGTGAGTGAGCTTCTGAAAAGTTGTAGAGGAAGAGATTACCTTGAAAATGACATATGGTTTGTAATTTTTAGAAGTCAAAATTGGGAGATATGATTTTTTCAAAAACTGATCCTACATTAGGTTATGAATGGCTGATGATAACAGAAACTTCCATAACAGTTTTAAATTGTTAGAGATCGAATTGGATGTTGAGTGCTTCATGAAAATTGAAGTTTGAGATGTTATCTTTACAAGGATATAAAGTTCTGATTTTATTGACTTATATACTGGAAGTTATGCTTCTTGTAAGATTACTGCCCAAAGTGAAGGATTTCAGGGACAGTGACATTGAATGAATTAATGGACTGGTTTAGAAATAGAATTTGATTTTGGATTGTTCATGAAAGTTGTAGAGGACATTGTGAACTTGTTGACCATATTTTGTGGTAATTTATTACTAAGGAATCAGTGAGTTATGAAATTGTAAATGTACTGCTCTGTGTTGATGGAAATTGTGAAGGCAGAAGGTTTGATGGATTATTTGACACCCTTAGGGTTGGAATTGATTTTATGGTCTTCTTGAGAGTTGTAGAGCTTTTCATAAGCTTTCCAATGAGGTATAGTGGGTATTTTCTGATTTATGTGCTAAAAGTTAGAGTAGTTGGAAATTAGGAATTGAAAGCTGGAAAAAAAAGGGCAAGGTAGTGGAGGGAACTCGAGGCTCATGAGGCGACGTCGCCTCGCGGAGGCGAGGCAGCTAGCAAATCTCATGAGGCGACGACCGCCTCGAGGGCGAAAACAGATGGACTGGTCGCGAGGCGACGCCTCGCCCTCATGACGAAATGAGGCGTATCCGCCTCGCTGACGACGTCTCGCCCATGAGGCGGCGCATTTATGGAATTTTTTTTTTATTTTATTTTTTAAATTTTATTTGGTATTAAATTGATCCGATTGTTACATTGTCAATTTCTTTCCGTCCGACGTCCGATTGACCTGATTCGAGGCATCGGATTCGTTGAATATTTAATTTCATTTTATGAGAAAGCGGAATTTTAGGCGGAATTTGGCGTAGCCTATGTGGAACTTGTAAACTTTGTTTTATTTAATTGGGGACCTATAGAGGTCCGAATTGCATGCCGTCGCCTTTATGGATTTCTAATTTTGATAGAATTTTATTATGGAAAATATTGAATTAGGACCAGAATTCATGAACATGCATATCTCATCATTATGAGCACAAATTTCATATTTAGTGACTCGTATTTTTCGATTCATATAGAGGCCCAATTGGGCGTCGATTGACCGAGCGTCACGGAGACTTCCGGCATTAGCTCGAAGTAATAGGTGAGTAACCTAGTTGGTTTCTCAAATTTCGATTGCTTACATGCTCAGCGTGAATTACGTGCAAAAGTGAATTGAATGATCCTTTGTATGAATCTTGGCATGTATTGTATGATTTTCTTGAACATCGCTATCTTGGGCTTCTGACCATATCATTGATTCAACGATACTTTGGGCTTTATAGCCAAACCTTGTACATTCTTGCATCTTGTCTTGCATACATAATTGCATGATCGGATAATGGGCGTGCCCCAAGTTGCTATTATTGCGATAAGAGCTTGAGCTCTCATCTTTGTCTTGGACAAGACCCACGAGCCCGAGGAGAGAAATCACACGCCGTCCGCTTGAACACCGGTGAGCACTTGGGCACAATCTTGAATAATTGGAAAGAGTCACATATGCATTGCATTTGCACAAATATTTGATACGTGACATATACCGCTTTCATAATGGTATGAATTATTGTGAATGATTTCATATTCTTGTAAATTATTCTTGGCCTTCTTGGTAATTGATTATTCTTGTACTATCTTTAGACGCCATGTGCGTAATGCATGATTTGAGTGAACCATCGATGATGGTTTCTCTTTGAGTTCATAAAACTCACCCAAAATTTGCATCTATTTTTCAGGTCTGAAGAATACTCCGGTTGACACGGAGTATGTCTCATGACGCAGTAAAGGTTAGAGGTCGGGATCGGTTAGTATGCGCATTAGTGTTTTAGTAAATTTGTATTCATGATCAACGTATAACAAGGCATTGTATATTTTATGCATTGGTGATTATAATTATTCTTGGATAAGCGTAATAAGCTGAAATCGGTTTTATTGAACCTGATTTTCATTACTTACTCGTGTTTGCCGTGTGAGCGTGGAGTTAATGGCTCAAAGAGAAAAAAATGTATCTTGAATTTTAAATCGTGATGTAATACGCCACTCTCGTGGGACACGGACTCGGATATCACCAAGCGATATCGGGTTGGGTCTTACGGGTGTGGGTGTTACATTTAGGTGGTATCGAGCCCAAGAATGCGTAATGTATCGGGCACGATTTGGAACATAGGTTTCATGCATTTGAGTCGCGTCGTTGCGGGCCGTGGTAAGCGATCCTAGTCGAGTCACTGCGAGGATAAAGTCTAAGGGTGCATAAGTGTCAAGTGATTAAGTGAGAGAAGAGTGATCTTTGGATTAGAGTGTAAATCCCAAAAGGGAGAATCAATTAGGAAAGGATAAAGGAAACTGGGTTGGAAACTCTCATATGTGATAATGAGAATGGTGTGTTGGCCTTAAGAATTTCGAATTAAATTGACAATATTATGGTGACGAGAAAATGCAAATGTTGAGAACTTGAGAGGTCCATTAGAGATATGGGAAGCTTATTGGTTATAGTAGATTTAAGTGAAATTAAATGCAGGGATGGTTAGGTAATTACGATTCGATAGTATATGTCATGAAAGGGAAATATTGGAAGTGAGTAAAATGTAGATGGTTCGATCGGGCATATTTTGATTCACTGTATTGAGTTAAAGATCGAGTAGATATTATAAGCGAAGATAATAGTGAAATGGAAAGAAGCTCGATAGAGTCTTTATACGGTTTATTGAGAAGCTGAAAGAATCGAAAAGGAAAGATGTTGATGCCTATTTGAGTGAGATAAAGTGTCTGAGATAAATGAAGAATTTGTGAAATGGTTAGGATTTGGACCGCATATGCTTGAAACTGAAATGATTATGTGACTATTATGCTACGAGTTTGGAAATCAGTATAATAAAATCATAAGGAAAAAGATAGACATATGATTTCCACTGATGGTGTATCGAGAAATACTGAATTAGGTGTACATGGACACAGAAAATGGTAAATGGATAGGTATATAGATAGAGATAAAATGGAATGGTATCAACGACTTTGTCGGATATTGGGGCGGATATTGGGGACTGTGAACACCTGATCATAGACTGTTTGAGGAAAATAGAAGATAAGTAGCAGAAAACAGAATGAAAAATAGGAATAATGATCATAAGATGATAAGCCAAATTGTTATGACCTTACAAGGACAAGTTGCACGTAACGGATAGGGGAATGAGACATACAGTTTAATGATACGGGGAGAATGAAATAAAGATCTTGAAAAGAATGAAACCACAATAGGGGTGTATGAAAAGAGTTAATGTCTTTAAGTCAATTTCTTGTTAGGGATATCTATTCGACGATAATGTTGATTGTGACTAATGAAATGTATGTGATGATATATGGAAATCATAGAGGAAATGGCGGTAAATGTTTAGAGTGATTATAAGTGTGAAGTTTTAAAAGGTTAAAGTAAGACAAAGGTGGATTTGAGTATACCGTATGAGAGGGCGAAAAGTGATTACGGTATAGATTTACGAACAAGTGGTAAAGAAAGTGTTTAAGTGGTATCACAAGGAACCTTCGCGAAAGGAATGTTACGATCATTAAATGATGGCATAAAAGTGTTACGATTGAGATAGTGCATTATAGTGAAAAAGTTGAAACACAATTAGGAATAATCATTGGTTGATGAGACTTTGTGGACAAAATTAAAAGTGAAATTGGGTCTAGCTCATATCTTTGAGATTATCTGACCGTATGTATGTCGAAATGTAAAGTATCCAATATGAGTGAGATTTTAATTTGAGGTGATTCTATTGCAATGTGAAGTGAATCGATCTCCAGTTATGATGCAAAACTGTTGAGGAATTTAGATTTGAAACGAAGAATAAAAGAGTCCCGAATTTTTGGAGGTTTAAATATGGATGACAAGGTATCAACATATGTTGATATGAATGATAGGAAAAGCAGTTGAGAAGAGAAAATGAAAAGAGTGGCGAATAGAGACAAGAGGGTCAAAAAAAAAAAAAAAGGAAACTGACAATGAGGTGATGTAGTGACACCTGCATAAAGAAATTGGAGATACACTCATTGTAGACTCAATGAAAAGGGTAAAAGATGTATGGTAAAGTCAATAAGACCCTAATAGGGATTTATGTGAAGTAAGCAAATGGTAGTAGTGGTGATTAGAGATAGAATGTGTTTGGAATTGTGGAGCGATGGAAAGTAAAAAGAGCGATAGGATTAATTGAGGAATCGTCATCGATGATATACATACATGGGAAGAGTGGGTAGTGAGTATTGAACTGCGACAATATGTTGAACAAGTATGAAATAAATTGAACTGACTGTGATAAATGGTATTAGTGCCATTCTCATTATTGAAAGCCTTGAAGACTGTAAATTCCCATAAGCATACAACGTGTTAATTTGAGAAAAGAGACAGTATAAATCGATAATGCTGCGATGAAAAGATTAATTACGAGATATTGGGGTTTTCAATGAATGTCAAGCATATCGGGGAAATTGTGACAAGTGATACAAAAGGTTAATAGTGCGAGAAAGTAAAGGGGAAATCTTATGATGAGTTTGAATATCTGAATGGAATTGGAAAACTATAGTGAACAAAAGTTGAAGAAGAAGTAAGTGTGCGATAAAAGGCATAAGAACAAGAAAGTGAGCTGTCAAAGTTAGACATTCTAGTCAAAGATATTTGAAAAGTGAAATTGAGTAATTGTAGGTATAGAATGAAGTGATTCTTGGCTCAACTGTTTATAGGTTGAATGTCCAATAGGAAAAGGTTTGATTATGTTCTTGTTATAGAGTTTTGATTCTTGGAGAATATATCTTTGTTACCTTTGCATAGTGCTCTTGAGAGTTAAAGACCATAATGGGTTTGAGGCTGAAATGTGTGAGAAAAGGAAAGTGACTTAGGAAGGCGCATGGTTAGCTAAAGTGGAATCGGATCGGACAAATGAGGCGAGTAAAATGTATATCCGAATAAAGTGTGTGAACACTATAGAGCGATGAAGTGTCTTACGAGAATCGAATTTGAACATAAAGTGAATGGTATATAATAAATGATTGCATTAGGTACATTATTCTTGATTATAGTAAAGTGGAATTAAATATTCTTGTATTGGTACCAAGGAATGTAAATCGTCTGACGTGATAAAGAGAGGTATCACGAGACATGGAGATGTACTTAAGGAATACGCATTGGACTTTATGGCCTTGGGGAAAAAGGTATTAGAGGGATAAAATGTGATCGTGAATAGATTTAAAAATCTTGAATCGAGTCACTATCGGACCAAAGGTAGTGCCTATTCTAGAAATGGCAAGTGAGATAGCTAAGAACATGAGATCGCCAACTGATAGTTTGTCAAATCCGTTTACTGTCCTAAGTGATAAAGAGTTAGCCAAATTAGTAACTGAACCACGGACCGAGAGTGATTACTGCGATCACTCCAAAAGTGAATCATTAAATGAAAAGTATATGGGATATGAAGAATCATATGATTCTTGTCATAGGAATCATTGATTGAGAATTTCGAGGACGAAATTCTTATAAGGAGGGAGAATTGTAACATCCACCCCCTCACGGAAGGTAAAATAGTAAAATTGGTATAGGATGAGACTAATAGGAATATTTAGTCTTGTTCATGCATAATAGGATTGATACAGTATCAATTGTGTACATGGAATTACGGTAAATGCATTCATGACATTCCGATAATGGGCCTAAAGCAATTTTATTGGAATTAATGGGATAATTGAGTTTGGAGAATTGATTGGACTGCACCATAAATGGTTTTACATTTTAAGGATTTTAGGAATTTTTCTGGAATTTTAGGAGAAAGTTCTGGGCCGCAAAATCATGGGTGGTGACCTAAACTTGTTTTGGAGTAGAAAAGGTGATTTTTGTGATTGAAAAATGATTTGGAGTGCATCATTACTGTTTTATAATTTTAGGAAATTTCATTAATTCTCGAAAAATAATTGGGAAATCCTCGGATAGGATAAAGCGCCAATTAATAACAAATTCGATTTTGATAACAAAAATCGCTACCCATCTTGATGCTTGTACTCTTTGGGTATATTATTTTGGGACTGAAATTAGGGTCATAGGAGCTAAATGGAGTAAAATTTTGGATTGGATTAAAGAAATGATATTTTGACTTTTCTTATAAAAGTGGACCAATGAGATTTAGCCACCAAATGCCATCATTTAATGTTCACTTTGCTCCCTCCACGGTTTTCACTTAATAAAGAATGGAAAAGATGAATTTTGCTTCTTAAAACCTCTCATCAAAACCTTCATCTCCTTCTCCATATCCATTGATTTTCTTCTTCTCTTCTCTCATCTTCCTTGTAACTTCAAGCTATCATCTAGAAATCCATCAAAGCTAGAAGATGAATATTGTGTATACTTGAGAAGGGAAGGAGGTTGGTACTTTGGTGGGTGTAGAAGTAGAAGTTAAAGGTTAAAAGTTGAAGCTTTGAAGGAGGTTTTGTCTTAGGTATGTATTCATTAAAGTTTTGATCTTTAAATGGTACTTTCATATGGAATTAAATGCCATGATAGTATGGGGTAGTTAATAATAAGGATTTAAGCTTGTATAAGGTTCATGTAGACATTAAAGTGAAGATTATTGTGATTTGAAGAAAGGGGTATGAGGCTAGGTGAAGATGCATTAAAATTTATGATATGGTTTGATTTTGAATTGAATAGGGATAATTATTTGAGTAATTTAATTGAGGAATTTAAGGCTGCCAATTTTTCAGTATTAACCCTAACATATGTATGATTGTAGTGATATTTAATTTGTATTTATTTTGATGTCTAGTGATGTGAAAAAGGTATTGGGAGTGGTTGAACTAAGGTTAACCTTAAATCTGGAAAGTTGGATTTATAAGTGATGTTACTGTTTTATTCATAACTTATTGTGTAGAAATGCAAATAAGGTAAGGTTAGTGGCCACTGAAACTTTGGGATGTTGGCTTCAAGTTAGTGTGAAATAGGTGTTATTGAATTCCATTGATAGAAGGGTGAAATTTTGAATGGGAAAGTTACTGTTCCATTGGCTATGAACAGTAACCGCAACCATGACATCTGAGTTTTGTTGATTATTATGAATTAATTGAGATGGAATTTGGGAGAATGGTCTTCATGGAAGTTGTAGCATATTTGATTATCTTTCCATTGCTACTAATCTTGATATTTTGGAATTGTGTATTGGGAGATATGAATTGATTACTAATGACTGGTTTTGAGCATTTTGGATGAAACCTAGTTTAAGTGTGATTTTGTGAGTTTACTGATTGGAGGCAATTTTAACATTTTAAGTGGACTGAATTGGTGTGAGTGAGCTTCTGAAAAGTTGTAGAGGAAGAGATTACCTTGAAAATGACATATGGTTTGTAATTTTTAGAAGTCAAAATTGGGAGATATGATTTTTTCAAAAACTGATCCTACATTAGGTTATGAATGGCTGATGATAACAGAAACTTCCATAACAGTTTTTAAATTGTTAGAGATCGAATTGGATGTTGAGTGCTTCATGAAAATTGAAGTTTGAGATGTTATCTTTACAAGGATATAAAGTTCTGATTTTATTGACTTATATACTGGAAGTTATCCTTCTTGTAAGATTACTGCCCAAAGTGAAGGATTTCAGGGACAGTGACATTGAATGAATTAATGGACTGGTTTAGAAATAGAATTTGATTTTGGATTGTTCATGAAAGTTGTAGAGGACATTGTGAACTTGTTGACCATATTTTGTGGTAATTTATTACTAAGGAATCAGTGAGTTATGAAATTGTAAATGTACTGCTCTGTGTTGATGGAAATTGTGAAGGCAGAAGGTTTGATGGATTATTTGACACCCTTAGGGTTGGAATTGATTTTATGGTCTTCTTGAGAGTTGTAGAGCTTTTCATAAGCTTTCCAATGAGGTATAGTGGGTATTTTTCTGATTTATGTGCTAAAAGTTAGAGTAGTTGGAAATTAGGAATTGAAAGCTGGAAAAAAAAAGGGCAAGGTAGTGGAGGAACTCGAGGCTCATGAGGCGACGTCCGCCTCGCGGAGGCGAGGCAGCTAGCCGTCTCGAGGCGGGCGACGCTCCGCGAGGGCTAAAACAGATGGACTGGTCGCGAGGCGCGCCTCGCCTCATGACGAAATGAGGCGTATCCGCCTCGCTGGCGACGTCTCGCCCATGAGGCGCGAGCATCAATTTTTTTTTTTATTTTATTTTTTAAATTTTATTTGGTATTAAATTGATCCGATTGTTACATTGTCAATTTCTTTCCGTCCGACGTCCGATTGACCTGATTCAGAGGCATCGGATTAGTTGAATATTTAATTTCATTTTATGAAAGCAGGAATTTTAGGCGGAATTTGGCGTAGCCCTATTATTTGGAACTTGTAAACCTTGTTTTATTTAATTGGGGACCTATAGAGGTCGAATGCATGCCGTCGGCGCTATGGATTTCTAATTTTGATAGAATTTTATTATGGGAAAATATTGAATTAGGACCGGAATTCATGAACATGCATATCTCATCATTATGAGCACAAATTTCATATTTAGTGACTCGTATTTTTCGATTCATATAGAGGCCCAATTGGAGCGTCGATTGACCGGCGTCACGGAGACTTCCGGCATTAGCTCGGAAGTAATAGGTGAGTAACCTAGTTGGTTTCTCAAATTTCGATTGCTTACATGCTCAGCGTGAATTACGTGCAAAAGTGAATTGAATGATCCTTGTATGAATCTTGGCATGTATTGTATGATTTCTTGAACAACTTATATCTTTGGGCTTCTGACCATATCATTGATTCAGCGATACTTTGGGCTTTATAGCCAAACTTCGTACATTCTTGCATCTTGTCTGCATACATAATTGCATGATCGGATAATGGGCGTGCCCTAAGTTGCTATTATTATGCGATAAGAGCTTGAGCTCTCATCTCGCATCTTGGCCAAGACCCGAGCGAGGGAGAAATCAGACGCGTCCTTGACTTGAACAACGGTGAGCACTTGGGCACAATCTTGAATAATTGGAAAGAGTCACATATGCATTGCATTTGCACAAATACTGATACGTGACATATCTTGCTTTCATAATGGTATGAATTATTGTGAATGATTTCATATTACGTAAATTATTCTTGATCGCCTTCGGTAATTGATTATTCTTGTACTATCTTTACGCCATATGCGTAATGCATGATTTGAGTGAACCATCGATGATGGTTTCTCATTGAGTTCATAAAACTCACCCAAAATTTGCATCTATTTTTCAGGTCTGAAGAATACTCCGGTTGACACGGAGTATGTCTCTGTGTAGGCGAGTAAAGGTTAGAGGTCGGGATCGGTTAGGTATCCGCATTAGTGTTTTAGTAAATTTGTATTCATGATCAACGTATAACAAGGCATTGTATATTTCTGCATTGGTGATTATAATTATTCTTGGATAAGCGTAATAAGCTGGCTGGTTTTATTGAACACGATTTTCATTACTTACTTGTGTTTTGCAGTGTGAGCGATGGAGTTAATGGCTCAAAGAAAAAAAATGTATCTTGAATTTTAAATCGGTCGATGTAGTACGCCACTCTCGTGGGACACGGACTCGGATATCACCAGCGATATCGGGTTGGGTCTTACGGGTGTGGGTGTTACATTTTCAAACTTTATAATTCTTGAACAATTTCCTCAAACCTTTTTTCATATTTTTCAAACTTTTCCTCAAACCCTTTTCATATTTTTCAAACTTTTCATAATAATCTCACTTTTCTCATTTTTTCAAACTTCTAATTTTCATAAATATGAATGCAACATTTGAGACAAAATTGAAAACACATAACATATCATAATGGTGCAGTTGGTCCAAAGCAGAGCGTCTGCACATTCAGCATGGCGGTCCATGCGATCGTGAGCGAAACGTCTATACTTTTCGCATAAGCGGTCCAGTGTAGCCGTGAGGAGTCCAAATCGAGACTCCGTGCCATTAGCGGGCAGCGGCGAAGGCTATACAAATAGAGACAACTTTCGATCCAAAGGACCTAACCGAACCCACATAACACATGGCAAAAGAAATTGAATTGCGAAGGCACTTTTCAAAATCTTGATTTTCACACATTCACATAGTCATAATATTCAATCACTTCAATCAATCAGTTCACATATAAATCAAAGTCATAACAATGAATGCAATAATTTCCTTCAATATAATTTAGATTTATTCAAAATTTCATTCTCACATTATTCAAACAATCTAAACACAACGGATTTCATAGACTTTGCATTTTAAGTAAAATTTATTGAAAGCCAATTTTTCAAACATTTTTAAAAACAATAATTTATCAAAATCAATTCTTGCTTTCTTTAATTTTGAAACTTTATATATAGCTTACAATTCAAAATGTAAATATGCTACCCCGCATGAATTAAATGCGAAACTTGATTTCAAGCTCGAATTGATCCTCGCTTCTTTCCTTCTTTCAATTAAAATTGACCTAAGCCATAATCATTCAAATTCTACATCATAATTTGCAATATTCCCAAAATTAACTATCGGAAATTCATAATCATCATATTTCCAAGCTTTTAAAACCGAATTTCTAAAATCTCCAAATTCAAAATTTTACCTAAACCAATACACCCAAATTCAATCTCATAAATAATTTAATTTTCAAAATTGATGTCATAATTCATCAATTCACACTAATTCAAGACATCTAAATCCTCAATTTCAAAAATCCCCAAATCTTAAAATTGGCTAAACCAATTTATCCAAATTCAATATCATAATCCATAAATTCTTCAAAATTAACTTCACATATCATCAATCCAAAGTATTTTCCATGATTCTACACTAACAATTTCCAAAAACCCCAAATTATAAGATTTGGGCATAATCTAATTAAATTTTCATCCAAAATTAAATCAATTTCAACATATATTCTCTAAAATTGATCGTGGAATTAGTAAACCCACATCATTTCTAATGATTCTAAACCAAAACTTATCAAAATTCAAAGTAGAAGAATTTCTCTTACCTCTTCCTCTCTTCATTTTGGATTTTTACAAGCCCAAGGAAGCTTTCAAGCTTTTCTACCCTTTCCCTTTGAAAACAATGAAAATCCTCTTGAAAACTCTTAAAAAATGCAAACCTTAACTTTCTCTCTACTCTCTTCTTTCTCCTTTCTTCTTCCTCTCCTTATTTCTTCTTCTCATTTCCAGAACAATCGTGACTTCAGGGGTGTGGCGACAGCCCATGTGATTTATTAAGGCCATGTCATTAAATAATGGTTAATTGACCATTTTGCCCCTCACATGTTACTTTATGCCATTTTTACTTGCGGTTTTGATTCGCACTATCAAGTTAAAGGAATTTGTTAAAACTTCCTTCTCGAGAAATATTCCTCTCAATCATACGAATCCAACGCCACTGACCGCGCTCAATTCGGATCACTACACCAAAATTTATACGCAAAACAGTTCGGTATATCCATATTCTAACACATTTTCCATGTATGATTATTTCCGTCCAAACGTTCACATTCTTAATCCCAGAATTGAAACTCAATGTCTTCATAACAATTGTAGCCTTATGTCTCTAGTTTAATTTAAAACAAGAATCGCCTCATTTTGATTCCCAGATCAAAAGTTATGCTCAATATACTCTTAGATGTTCCTAATCAAAAATTACACCCTAATTCGAACTTAAATTCAGAACTTAAAAGTCTTAGGGGCAAAATTGACATTTCATGTCTTCATATGATTTGTAGCCCCTTGTCTTATCTTTATTTCGCCTCAATAATCGCTTCAATCGGATCTCTACAGATCCCGAATTTCACAAAACACTGAACTATGTTCGGAAAATTTCCTGACTCACTTTGATTAAATTAATGACCATTAATTTAATCTCAAAAATTCACAAATTTCTATGAGGATGTAGATAATTGTCTTAGGAATCCAACGCCGTAAAAATCAACTCAATCGGATGTCAGACGGAAAAGATATGAGCAAAATAGTGAACAAAGGTCGGATTAAAGGAGGAATCAAGAAAACAAAAAGGGCAAAACGGTGTCGTACTGGGGCGAGGCGAAGGCGAAGGCTCGCCCCGGGCGACACGTCGCCCTGGTGATGCAAGCGAAACGCTCGCCATCGCTAGGGCGATGCGTCGCCCTAGTGATGCGAGCTGAAAGCTCGTCATCGCTAGGGCGATGAGTCTCCCTAGTGACTGGGAAACTTCATTTTTTTTCATTTTTTGTTCTTTCACAAAAACCCAAAACTTCCAAAATTCATAACTCTTACTCCCAAACTCCAATTTTGACAAACTTAGTCTCTATAGAAAGCTTAAAGGAAGCTCTACATCTTCCATGCAGAACATAAAAATCAATTTGACTCCTACGGGAGTCCATTTTCTGATCAAAGATACTATCCTTTAATAATCATGCTAAAACCACAATATAAACTTGTAAAAATCATAACTTATTATTCCGAGATCGAAAAATTCCATACTTTATATCGAAATAAAGATCAAAACAAATTCTTCAACTTTCATGAAGAACATCAAAACTCAATTAACCGCTAATTGGGTTAATTTCTCAGTCAAAGTCATACTTAAAGTCAAAAGTCAACCCTATCACACATAAACTTTGACTGATCATAACTTTCACTCCCGATATCGAAAAATTACAAACTTTATGGCTACAGAAAGCTCTTAACATAATCTACAAGTTTCATGTAGATCATTTTATCAAATTTTACCTAAATCAAAAGTCAACTCTCAAAGTCAAACATTCTCTCTCCAAAAAGTCAAACTTTCTAAATCCTTCAAATTTTCACACTTTTTCTTTTTAATTCTTGCTATTTAACTTCATTTCAATCAACTCATCCACTTTTCTCTCATAATCCATATAAATTCATTCTCATTCTCACCAATTCTTTCTTACTTAAATTCATTGTAATATTTCTATTATCCTCAAAAGTTCGGGGTCCAACAATGTGGCATTCAGATGGACTGAGGAGTGCCAGAAAAGCTTTGAGGAGCTGAAACATCGATTGACTAGTGCACCAGTGTTGGCTATTCCATCTGGGACAGGAGGTTATGAAGTTTATAGTGATGCATCGCATCAGGGCTTGGGATGTGTTCTGATGCAGCATGGCAGGGTGATTGCCTATGCCTCGAGACAGTTGAGATCTCATGAGGTAAATTATCCTGTGCATGATTTGGAGTTAGCTACAGTTGTCTTTTCCCTAAAAATTTGGAGACATTACCTGTATGGAGAGACATTTTAGATTTTCACTGACCATAAGAGTTTGAGATATTTGCTGAGTCAGAGAGAGTTGAATTTGAGGCAGAGGAGATGGATAGAGCTATTGAAGGATTATGATTGTACGATTGAGTACAACCCGAGGAAGGCTAATGTGGTGGCAGATGCGTTGAGCAGAAAGTCTTACATCAGTGCATCTCAGCTTCAGGTATTTAGATTGCCTAATTTGATTCAGTTGAGGGCTTTGAATGTGCAGTTGAATCTGGAGCAGGATGGAGCTTTGGTAGGCACTCTGAAGTTCAGACCGATGCTACATGATAGGATCAGGAGAATTCAGGATAAGGATCCTGTTTTGGTCAAATTGATTGAGAAAGTGAAGTCTGATCTGAATTCTGAATTTAAGTTGAGAGATGGGACTTTATGGTTAGGGCAGAGATTATGTGTGCCGGATGTGGATGATTTGAGGCGAGAGATTTTGGAGGAGGCGCATATGGCTGCCTATGCTATGCATCCTGGTACTACCAAGATGTATAACACTCTTAAGCCACATTTCTGGTGGCCTGGCATGAAGAAACAAGTGGCAGAATATGTCTCCAGGTGTATGACGTGCCAGCAGGTTAAAGATGAGCACCAGGATCTAGTGGGGAAGCTTCATTCGTTGCCTATTCCTAAGTGAAAATGGGAACGAATTACTATGGATTTCATTATGAGGTTGCCTAGGATGCCGAGGCAGCATGATGCTATCTGGGTTGTAGTGGACCGGTTAACTAAATCGGCCCATTTCTTGCCAGTGAGGGAGAACAATTCTCTTGATCAGTTGGCCCAGAAGTATGTGACTGAGATTGTGAGACTGCATGGGGTTCCATTGTCTATAGTGTCGGATCGGGATCTCGATTTACTTGAGGTTACGGAAGAGTTTTGATGCTGCTATGGGTACCAGGTTAAATTTTAATACAGCATTTCATCCTTAGACTGATGGGCAGAGTGAGAGGACGATTAAGACTGTTAAGGATATGCTTCGGGTGTGGGTATTAGAGTTTAGAGGAGCATGAGATCAGTATTTAGCCCTGATTGAATTTGCCTACAATAATCATTACCATAGTAGCATCGGGATGGCACCATATGAGGCATTATATGGGAGACAGTGTCGATCGCCTCTGTATTGGGATGTAGAGGGTGAGAGGATGATTGAAGGTCCGGAGCTGATTCAGGATACAATGGATAAGGTAAAACTGATTCGGAGTCGCATTAAAGTGGCTCAGGATAGACAGAAGAGTTATTTGGATCAGCATCAGAGAGAGATGGAGTATAATGTGGGAGACAGAGTCTTCCTTGAGTTTCACCTGGAGAGGAGTGCTAAGATTGGTAGGAAGGGCAGTTAAGCCCTAGGTACATTGGTCCATATGAGATCATTGAGCGTATAGGACCTTTGGCCTATAAGCTGGAGTTACTGAGTGAGATGTCTCAGCTGCATAATGTCTTCCATGTGAGTATGCTCCGGAGGTATCAATCGGATCCAACATATATGATTCCGGCTCAGGAGATTGAGGTAGCTAGCAACTTGAGCTATGTTGAGGAGCCAGTCCAGATTGTGGGATCACGGGTCAAACAATTGAGGAACAGGATCATTCCATTGGTGAAAGTCCTATGGAGGAACCACTCAACTGAGGAAGCAACTTGGGAGACCGATGAGCATACGAGGAGATAGTATCCTCACCTGTTCGACCAAGCAGGTAAGAATTTTGAGGACGAAATTTTTATTAGGAGGGGAGAATTGTAACATCCCATCACCAATGGGAAGGGTATTTTTGTAAATTGGGACGGGTTAGAAATGTTTAAAAATATCTCGGCATGCACATGCATCTTATAGCCTCTATATTTATATGAATGGTAATTTTTGCACATGCACATGATTGTGCATGCATTCATGACATTTCTCGGCATATGGGTCTAAATGAAAATTTGTATGATTGATGTGATAATTGTGTTTGAAAAATTGAATTGGAGTGATTTATGTGTGTTTTTCATTTTTTGAGAATTTTATAAATTTTTCTGGAATATTTCGGAGAAAATTTTCGGACCGGAAAATTGTCAAGTGGCAGACTGAGTGGATTCCCAATACTGGAAATGTCTGTCCAATGGTATTGGACTATTAGACATATGATTTTAGGATTTATGAAATTGAGCCATTGAAAATTTGGGGATAATTAGATTAGAAATTGACTTTGTATGAAACTAGTTAAATTGGGACACATGGCACTTGTTTAACCATGTATTAAACCTTCAATTTTTAATTATTAAACACTCCCCCTTGGTTCTTACATCCACGACACTTTTCATTGAAATAAAATTGATGATGTATGTTAGGTTTCTCTCCACCATCGTAGCTCTCACTTTCCCTCCTTATTAGTTGGTCTTCTTCCTTATGTAATTGTATTACTAATCTCCAACCACACTAAACCTCTTATATCTTACTTGCTCTCTCTTCCTTTTTCACTAACACCTAAGCTCTCAAGAATATGATGGTTGTATGTGTTGGAGGAAGTTAGAACTTTTGGGACTATTTTGAAGACTTGGAAAATTGAAAGCTTGATTAGGTAAGATTGTGTTTTTGTCTTGTTTTGTTGTTAAATGCTTTAATTGTGATAATTGTGCAACAAATTGTATGAGAATTGTGTTGGTGTATATGGGTAGGTACTTTGTTTTTTAAATTGATGGTTGATAGATGATTGATGAGGTGGAATTGGATGAATGTAAGTAGAGATCTTTATGATGATTTGAAGTGAAATTTGTGATTAATGATGAGGGTAGAAAATGATGTTGGATAGGTGTTAATTTAAGGACAGAAAATTGTGTGTGTCTGCTGCCAACTGGTGTCTTCTTATTCAAATAATGGATTGATCAATTTGTGGCTGATTTTATGGCTAAATGGATGCTTATTGATGTAGGTTTAGTGATGAAATGAAAAGAGTTGAGGTAGGGAGGAAATATGGAAAATGTGACTTTGTGTAGGTTTCAGATTTTGGCTCATAACTTTTGATATGGTTGTCCGATTGAGCTGAGGTTTATTTTAAAATAAACTTAAGAAGTATGGCTAGATTTCATATGAATGAAGTTTTTTCCAATTCTGACCTTAAGGATTTTAATTTTGGCATGCAAAGTGAATTGTTAGGTCTTTGTGTGAGCGATGTCAGAACCTTGTGACCTGAAATTTTGATGATTTTTTTAGGATTGAATTGGATTGAATTTGCTACTTTGGTCTGCATGAAAGTTGAAGATTTTTGTGTTAGCTTTCTAAATCCACTAAGTATGAATTTATTTCATGTGTATATTGAAAGTTATGGTGTGTTAATATTCAGATGGTCATTCAGCTGAAAATGTGTTTTGTGTGTAAGTGACTCTGAGTGTATAGGTTTTGTGTTATTTATGTTCTGGTATTTATTTGGGACTTTTAGTGGTGAAATTGGCTTAAGTGACCTTCTGGAAAGTTTTATAGGATTGTTTTAGCTTTCGAATGAGGTATTTTTTGTGAATTTTGGATGTAAGTATTGTTAGATATAAATTTGTAAATTTTTGTTATGGTTTGGATTAAATGCTGATTTCTTAAACCCTAATAGGACAACCACCTTAGTGAGAGGATTTGACCTAGTTTGAATGGGAATTTGCTTTGAAGTCCTATTGAGAATTGTAGTATATTGTCTGATCTTTTTATTTCTATATGGTATGTAATTTTTTGACAATGGTTTGGAAAGTTATGAATGTTGGGAGATTCTGTTACTGTGAGAATGAGACTTATGTTGGCAGAAGTTTTGCTTCAGAATTTGAGTTGTTTAGAGGTTGATTTTGCTTCCAAGTTATTCATGAAACTTGTATAACATGTTTTGATCTTTCTTTTTACATAAATTGTGTAATTTTTGGCATAAGGAATGGAAAGATAGGATTTTTGTAGTAGAGTGTAGTTACTGTTCATATGGTAGTTTTACTGTTTCATTGGGCAGAACATTTGTTTGTATTTTTGACCCTCTTCTAGATTGGATTGGATTGGGGAGTCTTCTTGAAGATTGTAGACAATGTTTATAGCTTTCTAATGGTGTATAATTTACCTTATTTGGAGTTATGAGTAAAAAATTATGAGGATTGGAAGAACACAGTTACTGTTCATATGGTCATTTAAGGGTAGTAACTTTGAAGTAGTTTTTGGCACCCTTAGAGGTGAGATTGGTTTGTGAGCCCTTCATGGAACTTGTAGGATTTCTTATTACCTTTCCAATGAGACCTTTTGTGTAAATTTTGGATAAGTGTGTAAAAGTTATACATGTTAGAAATTCAGATGGTGAAGAGAATCGAGTAAAGTTTGGCAATATCCGGACCTATAGAGGTCCAAATTGAGTAATTCTGGTGTCTATAAGTTCCTAAGACATAGGGGAATCTTTTGTGATGTGAATTATAGAAAATGTTGGGAATGTCACGAACATGCATTGTACACATCTAAATTGCTACATGTGTATTATTTAATATTTCTAATTGTGCATTTGGTGATATGTGAATATTGTGATTATTATAGAGGCACAGTTGGAACGTCATCCCACGGACATTGCCGAGACTTCCCGGCATTAGCTCGGAAGCTATTTGGTGAGTAACCTAGATGATTTCTCGATTATTAATTGTTTTTATTTTGCATTTATAACACTGTGGAGAATAATGGTCGGCTTTGTGTTTGTTTATGTTGGTTCCGGACCAAAGGTGTCCGAGGTATTGGGAGAATATGACATAGAAGTGCTATATGTGATTTGGAATGTGATTAATTGTCAATTACTTGTGTGAATGTGGTAATTTGGGATCGAATATGATGTGGGCTTTGCTGTATATTGCCATGTGCATTATATGCATAATGCATGATCAGTAATTGGCAGTTGTGACCGGAGCAGCCACCGAGAGCTTAAAGCTCAACGTATTTGGGCCTCGAGCCCACAGTGCTTCAGAGTCTCAGGCTCAACGAATAATGCACCCTTATTGGGACAGTTTAGGCGCTCGGTCACAACAACGTAATAAATTTTAAAAAAAAGTCACATACGCATACATTTGACTGGATATCTGTGATTTGAGTGAAAAGCCAAAGGCTTTGTGTTCATGTGAATAATCATGTGGTACATATGAATGAGTTATTCTGCTATACAGTGATTTGTTTGACTATGCATGAATTGGGTGAACCATCGATGATGATTCCTCACTGAGTTCGCAAACTCACCCAAAATTGCAAATTATTTTTTAGGACCGAGAGAGTAGACTCCTAGCTCCAGAGAGAGGCTTTTCCTGCCGTGTAGATCGTGTTGGCAAGAGAAGTCATGGTACATAGGTCGGTCAGCTGGGGTCTTTTGGGGATGACCTAATTAGGCTTTTTGTACTAAATTTTTTTTGGAGTATTGTACAGACAGTGAAAAATAGCAGATGTGTAAATTACTATTTTTGTTGATATGAAATGAGAAATGAGAAAAAAAATGGTTTCAAAAATTAGTGATTTTTAGTATTGATTCTTTATGATTTGATGACATGTGAAGTGTTAGTGATTGCTCGTAGCGCACCCTTTTCGTAGGATTTGTATAGGGATGACCTACGAGCGTCTCGGTGTATACCCTATGGTAAGGGGGTGCTACGTTTATGGTGGATATATGAAGTGAATTGAGTGTTGGTTGGTTTAGAAATGGTATGGAAGATGTAGAATGTGAGTTTGGTTGTGAATCTGGAAACTTTGCTTTGTGTATGTTCCAATGATTTAGTCATAACTTTTTATATGGTTATGCTATTGAGATGCAGTTTGACTTGAATTAAACATGAGAAGTTTGCCTAAAATTCGTATGAAGGAAGTCCTGTCCAATTTTGGCTTAAAGGATTCTGAATTTTTCCTTGAAAGTGGGCAATTTGTGTAGGATGAACAGTGCCATGTTTGTGATCCTAATATTGAAAATTTGTGACTTGAAACTTTGGGGAATATTTCTAGGCTAAATGAGATAGATTTTGCGAAATTGGTCTTCATGAAAGTTGAAGATTTTCTTGTTAGCTTTCTATCTCCACTAAGTATGGCATTTTTTGATTTTGAGGTTGAAAGTTATGTCTTGTTAATTTTCATATGGTATTTCAAAGTATTAATGTGCTTTGTGTGTGAATTGTCTCTAAGTATGGGTTTTGTGGTTACTATACTTTGAAGCCAATTCTGGACTGTTATGGTTTAAATTAGTTCAAGTGGTCTTATGGAAAGTTATAGAGGAATGTCTTAGCTTTGTAATGATGTACAATATGCTATTTTTGGACAATGGGATAGCAAGTTATGAGTTTGAGAAGATTGTAGTACTATTTAGGGTGACATGATTTTGGACAGAAACTTTGATTGGGATTTTGACCACTTTAGAGATTGAATTAGATTTTGAGTTTTTCATGTAAGTTGTAGAGCTTCCTTTTAGCTTTCCCTTGATATAAAGTTTGTAAATTTTGGAATTCTGAATCAAAAGTTATAGAGTTGGGGAGTTGAGATATTGGTGAAGAAAAAGGGTCGCAGGTTCGCCAGAATGTGGCGATCAGTCGGCCAGAATGTGGCGATCGGTTTGCCAGAATGTGGCGATCGGTCGGCCACAATGTGGCGATCGGTCTGCCAGAATGTCACGATCGGTCTGTCAAAATATGGTGATCGGTTTGCCAGAATGGGGGGATCGATCCGCCAGAATGTGGCGGTCTGTCAAAAAGGTACCTTTTTGGTTTGGTTGGGCCACGGATCTTGTCATGCGCGCTAACCAAGCAAATTAGTATTGTCCATTTCGGTCGTGAATCGATCACGCGACCTCACGGATTTGTTGTGTTGAGACGCACGTCTCTCACCACTGGGCTACGTAGCTCAGTGATAAGAGGCGTGGGTCTTGCACCCAATAAAACCCTGAAGTCACAGGTTCAATTCCTGGCGATGGGTAGGGGATAATACTTTAGAGGTGCGGGTCCCACTCCTAAACCAATATATATATGTATATACATATATATAGATGTGTATATATATATATATATAAGCATATTCAATAATTCAAGCACTCTTCAATTTGGCTTAACACTCTCTAAACTTGTCATGAATGATTCATTTTAGTGTTATGTGCTATGAGTGTTAAGCCAAATTGAAGAGTGCTTGAATTATTGCTTCAATTTGGCTTAACACTCATAGCACATAACACTAAACTGAATCATTCATGACAAGTTTAAAGATGCAATGCACAAAAATTGGCTCAAGATGCATGTATATATATATATATATATGTATATATATATATACGCATATTCAATAATTCAAGCACTCTTCAATTTGGCTTAACACTCATAGCACATAATACTAAAATGAATCATTCATGACAAGTTTAAAGATGTAATGCACAAAAATTGGCTCGAGAGTCCCATGGAGACAGAATGGAGAAATCGAAGTTTACCCCATGAACAGAATGAGTCCAATTTCGGAGCTCATATGAGACAAGCGGACAGTTGGGAGAAGGCTCTTGTCAATGTGCACATGACGAACAGAATGGTTCCACTCTCACCTAAACAAAAGGCATATATTCATTTTCTCATATTCTCATACTCTTATGCTTTGTCTTCATTTTCATTTAATACAAAAGTCATAACCTCTTTTGAGGTAAAACATAGCCATATTTCACCATGCTTTTTCAACATTTACAAACAAGTCAAATTTTAACAAACCAATTTCAATATACACACATAGGCAAGGATTTGCCCAATTACACTATAACCATAAATATGTTACCAACCTAATTAGCTCATGAAAACCAAGTCAAGCTTGCCTTTCCCCTTGCTCTTGGGTAGGATTTCCTTAGTTTCCTACAATAACCAAGGCCCCATTCAAAACAACATTCTAATAAAATTCAAAAACTTCAAAAAAATTTACAATATTTCAACCAAACGTAAAATTGAACTCAAATCTAACCTACCCATAACTCATCTAGGTTAGAAAACCCAAGACCTAGTTTAGAAACCCTAAAATCAATTGGGTTCTCCTACTCCATCTTCTTCCCACACTAACTTTTTCTATTCTTTACACTAACTCTTTTCCTTTCCAAGTCCTTCTTCCACAACACCACTCATTCCTTCAATATAGCAAGAAGAAAAGATGGTTAACCTACCTTAACAAGTTTGATTTCTCTACTTTCCTTCTTTCCCCGAAACCTTTCTCCTCTCTCTCTTAATTTCATTTTCTCACTCCTCTCCCTCTTCAATTCACGTTTTTCTCCTCTTCACAAGAAAAACAACCCATTCTTTTCCCATTCCTACCCTTAATGAGACCAAAAAGTCCATCTTACCCTTTCTTATAAGCTTATGCTCTTTTATGTTAAAGTGATCTCCAAAAAATGTCCTTGAACATCCTTATTATATCAACACTTTAATTCCACTTATCCATTCAACAAATCCTACTAACCTTGACATAAGTATAGGTCCAAAATTAAATCTATCAAAACTCCAAAATTATTTTAAATCATGCTTACTTTAAAGAAAAAAAATTATAGGGACCAACAATAACAAATAGGGGGAGAAGAGAAAAAAGAAAAGTGAAAAATATTAAAAAGCATTGTATATCTTATGCATATCTTGTGTATTGCTTTGATTGTTATTCATCTAAAAATTATTTATTTATTCGTTTGAATATTATTTTATCTTCTAATATTATGATTATTTGTTATCATAAAAAAGGGGGAGATTGTTAAGTCAAGAAGACTTCACTTCTATTAATTTTGATGACAATCAAATAATAATAATCTTAGAAGTGTATGAATTATTTGATGAGTTTGTTAAGTGCGTAGAAAAATTTACACAAATCATCAACTTAAGACGATGCATAGTCAAACCAAGATGATACTTAAGAAGATACAGAAGGTCAACATAAGAAGATACAAGGTCAGCACAAGACGACAAAGGTCAACTTAAGATGATACTTACTTATACGATAGAGCGTCTTAGACACTAGACGAAGCGCGACACTTGACGAAATATGACACTAGATGAAGCATAACACCAGAAGAAGCACAGTACTAGACAATGCAAATGAAAAAATATTCTGCAACGTCAATCACTTAGTTAGTTGGAGTTAGTTACAGGACTCAACTAATAATAGTTTCTAGAAGATTCAAAAAGCGATTTTCTTAAGAAGATAGTTGAAGATTTAGTCTATAAATACTAGTTATAATCATAAACTAAACAACAAATTACAATAAGATACAATACAAAAGAGAAAATATAATTATACAATACTTAAAGAAACTCTATACTCAAGTGCAAAAAAAAGAGAACAAATACATCTATAACGTTAAGCTCAAACATTATCTTTCTAAGAGAAAGAAAGGCTAGAGCCTGGAGAGGTTAAGAAAGCAGATAAAGAATACTTTGTGAGAGAGACCTAAAGAGGCTCCGCAAGTGTAGAAAGAATACTTGTAATGTTGAAGACTATAGTGAAATCTTTGACAAACTCTGAGGACTAGACGTAGTCCAAGGTTCAGAGTGAACCAGTATAAAATCGCAACGTCATACTCTCTAACCCTTATCTCTTTAATTTTCTTGTTGTTAAAAGAGTAGATAATAATTTTTTCAATTGCATGACTTATCGATTTAAGTGAATTGTTTTTGCAATCATATGAATTTGCAAAGAAATCTTAGAAGTTTCTAAAGATTAATATCTTTGACGATTTAACACAATTCAACCCCCCTTCTTCTTGTGTATTTTACATACTAAACGTGATTTCTATATTAACAAGTGATTTACTTTAGGATATGTAGTTTTTATGGATCACTCCCTATGGTGAATTTTTTTTTATTTATGATCAATTTTTGTGAGTGAAATATGCTTCATGTGGTTTGTGTGTGAAAGCTCAAGTTTCAACTAAGAAACAACATTTTTGCAATCATCATAGTTGATGTATGCAATTGTGATTGAATGTTGGTTTTGCACTTGATGTCACATTGAGTGTTACTTTTGTTTCACTAACTTTAATGGCTTTCATGCTACTTGACCCGAATACATATCACCTTACCCTTGCCCACATTACAACCTTGAAAATTCCTTAAATCCATGATTTTGCATGTGAACCTTAATGGTGGAGAAATAAAATGATATACAAAGTTGTCGAATTTTTTTTATTGTGAATGGTATTTAAGTGCACCCATGAACATATCTTGTTTAAATAAATTTTGCAAGTCTACCATTAGATTGCTCAGTTTTTAAAGGTATTGAATGTTTATTTATTATGAGTAAAAGTTTGGATTGTTGAGTTCTTGCTATGATTTTTAAATCTCGTTCATCTTTGTTTACGATTATTTATGCTTAGGAAATATTAGACATAAGTAAATGTTTTTGAGTCTATGAGCTTAATTTTGATGTTTTGCCCGAGGACAGCCAAAAGTGAGTGTGGGAGAAATTGACATGCGCTTAATTGATTGTATAATTATTTCATAACACTTAGCGATTAATTATATGAAATTGCTTAAAATACTCAATTTGACTCATATGCGGTTTTAGGCATAATTCGAAAGTAAAGGAGCTAAAAGTCAAAAGTACGATATTTGGGAATTTTCTAAAGACTAATACTTACTTGTATTCATGGAGCAAGTAGAAGAATATTAAAAGAAAACAAAAAATGAAAAAACAAAGAAAAAGAATTAAAGTTGTTCATAACATGCAGCTAGAAAAATAAGGAAGTAGAAAGTTGTGCATGTTTCATACCACAACATGAATTAAAGGATGATGTACATTCCAACAAACTAGGAGTCGAAGACCAAAATGAAAGCAGTCTAAAACATAAAGAAAACGATGTTGGTAGCACAAGGAGGAAACAACAACGCAAGTGGATAGATAGAAACAAGTAAGAAACAATATCCTAGTTGAAAGGAAGGAGCAGCATGAAATGACAGCACAGCAGATGGGAAACATGCCAAAACATCAACAAAAATTAAAAAAAAGAAACAAAGCAGTAAAAGCAAAACGCCATTGGACAAGTTAAAAATGTGGAAAGGGTTTTAAGAAGCATGTTTTTTTTAAGAATGGAGGCACTAGGAGAGTGGTTCTTTGGACAGAGAATTTTTGTGAGGGGGTTTCTGAAGGGACATTCAGTTAGGGTCTGAACCTGTTCTAGGAGCCCTTGATTTTAATGAAAGTAGGGGCAAAACTCTTAACCTTGAGAGACCCATGGAGTGGTAGCTTCCTGACTCCAATTTGGAGGTGATATTGACGTCAATAACTCGGTTAAACATTACTTCCATTGATTTGTTATTTTCTTTCTCACTTTAGAAAATGATGTTAAATACTTCAATTTTGATACATTAGAAAGAATATGATTGAGAGAGAAGGTTGAGAACTTAGGAGGAAGAATTCATTGGGATAGATTTTTGCAATTTAATTATCCTATTTACAAGGAATTTACCCTATAATTCTTGACAACTCTTCAATTTGAGCCATCCAACCCTATCGACCTCTGGTTTCAGCTGTGGGATCAAACATACAGCTTATATTATGACATTTTGTGTGAAATTGGTGGATTCCCTAACTCAACCATAGTAGATCAACACAATGACTTTTGTGGCTCCCACTGTTGGACAAAACTAATTGAGTTGGAGAGCTTTAATGCTAAATGCCCACAATAATATTATTAGAAACCATGAACACTTGTTATTGCATAAATTTACGTGTCAAACTGTCATTGACAAATTTGAAACTAAAAAGTGTTCAATAAAAGAATATTTTCTATTGTGACGGATGGATCATAGCATCCAAGTTTGTACCTCCACCTATATTTTTAATGCAATTACTCACGACTATTGCGGAATGCTATGGCGTCAATTGCAATGGACTAACTATGCATCATCCTGAGTTTTTCAACACTCGTCACTTGAATAGAGCTGAAATCTTGAAGTCTCATAATATGAAACTTCGAGATATCATCACAAAATCTTATGTCAAGACCAGGGCAGGCCAGGCCAATTTGAGCTTGACACCACTGCAACAAGAGGAGGACTCAACTAGTGAGCAGTCAAATGAGGAAGAGCAAACACGATGGGAGAAGGTAATGGAAGATGTATCAAACACTAAAGAAGCCATTTTGGAAAAACCAAGGTGTTGACGGAGATGGCTAAAGAATGAAAAAGCCAAAGTCGTGACATATAACATATGCACAGATATTACAAGGTTTAAGGTGTTCAATTACCACCTCCGACATTGTCACCACCTCAATCACCATTATTGTTCTATACTCTAACCTTTGTCTTTTATTTTATTGTTATTTTCAATTTTTCTCATGTTTCTCATGTTTTGTTAATTCTTATTCCCACCTTATGTATTATTTTTCTTCTCACATTGAGGATAATTTATTGTCCAAGTGTGGGGAGGGTTATATGCATTGTATATTTTTATTTGAATGTGAATTTTGCATGATGTATGCTATTTTTGTTTAGAATTGTATGATGTGATTTTTTTCAATATGTCAATGTTTAGGACTTAACATAATAGATTTAGTTTTGAATATAGTCTGTTAGGTGCGAAGATTTGTTAGCTTATGAAATTAGTATTCTAGGTTGTTTCAGTTAAATATGCATGTTAATTAGGAATTTACCACATTGATTTATAATTTTAGTTCAATTGAATACTTAGCATTGTTAGTATCTTTTCATGAGAATGATTAGCTAAAGAAATTATGTAAGAAATAAAATAAAAAAAAGTATGTGTTTTGTTTGATAAATAATTATTTCATTGGCCCTATTTGAAACAATTTGGGTTATGAGTAGAGCTAATAGCTAGTTGAGAATATGATATAGCTGAGTAACTGGGAGACTTTCATCACAAATGTTTGCCTTCACATTAAAAGGCTATAACAAAATCTTTCTAGCATTTTTCTCCTTTTCAAGTTCTAAGGCGGTGACTTTTTCTTCTAACTATTTAACCTTGTCAAAATCATTTTTTAGCAGCGTATTTGCTGGCCCCTAAATTTTTTTTCTTGATAAACAAGCGTGATTAGATTATTTTGGGGTCTTGCTAGATTAGTTTATGTTGTAATTAATTATCATGTTAATGTGAGTAAGATGATATGATATAAGTTAAGAGAATTCAAGATTTAAGGTGGTAACTTATGCATGAGGGTATTTTGGGGAGATCACTTAAGCATTAAAGTCTTAAGGCTTGAGCGATGGGGCAAAATGGACAATTGATGCTCATTAAGGGTATAAAAGGGAGAAGAAAAGACTTGTCTTGCATTGGAGAGAGAGAAAATGAAAATTTGAGAAAAGAGAGGAGAGAGAGTGTCGTGTAGGAGAAAGGAAGAGAAAGAAAAGAGGGCTAAGCTAGGTTTCAACTTTTCTTAACCTTCAAGAGGGATTTTGGGGTTGAGCAAGAAGGGAAAAAGGAAGAGGAAGATTAGTGCTTCCATGAGAGCCAAGAAAATCATTGTTTGGTGAAGATTCAAGGTAAGCTTGTGTTTTAATATTTGGACTTTGGAAGGCGTTTTGGTTCAAAGAGCTTAGGAAAGGCATGGGTTTAAGTATTCTAGAGTGAATTTTATAAATATATTTCTTTGGGTTGTCCAATTTGAATTCCTTTTGATTTTGGGTTTTGTCAATGTTAAAGAAAACCAAGAGAGGCAAGAGGAGCAAGAGTAGAGGCTTTTTTAGCAAGGTTTTCAAGAAAGAAAACTAAGGTGGGTGACATTTTTATAATTGAGTCAATAAGCTATTAAATGTTCTTCAAATAAATGGAATTAATTGATTTTCCAACTACCTTATAAAAGTGCATTTATTGTTCTTTAAATGCTTGAGGATGTGTCACATGTTTTCGTATGAGAATTTTTGTGAAAGAATTTTTGAATTGATATGAGAATGATTGCTAAATGCTTCATAATTGTGGTATATGTTGCTTTTACATGATTTGAGAAAGGGTTATTATGCTTGGCATATAATTTTGGTTGTGGAATTATGAAATGATGATAGAATTGCATATGAAAAGTTTATGTTCATGAAAGACAAGTTTTCAAAAATGTGCCTACTGGGCAAATTGTTTTTAATTCATGAATTACATGTTATGTGGGTTTGGTGTAGTCCATCCAAGAAATTTCACATGTACATTGACCAAGAAAAGACTTCTCTTACCTGCCGTTAGTGGCATGGAGCTCCTTCTTGGACTCCCTCAAGTTTACGACTACACAGGATCATTATATAAAATTGTGTAGTTCGTCATGTTTATGGATTCACCTAAACCATTATGATGTGTTTATATGTGTTGACAAGTTTGATGATTGTTTGACTTATGTGAGTTGTGAATTTGCTTGACAAGTTGACAATTTTGAGAAATGTATGTTTTATGGATTTCAATGAGATTTTGCTTTGATCATGAAAGTTTCAAATGGTTTTTTCTTATTACCATTTATAAAACTCTTACCTACGAGCTTTAAGCTCAACCCCCCCACTTCCTTCCCATCTTCGAGCGATGAATAAGAAATCGAGTGATCGAGTCAGGAGTCAAGGCATCACTCCAATTTACCCTTTTACTCTTTTGAAGATAGATTTTGTAAAGCAATGCTTTAGTTGCATTTTGAGAAATTGTTGTTTTTGTAAAGTTTGTATTTTTGAATTATGTTGTACGGTGGCTCGAAATGCCAACTAAAGTGTTGTAACACTCTTATTTTGACGCGAATGAAATACATATGCATTATGTTTGTTCATGGCTTTCCAAAGTCTTTATATTGCATTTTTTAGCTTTTCATGGGGGTAGGATTTGTGTTCTGACTTCAAGGGAAGTTCTGGAATAATTTAGGATGAATTTGACCAAGTATTTTCATGTAAGTTGAAGAGGATTTTTCTAGCTTTCCGACGATATAAAGTTTGTAATTTTTGGAAATCGGAGTGGAAAGTTATGATCATTACAAGTTGTGATGGCGCATGGGATGTGTGTATAGGACATAATATGGAGAATGACGTTTAATCGTGATTTTGATGAATCAAATGCATTGGGAATTGAGAGTTTTATGAGATAAACTTGGTGTTATGAGTGAATATGATGTTAGAATGGATGTAGGAAGCATTGGAGGGGCTTTAGAGGGCTTTGGGAAACCCCCATGTCCGTTTAACAGACTTTAGGTCCATTAAACGGACCTTCTCTGGTCAAAAAAGTGATCCCCAGCCTCACCAATGTTCGTTTAATGGACATGGATGTCCGGTAAATAGACCTTCTTGGCCAAAAATGGCTTCCAACCCCGATAATGTCGGTTAAACGGACATGGATGTCCGTTAAACGAAAATTCACAGGATAACTTCAGTAAATTGCAATTTTTGACTGCCTAAATGGTAAAATCTCACTTTATGATCTTCATAAAAGTTGTATATCTAGAAGTCTTCTTTAAAATAGTATAAGAACGAACTCAATCCGACATATTTATCAAAAGTTATGGCAATTGCACCAAGACAAGTACAAAATGATTAAGGACATACACATGTTGGATTCTCTTGGCCATAACTCCCTCATCTGACCTTCGAATGAAGTGATGATTGAAGCAATAGATTCCTTAGACATGTTTCTATCTCTCCAAAGAAATTTGTATCTTTTGGAGTTTATTTGAAAAAGTTTACGTTAAAGAAAATGAGGGGTCGGTTGGGAGAGCATGATTGAGGGATGAACACACTTTTGTTTTTTTAGCATATCTTGAGAGGTAGAGCTCCGATTGAGATGATTCTTTCTTCAAAGAAAACTAGAGACTTAGAGCTACCATTATTGTGAAGAATTCAAATTATGATTTTGGTGTTTGACTACTGTCGGCTCACCATCCTTGTGAGATGACAGCCAAAGAGGGTTCTTTGGAATAACACTACAGGTTTATAAACTCAAGATTTATGACTCCGATTGTTAAACTCCAGAAATGGGGTTCAACAATATTTTCCAACTTAGCTACTCTTTCTTCTAGAACTTCCTTTTTAGAAACCTTTTGTTTATAGTCAATCTCAATAGATATATTCTTTGTCGCCAAATTTTCATTCGCAGATTCCAATGATTTAATCTTACTCTTCAGAGATGTATCATTACTTTTGGACTTCTGAACTTCTTTGAAATACTTCACCGTCAACCTTTTGTAATGATCATACAATTCATGATATGCATTTTTCAATCCATCAAACTCAATATTAGAGTCAGAATAATATACATCATCATCTCCTGATTTAGCCATGAAGCAAACATTATTGACTTCTTCTAGTTCTTCTTCTTTAGAGTTTTCAAAATCTTCATCTGACCAAGTTGCGATCATTGCTTGCTTTCTCGATTTTTTATTCTCTGACTTGTCTTTTTAAAAAAGAGCACATCTTGGATTTTTTTAATCTAGGCTTCTTGCAGTGATAACATATGATTTGATTGTTTTGTGTATTGCTACTATTGTTACTGCCTTTTGATATGAACTTATTGTTTTTAGCTTTTTTTGTTTCCTTCTCTTTTCTTCTTCAATTTCTTTTTATGGAAGCTAACATATTTTCTGACCATAAAGTTAAACTCGTCATCTCCATCTATTTGTAACTCGGCGTCACTTTTCACTTTCATCACCTTTTGATTCATTAGTTGCTTTAAGTGCCATTCCTTTTATGTAGGAAGATCCTTCATCTCGCCTAATCTCAGTTTCATGGATCATTAGATTTCCTCATAGCCAATCGAGTGAAATAGTGTCTAGATCCTTTATGATTTCTAAAGTTGTCACCTTAGATCTCCAATCCTTTGGTAGTGACCTCACAATCTTCGTTTTGAGCTCTTCATTGGGATGTATCTTTCCCAAGTTCTTTAGAGTCGTGATAATGCTGTTGAAGCGTCCAAAGAATTCATCTATAGTCTCTCCTTGTTTCATACCAATAGTTTCATATTTATGCACTAAAAGACTTATTTTATACTTTTTTACCTCATTTGTTCCTTCAAAAGTGACTTAAAGTTTATCCCACATTTCTTTTGTTGTAGAGTAGTACGATATCTTTTCATATTCTTTTAGAGATAATGCACATATCAGGTGATGTTTTGCCTTAGCATTTAGTTGTTCATTTCTCCTGTTAGTATTAGTTCATACTTGTAACATCTCGTTAACCCATGTTAAGGGTTAGAATCCTATAATAGTGTACATGAGAGATTATTGAGAAGTTAGAAAGTGCATTTTATGCTCATGCATAATATAGCATACACACACATATGAATATTAATTATTACACACACTAATTTATAAATATGATTATATTGAGAATTGTGGATTATTTGTATTGAAAATTAATTTGGTGACAATAATTATTGATTTAGAAATTTTAGTAAAATTTAGGAAATTTTTAAAATTTTGGGTATTTTTAGACAAGAAAAAATGTCAATTGGCAGGACAATCGATAAATAGTAGTAGGAATAAAAGTCAAATGGCGGTGGAAATTTTTATAAATGACTTTGGGACTTATTAATAAGTGTCATTGAAAATTGGTAGAAAACTGGAATAAAAATTGGAGACAAATAGACTAGTTATTGAAGGGAACCATAAGGTAGTGACATGTGTCAAATGAAAAGTGTCACTTTCCATGCCACACACTCATCCACGATTCTTTTAACATTGAAAGACCATTTTAATTGTTTTGTTTCTTGCTTCATTCTTCTCTTTGTGACCTTCTTCATCTTCTTTAAGCTTCTTCGCTTCCACGACACTTACCCACCTCCATTAACATTAAACTTTGTCCTTATTTTTTTCACTTACTACTCTCAAAAACAAAATCTTAATCTACACACCTTTATGTTGATGATCGTGTGAGCCAAAGAAAGTTAGCATTAAGAGAGATCTTGATGATTTTGAAGAATCATGGAGCTTAATTAAGTAAGTAACATGTAAATTCTCATGGGTGTATGAATATGAAACAAAAATGGTGATTAATTGATGTTAAATGACAATGAGACTAGTGGTCATTATATATGTGCATTGTGGATGAAGAATGAGAATATTGATGTGTTGTTTCTTTGAGAGTATGATGACTAATAATAAAGAGATCATGTTCTAAATTTTATTGTGTTAAATTCATTCATGAGTTGCTTAATAAAAGGCACTTATGATGATAGATTAAGGGATGAATGATTATGAAAAAGGAAGCTCGAAATTTGATGATATGAGGATGAAGAGGTAAATAGAGTTATGTCTTACTCTGTGTTAAAATGAGTGATAATTTATGAGTTTAAAGCTAATAAGGGGTCATTAGGTAGTGCAAGATCATGCATAAGCACGATCGTGACAGAGAGGAAACACTAGGAAGAGTGCACAATCATACACAAGTATGATCGTGATAGAGAGAGAACACCAGGAAGAGTGCACGATCGTGACAGAGATAAAGCACCAGGAAGAATGCATGATCATACACAAACAAAATTATGATAAAAAGGAATTATTGGGGAGTTGCATGATTGTGCACAAGTATGATCATGACAAAGAGGAACATCAAGGAGTTGCACGATCGTGCTTGACCGAGAGGAAACAGCAGGAAGTTGCAGGATTGCTCACAAGCACGATCATAACAGAGAAGGTGCATTGCTATTTGATAGTTTTCGACACTCCTCACTCTTTTGACAATAACTTCTTCTTCCGACCTCCAATTGAATTGAAATTTAAACCACAAGCTCCTCACACATTATCCTTCCTCTCCACCAAATTTCATTATTATCTGAATTCAATAGGAAAGGATTGATAAATGATTGATAGATGATTTTTATAATAATCAAGTGTCTTTGAGCTATGAACCTTAATGCATGATTGAGTGATGAACTTAGAATAAATTTGTTTCATTGAGGTGTAAACCTAAGTTCAAATTAGACATATATGAGTTTTGAAGTATGAGTAAACATAAGATATGAATTATGGAAATATACCCGGGATTGTCATTGAACATGCATTGTACATAATCTATATATACATATGTGCATAAATGAGTACTTATATAACTGTGCAAAGTTGTGATGTGTGTAAATGTGGGTTTCATGATATAGAAGAGCAATTAGAGTGACAATATCTAGACATTGTCGGGACTTTGAGGCAATAGCTATCTGGAGTAAAATGTGAGTAACCTACATGGTCTCACTATGATTAATTGTAACATCCCGTTACTAATGGGATGTGTACAGTTCATTGCATTCGTATTTGTTCACGTGCATGCATTATAGTATACTGTATAATTGGCATTTGTACATACATGCATATATGACATGTTTCTGACTAGATTTGGATAATTTGAATTTGGAAATTGATTTGGGTTAAGTGGGCTGTGAGAAATTTAATTGGTATTAGAGATGAGAAATTGGAGATTGTAAAATGAAATTTGGAGATGATTAGGTATGTGTGATAATTAGGTTAAATAGGCTCGAAAATTGAATTTGAATGAGAAATGAAAGTTAGAGAGTGGAATTGTGAAATTGGAGTATATGATAATGAGTTTTCTATTTTATGGATTTATAGGAATTTTTCTAAATTTTGAACAATAGGCGGACGAAAAATTTGATAAATGGTAGTTAATTGAATATCCGGTTCAAATTGATTATCCAATGGCACGGACAGGTTAGAAATTTGATTTGAGGAATTAGGGTTTAGCCATTGAAATTCGGGAGAAATTAGAATTAGAAATTGGACTGAGGTTATTCGGATCAGGCTTGTGGCAATCAGATTAGCCAAACAAGCCTTAATCCTTTTGGTATATATAACCCAAGCCTTTGAATTTTTCCTACCACGAAGCTTGTTCCTTTTGAAAGAAAAGCTTAATCTCCTTCTCTTTATCGTGGATCTTTCTTCAATTTGCTTGATCTCTTCTTGCAATTTGTTTCTCTTTTCATCCTTGATCATTCCCTTAAGTTTGGTGTTAGTAGAAGATGATTTTGGGCTTTATTTGGGAGTTCTTGTGAGTGGGGAAGAGTGGAGAGATTGGTGATTCTTGAAGATTTGGAGCTTTTAATCAGGTAAGCTACTTTGATCTTGTCTTGTATAACTTGATTTGTTGATTTATGGAGTTAGATTGTTGTTTGAATTTGAAAATTTAAGGATTTATGAATTAGGGTTTTCGACGGTGATTTTAGGGTTGAATTTAGGATTTTAATTGTTTGATGAAATTGAGGTTAGGGATTGTTGTATGATGAGTATGAATTTATTTAGAAGTGATTTGTAAGGAGAAATCAGGATTTGGAGCGATTATCGATTGGAAAATCTAGGTTTTAGGCGTGTATTTTGTCGCGACGCCGCCTTGTGATGAACAACACCTTGTGCAAGTGAAGCCTTAAGACCTTATGACGTCTTGTGGATGGTGCGTCATGGCGAGGAGAAGCGGCATCGCCGCGACGTCACGGGCGCCTTGTGGCGAGATCAGCGATTCGCGCATGCAACGCAATAATTGGGCCTTCGCCAGCGTGTGAAATGGGTGTCTGCATGGCGAGGAAGGTGTTTTCGTCCGGAATTGAAAATAGGGTTTTATCATTTGGAGATTACGAAATTGGGAATTAGGGATTGAGATTGGGAATTTCGGATTTAGGTCGGAAATGTCATAATTTGCATAGTATGTCCATTATTTGATTCATATGCATAATTGAGCATCGGAATTGGTACCAGTAATAATGTTATGTATATTTTGATTGTTATAGCGACTCAAGTGGATCGCCGATCATCTGACATAGGCGAGACTTCCCGGCAGTAGCTCGGAAGTTCTGAAGTGAGTAACCTAGTTGGTTTCTCAACCTTTATGTGTTTAATTTTATGCAATTATGCCGTATGGAGTTAAGGATGGATTATATGTGTTTGATTTGAGTGATTACGGACCACGGGTGTTGAATAATTGGTATGCTATAGAAGTGTTAATTGTGCATAATTGTTCCTAAATGATTTTAAATGGTGAGAATTTGGCATAGGAAGTTCTATAGTGATGCATGTATTGTAAATGGGACATGTGCATACATGCAAATTAATATGATCGAGATAAAGGCGGTTGTGACCGGTGTAGCCACCGTATTGAGCTTTATGCTCAACGTCTGAGCTTCGTGCTAACGATTTTCGAGCTATATGCTCAACATATTAGGGCTTTTGAGCCCAATGTTTTCGAGCCTATGGCTCAGCGTATATGAGCTCGGTATGCGGTCACAACAACGAAAGAAAATGAAAGAGTCACATGCACAATGCATATATGAATGTTAAGTTTTACATGTGAATTGCGTGAAAGGCATATCGCCTTATAAATGTGAAATTATTGCATGTGATTTCTTGAATGTGGTAGTATACGACATTATGTGATTATTTGGATATGCATGAGTTGAGTGAACCATCGATGATGGTTACTCATTGAGTTTATAAACTCACTTTGATTGCGACTATATTTTTCGGGGCGGTGTTAGGTTGACTTCTAGCTCCGATCAGTGAGACTTTTCCTGCTGTGTGTGCCGATAAGAGGAGCATGGCCCACAGGTCTGTCAGCTGGGGATCTTTTGGGTCTTTTGTGGATGACTTAGCTAGGATCCATTTTAATTCTTTTGGACTTGCGGTTGTGTATATATGATGATGATGTAAATATGGTTTAAGTAATGAAATGAGAAATGCGATTTGGTTTTAAAATTTAGTGAATTCGATATTATTGTTTTATTATATTGATGCCATAAGGTGTATAGAAATGATCGTTTAGTAGTGCACCTAAATGCGTAGGTTATACATCGGGACGACTAAGGCGCCGGCGTATACTCTACGGTGAGGGGCCTTCGATAAATGATATCGAGCATGGTTTGACATCTTTTGGGCATAGTATATTTTAGGCTTGAATTTCGTAAGCAAAGCGATAAATTGATCAAAATGTGATTTTATTGTAGGTCATCCATCTTTGGTGATCAAGTTGATCAACCGGTGACGAGGATCGATCGGAGCGAGTAGAGAGTCTTAGTGCCTATGTTTGAGGGCGACCTCGGTAGTTCCCATGAGATGGGAGCGGAGGTATGATCGCTAACGTGGCGAAATTTGTCATTCTCTGGCGTCTTGACCTCGCCGAGGCGGAGGTTGGTTGGAGAGGACCGAGCGGGTCCTGGACCAGATGGACTGTGACCCGGAGGAGCGCTTCTATTATGCTGTTTCTTTGCTCTAGGGTCCGGCTTATCAGTGGTGGAAGACTATCCCGGGTAGTTCCACCAGGTCGTGTGTATTGACTTGGGCTGATTTTCTGAGGGCTTTCCGAGATAATTTCATGCCCAAGGAATATTTGGATATGAAGATGTAGGATTTTTTAGAGTTGAGACAGGGATCGATGACAGTGGCAGATTATGAGGTCAGATTTAATGAAATTTGTCGGTGTATCGTCTGTTACGATTTCCTCCGAGGCAGATAGGTGACGGAGATTTGAGGGAGGGCTGAATCTGGATATCCGTACCAGGTTAGCCCGGTCAGATATGAGTACTTTCGTGGAGATGAGATCATTCTTTGTCGAGATTGAGCGATTGTTGAGAGCCGAGCCGAGACCGATCGAGTGCGGAGGTAAGAGGTCCAATGACGGTCGAGGTAGCTCTGGTAGAACACGGCAAAGCGTCGAGCAATTCAGATCGGTGGGGATTTAGACGGTCAGGTTCGGTTCGAGAGAGGAGATTTGGGCGAGATGGGCGATGGCGGCAGTGGTAGTGGCGGAAGGCGGTCGAGCTATACCGGTTTGTGTGCCTTTGTGATAAGAGCCACACGGAGAGTCTTGGAGAGTGGTGAGAGCCTATTTGCTTTGTGAATCTATGGATCATATGATCGAGTTGTCCTCGACTTTGGGAGCCTAGTCGATTGCTAGTGGGAGAGTGGTAGTAGCTCGGCCAGTGCTTGTGAGAGTGAAGCGGTGGACTGGATTTAGGGGCGGCGAGCCGAGGTAGGCGGAAATTCCTTTATGGGGACCGAGGGCGAGGCATGAGCCGCGATCCAGCCGTGGTCTACGCCATGACGAGCGGAGGCCCAAGATTCTCCCGAGGTGGTTGCGAGTTTGCTTTACTCTCGGATATAGAGGTGTATGCATTGATAGATCCGGGATCCATGATCATTTATTGCACCGCATGTGGCATGTAGATTGCATGTGGATAGGGAGGTATTACAACATGGGTTGCGGTGAGTACACCTTTGGGTAGTACCTTTGCTTTAGGCGAGATCTGCGGGGATGCCCGATTGGGTAGATTCAGTGGTATTGAGTCTGATTTGATTATGTTGCCTTCAGAGATTGATTTGATTTTGGGATGGGTGGCTCCTTTATAGGGCCATTTGGATTGTTATACCAAGGAGGTAGTATTGGAGTCTCTAGTCGGTAGAAATTTGTATTTAGAGGTGTTAGTCGGCGATGCCACCGGGATGATTCGTTTATGAGTGCTTTGAGATTGATGCGAGGTGGTGTGAGGCTTATTTGGCGCATGTGGTAGACTCTAGAGTGCATCGAGGTTGCAGGATGTCCTGTGATTAGGAGTTCCGGATGTATTTCAGGAGTTCTGGGTTTGCCGCCGGATTGGGAGGCGAGTTGAGATAGACCTCATTCGGTGTACCGCTCTATATCGATACCTCCGTATAGGATGGCACCGGTGGAATTGAGGAGCTTAAGGCCCACTTCGGGAGTTATTGGATAAGGGTTCATCGGGCCGAGTGTTTCACAGTGGGAGCCCCGGTGTTGTTTAATGAAGAAGAAGGGCGGGACTATGAGGCTTTGCATCGATTATAGGCAGCTTAATCGGGTTACTGTCAAGAATAAGTACCCACTGCCTAGGATCGATGACTTATTTGATAAGTTGCAGGGAGCGCAGGTGTTTACCAAGTTGGATTTGAGATCCAGTTATTATCAGTTGAGGATCGCAGAGGCCGATGTGCCTAAGAGTGCTTTCAGGAGCAGGTATGGACATTACGAGTTCTTAGTGATGCCGTTCGGGTTGACTAATGTCCCGGCAGCCTTCATGGCCTTGATGAATAGGGTTTTTCAGCCATACCTGGATCAGTTTGTGATCGTATTCATCGATGACATTTTGGTATATTCGAGGTCTGAAGACGGGGAGCATGCGAGCATCGAGGATAATCTTTGCGGATCATGAGGGACAGATAGTTATATGCCAAATTCACTAAGTGTGAATTTTGGCTCGATGAGGTGGTGTTCCTAGGCCACATAGTATCTGGTGAGGGTATCCGGGTGGATCCTCACAAGATTGAAGCGATGAGGAGTTGGGAGATTAGAGGCGTGTCGAGTTGAGGAGTTTCCTCGGATTAGCAGGGTATTACCGGAGGTTTGTCAGGGGTTTTCTGTGATCTCCGCCCCTTTGACAAGACTTCTGAGGAAGGGTGTGACTTTCAGTTGGTCAGATGAGTGCTAGATGAGTTTTGCTGAGTTGATACATCGGTTGACTTCGGCACCGGTGTTAGCCCTGCCATCTGGATCAGGAGGATTTGAGGTTTATAGTGATGCGTCGCAGATGGGTTTAGGCTGTGTGCTGATGCAGCATGGGAGAGTTATAGCTTATGCTTCGAGGCAGTTGAGAGCCCATGAGGGTAATTATCCCGTGCATGATTTGGAGTTGGCTGCAGTTGTGTTTGCTTTGAAGATCTGGAGACATTATCTGTATGGAGAGACGTTCCAGATCTTCACAGATCATAAGAGCTTGAGATACTTGTTGAGTTAGCGAGAGCTGAATCTGGCGAGAGGAGATGGTTAGAGCCGCTTAAGGATTCTGATCGCCTTATTGAGTACCACCTGGGAAAGCCAATGTGGTGGTGATGCATTGAAGCGGAGATCGCATGGTAGTGCGGCTCGATTCGAGTTTCGAGGTTGTCGTGCTTAGTTGGTGAGAGCTCTTAATGTGCGGATGGATTTGAGTCGGAAGGAGCTCGATGGCGACTTTGAAATTTGAGGCGATATTCTGAGGATCGGATTAGGAGAGTGCGGGATCGGGATCGGCATTGGTGAGGCCCGATGGGTAGAGTCGGATCGGGATGGCGATCGAGTTTGGTGAGAGATGGCACTTTGTGGATGGGTCGAGGGTGTGTGTTCGGATGTGGAGGATCGAGGCGAGAGATTTTGGAGGAGGCTCATTTGGGTGCTTATGCCATGCATCTGGTGTCACCAAGATGTATCGCACTCTTAAGTTGCATTTCGGTGGCGGTATGAAGAGGCATGTGGCGGAGTTTGTTCTCGGTGTTTGGCGTGCGGCGAGTTAAGTGAGCACCAGGCCCCGATTGGGGAGGCAGACTCGTTGCCCATTTCGGAGTGGAAATGGGAGCGCATCACGATGGATTTTATTATGGGGTTGCCCAGGACGCCGAGACAGTTTGATGATATCTGGGTTATAGTGGACCGATTGACTAAATCGGCTCACTTCTTGCCAGTAAGGGAGAGTAGTACTCTTGACCAGTTGGCCCAGAAGTATGTAGCAGAGATAGTACGACTGCATAGGGTCCCAGTTTCGATAGTGTCAGATAGGGATCCCAGATTCACTTCGAGGTTACGGAGGAACTGCGATCGACTATGGGGACAGATTGAACTTCAAACCTGACGTTTCATCCTCGAACGGATGGGCGAGTGAGAGGACTATTGATTTGTTGAGGATATGTTAAGAGCACATGTATTGGAGTTTCGAGTGCGTGGGATCGATTTGCCTCGGTGGAGTTGCATATAATAATCGATGAGGCGGCATTGGGATGGCACCGTATGAGGCGCTTTATGGGAGACCATGTAGATCCCCTCTTTACTGGGATGAAGAGGGTATGAGGATGTTAAAGGGTCCCGGTGATCCGGACACGGTGATAAGATCTGATTGATTGAGTCGCATAAAGGTAGCTCAAGACAGGTAGAAGAGCTATGTGGATCAGCATCGGAGAGAGATGGAGTATGCTATGGGTGATAGGGTATTTCTCAGAGTGTCTCCGTGGAGAGGAGTTCTCAGATTTGGCCGTAATGGCAAGTTGAGTCCTCGGTATATCGGTCCATATGAGATTACCGAGAGGATTGGACCGTTGGCGTATAGATTGGCTTTGCCGAGTGAGATGTCTCAGTTGCATGACGTCTTCCATGTGAGTATGCTTCGGAGATATCGTTCTGACCCGACGCATGTGATTTCGGGAGATAGAGATTGCCGATGATCGAGTTACGTTGAGGGCCGGTGCGGATTATTGGATCATGGGTCAGCGGTTGAGATCGTGGTGATTCCATTGGTGAAAGTCCTTTGGAAGAACCATTCGGACGAGGAGGCGACTTGGGAGGCGAGGAGCACATGAGGCGGTACCCTCATCTGTTTGATCGATCGGTAAGAAAATTTGGGACGAAATTTTTATTAGGAGGGAGAATTGTAACATCCGTTACTAATGGGATGTGTCAGATTCATTGCATTCAGATTTGTTCATGTGCATGCATTATAGTATCTTGTATAATTGGCATTTGTACATACATGCATATATGACATGTTTCCGACTAGATTTGGATAATTTGAATTTGGAAATTGATTTGGGTTAAGTGGAACATGTGAGAAATTTAATTGGTATTAGAGATGAGAAATTGGAGATTGTAAAATGAAATTTGGAGATGATTAGGTATGTGTGATAATTAGGTTAAATAGGCTCGAAAATTGAATTTGAATGAGAAATGAAAGTTAGAGAGTGAAATTGTGAAATTGGAGTATATGATAATGAGTTTTCTATTTTATGGATTTATAGGAATTTTCTAGAATTTTGAACAATAGGCGGACGGAAAATTTGATAAATGGTAGTTAATTGAATATCGGTTCGAAATTGATTATCCAATGGCACGGACAGGTTAGAAATTTGATTTGAGGAATTAGGGTTTAGCCATTGAAATTCGGGAGAAATTAGAATTAGAAATTGGACTGAGGTTATTCGGATCAGGCTTGTGGCAATTAGATTAGCCAAACAAGCCTTAATCCTTTTGGTATATATAACCCAAGCCTTTGAATTTTTCCTCCCACGAAGCTTGTTCCTTTTGAAAGAAAAGCTTAATCTCCATCTCTTTATCGTGGATCTTTCTTCAATTTGTTTCTTGATCTCTTCTTGCAATTTGTTTCTCTTTTCATCCTTGATCATTCCCTTAAGTTTGGTGTTAGTAGAAGATGATTATGGGCTTTATTTGGGAGTTGCCGTGAGTGGAGGAAGAGTGGAGAGATTGGTGATTTTTGAAGATTTGGAGCTTTTAATCAGGTAAGCTACTTTGATCTTGTCTTGTATAACTTGATTTGTTGATTTATGGAGTTAGATTGTTGTTTGAATTTGAAAATTTAAGGATTTATGAATTAGGGTTTCCGACGGTGATTTTAGGGTTGAATTTAGGGATTTTAATTGTTTGATGAAATTGAGGTTAGGGATTGTTGTATGATGAGTATGAATTTATTTAGAAGTGATTTGTAAAGAGAAATCTGGGATTTGGAACGATTATAAATTGGAAAATCTGGGTTTTAAGGCGTGTATTTAAATGCATACCGCTGCCAAGATGACGAACACGCCTTGTGCAAGAGAACAGCAGATGCCTTGTGACGTCTTGTGGATGGTGTGTCATGGAGGAGAAGCGGCATCGTCATGACGTCTGTGGCGACACCGCGACGAGATCGGCGTTACCGCCGCTAATGAAGCAATTGGGCCTTCATTGTGGCGTGTGAAATTTGGAGTGCCATGGCAGGAAGGTGTTTTCGTCCGGAATTGAAATTAGGGTTTATCATTTGGAGATTACGAAATTGGGAATTAGGGATTGAGATCGGGAATTTCAGATTTAGGTCGGAAATGTCATAATTTGCATAGTATGTCCATTATTTGATTCATATGCATAATTGAGCATCGGAATTGGTACCAGTAATAATGTTATGTATATTTTGATTGTTATAGCGACTCAAGTGGATCGCCGATCATCTGACATAGGCGAGACTTCCTGGCAGTAGCTCGGAAGTTCTGAAGTGAGTAACCTAGTTGGTTTCTCAACCTTTATGTGTTTAATTTTATGCAATTATGCCATGTGGAGTTAAGGATGGATTATATGTGTTTGATTTGAGTGATTCTGGACCATGGGTGTTCGGAATAATTGGACTGTGCTATAGAAGTGTTAATTGTGCATAATTGTTCCTAAATGATTTTAAATGGTGAGAATTTGACATAGGAAGTTCTATAGTGATGCATGTATTGTAAATGGGACATGTGCATACATGCAAATTAATATGATCGAGATAAAAGCGGTTGTGACCGGTGTAGCCACCGTATTCAGAGCTTTATGCTCAACGTATAGGGCTTCGTGCCCAACGATTTTCAGAGCTATATGCTCAACGTATTAGGACTTTTGAGCCCAATGTTTTCAGAGCCTATGGCTCAACGTATATGAGCTCAGGCGCACGGTCACAACAACGAAAGAAAATGAAAGAGTCACATGCACAATGCATATATGAATGTTAAGTGTTTACATGTGAATTGCGTGAAAGGCATATCGCCTTATAAATGTGAAATTGACTGCATGTGATTTCTTGAATGTGGTAGTATACGACATTATGTGATTATTTGGATATGCATGAGTTGAGTGAACCATCGATGATGGTTACTCATTGAGTTTCGCAAACTCACCCCAATTGCGACTATATTTTTCAGGACAGTGTTAGGTAGACTTCTAGCTCCGATCAGTGAGACTTTTTCTGCTGTGTGTGCCGGCAAGAGGAGCATGGCCCACAGGTCTGTCAGCTGGGGATCTTTTGGGTATTTTGTGGATGACTTAGCTAGGAGCCATTTTAGTTCTTTTGGACTTGTACGGTTGTGTATATATGACTGATGATGTAAATATGGTTTAAGTAATGAAATGAGAAGTACGATTTGGTTTTAAAATTTAGTGAATTCGATATTATTGTTTTATTATATTGATGCCATGAGGTGTATAGAAATGATCGTTTAGTAGTGCATCCTCGTCGTAGGTTATACATCGGGACGACCTAAGGGCGCCCCGGTGTATACTTTACGGTGAGGGGGCGCTACATTAATTGTTTATTTTAAATTTTGAATTGAATTATTATGTGAAGGCGATTGTGTAAATTCTATACATTGAATGTCCGAGGCACTTTATTTATGAATGTCATATTGTAAGTGCTCATTAAATGTGAATTTGACTGAATATATGATTTCTCAACTTAAATGTTGAATATCGAACTAAGGTCCGATGACAAATGTGAATGTGATTGCTTAAACACAATGATTGATTGAATATATGTGGTGCATTGCATTACATGAATGCATGAAAGATAAAGGTAGTTGTGACTAGAGTTGCTAGTTAAAAAGAACTTAAAGCTTAGAATGTAGTAAGAGCCTTTGGCTCACAATGTAAAATGACCCCTGTATCCCTAACGAATAAGAGACAGTTATTAAGGAGCTCGGTATCTACAATAGATACGGGACAGTGAAAAAGGCACTCAGTCACAACAACGTAATAATTAAAAGTGAGTCTTATGAGCATTGCACATACAATTTGATATGTTTTGTATGGATAATTGATTTGAGTTGTATGATCTATTATGAATGTGAAACAAGAAATAAATGTGTAAAATTGTATTTGATTGAATTCAATTTGAATTGTTGTGTTATATGCTATAAGTGAGCTACCGATGATGGGTAGCTCACTCAGATAGCAAAACTCACCAAAATTGCAACGTTAAATTTAAGGTTCGAGAGAGGATACTAGTGACAGAGAGAAGAAGTATAGTTTTTTTAATTTTTGGATTAAAGAAATGACTCAAATGTCAATCAGCTGAAACTGAAAGATCTAGATAGAATTTTTGTATAGTTCCTCATTCGTGTAGCATATAGCATGTGTGTAATAGAGTTGTAGACTTTAATAACTTTGTGATATTGTATATAAGTATGAAGTATGTAAAGCTTTAATGTACATATTGTTTAAGAAATGAAATAGGAATTTGGGTTTTAGCCATGATGTTATTATGTTTTAATTTATGATGCCATGATTAAGTTAGTGACGAGATAGCTCTAGCATGCCACCCTTATAGGGTACATACTTGGATATCCTTTAGGATGTCAAGTATATGTCCTATAAGAGTGGAGTTTTACAATAGTTTTATTTTATTAGAAGTGGGAATTATAGGACTAACTTTAGTTGCCTGCCATACTTTGATATCTACAGATTGGAGATATATGATCATTCTCTCTTTCTAGTATGAGTAGTTGTTTCCATTGAAATAAGGAGGCTTTAAGATAAACTATCCTTTAAAACTTTTCAAGGTGTTTCCTATGATCTATCACGTGTGCTAAAACATAAAAATGTGAAACCTTGTTCTGATACCAAATGATAAAACCAAATACATGAAAGAGGGGGTGAGTATTGTTAGAGCAGTGCCCTAAAGGCAATCCCCTTTAGCGCTTTTTGTTTATAGTCATGTACAGACTTTATGAATAAATAAAGAAAGGCATGTTTCATTTATTTGATATTCTTTAAGAATTGATATTGATCTTTAATCAAATTAATGAAGTCCATGATATATGACATAGCATGAAGGAAATTATGATGTGATCATAATCCTGAGATTCCTATCATTTGCAATTATGTCAGTATCTAAATTTTCCCTAGTCATAGGATTAATGAGACTGGACATCATTAATCCGGACAGACTAGCATATGTCATACTCCTTGATTGGATCAAGCAGTGGATCTCAGAAACTGTAAATATGAGATATTTAGAGTTGACATATGGATGCTTACTAGTGGTAGTAAGTTCATTGGATGACCTGCCATGAGATCATCACATGGATTTAATGTCAATGATAATCTCATCATAGCAATGGTGCAAGTATCCTTAGACTTGAGGTACTCGAGGATATCTTGAATCTTGATCTGTACTGACTCCATTCCTTGTGGCCTTCGAGAGGTTACTCATAGGGTGGTGCTTGGAGTGCAGTTTGAGGTATTGAAGGTAATTGAGTAGCCAATAAAGGATTCATCACTACGTGAGAATGAAGAGATACACACCTCTTGTCGGGATCATTACTTTAAGTCTCGGCGAGCATGACTATGTCATGAAGAGTGTCTTCATGGACATATAAAGTAATGAGTCCTCAGACAGGAATTGTTTTCACTTGGGCTAGACTTAGTCTAGTAAGAGTTGACATATTAGCCATACTCATAACCAAGTGGGGTATAGGATGATGAAAGGACGAATTGCACGATGAATTATACATGAAAGGGTTCGTGATACGGTTCGTGATGAATTCATCAAACCAATTACTTTCCGTTCAATTGGGGGTCATGATGTGTTGCTAGATACCGCTCATGACTTGCTCAGATTAATTGTTAATCTAAGTGGCCAACATGTAGGAAACCTAAAGGGTCACACGCATAAGAGTGACTGAGAGAATCGTAAAATAGTAATTGGACGAGTTCCAATTATGGAAACATTAGGATTAAATGGATCCCAATGGGATTGGGATATGTCGATGAGATCGCGACATCAATATTGCTAAGAAAGGTTTACGGTCAAGTTTTGACGATCGGGGCCGTGAGTGAGTGGGGAGATGACCCGATTTATTTGGCTGGCAAGCAATTATATATATTAATTAATTAAGTAAATAATTAATTAATATATATAAATATATAGCCTTGCACGTTGGAATGGGAGAAGAGAAAGAAATACATAAGATGGCTTTTGGAAGGTGATAGCCGTAGGTTCTTGCGTGGAAGAGAAAGGAGAAAGCTTAAGAGTTAAGCTTAAGGTGATTTTGGAATTCATTTCTTCTTTTCTGAAGCAACCATCGATCTCTCTTCTCCAAAGCAAAGTTCCAACGTGATCTCAAGCTCTCCAGGATAGAGGTAGGGTCTAGCAGCTCTTATTCTGTTCTAGCTATTCCCGGGTCAAAAGTGTTTGATCCGGTTAGGTTTTCTGATCTCTGCGTGGATACCTTTAGAGATAGTCTCTATTGGCTATTCAGGTTTGAGGTTTTCATACCGACACCGGGATCTTGGGTTTCGGGAAGGTCCCGGGAATAAAAAATTTTTGTTTCCACTGCTGGAACATGTGATGTTCCTCCCGGGATTTTCCTACAGTGGTATCGAGCGTGGTGTGCGTGTATGAAGCTTTAACTGAAGCTAGATCACAAACCCTAATTGCTTGTGATGTTGTAGCATGCATTCTGTTCAGATTTTGAATTGCTATAGAGATAGGGTATTCGAAATTTTTCTGCCCAGTATTGTTCATAACATGTTAGAGAATATTTCTATGAATTTTCAGAATTTATCGATTTGATTTGATATAGTTTTGCTAATTAATTCCCTAAGCTTACAGATGCTGTTTTTGAAACGATTCTGTGAACAGGCAGTAGTATAAAATCAAGAATAAATTCTAGAAAAATCTTTTTCTGGATTTTCCTTCACCTACATGTCTCTAAGATGTTGGTTAATGTCTGTGAGCATGGAAATTGGATTTCAAGGTGATTGGATATTTATTTTCGATTTTATTCTATGCTGTTGGGAATTGCTGTGCTGATGAACACAGTTTTGGAATCTGTTTTGTTATTTTGGTTGACTGAGTTTTTGATGGTCTAAAATCCTGAAAAAAATCAGGTAGCATGTTCAGAACATGTAGTAACCTATATACATTTCTCATGATTTATTGAAATTGTTTCATTGATCATTTCAAGCAATGTACAGAACTGGACAGTTTTGGTGAAAATTGTTGGGACTGTTTTGCTTGGCTTGATTGAGTTTGCTTTTTCAATTCCAATGCCTTGCAGCATTTTTAATGTGATTAAAAATGTGTTAAATTGATGCAGTATGATTTCCAAATTGAATTGCTTGAAGTTGCTTTTCCAAGAATTTTTGAATGCCGAATTGGTCACATTTGTGTCTCGTTAGTATATTTCATTTTCTTGCTTGTTTTGGCCGTCACAATTTTTGTGACAAGTGCCGGAGTAGTTTTGAGAGTGTATACACTAGCTTGAGATGCTTAGGGTGAAAATTTGGGTGTTCCTAAATTATTTGGATATTTATGAGTTTTGACTCATTTCAAGCTTTTCATATAGTTTAACTATTTAAGGCATTCATGAATCAATGAAGTGTTCATTGAGGCATCAATGTACGATATTACCCTAGGTATGATGGTGTTGAGAATGGGAATTGCATAGATTGAGGAATTAGCGATTAGAGATTATAGCATTTCTCCTGGATAAGGCGACTTGTGCATGGCATAAGTCGACTTGTTCAAATCTTAGTATAAATCGACTTGTAGCACCTTACAAGGCGACTTGTACAAGCGGGAGTGCCATAAGGCGACTTGTTTCCTACAAGTCGACTTGTGCGTGGGCAGGAGCATAAGTCGACTTATATCAGACAAGTCGACTTGTGTGTGGCGAAGCATAAGGTGACTTGCATTTGATGAAAGTCGACTTGTGACATGCTCGAGTTGGATGACGGATGATGGATGATTATAAGGATTGATTCAATTTGATTGATGAAACCTAAATCATGCCATATAGTCCTAGCGACTATGATCCTTCAGCTTGGAGTCTAGAGTTTCTAAATCCCTCATCGGTATATGAAAACTAACGCCTTCCATTAATATGGTAAGAACCAGAGTTCTTATAGGGATGGGTTGTTGGTAAACCCAAGCTCACTCTATCTGGATATGTTCGAACCATGAAAATATGATTTTCGATTAATGGGTTGGTTTTCCTCGAAGCGTTAGTTTGTTGAGTAAACTCAAGGTCAGCGTGGACAGAGGTGAAATTGGGTAGCATACATCGGATGTATGCGCATCAAAAAGTTGATACCCGATGTAAGTACATACATCAACAAGTTGATAGACTGATCGATAGTTGTGTCTAAGATGTAATTGGTATATCGATACCTCCGAGACATAAGGTGGCTTGTTGGGTAAACCCAAGGTCATTCTCAATGTCGGTTATCGATGATGCAATTGGTATGTTCGATACCTACCGATTGACCTAAGTTATGGCTTGTTGGGTAAACCCAAGGTCATTCTTAGCAATATCGGATATCGACCCACTAGGACATTATGTCACTTTGTTTCTTTGGATTCAGTAATGAGGGTTATGGATTCTATGAAACTAGTGGGAGCTTTTGCATATCATTCAAGTCCTTATGATTATGCAGCTATTCCTATTCTAACATTCTTCCTCTCTATCCGTGTAGGTTATTTGAAAATGTCGTCAAGTGTGAATCTTCGCCGCATGGATTCTAACAAGTTAACTAGACCGAATTTTCTTGATGGTTAAGGAATCGAGAATAGTTCTCGATCTGAAAGTCAGGATATATCCTAGATTTTCCGCTTCCAGATGCACTAACTGTCGATGCTTCGATGATGATCGAAGGCATATAGTAAGCATCTAAAGGGCGATGACATGGCGACTTGCATTATGCTTGCGTCGATGTCACCCGAGCTGCTGTAAACGACGAGTCCATGGATGCTCATACTATAGTTTTCATCTTGGGAGTTGTTTGACGAGCAAGCCGGTCCGAAAGGTTCGAGACCTAAAGGCTTCTCTTCACTACCAAGATGGCTCAGGGACATCTGGCATGACGCATACGAAGATGAATGGCTATATTGAGAGATTGGTCGTCTTAGGTTTTGCAATGGATCATGAATTAAGTATAGACTTAATTCGGTTGGATTGTCCGGCGTTATGCAGTTCGTGCTAAACTATCGGATGAACCAAATATCTACTACAATACCTGAGCTGATCAATCTGCTCAAGACAGCTGAGCAGACTATCAAGAGTGATAGTAAGCAAGTGCTGGTAGTAGCTTCTTCTTCTTCAGGTTCCAAGAAGAAAAAGAACCCAAAGAAGAAGAAGGCAAAGAAACCAAAGGGAGGCGCCATCAAGAAGAAGACCAAAGAAGCTGCCCCAAAAGGAACTTGCTTCCATTGCGGTAAAGATGGCCATTGGAGGCGCAATTGCAAAGTCTATCTGGAGTCGCTGAAGCAGAAGAAGGCATCAGATGCCTCGACTACTTCAGGTTTGTATGTCATTGAAGTTAATACTGTTACTGATCACAACATCTGGGTATTTGATACTGGTTGTGGCTCACACATATGCAATGATATGCAGGGCCTTCAGGACAGTAGGCAACTCATGAAGGGAGAAGTAGACCTACGTGTTGGAAATGGAGCAAGAGTTGCTGCATTAGCCGTAGGAACCTATGTTTTGTCTCTCCCTATTGGGCTTGTCTTTGGAATTGGATGATTGTTATTTTGTACCCGTTTTGACAAAGAATATATTGTCTATTTCTTGTCTGAATAGAGCTAGATTCTATATGAATTTTAATAGCAATGGTTGTTCTATTAATTCTAATGGAATGCTTTATGGGCGGTACATTGTGCAATGGTATTTACATATTAGATATGTCTAATCCAATTTTAAATGTCAATGACACCAAACGGCATAAAAGAGATAATCTAAAGTCAACTTACTTATGGCATTGTCGACTTGGCCATATAAATGAGACACGCATCGCTAAGCTCCACAAGAGTGGCAGTTTAGGGTCATTTGATTATGAATCATATGACACATGCGAATCTTGTTTATTAGGCAAGATGACTAAGTTACCCTTCAAGGGAAAGGGTGAATGAGCGATTGGAGTATTAGACCTAATACATTCAGATGTATGTGGTCCGATGTCCATCCATGCCAGAAGTGGTTGTCGTTACTTCATTACCTTTATCGATGATTATTCACGATATGGGTACTTGTATCTGATGAGATACAAATCAAGCGTTTGAAAGGTTCAAACAATTCAGAAATGAAGTAGAAAACCAGCTTGGTAAAAGTATCAAGGCATTACGATCCGATCGTGGTGGAGAATACTTAGACCAACAGTTTCTGGATTATCTAAGAGATAATGGCATTTTATCTCAGTGGACTCCTCCTTACACGCGCAAAGACAACGGTGTGGTGAAAGGAGAAATCGAACCTTGTTGGACATGGTACGATCAATGATGGGTTTATAAAGTTACCAAAATCGTTTTGGGGTATGCGCTAGAGACATTTGTTTACTTGCTAAACAGAGTTCCTTCTAAGACAGATTGAAGTTACTCCATATGAGATGTGGACTAACAGAAAACCTTATCTTTCTCATTTGAAAGTATGGGGTTGTCCTGCTTACGTGAAGCGGATTCGGTCGAGATAAGCTTGAAGCAAAGTCGACAAGTGTTTGTTTGTAGGATATCCTAAAGAGACCATGGGATATCAATTCTACCTTCGAGGAACAAAAGGTGTTTGTTTCAAGCATGCTGTCTTTAGAGAAAGAGTTTCTTCTGCAAGAAGGCAAGGGGAGCAAAGTCGAACTTGAAGAAGTTCAAGATGCTCAAACAAGCACAGATCAACTGCCTGAACCTGAGACTGTCACTCATTCAGATGAAGTAACAGTTCAACCTTCTGTTGCACACGAAGTTCGTAGGTCAAGTAGGATGCGCACTGTTCACGAGAGATATGGATTTCTTGTAAGCGAACATAATGACGTATTGCTCATAGAAAATGATGAGCCTGCTACCTATGAAGAGGTTCTGAAAAGTTCAGAGTCTGAAAAATAGCTTTGTGCCATGAAAGCCGAAATGGATTCCATGTACGTAAACCAAGTATGGACTTTGGTTGATGCACCTGAAGGGATAAAACCTATAGGGTGCAAATGAGTTTTCAAGAAGAAAACCGACATGGATGGTAATGTGATTACCTACAAAGCAAGGCTTGTGGCCAAAGGATTTCGTCAAAGACAAGGAGTTGACTATGACGAGACCTTCAGCCCCGTAGCAATGCTTAAATCCATTCGGATACTCCTAGCCATTGCTGCTCATTATGATTATGAGATATGGAAAATGGATGTGAAGACAGCTTTCCTTAACGGAAATCTGGCCGAGAATGTGTACATGACACAACCAGAGGGCTTCACTTCCAGTGATGGCGAAAAGGTATGCAAGCTTCAGAAATCCATTTATGGATTGAAGCAAGCATCCAGGAGTTGGAACATCCGTTTTGATGAGTCAATCAAAGAGTTTGGTTTCTCAAAAATCCGGATGAACACCGTGTGTACAAAAGGTTAATGGGAATGCAATCGTTTTCCTTGTGTTGTATGTAGATGACATCATTACTCGGAAACGATGTCTCATTGATCAATCAGTTAAAATTTGGTTGTCAAAGCGATTTGCGATGAAAGACCTTGGTGAAGCAACTTATATCCTTGGGATAAAGATCTATAGAGATAGATCAAAGAGGTTGCTTGGTCTTTCACAATCATCGTACATAGACAAGATGCTAAAGAGGTTTAGCATGGAGCAATCCAAGAGAGGTTTCTTCCATTACTCATGGGATAACACTCTCGAAATCTATGTCCTAAAACACAAGATGAGAGGATTCGCATGGATCGGATCCGTATGCATCTGCAGTAGGATCGATCATGTATGTTATGTTATGTACGAGGCCCGATGTATCGTATTCTCACGAGTGTCACGGCGGATATCAATCGGATCTGGTGAAGGTCTTTGGGTGGTGTCAAGAATATCCTCAAGTACTGCGAAGGACTAAGGATGTTTTCTTGATATATGGAGATGGAAATCTCCAGTGGCGAGCATCGGATGCGGTTTCCAATCGACAAGGATGACTCAGATCGATCCAGTTATGTTTTCACGCTAAACGGCGGAGCGGTCAGTTGGAAGAGTTCCAAACAAGAGACATCTGGCGATTCGACGGCCGAGGCGAGTACATTCTTCGCATCGAGAGGCAAAGGAAGCTATTTGGATCGAAGTTCATTTCGAACTTGGTGTGGTTCCTAGTCGTGATGGACCCATACTGGTTGTATTGTGACAACAATGGGGCTATTGCTCGAGCAAAAGAACCGAGGTCTCACCAACGATCTAAACACGTACTCCGCACATATCATCCGATTCGAGAGATCATTGCTAGAGGTGATGTCGCGATCGAGAGGATTCACAGAGAGCGTAACATTGTTGATCCGTTGACGAAGCCATTGTCACGGAAGAATTTTGATTCTCATGTACTCGCTTATGGTATTAGATACCAAGGCGATTGGCTTTAGGTCAGTGGGAGATTGTTAGAGTAGTGCCTAAAGGCAATCCCTTTAGCGCTTTTTGTTCATAGTCATGTATGCGGACTTTATGAATAAATAAAGAAAGGCATGTTTCATTTATTTGATATTCTTTATGAATTGATATTAATCTTTAATCAAATTAATGAAGTCCATGATATATGACATAGCATGAAGGAAATTATGATGTGATCATAATCACGAGATTCCTATCATGTGCAATTATGTCGATATCTAAATTTTCCTAGTCATAGGATTAATGAGGCTGGACATCATTAATCCCGGACGGACTAAGATATGTCATACTCCTTGATTGGATCAGCGGTGGATCTCGAAGCTGTAAATATGAGATATTTAGAGTTGACATATGGATGCTTACTAGTGGTAGTAAGTTCATTGGATGACTGCCATGAGATCATCACATGGATTTAATGTCGATGATAATCTCATCATAGCAATGGTGCAAGTATCCTTAAACTTGAGGTACTCAAGGATATCTTGAATCTTGATCCACGTTTGACTCCATTCCTTATGGCCTTCCGAGAGGTTACTCATAGGGTGGTGCTTGGAGTGCAGTTTGAGGTATTCGAAGGTAATTGAGTAGCCAATAAAGGATTCATCACTTCTGTGAGAACAGAAGAGATACCCTGGCCTCTTGTCAGGATCATTACTTTAAGTCTCTGGCCAGAGCATGACTATGTCATGAAGAGTGTCTTCATGGACATATAAAGTAATGAGTCCTCAGACAGGAACTGTTTTCACTTGGGCTAGACTTAGTCTAGTAAGAGTTGACATATTAGCCATACTCATAACCAAGTGGGGTATAGGATGATGAAAGGACGAATTGCACAGTAATTGTCTATGGAAGGGTTCGTGATCTGGTTCGTGATGAATTCATCAAACCAATTACTTTTCGGTCAATTGGGGGTCATGATGTGTTGCTAGATACCGCTCATGACTTGCTCAGATTAATTGTTAATCTAAGTGGCCAACATAACCGGAAACCTAAAGGGTCACACGCATAAGAGTGACTCAGAGAATCTGTAAAATAGTAATTGGATAGAGTTCCAATTATGGAGAGCATTAGGATTAAATGGATCCTAATGGGATTGGGATATGTCCCGATGAGATCGCGACATCAATATTGCTAAGAAAGGTTTTGAATTTTTTGACATCGGGGCCCGTAGTAGGTAGTAGACCGACCCAGTTGATTGATCTGCTTAGCAATTATATATATTAATTAATTAAGTAAATAATTAATTAATATATATAAATATATAGCCTTGCACGTTGGAATGGGAGAAGAGAAAGAAATACATAAGATGGCTTTTGGAAGGTGATAGCCGTAGGTTCTTGCGTGGAAGAGAAAGGAGAAAGCTTAAGAGTTAAGCTTAAGGTGATTTTGAATTCATTTCTTCTTTTCGAAGCAACCATCGATCTCTCTTCTCCAAAGCAAAGTTCAACGTGATCTCAAGCTCTCAGATGAGGTAGGGTCTAGCAGCTCTTATTCTCATTCTAGCTATTCCGGGTCAAAAGTGTTTGATCCGGTTAGGTTTTCTGATCTCTGCGTGGATACCTTTAGAGATAGTCTCTATTGGCTATTCAGGTTTGAGGTTTTCATACCGACACCGGGATCCTGGGTTTCGGGAAGGTCCCGGGAACATGTGATGTTCCTCCCGGGATTTTCCTACAAGTTATGTGTATAAAATTTTTTCTTTCAATTCATATAATAAACAAAACTTAGTTTAAATAGTAAGAGCATGCCAAACGATGAAGCCTTTTTAAACGATAGGAGTTTGTTAGTCAGTAGGAGTCTTTTGTGGGATAGGATCCTACTTAAAAGAGAGGAGCCTAGTAAATGATAAATCATGTTAAAACAATTTAAAAACAAAAGGCTCTTATTAAAGTTGAAAGGAACCACTTGCAAGTTAAAAATAGAAGCAGCCTTTTAAAAATGTGAAAGAGCCTTTAAAAAATAACACACACATAATATAATGTGGAAATTTAAAAGTTAAAGAGAGAGAGAAGAAAGACGCAGTCAATTTATATTAGTTTGACTTACAACTTAAGCCTACATCTAGTCCCCAAGTATCCAACTTGAGTGTTTCACTATAAAAACTGAGTATTAAATTTGACGAGCCTCTCTAAGCTCACAACTACATATTTTTTAAGGTTCTCCAATCTTTCACACTCAAAGTATATAACAAGCTTCTAAAAAACTCATAGAAAAACAAAATAACAATTTCTCTTTTGATAGAGTGATTTTACTTTCTAAATCACAATAGTAATGATATGATTCTCAAGAGTATAGATGTTTCTCAAAATGTTTCAACAATCTGAATATGTTCACTTTGGTTCATAAGTGTTGTTGCTCTTAAATAGTTAATTTCTTTAACTAGTAGTTACTTCACTCGCATCTTTAGTCAACTGGACGCATTTAATCTTGAATAACTTCAATGTCATCTTAGCCAAAAATCTTTCAGTAATCATGGAGCTAATATATTACCTTCATAATTAGTAGGATCCTTTTAGATAAACCATTTTTAATAAGGTAAGTTCATAAAGTAAGCTCCTGCAAGAAAGAAAGCGTATTTCTTATGCTTTTATTTCCTTTTGATAAATAAACTGTTAATTTGACAAGGAAATAAATCCAATTTGAATTTTGAAATATTATACAATTATTATTAAAATCATTAAATATAAATCTTGAGTTAAAAATATGAGGTTTGGCTATAGTTAATGGTATGTGATTTTTATTTCATATTAATGAATTATATCATTGATCTAGTTTCTTTCAATATTTGTCCTTCTTGTATTTTACAAAAAAAAAAAAAAAAAGAGAAAGGAAAAAAAAGAGAATTAGTGAATTGATTTTAGTAATTCATTTTAGTCTTTCCTTCTAAAGTTATACATAATTAATGAATTGATTATAATGTAAGATTATAATGTAAGGGAGACGTTGTTGTGAAAGGTCAATCCTTACGGTTATAGTTAATTTTCATCATTATTCTTATGAGTGATTTCTTCTCATTCCTAGCCTTTACACTAAGTTGTGGAACAGAGATTTTGCATTTTTCATAGCTGATGGTATATGGATTTAATTGGATGTTAATTTTTGTACGTAATACTCTACTAAGTGTTTTTCTTGATTTACTGCTTTTGATTGTTTTTGAACTACAAGACCTAAATGTTTCTCACCTTAACGTTTGATCCCTTTACAACCTTTAAAGTCCTTTGATTCATCATTATGAATGTGAATCGTTAGTAGCAAAGAATTGAAAAGATATACAAAGTTATGGAATGTCTTGATTATAAAAGGTGTTTGCATGTTTTTGTTGATTGATTTTACTTTTAAATATAACTTGTCAAAATCTACCCATATGTTGCTTAATTTTTTATGGAAATGGTTGCTGACTGATCATGAATAAAAATATTGAATGTTTAATTAGTTCCATAGATTTGAAAGTTAGTCCACCTTTATTATAACAATTTATTCTTATAAAAAATGGTTAAACATGAAGTGTTTTCATTTAGTTTTGATCTTTAGTTTTACTTGAGGATAGCTAAAAGCTAAGTGTGGAAGAACTTGATAAGTTTTTGATGGACTATATATTTATTCCCTAGTGCTTAAAGAATAATATTATGAGATGTCTCTTATTTTGATTCATATTTTGGATTAGGTACAAGTTAGAGGAACAAGAACCAAAATAAGCTAAATTCACATACTTGGTGTGATTCTATGAATGTTTGATCTTATTTACTTTTGTAGAGAAAGAAAGAGATGAGTTAAGTTGAAGACAAGAAAGAAAAGTGGAAGAATTGGAGTCACTGCAACTTACACAGTTGTGTATGAGAACGTGTAACTCATTAGAAACATGTATGAACTCTAAGATGATGTTTTAAGCACCCTTATATAGGAGACTTACATGACCAACTGAGACCGTGTAACTATACAATTTTTGCAAAACATATTAGAGACACAAAAGGAGGCGGATTCCCTCCCTTTTGAGAGCTTTAAGTAGCTAATCTTCTTCTTTAGTTTAAAGGGGATATCAAGGTCAATGAACATTTTTGTGAATTGATCAATTTTAATTGTAACGTACCACTCCCATAAAGCATATACCTGACATACTGAAGGATATTCAGGAACATACTCTATGAAAATGGCACCTTAAGATAGTTAAATTAATTCATTTTACATTTTAATCCATCACACATAACATAAAACATTCCAATAATCATGTTGTTCCATTTTTATTCACATATATATACAGTCTCAAATGTCATTACATTTCCAAAATTCACATGTACAATACACAACAATTGAAGGATACAATTCTTGATACAACATAATTAAGACATTTGTAGGTACAAATGATCCCGACACTGACCCATATCTAAATGCAAAATTACTTCAACTAGACTAGCTAGATTTCTCTTGAGCCTAAAAAATAATGTTACAATTTTGATGAGTTTGTGAATTTAGTGAGTGATCCATCATCGATGTGCTCACTCAAAACAGACATAAATATCTCAAGTATATAACACAATTCAATCAATATCTCACATCATTCAGAATCAAATCTCATATATCACATCATTCAGAATTTAGTACCTGATCGCAATATGCATCACATTCCAACAAGTCTGTTATGAACACAATCATTTCATATAATCATTTCATAATAATTCAATCATTCATATATGTACACAAACATATTATATCATTATATCAACTCAATTCAGTCATTCTTTGCAATTATTCACATATATATGTAATGCACATAAGACTCCATTTCATTTTTATTTTTTTATGACAGAGCACCTATTTAACTGTCGCTTACCCATTGTGGATAATGGGCTTCTTTCATAATTATCTTGTATCTATTGCGGATACTAGGCTCATTTTATAATTGTCTTGTACCCGTTGCGGATACCGGGCTCATTATCAACTGAGCCTATGGCTCTTTTGCACATTTCTTAAGCTTTAAGCTCTTTTTCATGTTGGTCACTTTAGTCACAACTCTTTTATCTGATCATGCATATTCATGTGATGGAATGCATTATTCACATAATATGCTATCAATAACTTTCATTTGGTATGCACAGTCATTTATCACAATCATCGGATCGAAGTCCCGCATTTAACATTCAGTTAAGTACATATTTTTCTCACATTCATGTACAATCAATAAGCACTTCCTATACAGTCCCGAATATTTATCTCCTTATAATATTGATGGTTTAGAATTTCACAATCATATTAGTAATAGTTTAATATTTGAAAGTTAATAAAAAACAATTCAAACATAGAGAGAAAACATCTAGGTTAACTCACATAATTCAAACCAAAACACATATATAATTGAAGTTACACACCTAAGACAACTCATAGTATGCTCTAGAATAGTTATTGCCTTGATGATCTGACAATGTCTGGATACTATCGGTTAATTTGTGCTTCTAAATCATACAGTACACATATAATCCACATATTGCTAAATTGATCAATCATATAATTATTCAACTATGCACATGTATATGTGTCATGTTCGATGCATGCTCAGTTGATTTTTTGGGGTATATGTCCTTAATCATAAAACTTTATCATTCATTCATTATAGCATGTCCATAACTTGTTTACAATTAGGTTATACCTTATGTAAGTTTGGTTACCCTCAATTCATCAATCATACATTCATCAATCCTTTATTAATGCTTTATATTCACACAATTTCTCCAATTCTCATTAATTTATACTAATTCACATTGTTCATATCCTTTGAATCACATTTGCATTCATAAGAACACCTTCACTCCATTAATAACTTATAAAGTCTAGCTTTAGGTACATTGATATCAAACAATCCAATCCTTAATTTATAATATCATTTAAGAACCTAAACTCATCACACACTTAGGCAATTGATTCAACATCAAACTAAGTTCATTTTAAGCCCCCAAGCACGTCTAATTACACCAATGCATAGTGTCTTATCCTTATATGATTCAATAAGAACAAAAATAAATAAATTTTCCTCTCTGCCAAGCATTTCCATGATCATGGGAAGGCACAATACAATTCCCACGATCGTGGGATGGGTGAATCGTCCTTCACTTTTCTTCAACTTTACTTCCAAATTTTGACGCCTTAATGATAATTCATCAATTGTACCTTAATTACACCTTAAAGATACTTTAATTCCTCATCAATTCATCTTTAATTCCAATTCCAATTTAAATCATTCATTTGGTAGTTCACAAATTATGGTCTTTTAAGCATCAAAATCAAAACAGAACATAACTAATCCATTTATTAAATTTCCAGCACACATTCAACTCGAACACTATAACCAAGTTCATCCCTGATCAATCATCATAAATGTTATTCTAACATATGTCAATAGGACAATAAATCACTAACTAGTTCAGCTCAATGTCTCCTCAAACATCAAGCTAATCTAACCCTATGTGCAATGTTTACATCCTTTTCTTCCTAATGTTTCTTTATGAACAAGTTTTCTTCTTTTAATCATAACTCTCTCTACAAAGATCCAAATGCCCTGATTCTTGTGCCCCCTGAAACTAGACTTCCTTTAGTCTTATTATATCCAAAAATTACACAAATAGCATCTCCCTTTAAAATATAATCTCCATACAATTTTTTTCCTATTTCTATTACGAAACAGACTAGCACCAATATTCCAACCATAATAAATCATTATTAATAACCAAACTGTTTCACAGAAGCATTAATAAGACATCAATAATCATTTTTCATGCTTTATACTTTTACTAATTTAGACTCTAAGGTCCTCAAAAATTAGGAAATAATACAAGATTCTTGTATAGGAGTCTATCACAGGCAGTATTAGGGAAACAAACATAACTCAAGATCTAGTCACTATTTTGTCAAGTAACTTTCACAGAATCAAAGTAAGGCCTATACCTACAACTTTCATTCTTTGAGTTTCTTCAAATTCATGCTCTAAAGATATGAAAAATAAATCGAAAGAGAAAGATGAAATTGAAACTAGAATTTCAACTTACCTTTATAACTTCTTTCCTTCTCTTCTTCTCTTCCCCTTTTTCTCTCCTTCTCTTCTCATTTTCGTTTTTCTCCCTCTTCTAACCTTATGGCCAACCTTCACTCTCACTTCTATTTCCTTTTTCATCCATTTTCTTTAGAAAATTCAAAGAAAGTCAAACTAATCTAGTGTCACCATTCCATTGGTCCATGTGTCACCATTATATTGGTACATATGTTATCCTTCTATTGTTCCATATGATACTATTCTATTGGTTCATATGTCACTTACTTTAGGGGCCTATATGTCACTCATTTAAGCCTCCATATGTTACTACTTGTAAGGCTATACATGTCACCAATTTTAAGGCTATATGTGTAAAGTACACATGTCATCATTCTATTGCTCCACATGTCATAAGTCTAAAGTGTCTTTTGTCATAAATTGAAAGGGTCACTTGTTGCAATTATACTCAAGCCACTTGTCATCCATTTAACTGAGTCATTTGTCACTTATGCCACATGTCACCATTTCATAGACCTGATCAACTTAAATTCCTATGTATCAATTTGTCTTATTCTTTAACATTTTTCTTAGACTAGATGCACATATCACCTCATCAATTACTTAATTGTAACAATAAATTTTCAATTCGCTAATTATAATCCATCAATTCATGTTAGCGGTAAATCAAAATGCAAAACATTAGGAATGTACTTTCATATCACATTTATTTTCGTTCCATACCTTGGAATATGTTAATTGAGTGCATATAGGCATGATATTACATTAATGATGTTCTTCTTAACTCTCTTTTATAATTGACTATATTATTATGTGTCTAAATTTTGAGATTTATGTATGAATGATTTAGATAGGCCTGCTAGATTATTCATATATGGATTCATTGTTAGAATCTAGATTGCAATCCATAGCTGTTGTAAATCTAATTCACATATGGTAAACTAATAGTCGCACATCATTAGAGATATCATACCATAGCTTAAATGACATGAGTGTATATGGTTATTGCTTAGATTAACTTGTTTTCTCTTATCACGTGATGCTACGGTCACGTAAAATTTTCAGAGCTTATTATAAGTTGTTTGATAGCTATACCTAATTAAAGAGCTTATTTTAGTTAGATAGAACTTCAGAAAAACTGGAAGAATTAACAGAGTTTGTTGTTAATGTATGGTTAATAGTTTCAAATAGAGGTACGACAACAAAATGACGATTGATTATGTACATTCACACGAAAGATGAGATTGAAGTACGAATGTGATTCAAAATCCTTTGACTAATCCTTGCAATTTTGTATTGTTAGATTTAATTTGTTTTCTATAGTTTAGTTTTATTTTATTACATCATTTGAATTTAACCAAAACTCCTCAATCATATAGACTGATTCATTTATTACAAAAGTTAATCACACACTCTTTGTGGATGTGATCATTTCTCATTACTATTACAAATTTTATTGTACATAGTTAGGTGTTATTTTTGTTGTGTTTAACAAGCAACCATAACTATTAGTGTTGATGAATAAGTGGATCTACATTGTTTTATGAATTTAGATAATAGACGCTTGATTAACATCATGATGCTTTTATATAAATTGGACTCACATCAAATAAATATGATCTTTTAGCATTTTATTATCACAAAAATTCAAAATTATGAATATTTTGAATATTAAATAATGTCACTCTAAAAAGTTGAAGTTAAAGAGTGATATTAGTATCCATTTAAGATAGTAACCTATCTAAGCAACAAGGAGCATTTAGAATAAGGTGTTTACTTTTGCATTAAAAGGTTATATAACTTCTCAAATAAGTTCTTAAATGCTCTTGTGACAATTAAATATTTTATGTGTTCTTTTTCTATTAATAAAGGGTATGAATATGATCAAAAGTTGAAGTAGTTTTCCTCATGTATATTCATCTTATACATAGAGTTAAATTTTGTGATTCAAGCTTAAGTTTGAAAATTTATAAAGTGAATTAACTCTATGAATCGATACAAGCAATTAGTTTCCTAACATTTTGATGAACTTTGTGATTGGATTAGTGGTGGATAATTTTGATTGGTATGCTTGATCTGTTTAATAATTTTCCAAAATTGCTTCCTGTCTAAGTTAGGATGATGAAATTGATTTGCTTGAGGGTAAGCAAATGGTTAAGTGTGAGGGAGTTTGACATATGTTAGATATATTTTTACTTTTAGTATGATTTTTTTTGTAGTATTGTGCTTTTGTTTTGGGTATATTTATACGATTTGCTGTTCAAAATGAGTTATCTTTTATGTCAGATCTTGTTTTAGCCTTTCTAAAGAAAAAGAGTGAAGTAGAGAAGAATTAAGCCAATTTAAAGAAATTGTAAAAGATGTAAAGAAATACTTAAGAATAAGACAGAAACTTGATGCCATATAAAGTTACATTATATTTCTTTAGAAAATCTGTTATCCAGGGAACTGATACCTATATGCTATTGTATTGAAGTTATGTTTCAAGAGGGCACATTACGTTTCCCTTTACTCAACCAGCATGTTCCAATGTTCAAACCATATTCACCAACATAATGCTATATGATCTCGTGTATTGGCGATGATGATCTATATAAAAAGTTTTAGAATATGAGGTAAAGTAATATAGCATTCACACAATCTCGTGTTAGGACTACGTTAAACATACAACATAGGATTCAATTTATTAAAAGAAGAGAAAATTAGAAGGAAGAAAAAAGCAAGTAGTTTGTAGCATATATGAGTTTGGAGCTAAACGAGTGTATTAAAAGCTAATTAAAACAATTAGAGATCAAATAGAAATACAATCTTAAAAGAAGAACAATGATTTCAACAAAAAAGAGATTGTTTTTGACACTTCTTGTTGTGGCTCCTAACCTTGTGATCGTTGGTTCAAACAATATATAAGCTAATGAATTTGGTTCATTATTGGCTCATCAGGGCCGGCTTGAGCAAGGGCAGCTTGGGTGCCTGCCTGAGCCCATCCTTATAAACAGTAAAATAGGATTTATTTTTACTCTTATAAAAAATAAAAATAAAATAAAATATGAAACACTATTAACTTTATAAAAAATAATAAAAGGCCAGTGTTTTGTTTTTTATTTTATTTTTATAAGAGTCTAAAATTAAGCAAAGATAGAGGCTTTCTTTTAATTTTATCAAAAGCTTATAAAATACTAAAAACTGTTGGCGCTCATCTACGCTTATCAATTTACCCTATACCTCATAGAAAATGCCATGTAATTGTAGCGAGCTTCGTTTTGAAAACCAATAAGTCCATCATTGCGCATGTCGTAATTACTAACTAGTTGAAGTAGTAATAAATTACATTTGATGCCTTTTCCGCACCAGTCTCTGCCAAGTTTTGGAGTCTATATCTTTTGTTTAATATTATGGTGTCTTATTGTGTTTAATAAATCTCAGCCGTTTATTTATTTGAGTCTTGTATGAGTCCCGCATAGGTCCTACAAAATAAATGATTGAAATTTCATGAGACAGAATAAAACAGGATAATATTAGACCGAAGATCTTGATTTCTAAGTTTTGGCCCATTTCTATGTCACCATCACTGTCAGAGCAGCATATCTTTGAAAGGCCAGGAAAACTATTCCAGTTCCTTAAGTATTGCATGGATAATAATACAGAAGCCATTTAGTATATATACAACTTTCCCATGAACGATCTTTTGCCTGCCGACGTGCCCTTTTCTTGGCTTCATCCCTACACAAAACTTTTCTTAAGTCGATAGTTAGTTGGTGATATTGATGCTTAGTCAAATGGTCCTATTTCTTAACCTTGAATTCAGCAATGACGATGTCCCATATATATTTTTTATTGTCGACAACGCATCATTTGAATTAGAATTTTTATTTGGTTAGAGACAAGCTAGTACTAGGAGGTAGTGTAGAGGTTGTAACTTCTTCAAGGGAGCAGATCCGCAGCTCTCCTATTTCCTATACTTTTAAGATTCTAGTCATATAATTTATTGAAATAATGACTAGAATTTATTTAAACACATCTATTAATTTACAGATCTATCGCTTGGTTGGCAAATTTGGAGATAAGTTGTGCATAAAGCACAGTGGACTCCGTCTGCTTTGGGTTTGATGGGACCGTCCATTATTACTTTAATTTGTTTGTTCAAACCAACATATTTTGTTTGTTCATTAATAAGGTTCTGAAAGCAGATTGGTTACTAATGTATTATCAAAATATACTTCGCATTTTATATTTGGACATCAAAATATGGAAAAGAAGAGAAAATCCCAAATCCAAATATTTTACTTGGTCGAGAAAAAAGGTTCCAGAACCACCACGTGCTCACCCCACTGGGACTCGGGTGATTGGTTAACCTTTCGGGGTTTATTAGAAATTTAAACTTTCAGATTCCTTTGATTGGGTGGGCAGTGGGCTTTCAGTGCGATACGCGGACACAGATGACAGAACAGACGGCTTCGGCTTTTGAGCTTATAGCTTTACCATTGCGTCAAATTCCTGAATAAAGTACACAACCCAACCGTCGAATCGAATCCTTTTTTTTTTTCACCACAATGCCCTTATCATCACAAACCAGCAATCTTCCTTTCCGTTATCCACTTTCGGTCTAAAGAAAAAGAGTGTTCTGATTTAGGCCCTGTTTTAACATGAGTGGTAATTAATGTAATTAGGGATCAATCCATGCAATTCAAATGGTGCCTGTGAAACTTCTTTTTTCTGGTTTTATTTCAATGATTATTATTCGACTTGGCTCCCAAGTGTTTGAAGAATTGAGCATCTTTGGGCTTTACAAAATGAAAATGATGCATGTCCTGGATCAAAATTCAAAAGGGACCAAATGAGCTCCACAAACCAAAAATTTCGACCAGGTTTCAGGGTACTTAGAAGAATATACAACATCCCAGTTGCCAATCATAATGTACAGTCCCACAGGGCAGTACATTACTATTTTATTATAAATTAGTGAAAAGAAAAGATACAGCACATCCTAGCTAGGATAGTAAATTTGACAACAAGATTATCGTTATCATGTCTTATCGTATCCTACTTTTTTTTAATTTTCATATTTCATTCTCTTTGCTTCAAATTCAGAGTAGCAGTTGGCAGAGAGTCTGCTACTCAATATCTTACTCTCTTTGTTTCTCTTTTTTAATCTCATAAAAGGAAAAAGGAAAAAAAAAATGGAAAGTTCCAGATCAAAGGAGCAGATAAGCAAAGGTCACTATCGTCAATTGACACATATCCATTCTTTCCATCCGCTCTCCTTCAAAAAGAGCGAGGAAAGCAAAACCCAACTCCTCACTGTACTCTCTCTCATACATTGCAGGACACAAACATACACTTAATGGTGAAAGAGAAAGAGCAAACGCCAATTACCATTTAGCTTCACTTAGTTTTGGTTATTTACCAACTAGTATTTGCAAATCAACACCAACGACTAAAAGAGGATAATAAATAAGGTTAGAGCAAAATGGAGAGGACAACTCCGGTCAGAAAACCACACACATCCACCGCAGATCTGCTCACGTGGTCGGAGAATCCGCCCGCTGATTCCCCCACCTTCGGCTCCGCCGCTCGCTCTCACCAGGTAGGTACTTAACCGTCTCTCTTATACTTGAGCGTTTTTAAACGCAATGTCGCGCTTTTAGTTAATTCTTCAGTTGATTGAATGATTCGTAGCCGTCGGATGGGATCAGTAAGGTGGTCTTTGGAGGTCAAGTCACGGATGAGGAGGCAGAGAGCTTAAATAAACGGTGAGATCTAGTTCTTATTTTTCCATTTTCTTTTGGAGGCAACGAATACAAAATGTTGAATGGACCAGCTTAACTGATTTTATTTGCTTTTCGGAAAATGTCAAACTTCTGTTGTAACTTGCGTGTTTTTGAGATATTTATAGCTTTCCCTCTTTTTCTTTTACTTGCTTTTAGCCGATATATCACACAAATCTCTCATTTACGTTTTCGCTTATTTGATCTTCTTTAACTCTCTTTGATCTTTCTAGGCTGATCAAACTTCTCTACATCGGACTCCTTTCTGAAATTTGGAAAGATGATCTATTTAGCTCAGATCAGATATCTTGTTTGTTTTATTTGTTACTGGAGCACTTGTTATTGTCAATTTTCTAAGACCATTATCCTTAGTGTTTCATTTCGTTGGTTTTGTAGATCTGTTTCGTGATACTATTTGATGAAATCCTAAGTTCTGAATTAAATTTTTAGGGGCAGTTTAGATGATTGTTTTGGCTCATTGTTGATTGTTAATTATCAATTTACATTTTTTTTTACCGAGGAAAGGATTAATCTATGCTGCCAGGCTTCAGCAATTACGAAGGAAAGCATGAAGTTTGTGCAACTGATTAATTTAAAAATTCTTGTCCGGGGCAAATTAGTTTCTGAAATATGACCACACTTTAACCTTCTATCTCTGCCCAATTTGGCTTCTTTTTCTTTCTTTTAGAGTACCTGATTGAGATGTAAAGCAACATTACTGGAATTCTTATTCTTTTAGATTTGGAACCAAACATTTGTTTCTTTTTAATCCTTGCCTGCGTTTCTTTTCGTTTTACAGGAAACCTTGTTCAGGTTATAAAATGAAGGAGATGACAGGCAGTGGCATTTTTTCTGGTAAAGGAGAAGAAGCTGCATCTGAACCGGATCCTACCCCAAATAGTAGAACTGGATTACGCATGTACCAGGTAGTTTAGAGATCATTATGTATTTGTACTTCAATCCTGGAGGTCAAATCAATTAAGGTTTTATTCTGTAACAGTTGAGTTTGACTATTGGTTTGTTAGAAGTACTGTCTAAAGGTTCAAGATATGAGCTTTGATTAGTTTATACTGCTTTTAATTAAACCAAACTGAATTATACTGGTTTAGTTTGGAAATTATCTAATACAGTAATTGGCTTTTCTTTTCCAAATTTGCAGCAAGCTATTGCTGGAATCAGTCATATTTCATTTACTGAAGAAGAGAGTGTTTCCCCTAAAAAGCCTAGTACTCTGCCTGAAGTTGCCAAACAGCGTGAGCTGAGCGGTACCTTGGAAAGTGAGGCTGATGCAAAGTTGAATAAACAACTTTCAGATGCTAAGTGCAAGGAGCTAAGTGGACATAACATCTTTGCTTCCCCTCCTGAAATTTTACCAAGACCAACAACTGCACGTGCTTTGGCATTGAAAGAAAGCATTGAACTAGGGGAGCCTACTTCTCAGGATGTAAGAATTGCAGTCCAAACCTTCATAGATGTTTGTGGATGCATGAATAAATTAGTTTGCTCCGTCGTTCCTCTCTCTCACTACTTGGCTTATCTGCATATCTTTTTGTGTCTGCGTTTTCTTGTGAGAAGTTCTATTTCTACATTCTTTTGATTGGAAGGCATAAACATTTCATATTCAGTACTACATGATAAAACTTTTCATATTCAGTACTATCAAATTTTGTGGAACGCATAATGAACATTTATTGGGAAATTGTATAGAATTACAGCCAGCTTGATGCTATCAAGGGACGTGCCTTTGTTTTCCTTGAGCTTTAATTTGATATTATTTGCTGGAGCTTGTGAGACGAGTCTCCCCTTAGATTATAAGTTATGTGTAGATCACTCCATTGAAGTCTCATCGTGTTCTGCTTGCTTGAATTTTGGAACGTGATGGGGCCAGGCAACTAGTGAGTTGACGAAGACAGCCAAGAAAATTTATGAAAAGAAGTACTCGGAGCTCTCAGGAAATGATATATTTAAAGGCGATGTCCCTCCATCATCTGCGGAGAAGCATCTAAGCACAGCAAAATTGCAAGAGATGAGCGGCAATGACATATTTTCCGATGGGAAGGTAGAGGCCCGAGACTACTTGGGTGGCGTACGCAAGCCTCCAGGCGGCGAGAGTACCATTGCCTTGGTTTAACTTTGTTAGTCTAACTGTGATTTTGTCAATTGTGTCTGTTTAATTTTTTCTCTATTAACATCCTAGAGAGGGTTGTTTCGTTATATTATTTGACCTTTCAGAAATTTCTTCTTAGGCTTTAACTTGTCAAACAGTTGTGAGTTCTGTGGAGTATCTGCTAATTGGTTTGTGTATTCTTGTGGTTTTTGCTTGCTTTGGCAGGATGCTTGGGCAATTCAGTATTATTTTTATTCTTTAGCACAAAATTGTCATCACTATTCTATTTTCTTGTTTCTTACCTTGTAATGTTTTGTGTTCATTGGGTGCTCTGTCTTCTAATTGGTTTTGGAAATCCAAAAAAGACTTTAAATGGTCTTTACCGTCACGGAATTCGTGTTAACATTCAAAATGAACGCAGTTAATTGAATCATTTATCCAAACTGAAGTTAGTTCGCTGAATCATTTGTCAGTCATAGATGAATGGTGCGATTTATGTCTAACTTAATAGAGAAATGTTGAGTTGTAATGTTTTGCCCCAAGAGGAAAAGATGGTGCGTGTCTTTTTGTGCACCTCTTTTTCTTGTCTTGCCAATCGCCGCAACAGAAGCCAAGGACGATTCCTAAAACGGGAAAATTCGCAAAATATGCCAAAAGAATATAGAAAATGCCTCAATTTTCAAACTGACACCGCCGTAATCTCGCAGAAGATGCTGTTGGTTGCTTCCATATGCCATATTTAAAACATATCTACAATTCTAATTAAATTTTTGTTAAAAATAACAGAAAACTATTAAAATGATGAAATTAAATAATTTGATTTCATTAAGTTAGATTGTATTCTATAATGTTTTGTCATCATTAAAATATGATAAAGAATTAAAAATAAAATAGAATAAATTTTCAATTTAATTTTTTTTAAATTATAGATAAGATTTGTGTTTTCTATTTTAAAATATTTTTAAATTATAGATAAGATTTGTGTTTTTTATTTTAAAATATTAATATTCAAATTAAAAAGTAAAAACTCTAAATTTTCAAAAACCATACCAGTGTTTAGATGCCACGATGAAGGAGGGTGGGAGTCGGCAGAAGTACCCACAAGAATATGAAGTGAGGAAAAAGAACGTTGTTAAGGAAGTAAATCCCTTGTAACAAAGTCAAATATGTAGTGAGAAAATCAAGGGAATCAGTTTCATCTAATCTACGAGATACTGTTAACAAACAGATTTAATAGAATCGGTTGACACAAACAAAACGAAATTGGCATTTTCTTAATCAAAAACAATTATTATTTATTAACAAAAGACCAATCCCTGGTGTCTATGTGACTGTGAGTGAGTCTAGCGTATGAATAGTGTGCCGACTCGACTTCATTTGAATGGCGTGAGCGTGAACAGTCAGTGTAACACAGTCCGTACACAAACCTCTCAACAAAAGCCGTCAGATCGAGACACCACAACTATGAAGCCAAACACCGACCATAGGCATTCCTGCTCTCTTTCTAATGCCCCAATTCCCAATATAAGCCATATGTAAAAGCTTCATATTCCTACCATCTTCCTTTGATAAAAATAGTAGGAAAAGAGTAGACCACCTTGTAGTTGTACACTGCCAAAGCGTTTTAAGCTTTTCCTTTTTCTTTTATTTTGATTTCTGATGTGGGTTTTGGGTTTTTGATTAAGGAGTTTTCTTCTTTCTTTTCGGTTGATACTGTGTCCGATACGTAGGTTCCTGTTTTTGTCTTTTTGTTTGATCATGTTTAAACTGGGCGAGAGAGAGCAGAGGGTTACAGAGGGTAGGGAGAGGAGTGAGGAGTTGTTGAATGGAGGTCAGAATGTGCCATGTTTGAGTTTTCTTCGTCATCAAAAGTCTAGGCCTCTTTTGAGTGGCTCTCCCTTGAGTAGAGTTAATCTGTTGTCGTCTGAGAACTCGCCTTCTTCGAGTTCGTTTTTTAATGGGTTTTGTTCACCTGCTGACGGTTCACCTCCTGTGTTCGAGGAGGCCAAGTATCAAAGTCCCTATTATTTAAATGGACTCTATTTGGATTCCAAATCATCTCGTGACTTTTATAGCATTGATGAAAATTTGGTGGACGAAGATGGCCTGGCCGAAAATTTGTATAGTATGACTATTGCAGAGGAAAGAAACGGTGGCATGAAAACGAAGGCGGACCCCAATGGATTTGGTGATGGCTCTCTTGGTGGGTTTGTACAGCATGATATTATAAAATATGGCTTTAACAATGGGGATTTTAATTTTGGAGGTTCAAAGTCCTCTCCCCGTTGTGTTGCTTTGAGTTCTGAGGATGACATCAGGTGTACGTTCCATGGCTTTCAGGGTGGATGCCATAAGGGTGTTTGCCATACAATGGGGCCTTTTCTTGCTCGTGGTCAGTCTAACGATTTGTGCTCTGGTTCTGATCGGTGCAATAACCGAAGCACTGATTTGTTGCAGCAAAGGATGCAACAGGGGAGGGATTGGAGTATCGGGGAAATGCATGCTTCGAAACAATCTGCTAGTAGGCCTTGCCTTAATGAGGCATCAGTCCTTCCTGAGCATTTCAATATGGATCCTGATGGAGGCAGACGTGCCATGGATTCATCGGGCTGTCCTCAGTTAATGCATCCCACCTTAGATGTAAATATTTTCAATCCGTTGTCAAAAAGTATAATATTAAAAGAAAGGACTAGATCAGTCACTAGGAGTGGGGTTTCTCAATCTGTATTGTCATTTGAAGGAACCGCTGGTATTGAAGCCTTTAATTGTGAGGATGGTCTCATTATACAAGAAACAGGTTTGGGTCATTCTGCTATTAGAGGAAGAGATCAAATAAGATGTACCAAAAAGAATTGCTTCAGTGATGTGTATAATCTACGGGGGAAAAACGTTAAACTTGATATTTGTGGAGGGATGTGCGAAAATGGTCAGAGTTTAAGTACTTTTACCCCATTGCCAGCTATTCCAAGTATTAGCTCCTTGGCTGAGATCCAGGGATACATATACTTACTGGCACAAGATCAAAATGGTTGCAGGTTCTTACAAAAGATTTTTGATGAGGGAACAAGCCGAGACGTTCAAATAATCTTTGATGAAATAATTGATCATACTGTTGAACTCATGTTGAAGCCGTTTGGCAATTATGTTATTCAGAAATTGTTGGATGTGTGCAATGAAGAACAAAGATTTCATATTGTGCATATGGTCACCAAAGAATCAGGAAAGCTAATTAACATCTGCTTAAATACATACGGGTAATCTCTATGAATTCAATACTTGACCTTTTCTTACAGTGATTTTAAACACTGATCACATATTTGTATCTTCAAAATTTTCCTTGCACTATTGTACAGCACAAGAGTGGTGCAGAAGTTGATTGAGACTCTCAAGACAAGGCAGCAAATTTCGTTAGTAGTTCTGGCTCTGAAACCTGGATTTCTTGATCTCACCAAGGATCAGAATGGAAATCATGTGATTCAGCGGTGCTTGCAGTGCCTTAGTGATGAAGATAACAAGGTGCAGTCTTTATTTTTTCCTCAGATTATGTTGCCATTACGTATTACATATGGTGTCTAAAATCATACTGAACTTTTCTTTCTGTTTGAGCTCTTCATAGATGCTAGTCTAAGTTAAGTTTGTATTGTAGATATATCTACTTCCTGTGACCTTTATGCATAACTTTACCGAATGGTACTAAATGCTTTTAGCCAAATTGTTGATTTCAAGTGTAAAACATTTTCTGTCTAACTTCTTTCAGTCTCTCTTTCTTGGATAACAATGTGAAGGAAGGGGAAAACTCTCTACTTCTTATAGCTTATTTTTTTGCTGTACTTGCAATTTAGTAAACATGGCATAGGATCATATAAGTAGAAGGAAGTGGTTTGGGGAATGTTTGAAGCAGTCAGAAGGGTCAATATACAGTCCTTTAACTGGTCATAATATTGGCAGATTAGAACTCACAGAGTTGCATTTTGGCTGAAAATGTAGTCCCGTCACATGTATGGCGTGGTGTATGCAAACAAAAGCACGAATATATTAAACTTTGGTCTTAAAAATCAGTGGGAGCTCAAAACTATCTTTGAGATTCTAAATGTTGACAATAACATCAATCAAAGGCATGAAATGTTTTCAGAAGTTTTGGGAACTCTTGAGCTGCACTAATGTGTCTGAACAACTAAGTTCAATTTTCTTTTCTGTCTATTCGCAGATGTCTATTTGCAGCATGCTATGCTTTAACATTCAATAATGTTGTGCAGTTTATTTTCGATGCGGCTGTAAAGTTTTGTGTTGAGATTGCAACTCATCGACATGGATGCTGCGTAATGCAGCGATGCATTGCACACTCCAAAGGGAAAAGTCAAGATAGGTTGATAACCGAAATTTCTAAAAACGGGCTTCTCCTTGCTCAAGATCCTTTTGGGTAAGGCATCAAAGCAATTGAATTACTTGGAATGCTCATCTTTCTCTATTTGTCCACTGAAACCAATATGCTATCACAAACTTGACCAAATTATATGTTACGAAATGATGCTTGTTTGTTTTGGTTATTTTTTGGTGTGATTTTCATTGAAATCAGTTTAAGGCAGGTGACTCTCTTGGAAAATATTGGCATGTTTCTGGTACATGATGATAGTTACCATGATTGATAACTTGGTTATAGGAATTTTAGTTTCTAAATAAGAGTCGTTGCTCTTTTACCGTAACGTATGGTCGACTTGTTCATCTTTTTCATTTGTTGGTAGCTAAACAGAAGTGTGAGGTAAAAAAAATTAGTTTGTTTCCAGCATGTTGTGAATCCTCTGGCTCTAAGTCCTTGACATGTTCCAGAAACTATGTCGTGCAATTTATTATCGAGCTGAAGAGCCCATCTGCTATCACCAACTTGCTTTCTCAATTCAAAGGTCACTACATACATCTCTCGACACAGAAATTCAGCAGTCATGTGGTTGAAAAATGTCTCAAGTATTTTGAAGAAAACAGATCACAGATCATATATGAACTACTCTCAGTGTCACACTTTGAACAACTGATGCAAGATCCATATGCCAACTATGTCATTCAATCTGCTTTAGCCGTTACCAAGGTATGAAAACTAACACCTACTTTAGAATATGATTTTGTGGTTTGATATATTGGTTTCACATACAATAAAAATTTCATCTCAAAAACAGGGTGGCCCTCTTTACTCTTCACTGGTTGAAGCAGTTCGACCCCATATGATGTTACGTACCAGCCCGTATTGCAAAAGGATTTTCTCTCGAAACCTCTTGAAGAAATGATGTAATTTTTACTCCGCCAAGAAATACCGCAAGGCACCACATATTCTCCATATTTTCTACCTATCCCATCAGAATGGCTGCTGATACTCTAACCTCTAGGGAATATTGATGGCATCCATGAGTTTCAAAAAGAATGCATAGGAAGAGAAGAATTTTGTTCCACTTTGTTTATCATGCTGATACCCAACTGTATTATTTTGTTGTCTTTTCATGTTGTTGTCTTGCTCGTCTAAATTTAAAAAGTGTATTGTAGTTCCTAAAGACGCAACTTCGAAGTATCTGTTTTGTTTCAGAGTTCTGTATTATGTTAGCCTGGATTTCTTTCTTAATTTCCATTTATTCCAGTTCGCATTAATGAAAATTTAGGTTTGATAAGATTGAAATTTATAAAATTAACAAGAGCAGCAAGGCAGTTAGCCACAAGATCAGATCTGTCAGGGATATATTGATATTGGTCGCGACTTGTATAATCTTGTTTTCGCGGAATGTTTAATATGCTGTTCATTTTGAATTCAACTGTAACTAGTGAAATTAATAGGAGAAGGACAGGTATCACAACACACAGGACAAGCATTTAGAAGAAACATCAGTTTACGTTTGTACTTGACAGCTTTACAAAGTAACATACTGAACAAATAACTGTGTCACACTCAGTAAAGGAAGGACAACAATCGCTTTTGAATTGTGGGTTTCCTTTTTCTGGATTTGCTCTCTTTTATTCAGGGCTTTTGGTCCACTTCTGTTAATCTCATTCATTTTCACATCAAGAAGTTTGCTGTTGGACTTACTTTTCAGGTTTGGAAAGGGAAGTAATTAGTGCCTTAATTTTGTTTCTTCTTTTTTTAAAAAAAAAAAAACTGATTGACATTAAATTCTTATATTTTTATTAAAAGACTAAAGATAGAAAATTGATATTTTTATTATTATATTGATTATCATATTTTTACATATCAAAAATTATAAATAAAAATTACTAATATTAATGATAGATTAATTAATTTAAAATAATTTTAGATTAAGTATTTTATTATAATTTTCTGTTATTATATAATAGTACTATTAACTAAGATGATTTACATATTATAACAACAACAACAATAACACTCAGTCTAAATCTCGCTGATATACGGAATCTGAGGAAGTCCAAAAGTACACAATCTTACCCTAAACTAGTAAAGATATTGTTTCCAAACGATCCACATGAAAAAAAAAAGTAAGAGAGACAGAGAAGGAGGAAAGAAAATAAAATAAAAATAAAATTGTAGTAGTAGTAGTAATAATAATAAGAAGAAGAAGAAGAAAGTCAATAATACTAACATTAATAATGCGGAAAATAATAGTAATAAAAGTAATAGTAGTAGTAGATGCAATAGAAATAGTAGTAACAACAACAACAATAATGAAAATAAATAACAAATAACAAGTAGTAGTAGTAGTACCAATAATAATAATAATCGAAAGTTAAAATAATACTTCTAATAGTGATAATGGTAGTAAATATCTTAGTACTAGTAGTAATACTACTACTACTACTACTACTATTACTAATAATAATAATAATAATCCAAAGTTAATAATAATAATACTACTAATAATAATTATTTACGAGGGATCCTTTATCTGATTCCTAATACGTCAAAGTTTTCTATTGCGGGTCATATCATTTGTAAGTTCCAACATTGTCATATCTTTCTTGATCACCTCTGTTCAATTATTCTTAGGCCTCCTTTGTTTTCTCTTATAGTTTTTGAATATAGTATTCTCATGTAACACCCCACTCTCGCATGACCCGAACCTGACATCGATGGTGATATCCGAGTCCGTGCCTTACAAGGGTGGCGTGCTACATCACTTAGTCAAAACTCAGTATAATTTTTTTGAAAGCATATAAACATACACAATGTGGAAAACAATTAATATAAACAATCATCGATAATTACAATGACCACGAGGGCCATTTTATAATTCCAAAATAATTCAATCCATTGACTTTACAAAATGATTGTACAAAAATTCAGAAAATACAATTTATCAGACACTAATGCAGACGCGAACTGATCCCAATAAAGGCATATTAAACGTTGAGCCAGAGGTTCTGAATCACTGTGGGGCTCGAGGCCCATATACGTTGAGCTTTAAGCTCTCGGTGGCTGCTCCGATCACAACTGTCATTAACTGATTATGCACTCATGCATGGAATGCATATGTCGCAATTATGCAGTATCACTATCACAATCAATCCCAAATTATCACATTCAAACAAATAGTTCACAATCACATTAAAATCACAATCACATTTATTCACATTTCAAACATGGAGGTTCCAAATTCTCAGACAATTTGCACTTTTATGTTATAATCTCTCGATACATCGAACCTTCTTTTCGGAATCCATAATCAGAACACACTTCCCACCATTATTCACCACAGAATTCTAAATACAGAATTATAACACATAATAATTGAGGAACCGTCTAGGTCACTCACCAATAGCTTCCGAGCTAATGTTTGGAAGTCTCGGCAACGTCGATGGGCTGACATTCCAAATGTGCCTTTATAACAAGTCAAACACACATATAGTACACATTGTCCAATCAGAAACATTTAATAATGCATATGTAGCAATTTAAAATGTGCACAATGCATGTTCGTGATATTCTCGACACTATTCCAAAAATTCCTGTCACAATATTTTCCTCTAAATTTTAGAAACTTTTGGACACCAAAATCACTCCATTTGGTTTAGAAATCTGAAAGTTATGACCCAAACATTGTCAAACTATTGCTAAGCTGAGACTGTACATTATACCCAATTTCACTCTAGAAATTAAACATCTTAGCGACTGAATTGAAATTTAATTCCTTCAGATAACTTGTAGCCCCATGTCTCTAGTTTAATTAGGAATAAGAATCACCTCATTTGGATCTCTACAGATCGAGATATCACCAAAATACTGAAGTATGTTCAAAATTTTCCAACCAATTCTCTCACTTTGATCTAATTAATCTTTTTCAATTTAATCTCAAAATCCATAAATTTTTATGGAGAGGTAAAGAATTGTCTTAGGAATCCAACGCTTCAAAAATCAGATCAATCGGAGGTCGGATAAAAAAGTTATAAGCAAAAGAGTGAAGAGATGCCAGGTTAGGAAAATATCACTACTAATGCATGTAAAAATTACATTCATCAGTCGACTAGTCGAAGACTTATTAGTCGACTAGGTCATCTACAGTGGTTGACCTGGAAAACTCAAGTCTTTTCTTTTTTCGGCAACCCAGCTTCTCTAAGTCATAACTTCTTACTTAGAACTCCAAATTGAACAAACTTGATATCAATGGAGAGCTAAAAGAAAACTCTACAACTTCTATGAAGAGATTAAGAACCAAATCTGCCTCTAAAGGAGTCAAAAACTACCTCAAAGTATCTGTTAGATAAATATCATCCTACACAATGACAGAAACTCTAAACATCACAATTCTCTACTCCATTGTCCAAGAATCTCAAATGAGGTCTCATTGGAAAGATCACAGAAAATCCTATAAGTTTCATGAAGGCCTTGAAAACCAATTTCACCTCTAAGGGTGTCAAAAATTCAATTAAAGCTACTACCTTCACATTAACATTTAAAATAGTACAACATTTGTCCAAAACAGAACAACATTCTTCTAAATCCATATCTACTGATTCCCTTTGCCAAAAATTCCAAAATTTATACCAAAAGAAATATCAAAACATATTCTACAACTTTCATGAGCAACTTGGAAGCAAATTCAACCTCTAAACAAATCAAATTCTCCATCAAATTTTTTGCCTATATAAGTCATTCTCAACAGTAACACAAGCTTCAAAAAAACATAACTTCCTATCCCATTATCGAAAAATTGCATACTCTATATCACTGAAAAGATAAGAAAATATGATACAATTCTCATAAAGGACTTAGAACCAAATTCCATCTGTGACTATATCAAATTCTCTCTTTATTGTGGCTGTCCTGTTAAAGAGTGTTAAAATAGCATATAGCCTAAATCATATCCAAACTTTAAAAATTCATAACTTACAATCCTTACATCCAAAATTTACATATTATACCTCATTACAAAGTTAAAACATTCATCTACAAATGTCCATAAGACCACTTAAGCTAATTTTAACCATAACAGTCCAAAATTGGCGTCAGAACACAGAAATCACAAATCCTATACACTTAGGGACATTTACACACAAAACACATAAATCTTTGAAAAACCATCTGAACATTAACAAGCCATAACTTTTAACCTACAAATCAAAAAATTTCATACTTACTGGAGATGGAAAGCTAATAAGAAACTCTTCAAAATTAGTCTACTTTAGCCTAGAAAAATTCCCCAAGGTTCTGGTCACAAATCATTCAATGTTAGAACCATCACTTTTCACCCTGCACACATATCTCACTTTCAAATCAAAATTCCAAACCTTTCAAGCCACTATTGGACAGAACTTCCTTCATAAGAATTCTATCCAAACTTCTCAAGTTTAATACAAGTCAAACCTCAACTCAATAGCCTAGCCATATCAAAAGTTATGATCAAAAACCTGAACATACACAAAGTAAGTTTTTTCCATATTTTATACCTAACTCAAATCCTATCATTCCCATACCATTTCTACATCAATAAGCATCCAATTTAGTCAATAAATCACCCACAATGTAATCACGAATTTCACGTAATCAATTAGCCATAAAAGGGAAGCAACACACATTCAAACATCCATACATTTCCTACGCTCTTCTACACCCACTTTCACTTCCAAAACCTTTTCCAACAACCATTCATCAACTTCTATATCATCAATCAATCATTCATCAAGGCAAGAACACTCACACACACACCCATCACTAAACACAACATCCATATACCCAAAATCCCATCTCATGCATTTAGCCTCTAAACTAGCATCACAACTGTTCCATGTAACCAAAATAACAAAATAATTACTTGATTAAGCTTCCAAGCTTCAATTCTAAACCAACTCACCAATTCCTCCTCTTCACTTCACATACACGAAAATCACCATTTTTAAGGGATGTAGAAGGCTTGAGTTTAAACACATGAAGAGGAAGCACTTGAAGTAGAAGAGAAGAGTAGCAATTTAGCTAGAACATGTGGAGAAAACCAAAAGAAGAAGAGAGTAGGAGAGGAGCTTCGGATGAGAAGAACAAAAGCATAAATCACCTTTCTCACTTTCCAACTTAGAAGAAGTGTCGTGGAAGCTTGCTAAGGGTAAGATATTTATATAACACTTAAGCATAAGACTAAGTAGGCAAGTGACATGTGTCACTTGCCACTTGTCTTATTTTTAAGGATTCATTTATTTTCCTTTCCAAAATAATTTAATTTCTAGTCCAATTTCTCTCCAAATTCTAATGACTCATGTCAAAAATTCCTAAAATCATGTCTTTAATTTTTTGTGTCATTGGATAGTCATTTTCAGTACTAGAAATCTAATCAGTCCGTCACTTGACAATTTTTTTGGTATGGAAAGGTATCTCGAAAAATTTTAATTTTTTTTAAAAATTCCCTAAAAATATAAAACACACAAAACTCCACTCCAATTTAATTTTTAAGAACAACAACATATTTTTCACATTAAACACATATGCCGGGAAATGTCATGAATGCATGTACAGTCATGTGCAAGTGTAAAAATTGCCATTAAGCTATATATAAAGGCCAAATTATGTATGATTATGCCGAGATATGTTTCCACACTTCTAACCCGTATAAAATGACCAATTTATCCTTCCCATCGGTGATGAGATGTTACATCTCACTTGAGCATGAGGGTGTCTCCTCTTAACATGTCTAAATCGAAGTGAATTACACGTTATTATAATGCTTATTATACGATGTATAAATGCACAAGAATGGGGGTTGAATTGTGTATTTCTCCTTTTTGAAAAAATTTCAAAATCGTTTTGTCAAAAGAAAAACTTGTTCTTTTCACAAGAACTACTGCAAATCAAAGTTAATCGTATTCTTCAAAAACTTGTTTGAAAACTAAGTAAAATCGAAACTTTGAACGATAAGAGAGATAAGGATAGAGAGAAGTTGACACAGTAATTTTTATATTGGTTCACCCCAAACCGTGGGCTACGTCCAGTCCTCAGATGTCTTTATGATATTTCATTATCTCTCAACAATTTTACAAGTATTCTTTTTCTCTGAGCCTCTTCAGGTCTCTTTACAGTCAGTATTCTTTTACTCTTAGCCTCTGCAGGGTATCTGTACTTCTTTCTTACAGAAAGATGTTTGAGCTATGTTACAGTAAGATAGCTCTAGCTATTTGCACAATAAACTCTTAAGTAAGCTTTGAAACAATTATTGTGTGCGCATATGTTCATGTAATGTATATGTCTCTAACTTTGCAATCTTCGACTTCGACTCATATTTATAGCCTTCGTCTTCAACTGCTTCTTGAATCTTACTTCTTGAATCTTGAAAGAAATGGTTATTCAGTTGACTTCTGTAACTAACTCAAACTGATTCTTGATTCAGATGTGATTTGCTTCTGTCTGTTTTTCATTGTCTGCTTTTGCTTTCGTCTGCTTTTGGCTTCCGTCTGTTTTTCAATCTCCATCTGTTTTTCTCTTCTTTCGTCTGTTTTTCAATCTTCCGTCTATTTTTCATTCTTTCGTTATTTGTACATCATCAAAATCATTTATGTAAAGTCATTTTGACTTAATAATCTCCCCCTTTTTTATGATAACAAATAATCATACAAGTAAGGTGAAAAACTGTAAAAAGAAAAAATGTACAGTTGAAAAATAAGAAAACATATCTTCATACTGTCTTCGTCTGATTTCTTCATTTTCTGCTTACTCTTCCTCCCCCTATCTTTGTCTTTCTTCATCAAAAATTCATCTCCTTCGTTCACCCCTTTGATTTCTGCTTTCCATTCTCCCCCTATTTGTTATTAATAAAAAATGATTACGACCGATATGCTTCAACAATTCTTTCATCATCTCCTTCAATTCCTTGGCTTCTCTACGTAGGTGCATTACTTCTTCTTGCAACTGAAAAGAAGAGGTTGGTCGATCATCATTCTTCGGGTGTTCTTTTTCAAAGGCAATTGTAGTAGTGTATACGTCTGAAGATGGAACATAGTCTTCAAAAAGCTCAAAAATAGGTGGATGAACTGATAGGTTGGGTTTAGGAAGGTCTAAGTCATAAGGAGCTGGTAGCCTTAGCACTTGTCTTCCACACAAGGGTAGGGCTTCTTCTTCAATTGATAGTGTATTAGATAGTGACCTAATACGCACTATTTTTTGCACAAGGGATTCAGTGAACGTCCCTTTAGTAAGCTTTCCCGCCACTGAACAGTGTTCATCTTTTGTTGTTGAACTACAACTATGTTGGGCCCCGAAATTTTTTTATATTTTTTTTATTTGAATTAATTATTTATTTATTTATGGATTTATTCGTTAATTATTTATTTTGTCTTAATTGATTTAATTATGTGTTTATATAAATATTTTATGTTGGGCTTGGAATTAGAAGTTAGAAATTAAATGGAGGGTTAGAATTAAATGTTAGAAATTATGGGCTTTAGGTAAGTGGAATAAGAAGGAGGATTAGAAATAAGTGGGCTAAGGTATAGTGGGCTTGTAAGTTATAAGAGGAAGAGCCCAAAGGAGTTAAAAAGGATAAGGAGGAGCCCAATACCAAAACTATGTAGTTTTGGATGGAGGATTTAAGTTGAGAATTAAAGAAGAGTTAAAGGAAGAGGAGGAGAAGAGAGAGTGTCGTAGAACCCAAAGGAAAAGAAGAGAAGAAGAAAATCGTGAGCCAAGGAGAAAGGAAGAGGGGTCGGCCAAGGAAGAAAGGAAGAGAGAAAAATCGTGGGAGGCTTGTGAAGAAGAAGAAAAGTGGAAAAAGGGAAGAGAAATCAAGAGCTTAAGGTAAGTTTTCATCTTTTCTTAAGATAGATTCGAAAATGGTGTAGGATGGAAGGTTAGGGTTTGTGTAGGAATGAAGAAAGAAAGAAGAGATGAGTGGTTTTGTGATTCCTAAGCTAGGGTTTTGGTTATTCTAGCTTAAATGGGTTATAGATAGGTTAGGTTTGAGGTTATTGTTAGTTTTCCTTTGATTCTTGAATGTTATAACTTTCCGATGAGTTTCGAAATTAAATCGAAATGTGTTTTATTGAAGGAACTAAGGAAACCTCACTCAAGAGAGAGAGGAAGGACATTTGTGAACTCATTTCGACATTTTAGGTGGGTAATGCATTTATAGTCATTATGTAATGGGTGACCTTGTATGCTTATGTGCTTTGTTTTATATTTGTGTAAAAAGTTGATTTCCGATGAATGTTTGGATATGTATGTTAAATGTGGCATCTTGTCTTTGAAAGAAATGTAAAGTATGGAATTGTGCATACTTGAAAATTTTGAAGAAACTATTTGAGCATAGATTATTTGTGTGTGTGGGCAAGAGAGAACCCCGTTGTGATAGTCACGTGCACGTTGACCTAGCCTTCTCCCGGCTGCCCGCTTGTGGCCACGAGATCCTGAGAAATCAGACTCGTTGTGTTTACGATAAGCTTCGGTTTATTCGTTGTGTTTACGGAAACTCTCTAGCCATGTGATTGTGCATTTTTCATTCAAACTTTGTTGTGTATGATGCATCATAAGTGTTATAATTGATAAAGTTGTCATGTTAGGCTTTATGTAATGTAATGTTTGTTACGCCTAAAATGATGTTCTGTGAATGTTTAGGATTGTTTGATATATGCATGACTATATGTATGAATATATGTGTTGCATGGCTCATTAAGATGGCTATAGGCGTATTAGCCACTGAGCCGTGTTAGCTCACCCCATTTTCCCTCCACAGGTGCAAAAGCTCAAGTCTAGCATCGGACCTTGCAAGGCATCGGGAAAACTCCAAGACTTTAGATATTTTTGCATTAAGTTAGTGACTCACTTTTGGGATAGCTTTGCAAGCATAACAAGCATGGAGCATCTTTTGTATTTTGTACTTGGTGTTAAATCATGATGAATATGTTGTTATGTAATCAAAGCTATAAATGCACTTTTGGTTGGATTAGAAATGAGAATGAAGAGAACAAGTATTCCCTTATGTATAATTGTGTTACTTGTAGTTAATGCATGTGTTTGGGTAGAAGATGTGGAATGAAGGTTGTGTTTGAGTTCTTTGTTGGGTTTTCACTGGGTTTTGTCTTGGGAGAGCTTGCTGGAAAATTTGCTATGGTGTGTGAGTTGTGAAAGTCTTGCAGAATTCTGGGTATGCTGTGTTTTCTGCAATTTCTGGGTTGGTACAAGTAGTAGGAGATCATTTAATATTGTTGAGGTTGTTAGCCGGGGTGTAGAGCTCTCCCAGGAGGTTTTATGAACTATTTAAGAGGAGTTAAATTGGTAGGTGTAAGTCGTTGGAATTAAATGTAGGTGCTGTCAAAGTGACAGATTGGTAGCAGAAGCTTTGAGTCCACTTTTGACCCATATAGAGTTGGAATATAGGTCGGTGGTCTTCATAAAAGTTGTAGATAATTCTTTTAGCTTTCCATAGACACTAAGTTTGTTAAATTTGGAGTTCTGGGTCAAAAGTTATGGAGGTAACAAGTTCTGATGCTGTTAGGGAGAGCTAGTCGATCGGCCTTTGTGTTAAAACTTTGTTTCCCTTAATGGCCGAGCTAGTCTTTGGATCCTTCTTGAAAAATATAGATTTTTCTCTTAGCTTTCTAACGCCTCCGACCGTGACTAATTTGGAGCTCGGAGTCAAAAGTTATGAGGGTTAGAAGTCGGTTAGGTCGGGCGGTAGGGCAGGTCGCCCGCGAGCGCTCGCTCTCGCTCTCGCCCATGCGGGCCGGGCGAGCGCTCCACGCGGGCGAGCCCGAAGAGCTCGGTAGGCCGGGCTCTTGCGAGCATTTGGGGTCGGTCTCTGGCCGACCGACCCCTCCTTCTTCTTTTGGTCATAACTTTTTGCATAGACCTCCGATTGAGCTGATTTTCGAACTGATGGATTTCTAAGAAATTTTTCTATCTTTTTACACTTGATTTTCCAGTATTTACCTTAAATTGAAAAGGGTGGTTTGAAACAAAGTGTGGAGGTCGGCTGATTCTTTCTGAATATACTTCACAAATATTTAAATATCTGGAGCTATAGGGCTCGGGTTGAGGGGATTCTTGTTTTAAATGAAACTAGAGACATAAATCTACACTTTTTATGAAGGAGCCGATCAGTAATTTTGCCTCTAAAGTTTTCAAATATTTACATGAAGTCGGTAGAGGGACTATTTTCACTGTTTTCTTTAAGATAACATTTTTGCCATAACTTTTTCATTTCAAATCCGAATTGAATGATTTCAGTGGCGTTAGAACCGTGAGAGCGTAAGGAACTTATTTTCTTAAAAATCCAAAGCCAAATTTTTTATTTCAAGATTTCTCCTTTTGTGGCCAATTTTGTGTCTGCTTTGGGTCCTCTATGCTTATGCATGTCAGATGGGTTGAATGTTGGGCCTTGGAGACGGGTCCAACATTGTTTGGTATCAGAGCTTAGGCTTACTCCTAGGCTTAAAATGTATAGTAGGGAACATTGTTTTGTATGTGATTAAATGTTTACTTTATAAATTGATTGTTTGCATTACGTGACATGCATATCATGCATACATATAGGAACTAAGCTTAAAAAAAAAAAACGAATTGTAGCTAATCAATAGTATTTTCATTGAAGGAGTACGATGCCACCTCGTCGAAGGACACGAGGAGTTTTACAAGGTTCAATTGCACCTGACTCTCCGTCGAGGGAGGAGAGCATGGATGAGTCCGTAGCCCCGGGAGTGGCTGAGGCCCCTCTAGGGCAGGGTAGTGAGCCTCTTCGTTCACAGACTCAGCAGTCACCTAGTCTGTCTGAGCAAGTGCCTGCGTTAGACCCCAGGCTGTTCCAAGCATTTACCCAAGCTTTGTTCAAAGCATGGGTCAAATGCCTCGAAGCTTCTGTTCGCCCTTGACTAAGAAGGGAGGCAGTTTGACAAGCTGAGGAAGTATGGAGCAGTGGATTTCTTTGGAACCTCGGATCCGGAAGAAGCTGAGACCTGGTTGAGGAAAACAGAGAGAGTGCTGGATCAGATGGATTGTGAGGTTGGCGACAAAGTTGTTTATGCTGCAAGCCTGCTTCAGGGGGATGCCTTGCATTGGTGGGAGTGTGTACTGGGGAGCCAGCTGAAATCGACAGGGTTAGTATGGGAGGACTTCCTTGCTACTTTCAGGAAGAAGTATTTATCTGAAGTGTACATTCAACAGAAGCAGAGGGAATTCCTAAGCCTTACCAGAGGAGATGACGGTCGATGAATACTGACGTCGATTCACACGATTGTCTAGATATCTGCAGAGATGAGGCCGAGTGAGGCTGCTAAGCACTGGTCGATTTGAGTCGAGTTTGCACTGCTATCGAGAGAAGGTGATAGTGCAGAACTTCTGTGACTTGCAGCAGTTGGTTGAAGCAGCGCTGAGGGTCGAGAACCTCGAGAACATCAAGAGTGCAGTTAACAGGAAGAGGAAGGGGAGAGAGCAGTTCCAGAGGGGAGATGGTACTTTTAATCCTGAGAGAAGTGCCAGAACCTTTCCTGCGCAGTCTGAGGAGAGGAGCATCGGTGGAAGCCGGCCTAGATCATTGAGGATTCCTACTGTTTCTCACCAAGCTTTATCGGTGGGCGGCGGTAGAAGAGTGGATGGGGAGAGGCCACCTCTTCCAAAGTGTGAGCATTGTGGGGGGTATCATAAGGGACAATGTTTTGAGTATCGTGCATGCTTCAATTGTGGCCAGAAGGGACATATCGCTAAGTTTTGTCCCAAGCCGGACAGAGAGAGAGATCTCGGATGCACCCTCAGAGGACAGAGGCAGTGGCTCGTAAAGTCGTGATGTAGTGGGTAGCTTTGGAGGTCCTAAGAGAGCTTATCCTCCGACAGATCCAGAGGGCAAGTTCCACCAGTGTTTGCCATGACTCGAGAGGAGGCGAGACCGCGCCGAAGTTGTAGCGGGTATGGTTAAACTGTTTGATGATTATGTGCTTGCTATGATTGACTCAGTTCTACCCATTCTTTTGTGTCTTCGGCAGACTATTTCTAGGAGGAGTTTGAGCCCATTGGATACTCCACGATGGTGAGTACCCAATCGCCAATACATTATTATCACCAAGTGTATAGAGATTGTGAGATAGAGATTAGTGGAGGAAAATTGGTGGTGGATCCGATGCCTTTCAAGATGGGAGGATTGGATGTGATCCTAGGTATGGACACATTAGAGGTACCATGTTACTTTAGATTGTAAATGTAAGACAGTGGAGTTCGAGCTAGAGGATAGCAGGAAAGTGATACTCATGGGAGATAGAAAAGTCAGTCCATCTCGGGTTATTTCAGCTATGATGGCAGAGAGAATGATGAGCAAGGGGTGTGAGGCCTTTTTGGCTTATGTGCTAGATATGGAGGCAGATAGGGGGAGGTTGGAAGACATTCCAGTAGTCAGGGAATTCCCGGATGTTTTTCCCGAGGAATTGCCAGGACTACCTCCTCCTAGGGAAATTGAGTTTCCTATCGAGCTTCATTCAGGCACTGCGCCGATCTCAATTCTGCCTTATCGGATGGCTTCGACGGAATTGAAGGAGCTTAAGGAGCAGTTGGAGGATCTTTTAGAGAAGGGTTATGTTAGACCGAGTTCTTCTTGGGGAGCTCCGGTTCTTTTGTGAAGAAGAAAGATGAGTCGTTGCGGATGTGTGTGGATTATAGGAAGCTGAACCATGCTACTGTTAAGAACAGGTATCCGCTCCCGCGCATTGATGACTTGTTTGATCAATTGCAAGGGGCAAGAGTCTTTTCCAAGATAGACTTGAGATCAGGTTATCATCAGTTGAGGATTAAGGAGACCGATGTGTCAAAGACTGCTTTTAGGTCGAGGTATGGCCACTTTGAGTTTTTTGTTATGCCTTTCGGGTTAACAAATGCTCCTGCAGTCTTTATGGATTTGATGAATAGAGTCTTCAAGTCTTTCCTAGACCGATTTGTCATTGTCTTTATTGATGACATATTGGTCTATTCTAAGAGTGATGTGGAGCACGAGGATCATTTGAGGGTTGCTTTGGAGACATTGAGGAAGAATGAGCTGTATGCCAAATTCGATAAATGCGAATTTTGGCTAAGGGAAGTGGTATTTTTGGGGCATGTGATGTAACATCCCACCCCCTCCTGGAAGGGTAAAATAGTAAAATTGGCATAGGATGAGACTAATAGGGAATATTTAGTACCGTTCATGCATAATAGGATCGATACAGTGATCAATTTGTACATGGAATTACGGTAAATGCATTCATGACATTCCCGGTAATTGGGCCTAACGGTATTTTATTGTGATAAACGTGGTTATGGGATTTGAAAAATTATTCTGAGTGCGCTATGAAGCGTTTTAGATTTTAAGGGATTTTCAGGAATTTTTCTGAAATTTTCCGGAGAAAATTCCCGGACCGACAAAATCGCCGGTAACTGGCCTAAACTTGTTTTGGAGTAGAAAAGGTGATTTTCGTGATTGAAAAATTATTTGGAGTGCACTGTTACCTGTTTTATAATTTTAGGGAATTTCATTAATTCTCAGAAAAATAAATCGGGGAAATTCTCGGACCGGATAAATCGCCAATTGGCGAACCGGTCGATTCTCGGTAGCAAAAATCGCTACCCAATGGTACTGTAATATGGGGTATATTATTTTGGGACTGAAAGTAGGGCCATTGGAGTAAAATGGAGTAAAAGTTTGGACTGGATTAAATAAGTAATAATTTGACTTTTCTTTAAATATGTGGACCAATTATAATTTGCCATTTAAAAGGCAACATTAAATGCCTCTCTTCACTCTCTCTCGGATGTGTATGTGTTTAAAGGTAAGGAGAAGATTGATTTTTTTGAGGCTTTGTAAAAGCCATCCGAAACACATACACACAAACACAAAACAAGCTCTTCATTTGCAACCATCGAATTTTCCCTTTTACTCTTCTCTCTTTGCAACTTTAAGCTACCATCTCTTGATCTCATCAAAGTTAGAAGATGAGTTTGGTACATGCTTGGGAAGGGAAGAAGGTTAGTACTTTGGTGTAAAAGTTAGAAAGTGATTGTTGAAGGTTTGAAGGAGGTTTTGATTTGGTAAGTTTTCATTAAGTTTTGATCTTTAAATGGTGTATTTACATGGAAATAAATGTCATGATCGTATGGGGGTAGTTAATAAAAGGGTTTAAAGCATGTATTAGGTTTAGGTAGGTATTAAAGTGATGATTATTATGATTTGAAGAAAAGGGGATGAGGTTAGATGAAGATGCATTGAAGTTACTGATGTGATTTGATTTTGAATTGATTATGGATAATTAATTGAGTATCTGAATTGAGGATCTTAATGCTGTAAATTTTTCAGTATTAACCCTAATATATGTATGACTGGAGTAATATTTAATTTGTATTTATTTTGATGTCTAGTGATGAGAAAAAGGTATTGGAAGTATTGAACTAAGGTTAACCTTAAATCTGGAAAGTTGGAATTATAAATGATGTTACTGTTTTATTCATAACTTATTGTGTAGAAATGAAAATGAGGTAAGGTTAGTGGCCACTGAAACTTTGGGATGTTGGCTTCAATTTAGTGTGAAATGGGTGTTGTTGAATTTCAATGATAGAAGGGTGAAATTTTGCATGGAAAGTTACTGTTCCATTGGCTGTGAACAGTAACCGCAACCATGATATCTGAGTTTTGTTGATTTTATGAATTAATTGAGATGGAATTAGGAGAATGGTCTTTATGGAAGTTGTAGCATATTTGATTATCTTTCCATTGCTACTGATCTTGTTATTTTAGAATTGTGTATTGGGAGATATGAATTGATTACTAATGGCTGGTTTTGAGCATTTTGGATGAAACCTAGTTTAAGTGTGATTTTGTGAGTTTACTGATTTGAGGCAATTTTAACATTTTATGTGGACTGAATTGGTGTGAGTGAGCTTCTGAAAAGTTGTAGAGGAAGAGATTATCTTGAAATTTATATTTGGTATGTAATTTTAGAAGTCAGAATTGGGAGATATGATTTTCAAAACTGATCCTACATTAGGTTATGAATGGCTGATGATAACAGAAACTTCCATAACAATTTTAAAATTGTTAGAGATCGAATTGGGTGTTGAGTGCTTCATGAAAATGAAGTTTATGATGTTATCTTTACAAGGATATAAAGTTCTGATTTTATTGACTTATATACTGGAAGTTATGCTTGTAAGATTACTGCCCAAAGTGAAGGATTTCAGGGACAGTAACATTAGATGAATTAATTGACTTGGTTTGCAATAGAATTTGATTTTGGGTTGTTCATGAAAGTTGTAGAGGACATTGTGAACTTATTGACCATATTTTGTGGTAATTTATTACTAAGGAATCAGTGAGTTATGAAATTGTAAATGTACTGCCCTGTGTTGAGGGAAATTTTGAAGGCAGAAGGTTTGATGGATTATTTGAGACTCTTAGGGTTGGAATTGATTTTTATGGTCTTCTTGAGAGTTGTAGAGCTTTTCATAAGCTTTCCAATGAGGTATAGTGGGTATTTTCTGATTTGTGTGCTAAAAGTTAGAGTAGTTGGAAATTAGGAATTGAAATCTGGAAAAAGAAAAGGGCAGCAGGAAGGGCCGCCTCATGAGGCGACATGTCGCCTCATGAGGCGAGACAGACTCGCCATCTCGCGAGGGCGTTTCGCCTAGCGAGGCGAGATCGAAGGGGCTGGTCGCGAGGCGACGCCTCGCGATTGAAGTGAGGCGAATTCGCCTCGAGGCGGCGTCTCGCCCATGAGGCGGCGTGCATGGGAATTTCTGTTTTAATTTTTTTTTTAAAAATTTTATTTGGTATTAATTGATCCGATTGTTCTTTTGTCAATTTCTTTCCCGTCCGACGTCCGATTGACCTGATTCTAGAGGCATCGGATTCGTTGAATATTTAATTTCATATTATGAGAAAACGGGAATTTTTCGACGGGAATTTGACGTAGCCCCTATTGACGGAACTTGTAAACACTATTTTATTTAATTGGGGACCTATAGAGGTCCGAATTGCGCACCGTCAGCGCCTATGGATTTCTAATTTTTCATAGAATTTTCTTATGGGAAAATATTGAGTTAGGACCGGGAATTTATGAACACGCATATTTCATCAACATGAGCACAAATTTTATATTTAGTGACTCGTACTTTTTCTGATTCTTATAGAGGCCAATTGGAGCGTCGATTGACCGACGTCACAGAGGCTTTCCGGCATTAGCTCAGAAGTAATAGGTGAGTAACCTAGTTGGTTTCTCAAATTTCTGATTGCTTACATGCTCAACGTGAATTACGTGCAAAAGTGAATTGAATGATCACTGTATGAATACTGGCATGTATTGTATGATTTTATCGACATCGTAGATCGGGCTTTATAGCCACCGCATTGAACATCTTTATATCGGGCTTTACTGACCATATCATTGATTCACTGATACACTGGGCTTTATAGCCAAACACTGTACATTTACTGCATACTGCACTGCATGCATAATTGCATGATCAGATAATGGACGTGCCCCAAGTTGCTATTTTTACTGATAAGAGCTTCGAGCTCTCATACTGTACTGACCGGGCCACGAGCCCGAGGGGAGAAATCCCTGACGCGTCCCCACTGAACACTGACTGAGCACTTGGGCACAATACTGAATAATTGGAAAGAGTCACATATGCATTGCATTTGCACAAATGACTGTTCTGTGACATATACTGCTTTCATAATGGTATGAATTATTGTGAATGATTTCATATTACTGTAAATTGTTCTTGATCGCCATCGGTAATTGACTATTATCAGATAATCAGACGCATGTGCGTAATGCATGATTTGAGTGAACCATCGATGATGGTTTTCACCGAGTTCGCAAAACTCACCCAAAATTTGCATTTATTTTTCAGGTTCAAGAATACCCGGTTGACACGGAGTATATCTATCATGAGACGAGTAAAGGTTAGAGGTCGGGATCGGTTAGGTTCGCATTAGTGTTTTAGTAAATTGTATTCCGCAATCACCGTATAACAAGGCATTGTATTTTCTTGAGCCATTGTGATAGTAATATTTTACCGCATTGATCGATTGTAATTATGGTGGATGATCTGTAATAATCAAACGGTGTATATTGAACACGGATTTTATTTACTTACTGTGTCTGCCGTGTGAACGTGGAGTTAATGGCTACAAAAAAAAATGTATACTGAATTTTAAATCGACTGATGTAGTACGCCACTCTCGTGGGACACGGACTCGGATATCACCAACGATATCGAGTTCGGGTCTTACGGGTGTGGGGTGTTACATGTGATCTCTAAGCGGGGAGTGCATGTGGATCCGCAGAAGATAGAAGCTGTGGTTAAATGGGAAGCGCCAAAAAATATAGTTGAAGTGAGAAGTTTCTTGGGATTAGCTGGATATTACAGGAGGTTTGTGGAGGGCTTTTCCTTGATAGCTGCTCCACTTTCCAAGTTGACAAGGAAGAATCAAAAATTTGAATGGGCTGAGGAGTGCCAGAGTAGTTTCGAGGAGTTGAAGAAGCGGCTTACAACCGCACCGATTCTGACATTGCCTTCTGGTGATGATGGGTACATTGTGTACAGTGATGCCTCCAGGAAGGGTTTAGGGTGTGTATTGATGCAAGGAGAGAAAGTGATTGCTTATGCCTCTAGGCAGTTGAAGCCTTATGAGATGAACTATCCGATCCATGACTTGGAGTTGGCTGCTATAATCTTTGCATTGAAGATTTGGAGACATTATCTGTATAGAGTTAACACTAGGATATTTACAGATCATAAGAGCCTTAAATACTTGTTGACCCAGAAAGAGCTGAATTTGAGGCAAAGGCGATGGTTAGAGTTGCTAAAAGATTATGACTTGATGATAGATTACCATCCGGGGAAAGCTAATGTGGTAGCGGATGCTTTGAGTAGGAAGTCCACTATGGCTCACATGGAGAGTGTGTATCTTCCCTTGCTAAAGGATTTAGCCAGACTTGATGTGATGTTGAGGCAAGATAGGCCTGAGTGTATTTTGGCAAGTTTCAGGGTGAGGCCAGTGCTGAAAGAGAAGATCAAGGAATTGCAGGATCATGATGAGTACTTGAGTAAGCTTAGGGAAGAGATAAAGAATGGCAAGCCGTCTAATGTAGAGGTAAAGGAAGATGGATTGATGGTGTGGGTAGTAGATTGTGTGTCCCGCAAGTTAGAGTTGAGAGATGAGATTCTTGATGAGACGATAATGCTCCTTATGCAATGCATCCAGGGAGTTCTAAGATGTATCGGAATTTGAAAGAGCATTTCTGGTGGAAAGGAATGAGGAAAGATGTAGCAGAGTATGCTAAAAGATGTTTGGTGTGCCAGCAAGTTAAAGCTGAACACCAAGCACCTTTAGGCAAGCTTAATCCCTTGCCTATTCCGGAGTGGAAATGGGAAAAGATAACTATGGATTTTCTGATGGGATTGCCGAGATCTAGCAAGAAGCATGATGCAATATGGGTGATTGTGGATAGGTTGACTAAGTTAGCTCACTTCTTGCCAATTCGTCAGACAAATTCTTTGAATGTGTTGGCTAAGAAGTATGTGGATGAGGTGATTAGGTTTCATGGGATTCCGAGTTCGATAGTTTCTGATAGAGATCCCAGGTTTACCTCCAGGTTTTGGGAGAGTTTGCAGGAGGCCTTAGGGACTAGATTGCATTTCAGTACGGCTTTCCATCCGCAGACTGATGAACAGTCGGAGAGGACCATTCGGACTTTGGAGGCAATGTTGAGGGCTTGTGCTTTGGATTTGAAAGGTTCGTGGGATGATCACTTACCTTTGATTGAGTTTGCTTATAATAATTCCTATCATTCGGGAATTCAGATGAAACCTTATGAGGCTTTGTATGGTAGGAGATGTAGAACTCCTATATGTTGGGACGAGGAAGGTGAAAGGAAGCTCATGGGACTGAGTTAAATACAGTTACAGATTGATAAGATAAAGCTAGTGAAGCAGAGGCTTAAGGCAGCTCAAGATCGGATGAAGAGCTATTCGGATGCCCATAGGAAAGAGATGGAATTTGAAGTGGGTGAGAAGGTGTTTCTTAGAGCTTCTCCATGGAAAGGTGTTTTGAGGTTTGGCAAGAAGGGCAAGCTTAGCCCAAGGTATATAGGCCCATACGAGATCATTGAGAGGATCGGGCCTTTGGCTTATAAGTTAGATTTGCCATTGAAGTTGTCTAAGATTCACAATGTGTTCCATGTGTCGATGTTGAGGAGGTATAGATCGGATCCTTCGCACATAGTTCAACCTTCAGAGGTTCAGTTGAGAGAGGATTTGACTTATGAGGAGCAACCAGTGGAAATCTTAGATTTAAAGGAAAAAGTGTTAAGGAACAAGAGTGTGAAGCTGGTTAAGGTCTTGTGGAGGAACCATTCGACCGAGGAAGCAACTTGGGAACCTTTGGAAGCCATGAAGGAGAAGTATCCCTACCTCTTCATGGATTCAGGTAAGGATTTCGAGGACGAAATTCTTTTAGGAGGGGAGAATTGTTGGGCCCCGAATTTTTTTTTATATTTTTTTTATTTGAATTAATTATTTATTTATTTATGGATTTATTCGTTAATTATTTATTTTGTCTTAATTGATTTAATTATGTGTTTATATAAATATTTTATGTTGGGCTTGGAATTAGAAGTTAGAAATTAAATGGAGGGTTAGAATTAAATGTTAGAAATTATGGGCTTTAGGTAAGTGGAATAAGAAGGAGGATTAGAAATAAGTGGGCTAAGGTATAGTGGGCTTGTAAGTTATAAGAGGAAGAGCCCAAAGGAGTTAAAAAGGATAAGGAGGAGCCCAATACCAAAACTATGTAGTTTTGGATGGAGGATTTAAGTTGAGAATTAAAGAAGAGTTAAAGGAAGAGGAGGAGAAGAGAGAGTGTCGTAGAACCCAAAGGAAAAGAAAGAAGAAGAAAATCGTGAGCCAAGGAGAAAGGAAGAGGGTCGCCAAGGAAGAAAGGAAGAGAGAAAAATCGTGGGAGGCTTGTGAAGAAGAAGAAAAGTGGAAAAAGGGAAGAGAAATCAAGAGCTTAAGGTAAGTTTTCATCTTTTCTTAAGATAGATTCGAAAATGGTGTAGGATGGAAGGTTAGGGTTTGTGTAGGAATGAAGAAAGAAAGAAGAGATGAGTGGTTTTGTGATTCCTAAGCTAGGGTTTTGGTTATTCTAGCTTAAATGGGTTATAGATAGGTTAGGTTTGAGGTTATTGTTAGTTTTCCTTTGATTCTTGAATGTTATAACTTTCCGATGAGTTTCGAAATTAAATCGAAATGTGTTTTATTGAAGGGAACCAAGGAAACCTCACTCAAGAGAGAGAGGAAGGACATTTGTGAACTCAGATTTCTGACATTTTAGGTGGGTAATGCGTTTATAGTCATTATGTAATGGGTGACCTTGTATGCTTATGTGCTTTGTTTTATATTTGTGTAAAAAGTTGATTTCCGATGAATATTTGGATATGTATGTTAAATGTGGCATCTTGTCTTTGAAAGAAATGTAAAGTATGGAATTGTGCATACTTGAAAATTTTGAAGAAACCTATGAATGAAACTATTTGAGCATAGATTATTTGTGTGTGTGGGCAAGAGAGAACCCCGTTGTGATAGTCACGTGCACGTTGACCTAGCCTTCTCCCAGCTGCCCACTTGTGGCCACGAGATCCTGAGAAATCGGACTCGTTGTGTTTACGATAAGCTTCGGTTTATTCGTTGTGTTTACGGAAACTCTCTAGCCATGTGATTGTGCATTTTTCATTCAAACTTTGTTGTGTATGATGCATCATAAGTGTTATAATTGATAAAGTTGTCATGTTAGGCTTTATGTAATGTAATGTTTGTTACGCCTAAAATGATGTTCTGTGAATGTTTAGGATTGTTTGATATATGCATGACTATATGTATGAATATATGTGTTGCATGGCTCATTACGATGGCTATAGGCGTATTAGCCACTGAGCCGTGTTAGCTCACCCCATTTTCCCTCCACAGGTGCAAAAGCTCAAGTCTAGCATCGGACCTTGCAAGGCATCGGGAAAACTCCAAGACTTTAGATATTTTTGCATTAAGTTAGTGACTCACTTTTGGGATAGCTTTGCAAGCATAACAAGCATGGAGCATCTTTTGTATTTTGTACTTGGTGTTAAATCATGATGAATATGTTGTTATGTAATCAAAGCTATAAATGCACTTTTGGTTGGATTAGAAATGAGAATGAAGAGAACAAGTATTCCCTTATGTATAATTGTGTTACTTGTAGTTAATGCATGTGTTTAGGTAGAAGATGTGGAATGAAGGTTGTGTTTGAGTTGCTGTTGGGTTTCTGCTGGGTTTTTGTCTTGGGAGAGCTTGCTGGAAAATTTGCTATGGTGTGTGAGTTGTGAAAGTCTTGCAGAATTCTGGGTATGCTATGTTTTCTACAATTTCTGGGTTGGTACAAGTAGTAGGAGATCATTTAATATTGTTGAGGTTGTTAGCCGGGCTGTAGAGCTCTCCCAGGAGGTTTTATGAACTATTTAAGAGGAGTTAAATTGGTAGGTGTAAGTCGTTGGAATTAAATGTAGGTGCTGTCAAAGTGACAGATTGGTAGCAGAAGATTTGAGTTCACTTTTGACCCATATAGAGTTGGAATATAGGTCGGTGGTCTTCATGAAAGTTGTAGATAATTCTTTTAGATTTCCATAGACACTAAGTTTGTTAAATTTGGAGTTCTGGGTCAAAAGTTATGGAGGTCGTAAGTTCTGATGCTGTTAGGGAGAGCTAGTCGATCGGCCTTTGTGTTAAAAATTTGTTTCCCTTAATGGCCGAGCTAGTCTTTGGATCCTTCTTGAAAAATATAGATTTTTCTCTTAGCTTTCTAACACCTCCGACCATGTCTAATTTGGAGCTTGGAATCAAAAGTTATGAGGGTTAGAAGTCGGTTAGGTCGGGCGGTAGGACAGGTCGCTTTGCTCTGCTCAGCTTCAAGGCTCGCCCATGCCGAGGCGAAAGCTGGCTCTCTATGAGCATTTGGGGTCGGTTTCTGGCCGACCGACCCCTCCTTCTTCTTTTGGTCATAACTTTTTGCATAGACCTCCGATTGAGCTGATTTTCGAACCGATGGATTTCTAAGAAAATTTTCTATCTTTTTACACTTGATTTTCCAGTATTTACCTTAAATTGAAAAGGGTGGTTTGAAATAAAGTGTAAAGGTAGGCTGATTCTTTCTGAATATACTTCACAAAATTTTAAATATCTGGAGCTATAGGGCTCGGGTTGAGGCGATTCTTGTTTTAAATGAAATTAGAGACATAAATCTACACTTTGTATGAAGGAGCCGATCAGTAATTTTGCCTCTAAAGTTTTCAAATATTTACATGAAGTTGGTAGAGGGACTGTTTTCACTGTTTTCTTTAAGATAACATTTTTGCCATAACTTTTTCATTTCAAATCCGAATTGAACGATTTCAGTGGCGTTAGAACCGTGAGAGCGTAAGGAATTTATTTTCTTAAAAATCCAAAGCCAAATTTTCTATTTCAAGATTTCTCCTTTTGTGGCCAATTTTGTGTCGGTTTTGGGTCCTCTATGCTTATGCATGCTTGTATGGGTTCGAATGTTGGGCCTTGGAGACGGGGTACAACAAACTAGCTTCTGTAATCGTCTTCTCTGTAGTGCATGCTTCTTCTATTCTTCGCACTAGTTCTTCAATTTGATCTGCGGAAAGATCATCAATTACCCCTTCTGGGTATAACTTCTTCTTCCCCTTATTAACATCCATGGGATATCTTGGTTGAAGGTCTGATACAACCCTTATCACCGTTTGCTCTGTAATCAGGTAAATAGTTTACGGTTGACTGGTCATCTTTGTAGAGTATGGTTTTGTGGTAGCATACCTCAAGGTTTCATAAAAATTCCTCTCATCTTCATTCAACATATGCCATGTCTCACTATTTATCGGAATAAGTTGTAAGTATGCCTTCACTAACCTTTTCGGTGTATCCCTGATGACTATTGAAGTACTCCTTTTAGTCACAAGTTGAACTTCTTCAATCAATATGATTTCCAATTCATTTTTCCTCAGAAATTCAGAATAGTTGTATGGAACCAGACTGAGATCTTCAGATTCTTCTTGTTGAACCTGTACCAAACTAAGTTTTGTTAATTCCTGATGATGAACCTCAGTAGGAATAACATTTACCAGACTTAGTTCTGCTGTTGTCTCTTGTGGAACAGCAATAGGAGTATTCTTCTTTTGACTAACTTCCTTAGCAGTAGAAAGACTCTTCTTCTGACTAACTTCCTTAGTCTTTTTGACTGCCTCAGTCAGTCTTGGAGTTTTTTGAGGTTGGGGTTTCTGCTTCTCAGACTCCAATTTTCTTTTCCTCTCACTCTCCTTGGCCTATTTGGCTGAATCTTCACTTAAGATTGAGACTAGAGATCTTGTAGCCTTCGGTGTGTGAGTCTCAGAGACTTCTGCCTGACTTTGTTCTCTGGACCTCTTTTCTTCTTATTGTCTCAAGGTTCGAATCCTAGGTGATTTCTTCGCCTTCTTTGTAATATCACTCAGAAGGTTCGCCCCTTTTCTCTTCAAAACACTTTCGTCTGTACTCCGAACTTGGCTACTTTCTTTTTGAGAAATCATCTTTTTCTTCAAAATTTCATCTGATGATCTCCTTCTTTCAATCATGGGCATTCTTGTACTAACTTGAGATTTAGAACTCTTTGTGGGAGACCTCTTTTGTATCCACTCCCCCTCAGTTCTAGCTTTATTCTCAGAATCTACTTCTGCTCTGTCCAGATTCTTCAAGCCCATTTTTCCTATAGTACCCGAGTTGATAACACTCTTAACAGGCATCATTCGTCTGATTCCTCTGTTAAGACGGACTCCAAACTCCCTGAAAATCCTTGTTAACAACATTTCGTATGGGTAGTTGTTAGTTTTTTTCATCCCCTTAACCATATATTGAAAAATCAGAAATGGTAAGTCTGTGGGTTGACGATTCAGCAGGTAGAATAGGCATTGTTCATCCAGAGTAGTCACCAAATGCCTTAAACCTGCTCTCAGTAAGACGCAGTTGAACATAATCGCATGTAAGACCCTAGCCTTCGGCATTAGATTCGAGGGCTTCCTCTCTGTTGGATCATTTTCCTCATACAACTGTCTACTGACTTCGTCTTCCTTTAAACTGACCTTTGTCATCCATCTGGCTTTGTTTGTTAGTTTTTCTCCAGTAAATGGACATCCAGTCACCTTCTCGATCAACTCTGTTGTTACAATAATAGATAGTCCGTCTACTGTAGAAATAATAGCTTTGTCTACCATCTGCACATTCTTCCAAAACTCATACACTTCATTTTGATATACATACTCCCGCACCTGAAAGAACTTCCTCCAACCGGCTTCTACAATCTCTTGTTCGATATCCATATCATCTTTCCTCAGAGATTCAAAATCCACATGCCTTCTGTAGATCATTGCTTACTCAATTGATTCTGAATAGAAACTGAATTCGGTAATCTGTTCTTTGAAGGTAAGGTTGATTTCAGAGGTTTGAGAGGGCTGAAAAGTTTGTAGGTTGAGAGTATTCGAAAGGTTTCTAATTTTAGACTTCTCAAAATGTCTTATCAGGTGTGTTTTAGAATCAGTGAAGTTATCAAGGCTATGAGACTTTCCCTCCGAATTTTCCTTGTAAGAGAAGTTGCCAGCTGTAACTCACTGTTTCTGACACCGTTAACTTTGACAACCTTTTAACTTGGATGTGAAATGTCAGACAATTGGTCATTTAACATCACCATGTTGAGGTTCCGTCTGATTTCCTTGAACCGTTCTTCACTCAATGGTTTAGTGAAGATGTCCGCCCATTGAAACTCTGTCTCAATAAACTGTAGACTCATAACCTTTCTTTGAACGTAGTCTCTCAAGAAATGATGTCTGACTTCGATATGTTTCACTGTCGAATGCTGTATAGGATTCTTCGATAAGTTGATGGCACTAGTTTTGTCACAAAAAATTGGGATCTCCTCTTCTTGAACTGAATAATCTTCTATTTGGTATTTAATCCACAATGCTTGTGAACAACACCTTACGACAGACATATACTCGACTTTGGCAGTTGATAGAGCGATTGAGCTTTGTCTCTTGCTTGACCATGAAACTAGGTTTGAGCCAAGAAAGTCGTAACCTCCACTCGTACTCTTCCTTTCAACTCTATCTCTGGCATAGTCCGCATCGTAATATCCAATCAACCTGAAATCTTTACCTTTCTCAAACATTAAGCAAAGATTAGTAGTACCTGCGAGATATCTCATAATTCTTTTAACAACTATGTAATGAGACTCTCTAGGATCGACCTGAAACCTTGCACACAAGCATACACTGAATAGTATGTCAGGTCTGCTTGCTGTAATATAAAGCAAAGAACCGATCATCCCTCAATACAGGGTTTGATCTACCTTCTTACCAACTTCGTCTTTCGACAAGAGGTTTGAAGGATGCATCGGAGTTGCCATAGGCTTCACATTATTCATATCAAATTTAGATAACAATTCTTTCACATATTTTTGTTGATGGATAAAGATCTTCTCTTCGGTTTGCTTAACTTGCAACCTAAGAAAGAACTTCAACTCTCCCGTTATACTCATCTCAAACTCATTTTTCATTAGACTCTCAAAACTCATACATAAATTCTTTTAAGTGACACCAAAAATGATATCATCAACATAAATTTGCACTAAAATAAACTCATTCTTATAATTCTTTCTAAAAAGCGTCTTATCTACCTGAACTCTACTAAAACCACTCTCTAAGAGAAAGGTGCTTAGACGATCATACCAAGCTCTAGGAGCTTGCTTCAAGCCGTATAAAGCTTTATGAAGTCTATAGACATGATCTGGATACCTAACATCCTCAAAACTAGGAGGTTTCTTAACATACACCTCTTCGCCTATAAAACCATTCAGAAACGCGCTTTTCACATCTATCTGAAAAAGCTTTATATCATGACAAACCGCATATGCCAACAATATCCTAATCTTTTCAAGTCTCGCTGCTGGAGCATATGTCTCATTGTAGTATATTCCTTCTTGTTGATTATAGCCTTGTGCTACTAATCTAGCTTTATTATGACTCATTCTCCCTGATTTGCCTAACTTATTCTTAAAAACTCATCTAGTTCCTATAATGGATTTCTTCAAGGGTTTAGGAATCAAGGACCAAATTTTATTCATAGTAAATTGGTTCAGCTCCTCTTGCATGGCTAAAATTCACGCTTCATCCTGAAGAGCTTCCTCAATCTTTTTAGGCTCTATTTCAAAGACAAAAGCTACATTAGCTTCTCTTTTGAATTTGGACCTTGTTCTGACTCCTTCAGAGGTCTCTCCAACAATTAACTCTTTTGGATGAGAACTCTTATATCTCCAATCTCTTTTAATCCAAGAGTCTCAGGAATATCCTCAACCTTGTCTAACTGAGTTCCTGATGATGAAGCTTCTATTGTATCACCTAAGAGCTTTGAAGGGACTTCGCTCTCCATGTCATCTTCCTTACTGGGTTGGGAACTATCATCAAACTTGACATGAATGGTCTCCTCAACCGTCTTCGAGGTAAGATTATAAACCCTAAAAGCCTTTGATGATAAAGAGTAGCCTAGAAAGATTCCTGAATAGGTCTTTGAATCGAACTTATCTAACAATTCATTTGTATTCAAAATAGAGCACTTGCAACCAAATGGATGAAAGTAAGATATATTCGGTCTCCTTCCATTCTATAACTCATAAGAAGTTTTCTTCAACATAGGTTGTAACAATATTCTATTCTGAATATAACATTTTGTATTCACTGCTTTTACCTAGAAGTACTTAGGAAGATTCATCTCACACAACATAGTCCTTGCCATCTCTTGAATCGTCCCGTTCTTCCTTTTAACAACTCCATTATGTTGTGGAGTCGTAGGAGCAGATAAATTGTGGAAAATTTCATTCTCCTCACAGAATATTCTAGACTTCTCATTCTCAAATTCTCCACCATGATCACTCCTGATACTGGCTATAGACATTCCTTTTTCATTCTATAACTTTCTAGAAAGGGATCTAAAACACTTAAAAGACTCATCCTTGTGTGACAAAAACAATATCCAACAAAATCTAGTAAAGTCATCAACAATAACAAGTCCATATTTCTTTCCACCAAGACTTATTGTCCTAGTTGGACCAAACAGATCCACATGTAACAACTCTAGAGGTCTAGAGGATGTTACAAAATTTTTAGAAGAAAACGATGTTTTGACTTGTTTCCCTTTTTGACAGCTTTCACAAAAAAACTCTTTGTCAAAACTTATTTTTGGTAAACCTCTTACCAAATCATGCTTTAACAACTTTGAAATATGTTTAAAACTGACATGACCTAGCTTTTTATGCTAGATTAGTCTTTCTTCTTCAGTTGATAAAAAAATATGAAACATTTTGATTTTGAAAATCTTCTAAATCAATTTTGTAAAGATTATTTCTTCTCTTGGCAGACAAGAATATAGTGTTGGAGTTATGTAAATATAGTGCCCTGGAAAGCAAATGTATTTACATGTAACTTTATCTTCTTCAGTTACAGTTTTGTAATGAAAATATTTATTATTAATAAAACAAAAGAGTTTCGTTTTATTTGTATGAGCATTATATATCTGGTCATAAGGTACCAAGATTCTTTTGTAAGTAATATACATATACATAGAGATGTATGAGAAACATGTATATTATTAGAATCTGAATTAATTGATTCACAGTTGAATAATCGAGTTGGTCGCTTGATTATGGTTTAGACTGTAGTGTTGCGATTTATCTCCATATAAGTAAAGGGGTTTACTTCAAGGGAATGATGAGTTTCATATCATGATAGTAGTTGACTATCGATAATGGCACTATTAAATGAATCGGGATCAAGTATATTTTCAAGAATAAAGTGGGCCGTTACTTTAATCTTAAAACATACAACTTAAGCATTCGCTTATTATGAAACATAATCTTGATGAGTGGTGAACTCATATATGTTTCATTATAATTCTTGATATGATCGGAATGGATTTTTACAAATTATTAATCCATTGTCTGCATGTTGGAGTTATTAATTGAAACATGTATTAGGGAACATTCACTCAAATAAAGAGTTTATAGTGTTATCATCTCTTCTAGATGTTTTAAGGAGATTTGGTAATTAAACTGGCGCCAGTAGTTTGATGGACTAGCTACCCATCAAGTCTTAACACTGAGATGAGATCTTATGTGTTAATCAACATATAAAGTAAAATGAGAGATCTAGAAGGAAAAACCAACATAAGGGAAAAACGGTAATTTTACCATTTGTTGTGCGGATGGCTATAATAATGTTCTAAATAGGGTTTACAATTGGACATATTCTCATAATATTTAATAATTCAAGAGTTCAACTAATTGTCTTTAGTGGAATGACATTTAGTTAATAAGCTAGAATTAATTCCAATGAGATTGAATTAATTATGAGCTTATTGGAGCTTAAATTATCAAAGTCCAATAAGATTCTCCACTTGGCTTTAAGGAAGGTTATCAAGCTAAGTAAGAAATATAAATGGAGGTTAATTAGAAGCCCATAATTGAATCTTGGGCTTGGTCTAATTAAAGAAGCCCAAATGTACATTTAGTAATGGGTTTGGTTTTTGGTTTTTGGTTTAATGTAATTAATTAGATTAATTATATTAAAAAATTTTTTTAAGAAGAAGATAGCAATTTCGGTTATTCCTAGGTTAAATGTGTAACCACACATTTGACATTAAAATGCTAAATAAAGATGGTCTTTATTATGGTTAATCATCATTAAATGGAGTTATGAACTTACCATTAAATGGTTTAATGGTTGTCTTTTAATGTTGGCTTGTAACCTATTTGCGTTCATTAGATTAAAGATGAAAGATGTACATTAGATGGACCATCTTCCTTCTTTCTTCTTGGCAAAACCGAAATTGGGTATTGAATTTTAGGTTATGGTCTTTTCAAATAGCCATCATAAAGATAAATGAAGATAATCTCATTTATTGGCTATTTTATGAGTGATTAATGAAAGAAGTGATGCATTTGATGCCTCTCTCTCCTTCCATCCAGGCATATACAAAATTGGTAGGCAAGAAAGAGTTCTGGCATGTTCTTTACACCTTCTCTCCTTTTATGAAAGAGAGAGTCAAAAATACCAATTGAAAGAGTTTCAATTTTGCTTCTTCTTCTTCTAAGAAAATCTCCTCTAAACATTTCTTCTCCTTTTCCACCAAAGGATTTTGTTAACCTAATTGTCCTTGAAGAACAGGTGGTAAATCTAATTGGTTGAGGATACTACAACAAAGATAAAGTAGATTGCTAAAGGAAAAGAGTCTAAAGCAAAGGATTTGGATACACGAAGAAGGAGAGGATAAGCAATGAGGATTTAAAGTCAGAGTAAGGAGTCGGTAATACTCCTGATCTTGTTTATATTTTATTATCCTTATACCATATCATGTATGGATTGGCATGTTGATTTGGATTTGTTGTTTCCGCTGCAAGTAATGATTTCTTAAAAGTTTTGAAATCTACCGTTTTTCCAAACGAAACATGTTTTCTTTTTCCGATCCAACAATTGGTATTAGAGCCAGTTTCTAATGCATGATTTCGGTTGCTATATATTGGATGCATGGGTTGGCAACTTTTTATGTATGCTGCATATTTTATGTGACAGAAATATACATGGTGTATGTTTTCTCTTTTAGTTGTCATTAGAAGTTAAATTTACCTTGTAAGATTTCTTCATTGGTTGTAACAAGGAGGGTGGTCTATCATCACCATGTTTCGTCCTTGGTTTCTTTTTTCTATTTTCTTTGATTTTGTAATGTACAAATTGATGTAATGATGAAGATGGAGCAGCCATGGATTGAAGAAATGCAAAGGTAAAATTTTCGGTGTATCCTTTTGTGTATTGGCATAAGTTTTGTGAAAACATAGTTGTTGGAATTTTGTTTCAATGGATCACTTTTCGGTTTTAATGAAAACTAGTGCTGGAATTTTTTGTCAAAAAAAAGATTTGATTATCTAAAGATCTGGTGTTGGAATTTTATTTTTCAAAGTGATAAAATTCGATTTTCACATATGCCATTACATTTTGTTTACCGAATGGGTCGGATCATGTTTGTGAAGAGTTCGAAGCGGAAGATCCAAGTCAAAGAAGAATACTTTGGACCTAAAAGGCTTGTAATTATTTAATTTTTTAGGATGGACAATCAAAAGTGGCTTTATTAGTTCATGTGATGAACGGAGAAATGAATGCTTATAATATGTGATATTATGTGATTGCTTGTCATTTAAAAAATTGCCAACCCTAGGCTTTGCCATGCATTCATTATGTATGAGATATATAATGAAACAATATAGGATGGATAATAAATTGCATCTAGACAAGATGGTATTTAAAACTTAAAGCTCAAAAAGATTGAGTGGGAGAGGATGCTCCTGTGAGAGTCCACGATCTCCAAAATGATGGCCCGTTTGCATGTGGTGAAGTGTTACTCCCCATCGGAGGGCATAGATCCTAGATCTTGCATGATTTAGCTCTCCTTAAGGATAAGTCCACTTAATGATAGCAAATGTGACCTCCCATCGAGGAATGGTTTGTAGGTATCTTTAGTGAATGAATCAAATGGTTAAACACTCAACATTTTTTATCAATAAACTACCCACCGTAGCTCTATTAGTAAAAGTATGGAAGAAATTAAGACGCTTCTTAAAAAATTGGGCATGAGATGCTTGGTAGTTTTTTGAGTGGAAGGGTCCAAGTTTTTCTTTTAATGGATAAGATGGCCCACCGTCACTTAGTCTGTTATAGATAAGAAAAATAATCGTCGTATAATGTTTTAATTTTTTAAGTTTTGTTAAATCTATCATCATGCATACATGCATCATGATTTTATACAAAGTTCCATAAATTGTTGATTAGTATGCTCATGTTTTAATAATTTATATTTTCAGACATAATCAACCACAAAATGAATCCACTCACCCTGCTCTTGACTAATAACAAATTGGAAAACGGAGACAATTTTAATGAATGGAGACATAAACTTGACATTGTTCTTCAATATGAACGTATTTCATGGGTGTTAACTGAAAATGAGCCTACACCTCCAAGTGGAGATTCAACTCCTAAGTAAGTCCAACAACATGAGTGTTGGCAGAATGCGACTACTAAGTATTATATTTTGACTTCTGTCAGCGGCATGTTGCAAAAGCAAATTGCTTGTATGAAAACTGCTAGTGCAATGGTCCATCACCTACATGAGATGTTTGGTATGAGGACTAGGTCTGCAAGAGTGAAAGCTATCCAAACCTTTCATATTCTCAGACAGAAACCTGGTGAACCGGTGCGAGATTACATGATGAAGGTAATCTCTGTGGTCACTGAGGCTGAGATGCTTGGGGCGAATATGGATGCAGACACGCAGATGATTATGATCATCAACAGCTTAAACTCTTCTTTTCAGCAGTTTAAGTTGGACTATGAGCTCAACAGCAAGGATTACACCTTGAGTGAGTTGATGAATACCCTCTAGAGCACGGAGGAGATATTGAATATTAAGGCTCATGGGCCAGAAGCTAATGTAGCTTCTTCTTCTAAGCCCAAGGGTAACGGCAAGGAAAAGAAGAAGGGTCCAATGAAAAAGAAGGCCCAAACAGGGGTCAAGGCCAAACCCATGAAAAAGAAGGCCAAAGAGAACATCAAAGGAAAGTGTTTCCTTTGTGATGAGATGGGCCCTTGGAAAAGAAACTATCCGATCTACTTAGAGTCCCTCAAAAGCAAACAAGGTATGGGCTTCCTAAGTTTGTTAGGAACTAGAAATGTGGTAGATTTATCTACTTCTTGGATATTAGATTCAGGAGCCACTAACCATGTTTGTAATTCTCTGCAGGGGTTCCAGCAAAAGAAAAGACTTCCTAAAGACCAGTTTCAAGTCAAGATAGCAGATGGTTCCTATGTTTCAGCAGAATCAGTGGGAGTAGTTATCTTGGACTTTCCTAGTGGTCATAGGTTATATTTGGAGGATGTTTATTACATGCCAATGATTGTAAGGAACATGATTTCTGTTTTTTGTATAATAAAATATGGTTATTCCTTATATTTTGAAAAGGTTGTTTCAATATATGAGAATAAAGATTTTATTTGTGATGCGATAACTAAACATGGATTGTTTTTTATAGAACCTATGAATGGCTCACTAAACACCACAGAATTGATAAAACCAAGACAATCCAAAATCTCTAGCATTAATTCAAAGTATCTATGGCACTTAAGAGTGGGTAATATCAATCAGAAAATACTTGACAGGCTGGTAAAGGATGGGATCCTTATGGGCTTGGATAATGATCCATTACCCACCTGTGAATCTTGTATTGAAGGAAAAATGACCAAAGCCTCATTTCCTTTTAAAGGAAACAGATCTGAATCCATATTGGACCTGGTACATACTGATGTGTGTGGGCCCATGAATGTACAAGCTAGAGGAGGTTATGAATATTTCATAATTTTTATACATGATTACTTAAGACATGACTATTTGTATTTGATGCATAGAAAGAGTGAATCTTTTGAAAAGTTCAAAGAATTCAAAGCTGAAGCTGAGAAGCAACTTGGCAAGCCATTAAAACAGCTTTGATCAGATCGAGGTGGTGAGTATTTATATGAAGAGTTCCAGCAATATTTAATTGACAATGGAATTGTTTCCAATTTGTCAACTCCTCGTACACCTCAACATAATGGTGTAGCAAAGAGGCGAAATAGAACTCTATTGGAAAAGGTAAGATCAATGATGTCCTACGCTAGTCTTTCAGAATCGTTCTGGGGATATACCATACAAACGACAACATATCTTCTTAACTTTGCTCCATCCAAATCGGTGCCTAAAACACCTAGGGAGTTGTGGACTGGCCGAGTGCCTTCGTTAAGGAATTTGAGGACTTGGGGCTACCCAGCCCATGTTCTAAAGCCTGAATCCACAAAGATGGAACCAAGGTCAGAAGTATGTTTGTTTGTAGGATATCCTACGGAAACTCGAGGGTACTATTTTTACAGTCCTCATGATAAGAAGGTATTTGTGTCGACAAATGCAACCTTCTTAGAGGAAGAGTTTGTGAAAAATCACAAAGGAAGAAGTGAAGTAGTACTAAAGGAGTTAACTAATTCATCCAAACCAAGAGTTGTTTTGGATATGACAAAACAAGATATCGAAATGGATTAAAGAGTTGAATCAGAAGTGCAACCTGAACATCAAGGTGTGCCTAGACATAGTGGGAGGGTTGTGAGACGACCAGATAGGTATCTGGGTTTAGGAGAAGAATTAATTGCCATCTCGGACCAGGAAGAAATAGATCCCATTATGTATACACAGGCTATTAATGATGTTGATGTAGGAAAATAGCTTAAGGTGATGGAATCAGAAATAGATTCTATGTATACTAATGAAGGCTGGGTCCTTGTAGATCTACCACCAGGTCTAAAAGCCATAGGGTGTAAATGGATCTACAAAAGGAAAAGGGGATCGGATGGAAAGGTAGAGACCTTTAAAGCTAGATTCGTAGCTAAAGGCTATACTAAAAAGGAGGGTATAGACTATGAGGAGACTTTTTCTCCGATTTCCATGCTTAAGTCCATCGGGATTCTTTTGGTCATAGCAGCCTATTTCGATTATGAAATATGGAAAATGGATATCAAGACCGCATTTCTTAATGGGGATCTTGAGAAGACCATTTATATGGCCCAACCAGAAGGATTCATTGAGCCAGGTAATGAGCATAAGGTTTGCAAGTTGCAAAGGTCCATTTATGGACTTAAGCAAGCATCTAGGTCTTGGAACATTAGGTTTGATAAGGCTATCAAAACCTATGGGTTCATACAAAACCTAGATGAGCCTTGTGTTTATAAAAGAATACAAGAAGGTAAGGTTACTTTCCTAATCCTGTATGTTGATGACATTCTGCTCATTGGGAATGATGTGGGAATGTTATCTGCAGTTAAGGGATGGCTGAATGAACAGTTTTCAATGAAGGATTTGGGAGAGGCTACCTATGTTCTAGGGATCAAACTTATAAGGGATTGAAAGAAAAAGCAGATAGTTTTGTCTCAACTAATCTACATTGAGAATATGCTCAATAAGTTCACCATGCAAGATTCCTAGAGGGGTTTTACTCCTACTAGACATGGAATGAAACTTTCAAAGGAACAAACACCTAAAATCCAAGAGGAGGTTGAACGCATGCGTAACATTTAATATGCTTCGGCAGTTGGTAGTTTGATGTATGCAATGCTGTGCACTAGACCGGATATCTGTTACGCAGTGGGACTGGTAAGCAGATTTCAGTCCAATCCAGGAATGGAACATTGGACTGCGGTTAAGTGTATACATAAGTATCATCGTAGGACGAAGAACTTAATACTTGTTTACTCTGGAAGTAATCTTATTCCGACAGGATATACGGATTCTGATTTCCAATTAGATGTTGATTCAAGGAAATCAACTTCTGGTTCTTTATTTACTTTAGAAGGTGGAGCCATAGTTTGGAGGAGTGTCAAGCAATCTTGTATTGCTGATTCGACTATAGAGGCTAAGTATGTTGCTGCATGTGAAGCAGCAAAGGAAGCAATTTGGCTCTAGAAGTTCCTAAAAGATTTGGAGGTAGTTCCAGAGCCAGAAAAGGCCATTACACTTTATTGTGATAATAGTGGGGCAGTGGCTAATTCTAAAGAACCTCGAAACCACAAAGCTGCCAAACACATTGAGAAAAAGTATCATCTTATAAGGGAGATAATATAACGTGGAGAAGTGGATGTGGTAAAGATTCCCACCGAACAAAACCTTGCTGATCTGTTCACAAAGACATTGACTCAAAAGAGCTTTGAGGGTCACCTAGAAGGGATGGGAATGAGGGATATGTCAAACTTGCTTTAGGGCAAGTGGGAGATTGTTGGAATTATGTAAATATATTGCCTTGGAAAGCAAGTGTATTTACATGTAACTTTATCTTCTTCAGTTACATTTTTGTAATGAAAATATTTATTATTAATAAAACAAAAGAGTTTGGTTTTATCTGTATGAGCATTATATATCTGGTCATAAGGTACCAAGATTCTTTTGTAAGTAATATACATATACATAGAGATGTATGGGAAACATGTATATTATTAGAATCTGAATTAATTTATTCACAGTTGAATAATTGAGTTGGTCGCTTGATTATGGTTTAGACTGTAGTGTTGCGATTTATCTCCATATAAGTAAAGGAGTTTACTTCAAGGGAATGATGAGTTTCATATCATGATAGTAGTTGACTATCGATAATGGCACTATTAAATGAATCTAGAATCAAGTATGTTTTCAAGAATAACGTGGGCCGTTACTTTAATCTTAAAACATGCAACTTAAGCATTCGCTTATTATGAACCATAATCTTGATAAGTGGTGAGCTCATATATGTTTCATTATAATTCTTGATATGATCGGAATGGATTTTTACAGAGTATTAATCCAGTGTCTGTATGTTGGAGTTATTAATTGAAACATGTATCAGGGAACATTCACTCAAATAAAGAGTTTATAGTGTTATCATCTCTTCTAGATGTTTTAAGAAGATTTGGTTATTAAACTGACACCAATAGTTTGATGGACTAGCTACCCATCAAGTCTTAACACTGAGATGAGATCTTATGTGTTAATCACCATATAAAATAAAATGAGAGATCTAGAAGGAAAAACCAACATAAGGGCAAAACGGTAACTTTACCTTTTGTTGTGCGGATGGCTATAATAAGGTTCTAAATGGGGTTTGCAATTGGACTTATTCTCATAACATTTAATAATTCAAGAGTTTAACTAATTGTCTTTAGTGTAATGACATTTAGTTAATAAGCTAGAATTAATTCCAATGAGATTGAATTAATTCTGGGCTTATTGGAGCTTGAATTATTAAAGTCCAATAGGATTCCCCACTTGATTTTAAGGAAGGTTATCAAGCTAAGTAAGAAATATAAATGGAGGTTAATTAGAAGCCCATAATTGAATCTTGGGATTGATTTAATTAAAGAAGCCCAAATGTACATTTAGTAATGAGCTTGGTTTTTGGTTTTTGGTTTAATGTAATTAATTAGATTAATTATATTAAAACAATTTTTTTTAAGAATAAGATAGCAATTTTGGTTATTCCTAGGTTAAATGTGTAACCACACATTTGACATTAGAATGCTAAATAAAGATGGTCTTTATTATGGTTAATCATCATTAAATGGAGCTATGAACTTACCATTAAATGGTTTAATGGTTGTCTTTTAATGTTGGCTTGTAACCTATTTGCATTCATTAGATTAAAGATGAAAGATGTACATTAGATGGACCATCTTCCTTCTTTTTTCTTGGCAAAATTGAAATTGGGTATTGAATTTTAGGTTATGGTCTTTTCAAATAGCCATCATAAAGATAAATGAAGATAATCTCATTTATTGGCTATTTTATGAGTGATTAATGAAAGAAGTGATGCATTTGATGCCTCTCTCTCCTTCCATCCATGCATATACGAAATTGGTAGGAAAAAAAGAGTTCTGGCATGTTCTTTACACCTTCTCTCCTTTCATGAAAGAGAGAATCGAAAATACCAATTGAAAGAGTTTCAATTTTGCTTCTTCTTCTTCTAAGAAAATCTCCTCCAAACATTTCTTCTCCTTTCCCACCTAAGGATTTTGTTAACCTAATTGTCCTTGAAGAACAGGTGGTAAATCTAATTGGTTGAGGATACTATAACAAGGAGAAAGTAGATTGCTAAAGGAAAAGAGTCTAAGGCAAAGGATTTGGATACACGAAGAAGGAGAGGATAGTGCAACGAGGATTTAAAGTTGCAGCAAAGGAGTCCGTAATACTCCTGATCTTATTTATATTTTATTATCCTTATAACATATCATGTATGGATTGGCATGTTGATTTGGATTTGTTGCTTCCGCTGCAAGTAATGATTTCTTAAAAGTTTTGAAATCTCCCGTTTTTCCAAACGAAGCATGTTTTCTTTTTTCGATCCAACATATAGACCCATCTTTGTTTCTGACTTTACAAAGATTTTGATTGAACGTAAATTCAAAACCAGAATCACACAATTGACTGACACTAATCAAATTGTGTTTCAGACCATCAACAAGCAGCACATCATCAATGCATGTAAAGGAATCTTTACCAATTTTATCGATTCCAATTATCTTGCCCTGCTGGTTCTCTCCGAAAGTTATTGATCCTCCTTTCTTATACTGAAGATCTACGAATATAGACCTTCTTCCCGTCATATGTCGCGAGCAACCACTGTCCAAATACCAATGGTGCTTGTCGCATCTTCCAAGGAAGGATATCTGCAGGAGAAACTATTTTATTTTTTGGTACCCATATTTTCTTAGGTCCTATTGGGTTAATAACATACACAGAATGATTCATTTGATGCATTTTATAAGATTGTTGATGAAAACGTGTTTGGTGATACTTCTTTTTCTGGAAGAAAGACTTTCTTTCCTGATGAGATTTATTTCTTGTAAACCCTAATCCGATTTTATCACTCGAATGTCTACATTTTCCTAACATCTCGTTCATTTTCCTTGTATTCTCAGTGAAGGTAGCTAAATCAGCTGAAAGAATCTTAATCCTAAGCTTCAGCTGATTGATCTCTTCAGATCTATCTATAACTTTCTTTTTCTTATTCTCCTCTACTTGCTATTTCAAGCATGTATTTTTTATCTCTAAATCTTATGTATGTTTGAGGTTTTCTACATACTTTTTCTTTAACAATTTGTACTATTTTAGAATAGCATGAGAATCCTCTAGTAGTTTCGAATATGCATTATGCAAGTCATCGTATTTAGAAGTTACCTCCTCATCACTTTCCTCTTCGACTACTAGGCAAATATTCACATGTTCTGATGTCTCGGAGGTTGTATCTGATTCAGATGAATCTAGATCCTCCTAAGTTGCCATCATGCTTGTCTTGCCTTCTCTACTCTTATTTGGTTTCTTCTTTAGAGTAGGACACTCAGACTTGTAATGTCCAGGTTGGTTATACTCGTAGCATATGATGGATGTCTTATCTACTTTTCCATCATCTTTGCCATTCTTCTTGAAGAACTGGATTCCTTTGGAGTTCTTCTTCCACATCCGTCTGATCTTCCTGTAAATGAAAGATAGCTCGTCATCTTCATCACTGGACTCTTGTTCCAATTCGCTGGAGTCATCATTCTTTGATTCTTCAATCTTTAATGCTTTTGATGACCTTCTCCTCCTTTGAGTCTTGTGATTCTTCTGTTCGGCCTTCAACGCTATTGACTTATCCCGTTTGGGCTTGTCTTCAACATCGAGCTCAACTTCATGAATCTTCAGCGATTCAAGCAACTCGTCAAGCTTTAGTACGCTTAAATCCTTTGGTCTCCACCTATTTGGTAAACTCCTTAGGATCTTACACACGTCATCTTGGTTGTCATAAGTTCTTTCGAGAGCTTTCTATCCATTAATAATTGTTTGAAATCTTCGAAACATTTGATCAATAGATTCTTCATCTTTCATCTTGAAAAGCTCGTACTGGTGCACAAGAATGCTTATATTGGATTCTTTGACTTGGTTTGTACCTTCATGTGTGATGGACAACGTGTCCCACATCTCCTTCGCAGTATCGCATCCGTGGACTTTGTCATACTCACTTCTGCTTAGGGTACAAATCAAGAAAAACTTCGTTTTAGAGTTCAGTTGGAATCTCGTCTTTTGATCAACCGTCCATTTGATCCATGGAATAAGATTTCCTTCTTCATCTACTGGTGCGTATGGTCCATTCTCTATCATGTCCCAAAGGTCAACATGAGTAGATTTTATAAACAGCCGCATTCTATCTTTCCAGTAATGATAATCTTCTACGTTGAATGCTGGAGGTCTAGTGATTGAGACACTTTCTGCAATGTACGTATGTGATTCCACCATAATCTTTGATCCACACTTTGTTACAATGATCCTTGGACACCAAGCTCAGATACCAATTGAAGTGAATCACACGTTATTACAATGTTTATTATATGATGTATAAATGCACAAGAAGGGGGGGGGGGGGGGGGGGTTGAATTGTGTATTTCCCCTTTTTGAAAAACTTTCAAAATCGTTTTGTCAAAAGAAAAACTTGTTGTTTTCACAAGAACTATTGCAAATCAAAGTTAATTGTATTCTTCGAAAACTTGTTTGAAAACTAAGTAAAATAAAAACTTTGAACGATAAGAGAGATAAGGATAGAGAGAAGTTGACACAGTAATTTTTGTACTGGTTCACCCCAAACCGTGGGCTACGTCCAGTCCTCAGATGTCTTTATGAGATTTCACTATCTCTCAACAACTTTACAAGTATTCTTTTTCTCTAAGCCTCTTCAGGTCTCTTCATAGTCAGTATTCTTTTACTCTTAGCCTCTGCAGGCTATCTGTACTTCTTTCTTACAGAAAGATGTTTGAGCTATGTTACAGTAAGATAGCTCTAGCTATTTGCAGAATAAACTCTCAAGTAAGCTTTGAAACAATTGTTGCGTGCGCGTATGTTCATGTAATGTATATGTCTCTAACTTTGCAATCTTCGACTTCGACTTATATTTATAGCCTTCGTCTTCAACTGCTTCTTGAATCTTGAAAGACACGATTATTCAGTTGAGTTCTGTAACTAACTCAAACTAATTCTTGATTCAGACGTGATTTGCTTCCGTCTGTTTTTCATCGTCTGCTTTTGTTTTTGTCTGCTTTTGGCTTCCATCTTCTTTTGGCTTCCTTCTGTTTTTCAATCTCTGTTTGCTTTTCAATCTTCCGTTTATTTTTCAATATCCGTCTGTTTTTCTCTTCTTTCGTCTGTTTTTCAATCTAACGTCTGTTTTTCATTCTTTCATTATTTGTACTTCATCAAAATAATTTATGTAAAATCATTTTGAATTAACATAAATTATCTAAGTATATTTATTTTAATATTATAATAAATTTTAATTATTTAAGAATATTTATCTTAATGATTATTTATATTACTTTATTTATAACATTAATGAATATCCTATCCACAAACATTTTATTTTTTATTTTGTATGACATTCATACAATGGGCCTTACAAAATTAGAATATATATATGAATTCAGACAACATCCTTACAGATACACAATGATAATCAAATTATGAATTTGTCATATTTTATTCTCGTAATGTTCCTTACATTATCTGTTAAACCATAATCCACACTATAATAATTAGTACACTAACAATCATTGAATGGATATTTATATGCACTGTTTTATTTGTAATTTAGTTATTGGAGCAAACGTATTGATGACATAATGAGTTATAGTCATATAACATCACTCAGTTATATAAGTGATTTTGAATCTCCATCAGACGCTTCCATTGCATGTTATTTGTGTCAATAACAACATAATACATGTTAAATATATATACAACCTAAACACATGAACCTACCATAATCCATTATTCAAGTATTCATCTCCATATTTAAATTTTAGGATACAACAGAGGCAAATCACACCATTACTTGGAATAAAACAAGTCTTTACAATCACGAACAAAATTCTTGTTACATTATAAGAAGAGTTCTTATTTTATCACAAAGATCACAAACACGGAGTTGAAAACCACTAGTGCTCCACTTTAGTTCTGCTTAACACTATCATCCATATTATTCGAGTCAAAAATCCTTATCTCTTCCTCTTTTAATGAAATGCAATAACATTATATCAATAAATGTTCTGAAATATGTGGGTGAAAAACCACAAACAGAAAACCATTCAACTCCAAATCGTTATTTCACATTATATAGTATTTTTGGGAAGTACAAAAACATTACATATACCTGACTAGTCATACATATATCACTACAAATATCCAACTCTTTGCCTATATTTCTTGTATAGTTGAAAATGATATGGAAGAAATCAACAATAGTTAAGGATTTATCTAGGTTTTCTTCAACACTTGTAAAGAAATTAAGAAATTACTTTCTCATAATTTATACAATCATCTCACCATGTTGCTTATTGAGTTTCTAGGCTTGAAATATGAAAGGATGTTGCCCATTGTCAATCTAAAATTTTTATTTTGTACAATGTTACTATCAGTAAACCTAAAAGAACAAATTCGTTAATGGTAAATGATATAATATATACCTTATCAGCACCCAAAGTCTTGCTAATGTTAATGTTATTTCAAGATTTAATCTTTGCCATCTTCCTCATTTAAAGTATTATTCATGTAAAGTCTATCTAGATAACAAATATACTAATGAATAATAAATTAAAGTCATTTTAATGAACTGTAAATTTTGTACAAGCATATATATCTATAGCTATACATTTACCCATATAATTAAGACACAACACTTCTAATATTCACAAATGGAAGTAATATTCAAGCATGCCTGTAAAAATGGTTTAAGATGAAATGTCTCTAATTAAATAACTTATAGTCTTCAACTCTGATTATAGTATCCAATAGTTGCATGTTAACACTATAATTAGCATTTGGAAGAAAAAAACATCTAGCACATATAGAAGAAATTTTCATAAAAAACATGTCTTTGTTTGCACAACTATAACTTTCTCCAATATGCATTTGATTAGTATTTAGTGATCATCCGCTTTGTACGCCTCTCTATATCTTAATCGCTTATTTTCTTCAATTTTAGTACATACAAATTGTGTTCCATTCAGAACTCTCACAACCCATACTATATTATAATCACTAATCCTGTCTACTTGATCATTCCTAATTTTTGGTGATATCTTATTTAGTCCAAAATGACCTTACCTCTTCATCCTAAACCTCTCCATTTGTTTGTATTCAATGAATCTTATGTCAATGTCCTACTTCAACTACTTAAAAATTAGAGTATGCATTAATCTATACACCTTCTTTAAATATCATTTCATTTATTTTAATTTGGTCCAAGTTCATATCTTGTTCTTTACACTATTACTTACTGACTTGTCCTGCAAGTGATAACATGTCATCCTTAACTATAATTTGAATTTTCAAATCTATGTAAGTTTACATTTTCCTCATATATAAAGTTCATCATGTTATGCAAATACCTTTCGGTTTGCCTTTATAATATTGGTGATCTAATAATAACATTTTCCTTCTTTACAAATTTTGAAAAAAGTAAACATCAACCACTAGAAACCAAATACCATAACTAGACATTATAAATATTATAAAAATCTAAGTATATCTACAAAAAATTCATACATATTAAGATACAAGTTATTATCAAATAGTATGAAAAAGACATAAACCAACAACATACAATTGTCCCTTATCACAATAATTGGCCAGTAAAATAATTTTCAGGTCTAAATAAGTGAAATAAAAAGAAAAAATTATAAAGAGAGAGGAATTTTGTGATTGCAGCGAATGATCTGCTAGGTAATTGCAAAGCATAGATACATGGAAGAAGTTGTGAATCCTCGCGAGATCATCTGGTAGGTTCAATCGATACATCACTGACAAAATTCTTTCTGTGATCTCATATGCAAAACTTGTTCTCTACAGTTGAGGATCTGTATTGTTTCCTCCTCAAAAGTTAAATCTTCCTTTAATTTCACCGGTTGCGCTGTGATTACATGTGAATGGTCCGTTAGGTATTTGCGAAGCACAGATCCATGAAAGAAGTTATGAATCCTCGCGAACTCATCTGGTATCTTCAATCGATACACCACTAACACAATTCTTTCTATGATCTCATATGCAAAACTTGTTCTCTATAGTCGAGGATCTATATTGGTTCCTCCTCAAAAGTCAAATCTTCCTTTAATTTCACCGGTTGCACTGTGATTGCATACGAATGGTCTACTAGGTACTCATGAAGCATAGATACATGGAAGAAGTTGTGAATCCTCGCGAGCTCCTTTAGTAACTTCAATCGATACACCACTGCACAATTCTTTTTATGATCTCATACGTTGAACTTGTTCTCTACAATCAAGGATCTATATTGCTTCATCCTTAAAAGTCAAATTTTCGTTTAATTTCATCGGTTGCACTATGATTACATGCGAATAATTCACTAGGTACTTGTAAAACATAGATACATGGAAGAAGTTATGAATCCTTGCAAGCTCATCTGGTAGCTTCAATCGATATGCCATTGACACAATTGTTTTTGTGGTCTTATACAGTACCATGTATCGCATACTTAGCTTACTGTGTTTACCAAATCTAAGTTCATCTTTCCAAGGGAAAATCTTGAGAAATACTCTATCTCCAATTTCAAATTCAAGATCCCTATGACGATTAGTTGTATAATTTTTTTTGCCTATTTTAGGCTATCTTTAATCTATCCCAAATAACTTGAATTTGATCTATTATCACTTGTATAAGTTCAGGACCTATTAGTTTCTCTCACCTACCTCGTATAATATATTAGAGTTCTGTATTTTCTTCTATAAAGTGCCTCATAAGGGGCCATGTCAATATTGGTTTGATAACTATTATTGTACACTAACTCTATTAGGGTCAGCTGTGTATCTCAACTCCCCCTAAACTCCACAACACAGAACCTAAACATATCCTCAAATGTCTGGATAGTCCTTTGTGACTGTCTATCCATCTAGGGGTGAAAGGTAGTGCTAAACTTCAAGTGTGTACTTAAGACTTTTTGTAGACTGGGCCAAAATCTCGATGTAATAGAAATCGACATATCATGGAGTCTCACTATCTCTTCTATATAAAAGTTGGGCTAACCTGTTTAAGGGATAATCATTATTGATTAAAAGAAAATGTGCAGAATTTGTTAACATGTTCACTATCACCCATATAGCATCCTGCCCCTTCTAACTCTACGAAAGTCCTACTATGAAGTCCATAATAATCTTCTCCTACTTTCATTATGGGATAGGGAGGGGCTGCATTAATCCTGTAGGCTTCTGATGTTCTAATTTTACCTGTTGACAGGTTAGACACTTAACAATAAATTTTGCTATTTCCTTCTTTATCCCTATCTACTAATAGTGTTTTTTAAGAGTTTGATACATTTTTGTGCTACCCGGATGCATAGCGTAAACTGAGGAGTGAGCTTCCTCTAAGATCTCTTTCTTTAATTCTCCTATATTTAATATGTAACAGCCCACGTTAGGGGTTAGAAAATTTAAAATTTTCCAGTAGATCATATGCTTTGCATAATTGAGTATTCGCTGATATGTGCATATGAATTTTGACATATACAAATAATTGTACATGCATTTATGACATTTTTGGGGTATAATTGATTTATAAATGTGATTAAAAATGCAAATTAAGGATTATTTATGTTAAAAATTTATTTGGAGATTATTAGTATTATTTTTAAATTTTTGGTGAATTTTAGAAAATTTTTAAAATCTGGGGTATTATTGGACTAGGAAAAATAAGAGACAAATAAACCAATAGCATTATGACATGTGTCAGCACAAGTAAGTGACACATGGATTACATGCATAGAAGGACAAGTCTCCAGCTCTCTCTCTCTCTCTCTCTCTCTTTCTCTCTCTCGGTGTTCTTCACTACAACATCACCTACTATAGTCCTTATTCCGCATCACCGAAACACCATGCCATTTGCATTCTTATTTGGTTGTCTTTTCCTGTCCTTGCTTCTCTCCACCGACAACTCATTCTTTTAAGATTTGAAATTTTACTGAAGAGTGTGAAGTCTAAAACAAGTAAGTTGTACTTTAATTTTCATGTTTATAATACTGATTAATGACAAAGAGATGATGTTTCATGCTTGTAAAGGAATGCATGCATGATATAGGTTCTGTCTAGGATTGTTCTTCAACATATAATATATATATATATATATATACTTGTATGCTTCGGTTTTGTGTTTGCGCTAACTTGAAATATATATATATATACTTGTATGTTTCGATTTTGTGTTTATTGTAACTTGGAACTTTGAATTATTTTGGGGTAAACTCATTTTTAATGGGTCTTAGAAATGCTGAAAATAGGAAGTAAAAATGAAGAATTGGGTGGGAAGATGCAAAAGATGGGAAGTTTATAAACTTGGAGTTAACTGGAAAAAAATGAAGAAACATGAAAACATGCATGCATGAATAGTGATTTGTTTTAATTTTTATGTTGAATCTTGGATTTTTGATTTGTTGTGTTATGTTAAACTAAAAACAGTGTAAAAAGGATGATTCATGTATAAGATTTGTTGTTGTGTTTCAAGTAGGATTAAGTTGATAGAAAAAAGTGGAATGAAGGAGGAAAGAAGATGGAAAAAAATCTGCAGAAAAATATGAAATATACATGAAGAATATACGGTTTTTTTATGTTTTTTTCGTAATTATGGATTTTGATTTGTTATGGATGATCTGAACTGAATTGGGGGTTGAAATGAAGAGAATTAGGGAAGATATAATTTTGAAATCTAGAAAAAAAAAGGAAGAAGAGAGAAAAATCTGCAGTGTTCGGTGAAAAAGAAGAAAACCTCCACTTTAGAGAGAGAAAGAAGGTGATGGTTTGCATGTAGTTTATGAACTAGAGTATTTTTACTGAACAATTCTGACTCTTTTTACTATAACTTTACCATTCGATCTCCAAATGACTTAGAAATTGAACCAATAGACTCCTAAGGCATTTTTCTTTCTCTCTATAAAAATTTAGAGCCATCTGAATCGATTATAAAAAAAATTGATTGACTCAAAGTGAGGGTAGGTGTTGGAATGTTATGAACCGGAGATTTTCAAGAACATGCTTCGGTATTTTAATTATTTCTTGATATGTAGGTTTCTAAATGGATTTATTCTTGATTCAAAGTAAATTAGAGACATTAGTCTACAACTTTCCTAAAGAAGTTAAATTTTAATTCTGTCTCTAAGATTTTCAAAATTGACATGAAATTGTGTCTTGGCTTAGGCTGTAGCACTACAAGGGACAGAAATCATGTCTTATGGTTATTGAATAAACAAGGGACAGAAATCATGTCTTATGGTTATTGAATAAACTATACCGATGTAGGTAGAGGTGTCTTCATCAAAGTCGTATCTTTTTCTTTTAGCTTTAAATTGGTATTGTTGAGTCAAAATGACTTTACATATATATGATTTTGATGAATAACAAAGAAGAAGTAAAAGCAGGCGTAAAATAGAAAAGACAGACGAAGAAAATGAAAAACAGACGCAGATTGAATAACAAAGATGTGAAAAGCAGACGAAGAAGTCGAAAAACAGATGCAGACGAAGAATGAAAAACAGACGCAGACGCAGAATGAAACACAGACGCAGATGAAGAATGAAAAATAGACGCAGACGCAAAATGAAAAACAGTCACAGACGAAAAATGAAAAACAGACGTAGACGTAGAATGAAACATAGACGCAGATGAAGAATGAAAAACAAACGCAGGCGCAGAAAAGCAGACACAGAAATCCAGACGGAGAAAAGCAGACGCAGAAATCCAGACGGAGAAAAGCAGACGCAAGAGTCAGTTCGAGTTAGTTACAGAACTCAATTGATTAACCATTTCTTTCAATAATCAAGAAACAAGATTCAAGAAGAAAGATTCAAGAAGAAAGATTCAAGAAGCAAGATTCAAGAAGCAGTTGCAGACGAAGGCTATAAATATAAGTAGAAGTCAAAGATTGCAAAGTTAGATGAAAAACTGAAAGTTAGTGACATACGCGAACGAAAAAGCTTGTATGTGAGATTATTGTGCAAATTAGCTGAGAGCTAATATTACTGTAACAGATTTGAAATACTTTTGTAAGAAAGTAATATAGATAGCCTGCAGAGGCTAAGAGTGAAAGAATACTGAGTGTAGAGACCTGAAGAGGCTCGAAAAGAATACTTGTAAACGTTAAAGAGATAGTGAAATTTCATAAAGACTTCTGAGGACTGGACGTAGCCCACGATTTGGGGTGAACCAGTATAAAATCGCTGTGTCGACTTATCTCTACTCTATCTCTCTTTAAGTTCAAAGTTTTGTTATTAATTAGATTTCGAAACAAGTTTTCAAAGTTTTGATTAATTCGAACTTACCAAAATTTTTGTGAAAAGAACTTGTTTTTAACAAAATGTTCTTTGAAAAAGTTTTCAAAAAGGGGAATACACAATTCAACCCCCCTTCTCGTGTATTCGTTATCATATTATAAGCATTGTACTAATGTGTGATTCATTTCAATTGGTATCAGAGCTTGGTATTCAAGGATCACTGTAGCAAAGTGTGGATTAAAGATAATGACAGAATCACATATATACATTGCAGAAGGTGCCTCAGTCACGAGACCTCCAGCATTCAACGGTGAAGATTATCATTACTGGAAAGATAGAATGTGGTTGTTCATAGAATCTACTCATGTCGACCTTTGGGATGTGATAGAGAATGGACCATATACACCAGTAGACGAAGATGGAAATCTTATTCCACGGACTAGATGGACGGTTGACAAAAAGGCGAGAATTCAGCTCAACTTTAAAGTGAAGTTTTTCTTGACGTGTGCCTTAAGCAGGAGTGAGTATGACAAAGTTCACAGATGTGACACTGTGAAGGAGATGTGGGACACACTGTCCATCTCTCATGAAGGAATAAATCAAGTCAAAGAATCAAAGTAAGCATTCTTATGCACCAATACGAGCTTTTCAAGATGAAAGAAGAAGAATCTATTGATCAAATGTTTAGAAGATTTTAGACAATCTTCAATGGATTGAAAGCCCTTGAAAGAACATACAATAACCAAGATCACGTACGAAAGATCTTAAAAAGTCTTCCGAAAAGGTGGAGACCAAAAGTGACGGCAGTACAGGAAGCAAAGGACTTGAGCGTGCTAAAGCTTGACGAGTTGCTTGGATCACTGAAGATTCATGAAGTAGAGCTCGATGCTGAAGACAAGCCCAAACGGGACAAGTCAATAGCACTAAAAGGCGGACAGAAGAACCACAAGAATGAAAGATGGAGGAAGTCATCGAAAGCATTAAAGATAGAAGAATCGCAGAATGATGACTCAAGCGAATCAAAACAGGAGTCAAGTGATGAAGATGACGAATTATCATTCATTTCCCGAAAGATAAGACGGATGTGGAAGAAGAAGTCCAAAGGAAGCCAAACCTTCAAGAAAAATAGCAAAGATGATGGTAAAGTTGAAAAGACTACTATCATATGCTACGAGTGTAATCAACCTGGACATTGCAAGTCCGAATGTCCTACTCTAAAGAAGAAACCAAAGAAGAGTAGAGAAGGCAAGAAAAGCATGATGGCAACTTAGGAAGATCTAGATTCATCAAAGTCAGACACAAATTTTGAGACATCTAAACATGCTAATATATGCCTAGTAGCCGAGGAAGAAAGTGATGAGGAGGTAACTTCTGAATACGATAACTTGCATGAAGCTTATTTAGAACTATTAAAGGATTCTCATGCTATTCTGAAATAGTACAAACTGTTAAAGAAGAAGTATGTAGAAAACCTTAAACATACAGAAGAAATAGAGAGAGAAAATATTTGCTTAAAGAAACAACTAGAGGAGAAAAAAAAGTTATAGATAAATCAGTTGAAGCTTAGAATTAAGAGTCTTTCATCTGATTTAGCTACCTTCACTGAGAGTACAAAGAAAATGAATGAGATGCTAGGAAAATGTTGACATCCGAGTGATAAAACCGGATTAGGGTTTACGGGTAATAAGTCTCATATAAAGCCTCTTTCTCAAAATAAAAGGTATTACCAAACATGTATTCATCAACAATCTAGCAAAAGGCATCAAAGAACTCATTATATGCATATTACTAACCAGAAAGGACCCAAGAAATTATGGGTACCAAAGAGTAAAATAGTTTCTCCTGTAGATATCCTTCCTTGGAAGATGCGACAAGCACCGTTGGTATTTAGACAGTGGTTGCTCGCGACATATGACGAGAAGAAGGTCTATGTTCCTAGATCTTCAGTATAAGAAGGGAGGATCGGTGACTTTTAGAGACAACCAGCAGGGCAAGATAATTGGAATCGGTAAGATAGGTAAAGATTCCTTTGCATGCATAGATAATGTACTGCTTGTTGACAGTTTGAAGCACAATTTGATTAGTGCAAGTCAATTGTGTGATTCTGGTTTCTTAGTCACGTTCAATCAAAATATTTGTGAAGTCAGAAACAAAGATGGGTCTATATTCTTTTCTGCCAAGAGAAGAAATAATCTTTATAAAATTGACTTAGAAGATTTTCAAGATCAAAATGTTTCATGTTTTCTATCTTTTGAACAAGAAAGACTAATCTGGCATAAAAAGTTAAGTCATGTCTCTTTTAAACACATTTCAAAATTGAAAAAATATGATTTGGTAAGAGGCTTACGAAAAATGAGTTTTGACAAAGAATTTTTCTGTGAAAATTGTTTGAAAGGGAAACAAGTTAAAACATCGTTTTCTTCTAAAAATTTTGTAACATCTTCTAGACCTTTAGAGCTATTATATATGGATTTATTTGGTCCAACTAGGACAATAAGTCTTGGTGGAAAGAAATATAGACTTGTTATTGTTGATGACTTTACTAGATTTTGTTGGATATTGTTATTGTCACACAAAGATGAATCTTTTAAGTGTTATAGGACCCTTTCCAGAAAGTTACAAATTGAAAAAGGAGTACCTATAGCCAGTATCAGGAGTGATCATGGTGGAGAGTTTGAGAATGAGAAGTTTAGATTATTCTGTGAGGAGAATGGAATTTCCCACAATTTTTCTTCTCCTAGGACTCCACAATAGAATGGAGTTGTTGAAAGGAAGAACAGGACGATTCAAGAGATGGCAAGGACTATGCTGTGTCAGATGAATCTTCCTAAGTACTGCTAGGCAGAAGTTGTGAATACAACGTGTTTTATTCATAATAGAATACTATTGCAACCATTATTGAAGAAGACTTCATATGAGTTGTGGAATGGAAGGAGATCAAATATATCTTACTTTCATCCATTCGGTTGCAAGTGCTCTATTCTGAATACAAAGGAATTGCTGGATAAGTTCGATTCAAAGACCTATTCAGGAATTTTTCTAGGCTAATCATCATCATCTAAGGCATTTCGGGTGTATAACCCTATCTCAAAGATAGTTGAGGAAACCATCTATGTCAAGTTTGATGATCGTTTCCAATCCTATAAGGAAGATGACATGGAGAGTGAAGGTCCTTCAAAGAACTTAGATGATACAACAGAAACTTCATCATTAGGAACTCAAGTAGATAAGGTTGAGGATATTCCAGAAACTATAGGATTAAAAAGAGATTGGAAATATAGGAGTTCTCATCCAGAAGAGCTAATTATCGGAGAGACCTCAGAAGGAGTTAGGACAAGGTCCAAATTCAGAAGAGAAGCTAATGTGGATTTCATCTCTGAAATATAGCCTAAGAAGATTGAGGAAGCTCTTCAGGATGAAGCTTGGGTTTTACCATGCAAGATGAGCTAAATTAGTTTACTAGGAATAATGTTTGGTCCTTAGTCCCAAAACCTTTGAAGAAATCCATTATAGGAACCAAATGGGTTTTTAAGAAGAAGTTAGACGAATCAGGTAGAGTAAGTCAGAATAAAGCTAGATTAGTAGCACAAGGCTATAATCAGCAAGAAGGAATAGACTACAATGAGACATATGCTCCAGTAGTAAGACTTGAAGCTATTAGGATATTGCTGGCATATGCTATTTGTCATGATATAAAGCTTTTTCAGATGGATGTGAAGAGCGCTTTTCTGAATGGTTTTATAGACGAAGAGGTGTATGTGAAGCAACCTCCTGGCTTTAAGGATGTTAAGAATCCAGAACATGTCTATAGACTTCATAAATCTTTATACGGCCTGAAGCAAGCTCCTAGAGCTTAGTATGATCGTCTAAGTAATTTTCTCTTGGAGAGTGGGTTTACTAGAGGTTAAGTTGATAAGACGCTTTTCAGAAAGGATTATGAGAATGAGTTTATCTTAGTATAAATCTATGTTGATGATATTATATTTGGTGCTACTTCAAAGAGTTATGTATGAGTTTTGAGAGTCTGATGAAAAATGAATTTGAAATGAGTATGATGGGTGAGTTAAAGTTCTTTCTTGGGTTGCAAGTTAAGCAAACCGAAGAGAAAATCTTTATCCATCAACAAAAGTATGTGAAAGAATTGCTGTCTAAATTTGATATGAATAAGGTAAAGCCTATGGCGACTCCGCTGCATCCTTCGAACCTTTTGTCGAAAGATGAACTTGGTAAGAAGGTGGATCAAACCCTGTATAGAGGGATGATCGGCTCTTTACTGTATCCTACAACAAGTAGACCTGATATTCTGTTCAGTGTATGCTTGTGTGCAAGATTTCAGGCCGATCTTAGAGATTCTCATTTTATTACTGTTAAAAGGATTATGAGATATTTCGCAGGTACTACTGATCTTTGCTTAATGTTTGAGAAAGGTAAAGATTTCAGGTTAATCGGATATTGCGATGTGGACTATGCTGGAGAAAGAATAGAAAGGAAGAGCACTAGTGGAGGATTTCACTTTCTTGGCTCAAACCTAGTTTCCTGGTCAAGCAAGAGACAAAGCTCAATCGCTCTATCAACTGCCGAAGCCGAGTACATGTCTGCCGCAAGCTATTGTTCACAAACATTGTGGATTAAATATCAACTGGAACATTATTCAGTTCAAGAAGAGGAGATCCCAATCTATTGCGACAACACCAGTTCCATCAATCTATCAAAGAATCCATTACAACATTCGAGAGTAAAGCATATCGAAGTCAGACATCATTTCTTGAGAGACTACGTTCAGAGAAAGGTGGTGCAACTACAGTTCATTGAAACAGAGTATCAATGGGCAAACATCTTCACTAAACCATTGAGTGAAGAACGGTTCAAGGAAATCAGACGGAACCTTAACATGGTTATGTTAAATGACCAGTGAAACTAAGAGATCATCAAAGTTATCGGCGTCAGAAACAATGCTTTACAGCTAGTAACTTCTCTCACAAGGAAGTTGTGGAGGGAAAATCTTATAGTCTTGAGGATCCCAATGATTCTAGAACACAACGGATAAGACGCCTACGAGTAATCTGAAATTAAAATCGTTACGGTTACTCTCAAACACAGACGTTTCATCTCTCTCGAAAACTATTGAAATCAACTTTACTTTTGAAGAACACCTTACCAGAGCCAGTTTCTATTCAGAATCTATTCAGAATTTCTGCAAAGGTAAAAACACTTCTAATATCACAACCCAACAACACAAATCATCATCAGACCCTCCCGTCCGGAATCCATAACACCAGCAGGAATGCACATCTAAACCTAACACTTCATAAATCCTCAGTCGATTATATAAAATCTCAATCAATCCCAACCACAAATCCATATACAAAATCCTCATTCAATATCCAATTACAAACATAAAGCATAATCATACTCAATTATGATCATAAAATGAATATCCAAGTCTCGAATTCGTATACATCCCGTAATAACTGCTTTATATACACAAAAGGCAATTCAAGCCAAAACAATATCAATTCTCAATTTACACAAAAATACAAATGCGGCAAAATCAAACTTGACGCTTTTTCATCCGATCTCCTGCTCGAATACCTGGAGATTGGGATGAAAGGGGGGGGGTGAGCTTGGAAGCTCGTGGATATTATATTTATAAATTGAAACATAAGCGAAAATTATCTTTTCAAAATTTTCAAACATTTCCCATTCGGAAATTTATCCAAAAACCCATTTTCAAACTTTCCAAAACATTCATAAACAGTTTTCGAAATTCATAATTGAAAATTCACTTTCTCATTTCTCAAATTCTCAAACTTTTTACCAATCATGCACAGCTTTAAACATGAATGCATCACATAACACATAAACAAAATCAAAAACCACATAACATAACAGAATAGTTTGATGTTGGACCCCACACCCCACCCGTAGGTGTTTGCGAGTTATATTGCATGGCGTGTGTTCATGAAGTTATACCACGGCATCCAACACAAATCACAATAACACATTAAATGGTTTGGTTTGGTTCATAACAGGACGTACTGCACATTTCCGCATAGCGGTCATGTGCAGCCGTGAAGGGAGTCCGTGATCGGAACTCCATGGCCTCTTGCAGGCAGCCGAGTGAAGGCTTAAACAAGTAGAGACAGTGCACTGACTCACAAAAGGACCTAACCCACTTTTCAAAAACCTTAATTTTTCACATTTTTCAAATCATAACATCAAATTGTGTCAAAAAGCTTGACACATGCATATTCCACATATACAATCATATTCAATAAATCAATTAATCACATATAAATCAAACGCATAATCATGAATGCAATTATTTCTTTCACACATAAATCAAAACATATATAGTTTCATAAAACACATTGCTCAAATTGTCTAAAAACATGATTTTCATAAATCTTGTATTTTCTAGAAATCATTTCTAACATAAGGAAATTAATCCTTCAAAATCATAATATCCAAACATTTTTATAAACATTCATTTCTCAAAACTTTGCTTCTTGAAATTTCAAATTCACATTTTTAGCTTAAAATTCAATAAATAAATATACTACCCACCTTATTTCCATGCTAGCATCTTGTCCAATGCTTCAATTTGACTTTTGCTTTTCTCTCTCTTCCAATTTAACAAAACCTAAACCATAATCATCCAAATTCACATCATAAATAACATAATCTTCAAAATTAACTTAGGAATTCACCAATTCATACTAGTATTGATGATTCTACACCATTAATTCACAAAATCCCCAAATTTCAAATTAAGCCTAAACCCCCAATTTACAATTTTTCAAATTAAACTTCACCTAAAGCATAAACATCAAAATTGACTTAGGATATCTCAAATTCATCATTAATCCAAGCTATCTAAAGCATCAATTTCAAAAACCCCCAAATTTCAAACTTAAGCATAATCCCTAACTTACATTAATCCAAACTTAATCATCATTTTAACATAAATTAATCATAGGAAAACTCAATTCATATCCCTTCCAAGCCAAATCAACCAACAAACTCATCAAAAATTCAAAATCAAAACTTTCTCTCTTTTACCTTTTTCTCCTCCATTTTCGTTATTTTTGCTCCAAAACAAGCTTTCATCTTCTTCCTCCCATTTCCTCTTGGAAACCACGAAAATCTCTAAGAAAACTCATACAAAATCAAACCTTGCTTCATCTTTCATCTCCTTCCTTCTTCTCCTCCCTCCATGGCCGACTCTTCATTCTCTTCTTCTTCATTTCTTCTTCTCCCTTCTTCTGTTATTTTCATGTCTTTCTGCTGATTTATGGGAGTAAAAACGACAGCCCAAAATGTGTTTCATTTAATGAGTGGCCAATTACCCAATTGCCCCTCCATTTAAGCAATATTCCACCATTGCCCCTGCACAGGATTTTGGAAAACTGACTACTTTCGTCCTATTTTCAAGCCTCTAAACGAAATAATTTGGACAAACTTTCTTCTTGAAAATTGTTCCTCTAGATCATACGAATCCAATGTCACTGACCGCGAGCAATTTGGATCAGAAACGAAGAAGTTATAGCCAAAATACTATCGGACCTTCACAAAATCCGAAACTGAACATTATGCTAATTAAATTCCAGAAATTAACAACCTTAGGGATGAAATTAAATTTTGATCCCTTCATAAGAGTTGTAGCCCTATATCTTAATTTTATTTTCCCTCAAGAAGCAACTCAATCGGAGTTGTACAGCTCCCAAACTTCGCAAAATACCGAACCATGTTCAGAAAATTATCCAACTTATAACCTATAACCAAATCTCCTACTTTGGTTCAATCAATCTCTTTCCATTTAATCTCCTAAAAATCATAATTCTTCATTAAAATGAAATTAATTGTCTTAGGAATCCAACGCTTCGAGAATCAAATCAATCGGATGTCGGACGAAGGAATTATAAGCAAAAGATTACAAAAGGGATCGGATTAAAAACAAAGTAACGGAACTTCAAAACCGAACTTTTCAAAAATCATATCTCTCGATCCAGAACTGGGAATTTGACAAATTTGGTGTCAATAAAAAGATAAAAGGAAGCTCTACAACTTCCCTGAAGAACTCAAAATCAAATTAGGTCTCAAAGAGGTCAAAACCTCAATCAAAGATTCTGTCCAAAACAACTTTTCCTAAACGACTTCTAATTTTTAATCGCTCATAACTCCTAGCCCCGATATCGAAAAATTGCAAACTTTATATCAATGGTAAAATAAAAACATCATCTAAAACTTTCATGAAGATCACTTACTCTAATTCAAACTAAATCCATACGACGAGTGGCCTCGAAGCATAGAACACACAAATCTATACTTAATAGCATTTTCAAAACAAAGCATATCTTCAGAAAATCATATCTTTCAATCCCGACATCGAAAAATAGCAAACTTTATGTCCTCAAAAAGCTCTCGACAGAGGCTACAATGTTCATGTTGATCACTTTCTCGAATTTTGCCTAAATCAAAAAGTCAACTTCTTCCTCAAAAAGTCAAACTTCAAGCGGACTTTGACTGATCATAACTCTCACTCCCGATATCGAAAAATATCAAACTTTATGGCTACAGAAAGCTCTTGACATAAACTACAAATTTCCAAAAGATCATTTTCTCAAATTCTCCCAAAATAAAAAAGTCAACTCTCAAGTCAAACATTTTATCTCCAAAAGTCAAACTTTCTAAATTCTTCAAATTTTCACATTTTTTCTTTTTAATTCTTACTATTTAACTTCATTTCAATCAACTCATCCACTTTCTTCTCATAATCTATATAAGTTCACTCAAATATCAAAATCCTCAAAATTAAACAATATTTTCATCAAAAGTTTGGGGTCCAACATATGATGTATGGAAGACATGTGGACTTTGAATCTCTGAAAAAAGATAATATGGATGTTGAACTAGAAATCGTAGAAGCTGGATGGAGAAAATTTTTCTAGGTGCGGGAACCGGTGTATACTGATGAGGTATATGACTTTTGGAAGAATGCGCAACTGGTAGATAACACCATTGTCTTCACAGTAGATGGAATATCTGTTATTGTGACAAAGGAGATAGTGGAGAAGGTGACTGAATGTTCATTGGTTGGAGAAACTCTGTCAACCAAAGCCGGATGGATGTCCAAGGTTAGTATGAAGGAAGAAGATGCCAGAAAACAGTTATATGAAGTTAATGACCCATGGGAGAGGAAGACCTCAAGTCTAGTTCCGAAGGCTAGGGTTCTTCATGCGATTCTGTTTAATTGCATCTTACCGAGAGCCGGGTCAAGGCATCTAGTGACTAGCTTGGATGAGCAATGTTTGTGTTTTTTGTTAAATCGTCGTCCCATAGATCTACCATTTTTAATTTTTTATTATATGGTTAAGGGAATGAAGGATACCAACAGTTATCCTTACGGCATGTTACTCACGAGGATTTTTAGGGAATCTAGAGTAGGATTTTTAGGGATTGTAGTAGGATTTCTAAATCCTATCCAATAATTTGTTTTTAATTGTTTAAAGTTATTACTTGACTTTTGTCTTTTTATTCTTTAACTTGGTCAAGTACCATGTTGACACATACCCATCTCATTTAATGTTGGCATGTATTCTCGAATGTTCCTTGATTAATGAAGGAAAATGGTGAGTTTGTTTGCTTATCTCATTTCTCATACGAACCCTTCTTTCTCTTCCCCTTCATCGAAATTTTCTCAATTTTCCTAGCTTAAATTGCTACTTTCCTCCAACCTTTCATGCTTACAAGCTTGAACCTTCTAGTTTCTACTATGATGGCGATGGTGTGTGTGAAGTGAAGTGGAAAAGTTGTTGAGAGTTGAAGCATTTAAAAGGAAGCTTTAATTATGTAAGAATTTCATTATGCTTTTGAAGTTGTAGTAGTTTGATGCATTAATTGGAAATTATGGTTCATTCAATATGAGTTATGATGCATAAATGTCATGAAAATTATAGTTTAAATTTTTGGATATAAGGTTATGTTTGAGTATGAATTGATGAAGTTAGCTTTCCATTCCCACTGATTTTGCTATTTTTCGATCTGTATATTGGGAGTTATGCATTGTGGAATGTTGACTGATTTTCTGTCATTTGTGGAAACCTAGCCTAATTGTCGATTTTGTGAGATTTCTGATTGGAAGCAATTTTAGCAATTTTTGTGACTGGAATTGGCTTTGGTGATCTTCTGAAAAGTTGTAGAGGAAGAAATTATCTTGAAAAAGATATATGGAATGTAATTTTTGGATGTCAGATTTGGGAGTTATGATTTTGCAAAAACTGAACCTAAGCTAGGTCATGGATTACTGATCATGGCAGAAATTTGCATAACAGTTTTGAAATTGTTAGAGATCGAATTGGATTTTAAGTTCTTCATGAAAATTGAAGTTTGAGATCTTATCTTTTCAGGGATATAAAGTAGTGATTTGTTTGACATTTTTGTTAGGAGATATACTGGTTGAAAATGTACTGCTCAGATTGGGACAGTTTAGTAGACAGATGCTTCGGTGAATTATTTGACCTAGTTAGTAAATGAATTAAGATTTTGGTTATTCATTAAAGTTTTAGATAACATCGTGATATTGATGAACATATTTATTGTGTAATGTTTGACTGAAGAGAATGAAAGTTACTGAATTTACAAGATACTGTATTGTGTTGAGTGACTTTGAGTGAGCAGTAGCTTTCATGGGATTTTTGACACCCTTAGGGGTGGAATTACTTTGAATGGTCTAAATGAAACTTGTAGAGGGTTTCATTATCTTTCCAATGAGATATGGTTTATAATTTTCTGAATTGTGTGCAAAGAGTTATGAGTATTGGAAGTTTGGTTGGAAATCAGAAAAAAAGGAAATAAGGGTTATGTATATGTAGATATTAATTGTTTAATGTGAATTTTGGTTTCTTTCGTGAATAACTTTTCCGTCCGACGTTCGATTGACCTAATTCTTAAGGCATCGGATTCATTAAATATTTAATTTTATTTTCTGAGAGATTGAGAATTTTTGGACTGGAAATTGACGTGGGTCCGGGTAATAGTTATGTGGCCACTGTTTTATTTATTTTTGGACCGATCGAGGCCCGAATTGAGTAATTTCGGTACCGTTAGGTTTCTAATTTTTAGGTGGAATTTTTATGATGGGAAAATTTTGGATTAGGGCTGGGAATTCCATGAACATGCATTGTATACGTTTTAATTGTTTCATGTGCATTGTTTGATATTTCTAACTATACAGTTGGTAATGTGTACTTATTTTAATTGTTATAGAGGCACAGTTGGAACGTCATCCCACGGACGTTGCAGAGACTTCCCGGAATTAGCTCAGAAGTGATAGGTGAGTAACCTAGTTGGTTTCTCAATCTATGTGTGTGTATAATATTATGCATTGATGCCATGTGGAGTTAAGGAAGGATCTGTGTGTTTGATTTTGATTGATTTCGGACCAGGGGTGTCCGAAATGTTGGAAATGTGATATTGAAGTGCTAATGTGTGTAAATGATTGTGAATGCATCAATGCAATAAATTGAAAATGTATATGATTGAAATACCAGACCGAAAGTCCGAAGAAATGGCAAATAACATTGACATGTAAATGGAAATTGGAACATGTATATTGCATGCATAAAAGTATGATCAGATAAAGGCAGTTGTGACCAGAGCAGCCACCATATCAGGGCATATCACGCCCAACGTATATGAGAGCTTTCAGCTCAACGCACAGGACCTCAGGTCCAACGTATTCAGAGCCTCAGGCTCAATGTATCAGGGCTTCAAGCCCAATATTTTCAGAGCCACTGGCTCAACGAATGTGCCCGTCATTGGGACAGTTTCAGGCGCACGGTCACAACAACAAAATGAAAAATGAAAAGTGTCACATGTGCATTGCATCTATAAATGATCGAATATGAATTGTGTTAAAGGCAAAACGCCTTACATTTGAGAAATGTGATTGTATGTATTATTTAGTAAATTGATTGAATATGCATGAATTGAGTAAACCATCGATGATGGTTTCTCATTGAGTTCGCAAACTCACCCAACATTGCAACTATTTTTCAGGAATTGAAGAGTACCCCGTTAGTGGAACGGGAGTATGATTACTGCAAGCAAGGCAGAGTTTGGCATCGGGATCAGTCTCATGTCTGCATTTGAGTCATTCTGGTTCTATGTCAAAAAAATTGTATTTTTTTCCCAGATAAATATTGTTATTATATTGGGCCCAAATCGGCTGTCAATTTGTGTGTATGAATGATTTTATGACTGAAATTGGACTTTGATTGAAAATGTTTTCGTATCGTGGCCCAAATTGTTTACCGAAATCTGTTTTAAATTGATTTGACCGTTCTAGCATACTACCATCGTGGGGCACAGGCTCGGATATCACCATCGATATCGGGTTCGGGTCTTGCAGGAGTGGGATGCTACAGCTCTTACTGAGTTAAAGGAGTTGAAGGTGCAGTTACAAGAGCTTCTGGATAAAATTAGACCCAGTGTGTCACTGTGGGGAACACTAATGTTGTTTGTTAAAAAGAAGAATGGCACACTACAGATGTGCATCGATTACAGACAATTGAATAGAATCGCAGTGAAGAATAAGTATCCATTGCCAAGGATTGAAGACTTATTTGATCAATTGAAAGATGCAGGAGTGTTTTCAAAGATAGATCTGCGATCGTGGTATTATTAGCTTCGGGTAAAGGATGTGGATCTATCAAAAACTGAATTTAGGACCCGTTATAGACATTATAAATTTCTAGTAATGACATTTGGGTTAACGAATGCTCTGTAAGTGATCTAGAAGGGGGGGTTGAATAGATCTTAAAATTCTTTGAAAATTTTCTACAAGAAAATCAGAAGTTAAACACACAAAAATAATTTAGATAAACTTTAATTGAAATAGTATAGGAAGAAGATCAAACACTGCTTTTATAGAGGTTGATTGCCAAGACCACGCCCTCTACCTAAGCTCCCACTTAGGATTTTGCCAACCACTTTATTGCACACTTTGTAGTTGAGTGTAAACTTTTTACAACTTCACTTAAATTCCTGCTCAAGCAACCTTTACACATGATTTGTATTACGGCACAAATCCTACCTCACGTGACCTTCCCTCTAGCCACTCAATTGTAACAAAACAATATAAAAATTGAAGAACAAATGCTCAAAGCAAATTGTAACAATATAAGAGCAATAGTGAGCAATATGAAGTAATATGAGAGTATTTGAGCTTGTGGAACCTCTTTTTGCTCTTCTTCCATCATCCTCTATTTATAGTTGATGAAATATAGCTGTTGGAGCTCAACTAGCCGTTGCTTGATTGGATATAGCCGTTCCTTGATCATCTCCATTCCATTTTTATCAAATTGGACCGTTGGAGCTGAATCTGTGCTTTAATAAGTCGACTTGTCGAATACATAAGTCTACTTATTTCAACCATTTACGTAAAACTTGTAGCTTCGCTCTCTAATAAGTCGACTTATTATATATAAGTCGACTTGTTTGCCTCGATAAGTCGACTTGTTCCTAATAAATCGACTTGTGTGAATTCGTCTTCATATGTAAGTCAACTTGTATTGTGTAAGTCGACTTGTTTAGCCTTCAACGGTAACATTCGGTCAAATCCTTTAGAATCTTCATGTGTAATGCCATTTACACTTAGAATGAACCTCCTTTCTTGATTCTTCAATAATTTAAACATTTGTTCATCTTGTTTTGCATGATTCTTTCCTTGAGTAATACCTGAAATAATTTCTTAACTAATTCTAGATATTTTATTATTATCAAAACATAAAGGGATTTAATTTGTCAACCACCATTGGTCCAACAATCTCCCCCTTTTTGATAATGACAAAATATCAAGAAATTGACAAGAAATTGGAAAGAGATAAAATTTGATCAAGGTTTCCCTTGTCTTGATGGTTAGGTTGTCTCCCCCTTAATCAAAGAATAAAATTGAAATCAATAAAATTGCAAATCAATGAAGAAATTTTCACTCCCCCTAAATCAAATATCAATTTCAATCTTACTCTCCCTTTTTGTCATGATCAAAAATTCAAAATTAGATTTAGCAAAAATGAAGAATAATGAAGTCGAAATCCAAACCTAACATCAAATTCAAAAGATGGGAATAGTCAATACAAAAGAAATGTCAAAACAACATAAACACATAAAAAACACATAAAGCAACAGAAATCAAAATGTTGCTTATCGACCTTAATAAGTCGACTTGTCGATACAAATAAGTCGACTTTTCATCCAATTTTCTGGTTTACAAAACACTAAATTCCTCACAACTCGACTTGTTGATGGTCCAGTCAAAAAGTATGTCCATAACTCCCGAATAATTCACTTAATTTAGCCCAAGTGAGCAACATGATGAATGTATCTTCGGATGTGATTGCATAAACGCCTCAAATCTTGACCATTTGATATATGAATAAATTCAACCAAAAGCATTTAAATCACATATGCCTAATCTCAATTTAATATTCACAAACACATCTTCTTTAAGAGGCTTAGTAAAAATGTCAGCTAATTGATCACTAGTAGAAACATGCTTCAAACAAATGTCACCTTTCAAACAATGATCACGAATAAAATGATGCCTAATCTCAATGTGCTTTGTCCTACTATGCAAAATTGGATTTTTATTCAAACAAATAACACTGGTATTGTCACAATAGATAGGAATATTTTTTACCACAATACCATAATCAAGCAATTGATGTTTAATCCAAAGAACTTGGGCACAAGCACTCCCAGCTGCTACATATTCGGATTCAGCAGTGGAAATAGCTACACTAACTTGCTTTTTGCTAGCCCAAGAAATGAAAGATGATCCTAAGAAATGACACAAGCCACTAGTACTTTTTCTATCAATTCTACAGCCACCATGATCATCATCACTATAAGCATATAAATCAAATGAATCACAACTAGGATACCACAAACCATGATTAATAGTTCAACTCAAATATCTAAAGATTCTTTTGCAAGCAGTTAAATGTGAAACTTTAGGGCATGATTGAAATCTAGCACATAGACATGTGGCAAACATAATATCAGGTCTAGAAGCAGTTAAATACAAAAGAGAGTCGATCATACCTCTATAGAGTTTTGATCAACGCCTTCTTCATGTTCATGTTTTTTCAAGACCGGGTTTCTTTGCCATTGGAGTTCTTGCTACTTTGCATCCATCCATTTTAAACTTCTTAAGAAGTTCCTTGGTGTACTTCGATTGATGGATGAAGATCCCATTTTTGTGTTGCTTGATTTGCAATCCAAGGAAGAACTTGAGTTCCCCCATCATGCTGATTTCAAACTCACCTTGCATTAAATCACTAAATTCTTTGCACAAAAAATCATTAGTAGCACCAAACACAATGTCATCAACATAAATTTGACAAATAAGCATATCATGATCAACATGTTTAATAAACAAAGTATTATCTATCTTACCACGAACATATCCATGTTGAGTTAGAAAAGTACTTAACCTCTCATACCATGCTCTAGGTGCTTGCTTTAGTCCATAAAGTGCCTTCTTGAGTTTGTACACGTAATCCGGATGCTCATGATCTTCAAATCCCGGCGGTTGTTTAACGTAGACTTCCTCTTGAATATACCCATTTAGAAATGCGCTCTTGACGTCCATTTGATTTAATTTGATCCTTTTATGTGACGCGAAAGCATATAGCAATCTAATTGCTTCCAAACGAGCCACAGGAGCATATGTTTCATTGTAATCAAGGCCTTCTTCTTGATAAAATCCTTGAGCCACTAACCTTGATTTATTTTTGATCGCTTCACCATTCTCATCATACTTAATTCGATTTACCCATTTAACTCCAATGATGGTCTTGTCTTTCGGTGGAGCTACCAAATCCCAAACATCATTTCGTTTGAACTGATTAAGCTCCTCTTGCATAGCTAAAAACCAGTTTTCATCTTTAAGAGCTTCTTCTATATTTTTGGGTTCTACCAACGAAATGAAAGCTGAATTACTCATATTCTCATAAATGTTTCTTCTAGTCCTTACTCCAACATTCAAATCACCAATCACTTGCTCCATAGGATGATTCTTTGCTTTTGCCCATGATTTAGTGTCGGTTACATGGTTTTCTTCATCCAGCTTCAATTCCTCAATCTTGGATTCAATTTCTTCAAATTTATTACCTGAACTACCTGCATCATCATCAAAACAAACCTTTCTCGGGGGTGAAATTATTTCATCAAATTTAACATGTATACTTTCTTCAACACATTTAGTCTATTATTATAAACTCTAAAAGCCTTACTAGTTTGAGAATAACCAATAAATACACCAACATCGGATTTAGAATCGAATTTTCCCAGATTACTCTTTCCATTATTATGAATAAAAACTTTACAACCAAATGGATGAAAATAAGAGATGTTGGGTTTCTTACCTTTCCAAAGTTCGTAGGGTGTCTTATTTTGTCTCTTCGCAAGTGCACCCTATTGATGGCGTAACATGCGGTATTGACCGCTTCGCCCAAAATGATTTAGGAGGTTGTATTCATTCAACATGGTTCGCTCATTTCCTCAGTGAGCGATTTTCCTTTCTACAACACTGTTTTGTTATGGAGTCCTAGGTGTTGAGAAGTTATGCTCCATCCGTATTTGTCACAGAGATTTTCAAAGGTTCACATTCAAATTCTCCTCCATGATCGGTCCTAATAGCAACGATCTACAAATTTTTCTCATTTTGAACCAATCTACACCACTTGGTAAATTCATTAATGGCATCACTTTTATTTGCAAGAAATCTTACCAAAGCAAATCTAGAGAAATCATCTACAATCACAAGTACATATAATTTTCCACTAAGACTAGCATGCCTAGATGGTCCAATCAAATCCATATGCACAAGTTCAAGAATTCTAGATGTGCAAATTTCTTTCTTTGGTTTGAAAGATTCTCTAACATGTTTGCCTTTCAAGCAGGACTCACACAAGTGATCTTTAACAAATTTAATCTTAGGCAAACCTCTTACAATGTCATTCTTTGAAAGCTTAGAAATTAAAGGCAATGGTGCATGTCCTAATTTTCTATGCCATAAAAATGTATTTTCTTCTAATGTTACTAGACACTTTTCATTAAAAGAGCTATCGTCATGCAAGTCTACAATGTATGTATTTCCATGTCTCAAACCAATGAAAGCAACATGTCCATCCTTTTTAATCATGCAATGTGATGATTCAAAACTAACATTGAAGTCCATATCATATAGTTGAGACACACGTAGCAGGTTATGTTTCAACCCATCAACAAGTAAAACGTTGTCAATGGTTGGTAAAGGTTCCTTACCCACTTTACCAATTCCAATGACCTTACCTTTGTTGTTGTCTCCGAAAGTGACATAACCTTGATTTTTTGGTTTGATTTCTGCAAAAAGGTTCTTGTCCCCACTCATGTGTCTCGAACATCCGCTGTCGATGTACCAAGTGCTTGACGTCCTTTCATCCCTTGCTTGTACCTACAATATCAACGTTCTTTCTTCTTATAGGTACCCAAGCCATTTTGGGTCCATATTGGTTAGCCATATAAACCACATTTGGTGGTGTTGTGCCTTTAATAACCCAAATTTTCTTAACCTTAATACACCTTCTAGTACTCTTGCAAGCAAGTTCTATATGTCCATCTCTCAAACATCTAGTACATTGAGCAACTTTTCCATCTTTGGTAAATTTGGAAATTAAAGAACACTCTCTATTATACGGATCATATCCTAATCCATGTTTAGAAATAGTATATCTTTGTAAAGACAACAATTCTTCAAACTTAGCATTTCCACCAGCGAATTTACCAACCACATACGAAAATTCTTTTCGAAGCCTATCAAGTTCACAAATAAGATTTTCTTTTTCAATAAGACATGCAGAATGATCTTCTTTTGGACTATCTAAATCATCAATCGTTTCATGTAAAGCACTATTTTCAGCAGTCAACTCTCGTATTTTCTTTCTTAATTTTTTTTTAATCTCAATGGCTTCTTCAAAATCAGCTTGTAAAGCATCAAAGGAATCTCTTAAATCTTGGTCATAGTGATTTACCTCATTTTCATCATCGCTTGATGAACTCTTGGCCATAAGTGCCAGGTTGTTTTCATCATCGCTTTGGTATGCATCCTCCTCATCACTCCAAGTTGCCACCAAGCTAGTTTTCTTTTTACCTTTGTCGTATCTATCATTTTTCTGAAAGTTTGAAGTTGATGATGAGCTTTTGCATTATCTTGCGAGATGTCCTCGCTTTCCACATCTCCAGCATTCTTCGTTGCCTTTCTTTTCGTCATAGCCTTTTGTTTTTCTTTCCGCACCAAACCTCTTTCTTTCTACCTGTTTTCCGCCATTTAATTCTTTTCTTCGATTTTTGAGAAGTCCCTTGAACTTCCTTAAATTTCTGGCGTACATCGCGATTTCTTCGTCTTCCTCACTTTCATCTAATTCCTCATCACTTTCATCAACAAGAGAGGTGTTAGCTTTAAAAGCGATGGATTTTTTAGGCTTACCTCTACCTCCTCTGGATTTGAGAATAATCTCATAGTTGATGAGTGATCCCACCAAAGCGTTGAATTCCAGATGGTTGAGATCCTTCGACTCCATGATTGCGGTCACTTGAGAATCCCATTCCTTTGGCAGTGAACGAAGAATCTTCTTCACCTTCTCGCTATCCGTCATGTGTTTTCCCAGGTTGCCTAATCCATTTATAATTTTTGCAAAATGGTCAAGTATTGTAGAAATTGACTCACCTTCTTTCATGACAAACATCTCGTAGTCGTGGAGAAGCATGTTGATTTTAAATCCTCATTGTATTTGATTTGTCCCTTCATGAGTTACTCGAAGTCTCTCCCACATTTCCTTGGCAGTGTTGCAGGAATTTACCTGATTTCTTTCCTCAACCGTTAACACACAATATATCAGCTTCATGGCTTTGGCGTTGATGTACGCTTGCCTCCAGTCATTATCATCATACTCCAGCTCTGTTTTCAACTCACCATTTTCTTTCAGAGGGGCTTAGAGTCTGAAGATAATGATCTTCCAATATTCGACTCCCTCACTTATAATATGGTACTTCATAGGATTTTTCCATGAAGAATAGTTAGAGCCATTAAACAATGGAGGTCGGTTATTAGTGTTACCTTCTTCCGCTAGGTTGTTGTGTGCCATCCAGATATACTTTCGATACCAATTGTAAGTGATCTAGAAGGGGGGGGGGGTTGAATAGATCTTAAAATTCTTTGAAAAATTTCTACAAGAAAATTAGAAGTTAAACACACAAAAATAATTTAGATAAACTTTAATTGAAATAGTATAGGGAAGAAGATCAAACACTCGTTTTTATAGAGGTTCGGTGCCAAGACCTACGTCCTCTACCTAAGCTCCCACTTAGGATTTTGCCAACCACTTTATTGCACACTTTGTAGTTGAGTGTAAACTTTTTACAACTTCACTTGAATTCCGGCTCAAGCAACCTTTACACATGATTTGTATTACGAAACAAATCCTACCTCACGTGACCTTCCCTCTAGCCACTCAATTGTAACAAAACAATATAAAAATTGAAGAACAAATGCTCAAAGAAAATTGTAACAATATAAGAGCAATAGTGAGCAATATGAAGTAATATGAGAGTATTTGAGCTTGTGGAACCTCTCTTTGCTCTTCTTCCATCATCCTCTATTTATAGTTGATGAAATATAGCTGTTGAAGCTCAACTAGCCGTTGCTTGATTGGATATAGCCATTCCTTGATCATCTCCATTCCATTTTTATCAAATTGGACCGTTGGAGCTGAATCTGTGCTTTAATAAGTCGACTTGTCGAATACATAAGTCGACTTGTTTCAACCATTTACGTAAAACTTGTAGCTCCGCTCTCTAATAAGTCGACTTGTTATATATAAGTCGACTTGTTTGCCTCGATAAGTCGACTTGTTCCCAATAAGTCGACTTGTGTGAATTCATCTTCATATGTAAGTCAACTTGTATTGTGTAAGTCGACTTGTTTAGCCTTCAACGATAACATTCGGTCAAATCCTCTAGAATCTTCATGTGTAATGCCATTTACACTTAGAATGAACCTCCTTTCTTGATTCTTCAATAATTTAAACATTTGTTCATCTTGTTTTGCATGATTCTTTCCTTGAGTAATACCTAAAATAATTTCTTAACTAATTCTAGATATTTTATTATTATCAAAACATAAAGGGATTTAATTTTTCAACCACCATTGGTCCAACATGCTCCAATAGCATTTATGGACCAGTTTGTTGTGGTGTTTATTGATGATATCCTGGTCTATTTTAGGAATGAACAGGATCATATTGAGCATCTCTGAATTGTATTACAGACTTTGAGGGAAAGACAGTTGTATGCCAAGCTGAGTAAGTGTGATTTTTGGCTTTGAGAGATATCATTTTTGGGGCATGTTGTCTTTTTTGAAGGAATCAGAGTTGATCTTAGTAAGATAGAAGCAATTGTTAATTGGAAGCTACCACAGAATGTAACAGAAGTGAGGAGTTTTCTAGGTCTGGTTGGTTATTACCGTTGGTTTGTTAAGGGATTATCGGTGATAGCATCCCCTTTAACTAAACTGTTACGTAAGGGAGTGAAGTATGAATGGTCTAATAGATGTCAGCGTAGCTTTGATCAGTTGAAAAATATGCTTAGTAAAGCTCCTGTATTACTTCAACCTACTTCTGATAAGGAGTGTGTTATGTATACTGATGCATTTGGAATTGGTTTAGGTTGTGTTTTGATGTAGGAAGGAAAGGTAGTTGCTTAGCGTTTAGGCAACTAAAGACTCACGAACAGAATTACCTTACATGTGATCTTGAACTTGCAGTAGTAGTGTTTGCCTAAAAAATTTGGCGGCACTACCTATATGGTGAAAGGTGTAAAATTTTCACAGATCATAAGATTCTGAAGTATCTGCTTACCTAGAAGGAACTCAATATGAGACAATAGCGTGGGTTGGAATTATTTAAAGACTATGATTATATTGTAGACTACCATCCGGATAAGGCTAATGTTGTAGTTGATGCTTTGAGTCGAAAGACCATCTCAGCATTATCACTTAAGCAGAATGGATGAAAACTGGGATCTGATGGAGCTTTGATGGCTCAATTTAAAGCAAGGCCTACTTTGAGACAAGAGATTTGTGATGCTCAAAGAGTTGATGATAAGTTACAACAACTTATCTTGGCTACTCAGGAAGGTAAACATTCTGATTTTTCTGTGCAAGGTGATGGTGAATTGTATTATAAGCATCGGCTGTGTGTGCTAGATAATGATGAATTGAAGAAAAAGCTGTTGTTTGAAGCTCATAATACAATATTTACTATACATCCAGGTGGAAACAAGATGTATCAGGATTTGAAGCAGTATTACTAGTGGTCAGGTATGAAACGGGATGTTGTGGATTATTTAGCAAAATGTCTGACATCTGAGCAGGTTAAAGCTAAGCATCAGGTTCCATCTGGTTTGTTACATCCTATTTCTATTCATCAATGGAAATGGGATAACATTACCATAGATTTTGTTACTGAATTTCCTCTCACTCAAAGGAAGCATGATGCTGTATGGGTGATTATAGATAAGTTCACCAAATTTGCTCATTTTATGCTTCTTCTTCCTGACTATTCTTTGGATAGGCTTATATATTTGTATGTAAATGAGATAGTGAGACTACATGGAGTACCATTGTCTATCATTTCAAATCGTGATCCTCTATTTACTTTGAGATTCTGGAAAAGTTTACAGAAGGCACTAGGAACTCAAGTTAAGTTTAGTACTGTTTTCCATCCCCAGGTAGATGGACAATCTGAACGAATTATACAGATATTGGAAGATATGTTGTAGCATTGTGTGTTAGAGTTTTTTGGGAGTTGGGATAACTATCTGACTCTGATGGAGTTTTTTTACAATAACAGTTATTAGACGAGCATTGGCATGGACCTTATGAAGTGTTGTATGGTAGGAAGTGTAGAACTCGGATATGTTGGACTGAGTTGAGTGAAAACAAGATGATCGGGTCAGAAATTATGAAAGATACTGAAGAAAAGATTTAGATTATTCAACAAAGATTGAAAGCTGTCAGTGATAGGAAGAAGTCTTATGCTGATCTAAAAAGGAAAGATATTGAGTATCAAGTGGGTGATAAGGTGTTTTTGAAAGTGTCACCATGGAAACACATACTTCGATTTGGAAAGAAGGGTAAGCTTAGTCCGCGATTCATCGATCCTTATGAAGTTCTAGAAAGAATTAGACCAGTAGGTTATCAGCTGGCTCTTCATAAAGAATTGGCTAGGTTACATGATGTGTTTCATGTTTCTATGTTAAGAAGATATCGGTCTGATGCGACACATAAAATTTCAGTGCAAGAAATTCAAGTACAACCGGATTTTTCGTATGAAGAAGGGTCGGTTTCTATCTTAGCCAGAGAAGTTAAAAAACTCAGGAACAAGTCAGTACCTTTGGTAAAAGTCCTATGGAAACATTGTCGACTTAAGGAAGCAATATGGGAACTAGAGGAAACCATGAAAGTTCAGTATCTGTAATTAATCGGATCAGGTATGAATTTCAAGGATAAAATTTTTTAAAGAGGGAAGAATTGTAACACCCCAAATTAGGGATTAGAAAATTTAGAAATTTCCAGCACATCATATGCTTTGCAGAATTGAGTATTCGTTGATATGCGCATATGAATTTTGACATATACAAATAATTGTACATGCATTTATGACATTTTCAGATATAATTGATTTATAAATGCGATTAAAAATACAAATTGAGGATTATTTATGTTAAAAATTTATTCGAAGATTATTAGTATTATTTCGAAATTTTTGGTGAATTTTAGAAAATTTCTAAATTTTGAGGTATTATTGAACTAGGAAAAATAAGAGACAAATAGACCAATAGCATTATGACATATGGCAGCACAAGTAAGTGACACATGGATTACATGCATAGAAGAACAAGTCTCCACCTCTCTCTCTCTCTCTTTCTCGATGTTCTTCATTGCAACATCACCTACTCTTCTCCTTATTCCCCATCACCGAAACACCATGCCATTTGCATTCTTATTTGGTTGTCTTTTTTTTTCCTTGTTTTTATCTATCGACAGCTCATTCTTTTAAGATCTGAAATTTTGCTGAAGCGTGTGAAGTCTAAAAAAAGTAAGTTGTACTTTCATTTTCATGTTTATAATACTGATTAATGACAAAGAGATGATGTTTCATGCTTGTAAAGGAATGCATGCATGATATAGGTTCTGTCTAGGAATGTTCTTCAGCATATAAGAATGAAGAATTGGGTGGGAAGATGCAAAAGATGGGAAGTTCATAAACTTGGAGTTAACTGGAAAAAAAATGCAGAAACATGAGAACATGAGAACATGCATGTGTGAATAGTGATTTGTTTTAATGTTTATGTTGAATCTTGGATTTTTGATTTGTTGTGTTACGTTAAACTAAAAGGAGTGTAAAAAGGATGATTCAAGCATAAGATGTGATGTTGTGTTTCAAGTAGGATTAAGTTGATAGAAAAACATGGAATTAAGGAGGGAAGAAGATGGAAAAAAATCTGCAGAAAAATATGAAATATACATGAAGAATATACGATTTTATATGTTTATCCGTAATTATGGATTTTGATTTGTTATGGATGATTTGAACTGAATTGGGGGTTGAAATGAAGAGAATTAGGGAAGATATAATATTTAAATCTAGGAAAAAAAGAAGGGAGAAGAGAGAAAAATCTGCAGTGTTTGGTGAAGAAGAAGAAAACCTCCACTTCAGAGAGAGAAAGAAGGTGATGGTTTGCATGTAGTTTATGAACTAGATTATTTTTACTGAACAGTTCTGACTCTTTTTGTTATAACTTTTCCATCCGATCTCCAAATGACTTGAAAATTGAACCAATAGACTCCTAAGATATTTTTATTTCTCTCTATAAAAATTTAGAGCAATCGGAATTGATTAGAAAAAGATTGATTGACTCAAAGTGAGGGTAGGTGTTGGAATGTTATGAACTGGAGATTTTCAAGAACATGCTTCGGTATTTTAATTATGTCTTGATATGTAGGCTTCTAAATGGATTTATTCTTAATTTAGATTAAACTAGAGACATATGTATACAACTTTATTAAAGAATTCAAATTTTAATTGTCTCTAAGATTTTCAAAATTGGCATGAAATTGTGTCTTGGTTTAGGCTGTAGCACTACAAGGAACATAAATTATGTCATGTGGTTATTGAAAAAACTGTACTAATGTAGGCAGAATTAGATTGAGGTATCTTCAGTAAAGTTGTAGCTTGCTATTTTAGACTTAAATTGGTATAAATTTTGTAATTTTTGGATATTGGAATGGAGGGTTATGAGGTGTACAACTTGGAAGCATGATCATGCATTAGCCAAAATTCCAAATGTACATAGTCTGTGGTATTTTGAGCATAACTCATTGAGTACTAAACTAAATTGGATAAAATTGATATCATTAGAAACTTAAGACACAGAGGAACAATTTTTCAGAAGAGAGTGTTACATAAATGCATCATTTTCTTGATCTATTGATTGTACAAAGTTGACATGAATGAGGTGCTTCAAGCAAAAGCTGGAATAGTTATTGAATGTATGAATTTTGGAATCTTTTGAAGTTCAATTGATGTTTACATCAATTTAGTAAGAAAACATACCCGAGAATTTGTCATGAACATGCATCATTCATATTTAGTATACATGAATGTGCATAATTGAATTTATAATTGTGCACAATAATGATATGTGTTTGCAATAAATGTTTTAAAGGAACCCATTAAGCCACCGATTCCAGATATTGCCGGGACGTCGAGGCAATAAGCAATAAGAGAAATTTTTGTAAGTAACTTAGACGGTAAATTTTGTGAGTAACCTAAGATGGTCTTACCTTGATTTGTTTTTTTTCTTATTGAATTGAATTTGATATTGATGAATGTGTACTGATTCTGGACATGAAGGTCCGAGGTATTGATTGATGAATGTGATATTGAAGTGTTACTTGCATGTGGATATAATTGACTACTTGCTTTGTATGAAATGTCTGAAATGAATTTGTTTTGTTTTTCAAATGTTGAGTCCTAATTGTAAGTAAATAGGCATGCCCGGAAGGGTTTACAATTGCTTCTGTGACACGTCGGTGTCTTCTGTTATTGACACTTCGATGTCTTCTGATATTGACACTTAGGTGTCTAGACTTCAGTCTCTTCTGATAAACTTCAGTGTCGATGTTAAGAAAAAATGAATTTATGATTAATAATTTTGATGAAAGCTAAATAATAAAACAAATAGAAATGAGAAGCAAACAAAATGAGACGGAAGCAGAAGACAGAAATGAGGTGCAAGTAGAAGAAGAAATGAGACGCAAAAAATAAGTTACAAACAAAAGACAAAAATGAGACTCAAGCAGAAGAAGAAATGAGACGCAAAAAATGAGTTGCAAGCAAAAGACAGAAATGAGACGCAAGTAGAAGAAGAAATGAGATGCAAAAATGAGACGAAAGCAGAAGACAGAAATGAGAAGCAAAAATGAGATGCAAGCAAAAGATAGAAAAAAGATGCAAGACAAAATGAGACGCAAGCAAAATGAAACGAAAGAATCGAAGATGAAGACTCGATACCATGTCGGATGATCAATCAGTTTGAGTTAGTTACAAAACTCAACTGAACAATTGTTTCTTTAAAGATCAAGAAAGATGAAGAAAGAAGCAGTTATCAAGAAGTAGTTAAAGACGAAGGCTATAAATACGAGTCAGAGTCGAAGACTGAAAAGGTTAGCGAAGTTAGCAAAGTTAGCGATTTAAGCGATTTGAGTGATTTTGTCAAAAAGGCTAAAATTTTATTGTGTTAAACTTATAGCTATTATTGTCTGTAACAAAGCTCGAAACATATTTCAATAGAAGGAAGAAAAGCTTATAGTCTGAAGAGGCTGAGTCAGAAAAAAATACTTGTTGTAAGAGACTTGAAGAGGCTCGGAGAAAACAATACTTGTATCTTTAAGAAGTATAGTGAAATCTCAGAAAAGATTATAAAGACTGGATGTAGCCCACGATTTGGGGTGAACCAATATAAAATTGCTGTGTCAATTCTCATCTCTCAGCTCTCAACTTTTAATTTCTATTGTTGATGGCAATACTTCATAATATTGTTTTTTAATCGTTTGTGAAAGCAAGTTTTGTTTTTAAAAAGAAGTTTGTTTTAAAGGGGATTGTTTTCAAAAACGGATATACAATTCAACCCCGCCTTCTTGTGCATTTTGTATATCGAATATTAAGTCTATACTAACGTGTGATTCACTTCAATTGGTATCAAAGCTCAGTGTCCAAGAACCACCATCACAAAGTGTGGATAAAGATCCATGGCAGAGTCACACATATACATAGCTGAAGGTGCCTCTGTCACTAGACCTCCGACGTTCAATGGAGAAGACTACCATTACTTGAAAGACAGGATGCGACTCTTCATTGAATCTACTCATATCAACCTTTAGGAGATAATAGAAAATGGACCGCATACACTGATAGATGAAGAAGGAACTGTTTCACGAATCAGATGGTCTACAGAGCAAAAAGCGAGATTCTAGCTGAATTCGAAGGCCAAGTTCTTTTTAAGCTGTGCCCTAAACAGAAGTGAGTATGATAAAGTTCATGGATGTGACATTGCGAAGGAGATGTGGGATACGTGTAACATCCCATTACTAGAGGGAAGGGTAGGATGGTTAATGTGAGTGACTTATGAGAGTTAGGGATGTATTCTCCATGTTCACGAATGTTATGTCAAACACTTATACATAAATAGTGAATATATTTGCACATGAAAATAATTGTACATGCATTCATGAATAATTTTGGGTATAATTGGAATGATTTGAGAATCTTGAATGTTATTACATTGAAAAATTTATGAATTAGTGAAATCTTGATATTTTGAATTTTGGTGGAATTAGTGTATTTGTATATGTTGGTGAAGTTATGGAGTATTGAGGAAGATATATTTATAGTAGGGAACAAGAAATAATTAAATGAAGATTTGGAGATAGTTGGGTTGCAAAGAAGATGTGGTATTAGAAAGAGGAGAACTAAATGGAGTTAGTTCCAAAAAGAAACTAAGTTAGAGTTTAATCATTAAAAAAGTGACATGTGTCACTTAGACCTTGTACTCTAGCTAGAAGTAGGTCACTATTCCTTGAAAGTTGACAGGTTAAGTCTTGTCCAAATCTCTTCTTTATTTTCATTTTTCTAAAACTTCTCTCTTTAAAACACAGAGTTTTCCATCAAAATATCTTCTAAGGGACTTCTTTGTTCTGTCTTTTTTTCACCAACCTTACTTTGCCATTTGTGTCATCTACTCTAAGGAAAAACCAAAAGTTGATCATTTCACTCAGTGAGGTATGAAAATTTTGTTGGAGATTAGGGCTTGTAAATTTTGGAGTTTTCAGCAGGTAAGTGTTAGAGAAATCTCTTGCAGTCAGGAATTTGTGAAATAAAGTAGATAAATTACTGTCATTTGCATAGAAAATGTACTTTATGTGTTTGTTCTTAAATAATGGGTAGTTGGGGAGAAATAAATTCAGTTATAGTGTTAAATTAGTTTTTGAGAAAACTTTTGGTGTTTGGTGACGTAAAGTGTTGAAGGTTAGAAAGTCTGGAAAATTTCTCACTAAGTATGTTTCAGTATTTTATCCATAACATTTTCTATGGTTGTCCAAACGAGATGATTCTTGATTCGGAGTAAATTAGGAATATATGGCTACAATTAGTATGAAGACATCAAATTTCAGTTCTGTCTCTAAGAATCTCAAAAGCTGTCACGAAGTTGAGAACTGGGTGCAGGATGTTGAGAATTGAGCGAAAATTAATGTTCCAAATTCGGGAGGAAATTTAGACCTAATTTAGGTAGATTCTGGCAAAGTTGCCTTCTTTAAAGTTGTAGATAATTCTTTTATCTTTCCAACGGTATAAATTTCGTAAATTTTGGACATCGGAGTGAAAAGTTATGCGTCTTATAAGTGGAGCATTTGGACGTAGAAAAGCATTTACGAAAGCGCATAAATGAAAGCGTATTTAATGAAAGTAGGCGAATGAAAGCGCATTTAATGAAAGCTGTAGCATCCCGTTATCGGTGTGAAGGGCATATCGGTAATTCGGATGGATTAGGTCTAGGTGCATTTAGAAACTGATTTGCATATGCATTTATTAGCCTCTATATTATTGATAAATGTTTATGATTGCACAAGCATATGTATGTACATGCATGTATGACAGATTTCTGACTTGATTGTGAAAATAGGAGATTTTGTGATTTTAAGGTTATTTGTGCTTTGATTAGTGAATTGGAGTTTCAAATTGAATTTAGGAATTGAGAAAAGGAAATTGGAGTATAGGAATAAGTATTTCCTAATTTTGAGGATTTATAGGAATTTTTTTGGAATTTTCGGAGCACTAGGTCCAGATCGGAAAAATTTACATAATGACTGATTAATTGTGGTTCCGGTTCTGAATTTGATTGAAAATTGATATGAGGTAATTTGAATTATGATTTGAGGATTTCTTATTCATAGTTATTGCGAATTCGGGAGAAATTAGAATTAGAAATTGGATTGAGGTGGTTCGGATTAGTCCTGTGGCAATTAATTGCCAAACAAGCCTTAATTTCCTTATTATATAAACCCTAAGCTTTGAATCTCCTTCCACGATGCTTCTCCCTTTTGAAAGAAAACGTGGGTTTTCTCTTGATCTTCTCTTCTTCGTGGATCATCATTTGGCTTGCTTCCATCCATTTTATTCTCTTAAATTGTTCCAATCATCATTTTCTACCTAGCTTAAGCCTTGGATTTGGAAAAGATGACTTTTGGTGGAGAAATGAAGAAAATCGTGGGTGTGGATTAGCTTGAGACTTGGATTTTCTTGGTGATTTGGAAGGATTGGAAGCTTGAATTAAGTAATTTTCTACATGTTTATGTTTTAAATAGTTTGATTTGAGCATTGAATTAAGGTATAAGTTGTTTGAGAATTTAGAAGTTTTCGGATGATATAGGTTTTAGGGAGAATGTTGATTTTGATTTGGGTATTTGTGGAATAATGGTTATTTAGTGGATTTAAGGTTAGGAATGAGTTGTGTTAAGTATAGGAAGTTGTTTTGGAGTGTTTAAAAGGGATTTGAATGGATTTATATCAGAAGATCTGAGAATTTTCTAGGTTTCGGAGGTTTTTCTGGGTTCGCACGTCGCGACGTGTGATGAACACGCCGCGGCGAGCCACCCCTTCCTGCACGTCGCGACGAATATTTATTCGTACGTCGTGACGAGCCGATTTCTGGCGCACGCTGCGACGAGTGGATGTGTGCGCCGTGGCAAGCGGATTTCGCCCGCACGTCGCAACGAGCAGAAGGTTTCACGCCGCGGCGAGGGACCAGACGCCGCGACGAGGAAGCCCAAATTTTGGGAAATTGATCTTTTTGAGGTTTTGAATTGGGGATTTAGGAATTGGTGGATTCAATTGGGTATGGATTAAATTCAATTTGGAGATTTTGAATTCGGGATTTACAATTGAGATTTGGGGGAATTTCAGATTAGGGTCGGAATGTCATAAACATGTCATGTACACAATTAATTCGCTTCATATGCATAATTGACTTTGGAAATTGTACAATTAGTAATATTTGGCTATTATGACTATTGTAGAGGTTCAAGTGGATCGTCGATCATCTGACGTAGGCGAGACTTCCCGGCAGTAGCTCGGAAGTTCTGAGGTGAGTAACCTAGTTGGTTTCTCAACCTTGATGTGGTTAATTTTGTGCACCTATACCATGTGGAGTTAAGGATGGATTATATGTGTTTGTATTGATTGATTTTGGACCATAGGTGTTCGAAATATTTGGAATGTGCCATAGAAGTGTAAATTGTGCATAAATTGTCATTAATGGGTTTTAAATGTAAATTGGGTAGGAGATGTTAGACTGTGACATGATTGGGGAAATGTGGAATATGTGCATTCATGCCATTATGCATGATCAGATAATTGACAGTTGTGACCGGTGTAACCACCGTATTCAGAGCTTTAAGCTCAACGCACAGGGCCTTGAGCCCAACGATTTTCAGAGCTTTATGCTCAACGTATCAAGGCTTCAAGCCCAATGTTTTCAGAGCCAATGGATCAACGTAAATGAGCTCAGGCGCACGGTCACAACAATGAAATAAAATGGAAGAGTCACATGTACATTGCATATATGAATGTTTAAATGTGAAATTGTATGCATGTGATTCTTAGATATGATAGTATTTGTTTATGCATGAGTTGGGTGGACCATCGATGATGGTTTCTCATTGAGTTCGCAAACTCACCCAACATTGCATTTATTTTTCAGGACAATGATAGTTGACTCCCAGCTCCAGTTAGCGAGACTTTTTCTACTGTGTGTGTACCGGCGAGAGGAGCATGGCCCACAGGTCGATTAGCTGGGATCTTTTTGGGGATGATCTAGTTAGGAGTTATGTTAGTCCTTTTGGTTATGTACAGTTGTAATCAGACAGAGTTGTGAACTTGTGGTTTTAAAAAAATGAAATGAGAAGTATGTTTTGGATTTTTAAAATTTAGTGAATTTCATATTACTGCTTTATTATATTGATGCCATGAGGTTTATAGAATTTATCGAATCGTAGTGCACCCTCATCGTAGTGTATGTATAGGTACGACCTACGGGCGTCCCGGCGTATACTCTACGGTAAGGGGGCGCTACAAAAGCAGACGAATGAAAGCAGAGGAATGAAAGCAGTTGAATGAAAGCAGACGAATGAAAATTGACGAATGAAAGCAGACAAATGAAAGTAGACGAATGAAAGCAGACGAATGAAAGCAGACGCATGAAAGTAGACGAATGAAAGCAGATAAATGAAAGCAGAAGAATGAAAGTAAACAAATGAAAGCAGACGAATGAAAGTAGACGCATAAAAGCAGACGCAGAAACTGAGACGCAAAAACAAGCTGTATTCTTTTGGTCATAACTTCTTCTCTACGGTAAGGGGGCGCTACATTAGGTGGTATCAGAGCATGGTTTGACGTCTTTTGGGCATAGTATATTTTAGGCTTTAATGATGATAAGAAAAGAAGAAATTGATTGAAATTGTGGTTTTGTTGTAGGTCATCCGTTCTTGGTGATCAAGTAGATCAACCAGCTGACCAAAGATCAGTCGGAGCGAGTAGTGTAGTGCCCCCTCACCGTAGAGTATACACCGGGTCGCCCGTAGGTCGTACCGATGCATAACCTACGATGAGGGTGCACTACGAAACGGTCATTTCTCTAAAACCTCATGGCATCGATATAGCAATGCAATAATATCAAATTCACTAAATTTTAAAACCAAATAGTACTTCTCAATTCATTTCTTAAATCCATAAGTACATCATCAGTTATATATACAACTGTACAAGCCCAAAAGAACTAATACAACTCCTAGATAGTCATCCACAAAATATCCCAAAAGATCCCCAGCTGAACGACCTGTGGGTCATCCTCCTCTTGCCGGCTCACACACAGCAGGAAAAGTCTCACTGACTGGAGCTAGGAGTCAAACTGGAGCTGTCCTGAAAAAAATAAATGCAATGTTAGGTGAGTTTGCGAACTCAGTGAGAAACCATCAGCAATGGTCCACCCAACTCATGCATATCCAAACAATCACACAATATCGTCCATATATCACAAACAGAAAACACATACAGTCAATTTCGCTTTTATAAGGCGATATGCCTTTCGTACAATTCACATTTGAACATTCCTATATGCAATGTGCATGTGACTCTTTCATTTTTCTTTCGTTGTTGTGACCGTGCGCCTGAGCTCATATACGTTGAGCCATTGGCTCTGAAAACATTGGGCTCAAAAGCCCTAATACGTTGAGCATAAAGCTCTGAAAATCGTTGGGCACGAATCCCTGAGCGTTGGGCTTAAAGCTCTGAATACGGTGGCTGCACCGGTCACAACTGCCTTTTATCTGATCATACTTTTATGCATGTATGCACATGCCCAATTTACAATACATGCATTACTGTAGAACTTTTTATGTCTAAATTTCACCATTTGAAACCAATTATCAACAATTCACACACAAATTACACTTCTATATCACAGTCCAAATATTTCGAACACCTGTGGTCCGAAATCACTCAAAACATACACATACAATCCATCCTTAACTCCACATGGCATAATTGCATAGAATTAAACACATATAGGTTGAGAAACCAACTAGGTTACTCACCTCAGAACTTCCGAGCTACTGTCGGGAAGTCTCGCCTACGTCGGACAATCGGCGGGCTACTGGCACCTCTATAACAATCAAAACATAAATAACATTACTAATCGTATCAATTTTAATGCCTAATGATGCAAATGTATCGAATAGCGTACGTACTATACATGTTACGACATTTCTGACACAAATCCGAATTTCCCGATCTCAAATTCTAATTCCTAAATTCATAATCTCCAAATTGAATTTAATCCATAACTAATTGAATCATCAATTTCCTAAATCCCAAAACTTAAAACCTTTAATTCCATTTTCGGAAGCAGCATTCCTCGCTGTGGCGTCTGCTCCCTCGTTGCGGCGAGCTCTCCTTTTCCCTTCGCCTTCGTCACGGCGTACGCACCGCGAACGTCGCGATGTGCGCCTCTCCAGCTCACCGCGGTGCGCCTTACGCGCTCGTCGCGGCGTGCGGAGCAATCTTGCTCGCCGCGACGTGTTCTTCGTGCGTCGCGGCTTGCAATTGCAAACACGCCCAGAAAACCCAGAAATTCCCAGATTTTTTACTGATAACAACTCCAAATCCAATTTTTCTCCTCACAAACCACTCCTAAATAATTCCATACACATCATACAACTAATCCTTAGCTCTATTTCATCAAACAACCGTTATTCCCATAATTTCAACCCTAAAACTAACGAAAATAACCATCAAAAATCCTAAATGCCAAATCCTTAAATATACAAATTAAATCCTCCAAATAACTCTATAAACCAACCAATCAAACTATATAAGGCAAGAAAGAAGTAACTTACTTGATTAATAACCTCAAATCTTCGAAGATCACGCAAATCCAAGCTCATCGACACCTACGGCTATCACCCAAGCAAAACCCATTTTCACCTCTTTCAATCCCAAGCCAGAAGAATAGATTCAAGGATGGAAGAGGAAGAAATTAACAAGAAGGAACCAAGATGCAATCAAGGGAGAAGATCACGATGAAGGAAGGAGAAAATTTCTTCTTTCAAAGGCAAAGCATCGTGATTCTCAAATTCAAAGGAGGAAGTTTATAAACTTAAGAAACTTAAGGCTTGTTTGGCAAATGTAATTGCCACAGTTCCGATCCGAACCACCTTAAGACAATTTCCAATTCTAATTTCTCCCGAATTCCTTTAATTATGAATAATAATTCCTAAAGTCACAACACCAATTATTTCATACAAATTTTCAATCAACCACGGAACCGGAATTCAATTAATCAGTCACTAAGCTATTTTTTCGATCCGGACCCGATACTCTAAAAATTTCGAAAAATTTCCTATAAATCCTCAAAAATAGAAAACTCATAATCGTATACTCCAATTTGATAATTCAATTTCCTAACTTTCATTTATAACTCAAATTCAATTTTTGAGCCTATTATGACATAATTATCACACACGCCTAATCATCTCCAAATCCAAGTTATCCAAATCAAATCGGAATTATGTCATACATGTATGTACGTACGAATGCCAATATAATCATTGCCAATTATACATAAATAAATCGTGCATGAGCATGTCAAATATGAATGCAATGAACTGTACCCATCCCATCGGTGACGGGATATTATAATTCTCCCCTCCTAATAAAAATTTCGTCCCGAAATTTTCTTACCTGATTGATCGAACAAGTGAGGATACTGCCTCCTCATGTGCTCCTCAGTCTCCCAAGTCACCTCCTCAGATGAGTGGTTCTTCCAAAGGACTTTCACCAATGGAATCACCCTGGATCTCAACTGCTTGACCATGATCCAATAATCCGCATCTGGCTCCTCAACATAACTCAGATCACTGGCTATCTCTATCTCCTGAGCTGGAATCACATGAGTCGGGTCAGAATGATATCTCCGAAGCATGCTCACATGAAAGGCGTCATACAACTGAGACATGTCACTCGGCAACGCCAGTCTATAGGCCAACGGTCCGATCCTCTCGGTAATCTCATACGGACCGATATACTGAGGACTCAACTTGCCCTTGCGGCCAAATCTGAGAACTCCTCTCCACGGAGACACTCTGAGGAACACTCTATCACCCACAGCATACTCTATCTCTCTCCGATGCTGATCCACATAACTCTTACGCTGTCCCCGCGCTTGATGCGACTCAATCATTGTACCTTATCTACTATATCCTGGATCAGCTCGGGACCCTCTAACATCCTCGTACTCTCTTTATCCCAATAAAGAGGGGATCTGCACGGTCGTCCATACAATGCCTCATACGGTGCCATGCCAATGCTACTCTGGTACTGATTATTATAAGCAAACTCTACCAGAGGCAAATACTGATCCCATGCACCTCGGAACTCCAATACACAGGCTCTCAACATATCCTCAACAATCTGAATAGTCCTCTCACTCTACCCATCTGTCTGAGGATGAAACGCTATGCTGAAGTTCAATTTCGTACCCATAGCTAACTGCAAACTCCTCCAGAACCTCGAAGTAAACCTGAGATCCCTATCTGACACTATCGATACTGGGACCCCATGCAGTCGAACTATCTCCGTCACATACTTCTGGGCCAACTGATCAAGGGTATTACTGTCCCTCATTGGCAAGAAGTGAGCCGATTTAGTCAATCGGTCCACTATGACCCAGATAGCATCACACTGCCTCGGCGTCCTGGGCAACCCCATAATAAAATCCATCGTAATGCGCTCCCATTTCCACTCCGGAATAGGTAACGAATGCAATCTCCCAACTGGGACCTGGTGTTCAGCCTTAACCTGCTGGCACGTCAAACACCGAGAAACAAACTCCGCTACATGCCTCTTCATACCCGTCCACCAGAAATGCAACTTAAGAGTGCGATACATCTTGGTGACACTAGGATGCATGGCATAAGCAGCCAAATGAGCCTCCTCCAATATCTCTCATCTCAGGTCCTCCACATCCGGAACACATAATCTCTGGCCCATCCAAAGAGTCCCATCTCTCAACTCAAACTCATACAGCCATCCAGATCTGACTCTACCGATCAATCTCACCAACACTGGATCCTGATCCTGTACTCTCCTAATTCGATCATGCAACACTGGCCTCAGCCTTAAAGTCGCAATCAGTGCTCCATCCTGACTCAAATCCATCTGCACATTAAGAGCTCTCAATTGTACTAAACACGGCAACCTCGAAACCTGAATCTGAGCTGCACTACCATGAGACCTCCTACTCAATGCATCTGCCACCACATTAGCCTTCCCTGGGTGGTACTCAATAGTGCAGTCGTAGTCCTTAAGCAACTCTAACCATCTCCTCTGCCTCAGATTCAGCTCTCGCTGACTCAATAAGTACCTTAAGCTCTTATGATCGGTGAAGATCTGGAACGTCTCCCCATACAGATAATGTCTCCAGATCTTCAAAGCAAACACAACTCCTGCTAACTCCAAATCATGCACAGGGTAATTAATCTCATGGGATCTCAATTGTCTCAAAGCATACGCTATAACTCTCCCACGCTGCATCAGCACACAGCCTAAACCCTGCTGCGAAGCATCACTAAACACCTCAAATCCTCCTGTTCCAGATGGCAGGGCTAACACCGTCGCTGTAGTCAACTGATGTATCAACTCCTCAAAACTCCTCTGGCACTCATCTGTCCAACTGAAAGCCACACCCTTCCTCAGAAGTCTTATCAAAGGGGCGGAGATCACTGAAAACCCCTCGACAAACCTCTGGTAATATCCTGCCAATCCGAGGAAACTCCTCAACTCTGACACGCTCCTCGGAATCTCCCAACTCCTCACTGCCCCAATCTTGTGAGGATCCACTCGGATACCCTCACCAGACACAATGTGGCCTAGGAACACCACCTCATCCAGCCAAAATTCACACTTAGTAAATTTGGCATACAACTACCTATCCCTCATAATCTGCAGCACTATCCTCAGATGCTCCGCATGCTCTTGTCTAGACCTCGAATACACCAAAATATCATCAATGAACACTATCACAAACTGATCCAGGTATGGCTGAAAGACCCGATTCATCAAGTCCATGAAGGTTGCCGGGGCATTAGTTAACCCGAACGGCATCACTAAGAACACAAAATGTCTATACCTACTCCTGAAGGCACTCTTAGGCACATCGACCTCTGCGATCCTCAACTGATAATATCCGGATCTCAAATCTAACTTGGTAAACACCTGAGCTCCCTACAACTGATCAAATAGATCATCGATCCTAGGCAGTGGGTACTTATTCTTAACTGTAACCCGATTGAGCTGCCTATAATCGATACATAACCTCAAAGTCCCGTCCTTCTTCTTCATAAATAACACTGGAGCTCCCCACGGCGAAACACTCGGCCTGATAAACCCCTTATCCAATAACTCTTGCAGTTGAGCCTTAAGCTCCCTCAGTTCCACCGGTGCCATCCTATACGGAGGTATCGATATAGGAGCGGTACCTGGAACGAGGTCTATCTCAAACTTTGTCTCCCGATCCGGCGGCAAACCCGATAACTCCTTGGGAAACACATCTGGAAATTCCCTAATCACGGGAACATCCTGCAAACTCTGCTGCACTCTGGAATCCACCACATGCGCCAAATAGGCCTCAGAACCCCCTCGCATCAATCTCAGAGCAGTTATGAACGAAATCATCCTGGCTGGCACTGCCTGACTAACACCTCGAAATACAGCCCTCGGCTGACTAGGAGACTCCAATACTACCTCCTTGGTATAACAATCCATAAGAGCCCTATGGGCAGTGAGCCAGTCCATCCCCAAAATCAAATCAATCTCTCGAAGGGGCAACACAATCAGATCTGCACTTAATACCGCTGAATCAACCCGAATCGGACACCCCTTGCAGACCTCGCCTAAAGCAGTAGTATTACCCAAAGGTGTACTCACATGCAACCCATACTGTAACATCTCCCTATCCATATGCAATCTACATGTCACATGCGGTGCAATAAAAGAATGCGTGGACCCTGGATCTATCAATGCATAAACCTCAATATCTGAGAGTAGAAGCAAACCTGCAACCATCTCGGGAGAATCCTGGGCCTCCTGCCTGGTCATAGCGTAGATCCTGGCCTGGGACTGCGGCTTGCTGCCTTGTCCCTCGGTCCCCACAAAGGAATCTCCGCCTCTACCTCTGGCTCTGCCTCGGCCCCTAAATCCAGATCCACTGCTACGGCTCTGCTGCACCGTCGAGCTACTACCAGCTCTCCCACTAACAGCTGACTGAACTCCCAAAGTCAGAGGACAACTCCGAATCATATGATCCATAGATCCACAAAGCTAACAGGCTCTGTCACTCTCAAAGACTCTCCATCGCCTCTTATCACAATACACACAAACCGACAAAAAACTGTCCTACCCTCCGCCACTACTACTACCACTACCAATCTGTGAAATCTCCCCTCGATGGGAACCCGACCGTATCAATCCCCGCCGATCTGAATACGCTCGACGCGTCGCCAAGCTCTACCAGAGCTACCCGATCGTCACTATATCGCTTGCCTCCAGAGCCACGACCGGTCTACCTCGGCCTTTGTCTCAAAAGTCTGCTTTATCCTCGCGGCAGTGCTCTCAACTCCACAAAGTGCCCATATCCGAGGGCTAACACGTGCGAATCTCAGTTAAGCCACCTCGAATCTCGGCACCTATCACCTCGGAGGCAATCGAGCAGACGATATCTCGACGACTCATTCAAACGACCTCATAATCAGCCACTGACATCGACCCTGTCTTAGCTCAAAGAACTCCTGCATCTTCATTTCCAAGTAGACCTTGGGCATGAAATTATCTCGGAAGGCCCTCAGAAAATCAGCCCAAGTCAACACACAAGGCCTGGTGGAACTACCCGGGACGGTCTTCCACCACTGATAAGCTGGACCCTGAAGTAATGAGACAGCATAATCGAAGCGCTCCTCAGGGTCGCAATCCATCTGATCTAGGACCCGCTCGGTCCTCTCCAACCATATATCAGCCTCAACAGGGTCTGTGCTGCCATAGATGTCCATAGCTCCCTGCTTACGCAGACGATCATATCTCCGCTCCCATCTCATGGGAACTCTAGGAGGCTGCTCCTCGAACAGAGGCACTAAAGACTCCCTACTTGCTCCGACTGATCCTTGGTCAGCTGGTTGATCAACCTGATCACCAAAGATGGATGACCTACAATAAAACCACAATTCCGATCAATTTCTCGCTTTTCTTATGAAATTCAAGCCTAAAATATACTTGTAGGAAAATCCCGGGAGGTACATCACATGTACAGGCAGCGGAAAACAAAAATTTTTGTTCCCGGGACCTTCCCGAACCCAGGATCTAGGTATCCGTATGAAGACATCAACCTAAATAGCCAAAAGAGACTATCTCTAAAGGTGATCCACGCAGAGATCAGAAAACCTAACCAGATCAAACCCCTTTGACCCGGGAATAGCTAGAACAGAATAAAGCACTGCTAGAGCCTACCTACGTCACGAAGAGCTAGTGATTGAACCTTGGCGGAAGCCTTGGAAGTGGAAGCAACTTGAAAAGAAGAGATGAAGGAGATGAAAATCAAATTTTCCAAAGGCTTAACCATAAGCTTTCGATCCCTTCCTTCCACCAGCGTGTAAGCCTCCTTTTCTTTATCACTTCTTATATGTTTATTTAACACTTAAAACACATATAAGAAGCTTGGTTGAAGGGTATCACGTAGAAAGCATGGAAGTGCCTTAAAATGATAAATAATCATGAATTTTGACTTTTCAAACTTCCTTTATCCTCTCCATTTATGGCTTCCACGTAAATCAACATATATATATATAATTAATTAATTCTCAATTAATTAATATATATATATATATTTTACTAAAGAGGTCGATCAAACTGGGGTCGGTCCCACTGAACCTCTAAGACCCCGATCTTTGAAAAATCACCGAAAACCTTTCTTAGCAATATTGATGTCGCGATCTCATGGGACATATCCCAATCCATTGGGATCCATTTAATCTAATGCTCTCCATAATTGGAACTTTGTCCAATTACTATTTCTGATTCTCGAGACACTCTTAAGCGTGTGACCCTTTAGGCTCCGGTTATGTTGGCCACTTAGATTAACAATTAATCTGAGCAAGTCATGAGCGGTATCTAGCAACACATCATGACCCCTAATTGACCGGAAAGTAATCGGTTTGATGTATTCATCACGAACGGATCACGAACCCTTCCATAGACAATTACCGTGCAATTAGTCCTTTCACCATCCTATACCCCACTTGGTTATGAGTATGGTCAATGTGTCAACTCTCCTTTGGACTGAGTCTAGCCCAGTGATAACAGATCTCGTCCTAGGACTCATTACTCTATATGTCCATGAAGACACTCTTCATGACATATTCACTCTGGCCAGAGATTTCCGAGTAATGATCCTGACAAGAGGCCATGGGTATCTCTTCTGCTAATCCAGAAGTGGTGAATCCTTTATTGGCTACTCAATCATCTTCGAATACCTCAAACTGTACCCAAGCACCACCCTATGAGTTACCTCTGGAAGGCATCAAGGAATGGAGTCAAAGTACAGGATCAGTATCTAAGATATCCTTGAGTACCTCAAGTCTAAGGATACTTGCACCATTGCTATGATGAGATTATCACTGACACTAGATAAGATATCCATGTGATGATCTCATGGCAGGTCATCCAATGAACTTACTACCGCTAGTAAGCATCCACATGTCAACTCTAAATATCTCATATTTACGGTTTACGAGATCCTTGCTTGATCCAATCAAGGAATATGACATGTGCTAGTCTATCCGGATTAATGATGTCCATCTCATTAATCCTTTGACTAGGAGAATTTGAATCTTGACATAATTGCACATGATAGGAATCTCGGGAGTATGATCATATCATAATTTCCTTCATGCTATGTCATATATCATGGACTTCATTAATCGATTAAAGATCCAATCAATTCATAAACAATGTTCATGAACATCAAATTAATGAATTATGCCTTTTCTTTATTTATTCATTCGACCGCACGATTGTGAATAAAAGCGCTAAAGGGATTGCCTTTAGGGCACAAATAAACGATCCGTCATAGAATAAGTCGACTTATCCAATGTACAAGTCGACTTATCGCATTTTCAAGAACAAGTCGACTTATCAAGAGTACAAAGTCGACTTGTACTTACTAAATCTCCCACTTGACCTAAAGCCAATCGCTTTAGTATCTAATACCATAAGCGAGTCCATGAGAAAACAATTCTCCTGTGACAATGGCTTTGTCAACGGAACAACAACACTTTGCTCTGTGGGAATTCTCTCTATCAGGATATCATCTCGACTAATGATCTCCCGAATCGGCGGAGTACATGTTCGGATCGTCGATAAGACCTTGGTTCCTTTGCCTGCGCATTAGCCCCATTGTATCACAATACAATCCTATGGGCCTACCACAGCTAGGGACCAGATCAAGTTCGATAATGAACTTCTTGATCAAACCGCCTTTCATGCATCTCGTGTGGCGGTACTCTACCTCGGTTGTTGAATCGTGATCCTTTCTTGTTTTGAAACTCTTTCAATTGACCGCCACGCTATTCAGTGTGAATGTGTATAACCTAATCATGATTCAGAATCATCCTTATCAGATTAGATACTGGCATCTGAATGCCCGCTCATGTGGAGATTTCCATCTCCATGGATCGAAAATATCCTTAGTGCTTCGCAAGTACTTGAGGATATTCTTGTGACCACCCGATGACCCTCACCAGGATCCGATTGGTATCTGCTCGTAACACTTAGAGCATACGATACATCGGGCCTCGTACATAGCATCGTTTCATGCTAAACCTCTTTAGCATCTCATCTATGTACGATGCATGTGAAAGACCAAGCAACCTTTGATCTATCTGCATAAATCTATATCCCAAGGATATAAGTTGCTTTACCAAGGTCTTTCAAGGCAAATTGTTTGGACAACCAAATTTTAACTGATTGCAGCATAGAGACATCGTTTCCGAGTAACAGTATGTCATCTACATACAACACAAGGAATACGATTGCAATCCCATTAACCTTCTTATGCACACAATGATCATCCGAATTTTGTGAGAAATCAAACTCTTTGATTGACTCAACTAAACGGATAATCCAACTCCTGGATGCTTGCTTCAATCCAAACATGGATTTCTGAAGCTTGCATACGTTTTCGCCATCGATGGAAGTGAAGCCCTCAGGTTGTGTCATACACATCCTCGGGTAGATTTCCTCTCAGGAAAGCTATCTTCACATCCATTTGCCATATCTCATAATCATAATGAGTGGCAATGGCTAGGAGTATCCTAATGGATTTAAGCATTGCCACGGGGCTGAAGGTTTCGTCATAGTCAACTCTTTGTCTGTGACGAAATCCTTTAACCAGAAGCATTGCTTTATAGGTAATCAAATTACCATCCTTGTTGGTTTTCTTCTAAAACCTCTTTGCACCCTGTGGGTTTTATCCCTGCAGGTGTAACAACCAAAGTCCATACTTGGTTTATGTACATGGAATCTATTTCGGATTTCATGGCACAAAGCCATTTTTCAGACTCTGAACTTTTCAGAACCTCTTCATAGGTAGTAAGCTCATCATCTCGTATGAGTAATACGTCATTCTGTTCCCTCACGAGAAATCCATATCTCTAGGAATGCAGGCGTATCCTACGTGACCTACGAAATTCGTGTGTAGTAGAAGGTTGAGCTGTTACCTCATCTATATGAGTGGCAGTTTGAGTTCAGCATTGATACTGTGTTTGTTCGAGCATCTTGAACTTCTAAGTTCAACTTTGCTCCCCTTGTCCTCTTGTAAAAGAAACTCTTTCTTTAAGAAAACAGCATGCTTGGAAACAAACAACTTTTGTTCCTAAGCATGGTAGAATTAATATTCCACGAACAAACACTTGTCAGCTTTGCATCAAACGTATCTGACTGTGTCCGCTTCATATAAGCGTGACAACCCCAAACTTTCATTTGAGAAAGATAGGGCTTTCGGTTAGTCCATATCTCCATATGGAGTAACATCAAGCATCTTTGATGGAACTCTGTTTAGCAAGTAAGCAAAGTGTCTCAGCGCATATTCCCAAAGCGTGCTAAACCTATCATCAATCGCACCATGTCTAACAAGGTTCGATTTCTCCTTTCGATCACACCATTGTCTTTGCGGCGTGTAAGGAGGAGTCCACTGAGATAATATCCCATTATCTCTGAGATAATCCAAAATTGTTGGTCTAAGTATTTTCCACCACGATCAGATCGTAATGTATTCATACTTTTACCAAGTTAGTTTTCTACTTCATTTCTGAATTATTTGAACTATTCAAATGCTTCAGATTTGTATCTTATCAAATACAGATACTTATATCGTGAATAATCACCGATAAAAGTAATGAAGTAAAAACAACCACTTCTGGCATGGATGGACATCGGACCACATACATTCAAATGTATTAGGTCTAATATTCCATTCACTTGTTCACCCTTTCCTTTAAAGGATAACTTAGTCATCTTGCCTAATAAACAAGATTCGCATGTGTCATATGATTCATAATCAAATGACCCTAAACTGCCACTCTCATGGAGCTTAGCGATGCGTGTCTCATTTATATGGCCAAGCCGACAATGCCATAAGTACGTTGATTTTAAATTATCTCGATTATGTCTTTTCGCGTCATTGACATTTATAATTGGATATGATATATCTCATATGTCAATTCCATTGCATAATGTACCAGTACCATAGAGCATTCCATTCGAACTAATAGAACAACCATTGCTACTAAAAGTCCAATGGAAACCAGCTCTAATTAAACATAAAACATACAATATGTTCTTTGTTTAAAACGGGTACAAAATGACAATCATCCAATTTGAATATAAGCCCAGTAGGGAGTAACAAGACAGAAGTGCATACGGCTAATGTAGCAACTCTTGCTGCATTACCTACACAAAGGTCTAGTTCTCTTTTATGAGCTTTCTACTGTCCCTGAGGCCCTGCATAACATTTCATATGTATGAGCCACATCCGGTATCATATACCGATATGTTTGGATAAGGAATAGTATTAACCTCAATGACAAACATACTTGAAGGAGTAGAGGCATCTGATGCCTTTTACTGCTTCAAGGACTCGAATAGATTTTGAGCCGCCTCTGGTGGCTAGACTTGCCTGATGAAAGCAAAATCCTTTGAGGCGAGAATACTTTGGTTTTTCTTTGATGGCACTTCCATTTGGTTTCTTGCCCCTTTTCTTCTTTGAACCAGAAGAAGAAGCATCCACCATTAGCACTTGCTATCTATCTTGATAACCTGCTTAGCTGTCATGAGCAGATTGATCAGCTCAGGAATTGTTGTGGATATTTGGTTTATCCGATAGTTTATCACAAACTGTGAATAACCATCAGACAATCCAACCAGAATTAAGTCTCTACTTAACTCATAATCCATTACAAATCCTAAGACAACCAATCTCTCAATATAGCCATTCATCTTTAGGGTATACTGCACAGCAGTTGTCCCTGGAGCCATCTTTGTGATGAAGAGAAGCCTTGAGGTCTTGAACCTTTCAGACCAAGCTTACTCATCAAACAGCTCCATAAGATGAAATACTATAGAGTGAGCATCCATGGACTAGTGCTGCTTTTGCAGCTCTGGTGACATCGAGGCAAATAGCCATGTCCCCGTCCATTAGATGCTTACGATATGCCTTCTGATCCTTATCAGAAATATCGACAACAGGTGCATCTGGAAGTGGAACATCTAGGACGTATCGGTTCCTCGATCGAGAACAATTCTCGATTCCTTAGCCAATCAAGAAAATCGGTCCGAATAGAGGCGTATATTCACATGAAGGACTTCTTCAATCAACCTAAGCGATAGAGAGAAGGAATGATAGAATAGAAATGCTGCATGATCATAAGGACTTGCATGATATGCATATGGCTCCACTAGTTTCCTAGAATCCATAACCCTCTTCTGAATCCGGAGAAACAATATGACATAATGTCTAGTGGGTCGATATCGACATTACTAAGAGTGACCTTGAGTTTGCTCAACAAGCCCTGACTTAGGTCAATCGGTAGGTATCGGTCATACCAATTGTATCATCGATAACCGACATTGAGAATGACCTTGGATTTGTCCAACAAGCCACCTTATGTCTCGGGAGGTATCAGATATACCAATTACATCTTAGACACAACTATCAATCAGTGCTATCAACTTGTTGATGTGTGCACTTCATTGGGTATCAACTCTTTGATGCGCATACATCCGATGTATGCTACCCAATTTCGCCTCTGTCCACGTTGACCTTGAGTTTGTTCAACAAACCAACGCTTCCAGTGAAAACCAACCCATTAATCCGAAAATCTTATTTTCATGGTTCGAACATATCCGTATAGAGTGAGCTTGAGTTTGCTCAACAATCCAACCCTATAAGAACTCTGGTTCTTACCATATTAATGGAAGGCGTTAGTTTTCATATTCCGAGGAGGGATTTCGAATTCTAGACTCCAAGCTGAAGGATTATAGTCGCCAGGACTATATGGAATGATTTAGGTTTCATCAATCACATTGAATCAATCCTTTTAATCACCCATCATCCAACCTGAGCATGCCACAAGTCGACTTTCATCAAATGCAAGTCGACTTATGCTTCTGCCCACACACAAGTCGACTTGTATGACACAAGTCGACTTATTTCACCTGCCCATGAACAAGTGGACTTATCTTGAGATTACGAACAAGTGGATTTATTACATGAACAAGTCGACTTATCCTAAAACCTTGAACAAGTCGACTTATTTCACATACAAGTCGACTTATCCAGGTAGATTTGCTAAAATCTCTAATCGGCTAATTCCTCAATTAATGCAATTCCAATTCACAACACCTACATACCTAAGGTAATATCTGATAATTGATGCCTCAATGAACACTTCATTGAACCATGAAAGCCTTAAATAGTCAAACTATATGAAAAGCTTGAAATGAGTCAAAACTCATAAATTTCCAAACAATTTAGGAACACCCAAATTATCATCCTAAGCATCTCTTGCTAGCATATACATTATCAAATTTAATCCGGCACTTGTCACAAAAATTGGGACGGCCAAAACAAGCAAGAAAATGAAATATACTAACGAGACACAAAGGTGATCAATTAGGCATCCGAAAATTCTAGGATAAACAACTTCAAGCAATTCAGTTTGGAAATCATACCACATCAATATAACACATTTTTATTCACATTAAAAATGGTGCAAGGCATTGGAACTGAAAAAGCACACTCAATCAAGCCAAGCAAAACAGTCTCAACAATTTTCACAAAACTGTCCAGTCCTGTACATTGCTCGAAATGATCAATGAAAAAATTTCAATAAATCATGAGAAAATTATATAGGTTACTAAATGTTCAGAAAATGCTACATGAATTTTTTCAGGATTTTAGGCCATCAAAAACTCAGTCAACCTAAATAACAAAACCGATTCAAAATCTGTATTCATCAGCACAGCAATTCCCAACAGCATAGAATAAATTCGTGAATAAATATCCAATCACCTTGAAATCCAATTTCCATGCTCACAGACATTCACAAACATCTTAGAGACATGTAGGTGAAGGAAAATCCAGAAAAAGATTTTTCTAGAATTTATTCTTGATTTTATACTACTGCCTGTTCCAGAATCGTTTCAAAAAACAACATCTGTCACCTTAGGGAATTAATTAGCAAAACTATATCAAATCAAATCAATAAATTCTGAAAATTCATAGACATATTCTATAACATGTTATGAACAATCCTGGGCAGAAAAATTTCGAAAACCCTATCTCTATAGCAATTCGAAATCTGGGCAGTACACATGCATCAACATCAACAGCACTTAGGGTTTCTGATCTAGCTTAGGTTTTAGCTTCATACGGGATACGGGCGCTCGATACCACTGTAGGAAAATCCCGGGAGGTACATCACATGTACAGGCAGCGGAAAACAAAAATTTTTGTTCCCGGGACCTTCCCGAACCCAGGATCCAGGTATCCGTATGAAGACATCAACCTAAATAGCCAAAAGAGACTATCTCTAAAGGTGATCCACGCAGAGATCAGAAAACCTAACCGGATCAAACCCCTTTGACCCGGGAATAGCTAGAACAGAATAAAACCTGCTAGAGCCTACCTCTGTCCTGAAGAGCTAGTGATTGAACCTTGGTGGAAGCCTTGGAGAGTGGAAGCAACTTGAAAAGAAGAGATGAAGGAGATGAAAAATCAAAATTTCCAAAGGCTTAACCCTTAAGCTTTCGATCCCTTCCCTTCCACCAACGTGTAAGCCTCCTTTTCTTTATCACTTCTTATATGTTTATTTAACACTTAAAACACATATAAGAAGCTTGGTTGAAGGGCATCCACGTAGAAAGCATGGAAGTGCCTTAAAATGATAAATAATCATGAATTTTGACTTTTCAAACTTCCTTTATCCTCTCCATTTATGGCTTCCACGTAAATCAACATATATATATATAATTAATTAATTCTCAATTAATATATATATATATATATATATTTGCTAAAGAGGTCGATCAAGCTGGGTCGGTCCTACTAAGCCTCACAAGGCCCCGATCTTTGAAAAATCAGGAAACCTTTCTTAGTAATATTGATGTCGCGATCTCATGGGACATATCCCAATCCATTGGGATCCATTTAATCTAATGCTCTCCATAATTGGAACTCTGTCCAATTACTATTTCTGATTCTCCGAGACACTCTTAAGCGTGTGACCCTTTAGGCTCCGGTTATGTTGGCCACTTAGATTAACAATTAATCGAGCAAGTCATGGCGGTATCTAGCAACACATCATGACCCCCAATTGACCGGAAAGTAATCGGTTTGATGTATTCATCACGAACCAGATCACGAACCCTTCCATAGACAATTACCGTGCAATTCATCCTTTCACCATCCTATACCCCACTTGGTTATGAGTATGGTCAAAGTGTCAACTCTCACTAGGTGAGTCTAGCCCAGTGATAACAGATCGCCCTCACAGGACTCATTACTCTATATGTCCATGAAGACACTCTTCATGACATATTCACTCCGCCGAGATTTCGAGTAATGATCGACAAGAGGCCATGGGTATCTCTTACGCTAATCCGAAGTGGTGAATCCTTTATTGGCTACTCAATCATCTTGAATACCTCAAAGCTGTACCCAAGCACCACCCTATGAGTTACCTCAGAAGGCAACAAGGAATGAAGTCAAAATACGAGGATCGATATTCAAGATATCCTTGAGTACCTCAAGTCAAGGATACTTGCACCATTGCTATGATGAGATTATCACCGACACTAGATAAGATATCCATGTGATGATCTCATGGCGGGTCATCAATGAACTTACTACCGCTAGTAAGCATCCACGTATCAACTCTAAATATCTCATATTTACAGTTTACGAGATCCGCTTGATCCAATCAAGGAATATGACATGTGCTAGTCTATCCGGATTAATGATGTCGATCTCATTAATCCTTTGACTAGGAGAATTTGAATCTTGACATAATTGCACATGATAGGAATCTCGGGAGTATGATCACATCATAATTTCCTTCATGCTATGTCATATATCATGGACTTCATTAATCGATTAAAGATCAATCAATTCATAAACAATGTTCATGAACATCAAATTAATGAATTATGCCTTTTCTTTATTTATTCATTCGACCGCATCATTTGTGAATAAAAAGCAGCTAAAGGGATTGCCTTTAGGGCACAAATAAACGATGCAGATCCTAGAATAAGTCGACTTATCCAATGTACAAGTCGACTTATCGGTACTTTTCAAGAACAAGTCGACTTATCAGTAGTACAAGTCGACTTGTACTTACAATACTATACCTAAAAGATGTCAAACCTGGCTCTGATACCACCTAATGTAGCGCCCCCTCACCGTAGAGTATATACCGGGTCGCCCGTAGGTCGTACCGATGCATAACCTATGATGAGGGTGCACTATGAAACAGTCATTTCTCTAAAACCTCATGGCATCGATATAGCAAAGCAATAATATCAAATTCACTAAATTTTAAAACCAAATAGTACTTCTCATTTCATTTCTTAAATCCATAAGTACATCATCAGTTATATATACAACTGTACAAGCCCAAAAGAACTAATACAACTCCTAGATTGTCATCCACAAAATATCCCAAAAGATCTCCAGCTAACCGACCTGTAGGCCATGCTCCTCTCGCTGGCACACACACAGCAGGAAAAGTCTCACTGACTGGAGCTAGGAGTCAAACTATCGCTGTCCTGAAAAAAATAAATGCAATGTTGGGTGAGTTTGCGAACTCAGTGAGAAACCATCATCGATGGTCCACCCAACTCATGCATATCCAAACAATCACACAATATCGTACATATATCACAAACAGAAAACACATACAGTCAATTTCGCATTTATAAGGCAATACGCCCTTCGTACAATTCACATTTAACATTCCTATATGCAATGTGCATGTGACTCTTTCATTTTTCTTTCGTTGTTATGACCGTGCGCCTGAGCTCATATACGTTGAGCCATTGGCTCTGAAAATATTGGGCTCAAAAGCCCTAATACGTTGAGCATAAAGCTCTGAAAATCGTTGGGCACGAATCCCTGAGCGTTGAGCTTAAAGCTCTGAATACGGTGGCTGCACCGATCACAACTGCCTTTTATCTGATCATACTTTTATGCATGTATGCACATGTCCAATTTACAATAAATGCATTACTGTAGAACTTCTTATGTCTAAATTTCACCATTTGAAACCAGTTATCAACAATTCACACACAAATTACACTTCTATATCACAGTCCAAATATTTCGAACACCTGTGGTCCGAAATCACTCAAAATATACACATACAATCCATCCTTAACTCCACATGGCATAATTGCATAGAATTAAACACATATAGGTTGAGAAACCAACTAGGTTACTTACCTCGTAACTTAGAAGCTCTTGTCGGAAGTCTAAATCTCGTCGGACAATCGGTAGACTATGGCACCTCTATAACAATCAAAACATAAATAACATTACTAATCGTATCAATTTTAATGCCCAATGATGCATATTTATCGAATAGTGTACGTACTATACATGTTACGACATTTTCGACACAAATCTGAATTTCCCGATCTCAAATTCTAATTCCTAAATTCATATTCTCCAAATTGAATTTAATCCATAACTAATTGAATCATCAATTTCCTAAATCCCAAAACTTAAAACCTCTAATTCCATTTTCAAAAGCAGCATTCCTCGCTGTGGCGTCTGCTCCCTCGCCACGGCGAGCTCTCCTTTCCTTAGCCTTCAGCGCGTCAGACGCACCCATGAACGTCTCGACGTCGCGCCTCCACTTCGCCGTGGCGCGCCTTCCGCGCTCGTTGCGGCGTGCGGAGCAATCTTGCTGGTCGCGGCGTGTTCTTCGTGCGCCACGGCGTGCAATTGCAAACACGCCCAGAAAACCCAGAAATTCCCAAATTTTTGACTGATAACAACTCCAAATCCAATTTTTCTCCTCACAAACCACTCCTAAATAATTCCATACACATCATACAACTAATCCTTAGCTTTATTTCATCAAACAACCGTTATTCCCAAAATTTCAACCCTAAAAATAACGAAAATAACCATCGGAAACCCTAAATGCCAAATCCTTAAATATACAAATTAAATCATCCACATAACTCTATAAACCAACCAATCAAACTATATAAGGCAAGAAAGAATTAACTTACTTGATTAATAACCTCAAATCTTCGAAGATCACACAAATTCAAGCTCATCGACACCTACGGCTATCACCGAAGCAAAACCCATTTTCACCTCTTTCAATCCCAAGCCAAAAGAATAGATTCAAGGATGGAAGAGGAAGAAATTAACAAGAAGGAACCAAGATGCAATCAAGGGAGAAGATCACGATGAAGGAAGGAGAAAATTTCTTCTTTTAAAGGCAAAGCATCGTGATTCTCAAATTCAAAGGAGGAAGTTTATAAACTTAAGAAACTTAAGGCTTGTTTGGCAAATCTAATTGCCACAAGTCCGATCCGTACCACCTCAAGACAATTTCCAATTCTAATTTCTCCCGAATTCCTTTAATTATGAATAATAATGCCTAAAATCACAACTCCAATTATTTCATACAAATTTTCAATCAACCACGGAACCGGAATTCAATTAATCAGTCACTAAGCTATTTTTTTGGTCCGGACCCAATACACTAAAAATTTCAGAAAATTTCCTATAAATCCTCAAAAATAGAAAACTCATAATCGTATACTCCAATTTCATAATTCAATTTCCTAACTTTCATTTATAACTCAAATTCAATTTTCGAGCCTATTATGACCTAATTATCACACACGCCTAATCATCTCCAAATCCAAGTTATCCAAATCAAATCGGAATTATGTCATACATGTATGTACGTACGAATGCCAATATAATCATTACCAATTATACATAAATAAATCATGCATGAGCATCTCAAATATGAATGCAATGAACTGTATCCATCCCATCGGTGACGGGATGTTACAAGTAGGGAGTCTTCCGTGCCACTGTATGAGGAGCAACCTCCTAGAGTTCCCATGAGAAGGGAGCGGAGGTATGATCGTCTGCGCAAGCAAGGAGCTGTTGACTTTTATGGCAGCACAGACCCTGCTGAGGCTGAGGGATGGTTGGAGAGGACCGAGCGAGTCCTCGATCAGATGGATTGCAATGCAGAGGAGAGATTTGATTATGCAGTCTCTCTCCTTCAGGGTCCAGCTTATTAGTGGTGGAAGGCATCCAGCGGTACCACGGACCACGTGTTCGACTTGGGCAGATTTTCTGAGAGCCTTTCGGGATAATTATACGCCCAAGGTCTATTTGGAGATGAAGATGCAGGAGTTCTTAGAGTTGAGACAGGGATCGATGACAGTGGTCGATTATGAGGTCAGGTTCAATGAGCTGTCGTCGTATGCTTCTGTTCTGATTGCTTCTGAGGCTGATAGGTGTCGGAGATTCGAGGGAGGGCTTAATCTGGAGATTCGTGCAGTGTTAGCCCGATGCGATATGGGCACCTTTGTGGAGTTGAGCGGTGCGGTGAGGATTGAGCGACTTCGAGGACAGTCGGCCGAGAGTGGCGAGGATCTAGAGGCAAGAGATCTAGTGACAGTCAGGGTAGCTCTGGTAGGAGCTTGAGCAGACGTCAGAGCAGATTCAGATCAGCAGGGGGATTCAGACAGTCGGGTTCCGGTCAGAGGGGGAGATTTCGACAGATTGGTAGTGGTAGTAGTAGTGGCAGAGGGGTAGGACAGGTTTTGTCGGTTTGTGTGTATTGTGATAAGAGGCACAGTGGAGAGTGCTGGAGAGTGACGGGAGCCTGTCTAGCATGCGGTTCGATGGATCACATGATTCGAAGTTGTCCTCTGACTATGGGAGTTCAGTCTGCTGCGAGTGGGAGAGCTGGTAGTAGTTCGACAGTGCAGCAGAGTCGTAGTGGTGGACCTGGATTCGGGGGCCGAGACAGAGCCCAAGGTAAAGGTGGAGATTCCTTTGTAGGGACCGAGGGTAGTGGCAGTCGATCGCAGTCCCAAGCCAGGGTCTATGCCATGACTAGCGGAGGCCCGGGACTCTCGGATGTGGTTTGCAGTTCGCCGATCTCGGTATTGAGGTTTTTGCATTGATAGATCCAGGGTCCACGCATTTTTTTATTGCACCGCATGTTGCATGTAGATTGCATGTGGATAGGGAGATGTTGCAGCGTGGGCTAGAGGTGAGTACACCTCTAAGTAGTACTACAGTTTTGGGAGAGGTCTGCAAGGGGTGTCCGATTATGATCGATCAGTCGGAGTTGAGTGCAGACCTGATAGTGTTGCCTCTGAGAGAGATCGATTTGATTCTGAGGATGGACTGGTTCACTACCCATAGGGCTTTCATGGATTGCTATACCAAGGAGGTTATCTTTGGAGTCTCCGACGGTAGAATTCGTATTCGTTGAATCAGCGGTACCGGTCGGGATGATCTCATTTCAGTGCTCACGAGGTTGATCTTGGGGAGGTTGTGAGGCCTATTTGGCGCATGTAGTGGACTCCAGAGTGGAGCAGAGGTTGCAGGGTGTTCCCGTGATCAGGGAATTTCCAGATGTGTTTCCCGAGGAGTTACCGGGTTTACCACCGGATCGGGAAACAGTGTTTGAGATTGATCTCATTCTAGGTACCGCTCCTATATCGATACCTCCATATAGGATGGCACCGGTGGAACTGAGGGAGCTTAAGGCTCAGCTGCAGGAGTTGTTGGATAAGGGGTTTATCAGGCCGAGTGTTTCACCGTGGGGAGCTCCAGTTTTATTTGTGAAGAAGAAGGATAGGACTTTGAAGTTATGCATCGATTATAGGCAGTTGAATCGGGTTACAGTCAAGAACAAGTACCCACTGCCTAGGATCGATGATTTATTTGATCAGTTGCAGGGAGCTCAGGTGTTTACCAAGTTGGATTTGAGATCCGGATACTATCAGTTGAGGATCGCAGAGGCCGATGTGCCTAAGAGTGCTTTCAGGAGCAGGTATGGGCATTTCGAGTTCTTAGTGATGCCGTTCGAGTTGACTAATGCCCCGGCAGCCTTCATGGCCTTGATGAATAGGATCTTTCAGCCCTACCTGGATCAGTTTGTTATTGTATTCATTGATGATATTATGGTATACTCGAGGTAAGCGGGAGCATCGCGAACATCCGAGGGCGGTGTTCTGATTATGAGGATAGATAATTTGTATGCCAAATTCACTAAGTGTGAATTTTGGCTGGATGAGGTGGTGTTCTTGGACCACATTGTGTCTGGTGAGGGTATTCGGGTGGATCCTCACAAGATTGAGGCAGTGAGGAGTTGGGAGATTCCGAGGAATGTGTCAAAGTTGAGGAGTTTCCTCAGATTAGCAGGTTATTATCGGAGGTTTTTTGAGGGGTTTTCTATAATCTCAGCCCCTTTGACAAAACTTCTGAGGAAGAGTGTAGCCTTCAGATGGACTGATGAGTGCCAGAGGAGTTTTGAGGAGCTGATACATCGGTTGACTACGGCACTAGTGTTAGCTTTGCAATCTGGAGCAGGAGGTTTTGAGGTTTTCAGTGATACTTCGCAGCAGGGTTTAAGATGTGTATTGATGCAGCATGGGAGAGTTATAGTGTATGCCTCGAGACAGTTGAGGTCTCATGAGATGAATTATCCAGTGCATGACTTGGAGTTAGCTGCAGTTGTATTTGCTTTGAAGATCTGGAGACATTATTTGTATGGGGAGATGTTCCAGATCTTCACTGACCATAAGAGTTTGAGATATTTGTTGAGTCAGCAAGAGCTGAATCTGAGACAGAGGAGATGGTTAGAGTTGTTTAAGAACTATGACTACACTATTGAGTACCACCCAGGGAAGGCCAATGTGGTGGTTGATGCAATGAGTAGGAGATGTCATGGTAATGCAGCTTAGATTCAGATTTCGAGGTTACCGTGTTTAGTTCAGTTGAGAGCTCTGAATGTGAAGATGGATTTTGTTCAGGATGGAGTTCTATTAGCCACTTTGAGGATCAGGCCGGTATTGCATGATCGGATTAAGAGAGTGCAGGATCAGGATCCTGTGTTGGTGAGGTTGATTGATAGAGTCAGATCTAGATGGCTTTCTGAGTTTGAGTTGAGAGATGGGACTTTGTGGATGGGACAGTGTTAGACCCCGAATATTTTTCTTTTGATGATTAAGCATGCATTGTTGATGATTATGAGTTTATGGTTTAGTTTGATTTAATTGGGCTTGATATTGATTAATTGGAGTATAATCGAGGTTTAATTAATAAATTAGAGGATTAAATTGTGTAAGGGTATTTCGGAAGTTCACTTAAGTTGAATTGGAGTTAGGCTTAAAGGAGGGTAGGTTGGTCTTTGACCATCCCTAGGTTTTAAAAGATCTAGATATAAAAGGAAAAGAAAAGAAGAAGAAAATAGAAATAGAAAGGAAAGAAGAAGAGTGGTTGCGTCGGTGAGGAGAAGAGAGGAAGAGAAGGATTAGCGACTTGATTCGATTTGAAGGATTTAGTGCTTGATCGGTAAGTCTATGACCTTTCTATCTTATTTTGAATGGATTAAGCATTGAGATTGTTGGGATTAAGAGAAAGCGATGATTAGGGTTTTAGGATGAGAAATTGGGAAAATCCTTGATTGATGATTTTAGGGCGAATTGGAAGCGAGAGAATGGGTTAGAAGCGTGGTAGAAGGTTGGATCTATGGCTTGGGAGTATTACATCTGAGTTTGGAGCGATTGGGAGTTGAAAATCTGAAGATTTTGTGGTTGAGAGCGAAATCCCGATCCGCATCATGACGTGCTCAAAACGCGCTTGGCGTCTTGGCCATGAAAACTTGACCTTCGTCGTGGCGACGCGCCGCGGCGAAGGCACTCTTTTCTAGAAATTTGCTTATTTGATTTCCGAAGCTTTTTGATTAATTTTCTTTGATTATTATTTGATTTAAGACTTGGTTTAATATAAGCAACCAAGCAGATCAGTTTCCATCGCAAGAGGACGGTCATCAGTAGTCGGATTCTCGTGTGATTCTAGGTGGGTGATTTACTTATAGTTATTGCGTGATTAGGCAATTTCTTGACTATGCATGAGTATATGTTGTCTAATATGCATGTATAATAAATGATATGGATTTCTTATGTCATGAAATAAGCATGAATTATGATTACGAGCATGTTATGTGGGACCTCGGTCACGGCATTTTGATAAATGATTACGAATATGAGTATGTGTTTTGTTTGGTAGAGAGTGGAACCATTTCGTTAGTCACGTGCACGCGTCGACAAAAGCCTTCTCCGGCTGCCGCTTGTGGCTATGAGCTCGAATGGACTCATTTCGTTCGAGATGTAAACGGTTTCTTCCTTTTGTTTGAGGATGCAAACTTGGTTTCTTCCTTTTGATTCCATGGACCCTCGAGCCATTGTTTTGTGCCTTTGCATATTTGAATTAAGCTTGATGAAGCATATATCGTGACATGTGGTAAATTTTAGTGTATTGTTTGATGTGCATGTGAACACTAGAAGCGTTACAAGTATATTAGTATAATATATATTTATACATATGCTTGATTTTGTGCTAATTGCCGATGGCTATAATTATATTAGCCAGCGAGCTGTGTAGCTCAACCCATTATCTTTCCTCCTCGGGTGCAACTCGAGACCTCGGGTGATTCTGCCGGACTTGAAGAACTCCGTAGTAGTTAAAGACTATTTCATTAAGTTAGTATTTTAGTTGGCCCTTGAGCATGTTATTATGGAGCATATATCTCGTATTTTGGATTTCCTTTTGATTTAGTATGGTGTTATGACAATAATTGTTGAATTTCATTTTTGGATTGATATGACTTTTAGCCCGGATTATGGGGTGTTTATTTAAATGATTATCACGAATGATTTTGTTATAAATTGCATGTGCGAATCGATTGTTGTGCAAATGTTGGGATCGGGTTAAACGGTTGAATTGCTTGTTCAGTATGACTCGAGGATCGCCTCGGGATTGAGATTCTGAGGCTCGGGCCCAACATGTTTGATATCGAGCCTTAGGTTAGTGTGTCCTCGGCATAGAATGCATCGTAGGATGAATTGTGTATTATGTGTTGCATTTGATTTATTGCATTAAGTGACATGCATAACATGCATACATATAGGGATATCGATCGTATAGCTAATCCGTAGTGTTTCCCTTTGAAGGATTACGATGCGCCTCGTAGAAGAACCGAGGAGTTCTGCGAGGATCGATTATACTGACTCTCCGATTAGAAAGGAAGGCAGATGAGTCGATAGCCGTGGAATGTTGAGGCTTACGTAGGGTTAAGCGGTGAGCCTATGTTGTATGCAATCGCGAGAATCGCGATTCGCAGAGCAAATGCCTCAATTCGATCGAGGGATGTTTGAGCTTTCACCGAGCGTTTGTTGAGCTATCGCGGATGCCTCGGCCGTCTGCTCTGGCCCCGATTAAGAGAAGCAGTTTGATAAGTTGAGAAATTTGGGTGTTGACTTCTTGGGACAGCGAGATCTGAGGAAGCCGAGGCGATGATTCTGGAGGACGAGCGGTCTTTGGATCGGATGGAGTGTGAGGAGGAGGATTGGGTTGTGTATGCTGCCGGTTTACTTGAGGAGATGCCTGCATTGGTGGGAGGCTATGCAAGGCGATCGAGAGAAGGCCGATAGTATTGGCATGGCGGGACTTCTTGGCTGCATTCGGGAAGAAGTACATGTCGAGGTTTATGTCCAGAGAAGAGAGGGAGTTTCGAGCCTTCTGAGAGGATATGGTGTGTGGCGAGTATGGCGCGGTTCTGTGATTATCTCATTATGCTTCCGTCGATGTTGGCGAGGCTGGGAGATGTCGCCGATTTGAGTCTGGTTTACATCGGTGATCGAGGAAAAGTTATTTGTCTTTGAATATCTGTGACTTCCAGCGATTAGTGGAAGCAATGGCGAGGTGGAAGCATAGAAAACATTAAAGTCTTTGTGAATAAGAGGAGAAAGAACAGGAGGCGATTAGGAAGAGGAGGTAGTGCTAGTGCTCCTATGCAGGCGGAGTACTAGGGGTTTTCCTCCATGATCGGAGGTGAGGAAGCGATGATGTGAACAAGTCTCTACAAAGAGGACTCCTCTGTTCTCATCGAGCGTCTGCGACAGGAGGCAGCAGAGGGGAGGCGGGACAAGTCGTCTATCCCTAAGTCTGCACTTGTGGCAATTTCCATAGCGGGAGTGTCACTTGGATTGTGGTGCATGCTTATTTGTGGACGGAAGGGCGCAGGGCGGAGAGTGTCCTTAGCCGTCCGAGAGAGGATTTGAGATCACGAGCTCAGGAGGGCGAGATTGTAAGTCGGGGACTTCGACACGGTGGGCGATTACGATCTTTGCTAGGAGGCGAGTCTTAGGGAGACCGAGAGGGCGAGCACTAGCTAGGGTTTCGCTATGATTCGTGAGGATCTGAGAGCGCGCGAGATGTTATTCTTGGTATGGCTCACTTATTCTTGATGATGTGCTTGTGTTGATTGACCGGGTTCTACTCACTCGTTTGTTTCGTCGAGTAGACTGTTTGTGATAGAGTTCGAGTCCGTTGGATACTCCGCGATGGTGAGTACTCCGTCGGGCGACACATTGTGATTAGTCGGATGTTTAGGGGTTGTGAGCTTAGTATTGGTGGAGGATGTCTAGTAGTAGATCGATGCCCTTTGAAGATCGAGGGCTAGGCGTGATGCAGGTATGGATCGTTGGCGGTACAATGCTCGTCTGGATTATAGAAAGAAGGCAGTAGAGTTCGGATTGACGATGGCGGAAGAGTTGTGTTTGCGAGGGACGAGGAAGGCGGGTCCGCTCAGATTTGTTTGATTTGGCGGAGAAGGCGATGAGAGGAGGTTGTGAGGCATTTTGGCCTATGTGGTGGATTGGAGCGAGCGGAGGAAGTTGGAGGACATTCCGGTAGTCAGGGATTTATCGAATGTCTTTCCTGAGGAATTGCCTGGACTACCGCCAGTTCGGGAGATTGAGTTTTCGATCGATCTTTTGTCGAGTACGGCACCGATCTCGATTCCGCCTTATCGGATGGCTCCGACGGAGTTGAAGGAGCTTAAGGAGCAATTAGAGGAGCTGTTAGAGAAGGGGTACATCAGGCCGAGTTCTTCATCTTGGGGAGCTCGGTTACATTTGTGAAGAAGAAGATGGCTCTTTAAGGATGTGTGTGGACTATAGGAAGCTGAATCAGGTCACGGTGAAGAACAGGTATCCGCTTCCTCACATTGATGATCTGTTTGATCAATTGCAAGGGGCGAAAGTCTTTTCCAAGATTGACTTGACATCGGGATACCATCAATTGCGGGTTAAGGAGTCGGATATGGCAAAGACTGCTTTCAAGACCCGGTATGGACACTTTGAGTTTTTGGTGATGCCGTTCGGATTGACGAATGCCCCGGTGGCGTTTATGGATTTGATGAATCGGGTCTTGAGCCGTTCTTAGACCAATTCATCATCGTTTTCATTGATGACATATTGGTGTATTCGGGGTGATCGGGAGCATGAGGAACATTTAAGATTTCCTTGGAGACATTGAGGGCCATAGGTTGTATGCTAAGTTAGAAATGTGAATTTTGGTTGAAAGAAGTTACATTTCTTGGTCACGTGATATCGGATCAAGGAGTTCATGTGGATCCAAAGAAGATAGAAGTTGTGGTTAGTTAGGAAGCCCAGAAGAATGTGGCGGTGAGGAGTTTTACGGGATTGGCTGGTTACTCTGGGAGGTTTGTGGAGGATTCTCGATGATATCCGCTCGATGACGAGATTCTTGAGGAAAAATCAAAAGTTTGTTTGGAGTGATGAGTGTCGGAGGAGTTTCGAGGAGCTTAAACACCGGTTGACGAGTGCTCGGTTACGGTTTTGCCTTTAAGGATGAGGGCTATTACGTATGCAGTGATGCTTGAGGAAGGGACTTGGATGTGTTTTGATGCAAAGAGATTGGGTGATTGCTTATGTTTGGCGATTGAAGCCTTACTAGTTGAACTACCCGAGCGTGATTTGGAGTTAGCGGTGATCTTTGCCTTGAAGATTTGGAGGCATTATTTGTATGGAGTTGGACTCGGATCTTTACCGATCACAAGAGTCTTAAGTATTCTTGAGTCGAAGGAGCTGAATTTGAGGCGAGAGCGGTGGCTTGAGTTACTCAAGGACTATGACACATTGATTGAGTATCATCCGGGTAAGGCCAATGTGGTGGCGGATGCTTTGAGCGAAAGTCTTGATTGCTCATGTTGGGCGATGTATCTTCCTTTATTGGAAGAAATGGCCAAGTGAAGATAAGTTTGATCACGAGAAGAGCGGATTGTCTTGGCTAATTTTGAGTGAGGCCTTTCTTTGAAGGAAAAGGTTAGGGTTTCTGAGGCTCGGGATCGAATTTGAGCAAGCTCGAGATGAGATTGAAATGGTAAGGTTTGGATATAGGGTGAGGATGATGGGTGATGATATTGGGTACGGGTTGTGTGTTCGGATGTGCGGGAGATCAAGGATGAGATTTTGGATGAGGCACACAATCGCCTTATGCCATGCATCCGAGTAGTACCGGCATGTATTGGGATTTGAGTGCATTTACGGTGGAAAGGCATGAAGAGGATGTAGCGAGTTTGTTAGTAGATGTCTTGTGTGTCGACAAGTCAAGGTGAACACGGGCACCTTCGGTATGTTGAGGCCATTGTCCATTCCGGAGTGGAAGTGGCGGCGGTGACTATGGACTTTCGATGGGTTTGCCTAAGACCCGATGGGAGGCACGATGCCATTTGGGTTATTGTGGATCGGTTGTGAAGTCGGCACACTTTGGCGATTAGCGAGCGGATTCTTTGCGTCTTTGGCAAAGAAGTATATTGATGAGATCGTGAGATTGCATGGGATTCGGACTCGATTGTGTCGAGATAGAGATCCTCGGTTTACTTGAGATTTTGGGGCGGTTTGCGGGATGCTTTGGGTACTAAGCTGCATTTTAGTCTGACGTTTCATCCATGAGCGGATGGTCGATCGGAAAGGACCATTCGGACTCTTGAGGAATGCTTGGCGTGTGTGATGGATTTTAAGGGAGCTTGGGATGAGCATTTGCCGTTGGTGAATTTGCTTACAACAATTCGTACCATTCAGTATTGAGATGGCTCCGTATGAGGCCTTTGTATGGCGGGAGGTGTAGGACTCCGATCTGTTGGGATGAGGAAGGAGATAGGCAATTGGTGGGACGAGAATTGATTAGGATGACGGTTGAGAAAGTCAATCTGATTAAGCAACAGCTTAAAGCGTGAGGATAGGATGAAGAGTTATGTGGATGCTCACCGAAAGGAAATGGAGTATGAAGTCGGTGAGAAGGTGTTTCTTAAGGCGTCTCCTTGAAAAGGAGTATTGAGATTTGGCAAGAAGGGTAAGTTGAGTCCGAGGTATATGGGTCGTATGAAATCCTTGAGAGGATTGGGCCACTCGCCTCTGAGTTGGCATTACCTCCGGAGTTATCATGATTCACTGATGTCTTCCATGTGACTATGTTGAGGAGGTATAGATCAGATCCTTCTCATATCGTTCAGGCTAGTGAGGTTCAGCTGCGGGATGATCTGACTTATGAGGAGCTACCAGTAGAGATCTTGGATATTAGGGATAAAGTCCTCAGGAACAAGACGGTTCAGCTAGTCAAAGTCACGTGGAGGAATCATTCGATGAGGAGGCTACATAGGAGCCATTGGGCCTTATGAAGGAGAAGTATCCGTATCTCTTGATGGTTCGGAGTAAATTTTTGAGACGAAATTTCTTTTAAGGGGGGGAGAAATGTTAGACCCCGAATATTTTTCTTTTGATGATTAAGCATGCATTGTTGATGATTATGAGTTTATGGTTTAGTTTGATTTAATTGGGCTTGATATTGATTAATTGGAGTATAATCGAGGTTTAATTAATAAATTAGAGGATTAAATTATGTAAGGGTATTTCGGAAGTTCACTTAAGTTGAATTGGAGTTAGGCTTAAAAGGAGGGTAGGTTGGTCTTTGACCATCCCTAAGTTTTAAAGACCTAGATATAAAAGGAAAAGAAAGAAGAAAGAAAATAGAAATAGAAAGGAAAGAAGAAGAGGTTGCCGTCGGTGAGGAGAAGAGAGGAAGAGAAGGATTCGCAACTTGGCCGATTTTGAAGGATTTAGTGCTTGATCGGTAAGTCTATGACCTTTCTATCTTATTTCGAATGGATTAAGCATTGAGATTGTTGGGATTAAGAGAAAATGATGATTAGGGTTTTAGGATGAGAAATTGGGGAAAATCCTTAGATTGATGATTTTAGGGCGAATTGGAAGCGAGAGAATGGGTTAGAAGCGTGGTAAAGGTTGGATCTATGGCTTGGGAGTATTACATATGAGTTTGGAGCGATTGGGAGTTGAAAATCTGGAGATTTTGTGGTTGAGCGAAATCCCGATCCGCGTGTCGCGACATGCTCAAAAACGCCCTTGTGGCGTCTGAATTTAATGCTGTGGCGTGTTAAATCGCGGCCAAGGGACTCGCGTCATGGCGCTTGCGCATCGCGCACTGCTGCGACGTCTTGGCGCTTCATGCTTGAAAGCAGCCTTCCATGGCTGACAGCAGCGAACTCCACTTTTCGAAATTTGCTTATTTGATTTCGAAGCTTTTTGATTAATTTTCTTTGATTATTATTTGATTTAAGACTTGGTTTAATATAGGCAACCAAGCAGATCAGTTTCCATCGTAAGAGGACGGTCATCAGTAGTCGGATTCTCGTTTGATTCTAGGTGAGTGATTTACTTATAGTTATTGCGTGATTAGGCAATTTCTTGACTATGCATGAGTATATGTTGTCTAATATGCATGTATAATAAATGATATGGATTTCTTATGTCATGAAATAAGCATGAATTATGATTCTGAGCATGTTATGTCGAGACCTCGGTCACGGCATTTTGATGAAATGATTACGAATATGAGTATGTGTTTTGTTTGGGCGAGAGTGGAACCATTTCATTAGTCACGTGCACGTCGACAAAAGCCTTCTCCCGGCTGCCCGCTTGTGGCCTATGAGCTCCGAATGGACTCATTTCGTTCAGGATGTAAACTTCAATTTCTTCCTTTTGTTTGAGGATGCAAACTTGGTTTCTTCCTTTTGATTCCATGGACCCTCGAGCCATTGTTTTGTGCCTTTGCATATTTGAATTAAGCTTGATGAAGCATATATCGTGACATGTGGTGAATTTTCATGTATTGCTTGATGTGCATGTGAACACTAGAAATGTTACAAGTATATTAGTATAATATATATTTATACATATGCTTGATTTTGTGCTAATTGCCGATGGCTATAATTATATTAGCCATTGGTGTGTAGCTCGACCCATTATCTTTCCCTCCTCGGGTGCAACTCGAGACCTCGGGTGATTCTCGCCGGACTTGAAGAACTCCGTAGTAGTTAAAGACTATTTCATTAAGTTAGTATTTTAGTTGGCCAATTGAGCATGTTATCATGGAGCATATATCTCGTATTTTGGATTTCCTTTTGATTTAGTATGGTGTTATGACAATAATTGTTGAATTTCATTTTTTGGATTGATATGACTTTTAGCCGGATTATGGGGTGTTTATTTAAATGATTATCGAATGATTTTGTTATAAATTGCATGTCGAATTGATTGTTGTGCAAATGTTGGGATCTGGTTCGACGGTTACAGTGCTTGGTTAGGCGTAACGAGGTCGCCTCGGGATTGAGATTCTGGGGCTCGGGCCTATGAGATAGAATTATGTGTTAGGATGTGGATGATCGAGGCATGAGATTTTGAAGGAGGCTCATTTGGTGCTTATACCATGCATCTGGTACTACCAAGATGTATCCTGCCTTTCAAGTTACATTTACGGTGGCGGTATGAAGGCATAAGTAACAAAGTATGTTTCTCGATTGTCGGCGTGCGGCGAGTTAAGAAATGAGCACCGAGCTCGATGAGGGAAATTGCATTTATTACCCATTTCGGAGTGGAAATGGGGCGTATCTGATGGATTTCATTATGGGGTTGCCTGGGGCCTTAGAAGCGGCATGATGCGATCTGGGTCATAGTGGACCGGTTGACTAAATCGGCTCACTTCTTGCTAGTGAGGGAGAGCAATACTCTCGATCAGTTGGCCCAGAAGTATGTGGCGGAGATAGTGAGACTGCATGGGGTTCCGGTGTCTATAGTTTTAGACAGTGATCCCAGGTTTACTTCGAGGTTTTGGAGAAGTTTGCTGTTGGCTATGGGTTCGAGGTTGAACTTCAGTACAACATTTCATCCTCAGACAGATGGGTAGAGTGAGAGGACTATTAAGACAGTTGAGGATATGTTGAGAGCCTGTGTATTGGAGTTCCGAGGTGCATGGGATCAATATTTGCCTCTGGTTGAGTTTGCGTATAATAATCAGTACCAGAGTAGCATTGGTATGGCACCGTATGAGGCATTGTGTGGACGACAGTGTAGATCAACTCTTTACTGGGATGAAGAGGGTATGAGGATGTTAGAGGGTCCCGAGCTGATTAGGGATCTGATGGATAAAGTGCAGTTAATTGAATCGCATTAAGGCGGCTCGGGGACGAACAGAGAAGAGTTATGTGGATCGACGCCGGAGAGAGATGGGTATCTTTGTGGGTGATAGAGTGCTCCTCAGAGTGTCTCCATGGAGAGGAGTTCTCAGATTTGGCCGTAAGGGTAAGTTGAGTCCTCGGTATATCGGTCCGTATGAGATTACTGAGAGGATCGGACCATTGGCGTATAGATTGGCATTACCGAATGAGATGTCGCAGCTACATGATGTGTTCCGTGAAATGCCTTTCGAACGATATAGGTCGGACTGACCCATGTGATTCGGCTCGGGAGATAGAGATAGCCGATGATTTGAGTTATGTAGAGGTAAGTGCGGATTATAGGATCATGGTCAGCGGTTGAGGTCGGGGTTATTCCATTGGTGAAAGTCCTTTGGAAAACCATTCAATTGAGGAGGCGACTTGGGAGGCCGAGGAGCACATGAGGAGGCGGTATCCTCACTTGTTCGATCGGTCGGTAAGAAATTTGGGATGAAATTTTTATTAGGAGGAGAATTGTAGCATCCGTTTACGGTGTGAAGGGCATATCGATGGTCGGATGGATTAGGTCTAGGTGCATTTAGAAACTGATTTGCATATGCATTTATTAGCCTCTATATTATTGATAAATGTTTATGATTGCACAAGCATATGTATGTACATGCATGTATGATGATTTTGACTTGATTGTGAAAATTGGAGATTTTGTGATTTTAGGTTATTTGTGCTTTGATTAGTGAATTGGAGTGTCAAATTGAATTTAGGAATTGAAAAGGAAATTGGAGTATAGGAATAAGTATTTCCTAATTTTGAGAATTTATAGGAAATACTATATATGGCTACAATATATGGCTACAATTAGTATGAAGACATGAATTTCAGTTATGTCTCAAAAATCTCAAAAGTTGTCACGAAGTTGAAGCGGAGTGCGAGGATGTTGAGAGTTGGCGAAAATTCATTTTCCAAATTCGGGAGAAATTTAGACCTGATTTAGGTAGATTCGGCAAAGTTGCCTTCTTTAAAGTTGTAGATCATTCTTTTATCTTTCCAGCGGTATAAAGTTAAATAAATTTTGGACATGAGTCAAAGTTATGCATCTTATAAGTGGAGACTTTTGGGCCTTGAAGCGAGCGCATAAGCGAGCGAATGAAAGCTGTAGCATCCCGTTACCGGTGTGAAGGGCATATCGGTAATTCGGATGGATTATGTCTAGGTGCATTTAGAAACTGATTTGCATATGCTTTTATTAGCCTCTATATTATTGATAAATTTTTATGATTGCACAAGCTTATGTATGTACATGCATGTATGACAGATTTCTAACTTGATTGTAAAAATAGGAGATTTTGCGATTTTAAGGTTATTTGTGCTTTGATTAGTGAATTGGAGTGTCAAATTGAATTTAGGAATTGAGAAAAGGAAATTGGAGTATAGGAATAAGTATTTCCTAATTTTGAGGATTTATAGGAATTTTTCTGAAATTTTCGAAGCAATAGGTCCAGACCGGAAAAATTTACATAATGATTGATTAATTGTGGTTCCGGTTCCGAATTTGATTGACAATTGATATGAGGTAATTTGAATTATGATTTGAGGATTTCTTATTCATAGTTATTGCGAATTCGGGAGAAATTAGAATTAGAAATTGAATTGAGGTGGTTCAGATTAGTCCTGTGGCAATTAATTGCCAAACAAGCCTTAATTTCCTTATTATATAAACCCTAAGCTTTGAATCTCCTTCCACGATGCTTCTCCCTTTTGAAAGAAAACGTGGGTTTTCTCTTGATCTTCTCTTCTTCGTGGATCATCAATTGGCTTGCTTCCTTCCATTTTCTTCTCTTAAATTGTTCCAATCATCACTTTCTACCTAGCTTAAGCCTTGGATTTGGAAAAGATGACTTTTGGTGGAGAAATGAAGAAAATCGTGGGTGTGGTTTAGCTTGAGACTTGGATTTTCTTGGTGATTTGGAAGGATTGGAAGCTTGAATCAAGTAAGTTTCTACATGTTTACGTTTTAAATAGTTTGATTTGAGCATTGAATTAAGGTATAAATTGTTTGAGAATTTAGAAGTTTTCGGATGATATAGGTTTTAGGGAGAATGTTGATTTTGATTTGGGTATTTGTGGAATAATGGTTATTTAGTGGATTTAAGGTTAGGAATGAGTTGTGTTAAGTATAGGAAGTTGTTTTGGAGTGTTTAAAAGGTTTGAATGGATTTATATCGGAAGATAGAATTTTACGGGTTTGGAGGTTTTACGGGTTAGCGTGTGCGACGTGTGATGAACACTGCTGCGGCGACCACCCCTTCTGCGTTCGCGACGAATATTTATTAAATGCGTCATGACGAGCGATTCTGGCGCTGCCTTGTGACGAGTAGATGTGTGCCTTGGCGACGATTTCACCGCACATCCGATGACGAAGGTTTCACCATGACGAGGGACTAGGCAGCATGACGAGAAGCCCAATTTTGGGAAATTGATCTTTTGAGATTTTGAATTGGGGATTTAGGAATTGGTTGATTCAATTGGGTATGGATTAAATTCAATTTGGAGATTTTGAATTGGGATTTAGAATTGAGATTTGGGGAATTTGGATTAGGGTGGAATGTCATAAACATGTCATGTACACAATTAATTAAACTTCGTGTGCATAATTGACTTTGGAAATTGTACAAATAGTAATATTTGGCTATTATGACTATTGTAGAGGCTCAGTGGATCGTCGATAAATGCGATGTGGCGAGACTTCGGCGATTGCTCGGAAGTTACGAGGTGAGTAACTAGTTGGTTTCTCGACCTTGATGTGGTTAATTTTGTGCACTTTATACCATGTGGAATTAAGGATGGATTATATGTGTTTGTTTTGATTGATTTCAGACCATAGGTGTTCGAAATATTTGGAATGTACTATAGAAGTGTAAATTGTGCATAAATTGTCATTAATGGGTTTTAAATGTAAATTGGGTAGGAGATGTTAGACTGTGACATGATTGGGGAAATGTGGAACATGTGCATTCATGCCATTATGCATGATCAGATAATTGACAGTTTGACCGGTGCAGCCACCGTATTCAGAGCTTTAAGCTCAACGTACAGGGCCTCGATCCAATGATTTTCAGAGCTTTATGCTCAACGTATCAGGGCTTCAAGCCCAATGTTTTCAGAGCCAATGGCTCAACGTAAATGAGCTCAGGCGCACGGTCACAACAACGAAATAAAATGGAAGAGTCACATGTACATTGCATATATGAATGTTCAAATGTGTAATTGTATGCATGTGATTTTTAGATATGATAGTATATGATATAGTGTGAATTGTTTGTTTATGCATGAGTTGGTTGGACCATTGATGATGGTTTCTCACTGAGTTATAAACTCACTGACATTGCATTTATTTTTGAGAATGACGATAGTTGACTCCTAGCTCCGATTAAGCGAGGCTATTTCCTCTTTGTGTGTGCGGTGAGAGGAGCATGGCCTGGTCGGTCAGCTGGGATCTTTTGGGGATGATCTAGTTAGGAGTTATGTTAGTCCTTTTGGTTACTGTCGATTGTGTCGAGACGAGTTGTGAACTTGTGGTTTAAATAAATGAAATGAGAAGTATCTTTTGGATTTTTAAAATTTAGTGAATTTCATATTTCTGCTTTATTATATTGATGCCATGAGGTTTATAGAATTTATCAAATCGTAGTGCACCCTCATCGTAGTGTATGCATCGGTACGACCTACAGGCGTCGGCGTAAACTCTGATGAAAGTATTACTTATCTGAATGAAAGCGAGGCGCGAAAGCGAGAGGAATGGCGGATGAATAAAAGTAGACGAATGAAAATTGACGAATGAAAGCAGACGAATGAAAGTAGACGAATGAAAGTAGACGAATGAAAGCAGACGCATGAAAGTAGAAGAATGAAAGCAGATGAATGAAAGCAGACGAATGAAAGTAGGCAGATGAAAGCGAAGACAAATGAAAGTAGGCGCGTAAGCGGGGCAAAAGCGGGGCAAAAACAAGCTGTACTCTTTTGGTCATAACTTCTTCTTTAGACCTCCAAATGATCTGATTTTAAAAGCATTGGATTCCTAACACATTTAGTTATCTCTACACAAAAATTTACGGTCTTTGGTATTAAATTGGAATCAATTGACTTAATCAAAATAGTGGTACCGGTGGAAGGAGTATGAATTGGATATTTTACTGAATGTATTTCAGTATTTTGATGATATCTTGGTCTATAGGATTCCAATTGAGGTGATTCTTGATTTATAGTGAACTAGAGTAATAGGGATACAAATTATATGAAGGAGGTAAATCTTGATACGGTCTCTAAGGTGTTCAATTTCTGAATGGAAGTCGGATGTAACACACTATTTTGGAGAGGAACAGTCCGAAAATGTTTGAGGCACATCCTTGAAACTACTAAACCAAATTGAGTGATTTTAGTGTTAATGGAAACATAAAAGATAGAGGAACACTTTTCTAAGAGAAAGTAGGCTCGAATTATGCAAGTTTTTCCTTCTAATTAAACATGAACAGTGGACCCAAAAGTTAGAGTTTGGGGAAAGATCTGAAATGGTTCATTAGACTATGAAATTGGATTCAAATGGCTTATGGAGGTTTAAATCCCACAGAATGAGGCTAGTTAAGTGAGTTTTGATAGTTGAATATATTATGATGAAATTGATGGATTGATAGCAGGATAGTCATGAATATGCATTGTACATATTTCATCTCATTCGTATGCATTATTAAGCACTTATGATTGTTCTAATTATGATATATGTATATGTTATTTGTTATAGAGGAGCCTCTGGAACGTCGACCTCCAGATGTTACTGGATCTTTCAGGCATTAGCTTCGGGAGAAATTTGTGAGTAACCTAGTTGGTTCCTCAATTTCTGATAGTTAAATGCTTTGTGTGAACTGATTGAAATTGTGAATTGCATGATTATGTGAGCGATTAGGATTGAAATATACTGCTTTTGACACGGTGCATGTGGTGTTACATGATTCTAAAATTGGAATAAATAAACTTATACAGCCATATATTGCAATTATTGGGCATATCATTTCATACATAAATGCATGAGCAGATAGCAGACGTTGTGACCAAAGTCGCCATTAATACTGAAAAGAGCCTTGAGCTCGAATACTGTCATTGAACAGAGCCTCGAGCTCGAGGGGAGTTGGTGCATCCTACATAAGGGCTCTCCTACTCCCTAGATGCGTCTACTGATCACTGTCATTGAATAAGCGCTTGGTCACAACACTGAAATAAACTGGAAATGAGTCACATAAGCATAGCATACAATTGTGTTATCTGATTGGTGATTATTACTGAGTGATGTGATGGCATGAGAAATTGCGGTGATATATATATGAAATTTTGAATATTCTTGTGATGTCTTTGTACTCAATTTTTGTAATGCATGAATTGAGTGAACCATCAATGATGGTTTCTCATTGAGTTCATAAACTCACCCAAAATTACAATTATTTTTAGGGTGATAGATTAGATTCCTAGCTCAGAGAGAGACTTTTCTTCTTTGTGTGGCGTGTGGCAAGAAGGCGATGCTTACATGGTCGGTCGGTGGGATTGATTTTGAGGATGGCGTAGTATAGACTTTTGTATCGGTTTCCTTTTGGCATATTGTATTTATCTTGTAGGGAGGCGATAAAGCTGAGTACATATTTACATTTGATATTATGAAATGAGAACAAGCTTTATGGTTTTAAAATATTATGATTTTATAGCTGCGGTTTTATGTATATTAATGCCATGTGGATTTTAGTATTTGATCGAGCGTAGTGCACCTAAATCGTAGGATATGTATCGAATGACTTACGGGGTCGGTGTATATTCTACGGTGAGGGCGCTACATTTAGGTGGTATCGAGCATAGTTTGGCATCTTTTGGGCATAATGTAATTTTAGGCTCAAATTTGGTGAGAAAAGTAGAAATTGATCAAAATTCTTGTTTGTTGTAGGTCTTAGTTCTTGGGGATCGGGTTGATCAATCGGTGACCTAGGATCGATGGGAGCTAGTAGGGAGTCCTCATGCCTCATTATGAGGAATTGGCTCCTAGAGTTCTCGTGAGGCGGGGAGGAGAGTGCGATCGATTGCATGGCGGTATTGACTTTATGGCAGCCTGAAACCCTCTGAGGTGAAGGATGGTGAAGAGGACGAAGCGAGTTCTCGATCGGATGAATTGCGACTCGATGGCGTTCGATTATCTGATCTCTCTCCTTTAGGGTCGGCTTACGGTGGTGGAAGGCTGTCGGGCGGTACCACGGGCCACGTATTACGACTTAGGATGATTTTAGAGGCCTTACGGGACAATTATATGCCCAAGGTTTGTTTGGAGATGAAGATGCCGGAGTTTTTAGAGTTGAGATAGGATCAGATGATAGTGGCTGAGTACGAGGTGAGGTTTAATGGTGATGGGATCGTTCTTGTTGGGATTGATCTTGAGGTGGCAGTGTCGAGAGATTGGGGCGGACTCAATATGGAGATCCGTAGCAGGTTAGCCCGATCTGATATGGGCACGTTTGTCTAGTTGAGAGTTTTGCGATGCTGGATTGAAGCGACTAAGGCGAGTCGGTGAGGCGATCGGGGTCGAGGCGATCTTGTAAAGGTTCGATAAGTGCGAGTAGGCCCTTGAGTCCTCGGAAGGCTACAGATCTGGATTTGGGCAGAGAAGTAGATTTGTGCAGACTGGTAGTGGCGGTGGCGATGCGGAGGTTGAGGCGATTTCCTCTGATCTGTGAGCATTGTGAGAGGAGACATAGTGGGGAGTGTCGATGGCTGACTGGAGCCTACCTGAGATGCGACTCGATGGACCACAGGTTAAAATTTCCCGAGACCTTGGGAGCCAGATCCTTATTTGGGAGATCGCAACAATACCAGTGCAGTGAGGCCGTGGAGGTGGATCGGATTTAGGGGCCAAGGTCGGGCCGAAGGTGAGCTAAGGGTCAAATGGCGAGGGTGAGGACAGCGGCGACAGCGGTCCCGAGCTAGAGTCTATGTCATGACTCGGCGGGAGGTTGAGATTCCCGGATGTTATTGCGGGTATGCTTGATTTACGGCTTTGAAGCATATGAATTGTTGGATCTGGATCCACTCATTCATTATTGCACGCATATGACATGTAGGCTGCATGGGGATAGGGAGAGATTACAGTATGGGCTAGAGGTGAGTACACCTTTAGGTAATCTGTTGTATGGGGAGAGGTGCGCAAGGGGTGCCCGATTGATTGATCGGCGGTTTGAGTCTGAGACTTGATTATATTGCCTCTGAGGAGATAGATGTGATTTTGGGAATGGGTGGTTGGTGCATAGGGCCGTCATTATTTATTATACCAAGGAGGTTGTATTAGAGTCTCTGGTCAGGTGAGTTGTTTTAGAAGTGTTAGCGGCGGTGCTAGCGGGATGATTTCCTTTACGAGTGCCACGAGGTTGATCTTGAGGGAGGATGTGAGGCTATCGGCCTATGTTGTGGATACGAGTTGGCGGTGCGGGATATTCCGTGATTAGGAATTTTGGATGTGTTCCCAATGAGTTACGGGTTTGCCACGGATCGGAGGCGAGTTCTCGATTGAGGCGGTTCAGTGCAGCTCTACATCTATACCTCCGTATAGGATGGCACCGGTGGGCCCGAGGAGCTTACGGCTCGATTGCGAGGAGCTTACGGATAAGGGGTTCATTAGGCCCGAGTGTTTACGCCATGGGGAGTTCGGTCTTGTTTGTGAAGAAAAGGGCGGGACTACGAGATTGTGCATCGACTATAGGCAATTGAATCGAGTGACAGTGAAGAATAAGTATCCACTGCCTAGGATTGATGATCTGTTTGATCAGTTGCAGGGGGCTCAGGTGTTCACCAAGTTAGATATGAGATCAGGATATTATCAGTTGAGGATTGCAGAGTTCGATGTGCCTAAGAGTGCCTTTAGGAGCAGGTATGGGCATTTCGAGTTCTTAGTGATGCCGTTTGGGTTGTCTAATGCACCGACAGCTTTCATGGCCTTGATGAATAAGATTTTTCAGCCCTACCTTGATCAGTTTGTTATAGTATTCATTGATGATATTTTCATGTATTGAGGAATGAGCGAGAACCTTGGCGAGCATCGAGGATTGTTTTGCAAATTATGAGAGATAAGCAGTTGTATGCCAAATTCACTAAATATGAATTATGGCTTGATGAGGTAGTGCTTCTGAGCATATTGTATCTGGTGAGGGTATTCAAGTAGATCCTCAAGGTCGGAAGATCTACATTAGGAGGTTCTAGGAATGTGTCGAGGTTCGGAGTTTCCTAGGATTGTCCGGATATTATCGGAGGTTTGTCGAGAGATTCTCGCTGATCTCAGCCCCTCTGACAAAGCTTCTGAGGAAGAATGTGCCGTTTGGATGGACTGAGGAGTGCTAGAAGAGCTTTGAGGAGCTGAAACATCGGTTGACTACTGCACCGGTGTTAGGCATTCCATCTGGGACTGGAGTGTAGCGCCCCTTCACAATAGGGTACACATCGGGACGCCCGAAGGTCGCTCCAACACGTATCCCACGATAAAGGTGCACTATCAGAAAATACGACTGCTAATCCACATGGCATCACAATAATTAAAACCATAATATATCAAAAATCAGTAAATTTTAAAATCCAACATAATCTTGATACAGTCATCCAATATCAGAATAGACAAGTCTATTAGTCCCTAAACAACACCAAAAGGAAGCGATACAAGCATCTATCTAAGTCATCCATAAAAGTCCAACCCAATTGTGAGCACATGTGCCATTGCTTCTCTTGCCGACCTGTTGTACGGTAGAAAAAACTATCTCGGAGCTAGAGTCTACTCTATCGATCTGAAAAATTAGATGCAATTTTGGGTGAGTTTGCGAACTCGGTGAAAACCATCATCGATGGTTCCTCAAATCATGCATTACATGATTAAGTACATCACGACCGATGAATACAATTAGTATATAACAATTTGCGATAGTCTATAACGGTTTGTAGTATCAAATAACAATTTACAATAAATCGAGGTCATCACGTAATTGATAATCGTCACAAAATAATCATTCATGTGCATACAATGCATCGTGACTCTTTTCAGTTATTGATGTTGTGCCCAGTGCTCGATCTGTATTGATGAGGGGACAGCGTCGAGGATTTCTCCCTCGGGCTCGAGGCGGTCGATGCGATGTTAGAGCTCGAGTCTCTTTTCGATGATAATAGCAACACAGGTCACATATCCATTATCGATCATGCATTTATGCATGTAATGCAATATTCGATAATTCGATGTATGGCTATAAAAGCCCGATATTACATTTCTCGGTGTCATCGATAGTCAATCCATATAGTAAAATCATGAAATTCAATTATATACATTTCGGTAATCATGTAATTCACATTGCAAGTAATTCACATAGAGCATTTAGACAATCAGAATTTGAGAAACCAACTAGGTTACTCACTGTAACCAGAAACTCTTGCTGGAAGTGCGGTAATGTCCGTGGAATGACGATCCATGGCGCCTCTATAACGGTAAAATACAGTCCCATTACTAGATGCTCAATTAAACAATTCAGTAATGCATATGTCTCATGAAATTATATCTGATGCATGTTCACGATTTTGGTAGCTAAAACCCAATTTTGATATCCTATGCCCAATTCTAACTTTCGTCGTTCAATTGATCAACAATAATTGATCCAATCCTAAAATTCAGTTCAATTTCCTCAATTCATACTTCCTATAACAATTTCCTATTCATTAGATCAAAACCTTTATTGAAAATCCCAATTAAAACTCAATTGTCTCAATCGATACTTAGGTCACCTATGAACCATAATTGGCCTTATTCTCTATGAATCAATACCATTTAAATTACAATCCAATTCTCAAAATTATCCTCAATTGTAGACCTCTTTCCCTAGTCAGTAAGCGAATCAAGAATCACCTCGATTGGAGATCTATACTATAAGTTATGCTGATAACTAAAATCAATCCATCGAAAAGCTGCTCTTCGCCCGACCTACAACCCTGTGGCGTCTGGAAGATCGCTTGTGGCGTGAAGGGCCTTCGACACGGCGTGCATCCTCTTTCTTACTTCGCCTTTGGCGTGGAACCATCTTTCGTCGTGGCGAGGAGCCCACGCCAGAACGTCGCGACGTCGGGGCCGTTCCACCTTCTTCTTGATCGCTTTTACGATTTTCTCTCACTAAGACCGATATTAAACACTCCCGACTACCCAATCTAAGACAATAAATGCCATAAATGTATGAAACCATTAATAACAACATTAAAGCCATAAATACTTACCAACAAAGATCAAATTCCACAAATCCCTCGAATCTCCGTAAACCTAAAATCCTTCAAAATCAGCGATTAACCACTCTTAAAAGCTTCTCGACCTTCATCAATCACAATAAACAAGTTAGCCTTGCACAATAAGAAGAAGCCATAAGGAAAGATCGAAGAATCCTCAGCGATGGGAGGAATCGAAGATCACAGGGAGGAGGAAGAGAAAAGCGATTTTGCCTTAGGATAAAATCCCCGATTTCAAACCTAAGTATTTATAGACATGGGTCTCCAAATCAGTTCAAATTTCGGTCTCTAAATTTCAATGGCTCAACATTTTATTTCCTAACGGTATAACTCTAATTTTTCATTGCCATTGGACAATTCTTTCGATACTATCTGATCAATCGATTACATCACTCGAAAATTTCGGTCAGGGCATTTTCTCCTACCACTCTTAAACTCTTAAACTATACTAAATCAGTCATTCAAGCCCACTTACTCTAATTTCTCAATCAATCATAATCGATCGGTTTCGAGTTCACAATCAATCAATTCATACTCACAATTAAAAGCGTCGGAAAACTATGAATGCATGTAGCTATGAATAAGTGCATATGTAATAAACTGTTCCTTTATAATTAGAGACCCGATAATATACTCGATCGGTGAATACTGTGAAACCTATCAATCGACCCAATATTACCATAATGCCCTTGCTATCGATAGCAGGATATTACAATTCACCCTCTAATAAAAATTTAGTCCTCGAAATTTAATACTGTCGTCGAATAAATGAGGATCTGACTCCTCATAAGCTCCTCGGTCTCCATGTAGCTTCCTCGGAAAAGTGGTTCTTCGAAGGACTTTAACCAATGGAATCACCTTGTTCCTCATTTTTGACTCGTGATCCTATAATGCGCATCGGCTCCTCAATATAACTCAAATCCTTTGGCTACCTCGATCTCAGAGTCGGAATCACATGCATCGAATTAAGAAAGGTACCGTCGGGCATACTAACATGAAACACATCATGCATGCAGGGACATCTCACTCAGTAGCGCCAATCTGTAAGCCAATGGTCCAATCCTTTCAAGGATCTCATCGAACCGATATATCGAGGCTCAACTTGCCCTACGGCAAAACCTCATAACTCCTTTGCAAGAAACACAGAAAAACACTCATCACCTACAACGTACTCCATCTCTATGCGATCTTTGATCCACATAGCTCTTACATGCATCACAGGCGCCTTGATGCGAATCCGGATCAAGCATACCTTATCCGCTGTATCTGAATCAACTCGGGACCCTCAATCGATCTCATACCTCTTCATCCCAATCGATGGCGATCGACATGGCCTCCCATACTGAGGCCTCATATGGTGCCATCCAATACTACTCGTCTTGGTTATTATATACAAACTCGATCGGTGCCAAATCTTGATCAATGATCCTCTGAACTCCAATACCAAGCTGAAGCATATCCTCAACGGTCTTAATCGTCCTCTCTGCCCATCTTTACGAGGATGAAATGCGATCTTGAAGTTCGATTAGTACCCATAGCGGTTTTAGGCTCTTCCAGAACCTCGAAGTGAACACAGGATCCACATCAAGACTATCGACAGCGAACCTCATGCAACAGTACAATCTACTGCTACATACTTTGGGCCAATGCGAGAGTATTGCTCTCCCTCCTTTGCGAAAGTGAGCTGATTTAGTCAATCGGTCCCTATGATCGAGATAGCATCATCTTTGTCTCGGTGTCTAAGCAACCCATCACAAAATCCATAGTAATTAGCTTCCATTTCCACTCTGGAATGGGCAGCGAATCTAACTTCCCATTTGGAGCTGATGCTGCCTTAACTTTCTGACAAATCGGACACACAGAAACATACTACTGTGATTGAACTTCGAGTTTAATATATAAGTGGCTACACTTTCATTGTTGTTAATGCACTTTTGACTCTTAATTCATGATTTTGTGCTTAAATTAGTCTCTTACGGTGAGCTTATGTTTTATGCAATTTGCTAGTAAAATTGTACAAATTGACATTAATTGCATCATAATTTTTCTAAGAACAATTGATACCACAATTGTTATTTTATATTGTAGGAGAAAAGGAGTCAGAAGGATCGGAAAGAGTCAACACGGCATGAAGTCCTTAAGGCACATCGGCGTGAACTAATCACCTCGCCCGGCGAAATGTAATTCCACATCGCGGCATCAACGCGCAGATCGTGCGTCGCGGCGTCAACAATTCAACGCGTCGCGGCGAGCAAAGCCGGATCGTGCGTCGTGGCGTCCCGGACATCTCGTCGCGGCGAGCAAGGCGAACACTGCGTGGCGGCGAATATTAATTTATCGTCGCGGCGTGCGGATGGATACTGGACTTCAAATAGAGATTTCTCTCTTTGTCCGACCCGGCCCGTGACCCGTCCTTTAAATCCTGCCGAATTAGGTTATCATCATCATCGGGAGAGGGATCGAGGCGGGGAGAAAAGAGGAGAGCAGTGAAGAGAGAACAAAGAAGGAAGAGGAGAGATTCTCGGCCTTACCACGGGGTTCCCGGGGTTCCACAGGTGAAACTTTCTATATAAGGTTTCTTTTCATTTTCATCATGACTCCATCATAGATGGCGAGGATTCATCACGAATTTTAAAGATTCGGGTTGAAATGCGTGGTTAGGCATTTGTTTTCTCTTGAAGATCACGGGGATGGTTTGGAGTTCACCGAAGGGTAGCTTAATCTGTAGTTTAGTTATGATTTATAAATGCCTAGGTTTAGGGGTTTGTAATTTGTAGTGAAACTCTTGATTATAGCTAAATGTTTGACATTTAATGTGTTGTTTGGATTGGTAATTTACATTGTCACATTTAACTACATTGTTATGAGCAGTAGAGTTGGGGTTTATTCTTTGTGTAGTTAGATTAAGCAATTAGAGTTTAATTAAGCGTTGAACAATGTAATGTGTTATGGGTTTGTTTATGTAGAATTACGTGCAAATATATGAAGTCTCGTATATGTCAACTTGTGATCTTGTTGATTCTCTTTTATACGCCTAGTTGTGTTTGATATTGAGTTGATGCTAGATTTCATTTGGCCCATTGCATTGGCAAATCCACCACACTAAGATGCTTTTAACAAGGTTTTAAGCAATGGAGTTCATTGATTAAAACTTGGACTTAAGAATCCTTTAAGGTTACGAGGCTCGAAGCCTTTCAATGGGGTCTTGAGAAATGGAGTCGAGTGACGAGTCCATTAATCAAGACCACGGACTTAAGATAATTCTTTAAGGTTTATCATTTCAAACTTAGTGATTTTCAATCCTTTGCACACCTTAAAAGAAACTTAGCGGGATCTTGAGCAATAGAGTTCATTGATCAAGATCACGGACTAAAGAATCCTTTAAGGTTACGAGGCTCGAGCACTTTCAATGGGGTCTTGAAAAATGGAGTCGAGTGGCGAGGAGTCCATTAATCAAGACCACGGACTTAAAGATAATTCTTTAAGGTTTATCATTTCAAACTTAGTGATTTTCAATCCACTTGCACACTTAAGATAAACTTGGGATCTTGAGCAATGGAGTTCATTGATCGAGATCACGGACTAAGAATCCTTTAAGGTTACGAGGCTTAAGAAGCACTCAGTAGGGTCTTGAGAAATGGAGTCAAGAGTGGCGAGTCTATTAATCAAGACCACGGACTTAAAGATAATTCTTTAAGGTTTACCATTTCACTTAGTTTTGAGCTGTGATAGCCAAAGCTTGTTTTCAATAGGATTTTATCACTTTTTTAGTATTTCCTTTTCTATTTTCAAAATCCAAAATAATTGTTACATGCTTTTTAGTGTAGTTAATGTTTTCAAACAAAACCCTTTTCCTTACTAATTTCACTTGCATTTTATGACATATAGGCTAGCGGTCCATTTCATTAGGTTAGATTAAGTGAGGCGACGAGGTTGCATCTATCTGCAATCTTGGAATTTATTATTTTGACCGGTTTTCAAGGATCGATCTTAAGGTCAAATCGATGAAGCTGCGATCCTTTGCCCTTGCCTCTTCGTACGAGGCCACGAAATGCTATCTCGATGAATTATACATCTTGGTAAATGCAAGGATGCATAGCATAGAGTAGTACATGTGCCTCCTCTAGGATCTCCGTCTCGAATCATCAACATCGCTTTTACAGTCTGTCCCATCCATAAAGTCCATCTCTCAACTCGAACTCCGAATCGATCTGGCTGGACTCTCAATCAGTCTCACTAACCTTTGGGTCACTGCTCACGAACTCTCAGGATCTATCATGCAACATCGGCCTCGGCCTCGAGTAGCGATAAGAGCTCCATCTGACCCAAATCCATCGTACATTAAGAGTTCTCAATTGAATCAAACCGGGTAACCTCGAAACACGAACCTAAAATTTGCCTACCATCACGATCTCCTACTCGATTACGCCGTACCACATTAGCCTTCCACGGATGATACTCGATAAATGCGGTCATAGTCCTTTAGTAGCTCTATCCATCTCCTCTGTCTCAGTTAGCTCTCTTACTAAGAAAGTACATGTAAACTCTTATGATCGGTGAAGATCTGGAATGTCTCCCCATAGAAATAATGTCTCGAGATCTTCATGGCGAAAATCACTGCTGCTAACTCCAAATGCTTGCTGGATAATTCACCTCATGAGACCTCAGCTGTCTCGAGGCATAGCTATCACTCTCCCATGCTGCGTCAAAACACAGACCCAATCACAGTGCGAGGTATCCTTTGCACCTTTACAAAGCCTCCGGTCCGGATGGAATGCTAACACAAGTGCGATCGTCAAGATGTTTGAGCTCCTCAAGCTCTTCGGCACTCCTCGGACCATCTGAGCGGCACATTCTTCCTCAGCAGTTTAAATCGATAGGGAGGAGATCAGCGAAAACCCTCGGCAGACCTCCGGTAATATCCAGCTAATCTTGGAAACTTGCACTCGGCACATTCCTGGAACCTCCCGACTCATAGCGCCTCTATCTTATGAGGTCCACTGAATACCCTCATGGGACACCCGTGCCCCGAAATACAATCTCATCAAGCCAAAATTCGCCTTAGCGAATTTGGTGAGCGAATACCTCTCTCTCGTGACTTGTAGAACAATCCTCGGTGCTCGGTGCTCTATCTACTCCTCGAATAAACGGTATGTGATCAATAAATACAATCATAAATCGATCTAGGTAGGGCTGAAAACTCTATTCATCAAAGCCATGAAGGCTCTGGGGCATTAGTCGACAAGCGGCATCACTTAGGAACTTCGAAATGCCGTACACCTCTTGAAGGAACTTTTGGGCACATCGGCCTCTGCAATCCTCAATTGGTAATAACACGATCTGAGATCCAATTTGGTGAACACACAGGCTCCTACTGACTGATCAAATAAATCGTCAATCTGGCGGTGGATACTTATTCTTCTTTGTCACACGATTCAGCGCCTATAATCAATACACAGTCTCGGCGTCCGTCCTTCTTCTTCTGCAAACGATCAAGGAGCTCCCCATGGCGAAACACTCGGTCTAATGAACCCCTTATCCGTAGCTCCTGCAGCCCAGGCCTTAAGCTCTCCACAATTCCACGGTGCCATCCTATCACGGAGGTATCGATATAGGAAGCGGTATCGGGGGCGAGATCAATCTCAAACCCATCTCTACGCTCGGCGGTAATCCGGTAACTCCTCGAAACTCATAGAAAATTCCTTGACTTCGGGAACATCCTGCAATCTCGTCTCGACTCGGGAATCCCTTCGAGAGATAGGCCTCACAACCTCCTGCATCGACCTCGGGGCACTTTCGAAAAATCATCCTTCTTGGCCTTTGCTGACTAACCCCTGAAACCAGATGCAGGGTGACGGAGATTCGAGCATAACCTCCTTGATATAATAGTCCATATAGCCCGTATGCGGTCAACGGTCAACCCCAATATCGTGTCAATCTCCTCGGAGGTAAAATGATCGAGATCGGCCTTCGAAGCTGCTTTCGATCGAGGCAGGCAAAACCCTATCTGAGACCTCTCCCAATCTGAGTCCTACTACTGGGGTGTACTCACCTCTAACCCGTATGTAACCTCTGCCTATCCCATACGGTCATATATGTTAAATGCGGTGCGATGAAAGAATGGGTGGATCCGAGGATCAACAATGCATATGCTTCAAAACCAAATCGAAACATACCCTGTGAACATCAAGGAATCCTAGGCCTCTGCAGAGTCATGGCATAGACCACGGCTTTGAGGCTAGCATGCTGCTGCTCGGTCCCTCGACCTCGCTGCGGACCCCTCGATCGACCTCGGCCTCGGCCTTGGCCTCTCCATCCCGATCCACCCCTACTGCTCTGCTTTCTCTAGTGGTATTCTTTGATCTTCAGTTATAGTATTTGGGCTCCCAAGTCTTTGGCGGTTCCTTACAGGTGGTCCATGAGCCACACCTTAGCAATCTCAGAACAACCATCGACACTCTCACTTGTGCCTCTTGTCACATGCTCGCATAAAGACAGGCCCACGAAAATGCAGCGCTACATAGCCACCATTACCGAGCCTGTACAAATCTCCCCTCATCCGCTGCCCGGTCCAAGTCAGCCCCTCCTGCGGACTGAAGGGTTTACTCTAGCTTCTTTGTACCCTCTGCCGGCATTGCCTGTGTCACTAGACCTTTTATGCTGGTCCCCTTACGGTCTCATTTAGACTCTCCTCTCGGTGGCCTTTCGATCCTCTGCTGCGAAGCCCTCGGCTCAGTAAAATTGCCCGTATTGGACTGGCCAATGGTGCGAATCTCGATTAGTCCGCCCTCAAAGCGTCGACACTGTCGACCTCGGTAGCAACCAATGTAGAAGCATAGACCATCATTTCGTTAAGCACTTTGATAGTCGACCACGGTCAGTGTCACTGTCTCGACTATAAAAACTCCTGCAACTTCATTTCGAGATAGACCTTGGGCATGTAATTGTCCTTGAAGGCCCTCGAAAATCATCCCATGTTAGTGTCACGAGGACTGAGTAGTGCTTGCTTGGGCGGAACTTCCACCAGCGATATACGGGACCACGAAGAAGAAAGCCGTGTAGTCAAAGCGCTCATCAGGTCATGATCGATCGATGAGGACTCTCTCGGTCCTCTCAGCCATCCCTCGACCTCCTTGATTCGGTCTTTGCCATAGAAGTCAACCCCCCAGCATGCGATCGATCATATCTTTGTTCCGTCTCACGAGGAACTCGAGAAGCAACTCCTCTGAATGAGGCATCGGGGACTCCCTACTAGCTCTACAGATTCGGATCATTGGTAGCTCACTCGATCTCGAGGGCGGATGACCTAAAGCAGACGAAATTTCGATCGATTACGCTATTCTTACGGTGATTCCGGCCTAAAATACACTATGCCCAAAGATGCCAAACCATGCTCTGATACCACTAATGGCGCCCCTCACCGTAGGATACATCGGGGCCTTAGAAGAGTCGCTCAACCGTATCCCGATAAAGTGCCTACCGGAAAATCAATTGCTAATCCACATGGTATCACAATAATTAAAAAAATATATATCAAAAATCGGTAAATTTTAAAATCAACATAATCTTGTCTGATCATCCAATATCAAAATAGACAAGTCTATCAGGTCCCTAAACAACACCAAAAGCCCGTACAAGCATCTATCCTAAGTCATCATAAAAGTCCAACCTAGTGATCGACACATGTGCCATCGCTTCTCTTGCCGGCATGCTTTCGCTGGCGAGGAAAAGACTATCTCGGGAGCTGAGTCTACTCTGTCGATCTGAAAAATTAGATGTAATTTTGGGTGAGTTTGCGAACTCGGTGAAAACCATCATCGATGGTTCCTCAAATCATTCATTCAGCAGATTAAATACGTACGCGACTGATGAATACAATTAGTATATAATAATTTGCGTAGTCTATAACGGTTTGCGATTATTAAATAACAATTTACAATAAATCGAGGTCATCCGTAATTGATAATCGTCCACAAAACAATCATTCATTATGCATCTGATGCATCGTGACTCTTTTTCGATTATTGATTGTGCCCAAGTGTTGATCGGTATTTAGTAGGGGCCAGCGTCGGAGATTTCTCCCCTCGGGCTCGAGGCCAGTCGATGCGATGTTAGAGCTCGAGGCTCTTTTCGGTGATAATAGCAACTTTGGGTCACATATCCATTATCGATCATGCATTTATGCATGTAATGCGATCATTGATAATTTGGTGTATGGCTATAAATGCCCGATTACATTTCTCGGTGTCATCGGTAGTCGATCAATACGGTAAAAGCATGAAATTCAATTATATACATTTCGGTAATCATGAAATTCACATTGGCAAGTAATTCACATAGAGCATTTAGGCAATCGAAATTTGAGAAACCAACTAGGTTACTCACTTAACCGAAACTCTTGCTGGAAGTCCCGGCAATGTCAAGTGGAATGACGATCAAGCAGCGCCTCTATAACGATGTAAAATAGGTCCATTACTAGATGCTTAATTAAACAATTCAGTAATGCATATGTCCTATGAAATTAATCTGATGCATGTTCACGATTTTCGGCGCTAAAACCCAATTTCGATATCTATGCCCATTCTAACTTCGTCGTTCAATTGATGGACAATAATTGATCAATCCTAAA